>JAPDNY010000001.1:219040090-221440090 GCA_029375565.1 Gekko gecko
TATAGAGAGACCTAAAGCACTGGGATAGAATGCATCTCTCCTTACTAGGTAGAATAGCGACGATAAAAATGAATACTCTCCCAAGATTCCTCTTTTTGGCACAAAATTTACCAATAATTAGAAATTATAAGTATTTCAAGGATTTGGAGAAAATTGTAAGTGACTTTATATGGCAATCCAAAAAACCAAGAATAAAACTGAAGTATCTTCAGGATTCTAAAAAGCAAGGAGGTTTTGCACTATCCAATTGGCAATTGTATTATTTTGCAACGTCATTGGTATGGATAAGGGAATGGGCAAAGTTAGAAGACATTAGAACATTAGCATTAGAGGGATCAGACCTAGTAATGGGTTGGCATGCGTACCTATGGTACAGAAAAGACAAAATTCATTCAAAATTCCACACACACATAATAAGAAGCTCTCTCATAAAAGTTTGGAATTTAATTAAACACTAAAAGTATATTAAAATACCAATATGGATCTCCCCAATTGAGGCATTTGTAAAACCTTCCTTAATAAGAGGAGAGATTAAAGAAATATATGGGAATCTATTAAATAAAAAGGCGGAGCTAAAACCAGATGAGATATTATTAAAACAAAACATAAAATTGTCCTGGTGGGAAAAAAATATTAAAATCGAGGTATACTGAAGATAAAAAAACAGGATTCCATACTAGCTTAAATGAATTTTATAAACTCTGGTTATCCTCCAGCGATAAACTTATTCAGAAGATTTATACTATATTAATAGAGGATTTCTTGCAAGAAGAAACTATAAAGGCACCCATGCTAGCATGGACAAAAGAGATTGGACACCCAATAGAAGCAAAGCAATGGACTAAAACATGGGAATCTTTAAAATTTATGAGAGCTACGCAATACAAAGAAAATATATATAAAATGGTATATAGGTGGCATTGGACCCCAGAGAAAGTCGCAAAATGTTTCCCCAAAATATCTAACATTTGTTGGAGGTGTGGGAAGAACGTAGGATCATACCTCCACATATGGTGGAGATGTGACAAAATCCAGAAGTTTTGGAGAAAAACTGCAAAAATCCTCCTGGATGTTACAAAAATAAATATCCCCCTAGAACCAGAAATCTGGCTACTAAATATGTTACCGGAAGGCATTAAAGCACATACACAGATAATTGTATATATCCTAACAGCAACCAGAATTCTGATAGCAAGACGTTGGAAATCCAAAAGAATACCATCTATAATAGAGCTTAAAAATATGGTGATGGGAATAGCTGAAATGGATAACTTAAATACAATATTACAAAATAAATCAGAGGAACATTTTTGGGACAGATGGAAATTATTTTATGACTGGCTAAAGATGGAAAAGATAAATTAAAACTGAAATTTTGCTAGTATGATATATAAGTTGTCAAATGTGAAAGACGTAATGAATATTATAAGTTGTAACCAATAGTGAAAGTGATATGATATGAACTTTTGTTATAGTGGAAAATGAAAATAAATTTCAAAAAAAAAAGAAAGAATTTCTAGAAATCTCCATACCACATCACTGCTACTGGATTAGGCTACATTTAGGGGAGAGAGCATGGTTTGGTGGTAGGGTACATGATTGGTGTCCTGCAAATTCCAGGTTCAGTCACTGGCAGATACTTTATCAGAGAATCACAAAAAGCAGGTGTTGGAAAAGATGTTTCTTTGCCTGAGACCCTGGGGAGCTGGTGCTGCCAGTTCAAGTAGATAGCACTGAACTAGATAGTCCTATGGCTTTGTTCAGCATAATGCAGACCCATGTGCTCAAGGAGCTGTGCAAATGTGATGTAATTCAGAATTCTTCACAGGGTGGAGACACGTATGCTAGTATAAACCCCTTCAAGGAAGGGTGGAATGAAATGCATTTAATGTACCATAAATAATGAAAGATGTATAGGAAAGGCCTCTAGGTCCACTGCAGGACACATACGTTGCATGAAAAAAGTTTCAGGTTAAATCTGTACCAGTTCCATTTAGCATCACTTCATGCAGTAGGGCTGGGAAAGACCAGTTCTTGGAGCTGCTGTCAAAGGAAATGATATCTGGGATCATAAATGCTGTAGATATACTATCTTTTTCCAATAATGACAAGTGAAATGACCTGTCTGATCTTTTATGTGCTTGGCAGCTTACTAAGCTGAAGTGTGTCCCAGTGTTTTTGGTTTACATAAGTGCCTTCTCATTCTCTCCCTCCTTCCTATTGCTTAAGTATCATGTTAAGGACTCTGATGCATCTTTAGTCTTCTGGGTTGTCCGTTGGTTGTGAATGTCATTGCTAGGAGACCACAGGATCTCTGAGCATTTATGAGGGAAATACTTTTCAAAATTTCTTTTTCAGTTTTCAGACATTGCTGGACTAGATGGACATTGCTGGACTAGATGGTCTGATCCAGCAGAGCTCTTCTTAAGTTCTTATGCTCCTTAAAAGAAAGCTTAAGGGACTTGACAACTAGTATTTAGTGAAGCAGATAAGGCATACTGCAATGTGCAGTTTCAAACTGGGTAGGACATAGAAGTGATACCTATTCTCTCTCTCTCACTTCACAGAATATTGGCGATACAAGATGAGGAGGATTGGGAGACTGATGAAGAGGCCTGTTCCTCAGCATCAGGGAATTCAACTGATCCAGCTGGAGTTTCAACTCCTGGAAATACAGATTTGAGTTCACTGACTGAAACAAGTGACTTGGGGGCGTCTGCTGTAACCTCTGAAGTCACTGAAAGCTTATGGCCCAGGTGCTGGACTGTGGAAAAGAAAAATGAATTTTTGATAAGAAATGACTGGCTATTTTTCCATGATGCTAAGCTGGATTGCTCAGTGTGCAAAAAGATTGGAGGCTTAGGCGCAGAGAAACCTGCGGCTATACGCCTTTCCAGAGAATGGGTAAATTGTGCAGTAACACCAAATGGTGATGACAGGAAACAGCAATTAACGTCTCTGCGAAAAAAGATTTTTGAACAGAGAAAGTGGTGGTCATAAAGCTGCACTTAAAATTCTTGAAGAAGGGAAAAAACAAAGGCTTTAAACATTATGTCTTCAGTCTCCAGAAAGAGAGAAGGAAATTACTGCTAAAATATTCTGTACTGCATATAAGTTGGCAAAAAGGAACCAGTCTTTTAATGATTTTGAATGCGAAATTGATTTACAAGAATTAAATGGTGTTGACATGGGGAGAATTCTGCACTCCTCTAATGCATGTACAAATATTTTAAATCACATTGGCAATGAAATGAGATCTATGGTAATCAGAAAGATTATTGATTTAGAGTAAAATCTCACTGATAATTGATGAATCCACACTGTGAGTCAGAAATCTGTGCTGATAGTGTACATTCGCACCTACAATGAGGAAATAGGCATTGCCCTTGGTAGAGCTGAAAGACATGACAGCAGATGGAATATTCAGCACTTTGATGTCTCAGCTTGAGTCACTAGGGTTCAATGAAGATTTCCTTAAGGAAAATTTAGTTTCATTGACATGTGATGGTGCTGCAGTGATCTCGTGGAGGTGTTTCAAGACTTTTGAAAGATAGATTTCCTGCTATTGTTTTATGGCATTGTGCCAACCATCGGCTGAAGTTATCAGTACATGATATTGTGAAAGCGGTTTCTGGCATCAATAGATTTAGGAATTTTTTGGACAAATTTTATGTCATGTATCATGCATCTCCAAAAAAATGCAAGGGAGCTCAACTCATGTGTGGCTGCACTGGAGATGGAGATTTTAAAAATAGGAAGGATTCTTTCCACCAGATGGGTTGCATCCAGCTACAGGACTGTTTTGGCTGTCTGGCAGGATTATGAAGCCTTAGTGCTTCATTTTGAAAAACACAAATCACAAGGAGGGAGAGGCAGAAAGGGAAAAAGCACATATGAAGATCTTCACAAAGATTTCATCGGTTGAATTTATTTTGGATCTTGGATTATTTTGTGATGCTTTACAAGAACTGTCAGAACTAAGTGCAGATTTGCAGGAGAGAGATATTGATATGTACAAGGCCCACTGCAAGACTGAGTGTCTTCTTGATGTTTGCAGGATGAGAAGCACTGTTCCAGGTAGTTATTACAAGACAGCACTTGAAGCAGCAGAAAGTATGCAATTTAAGGTTGTCCCATTGCACAGAAAAAATAGAACTGATGACCCACTAATCTCCCCAGTTGCCTTCTACAATCGACTTAAAATCTCTCTTCAGAAAAGACTGCTTTCAGAAGATGTAAAGATGTCAAAGTGTGCAAGAGACTTAGCCAACAAACTTTAGTGACAACCCTCTCTTTGGAGAAGAAGAAATACGCACATTGGTAGGAAGATTTCAGCTCAGAAATCAGAAACAGAAGCCATTAGAGCCTTCAGGGACCATCTGAAATTGAGAGAAGAAATGCCCAAGGAACTGACTTGGATTCAGCGCACTCTCAATACAACAGCAATTTCCTCCAGTGAGTGTGAAAGGGGTTTTTCACAGATGAAACTGATTGCCACCGCAGAAAGGTCCTTCTTGTTGATCAAAACACTGCAGAATCTATTATTTATAAGAATTGTTGGGCCTCCATTAACAGCCTTCAACCCAATGTATTATGTTAGGAAGTGGTTGCTTCAAGGTCATCATTCTGCTTTGTCAATCCAAAGCAAGGTCCAAGAAAGAACAGAGGCAACTGGTGACCTGTCACCATTTTGGAAACTTTTGGAGGGATGAATTCAACTTAGATTTAAAGACTTATCTCACCATTTCAGTATAGTTTTCCAAGTTCCAGAGTTTTTATTGAGATGTTTGCTTATGTTACTGTTAATGTTACTTTTAAAATAAATATAGTATTAATTATTAAAAGTATGGAATTGGAAACTTTTTTTAAAAAAAAATAATGTTTTTATTGGTTTTATCAAAACCAAAATAAGGTAAACAGAATAAGAAGCTGGATGGCCACACTTCCGGTGATATGGGGGTGTGGCCTAATATGCTAATGAGCTGCACTGAGTTTTTTTCTGTTGGGTATGACCTATTATGCTAATGAGTTCCTGCTGGGCTGTTTCTACAAAAAGAGCCCTGTTAACAAAACTATACTCTTCCCAAGAGAAATAACTACAACTTCCTACAAAGGGGGTAAATTTGGTCTACACACAAACTCTCAGTCTAATCCACCTCACTGGCTTGTTGTTATTCCTCCTCTAAAATAGTTCACATTACTTTCTTACTGAGAAAGACTGGATCATGAGGGCATGAATACAGTGAAAAGGGGAGGGAACCCAGTTGCACCCAGCTGAGGTCTAGGATTGCCAGGTCTGGGTTGGAAAATACCTGGAGACTTTGGGGGTGGAGCCAGAAGAGGGTGTGATTTGGGGAAGGGAGGTGCCTCAGCATAGTACAGTGCGATAGAGTCCACCCTTCAAAGCAGCTGTTTTCTCCAAGGGAGCTGATCTCTGTCAGCTGGAGATCAGTTGTAAAAGCAGGAGATCCCCAGGTCCCACCTGGAGGCATGCATCCCTAATGAGCTCTGGCATAAAGAGCACAGCAACACACACACACACACACACACACACACAGAGTAGCAAGGCACAGAAAAGCTCATACCTTGAAAATAACTTTGTTGGTCTTAAAGGTGCTTGGTATTCCTCTTGTGCGACTACCCAGCAAAGCAAACTCTCCCTCCTTCCCTCCCTCACTCCCTCCCTTCAGGGAGGAGCCTCAGCCAGTGGAAGGAAAGAAAGGCTGCCCTTTGTTTCCTGCAGCCTGGCCAGGAAGTGAGCTCTAACTGTTTCTCCCTCCCCCTGGAAGGAGGAGGGGGAGGAGCCTCAGCCAGTTCTTTACCAGACTCAATTGCACAGGAGAACCTTGCCTATTGATCTCTCCTGTGCAACTGAGCGAGACTGGTAAAGCAATCTGTAACATGGCAGCAGCAACAGCAGAATTGCAAATGGAAATAAGAAACAGCCATGGCCTTGCAGGCCTGATTGGGGCCCTCCAAGGGCCTGATCCGGCCCATGGGCAACATGTTTGACACCCCTGATCTCGGAGATCCTGATTCAAATCCACGCTGTGCTGTAATTGGGTGACCTTGAGCCAGGCCCTTACTCTCAGTGTAACTTACCTCACATGGTTGTTTGTTGTGAGGATAAAATGGAGGAGAGGAGAACAATATAAGCAATTTTGGCTCACCATTGGGGACAAAGGAAGAGTATAAATGAAATAAATAATAAGGAAAGCTGAAAGCTAGGGGAGCATGGAAGTTGGTGGGTAGGAAGGAAAGGAGAAAACAGGGAAAAGTTGAGGGTATGAGGGTTCCAGGAGGAGGGAAAGAGGATATAGCGTGAGGAGGAGGATAAGGGATATGTCCCCCACAAGTCCTTTGCAGGTTCCCAGCTTCTTATATGTAATTCTCAACATGGTCAATATCAGTGAATACTTAAATTCAGATATTGGCATTGTGAACAGACAAGATAGATCTTTCCACAAACCTGAGAAATGCCCCAGGTTTGTAGAAAATTCTGAATTTTTAAAAAACATACATTGGAAGCATTAAATCTCCCCCCCCCCGAATAATAGAAACAGTGCCAGTAGCTTTAAAACACAAATGCCCCTAGCAACCATCACTAGGCAACCTCAACAGTACTGCCATCCTTCAAGCCTTGATTTCTGTCAGTAAAAGGCAAGGGGAGAAGGCAGGGCCATTTCCAGGGTTGTTTTGGTCTTTGAGGGAGGACTCTTCAGGGCCAGTCCTCACAGCAACCACCAGGTGACTTGCAACCACATGGCTTGCATGACTCACCCAGGCCAACTACTTCCAACAGGCATTTCCAGCCCTTAGCACAAAGATTTTAATTGCAGCACAAGGCAAAGGGTAAGTGGAGTAGGCAGCCCTCCTTTAGATTGTGGCCAAGGGTGCTCCCACCCACTGCCTGGCCTGTGGTGTTGTCTACCTGGGTGCCTGAGCTGCCTGCCACCTCTTCCCCTCACCACTGTGTCCAGCCATCTAAGCCATCAGCTGCTGAGTCCCTAGGAAAGATTGAAGTCCAGAGTGCGAAGCTAGCAGGACTGGGGGTTTTGTGCAACCTCTGGGCCTAGGCCACACTCAGGAACCAGCGGGTGGAGCTGCAGCCACTCTCTGAAGAATCATGGAGGTCCAGGATAGCAGGGCTGGGGGGCGTTGTGTGTGTGTGCATGCGCATGCAATAGAGGCAGGGATAGGGAGGCAAGCCTGGCCTGTGCTGTTGCGTGTGTGTGAGAGAGACAGCAAGTGAGGCAGGGGTGGGAGGTAGGCCTGGCCCATGCTGGTGTGTATGAGAGAGAGAGAGAGTGAGGCAGGGGTGGGAAAAGGCCTGGTCTGTGGCAGTGTGTGTGTGGGCGAGAGAGAGGGAGACAGGAGTGGGGGCAGGCCTGGCCCGTGCTGTTTTGTGTGTTTGTGTGAGAAAGGCACTGGCCCATGCTGTTGTGTGTGAGAGAGAGAGAATGAGAGAGGCAGCACTGGGGGGGGGGGCAGGCCTGGCCCGCACCTGTGTGTTTGTGAGAGAGGGCCTCCCCCCACTGCCATGGGGCGATGCAGGGGGCCTCTTTCTTTTTCAGTCCTCTCTCCCCATCTACTTGCCTTCCTTCCTTCCTTCCTTCCTTCCTTCCTTCCTTCCTTCCTTCCTTCCTTCCTTCCTTCCTTCCTCTTTCCCCATCTATTTGCTTTTTCCCCACGTGTCTCTCTCTCTCTGTCTTTCTCTTTCTGTCTTCTTTCTTTCTGTCTCTCTCTCTCTCTTTGTCTTTCTCTTTTTTTCTCTTTCTTTCTGTCTTTCTTCACTTTCTGTTTACACAGAGTGTGAATGATACAGCAGATTCTGGAGTAACTTTTAGCTTGTAATTAAATTGGGCAAAGCCTGGTTAAAATGTTCTTTAATTTTTAATGCAAGTTAAATATATATTGTCAGGATACTTAAAGGGGTAGTGTTCCCATTCTGAAGACTCAGAACAAACTGGATAGTGGAATGATGACTTGTAAATGAAAGAGTGGTAGGAACATACATGTTTTAACAGGGTGGTGTCAGCTAAAGACATCAGCAGGGCTGGCTCGCTCACTAGGTAAACTAGGCGCTTGCCTAGGGTGCGCTGGCTCTCAGGCAGGGCCGGCTCGCCCACTAGGCGAGCTAGGCGCTCGCCTAGGGCGTTGGCCCTGCAGGGGCGCCAAAATGTCCCCCCCCAAAAAAAGCCCACCCCCCACCCAGCGCCGGCAGTGCTGGCTTTCCTGGGCGCCTCGCAGCTGCGAGGCATCCAGAAAAGCCGGCGCTGCCACCTGCCGGCGCTGGGAGGGAAAGCCGGGCCTTCTAATCCCACCCCTTCCCTAGCTTTCCTGGGCGCCTCGCAGCTGCCAGGCTCCCAGAAAAGCCGGTGCTGCTGGTGCTGGGAGGGAAGGGGTGGGCGTTCTAATCCTGCCCCTTCTCTGGCTTTCCTGGGTGCCTCGCAGCTGCCAGGCGCCCAGGAAAGCAGTGCTCCGCCATCTCCAGGCCCCACCGGGAGGTTGGCATCCCCAGTGGGGTGGGCGCCCCAGGCTGTCCTGCCTAGGGCGCCCAGACACCTGGGGCCGGCCCTGCTCTCAGGGGCACCAAATGGTGCCCCGCCCCCTGAAAAGCCTCCCTGCTGCCCTAATTGGGCACTGCCACTGCCGCCAGTGCAGAGTGCCTAGCCGGGGCACAGGAGGTGGTGGCGCAGCTCGCCTGCCCTCCCCCTCCCCCCTGGGGGGAGGAGGCGGGGGCAGCATGGCGGTGGCCAGCGGGGAATCCCCGCCACTGCCGCCAGTTAGCATGAGCCAGCTCACAGGTTTTTTAGCCTCCGGCGCACACATTTTTGTCTTGGTTCAGGAAGGATGGCTCTGGAGCAAACTGATTTATGCAGTAGCCAAATGGCCCGCTTGCAACTTCAATGCCCGTAGCTCACAAAGGAGCAATTTTGCTCACAAGAGTCTACAGCTTAGAGGGAGCATTGATCGCAACCCTGGGCAAGGTCAGAGAGGGCCCTTGGCACACCCCTCCCTGCTTTGCATCTGGGATTCCTCCCCTCCCATGCTGAAGCCCCCTTTCTGCCCTGGGAAAGGACGTGGCCCGTGGGAGGCCTGTGGAGCCAGCGGCAGTGGCAATGTGCACCTGGGGGATGCCAGCCCTTGACGTTGGGCTCCATTTAGGGCACCTCTTGTGCAATTGCCTGCCACACTTCTTCGGGGAAATGGTGGGTGCATCTGCACCTTGCATGGCACATCAGGCTCGGTCCCCCCTCCTTGGGAGGAGAAGGCATGCATGCCCCCCCTTCCCGGCACCCCCCTGCCCAGGTGTCCTTGTCTGCCTCGTGCCAGCCTTGTCTGAGGCTCTTTGCACCGCCGGCAGCTCCTGCTCCCCGGGCTGTCCGGCCCTGCCGCTCGGTGCTAGGCATTTCCCAGCAAACAAACCCCCATTTCCCTTCCCCATTGCTGAGCAGAATCCTCCTTCCTCCCCAGTCGGCAGCCGCGTCAGAAGAGCAGCTTGCTCGCTCCTTCGGCCCCTTCTTCTTGGGCTCCCGTCTCCACCTTTGTGCCGAAGGGGCTCTGGGAGGAGGCAGATCCCCAGGCCTGATCCTCCTGGGCTCTGGGAGGAGGCAGATCCCCAGGCCTGATCCTCCTGGGCTGGTGGGTGTGGCTGGCTCCCCGCTCCTCCTGGCCCCTCTCCTGGCCCCCAGTGCTGGGGGGAGGAGGCGGGGGCAGCATGGCGGCATCTCCAGGCTTCACTGGGAGGTTGGCATCTGCACCCACCTAGGGTGCAGAAACCCCTGGAGCTAGTTCCATATATGATTTGTAATACAAATCGCAGTTTATATTTCATGTCTGTATATTTTGTATGTTTGTGAACTGAAATTAAAATATATATATTAAAAAATTTGGCCCACCCACAACTTTAAGGCTAGTAGAACCTTCAGCTCATGTGGTAGAATTTCTGCTCACAAGGTGACATGGCTTAGAGGAGGGAACATTGCTTCCAACCTTCCAACAGCAGCCACCTCACAAAAACCAGTATGGTGTGGTGGTTAGAGTTTCATACTATGATATGGGAGACCAGGTTCTGCCATGGAAGTACAGTGGGTAACCTTGTACCAGTCATAGGCTGTCAACCACAATCATCACAGGATGGCTGTGAGAATAAAATGAAGGAGAAAATTATGTAAGCTGTTTTGGATTTCTGTTCTGGAGAAAGGTGGGGCATCAATGAAGTAAATAAATTTACATTATATTTATTGTATTGTTAAAATGTTGTTACCCACCCTGAGCCTGCTCACGGGAAGGGCAGGCTACACACATATATAAATAAACTAGGAATAAGGCCCATTGTGGAAATAAATACAACGGGCTCTAGAAAGAGGCTCTGGGAGAGTGCCCGGCTTTGGGCACTCAGTGACAATTTGCTGTGGCAATCTCAGAAGGGTATAGTGACAGAGTCCACCATTTTCTCCAGAGGAACTGATCTTTGCTACCTGAAGAGCAGTAGTAATTTTGAGTGACCTCCAGCCCACCCCCAAGATTGGTAACAGTGGCTCCCCAGGAGGGAGTGGCTGGTTTGGAGGGTGGAGTCTATGGCATTGTACCTGTCTGAGGTCCCACCCCTCCTCAACACTCACCTTCTCCAGGTTCAACCCCTCAAATCTCCAGGAATTTCTCAACCTGGAGTTGACAACCCTATCTCCCTCCCAGCCAACAATCAACCTACCTTTAGTTTTCCATCTCCTCCCCCATCCCTCCTAGAGAGCAGTTGTGATTTTGAGTGATCTCCAGCCACCACCTGGAGATTGGCAACAATGGTTCCCCATCAGGGAATGGCTGGATTGGAGGGTGGAGTCTATGGCATCGTACCTGTCTGAGGTGCCACCCCTCCTCAAACCTCACCCTCTCCAGGCTCCATCCCTCAAATCTCCAGGAATTGTCCACCTGGAGTTGGCAACCTGATCAGGACTGGGCCCAATGAGTTTTCTCCCAAAGGAGGAGGAAGAGGAGGAGGAGGAGGAGTTTGGATTTATACCCCGCCCTTCACTGCCCAAAGGCGTCTCAGAGCAGCTTACAAACTCTTTTCCCTTCCCCTCCCCACAACAGACACCCTGTGAGGTAGGTGGGGCTGAGAGAACTCTAACACAAACTGTCCTTGAGAGAACAGCTGTGCCAGAGCTTGTGACTGACCCAAGGTCACATCAGCAGGTGCAAGTGGAGGAGTGGGGAATCAAACCCGGTTCTCCCAGATAAGAGTCCGCGCACTTAACCACTACACCAAACTGGCTCTCCACTACACCAAAGGCCAACATAGGTGTGGAAAGGGCCTTTACTGACAGAGGAGAAAGTACAGATGCCAGCTCTGATTAGGGAAATACCTGGAGATTTGGGGGGGTGGATCCTGTGGAGGGCAGCATTTGGGGTATGTGTGGAAGGACTCAGCAGGGTATAATGCCATAGAGTCTACCCTCCAAACCAACCATTTCTCCCGGGGAACTGATCTCTGTCATCTGGAGGTCAATTGTAACAGTTGGAGATCTCCAGGTCCCACCTGGAGATTGGCAGCCCTAGGGGAAAGTCAGTCGTACAGTGGGGAGTTGAAGAAAATGGTCTGATGGTTGCTGGCCCACCTCGTTAGCCAGCCAGCCATGCTGAAGCTAAGCAGCAGAAAGAGCATTTATTCTGACAGGAAAGTGGCCATTGGGGAGGGGGTTATGCTGAAAGTCTTTTGTTTTTTTACTTACAGAACCAAGCTTGGCTGCCTACCAACAGCCACTGAGGGGACAGTCCCTCACAGGAGTCAAGAGAACTGTCTTCCTCAGGAGACAGAGCTGTCTGCCAGGGGGAGTGGGTGTGGAAGAGGAGCAGACCCAGGACCTGGCCAATGGCATGCGAGTACTCTTGAGTGGCGGCTGATGGGCCAATGGCTGAGGGTGGGCATTTTACAGCCAATGGGAGCGCATGGAATCTTGCGAAACCAAAAGATAAATATTTATAAGGAGAGATAAATATATATATAAATAAATAAATAAATAGGCAATGCTGATCACCTCTCCCCCTTTCCTCAACTATTTTGCCCCCACCACCCAGCTGGGTGGCAGCAGGCAGCATTGGCAGAGGGAGGTCTCTGCCAAAGTAGGACATCTGTGAGTGTGGGTGTGTATATACAAACATATATGACAAATTCCAGATGCTTGGTTACCATGGTACTTAATATTGTCATTGTGGCATATAGTATTTTCAGCAATGATTCTATTGTAGCAGCTCTTGATCCTTAGTGGAAGTACAAAGCTTATTTATCATTTCTTATCAGAATATTTTGTTGTAAGACATAGAAATAAATATGCATGTGGTTCTTGTCATTGCTGTTTTTATGGAAACTTAATTTTATACCATTCTTTGGTGGCTGATGAATTCAGTTCTTAACCAATCACTTTTTATGTATGTGTTAAGTGCCATCCAGTTGCTTCCGACTTATGGCAACCCTATGAATTAATTTCCTCCAAAACGACCATTGGTTACTCACTGTGAAGGAAGGTTCTTCTCCTTTGAGGCTTGGAGGACATCTTGTGGGTGATTCTTATCCATCACTTAGGGAGGCAGGACTAATTCCAATTACTTCCTGTGGTGGGAGTCACCTAGGCTTAGTTCTGGTGCTTCGAAAGCAATACACCAGCATAACCACTCTAAAAAAGAGAACTTGAACATCAACAACAAGAGTATAGCCAAAATCACAAACATTGGAACAGGAAGAAAAAGGTGAGTCCCCTCTCTCACGTAATCTTTTTAAAAAAACAGCATAGTAGATAGAAGAAATGACAGCCAGGGAGGGCCAAGATGTCATCCAAGTCTCAGAGGAGAAGGACCCTTCATGGTGAGTAACCAATGATCATTCTCCCTCTGAGGTGCAGGCCATCTTGTGGGACCCCCCCCCTGAGCAGTGTCCCTAATTTTTGGGAGGATGGTCATCATCAAGAGTTAGAACAGACTGCAGCACTCTCCACCTGAATGCCACATCGGCAGAGTCATACACATTGATCTTGTAGTGGATGCACGTGGATAATGAAGAACACGTCGCAGCCCTGCAGACTTCTTCCGCCGATATCCTGTTGGCAAAGGCTGCATTTGTTGCAGCGCTGTGAAGTGAGTGGGGTGTGACACCCACAGGAACTTGTTGTTTCATACGCCTGTAGACTTTGGCAATGCAGGAGCTGTTAGTGTGGCTTATGGCAGTCAGACATCTTTCTCCCTGTGTGAGGAGGAGAAATGTTAATGAACATAGCTTCTGTCCATCTGAACGAGGCTGTTCTGAGAATATAGCATTTGAATGCTCTCTTCACATCCCGTGTATGCCAAACTTTTTCCTTCTGATGGGTTGGATTTGGAGAAAAGGATGGCAAATAAATCTCTTGTGATCTGTGAAACTTAGTATTGACCTTTGGGCAAAAGGTGGGCTCTATTCTCAGAACTACCTTTATGAAAAACACAGAGCTCCAACGAAATCAACTGAGCACATAGTTCCAAAATCCTCCTGGCTGAAGTAATGGCTACTGGGAACAAAGTCTTCATCCTCAGGAATTTGAGTGGAATGTCCTTCATTGGCTCAAAGGGTTCCTTCGTAAAAGCTGTGAGGACAGTATTAAGCCTCCAAGTCAGAAACCTATGTCTCTAAAGAGGATCCTTGAATGATGCCCCTCTGAGGAAATGGCGAATGTGAGGGTGCTGAGAGACGGGAAGACCATTGTACCAGGGCAGGACCGAAGCCAAGGCTGCCATCTGTCTCTTGAGGGTTGCTGCCCTGAGACCGCTTACTAGAACATCCTGCAGGAACTCCAGTATGATCTAATTTCCAGATGTAATGGGTCAACCTTCTTCTGCCGAGCCCATCAGACAAAGGCCTTCCAAGTAGTATTGTAGATCCTTGATGTAGACAGCCTTCTAGAGGCCATGATCGTATTGATGACTGGCTCTTTGCAGCCTAGTTTTGATAGCTTGTCCCTTTCAGTCTCCACACAGTCAAGCAGAACCACTCTGGCCTGGTATACCAAATCGGACCTTGAAGCAGCAAGTCTTCTGAGACTGGAAGGGTTAGAGGAGGAGTCACCACCATCTCCTGTAGCAACATGAACCAAGGATGACGAGGCCAGTACGGTGCCACCACTATGATCTCTGCCCTTAGAACTTGTATCCTCCGGAGAAGCTTGGGAAATTTGCAGCAGCACGGGTGTTGTTGGCAACGCCTGTGCAGGTGCATATCTGCCCAGTGCTGCACGACCTGCACTGGCTGTCTATTGAATTCCGGATCTGTTTCAAGGTGTTGGTACTTACCTTCAAAGCCCTATACGGCCAGGGGCCAGCATACCTTCGGGATCACCTCTCCCCATATGAGCTCCATAGAGCACTGAGGTCCACCAATCAACATCTTTTGGTGGTCCCCAGCCGCAGGGACGTATGACTTGCCTCAACCAGGGCCACAGCTTTTTCAGCCCTGGCCCCTGCCTGGTGGAATGAGCTCCTGAGTGAGATCAGGGCCCTGCGGGATTTGTTACAATTCCACAGGGCCTGCAAGATGGAGCTCTTCCACTGGGCCTTTGTTTGAGGCAGCAGGTGTCTCCCTCCCTCCTTCAGTTGGCCCCATTTACAGCTTGGGTCGGCCCATATTTTATGGCCTGGGTCTGAGATCTTATACCATATAGATTTCTGAGAAGTTTATTTCCAGTACTGTCAGCCACTGAAGCAACTGGCTTTTATAAGAGTGGTATGTTTTATATATTTTAGCATGGTTTTAACTGTATTGTATTGATATTGTTGTATTATATTTATATTATTGGACCCCGCCCTGAGCCTGTTAAGGGGAGGGCGGGATACAAATCCAATAAATAAATAAATACAGGAAGAGGAAGAAATGCGTAGAGGAGCCCCTTGGGCCAAGCGGCCTGGATCCAAAAGGACTTGCCTTGAGACAGATTGCTCAGCTTGGTCCACCTGCGCAGACTTAATTTCACCTGGAGAGGTACCTTCAAGGAAAGATCTATCCATAAAGCAATAAGAGTTTTGGTATGGCCATAAAAATAGTTGTAGTTGTCTGGAATGAAATCTTCCCCATTCTAGTGTGTTGAAAGCTGTGACCATGAGGCCCATCATCTTCATCAGGGTGGATAAGGATGAAGTCCTTCCTTGAATAATTTGGCTGGCCAACTCTTTGATCTTTCTGGCCTTTTTGACAGGAAGATAAAGCTTTGTAGCTTGAGTGTCCATCACTACTCCCAAGTGCTCCAGACGCTGTGTGGGAGTCAGAGAGCTTTTCTGCATGTTCACCAGGAACCCCAAGTCTTGTAAGCACTGGAGTGTCTTGGCTGTGTCTTCCTGGGATTGGTCCCATGAGGGAGAACGGACCAGAATGTCATCTAAATACGGGTGAACATGAATCCCTTGTTCTCGAAGACAAGCTACCGGATGAACTAGGATCTTTGTAAACTCTCAGGGAGCTGATGAGAGGCCAAAGGGCAGGGCTCAGAACTGGAGATGAGTCTCTCCCATGCAGAAGTGTAGGAATCTCCGATGGTATATGAAGATTGGAATGTGCATGTATGCCTCTGTCAAGTCTATGGAGGAGAGGAACTCCCTGGGTTGTAAAGATTCCGCAAAGGATTTGAGGCTTTGGGGTCCTGATCCCCTTTCTCTGGTCTGTTGCCACAGGATCTTGAAAACCTGTTACTGAAGCCTCCATGATGAAAGGGTTGTTTGTTGCCACCCCATGAGGGTCTCCTGTTGTCTTGCCGAAACCTGGGTAGAGTATGGTATGAACAGAAAGAAGAGGGGCCTGCTGCCCTCTTATCAGCAAGCTGTATGACCTTGTGTAGAGCCTTCTTCTTGTCATGGGTTTCCACTAAGATTTTTTCCAGTGGATCCCCAAACAGCTTGTCTCCCTGAAATGGGTATGCTGTCATGATGTCTCTAGATCAGTAATCTGCAGGTCAAACTCTCAGTCAGATGATGAGGCGGGCAGCAGCGGCTGATGCCATTGCCATGGAAGCAAAGACCATGGTGTCTAATGTGGCATCAGCAGTATAGATGATGACTTTCAAGATCCTATTGGCACCCGCCAGTAGTCCGCAGTTGCTGCCTGGTAAAATCTATATCAACTTACGCATCCACACAATGGTTGCTCTAAACTCTGTGGATGCTGCAGCAGATGCCTTGATTGCCATGGAAGTGGCCTCATGAGATTTCCTTAATGCGAACTCCACCTGCTTGTCAAGATTGTTTCTTAAATTCCATTGTCCGTCTTCAGAGAGCAACCCAGAGGATTGCAGGGCAGTCACTGGTGCATCAACCACAGGTATCTGTAAAAGATCTAAAGCAGATGATATTAAAGGGTACAACTTTTTAATAAACCCTAGAAATGATTTGTTTGTCATTGGTTTTGGCCACTCTGCCTTCAGCTTTCTCACATAGAAATCAAGGAAGGGAAAAGTTTTTTCTGAGCAATCAGCTGGAGGAAAGAACTCATCAGTGATCTCTGTGCCATCTTTCTGCCCTTGGGCATTAACACTCTTGTCCCCTGCCTTTTGGGATTCCTGTATATTGAGTGCTGATAGGGTCTTCAACAGCAAATACTGAAAATCCTCACCTTTGAAAAATCTGTGACAATCATTTCCCCCTCTTCATCATCATTAGATGAAAATTCCCCCTCCTCCTTTTCACTAGAGTCATGTGAGAGGCTATCCCTCTCACATGAAGGCAGATCAAATAGGTAGTGCTTTGGTGGGCCAGCTGCCTCTGTTCTTGCACTTCAGAAGAGACGGGGAGGGGAGGAGGATCTGGACAGAGTAGACCCACAACTCCCTGATCTGCAGAAATGCCCTATTTCCTCCCTCATGGCTATTCTAAAAAAGGCCATCACATTTGGAGATAAGGGGACAGACCCGGGATCACCAGCATTACCACTCTGCAACTCGTCATCTTCCTCATCCCCTTGAGAATTATCAGCACAATTATGCCCAGCTCAATGATCCCTGCTAAAACCATAGGCCTTGGGGTGCTCCATGTGCGGGGTTAGGATCTGTTTGCCATTCCCGTCTGAAAGCATAGAGTGGCCACTGGGCTCCAAAATGGTCGCTGAAACTGACGCAGGCTCCATATACGCTCCATGGGTGTGTGACTTTTTGGCAAGCTTTGGAGCACCACCCTTGCCCTGCTCGGCTGGTTGTACGTTGGTCACCACTGTAGCCCTCTTTTTTGCTGCGTGGTCTCTTTTGTCTCCAGGGAGCCTAGCAGTGTTTATCTCTGGAGAGAAATCCATCGCTATCCTCTCTTGATGCCATGGAAGGCAGTCTGGGGGATCCCCTCCCATTAAGAGAGCAACTGGCCTGGCACTCCTCAACCTCCAAGCGGGGGGGGGGGAGAGAAGAGAGGATAAGATAGGAAGGAAAAAGAAAAGGATTTTTTAAAAATAGTTTCTTTGGAGAGAGAGGAAACAGCAAAAGAAGATGGAAGGAGAACGTGAAAGTAAGTTAACTCAGAAAGAAAAGATAGGGTTAGGCAGAGCCTACACCTAGCTGCTCTCCCTACTGAGGCAGAAAAAGAACTGAGCCTAGGGTGACACCCATCACAGAAAACAGAAAGTAATTGAAATTAGTCCTGCTTTCCTCAGTGATGGATGGGAATCATCCAGAAGATGGCCTCCATCTCAGAGGGAGAATGTCTGATCATTAAGAGCCTTGTTCAGGTCTTGCAAACTGAGGGTCGTGGCTCCCTTTATTGAGTCAATCCTTTTATTATTCAATCCTTTATTGAGTCAGTGCTTTTCTAGTTCCTTCATGGCTGCCTTATTCAGTCTCAGATCTCCTTCTGATTTAGAGGATGGTACAGAGTTGTTTTCTGTTGCCCCAGAAGGTCAGACCAGAACCAACAGATTGAAATTAAATCAAAAGAGCTTTCAGCTAAACATTAGGAAGAACTCCCTGAAAGTTACAGAGGTTCCTCAGTAGAATAGGCTTTCTTAGGAAGCAGTGAGAACCTCCTTCTTTGGAGGTATTCAAACAGAAGCTAGATGGCCATCTGACAGCAATGTGGATTCTGTGAACTTAGGCAGATCATGAGACAGAGGGCAGGAAGGGTTGCATAAGTGCTTAGTTCTTGTGGTCCTTTCTTACACGCCAGGGAAATGCTGATCACCACTTTGGGATCAGGAAGCAATTTTCACCAGGGCAGTTTGGGACAGGGATCCTGGAAGGTTTTTTTTTTGCCATCTTTTGGGCATGGCAGTCACTGGACAGGGGTCACTGGGGGGAGATATTTGTGAGTTTCCTGCATTGTGCAGGGGGTTTGCTATATACTGAAATCGAGGCAGCGTTTCTTAAACAAGTGATTCATTTATTCAGCTCAGAACACACAACACAACAACACAAAGAGCCTTCATAGACTGATTCAATATATACATTCTGAACTAGCGAGGCCACACCCCCTTAGTAGCATAATGTCCAATCACAATAGAGACCAATGGGATTCGTTCCCGCTGTCAGTCAGAGTCTTTCCAGATTGGTCTGTTACGCAACAGCAGCCAATCTGACTGCAGGGTTTAGGATACTTGAGAGCAATGTTCCCTCTAAGCTGTGGAGTCTTGTGAGCAAAAATTCTACTTGGTGAGCTACTGGCATTAAAGTGGTGAGTGAGTGATGTGGCTACTGCATAAATTAGTTTGCTCTGGAGCCATCCTTCCTGAGCTGAGACAAAAATGTGTGAGTCAGAGGCTAAAGAAACCTGTGAGCTAGCTCACACTAACTCAACTTAGAGGGAACATTACTGGGCACCCCGATGGATGAAATCAGAAAGCGACCTCCCAGCTGATTTCCTGATGCTATTCTTGCTGACTCGCCAGCAGCCAGGTTTGAGAGAAGGACATGGAAGAGGGGGAGGCGGCCCCATCAAATCCTCCAGCTCACCCAAGCTCAGGTGTTCCCTAGAATGAGCTCCCTCTCCAGTCAGACACGTCCTGCTGCAGACAAGAAGTCTAACCCCTCTTTTTCTTCCGGCCAACAGGTAGGAGGGGCAATCAACAAGGTTTTGAATGGCATTCAAAGTATGGCAGCCAATACGATTGGTGCCTTCTTCAATGGGATCTCCAGTCTGATCATTCCCCTTTTGGTTACCAACAATGCAGATGGATCAGCATAACAAAGCCGGGCCGGTCACAAAATTTTTCTGGTTTGTTCTTGTTTGGCACAATGTCATGTACAATTCATGGCCATCGACAGGAGGGCCAACTTCTGCAGAAGCCCCCCTCAAAAATGGTGACGGAGAAGGCTCCATTTTCAAATAAAGGAGGATCAAGCTTCCATCTGTCTGCCTTTGAGTATCCCAGGAGCTAACGGGATGTGTTTGTTTACATGATTTTTTTTAAAAAAAACCTCTCCTCCCTAACTTTGAAGTGTCCTACAGATTTAAAACTGCAAAAAAACACAGCACTCTAAACAATATTTATTTATTTATTTATTTATTTATTTATTTATTTATTTATTTATTTATTTATTACTTTCAATACATACTGTCGACATGAATGACAAAACCCAATTCCATGTGAGTTTCTGAAGGTTTTCTCACTGAGTCAGCAGGCAATGTCCTCGGAACTGGGAGTTCAGGAAGGTGATTTTATGAAGAAGCTGTCCAGGTCACACACACCAAGGACTGGCAGCTATATTAAAGCCTTCTCTGGACTTACTAGATGTTGTGCTGATTGGCAGAAAATGGAAACTGCATGCAGAACCTCCAGTGGGGAGAATCCTGTTTTGTTGCTTGTAGCCAGAGAATTTCATGTGGGACTCTATGCATGCAACGTGTGTCCTCTGCCACTGAACTATGGGGTCCCAAGTTTCTTCCTTCGGCTGGTACCCACCCACCAGCCACCACATCATTGCAGACATCTCATAAGACCCACAGTCTGCACCAATGCTCCCTCTAAGCTGTGGAGTCTTATGAGCAAAAATTCTACTTTGTGAGCTACTGGCATTAAAGTGGTGAGTGAGCAATTTGGCTACTGCATCAGTTTGCTCTGGAGTCATCCTTCCTGAGCAGAGACAAAATTCTGTGAGCTGGAGGCTAAAAAACTGTGAGCTAGCTCACACTAACTCAGCTTAGAGGGAACACTGCTTGAGAGTCAATGGAGCTTGTGCCTGAAGCTCCAGTTTAGATTACATTGCATAAGACATATAAGTAAATACATAACAGGGTTGGACTAGATGACGCTGGAAATCCCTTCCAATCCTATGATTCTTGGTTGCAGTCTCACTTTTGGTTGATGATGGAGCCAAGGAAGAGAAAATCTTTAACAATTTCAATTTCTTCAATATCAGCCGTAAAGTTTCGTAATTACCTAGTAGTCATTACTTTTGTCTTCTTGTAAAAGTTGCATGGGATACTTTTGCCAAATTTATCTTAGTATATGCTGTAGCAGATGGAAATGTGTCCTCTTTCTTCCTAAATAAAGGAGCACAATTGTTGAGGAAGAAGATATATTTGCCAGCCCTCAATGAGAATGATCCTAATGAGACTTTGGCATCATGTGTTATAATCATTGCATAGAGCAGTCTCAGTGTGGAAACTACTTCACACAAACCTACAATGCTGTCAATTGTGTGTAGACTATTCTTTATAGATTCCAACAACATTAGGGTTGACAAGAAGTTTGGTTCTACATCTACAAGCACAGGCAGATATTTACAAGTCTATGCATACTTGAAGTATCTTCTGATCTAAACAGTCATGCCAGACATACTAGATTTCTTCAGCCTGGCTAGATTTATTAGGCTCCCGTCAAGAAAAAAAACAGAAGCCTTTTCAATGTTGACAAGCTGAGACAACTGTATTATTAGCCTATGAAAGGCCACATGATCTGATTTGTAGCTGCTTCAATAAACAAGAATTCCAAAATGCCATTTTCTTCCTATTCCCCTTTTCTATACAGAGTACTGATCGTATTAACTGGAGCTTTAAAACCTGAATTATAAGGGATTTGATGTTTTAAGGGAAAATACACAAATGCCTACTAATATTTTCTCAGAGGTTTCTTAGATTGACATTTAGCTGGTGTTAAGGGGAAAACCTTGCTAAGGAGACCACCACAGCTGAATGCTTCCACCACATGTTTTCTCCTGTATGTTTTAGACATATACTTAATAAACTATACAGTTCACTTCATAGGTCAAGCAACCAAAAGATTCTAAATAATAAATCTGGGCCAGGCATATATTTCAAAAGCAATCACAGGAAATCCACATTTTCTATGTGGATCTTTTTCCCTTGGATCCAGATTTGCAGAGCTTCCAAGCAGTAGAATTCAATGAGAAATTGACAGAACGACCCATTTAAAGAGTGTTATATTTATGTTGCAGAGTTAAAAGTCTCTCGGGTTCCAACTGTGTCACTGTGATGTAATAAAAAGATGACTGGAAACATAGGAATCACCGACATGTCAGGATTCCTGCTCATAATACAATTTTAGTCAGATGTGCTTGCTAAAATGAACTATGAAGCACATGTCTGATTGCAGAATAGCTCTAAGTACTGGTGACCAGGAGCACTCAGATAAAACTAACTTCATGAACCAACCATATTTCCTTTTAAACTCATGTAGGCCAAGACAGAGGACTGTACATTCAACAAAACATTATTACAGTATTTCCATACAAACAGCACAGTTTGAAACCTGCTTCCACGATCTTGTATTCTAGTATGAGTTTCCTATACCTAGAACTATAATACTTTGGATCGATTTCTAATTTTTCCAAAGTTGTTCTCATGGAATACAACTTCACTGGCTGCTCTCTCTCTGTAATCAAAGATGTTTCACTTCTCCTCAGTATCTAATACATCTAAAAGTGGTTTAACTGGCAAGGCCCAAAGCTGTGGGAATCAACACAAGTCTGCCAGCATTTGACAGAACTCTCAGTAGATTTTTTGAAAGCATCAGAGACAAAGAGTCTAAAGCAGCAGGCATCTATGTGCAGCCAGATCCTCTGCACATTTGTTAGGAAGTCACTTCCTGGGTAAATGCAGATAGGATGGCAGCCTTAATCTGTAACCATGATCCAGCAACAATACGCTGTTTGAAAGAAACAGAAACAAGCATTTTTCTCTTAAACCCAAAGCAAAAATCAGTGAGACAAGATATTGATTCAATATAGATGCAATACAGAGCATTGTTTGACACTATGAAAGGGAGGGCAGGAAGGGTTGCCTCAGTGCTTAATTCTTGTGGCCCTTTCTTACATGCCCAGGGAATGCTGATTGCCACATGGGGGTCAGGAAGCAATTTTTCTCCAGGCTGGTTTGGCCAGGAATCCTGGAGGTTTTTTGTCATCTTCTGGGCGTGGAACAGCAGTCACTGCGGGTGTGGAGAGGGAGGTATTTATGGATTTCCTGCCTTGTGCAGGGAGTTGGACTAGATGACCCTCGAGGTCCCTTCCAACTCTATGATTCTATGACCTTCTTGTTCAATCAAACCACGTTTTGCTAATTCTGGTTTGGAGGGAAAGCATAAGCCAGTTTGTTAGTCTGGATGTTTCACAAACTGAACTTTAGCTGTAAAAAATGTTTTATTTGTACTGCTTTCTTTAAAGTGAAGAAACAAAACAATGGTGCCGTGGGAATAAATTTTATTCATTCTGTGTGCCCCAATGCATTTTGCTCAGCGCTTCCTCAGAGCGGTCTATATAAACATTGGAATAAACAAAAACATCAAATTTATTTCCCAATACTGGGGCTTCCAGTCGGAGTAAAATGGTGAACTGACACACCCCTGCGAATGAGCGGGGTGGACGGCAGCTTCTTCTGACAGTTTGGGCAGTTTTACTGCCCAACACAGCATTCCCCAGGCAGGGGGGTGACCAGCAAGCAACAAGGTCCAAGTGAGAGTTGAGATCGGCATGCACAAGTCCCGGAGGGGGCTTGTTTACGCTTTGAACTCCTCTCAGAAGCAGACATTTGCAAGACAGCACTAAAGAAGCTAGCCGAGCTGAAGAATCAGCTTAAATTTGCCATTTCCCAATCTCTTAAGAAACGATCTACAGGTGGAAACAAAGAGAAGCGATACGAAGTCCCAAGATAAACATTTAAGGTAACCGAAACGATTTGCTTACCAGGGAGAAGATATTTAAAAAATTGAACAAGGCGGTTAAGCACATGAAGCTTTAAGCTGTATAATCGATCCATTGTTAAAATCAGAAGAGTTCGTTAAAGCGCTAAAAACAGATTAAATTGACATTGTTTAACATTCCTGCGGTTAGAGACTGAGCGATAAGCGTATGAGCGAAGGCGGCGGAAAAGATCGCGAGACAAAGGTGTATCATATAACTGTGTCCGGCTGAAACCAGAACTTGGCTAGAGAGTGTGTTGGAGGACCAAAAAAGAGGCGGACTGGATGTGTTTCTGGTAGGACATTATTAATGTGGGAAGTTTAAAGAGAGCCTACTCTAGCCAAGAAAACCATAGAAAAATTGCACCCGCCATTTTGTGGAGGACTGAATTTTAAAATGCATTTTTAATACAAAATAGACTGCTAGCAATAGCAAAAAACAGTGGAATTGGAAGGACAGTGAGAGGATAATTGAATTATATTGACAAAACTTTCAAAACGGAATCAAAACTTAGGCAAAGAGCGGCATCAGCTGCAAGTCCAGGGATGTCGTCTAAGGAGAAGAAAGAATGGCAGGCAGCAATAGAAGCAATGGAGAAGCGCATGCTCGAAGCGATCCAAGGTATGATGAAACAAATGGACAAGCAATTTGAGGAGAAAATGGAAAAACAGCTGGAACAGTTGAAGAAGTTCAAGAAAAAAATGTGGCGGCCTTGAGAGAGTTAGTACTTGCAGAGGTGGCAGAGTTTAAAAAGGAAGTGGAAAATACAAGCAATCAAGTGAAAGCTTTGGCGACAAAATCAACTGAAATGGTACAAAAGACACAAGATTTAGAGAAGAAAATCGAAGCAAATGTACAAAACAACCGGAATCTTGAGGCAGTGGTGGAATACAAAGCAATGTCAAACCATCTGAGATTGAGAGGAATAGAAGAAAAATTGGGAGAAGATATACATACCGAAGTGATGGCAACTTTGACCGAATATATGGGAGAAGATCAAGGGGAGTTAGATCAGAATTTTGATCTAGTATACAGAGTGAACTCTGCTTATGCACGAAGAAAAAATTTACCAAGGGATGTTGTTCAATTTGTAACAAGGAAAATGAAAGAGAATGTATTTAGGAAGCAGTTTACACAGCCACTTGAAATTGATGGAAAAAAGATAATAATAATGAAGGAACTCCCAAGGTCCATTTTGCAGGACAGAAAGAAATATAAAAAGCTGGTGGATAAGTTGAAACAGTTGAATATCAGATTCAGATGGGAGATACCACAAGGACTGTCGTTTATGTACAATTCGAAAAGACATACAATCAAATCATCGGGGGATATGTATAGGTTCAAAGCCGAATATCCTGAAGATTTCGGTGATATTTAAGAACACTTCATGATGGATTACAAATTGTTATCGTGGAATGTAAACGGACTTAATTCACCTAACAAAAGAAAAGTAGTGAATTATTGGTTACAAAATGTCAGGTAACCCTGCCATGAGGGTGAAGGGAGGGGTGGAGGTGTCAGTGGGTCTGCCTGTGTATTGTCTGGTATGTGGGGAGGTGACGGGGTTGCCTGGGTAACGCAGCAATTCACATCCCGGGTTATCTCCAGATGGCCAAATGTCCTTGAAGTGCCAGGCTGTTTCTCTTCTTCCCTTTTTCTTCTGAGAACAGCTAGGCTATGGAAATTTACAGCTTTTAGAAATGTAGCACCTTTCCTTCCCGCACGCGGGCTTTGTAGCTATTGGTAGAATGCCGGGGGGGGGTTCACCCCGGAGGGGTATAACCAGAGATGTTCCTTTTGTGTGGGTTATTCCTGACAAGGAGAATGTTAACATGCCTTTAGATCTGCAGTATAATAAACACTATCCTTTTGCATGAGGCCTGGTGTTTGACTGACTTTTCTGAAGCACCTGACAGATTGTCAGGAATCTCTTTTTGTTGGGACTGGTCCGACCCCGCAATTCTCTCGCTGAGACGAGTGACGGAGATGAGACTATCCCAATCCAGAATCCCTCGGAGGATGAGAAACCTCCGGTGACAACGGTGGAGACCACTACCTCGGTTGTCCCGCTGGATAACCCGGTCACCTACGCACCGACATCGTGGGGTGCAGAATATGATCTGGGAGGCCCCTACGGAGATCTGTACGGAGCCGCATACGGGGGGGTGACAACGAGGCCACGGCAATGGCGGGACTGGTCAAAGCCATTGGCCGAGACACACGAGACGTGGTTCCTCACCCCCCGGGCCTCGATCCGGGAGAGTCGGTTTGAGAGGTCAGTCTACCGCCTGAGTACGGCGGAGGGTGTGGAGGACACCCACCCGGAACCAAGGGACCTGGAAGGGGCCACCGGAAGCCGGAGATGGAGTGGGGATCCGAGCCAGGACCATCTACTCCGCCTCATAGATGAGTCCCTGTCCCACATCCCTAGGATGATCTCGGATGGCATTCGAGAGGAGATGGAATGGAGGCAACAACCCGTACCTCAAGATCAGCAAGCCCCAGACCAGAGAGTCCCTCTTGCACCCGCCGGGCCGCCGCCTGGGGGTGTGCCAGGGCAACCCGGGGCACCCCCGGACCAACCAGTGGGCCCCCCCTCCACCGGGAGTGCCAAGGGGCTAGGGATTGCTGCCACCGAACCCGGCCGAGCTCCTGGACACTAACTTTGATGGAGCCCCGGAGAAGTTCTCGTTCTTCCTGGTGAGAACGGAAAAATTCATCGAGAACTGGGGCCACCTGTTCCCGAATGAGGAGCAGATTGTGGATGTGATCGCCTCGCACCTGACAGCCGCGGCCGCGGACTGGTACGTGGCGTTACACCAAGAAGACGGGCAGGAGCTACGGGAGGTCAATGCGTTTATGTGGGCGATGAAAGACCAATTTGAGGATGTCAACGCAAACAAGACTGCCCGGGCATTCCTCCGGTCCTTCCGACAGGGCACCAATACGGTGAGAGAGTACACTGCCGAGTTTCGGCAAAGATCAGAGGCTGGCCGGACGGAGTCCTGGCCGAGCAATATTGCTTGGGGCTGAACCCGGAAATTCGTCAGACCGTGATGCGAGGGAGAGACCCGGAGACCTTATCGGGTTGGATGAAGGAGGCGGTAGCCACCGAGACCCGCTTGAAGACCATCAAACTCGACGATGCGGCCGCCTTGGGTAAGAGCCCCCAAACCGCCGCCGCCCAAGCTCCCAGGGGAAAGTATCAACCCAACCCCCCACAACAGAAGGATGGCACCCGCGAGCTGCGGATGAAGCAAGGGTTGTGCCTGAAATGCGGGGAGGCGGGCCACTTCGCCGTGAACTGCCCGGGAGCTACCACACTGACCAGCGCAAGCAAGGACCCTAAAAAGAAGTTCGAGACGTCCACCCTGAAACCGGTGGCAAAGTCGAGGGGAGCGCAAGCCTTGCAGATTGCCCCGTTGGGCGATGACTCCGACTCATCAGAAGAAGAAACTGCGGTGGCAGGAAACGAGAAGGACCTGCTGTGAACAGTGCTGAACAGCAGGTCCCGAACTCGCAGGCGCTAAACCCGGTGAGCAAATCCTCTTCCCTGTTCTTCCTAACGGTGACTTTGATAGACTCGGGTCTACAGACCCATGTGAGAGTGAGAGTTCTCATTGACTCGGGGTGTGGGAGAGACCTTATTAACCCATCCCTGGTAACGGGGCTGGGGGCGAAAGTAGTAAAGTTGGCAGAACCATTGGTTTTTACCCAAATGGATGGCTCCACTATGAAAGAGCCGTGCAGATATGAGACTGTGCCCCTGCGCATGGGAGTGGGGAAACACTGGGAGGTGAGATCGTTCGTGGTAACATCCGCCGCGCGATTCCCGCTGGTTCTAGGGAGCCCCTGGTTCTTCGATCATGACCCAAACATATTGTGGGAAGCTGGAACTGTGAACTTTATCTCGCCTAAGTGCGTGGCCCACAGCTGGAACGACAAATGGGGCCCCCAACGACTCGAGACTAACCCGGTGCTAGAGGGGGTGGTGGAGGCAGATTGGGATGCGATCCCACGGGAGTACCGGGACTTATCCGCAGTCTTCGTGGAAGAGGAGGCGGACAAGCTGCCCCCCCATAGAAACTCGGACTGTGCCATAGAAATATTACCGAACCAGAAACTCCCAAAAGGGAAGCTGTACTCCATGAGCCCGGCCGAGAAACTGGAGCTCAGGAAGTTTATTAACAAGAACCTAGAGAAGGGTTTTATTCGCCCAGCTTCTTCACCATTCGCCGCCCCCGTTTTGTTTCGAAAAAAGAAAGACGGAGGGTTGAGGCTGTGTACCGACTACTGGGGCCTTAACGCCGTCTCAGCAACCAACGCTTACCCCCTGCCTTTGATCAAAGACTTGCTAGCTGCCGTGGCAGGGGGGGAAATCTTCTCTAAGCTGGACCTGCGGGATGCTTACTTCCGCGTACGCATCCAGGAGGGGGACGAGTACAAGACGG
Organism: Gekko gecko; assembly: GCA_029375565.1. NCBI lineage: Eukaryota > Metazoa > Chordata > Lepidosauria > Squamata > Gekkonidae > Gekko > Gekko gecko. Next base: position 219,067,668 of record JAPDNY010000001.1, read on the forward strand.
CTTTCAACACTCCCTTGGGGCAGTTTGAATACCTGGTCATGCCGTTCGGTTTGCAAGGGGCCCCTGGGGTATTCATGAACCTGATCAATGAGGTCTTGCACAAATATTTGTTCAAGGGGGTCCTTGTTTACCTTGATGACATACTTTTGTACTCCCCCGACTTACGCTCCCATGTGAAACTGGTCAGGGAGGTACTCCAGACGTTGCATAAGCACAAACTGTTCGCAAAGCTGTCAAAGTGTGAGTTCCATCGGTCGGAGATCTCCTTCTTGGGCTATCGCATTTCCCAGAAGGGGATTGAGATGGACCCAGGGAAGGTTAAGGATGTGGTGGGGTGGGAGCCCCCGAGGACGAGGAGGCAGCTCCAGGCTTTCCTCGGATTCGCGAATTTTTACAGATCGTTTCTATAGAATTTCTCCCAAGTCGCCCTCCCCCTCACGGACCTCCTTAAAACGAAAGGAAAAGGTCCTGAAAGTACCCAGCCCAGGGCCCGCTTAGAATGGACTAGTGACTGTCAGAGGGCTTTTGAAAAGCTGAAATCCCTCTTTACCTCTGAACCAGAGTTGGCCCACCCTAACGAATTACGAAAATTCATTGTCCATGTCGATGCCTCTGACGTTGCGATGGGGGTGGGGGCATTTTACAAGAAGGGGAGGATGGGAAATTACACCCCCTCGCCTATGTCTCCAAAAAGTTTAATGACACAGAACGGAACTGGTCGGTTTGGGGAAAAGAAGCAAGATCAATAAAGTTAGCCCTCTCGACATGGCGGCACTGGCTGGAGGGGGCACGGGTGCCATTCGAGGTGTGGACTGATCACAAAAACTTCGAGTTGCTACACTCCCCCCGATCCCTAAATGCTAAGCAATTGTGATGGGCTGACTTCTTCTCTAAATTTGACTTCACGCTGCACCATTTCCCAGGCAAGGCAAATTCCTTAGCGGATGCTTTGTCCCGCCTTCCTCAACACGACAGCAAGCGGGAGGAGGTCAGGGACTTGGTGTTCACGCCCTCGCAGTTGGGGGTGGTGGTGATGACACGCAGCCACTCTAAATCCCCGCCCCCCACTCCGCTCCCCTCCCCATGGGAGCTGAAATTCGAGTCAGCCCTGTCTAAAGCGGACCGCGACTCCTTGGCGAAGGAGGAGGGGGTGACGGGGGATGACCGCGGCGGCTGGCGGAAAAATGGGAAGCTCTTCGTACCTCTGTCCCTACGGGGGGAGGTGATGGACTGGGCACACGGGTCCAAATTAGCTGGCCACACCGGCTTCGTGAAATCGCTGCAATTGCTCCAACGACAATTTTGGTGGCTGGGAATGCGCAAGGACTTGTCGTTGTTTACTCAGGCCTGCCAGATTTGCCTCATGAGTAAACATCGCCCAGGAAAGCCGCCTGGCCTCTTACAACCTTTGCCGACCCCCACTCGCCCGTGGGAGGTGGTATCCATGGACTTTATCACGGACCTACCCCCGAGCGGGGGGGAAATGGTCATTTGGGTGGTAGTGGACATGTTTTCCAAACAAGCTCATTTTGTTCCTTTTGCGTCTATCCCCTCAGCTAAGAAACTAGCTAAGGCATTTTTACAACATGTGGTGAGACTCCATACTCTTTCTGTGAAGGTGGTATCGGACAGAGGGTCTCAGTTCGTTTCGCATTTCTGGGGGGAGTTAATGGCACTGATAGGGGTGGAGAGGGCAGTAAGCAGCGTGTATCACCCCGAGACCGATGGGCAGACAGTACGAGTGAACCAAACCCTGGAACAATACCTTAGATGCTTTACCAATTTTCAACAGGACGATTGGGAATCGCTATTACATTTGGCGGAGTTTTGTTACAACAACATGTGTCACTCTTCCACAGGCATGTCTCCATTTATGGCTGTACATGGTTATGAGCCCCTGCCTCTGCCCTTTCTGAATTCTCCCGACTTACCGCCGGGGGAGGCGGGAGACTGGTGCAAACGCCTTCAAGCGGCATGGCCACTGTTGGCACAGACATTTGATGATGCCAAGTCTGCCTACAAGGAGCAGGCTGACAAGAAAAGGGATAACACGTGGACTCCCAAATGTGGAGAATTTGTTTATCTGTCCATGCAAAACCTAAAGGGCTTGCAACCTAGCAAAAAGCTGGGGTGGAAGTATGTGGGCCCTTTTGAAATCAAACGTGTTCTGAACAATGTGACTGTTGAACTCTTGTTGCCTAAATCACTGAAATCTATTCATCCTGTATTTCATGTAAGGCTCCTAAGACGCTCGCCTGCAGAGAACACGTGGAGACCGCAACGACCTGCCCCCCCTCCCTTAATGGTGGGGGGGAACCACACTATGAAGTTGCCAAGATTCTGGATTCCAAGATTTCCCGCAACCGACTGTATTATCTGATTGAATGGATGGACTTTGGGCCTGAACAGAGGGAATGGGTGAGGGAGGAAAATGTTCATGCCCCGAAGTTGATCCGCAGGTTCCATAAATTGTACCCCTTGAAACCTAAAGGGTTGGATTTATTATCAGGAGGGCAGAATGTCAGGTAACCCTGCCATGAGGGTGAAGGGAGGGGTGGAGGTGTCAGTGGGTCTGCCTGTGTATTGTCTGGTATGTGGGGAGGTGACGGGGTTGCCTGGGTAACGCAGCAATTCACATCCCGGGTTATCTCCAGATGGCCAAATGTCCGTGAAGTGCCAGGCTGTTTCTCTTCTTCCCTTTTTCTTCTGAGAACAGCTAGGCTATGGAAATGTACAGCTTTTAGAAATGTAGCACCTTTTCTTCCCGCGCGCAGGCTCTGTAGCTATTGGTAGAATGCCGGGGGGGGGCTTCACCCCAGAGGGGTATAACCAGAGATGTTCCTTTTGTGTGGGTTATTCCTGACAAGGAGAATGTTAACGTGCCTTTAGATCTGCAGTATAATAAACACTATCCTTTTGCATGAGGCCTGGTGTTTGACTGACTTTTCTGAAGCACCTGACACAAAATCTAATATCATCTGTCTACAAGAAACCCATATAAAGAGATGATAAAGAGATAATAAATATTTGATCAACAAAAAATTGGGAGAAGGATTTTATTCTTTGGCAGAGAAAAAAAAATAATGGAGTTGTGATTTATGTAAATAAAAAATTGGAACCTAAACAAATTTTCACAGATAAAGAAGGGAGATATGTGGCTGTAGAGATTACATTGCTTCAAAAAAAGACATTGGTTGTTAATCTGTATGCTCCTAATGGAGTCAAAGAGAATTTTTTTAAGAACCTGTTGAAGGAATTGGACCAGGTGCATTATGATCAGATAATTCTAGCTGGAGATTTCAGTGGCACTGTTAATAACAAATTGGACAGAAAATCACAAAAGGGCGATGAGAAGATTGGAAAGTTACCTCAAATTTTTTTAAACTGATTGAACAAGAAAAATTGGAAGATGTATGGAGAAAATGGAATCCAAAGATTAAGGACTTTACTTTTTATTCTAACCGACATAACTCCTTCTCAAGAATAGACATGATCTGAATGTCAAGTGAAATTGCATTAAAAACTCAGAAGGTGGAAATCTTGCCAAAGACTAATTCAGATCACAACCCGTTAATTTGGATATTAAAAGAAAAGGCGAAGCAATACCATTGGATATTGGATAAGACAAAATTAGTGGAGACATTACGGAAAGAAACTCAATTTTTTTTCAAGTGAATTTAAATCAAGAGGTTAATATACAGACAGTTTGGGATGCTTACAAATCGGTGATAATAGGAGTACTGATTTCAATGAATGCAGCAGACAAGAAAAATAATTTGAAACAACAGAAAGAGTTGCAGGAAAAAATTCAACAAAAAGAAAATGAGTTGAAAAGGAGACCAGGTAAAAAGAAACTTCTTAAGGAAATTCAAATTGTACAAGAACAATTAAAGGTGATATTAAATAGAGAACTTTACTGGAATTTAAAGAAATTGCTGCAAAAATCTTTTGAAGGAGCAAACAAGCCAGGGAAATATTTGGCGTGGCAATTGAAAAACCGAAGGGAGAGAAGGACAATAAATAAGATAACTGAGGAAGGTAAAGAAATTGTAGACATGAATGGAATAAAAAGAGCCTTCTTCAAATACTATGCAAAATTATTTCAAAAAAAGAATATTGATCCAGCGAAAATTAAAAATTATATGGATATAGCAAATTTACCTGAGATGGATAGTAAAATCAAAGAAATGCTGAATGGTCCAATAAAGAAAGAAGAAATATATAAAGCAATAGAAGATGCCAAATTAGGGAAAGCTCCAGGACCAGATGGATTTACAGTAAAATTTTATAAAAAATTAAAGGAGGAGCTGACCTCGATTATGGAACTTCTAATTAATGAAATTCAACAGACCAAGTCAATACAAGAATCTTGGAAAGAAGCCAACATATCACTTATACCCAAGGAAGGACAAGATCTGACAGATGTAAAAAAGTATAGACCAATTTCACTACTGAACAATGATTACAAGTTGTTTGCCAAGGTAATTTCGGAAAGATTGAAGATTTATTTAAAGGATGTCATTAGTGAAGAACAAGCCGGTTTTTTACCAAACAGACAAATCAGAGAAAATTTAAGGATTGTGATGGACGCAATTGAATACTATGATAAACATCCAGAAAAAGAAATTGCCTTTCTATTTTTAGATGCAGAAAAAGCCTTTGACAATTTAAACTGGGAATTTATGTTTCAAATGTTTGATAGAATGGAAATTGGGCAGCCCTTTTCAAATATGATTAGGGCTGTATATTGTGAACAAAAAGCGTCGCTGAATGTAAATAAAGAGTTGACGGATTATTTTAAAGTTCAAAAAGGGACAAGACAAGGATGCCCGTTATCTCCTTTACTATTTATTTGGATTTTGGAAGTGATGCTGAATAAAATAATAGAAGATAAAGATATAAAAGGACTTACAATTGGTGGTTTTGAGTATAAATACAGGGCTTTTGCAGACAATGTAATGTTTATAATTGAAGATCCAGTAATCAATGTACCGTTATTGATGGAAAGGATTAAAGAATTTGGTGACTTGGCTGGATTTTATGTGAACAAGAATAAAACAAAGATACTTTGTAAAAACATGAGAAAAGAAAATCAACTGGACTTACAAGAAAAAGTCCAATGTGAAGTGGTGAAAAAAACTAGATACTTGGGAATTGAGGTTACAGCGAAAAATATAGACTTGTTTAAGAACAACTATGAAGAGACCTGGATTAAAATCCAACAAGACATTAAAAAATTGAATACTTTGAATCTATCACTTCTGGGCAGAATCTTGGTAGTTAAAATGAACATTCTACCTCGTCTGTTATTTTTATTTCAGACGATCCCAATAGTGAAGGACTGTAAGGTGTTGAATCTTTGGCAAAAAGAAATTTCAAAGTTTGTGTGGGCCAGAAAGAAACCAAGGATTAAAATGAAAATTCCTTGTGATGCGAAAGAAAGGGGAGGTTTTCAACTCCCTAATTTCAGACTATATCATGATGCGGTGTGTCTGGCGTGGCTGGAACAAGGGATTAACTTGGAGAATAGAAAGCTGTTGGCACTAGAAGGACACGATCGGAAATTTGGATGGCATGCCTATTTATGGTATGAAAAGTTTAAAGTGGATAACCTTTTTAAACACCACTTCATAAGGAGATCACTATTCATGACATGGATGAGGTACAAGAGATTTTTTTTTAAAAAACAAGACCACTATGGATTGTTCCAGCGGAAGTAATTAAACCACTTTCAAGGCACAAGGGCAAAGACTGGTTACCCTATAGAGACATTTTGAAAACTGAGGGGAGAAGTTTCGCGATAAGACCCAGAGATGAACTGGACTTTGAATATGATTGGCTAAACTACAGACAGATTTATGATTTGTTTAAGACTGACAAAATGAGGTATGGTTTTAGAAAAGAAAATAATGAAATTGAAATGATCTGGATAGAAAAAAGGTAAAAAAATGATTGCTAGAATTTATAAGATTTTGTTAAAATGGTATACAGAAGATGAGATTGTAAAAGAACAAATGGTGAAATGGGCTATAAATATAAATAGAGATATAGAAATGTCATCCTGGGAATGTTTGTGGAAAAAATCGATTAAAATTTCAACATGTGTTAATGTGAAGGAAAATTGTTATAAAATGATGTATAGATGGTACATGACACCAAAAAAAATTGCTAATATAAATGAGAATATGTCTAACAAATGTTGGAAATGTAAGAAAAAAGAGGGCTCGTTTTACCATATGTGGTGGACATGTGAAAAATGAAAAAGCAAGTGCTTTTTGGACTGAGATTCATAATGAAATTCAGAAAATCTTGAAATGCACTTTGAAAAAAGAGCCAGAAATGTTACTTTTAGGACTTAAATTAGAAGAAGTCAAAATGGCAAAGAGAACCTTGCTATGGTACTTAATTTCAACCGCAAGAATGACTTATGCTCAGTTCTGGAAGCAGGAGCAAGTACCTGACAAATGGGAATGGATAGAGAAAATGATTTTTATGATTGAAATGGACAAGTTGACAAGAAAACTTAAAGGAAAAGAAGATGAAGAATTTCTAGCTGATTGGGAGGATTTTAAAGATTATTTAGAACATAATTGGGATGTAAAAATAGATTGCTCTGTTTTGATAATTATTAAGAATAGAAGGGTTGTAAGAAAAAGGAATTGTAATAGAAAAGTTACCTAATAGTGAAAAATAGAAAAGGAAAACAGTGAAAGTTAAGATCTGATTATGGAATATCAATTGAATGTAAGAATGTAAGAAAATATTGATATAAACGGGGGTGGAACATCGCTGGAAGCCGGGGGAGGGGGGATAAATTTTTTTTAAAAAAGGATATGTGATGAATTTGTTATCAAATATGGAACATGTTATGATATCCTGTTAATAAATTTTCTTTTTAATAAAAAATTTCCCAATACTAAAAGAAACGTTAAAAGGTTATGCATGCCCTGACCTGGATAGCCAAGGCAAGCATGATCTCGTCAGATCTCAGAAGCTAAGCAGGGCTGACCCTGGCAAGTATTTGGATGGGAGACTGCCAGAGAATACCAGGCCCAGAAGGCCACATGCAGGCTATTAAGCCACTTCTCTGAAGGTCCTCTGTGCCCCATTTGGAGTTGCCAGAGTTCACCATGACTTCCAGGCACGGGCACATAAACACACAAATACAAAAATACCCCCCAAAAAAGGTTATGCGTGTAAAGAATAAATGTTTCATGTAAATATATTTATGAAAAATATAAAGACAGGGCTCTTGAGCATGTACAAAGTGCATTATGATGTATTGAAAAATGTAGTACATTTACCAAAATAACGTAAACATATTAGAGAACAGAAAAAATATAGGAGCAATATATCATCATGTAAATTATATTAAACTGAGTAATCTATTGCAAACAGAAAAGTTATCAAAACAAACCTGCGCTGTTTCAAAGTGTCAATAGTATTCCCAATCAGCTAGCTGTGAACAAAAAACTGCTGTCCTTGTACACATTTATCTAAGTCAGGACAAGCCAAGTAAAGTTCTTATTTAACCCATGTGGTGCCATAGTTGTTAGTCAAAAGATCCACTCAGCCTCCTTTCTAAGGAGTGTCTTATCGTTATGGCTGTGTGATCTATAAACTGCCTGTTAAGTATGAGCCTTAACAAGGTAGTGATTTCAACAAGTGATTTCAACTTTATTAAACAGCAAACAAGTCGATCAGACAACACACACACACAACAGTGGAGCACAGCTCCCTTTTTAAATAATCTGGGCTGTCAAAGCCACGCCCATATTTCAGTTAACAACCAATCATAACATTGGGATAAAGACCAATGAGGTCTGTTCCCTCCATAAAAGTATATACAGTTCTTATTGGCTATTTACAGAGTTTCACAGAAACAACCAATGGGAATATCGACTCTTACAATCCCTTTTACTAACTCAAGTTTAACAAGAAAACACATAGGTCTGATTCAAGAGTCAGAACATAACACTGCCCAAAAGGAAAAATCTGTGGGAGCCTGGTTCTGTTCTAAAAAATGTTGCACCAGTGGAGCTCTAGTTTTTGTATCCAAGATGTTATGTTTGTTTCACCAATACGCACCTTTAATTTCCTTTTTGTTTTCCCAATATAAATTTTATTGTATTTGCACTGGTTTAAGTATATCACATAATCTGGATTGCATGTTGTAAAACAGTTTAAAGTGTTTTGCATATTATCATGTGAGTTGCTAAAATTCTTCATAGTACTGGTAAATTTACAATAGGCAGAATTGCTACATGGGAAATGGCCAGATGGAAAGTTTGATCCTGGCAAAATTTACTGTAGGTTGGCTGTGTTACTGTGTACCAGTTATGTTTTAAATTATCAATTCTCTTTAAAGTGATATCTGTTTTTTATCACAAGACGGTATATCATATCATATATATTCCAATTCATAAATATGCTCTTTTTCAGTTCAACATTACTTTGGTGAAAGTAAGACTGAAAGTTAGTCTTTCTGAGTCATTTCTTACTTTTTTTCTAAGCAGCGTCACTTAGAAAACTCAGGTTGAACTATTGTGAAATGTATGGCCTACCTAGGGCTATGTCCTTTTCTTCTGCCAGCAGGAAGTGGGAAGGAGCTTTCCACGAGTGGGGGGCAGGACGACACCATGTGTGATGTCCGTGGCACGACGCCATCACACCAGGGATGTTGCATGGCAGCACTCTGGTATTTGGGGCAAAACTCTGGAGTTTTGCCTCAAATACCAAAGCATCATCATGTGACATCCCTGGCATGATGACATCACGCAGAAGTGACATCATCATGCTGGGGACATTACAACCAGCCATGACTGCTGGGGGTGGGGTTTCCCCCACCAGCTACCTGGCCGGTGGCAGGCTGGAGCCCATAAAATTGGGGGATCCCCTGCTCCCTCCTGGGGGCTGGCAACCCTAGGCCCACCCAAATTGGTGCCCATCCAAAGTTAGGCACATGCAGCTCCTAAATGGAGCAAATAACTCCCCAGGGCCATTTTTTGCTTGGGAAAATGGCACATGGGGGTAGTAGGAGTGCCTGCTCCCCCCTCCCATGCTTCAATCATGAGCTGAATGGGTCCCACAGCTGTGGTCCTTCAAAAAGCAGTTCCCCACAGATGCTGTGTGGCTGTGGGTGAAAGAGATTTGGGCCCAGCTCATTAAAATGTGTAGCTGTCAGGTAAACCTGCCATCACTGCGGAGGGGGGAGGGAGGAGATAGATTCCACAGCTCTGGAATGCAGGAGTAATACCAACTCTCCAGAGTCTCTAATTTACTGTGTCTATGCTATGTCTTATCTAAACGGCTGGCCTTGGGTCTCAGGCCTCTTTGGCCTCTTTCAGATATATCTGGTAGCCGTTAATTTCTTTCTTACCGTGTGCGGGAAATGTAACCATTGGCTTGTAGGGGGGACAGTTCAAGGGGGCTATAACTAATGCTGTTTTGTATCACCCAGCATCATTGACAATGAAGATGTTCATGTTGCTCTAATTTAGTCTTAATAAACACTATCTTCTTAAGAAGCATGGTGTTTGGCTGACTATCTGGAGATCTTGACAGATTGTCAGTGATCCTCTCTCTTTTCAGGCCATCACCCTCCCAAATCTCTCGCAACTGAGATGAGTGGAGAAGAAGACCCGATATTGGTACACACATCAGGAGACACGGTACCCACTTCCACGGCACCCACAACATCGGTGCCCTCTACCTCCACAGAGACGCCCGTCACGTCAGCCCCACTGCCGTGGGATCCTGAGGAGGACCTATTTGGCGGCTGGTTCAGGGAAGCCTCAGCCAGCATGACTACGAGACCCCGTAACCAACAGGACTGGGGAAAGCCTCTTGCCAAGACTCGGGAGACTTGGTCCCTAAGCCCCAGGAGATTGGATAGGGAGAGTCGCTATGAACGGTCCCTCTACCAACTCAGCACGGTGACAGCAGCGCCCCATGAGACCCTGGCTGAAGCGGAGGAGACGGTGGGACCCCGGCGGGGCCGAGACCACAGTGGAGAATGGCTGCCACGCAGGTTGGAGGAACACTCCAATGGATCCCGGAGATGATAGCAGAAGGTATCCAGAGGGAAATGGATCGCGGGATGCCACCCCAACACGATGGGGCTCCAGTAGTGCCTGCAGGACCCCCAGCGCAGGGAGTCCTGGGGTTGCTGGCCCCAGGACAACCACCGGTTCATCTGGGCCAGCCAGCCCCAGCACCACCGGTGGCCCTGAGCTGCTGGAGGCAACCTTTGATGGGACCCCAGAGAAACTGTCTTTCTTTCTGGTGAGGGCAGAAAAATTTGTGGACAATTGGGGCCACCTCTTCCCGAGCAAGGAGCGCATAGTGGATGCGATTGCCTCGAGACTACAAGATGCGGTGGCTGACTGGTACATGACTTTGCACCATGCCGATGGGCCCGAGCTGCGAGAAGTGGACACGTTTATGTGAGCTCTCCTGACCACTATGAGGACTCAAATGCGAGTGAGACTGCCCAGGCATTCCTGCGCACTTTTCACCAAGTGAAAAAGTCGGTATAGGAGTAAACGGAGGAATTCCGCTGTCATGCCGCAAAAATCAGTGAATGGCCTGACTGAGTTCTAGCCCAGCAATACCGGCTGGGGCTAGACCCCGAGCTCCAAGGGACAATCCTGTGGAGGGGGAAACCCCGGTCCCTGCTAGTGTGGAGGAAGGAAGTGGCGGACACCGAGACCGACTCCGCATCATTCGCATCAATGATGCAGCAGCGGGAGGGAAGGCGACCCTGACCGGCAAACCTAAAGTCGTCCCCCCTACGCCCTGGGCCAAAGATGCCACTCGGGAGCAGCGTATGAAGCAAGGGCTGTGCCTAAAATATGGAGCGTCTGAGCACTTCGCGGCAGCATGCCCTGGGATGGGGCCCTTGACCTCCACTCCGAAAGGGGAGAAGAAGAGGACCAACACCCTGACAAAGAAACCGACGGCCAAACCAAGAAACCTTCGAGCCCTGCAAGCGAGCCCGGTGGAAGATGATGTCAAATCATCGGGGGAGGAGCTCCTGCATCCAGAGGGAAATGAGAAGGACCTGCTGTGAACAGCGCTGAGCAGCAGGTCCCCAATTCTCAGGCACTAAGACTGGTGAGCAATTACCCCTCCCTCTTTTTTGTGACTGTGACTTTGATCTGCCCCGACCTAAACACCCATGTGTGGGTAAGGGGGCTCATCGACTCAGGGTGTGGGTGAGACCTCATAAACCCCTCGCTGGTTACAGGACTGGGGGCCAAGGTAGTCAAACTGGCCAACCCGTTAATTTTCCACCATGAAGGATCCCTGCAAATATGAGACTGTTCCCCTCCACGTGGGGGTGGGAGACCATTGGGAAACTCGGCCTTTCATGGTGATGCAGGCGGCGAGGTTTCCGCTAGTGCTAGGTAGCCCTTGGCTCTATGACCACAATCCACACATCCTGTGGGAACAGGGGGTGGTAAATTCCATCTCCTCCCGATGCACGGCACACGTGTGGAGTGACTCTTGGGGAAAGCCCAAGTGCCGGTGGGTTTGGCGGACGCAGAGCTAAACCGCATCCCCTGTGAATACCGAGACTTGGCAGCGGTGTTTGGGGAGGAGGAGGCGGATGAATAACCGCCACACAGGAACTCTGAGTGTGCTATTGAACTGTTACCAAATCAGAAGTTGCCCAAGGGGAAATTGTACTCAATGAGCCCAGCTGAAAAAGTGGAACTGAGACGGTTCATTGATAAGAATTTGGAAAGGGGATTTATAAGTCCTGCTTCTTCACCCTGCACTGCCCCAGTGTTGTTCTGGAAAAAGAAAGATGGCGGGTTACAGTTGTGTACAGACTATAGGGGACTGAATGCAGTGTCGGCAACTAATGCTTACCCCCTGCCATTAATCAAGGACCTCCTGGCAGCGGAGGCTGGGGGGAAAACTTTCTCCAAATTAGATTTACGCGATGTGTACTTCAGGGTGCGTATCTGGGAGGGGGACGGATATAAAACGGCATTTAACAACCCCCTGGGCCATGGCGTTTGGGCTTCAAGGAGCTCTGGGAGTCTTCATGAACCTTCTTAACGAAGTGTTGCACAAGCACCTGTTTAAGGGGGTCCTTGTTTACCTAGATGACATTTTATTGTACTCCCCCTACAAGGAATCTCATGTTAAACTGATGCGGAAGTCCTGCAAACGTTGCATAAGCACAAGCTGTTCACTAAACTGTCCAAGTATGAGTTTCACTGTTCTGAGAACTTGTTCCTGGGGTACCAAATATCCCAATGGGGAATAGAAATGGATCCAGCTAAGGTACAGGAAGTTTTGGGGTGGGAAGCCCCTAAAACCCGAAGGCAATTACAAGCATTTCTCGGATTCACCAATTTTTACAGATCATTTTTGGTGAACTTTGCACAGGTATCCCTTCCCCTAACTGACTTGCTTAAAATGAAAGGGAAGGGGACAGACAGTACCCACCCAGGTGCAAAGTTGGACTGGACCCCAGAGTGCCAATGTGCCTTTGAGCAACTCAAAGCATTATTCACATCTGAACCGGTGTTAGCTCATCCAAATGAACTGAGTAAATTCATAGTGCAATGCCTCAGATGTTGCTATGGGCTTTGCAAGAGGGGGAGGATGGGAAACTTCACCCACTGGCTTACGTTTTCAAAAAGTTTAACAAGATTGAATGGAACTGGTCAGTTTGGGATAAAGAAGTGGGTGCAATTAAATTAGCCCTATCCACTTGGCGGCACTGGCTGGAAGGAACTAGGGTCCCATTTGAGGTTTGGACTGATCACAAAAACCTTGAGTTCCTCCAGTCCCCGCAGAATCTTAACACCAAACAACTCCGGTGGGTGGACTTCTTTTCGAAATTCAACTTCACCCTACATCACTTCCCTGAGAAAGCGAACTCATTGGCCGATGCGTTGTCCCGCCTGCCCCAACATGAAAGCAAGCAGGAGGAGATTCAGGATTCCATGTTCCCACCCACCCAGCTCGGAGGGGTGGTCACAATGCGTAGCCAAACCAAAGTCATGCCTCCTTCCCATGAGAACTCTTGGGATGCTCACTTTGCCTCTGCCTTGTCGGAGGCTGACCTCCATGAAATCGAAAAGGGGGGGTGGAGCGGAGGGGGAATGGCTGCTGGGTTTTTTTTTTCAAATTTATAATTTTATTGTTTTTGGCCGAGGACAGACTGGCAATTTGCCCCGGGAAGGGACCCGGGCTGACAACGACTCAATATCGGATTAAATGGAATGTTCACACAGGCACATCTGCCTGGCGTCCCCCACCCGTAGCCTACCGGTGCTGTTGCGCTTCACTGCCGGATTAAAAAAACACCTGATAAAAGCCGTCGCAAATCCAAAAGCCTGCATTTGTTGCGCGTTTCTCCGCTTCCGGGGAGTCTGAACGTGCAGGCGAAAAGCCGGGCGGAAGCCGTGTTGGGCACGAGGCAGCAGCACTGTGATTGGCTGTGCTCCGCTCCACTGCCCAATGTGGTGCCGGCACTGCAGGACAAAAAAAAATCGGCAAAATGTGCTTATGCGCATGAGCGCTCATGCGCACATACACCCATACACCCACAGCCGAGTTAATGGGGAAACGGCGAATATAGCACACCTCCGGCGCGGCAGTCTGAACGCTCCCGCGCGCCTCCGTCCCGTATCTTCCGGCAGCGGCCCCCGCTGTGTGGACGGGAAAACCTGGTATAGTTTAATCCGGGGTTTTTTTGCCGTGACTGGCTACCGGGGCAAATTGCCAATCTGTCCTCAGCCTTTATATAAACAACAACAGTAACAGGCATCTTAAGAGATGCAGAAAACAGTTAAGACGGAATTCACAAATTGATTTAAATATACAAATAAATACAGAATAATTATAATTCTCAAAAATATAAACTATCTATTCAAAAATGCAGTAAACTTTGATAATATTTATTTTTTGGAAGAACATTTTTTTCTACGAGATAGTCAACAACAGGAAACCAAATTGCTTGAAAATCTTTTTGGACCTTTTCCCCCGTAAAAGCAGTTGTTTTACTAAGTACAAAATAATCCCATAATTTGTTCTGCCAGTCTTCTAAAGATGGGCCTAGATTATTTTGCCATTTTTGTGCAATGTTCGTTCTAGCAACTGCAATTAATATCATAATTAACTTATTATTTGTTGTTTCTCCAGGTATCTTTGGCCATATATCTAACAACACAGTCTCCAGTAACATAGGTAAGTTATGACCTGTTGGAATATTAGTTTCCAAAAGGAGTTAATTACTGGACATAGCCACCAACAATGTAAATAGTCTGCCACTTGGCCACATTTTTTCCAACAGAAGTTATTGACCGTTGGATAGATTTTATGTAACCTGTTAGGAGGCATATACCATCTGTTTAAGATCTTAAAAGAATTAAACTTAATAGTAAAGATCCTTGACCTGAGATTGTATGAATAGTTCATGTTTTCCCAGTCTCTTTCTTCCAAACGGCCTTGGCAATCTTTTTGCCATACCGAAAACAAATGATTGTTTTCATACTTAACAGAAAGTAAAAGAATTTTATAAATTTTTGAAATCAAGTCTTTGATCTCGGCTGAGCGTTTTGCTAATATCTCCTCAAAGTTAGACAATGGTTTGGAAAAAACTTTTGCTTTATAAAAACTCTTGAAGAGCATGGGAGATCTGAAGGTATTGAAACCATTTTATGTTGTCTCCCACCAATTTTTCTAATTCAGCTTTGGTGCAAATTTGGCCTTTATTTGTCTGGTCTGCAAGACGTGTAATACCAGCTGTCCTCCAATTCTTAAAGGCCATTTTTTCTTTCCCTGAGGGGAACCAGTGTTGGTTTAAAAAAATCTTGACCTGTCCGGCAACAGTTTTTTCCTATTTTTGTCTCAAATATGTAGAGATGTTTTCAGGAATAGGTTATTTTGAGTTATCTCAGGTCTGTGCTGACTAGAATTCCAAAAAATATCCTGTAAAGGAATCGAACCAGCCTTCCATTCTTCAATTTGCTGCCAGTTTAGTGGGGAGTTGTTGTTTAATATTCGTACAGTTGTGGCTAAGTTGGCTGCTTCATAGTAATTTTCCAGGTCCGGGATGCCAAGTCCTCCTTGTGAGGAGGAACGTTTTAATATGTCAAATTTAATCCAAGATGTTTTGTAACTCCAGAAAAATCTGTTGATTTCAGACTGCCATTTTCTAAGATCCTTTTTTGGGATTGGTACTGGCAAAGCTCTGAATAAAAATAAGAATTTCGGCAGAATAAAACTCTTTAACAAACTGATTTTGTCGGCCCAAGAGAGACCCATCCGATTCCATCATTGCAGCATGTTTTTAGACTCCTGAAAAATCTTATTGAAATTGCATTCTAGCAAGGCTTCTAATTGTGGAGGTATCCAAATACCTAGGCATCTCCATTTAGAATACCACCATTGGAAGGAAGAAAATTATTTAATGTTGTTGGTAGTATCTTGCATAATCTGAAGCGGAATTATTTTAGACTTATTTTGATTTACTTTCAGACCCGAGATTCTTTGCATGTCAGTGAAGATCTATTGTAATTCTAAAATTAATGTTTCTGGATTTGAAAGAAAAATTACTAAGTCATCTGCGTACAAACTAAGCTTATGATCTGTATCTCCAACCTTGATTCCTTGTATTGCAGTATTGTTTCTTATGGCAGCTGCAAGGGGTTCAATAACCAAAGCAAACATAAGTGGGGATAGAGGACATTCCTGTCTAGTGCCTCTGGACAAAAGGATAGGTCTGCTTAACACATTGTTAGTTTGAATTCTGGCATAGGGATCGGCGTATAAAAATGCGATTGCCCATCTGAATTTTTCCCCGAAGTTCATACATTCTAAGAGTTGTTTTATGTAACTTGCTTCCAAACTATCAAATGCTTTCTCTAGATCTATTGTAAGTAAAAGAGTTTCTTGCTTATGCTCTTTACAATAAGAAATTAAATTTAAGATCTGACGAATATTATCAGTTATAGAACGGTTTGGAATAAATCCTGTTTGGTCGTGCTCAATATAATCAGAGATAATAGATTGTAGTCTGGTTGCAAGAACTTTGGAAAAAATCTTTGCATCGCAATTCAATAAGGCTATGGGCCGGAACGCAGTTGGATCATTTTGTCCTTTGTTTTCTTTTGGAATTGGCACTATATATGATTCCCTCCAAGAGGGTGGCATTTTTCCGGACTCCAGTAAATAATTCCATGTTTGTGTTAGATGATCTCTTAAAGAGTATTGGAAGACTTTATAGAATTCAGGGCCATAACCATCGCTGCCTGGAGCAGTTTTTGATTTTGTCTGTTGTATTGCCTGTTGCACTTCTTTTACAGAGAACAGATTGTCTAAACGCCTAGTGTGCTCCTCCGATAACTTTGCTTGTATATTATGTTTTTTTAAAAAAAATTCAACATCTTCTTTGTTTGGGTTAGTGGAAGAGTATAAGTTCTCATAGTAATTTGCAAAACAATTTGCAATCTCAGCCGGGTCTGTTATTTTAGTATTGTTTTTGGCCTTTAAATCGTGTATCTTATGTTTTGTTCTTTTTTGTTTGTAGCGCCAAGATAGAATTTTAAGGCTTTTAGCATTTGATTGCCAATATTGTTGTTTCATGAATAGGATTTTTTTCCAGATTTCAAGTGTTTGTATGTCCTCCAGTATTTTGCGTTCGGCTAAGAGTTGTTTATACAGTTTTTTATCTCTTGTCTTCTTATGTAGATTCTCTAAGTTTTGTATGTTTGTCAATAATAATTTAATTTTTTGTTCTCTTTCCTTTTTTAGATGGGACGCCAGAGCGATGAGTTTCCCCCGTAACATAGCCTTGAACGCATCCCATACAACATGCTGCTCCACTTCACCATTGTTGTTTTCCTTAAAATACTGCTCTATTGCCAGCTTAATTTCCTCTTTAAGAGATTCTTGTAATAAAAGAGATGTATTTAATTTCCATGTTTAGTTATCTTGTGTTGTGTGTTGTTTCAATTGCATTTCTACAAATGCATGATCGGTCCACATAGTGGGCCCTATGTCTGTCTTCGAGATTCTGTGCAGTAGATTTTCTGTGATACTATTATATAATCAATACATGTATGAGTTTGAAATCTTGGAGAGAAGAAGGTGTAATCGCGTTCTCCCTTGTGTAGCTCTCTCCACGCATCACTTAACTGGCATTTGTCTAGCAACCTAGGGAGAATAGTTAGTCTCCTTCCTTTTCTTGATTTCTTAGTTTGGGAATCTGATCTGTCCAATTTATGATCTGCAATTATGTTCAAATCGCCTCCAATTATTACCTGGCCATCTTTAAAAGCTTGTAGTTTACTAAACATTTCCTCTAGGGAATTTTCCTGGCCATCGTTGGGTGCATATATTGAGGCTAGTGTGGTTTTTTGCTGGTTTAACACACCTTTTATTTGCTATCTTCGCAAATAAAGGAGGTTACTTTGGAGATTAGGATGGCTACCCCCCGACATTTTGAGGACCCCCCAGCATAAAATTGTTGATCATACCACGATGTCTTCAAAATTTTTGTTTCAGTGTTTCTCATATGTGTTTCCTGGAGAAAAAGAATATTAGGCTTACTGTGTAAAATGTAGGATGTCTTTCTCTTAGCCTTGATGGGGTTGTTCAGACCTTGCACATTCACCAATCTAAATGTGATTTCAGCAGGCATTATTAGTAATGATAACAATTGTTTTACTTATGTGTAAACAGAACTTAGCTTATACTACAAAACCGACTTAACTGTTCCCTATAACCACAATACACCCCCCACCCCCTGAACCCCAACCAAATAAACCCTTGTTGTTTTGAGCAAGATTCTGGAACCACTAAACCCTGGTTCCGTTCTTCAAACAAAAAACACACACTCTCAACCCACCAGTTACAGCACTGGTGACTCAGAAGGTCTCTGATTTTTGAGAGTGGAAACACAGGAGAGCAAGACAGAGATTGTCACTACCCCCCCCCAAATTATTACTTTGAAAGATAAATACCAGGCAAGTATAGTATTCATAACCGTTGAGCATTTTAACCTAATATCAATAAACATCCAAAGACTACTGCAAAGAAAGAAAAGAATAATCTATAAACACAACTTGGTCAGAGTTCTTTCTCATGAGTCGGATGGGCTTGCCGGTACTGGGATCTTGCTGGCCTTCTGTGGTGATGCTGGAAACAGATTCCTGCGTTTCAGTGGAGTTTTGCCATCGTGCTCCATAGGATCTTTGCCTCATAGAGTGTAAAGTAAATCTGCTCCGCTGTCTTCATCCCAGGCTAGTAGTTGTTGGCCCTGAAAGACCACAAGTAGTTTCCCTGAAGGGAGCCAACAATATTTCTGCTTCATGCTTTGCACCTTGGTTGTAAGTGGTTTTAGAGTGCGGCGAATAAGTATGGCTTCTCTTGGAATGTCTGGGAACACTTGTATTGGGTCTCCCTCGTGGTTAAAGGTTCCTGGTGTTTTTACTGCATCAAGGATTCTTCGGCGCACTCTAGCATCTGGTACGCAAATTAAAATATCTCTTGGAAGAGGATTTCGCTTTTTGATCAGGGAACCCATCCGGTAAGCTTGTGTGATGGTCGGAAAAATTCCTTCTTCTAAGGATAGCGCTTGCGCAATTAAAGAGGCCATAAAAGAGATCAGGTCCATATTTTTTTCTGCGTCTTCCTTAATGCCACGAAATTTTAAATTCACTGATTTTACCTCTGTCTCTAAAGAAATCAGCGTGTCTTTTTGGGCCACAGAAGCTTCTTGTAACTGTTTAATATCTGACTGATTAACCAGCCCTAAGTCCACGGCCACCTCTGCTTTTTGGGCTGTTAGCAGAAGAGAAGTTTGTACCTCATCAAGTTGTGTGGATAAATGGGACATTTTGTCCAGGAGGCTTACCTCCATTGCCTTTAGATGGCTGAGGATGTCTGCTGCGCCTTGAAAAGAAGCTGTTTGCTCCGGAGTTTCTTTTGCAATGGCCATTTTGTTTTCGGCACGAACAGAGGCTGCTCGATGAGAAAAGCCTTCTAGCTGCTCTTTTACTGACTTTACAGAGGTTGTCATAAGTTTTGGCTTTGCCTGGTCGTGTTTGCTCATTCCCAAGGTGAGAGTAGGTAAATTTGTTATGGTTTAATATGGGCTTATGCAGGAGAGGTCGGGAGTGGCAAAATCACACGTCCACCATCTCCGATCGTGGCGCCACGCCCCCCCTCTGCTGGGTTAAAGGAGACAAGATGTTTGTACTGGGGGTGCTATGGGGGGAGATCATGGGCACGCTCATAGGTCTAAGCTTGTGGGACACTTTGGGTTTGTGAAGTTGTTGCAATTACTTCAAAGACAGTTCTGGTGGCCGGGCATGCGGAAAGATTTATCTGTGTTCGTGCAATCATGTCAAATGTGCCTTATGAGTAAACCCTGCCCAGGGAAGCCTCCCGGGTTGCTGCAACCCCTCCCGACGCCCTCCCGGCCTTGGGAGGTCATTTCTATGGATTTTATAATGGACCTTCCCCCTAGCAAGGGGAAAACGGTGCTCTGGGTGGTAGTAGATTTGTTTTCCAAACAAGTACATTTTGTGCCGTTTATGACTATCCCCTCAGTGAAACGGCTCGCCAAAGCATTCCTTCACCACGTATTTAAATTACACACTCTACCCCGTAAGATAATTTCTGACCAGGGGTCGCAATTCATTTCCCACTTCTGGGGGGAACTGATGAAACTTTTGGGGGCGGAACGGGGTCTGAGCAGTGCCTACCACCCTGAGACTGATGGTCAGACCAAACGAGTCAACCAAACACTGGAGCAATATTTGCGCTGCTTCACCAACTTTCAACAGGACAACTGGGAAGAATTGCCCTTAGCTGAGTTCTGTTACAATAACTCGTGTCATTCCTCAATGGGGGTCTCGCCGTTCATGGCGGTGCACGGATACGAGCCCCCCCCCTTCCAATTCTCACGGGGCGGGATTTGCCGACTGGTGATGCTGGTGACTGGTGCAAGCGGCTGCAAGATGCCTGGCCCCTCCATTGCAAAACCTTGGAGGAGGCTAAGAAAGCATATAAAGAGCAAGCAGATAAGAAGCGGGATAAAGGGTGGGATCCTAAGCCCGGGGACTTTGTGTACTTGTCTACTCAAAACATCAAGGGGCTGCAACCGAGTCAGAAGTTGGGGTGGAAATTTGTGGGTCTGTTTGAAATCAAATGCATGATCGATGAAGTATCAGCTGAATTGATTCTACCAAAGTCTTTGCGTGGCATTCATCCTGTGTTTCACCTTAGATTATTGTGGCCTGCACCTGAAGAAAATGAGTGGCGGCCTCAACGTGCTGTCCCACCTCCTCTCATGGTTGGTGGGAAACCTCACTACGAAGTTGCTGACATCCTGGACTCGAAAATCTCTTGTAACAAACTGTACTATTTGGTTGAGTGGGTGGATTTTGGGCCAGAACACAGGGAATGGGTTAAAGCTGATGATGTGCGGGCCCCTTGCCTTTTTTGCAGATTCCATCACCACTATCCTAACAAACCCGGGAGGGAGCAATTATCAGGGGGGCAGAATGTCAGGTAAACCTGCCATCACTGCGGAGGGGGGAGGGAGGAGAGAGGAGATAGATTTCACAGCTCTGGAATGCAGGAGTAACACCAAGTCTCCAGAGTCTCTAATTTACTGTGTCTATGCTATGTCGTATCTAAACGGCTGGCCTTGGGTCTCAAGCCTCTTTGGCCTCTTGCAGATATATCTGGTAGCCGTAAATTTCTTTCTTACCACGTGCGGGAAATGTAACCATTGGCTTGTAGTGGGGGGCAGTTCAAGGGGGCTATAACTAATGCTGTTTTGTATCACCCAGCATCACTGACAATGAAGATGTTCATGTTGCTCTAATTTAGTCTTAATAAACGCTATCTTCTTAAGAAACCTGGTGTTTGACTGACTATCTAGAGATCTTGACAGTAGCTTCACCTGTAAGTTCTGGGAGGAAAAACAAAAGCTAGGCTGGTTACTGAGGTCAGAACTAAAATTACTGAAGCTGCTGAAAACACATGCTGCATGCAGGACCAGAAGTGAGAAATACTCCTTCTCCTGAGGGACCTGAATTTTGATTTTGTCTGCCTCTGGAAGTGAATAAGTGTGACAAAACACATGCACACACACGAATCTAGGAATTAGGCCCTGCTACAAACCAAGATGCCAGCTCCTCTCCCAAACCCACTTGAGCAACATTATGATATGATTATTAGTTGCTGTAGATTTTCTGAGTTGTGTGACCGTGGTCTTGGCATTGTAGGACCTGACGTTTCACCAGTAGCTGTGACTGGCATCCTCAGAGGTATAACACAGACAGATAGAGTACTCTCTGTGTCAAGGTGAGCAGAAAATGGTAGGCAAGTAAACTCTTATCTGTAGTGCTATTGCCAGCTGTAGAGCATTTTGTGTTTTCCAGGACAGGGAACCATACCCTATTTATTTTCAGATTACACAGGGAAGCCACTGAAATTCATAAACATAAACACAATTTCAACAGGAAAGAAGAGAGTTTAGGGTATGGTTTCCTGTCCTGAAAAATACAAAATGCTCTACAGCTGGCAATAGCACTACAGATAAGATTAGAGTTTCAATAGCCATTCCACACACAAAAGAACCTCCTCAAGAAACAGGAAACCTCCTCAGGAAACAATCCATAGACAAAAGAACCTCTTCAGGAAAGCTCCTCCATTAGCATGTTCATAGCCTGGAGAACTACACAAGATAATGACTCAGCCCTATCCCACCTTCCAGTGTAGAAATAAATTACTTGCCTACCATTTTCTGCTCACCTTGACACAGAAAGTGCTCTATCTGTCTGTGTTATACCTCTGAGGATGCCAGTCATAGCTACTGGCGAAACGTCAGGTCCTACAATGCCAAGACCACAGCCACACAACCCGGAAAATCTACAGCAACTAATGAACTCTGGCCGTGAAAGCCTTCGACAACATATTATATGACTTAACAACATAAGTTGCTGCATCAAGAACATAATATGTAACATATGCCATCATACAGAAGTTGGCTTCTACTACAGGACACACAGGTCAGTTGCTAAGCAAAAGAATAAACAAATATCCAATATCCAAAATGGCAATTACTGCTAATGTGTAGCTCCACAGAAAAATTCTAAAAAGAAAAATAGGGTAATACTTTTTCATTAAGGTTAATTCGAATGAACATTGTGATGGATATGAACAGTCACTGTACTTACAATCCTTTTTAGTTTTGCACTGAAGTGTTGCAGAGTATCATCACGACCCTTTTTCTCCACTGTTTACAATTTTTTCCTTCTATAAAAACATATATTTCTGCCAACTGAGGAAGAATCACATATCTTATTGTATGAAATCTACTCCACAAAAGCTTATGCATCAATACATATTTAATATTTGTATCTGACAAAGGGAGCATTGACTCTCAGAAATTTATACCCTGAAAATCTTATTGGTCTCTTGGATGCTACTGAACTCAAATCTAATCAATATTTAAGATATCACAGTTTTTGTTGTTGTTTTTACTGACAGTGCAGTTTTAAGCAGAGTTATATAACCTTCTAAGTCCATAGAAGTCAATAGGTTTAGAAGGGTGCAGTTCTGCTGAGGCTGGCATTGTAACTTGGCCAACTCTCTGGAATACACAGAAGAAAATATAGGTGTATTGGTTGGGCACAAAAAAGTCATACTAAACAGTCTTTTAATTCAGGTTTTATATATAAACAACAAAAAAATGTGGATGATGGCTTATGACCCAGGTAGCTACACATCAGCAAAAGGCCAGCTGTCTATAGCGTACAAACAAAATAAGCCACGTAAAGTTAGTTTACTAGCGAGGCCATCCAGGCTCCCCCCCCCGAAAACCCCCCACCTGTACCTAAAAGAAAGCTTTTCACAAAACAACCCTAAACGATACAGAAAATAAAACCTAAATAGGCTTACATACTTCACTACCCAACCTTCTGTTTAACACGTTAGTGTTCTTTCTTTGAGTATTTCCATTTTCTATAGAATATAGATTGGTTTGCAAATATAAAACCACTATGAAAATGAACTGTGTTGTTACTGTGTTGTCATGTATTGTTTTAGTACTGGGGATCCCAGTGATGGCTGAAGGCCCAAAGAAAACAGAATGATAGAGCATCACCGTCAGGAATATTAATGGAGCTTTTCCCAGCAACCATCATGTTTTTGCAGGTAACTAGTCTGATGATATGACATGACAGACACCTGCAAGCTAGTCCTCAACAGTGTGGTTGCTACTATTCCCAAATATTAGCAGAATCTGTGTGGGACAATGGTGGTAGAAGCAGCAGCTGCCATAATGCAAAACACAGTGGGGAATTTTAGGCAGCCAATATGTTCCATTTCAGGAACTGTTCACTAATGGTTTCTGTACTGACATTTCAGACAGAACGGAATATATTGACCCTTTCAGACACAAACGCTCCCGTCCTGTTAGGGAAGCGTTCCTGAGCTGTTTTACCTTCAAACTGCTTCCAAGCGGTCTTCAATTTTCTATACCGTTCCTGAAGCGCTATGAGGTGCTATGTAAAATGCCCTGTAGCACTTCCTCCGATTATGAGGTTTTCCCACCCTTTTTTGCCTGCGTGGGCGATCTTCATCTTTTTTGTTTGTTTGCTTGCTTTTTATACTTTTTTATTGCTTTTCACTACACAACTACAAAGAATGAGGGAAAAGGGAAACTAAACTAAAATACAAAGCTAAAGCAAGGATCATGTTACATTAGTTACATCAATAACATGATAGTCTTCCCACATGTAAAAAATAAAAGGAATGTTACTGTCTAATATTTTTTCAAAGTCAAACTAATACAAGCATAATTAGCCAGACTAGGTGCATCCTAGTTTCTTATATATCAAGAGAGAATAAGGCTTTCAGCATTAAAGTACACATCACATCAATATCTCTTGTGTTTGTTCTTATCATAGTTCAATTTAACTATGAGGTGTTTAGGAGCTACTGCTCCTTTCTCAGATTCAGAGTCCTCTGAGGAGCTGCCCAGGGTGCTTCCACTGTTTCCCAGTCCATGTTCACTGTCTTCGCCTGTTTGGTTGCTGTCCTCTGCTTTCTCTTTTTCTTTTGCAGTTGTTTGATGTTGCTCCAAAAAAGTCTTTGCTTCCTGAACAGAATCAATATTCTCTTTTTTGTCTTTATAGTTGAAGATAAGTCCTTGCTGTAGAAAAGAAGTTAGATTTTTATATTGTTTCCTCCGTTTTCTTATCTCTCACCTCTTTACCTTTGATTTTCAGGTTTCTCCCATTTTTCGCTTTCAGAATTATATCTCTCATTGATCTCTTGGAGAACTTAACAAATACTTCACCGGGCAGCTTATTTTTCTTGATGAATTCTGGATAGGTTCGATAAACCATATCCATATCGCTTTGTATAGATTCTGCTTTAAGATTTGCCACTGGAACCAATGCTTCGCTTAAAATATCTTTTAAGTTCCCCCTTTCTGTTCTGGGATACCTTGAAATCTCAGGACATATAGTGATTTTTCCATTTGTAGATGTAACAACTACTCTTTGTCGGAACATCTTTCTTTTTCCATGACCTCCAGTCACTGGTTGATCAAATTTGTCTTATCATCAGTGTTCCCTCTAAGCTGAGTTAATGTGAGCTAGCTCACAGTTTTTTAGCCTCTGGCTCACACATTTTTGTCTCAGCTCAGGAAGGATGGCTCCAGAGCAAATTTATTTACACAGGAACCAAATCGCTCGCTCACCACTTTAATGCCAGCAGCTCACAAAGAATTTTTGCTCACAAGACTCCACAGCTTAGAGGGAGCATTGCTTATCATCAACTTTTTTAAGCACCTTGACTGTTTCTTCTGTCTTTGTAGCCATTTGTTTCAATGATTTCTGGAGAGCATCAAAGTCATTGTTGAGATTAGTCATCTGGTCCAGCAGAGGGTGCAACGCTGTAGCCAACGTGTTTGGGAAATCAGTGATTACTTCCAGTTTGGGAGATGACATTGCTGAGCTGGCAGTTCCTGAAGAAGGTTTCTTCCTAACCGCCATTTTATCTCCTTGCAGCGACATTGTTTACACAGGAGAAATCCGGTTAACTCTCTGAAAGTTTATTGATTCTATACGCTTTGTTCTATTTTGGACAATAGTCGGCTAGTTGTCACTCTTTCCACTCAAAACAGTCTCTCTGCCCCTCGCATTCGTTCATAAATCATAGCTTTTTCAGGGGGGGGATTAGCTTCTCCCCCTCTGCCAAATCGGCTTGGGGCTTTGGAACAGTTATGTGCTTAAATGCTTGATTAGTTACATGGAAACTCACACTCACAGTTCATTCTGCAGGTTAGTTCCGAAGGTGGGGAAGCCATCAAGAGCGCTGGATCACTTGCTCGTTCAGCCCGGCATGTGCCTCTGCCTCCATGCTGGTCTCATGGTGGGGGGACCTATCAGGGCAAAGAGGAGCCTCAATTCCTCAGCCGTCACCTTGGAAGAGGCACCGCTCGCTTCCCAGGCAACAAATCCCCTACAAGGGCTCGGGGGGGGGCTGGAATCATGCAGGACCCCTCCCATCTGCCACGATTATGGGGCACTCACATCGGAGCGCGATGGAGTGCTCCCATCCAGCAAGTCACCTTCTCCGTCTTTTTTTTAACGTTCTTTTAAGAGCGCTATAGTGCTATAACACAACACCAAAACAGCACAATAGCGACCCCAATAGAATGCCTGGGCCACTGAGATACATGAGATCACTACATCTGGGGAGAACAGGGATTTCAATGGAGTACAATGCCATGGAGTCCTCCTTCCACAGCATTCACTTTATGCCTGGGAACTGATATCTGTAGGCAGGAGGTAAACTGTAACTCTGCAATGCTCCCTCTAAGCTGTGGAGTCCTGTGAGCAAAGATTCCACTTTGTGAGCTACTGGCATTAGAATTGTGAGCAAGTTATTTGGCTACTGCATAAGTTTGCTCTGGAGCCATTCTTCCTGAGCTAAGAAAAAACGTGTCAGCCAGAGGCTAAAAAAGTCAGCTTATAGGGAACACTGGCTGAAAGTATAGGGGATCCCCAGGTCCCCCCTGGAGGCATGGCATCCTGAAATGCTGGCCATCAAAAGGAGGATGCTGTTTGCAAGCCAGGAAGGAGCTAGTGTTAAAAAAATGCTCCCAAACTGTGCGTTCCCAAGCTTCTACTTCCTATTTTTAAATCCCCCAATCTCATGCATCTCAATGGAGTCCAGATATTTCAATAGGGTCGCTATTGTGCTGTTTTGGTGTTGTATTAGAGCGCTATAGCGCTCTTAAAAGAACATTTTTTAAAAAGACGAAGATCCCCCGTGTGGGCGGAAAAGGGTGGGAAAACGAAGCAGTGCAGTCTGAAATGCCAAACCGCTTCAGAGACAGCTCCTTACCGGTGGAGGAAAGACTGGGTGAAATGGCTGCCCCTGTACCGGTTTACTCCAACACGGTACAAGAATGGCTTAAAAAGGTTAATCTGAAATTCCCCAATGTGTCACACACACGATAGAGCAAAAGGCAGCCTTTCTGGCAACTGTATTACAAGTCAGTTCCAAAGTATTAGCAATCTCCAATCTAAGCACCCCTGTCTGCCCTCGCCTCTAGCCTACTGAGCTGAGTAACAAGCAGCAGTGCAGTGTGAGAGAGGCAGGAAGGACTCATGAGCCCTCCTGTTTCTATACAAGAATGTCACAACCCCCCCATTTATTTGGCCCACTTGCTGCCCTCACACAGATTGTCTGTGAAGTTGATCTTGTGGGTCAGAATCCATGAATGAGTCATGCTCAACCTGCAATGGCATCATAACCTTGGCCTATCAATGGCATCATAACCACTATCTTTTTATTAAAAGTTTCTTTGTCTTAAAAAATAAATAAAAGATAGTGAGGGAAGGTTGCCAAAGGAAGAGGAGGCTGTATGACACTACTGTGTACTTTGTCTCATCAATGCATGACAACCGACATCTTACACAACTCCCTCTTCTAGACAACTATTTCAAAAGCACTGCCGTCCATTCCATCTAGCTGCCCTAGAAAGAAAAATAGGAACTATTTTTATTTTTAATAGGTATACCCTACATTCCACTTTGTACATACCATCTTTCAATAATAAAATGCAGCATAAGAATCAAAACAAGAATAATTAAACCATTAGCAAAATAAAGAAAATGATTACCAATTTAACAAAAATCTTGTCCTCAAATAAAGAACAGCAAATAAACTAACTGCATTTCCATAACCACACCCAATAAAACACAAGGACAAAAAATTATCATCATCTAGCTTCTAGAATATAACTTGAAAATTGATGAGGTTTTAGGTTCAAAAGAACATTGGAACAGAATGGCCTGACACAGCTTTCTGAATAATACCAGAGAGCGTGTCCCAGCATCTCATTGGACAAGCCACTACAAAGGGAAAGTGCAGTCACTGAAATATATTGGTACATATTTTAGCTCTTGTTCTAATGATGTACTGGGTTTCTGTTGTTGCTGCTTTAAAAATGTGATTTCATTGTGTTAATTTAATTTATTAACTGCTTTCGTGGCCCTTCTGACAGCACAAGGTGAGGTAGAAATTTTGTAAAAAATAGAATTAAAAAATATAAAAGCCCATAAAAAGAGGATGCTTCAAGTAAGTGAAATGGGTTAGATCTGAGCATGGGTCAGAGCCATCAGCCTTCAAGTCTGTGGGTCCCAGGCTGCAGAAAGTTAAAATCTTCACCCTTGAATTTCACAGTGTATGATTAACAATTACAAGTGGGTCCCGTGTTGCAGGTTGTAGCTTAAGTTAGGTCCTTGGTCTGAAATAGCTGAATGTTACTGCCATGGAGCTTAGAAAAGACTAGAGTTACACACAGTCCTAAACTTCCTAATTGAAAGCTACCATTTGTGGAACAAGAGCAAAGGGGAACAATTTGACTACCAACATGTGGACAGGGGAACAATTTGACCCCCAACATCTCTATAATGCTCTGCCCTATTTAGCCAGCATTTGTTGCTCCATGTATTATGGCACATTGGGAGACTTCTTGCCCCCCCCCCGCACTGATACGCCATAGAGGAGCAGGAGAAGAACGGTGAGGAAACTGACATCATGGAGTTTCGGTGGAATCCTAGAGCATTGCGCTAATGTGCTGACACCACTTCTGAGTTTCCACTTGGCTGGCAACCCTAGCAGCATACAGTCTGTGACTAGCTGCAGCACTGCTATGTGTATCTGTCACATTCACACATCATAACATTACATTTTTTAGATGTACAACTAATACATTTAAGTGTACATGCAAAAAAAATATGCCAGCTGGCCCACACACTTAAGAATCTGTAAAGTGAAGCTGAGAGCAGGTGCAAAGGGGAAATAAGGATGAAAGAAGAAGCAAATGAATCCTTAGGGTTCTGTTTCAACAGATTCAGAAATTGGCATTAGGACATTTTAAAATTCTCTGTTCAAAAGTAAAATCTTGTTTAGGCCCCAGTTAAATGATGCTTGATGTTACAAGGGATACAAGTCCCCAACATGTCTTGACCCCATAGCAATCTAGCTAGAATGCAGCACAAAAATACACCATTAAGAAAAGGTGATAGCTATTTTCATTCATACAGAAGCAACCTGAGTTAAGGCTACAAAACTCTCAGTAGAAGGAACTTGCCACTAACAATGAACAGGCCATTTCACACATCACAAAGATTTAAAACCCATGTTGCCATAGGAAAAGTACACCATTCTCAGCTATTTAGCTCCAGGGCAACATTGAGCAGGGGTCATTTCATAGAAAAAGAGATGCAGGAGCTCATTAGCACAACTCATTAGCATAACTTATTTGCATATGCCACACCCCCTGACATCACCAGAAGTGTGTCAGAAGGCAACACCCATCGCTCAGGCTCCACTGGACTGTTTTGGATTGCTAGCTATGGCGGGGGAGGGAGTGTGCAGATCTGCCCTCACAGAGAAGGGACAGCTTGTACCTGAATAAACCTTGGTCTTAAAAGTGGCACTGGACTCTTTTGGATTGCTAGCTATGGGGGGGGAACTTGCAGATCTGCCCTCAAAGAGGAGGGAGAGCTTGTATCGAGGGCTAGCTCATGGCAGCACTCCACTGGGCTGGCCAACAGGCCGGGAAAGGAGGGGGGCTGCTGGGAGCAGGGGGTGAAGCTTACTGCATGTGCCCACCCCCTGGGCTCTTTACTGCCGGAGCTTCGCTCCTGTGCGCTCCTGCAGGAAATGAGCCCTGACATTGAGTATAAGTAGACAAGGCAGAACAGAAATGTTTAAATAAATAAATAAAGGCTGGATAGCTGTTGTACTTTAAAAAAATTGCTGAAACTTGGAAGCCTCTTGGAATATTGGTTTGAAGTTTTATAAACATACAGGTTTACTTTGTTTTTCTTTTTGGAAAGTGCAGCAGCAGGAGGACTGGATTAAGAACACAATTGTGGTGTACTATTTTTCCAGAAAATCCCCACAAAGACAATATTTGCAGCATTAAGCTACATATCCACATTGGCTGCAGGTTGCCTGTATGTTTCCTGAATAGGCAAGTATCAAATAGGGGGGAGTAACTTGAAAAACCAGTGCAGGACTTCCTGTTTTTGGCGCTGCAATGGCGGATGCTCTCCCCGACACTCTGGGGAGCAATTCGCACACCAGCAGCACGGAGGGAAGCTGCCGGCGTGGTTTCCCCATGGATCCTTAGGGACTGGCTTCAAGCCATAGGGCTTTTGAGGAGTAGCCTCTTCGATGGTGTAATGCCGTAGAATTGAGGCGCCCCTCTGCCCTGACGGTCCTGCCCCTGTGTGGCCTCCGGGCACGAGCTGGGCTGACAAAAACAAGCGCTGGAGATCGAGCAGAATTGTGAGGATGTAAACGAGGTTGAATGGGACCAACAATGAACGTGAGTCAGATGTAAATGGACTTTTAAACAAGCAGAAAACCCCCCTACCCCCTCCTATCTTCAAGGCGAGAGAGAGGAGGGACACCTCTGACTTGTGCGAACAGATAAACGGAAAAGGGGGGGGGACGGGGAAAAGTAAGCAATTGGCTTGTTTTGAGAGACTTACCAGAGCGGATTTAGTCTGGAAGCGATTTTCAGAGGTGGTGAAATAGCAGGCAGCTTAAGTAAACAATATGCCATGTTGGCGGGCGCGGGGAAAAAAGGAACGAAAGTGAAACCACTGGGCAGCCAAAGTCCAAGGCTGGAAGAGGGAGTGGATGTCATGAAACTCCTAGCAGATACCATCAAGCCCGTGATGGAGCAACTCGCTGGTATTAACCAGCAGTTGGTCACACTAAATCAAAACTTTGCATCACAGCAACTCCAGTTGGCAGAAATGGCCAAAAAGACAGAGCAAATGGTGGAACGCCACAAATAAGAATATGAAGAAAAAGATGGGCGAGCTAGTGAATAAGCAGAACTACCAGGAAACTTGTTTGCTGCAATTACAAATGGAAAAAGCTAACATGGTCCTTAGATTCCAGGGAGTTCCTGAATCAGCTAAAGGGGACCTGAAGAAAATACTCAGTGAAGTTATCGCACCAGCAACAGGCTTGAAAGTGGAAGAAATTACACATGATATGGAAACAGCATATAGGGTGTACCCTAACTACATGAAAAACAATAGCCTGCCTGGGGAAATAATGGTCCTTAGATTTAACATCAGCAACTCCACTGAAACTGGGAAATACAACTGTCAAGACTTTAAAAGACATTCCATTTGAAATCTGTCAAAAAAGAAAGAACTATAAGGACTTAATTCTTTTTCTCCATACCAATCAAATTCCATACAGGTGGGTGGTGCCCGAAGGTGTCATTTTAAAAATAAACGACAAGAGAGAGAAGACTGACTCCATTTTTAAAGCCAAAGAATTTCTAAAATGCCATCTGGGATTTAAAGAAGAAGGAGAAACCGGGTCAAGTGGTTTCTCCCCCTCGGAGATGGATGAAGACCTGGCCACGGAAGAGGGAGCTGCCGCCATCAAATCATCTTATGACTTTAGAGATAGAAAGCCTAGATAAAGGCAGAAGGACTCTGAAAATTGCCTTTATGAAACGAGCTGGAGGGGGTGCTCTGGAATCTTCTCATAACAAGAAACAAGTTAACAATTTAGCTGAGATAGACAGGAACTCACAATATGCATTGTTTATTAACACTAAAATAATAACATTTAGCTTAACATGGATATGATCTCCTTCTCTTGGGGTTTTAGTATAGTGTGGGTTTACTTTCCTTTATCCCTAGATGTAGTTCCCCTTTCCTATTTTTCTTTGTAGTTTTAGTAGTACATGCAAAAACCAATAAAAAATCCTGTTCAAGGGGCCAAGAAAAGAAAAAAGAAAAGAAAAACCAGTGCAGGGAGGGAACAGTTAACCCCTGCTTCCCCCAGGTCATGGCCCCACAGTAAATCAAGACCACCATATATACAGCTACTACTCACCAATCAAAACCACACTGGAAAGCCAATCACAGACCTTCCAGTATCTCATCTGGTTTGACCCCCTAATTGCTAAAAAAACAAAAAATGAACACCAAAACCCCTCACATTTGAGGTTTGAAAAGCATTAGCACTGTAAAAGTGTTTATTAAAAATACTCAGAATCTCACTAACAATAAGAGGATCCAGTTTTCATCCACAGCCCTGTTCCCCAAAATATACTATTCATTACTGAAGTAACATTCCCTAAAAAAGTGTTGTCCTCCCTTTTGATGTGTACATGGTGAAGGGGGTTTCTGTTTGACCAAGCACTAATAAACTCACTCCCCTTTTGAATTTTCTCCTCCCACAATAATTATTTTGCCAGTGCAAAATGCAAATATGTACTGGGAAAAAATATGTTTCATTGTTAAATAACTGTCAATTTTTAACTATGCCTGTTTGCCTCCTCCTGCGTAGGAAAAACAGTGCCCGCCCCCCGAATCATGACTTCACGAAACCATATACATAACAGCTGCAAAAGAAAAGAAAACAACTTCCCTTCATCCACATCACTTCTAAGAACAATTACAATTTCAAAGCAAGGAGATCATTTATCAGACAGAAGGATTTGGGAGGGAGGTTAGTTCTGTGAATCTGTAAGGAGTTTTTCTACTGTTACCTTGGTAACGGCTACCTTGGCACCCTTGTTGATAAGCTGCACAACATTATCCACTTGGCCTTTATACGCAGCTATGAGAAGGCGTTCTGAAAGTACAGCGACCACATCCTGCTGGCTCATGAATTAGGAGAGAATGGCTTTCAGGACAGGCAGTGGACAAGCTTCTTCAGCCCAAAACAAAAGCTTCACATCAGTTCAACGGCGGAGCACAGAGGGACCCCAGTTTGGTGGAAGGCTGGATCCGTTGCTATGCCATCTTCTGGATCTGTAGATTGGGGAAGTAGAGAAGAGAAACCATCAGTCACATCTTGGGAACAAAACAAAATAGCTGCAATTACTCCGTCAGATAACCTCTGAAAAGCAAGTAGGAGCCAAAAAGAATTGCTGGGATACGACCTTCTGCCCGTCCATGAGATTAACAATTACTACACTTAAACATAAGCGGTACTATAATCCTAACCCCAGATCCCAGCAACGTGTGAAACATGAGGTGAGCCTCTGTGCTGTTCAGAAGCCATCCTTCCTCTCCCATTTGCTCCAGGATGCTCATTTGCAAGCTTGCTCTCCCTCTGGAGCTTTTCCCATTAGTGGGCAGAAGCGCTGCATCTCCTCCCTTTTTGATCTGCTCCCTTTCACAGCATGCAGCCTTCAGTGTAGGTAGGTACCAACCAACTACCCCATGCCTAAATGTCTTCCAACTGGAACCTCATTATTGTTAAGCACATCATAAAAGTGACTCAGTCCACCCTCTCAATAGTGTATAGCTGTATAGATCACTTAACAGCCAGAGAGAATATTTCACAAAGAGCAATTTAAGAGCAAAAAAATAAAGCAATCTGATGTTCCTGCTATGATGTGCCAGTGTTGAAAGGCTATCTTGCCACATTCACATACCATGCTATTTTTCTTTCTTTCTGAATCTCCTCATAGGTCTGAAACAAGGAAAGCAGACAAAAACCACAGAAATTACTGTCAGTTCCTTAATCATCCACACTGGTTCACTTATTTTGCCATGGGAAAAAGAGTCTTGCACGACTTGTGTGAGACCACCCTCTGAGTTTATATCCAAGTAAAGAATGGAACCCAGACTACACATCCCCCCCAACTGTTCATGGATATAAATGATAGTATCTGAACTCAGTTACCCTCACCTAGCTGACTATATAAACAATTAAAGTAAGCAATCACATTTAAACAGTGTTTTACAGATGCTACAGGAAGGTCTGAATGAGCTGAAACTGAAGTTTTATTATAAAGCATTCATAAGAATACCACACAACTTTCCCAGTGAGTGTCAAACACAGCATTGTGAGCCAGCAGTCACATGGATTGTTGTAGTTTGTAGCAGACCTGGACAGGAAAGGAGAACCACCAAGCCTGGCTACAGCATAGAATCAAGCCTCCACTTCTCCATAGAATCAAGTCTCTCCAGTGCCTGATCATCTGAACAGAATAGTAGGAAAACTGTCTCAGGGCACAAGTAGGTTGAATATGACTGGTAGTGCACTGGCTGGACTGATTGGTCACAACTGTCACACAGCTAAACTAAGAGAAGGTTCTGAAGACTATCCCATAGCTGTGAACAAGTGCCGTGTGAGTGCATCTTCCAGTTGCCATCGTATGTAGAGTCATCAGGAAATCATTTTCATGTACAGATCTCCAACTTGCACCAGCTTATTTACTGTATTGAATTCAAAAGCAGTATTTGACTTCCTTGATTTCATTGACTTGACTCCATTGACTTCATTGATTTGACTAAGTGGGGCCTGTCTGTGAATCCTTTCAGAAGTGAAGGCAGTAGGAAGGCGAACAGTCTCCTTTTTAAATATGAAAAACAGGAGTAAAGTAGTAGCAGGGCAACTCCTGACTGTGAACCACCTTGGGTTGGGAAATTGGTATGGAGAAAACCAGCTCAATCTCTACACACTGTGGTACCAATCCAGTTCAGGCCCCGGATGCTTAGGAACCGAGTTCCCATCACAGAGTACCAGGCACACGTACAATCCAAAGTCTTCTTGCTGCCATGTGCCCACCACAGGGAATTAATAACACATGGATTGGCCCTTAGATATCACTGATGCAGTGAAGAATTAGAGCATATGAATTTTCCATAACAATATGATTCAGAAGTAAATGAGATTATGCTCTTACTGTAAAAGTGTGCTAGCAAGTATCCAGTTCAAAGTTTTGGCAAAAAGAAAGCTTCCCCCAAAAAACTGTCAGCCTCATCAGACGGCAGCTGATTCAAAAATGAAAACACTCTTTTTAGTCACCCATGAGAACAAACTGGACTTAATTATGAAAGAACACAAGAAGTATACTTGAACTGACAATACAGATTAGTCCTGCAGACCCACAGCAATGAGGGAATGATGTAATCATCTTCCAGATAATTAAATCCAACAATAATCCTCAATGACTCATTCACTGTTGCAAAGTAAAAAAAGATATCTCAATGCATCAAGGCTGGGTAGTTTTTTATCCCATCCCTGGCAAGTCTGACTCCTGGATTCTGGACAAGCTGGAGTTTCCAGAGTGTTTTCAAAGGCAGTCCCACACAGAGCACATTACTGTCTCCAGGCACCTGTTAAGGATTTCCACAGATCCACCTGGCTCTACTCGTAAGGAGAAGTGGAGTAGGATATTGCTGGCACCTTGCTCCCTAATCTCCTGATGATCTTTCTCAGCAGTTTCATGTAGAAGTTAAACAGCATGGAGAATAAGAACCCTCCAGGTTCCCATAACATAAATGCCATGGGCCAAGCAGAACCACCGAAGCATGGTTCCCCCCCACAACACAGCCAGCCTCTCCAGAAGGATACCATACCTGATGGCACTGAATGTTGAAAACTCCAGGAGAATCAACATGGATGTGGTCACCCTGTCACTCTCTTGGAGAAGACCATCAGTCAGTTTGAGCAAGGCGATTTCTGTCCCAAACCCTAGCCTGAATTTGTACTGAAACAGGTCTAGATAATCTGTCTCTTTCAAGACTGCCTGAAGCTGAGTAGCAAACTGGCTACTCAAGCACTTTGCCCGAGAACTGAATGTTGTTCACTAGGCAACAGTCATTAGGGGTGTCCAGGATGTCTTCAGGTGGGGTTTCATGATCCTCTTTCAAGGTGATTATTACTGCACCCTCCCACAGAGAGGCATTTATTACCTCCTTGCCCCACTCAACCAACCCAGCCTGGCTTGATACCAACAGCTACGAAGGTTAAGGGTCGAGTCTAGATGTGGTGGGACAGACACTTCTAAGCAGCCCTCCTTCATCAGCCCTTCTTCATAACAAAAAGTGACATGCTCATATTCTGTCATAACATTAATGGCCTAGCCAATCTGCCCTTGCCACCCTGCTTTTCTCCCCATAGCCAGTGTCCAAATAATGATCACGTATGCTGCATTTTTACCCTGCCAGCTTAATTGTTGGGAGAAGATAACCAGTATTATTTTTCTGCAAGTATCAGGGCCAGGATTGCAGGAAGCAACTAGACAGAGGCCAGGGACAGGGAACCAGGAGCCACGGATAAGGTCAAAGGGAGATCCAAGAATCGACACCATGAAAGCAGAAATAGATGATGCCCAAATTGTCAAGCAGAAGCCAGAATCCCAAGGAAGTCCAATGATCAATACCAGAAAAGGAGATGGCAAGACTAGACTAATGGTTAGAAAGCAACCAAGGTCACAAGGAAAGGCAAAGGTCAAAGAAACAGAGAGAGTTAGAAAGAAGTTCAGTGCACTAAAACAAAGCGGTAATACTGTAAAACTGAACAAGGATCCTCAGCCTTCCTTAGGGCTTTGTAGTGATTCTTCTTGCAGAGAATCAGTGTCTCTCTCATACCGCGTTTAATTTCTTTAGGTGCTCCATACACAATGACAAAACTACCGGGGCAGTGGGTTGATTTTAAAGCAAGAGAAAAACATCCAAAGCCTTGCAGCCTTCTGGATTCACCCATGTTCTTTATCTAGGCTTGGAATAAGTTCCAGGGGTAGCAAGTATTGCAATAAAATTAATAAGTGGCCAGGTAATTGAGAGCAGCATAAAACTGGATAGAACTCATGAAGTCCTGATGAAAGGCTACATAAAATTCATTGGAACACAGAACATTGAGGTTAGATAGAAGTTGGAGGGTGGGGGGAGGAGACAGAGGAAATAAACTTGGACAGGCACAAGGGATTAGGAATGCAAAACATTGGCAGGCAACATTTATACAGCAGCCAGAGGAGTTTCAAGAATGGGATGTTAAAATGTGCCAGCATAGTGGGATACTGGGAATAAAAAGGCACTTTTAAACAACCAGGATATGCTGCATGGTTACAGGAAATCAAGGAACACTAATATGGATGTGCTAGAACCGTGACACCCTATTGAGCACCTGGCCAATTCCAATAAATACCTTCTTATTCTAGAGAATGGAATGTGTAAGTACAGCTATGGATCAATATATATGTTACAGGCAAAGTTTGAAAAGCCGGCATTGTATAGAATGCCTAGGCATTGTATAGAATGCCTGCCGATTTTAGGCACTGTATGAAACATGAGATTTATTACATACTTTCCCTAGGCACTGTATATAATAACTAGGCATTTTGTAGAATGACAAATGCTATTTAGGCAAAGTATGAAAAAAGGTCCTGCCAATGGGGCCAAGGCTCCCAGCGGCTCCGGAGGCGGGGGCCTCCCCCAAATTCTTTCTGCCCCCTCACTACCTTGCCAACCCCCCCCAACGCTGTGGCGGCGGCCACTGACTTCCCCCCGCCTGCCACGAGTGAGGACACCCGGCTGGGACATCATGTGCACGGACCTCCCAAGGCTGACACGTCCCTCCAGCCGCCGGTGTGTCAGTGCCCCGGCTGCGGTGGCCACCGACTCCCCCCCGCCTGCCACGAGCGCTATTTAGGCAAAGTATGAAAAAAGGTCCTGCCAATGGGACCAAGGCTCCCAGTGGCTCTGGAGGCGGGGTCTCCCCCAAATTATTTCTGCCCCCTCGCTATCTTGCAGACCCCCCCAAACGCTGTGGCAGCCACCGACTCCTCCCCGCCTGCCATGAGCGAGGACACCCAGCTGGGACATCATGTGCATGGACCTCCCAAGGCCGACGCTTCCCTCCAGCCACTGGTGTGTCGGTGCCCCGGCTGCAGCGGCCACTGACTTCCCCCCCGCCTGCCAGGAGCGCTATTTAGGCAAAGTATAAAAAAGGTCCTGCCAATGGGACCGAGGCTCCCAGCGGCTCCGGAGGCGGGGCCTCCCCGCAAATTCTTTCCACCCCCTTGCTACCTTGCTGCCCTCCCAAAATGCTGCGGCAGCCACCGACTTCCCCCTCCGCCTGCCACGAGTGAGGACACCTGGCTGGGGCATCATGTGCACGGACCTCCCAAGGCTGATGCTTCCCTCCAGCCACCAGTGTATCTGTGCCCCGGCTCCCTTACCTACACCCCGCCCTCTTCCCTCCCTGCAATGCTCCTGCTAAGCTGAGGAGTCCAGTGAGGACAGATTCTACAAGGAAATGATGAGGAAACCTCCTGGAAGGGTGGCGGCGGCCGGCCCGCGGGCCTGCCCCGCTACAAAACATTCCCCCACCTCGCTGCCATAACTCCTGTGCTAGAAGTCAGAGACAGACACAGTTCTTGACTCCAAAACTCCCAAGCCCCTGGCCTTAATGTGCCTGGAAACTGCGGCCCCTTCCTTGCCTCCCTCCCACCTCTGCCTCAAATGCATTTGCCTTACTTCAGAAGGGACGGCTCCAGAGCAAGCTAATTTTTGCTGTGTCCACAACGCTTGCTCACACTTTTTTTTGCCAGTGGCACACAAAGTGGAACTTCAGTTCACAATAATCCACAGGTTTGCCGGAGCATTGGAGGCACCCCCGAGCGGCAACTGTCGCGGCGGGGGAGACAGAGCCACAGGCTCTGCCACTGCCGGTGGGACAGCAGCCGCTGAGCAGCCCAAGAGATGAGCTGCGATGTGAGGTGGGCCCACGTGGCGCGATTCTGCCGCCACCCTACTCTTCGCAGAACTGAGAGCAGGGCCGCGGCAATTCCACCCCCCCAACATCCCCCAGCCCTCCAGGAAATGATTCGCCCCCCCAGCCCTCCGAGGAAGCGAGGGGAGAGACTTGGCGGTGGCAGGGCCACTGGGGTGCCCACCGCTACTGCAATTTCACCCCCCAACACATCCCCCCCAAGCTTCTCCCGATTGGCCGCAGCACCAAACGGTTGCGAAAGGTGTCTCTCCAGGCACCCCCAACCCTCGGTGCTGCTTCTCCCTCCACCGGGAGAAGCAGGACGGCACCCCCCCACACCTATGCATGACTCTTCCTCACCGTCTCCACCCCCCCTCCCATCCATCCTTCCTGTTTTCCTTCTGGCCTTCTGAGGTTGGAGATCTTGCTATCACATATAGGTAGGTTGGCAGATGGTACTCTAGATGTACACAAGAAGGATGACATTAGAGTCAATCCTACTAAAGATGAAAAGGGGGTTCCAAGTTTATTTCAAATTGAGAAGCATATTGTAGCAGCAGGCACGAGGCACAACCAAAGAAAGGTCTGTCCCAGCATCACTCAAAGGGGATAGTGATGACTTTTATGTGTGGAAGAGCTGTCACAGATCCAACACTCTAGGCAAATATTTCATCTCATCTCCAACACGGTATTTATTAGTAGAGGCATATCACACATTATGAGCCATCAACTGACCAAAGGTGACTCTAGCTTACACTTGGACTTCACCATGTTTTTTTAAAAATGTAAGTGTGATGGACAGGTGATTGTCCTGTCCCTGAGAGGTAAAACTGCCACTCAGCTGTTTTCACACCTGAGCCCATGAGAGTGCTGCTTTAGCATCCAGTCTCCTTCCAGAGGTGAGTTGAGGGCTTCCTGAGGGAGAGGGCAGAGAAAAGAGGGGCATTGTCTCAGGAAGGGATTGGACAATTTCATGTGTAGTTTTGCCTGGTAGAGTGGCAGAGTGGTTTAGCTCTACCCATGGGAGTGGTTAGAGTGGTGGTGATGCCTGTCTCTGGTGATGACCAGACCTGGTAACTGCAAGTTTTAAAGAGAATTCACCACACAGTCTGTATCTAAATAATTTTTCTTTGTTGTTTTATTTAACCTCATGCTTCTGCAATTTCTGTACTCTTCATGCTCAATACAAAATTTGCCTCACGGCAGCAACCCAAAACCTTTACCATTGCTACCCTAAGAATATCTTGCAACTGAGGAGAATGCTCATCTCACAAAACCAAGCAGGTTCCCCAGATTCATCAAAGAGGCAGTGTGGGCTCCCTTGGGTTCAAGAAGGGGCCTATCACAACTAGTAACTGGTTTATTTTTCTTTGACTGGTTAAGAATATGTTCAAAAGTGGCATGGCGCTGTGTCCTAGCTGCCATTAAAAAAAAATTATTCAACATACGTAAAGAAATATGAACGTTGTACAAAACAGAAGAAATTAAAATTAACCTACTTGTTGCAACATGGTAGGCTTGAATGACATTTTGAATTACATTTCATTACATTTTTCACGCA
Source organism: Gekko gecko (assembly GCA_029375565.1). Classification (NCBI taxonomy): domain Eukaryota; kingdom Metazoa; phylum Chordata; class Lepidosauria; order Squamata; family Gekkonidae; genus Gekko; species Gekko gecko. The sequence continues at coordinate 219,107,296 of JAPDNY010000001.1, forward strand.
AAGACATTTCATATTTTGGCACTTTGTTTTACACATACATTTGATGAATCCTTGGCTGCTTCCACTGGACTGAGCAATTGCAACTGACTGGAGAGGAATTTCATGGTCAGGAGTATCTTCAATTCTAAGCAAGTTCTTAGGGCATAAAGTGAATTGTGATCTCGCATATACTTGTTTTAAAATCCCTTCAGAAGTTCCAAGTCGGTAGAAACCATCCTCTGTCACACTCATTACAACGGTCAATATATTGCGCGAATCACCTCGCCCCTTGTCGACATCAGGAATAGGAACTCGCACAGTAGTTCCCAAAGGAGCAGTGGGAAATTTTATTTCCGAATTCATTTTCATTCTTTTGGCTTGTATGTCCAGATTGATTTTAGAATTTATTTTACCTTCAATGGCATTTTCAGTTTTGAAACAAAGGGTGCACAAAATATCCATGTCATCATCTTTACTAGCATGGCCACAGAAGGTATGAATTTTATGACGACACTTTTTGCATGCCGGTGCATCACTCGTTTCCTTTAAATACACAGAACAGGTATCAGAAACGGAAATCTCTTCGGTAAGCATGTCTTCATCATGTTGGTTTAATCCACAATTGACTATAATCTCATCCATGTTTTTTGAAACAGGCTCTTCGTCTTGTTTAATCTGAGTAGTTTTACCTTTTCCCATTGTTTGGATGCTTTCTATTACTTTTTCTAGCTGCTCCTCTGTATTTATGTCTTTTAAAACATCTTCTGGTAGAAAAGATGTTGTAAGCCCTACTTTAGGTTTGCAGCCAAAAAGAGCTTCGTATGGTGTTCTTTTGATCCCAGAATGATAAGCTCTATTTTTCATAAATTGAACGAAAGGCAGTCCTTCACTCCAGCGGTCAGAATGTTTGTCCTGCATCCAAGTACAGAGCATATTTTCGATATCTTGATTAGCTCTTTCGACACTACCCTGGCTTTGTGAATGGCGAGGCTTCCCGTGGATGATCTTCAGTGCTGGCCAAAACTCCTTTAAGCTGGTCACCACAATGTTGGCAAATTCCCTACCACTGTCAGACTGTAATATAGATGGCACTCCAAGCAATGAGAATATGTCCACTAGGTTGTAGGCTACTTCTTCAGCTCTTTTTGACGTTAGAGACTTAAGAATCACAAATTTTGTGAGATGATCTTGGTACACCATAATAAATTTGTATTCTCTATCTGGCTGAGACTGAAAGTCAATAAGATCTACCTGACAACAGGAGTTAAATTCGGAAAAAACCGTAGGTTTCACAACAATGCCCTTTTTAATACCTTTCTGTTTTTTCTGGCAAGGTTTACAAAGGTGGATGTACAGTTCAATATCATGACGTGTAACGTTTTTGTATTTGGTTGAAAGTTCTTTCAACATCCTATCACGTCCTCCGTGTCCAATGGCCAAATGAGCTTCGTAAAGCACGTGAAATAACTCTGAGTCCATGACGTAATACTGTATAGTACTGACGCCTTCTTTGACAGGATAAATGAGTTTACTTTTGTTTTTGTCAGGTAATCCTGCCATGAGATGGATGGAAGGGAAGGAGGGAGGGATGGTCTGCAACTTTTCATGCTTGGAATGTAGGGAGGTGTGCAGGTTGCCTAGGAGATTCGGGATTCCATGGCCTGGGCACTCTGTTGTCTCACCAAATGTCCTTGGTCTCACAGTTCTTGTTTCCTCTGTCTGAGACAGTTTTGGGGCAGTTTGGTTATTTACTGCTTTAGTACTTTCACACCTCTTCCCGCGTGCGGGCTTAGTGACTATTGGTAGATGGAGAGGGGGGGCACTTCGAGAGGGTATAACTGTGGGTGCCTCTTTAGATTTAGTCATCCCTGACAAAGAGATGTTACCGTGCCTTTAGAACTGCTTTCAATAAACGCTATCTTCTTTATGAAGCCTGGTGTTTGACTGACTTTCTGAAGAGCCTGACAGTTTTCTACAGTCATCACATCATAGCGATTCAGCAACCAATAGTCCCTGGGTTCCTTCTTAGTAGTCATTTTGGCTTTTTGTACATCATTTATTAACTTCTGGTAAGTAGTTTCGGTTAAGAAAATACTGTTTTTTGCAGCATTAACTCGAATTTTGGACAGTTCATCGTCGAATCGTTGTTTCATGTCCACAGACCATGACTCCTTCTCCAACACTGCAGCTTGCTCCACCATTTTCATGGAGTACAGTCAGGGGTCTTTTTGTAGAAAAAGAGGTGGAGGAGCTCATTAGCATAACTCATTAGCATATGTCACACCCCCTGACATCACCAGAAGTGTCAGAAGGCCACACACCCCGACATCACTAGAAGTGTCAGAAGGCCACATTCCATGACATCACCAGAAGTGTGTCAGAAGGCCACACCCACTGCTCCAGCTCCACTGGACTGTTTTGGATTGCTAGCTGTTGGGGGGGGGATGTGCAGATCTGTCCTTGTAAAGAAGCCAGAGCTGGTAACTGAATAAAACTTGGCCTTAAAGGTGCCACTGGACTGTTTTGGTTTACTGGCTATGGAGGGGGGGAAATGAGAAGATCTGCCCTCACAGAGAAGCCAGAGCTGGTACCTGAATAAAACTTGGCCTTAAAGGTGACACTGGACTGGAGTAAACACACACACAAACCCACCTCCAGAAGCAACGCTGCCAAGGAAGAGAGATGGGGCAGCTTCCCCCGCCCCCTCTGACTGGAAGGAACTTGAAGGGCTCAGCAGAAGAAAACACACAGCCTCGGCAGCAGGAGTCCATGTAAAGGCACCAAGGCAATGCTGCTGAGGGAGAGAAAGGGAGCAGTCTTCCTTCCTGTCTCTGGCTGGAACTTGCAGGGCTCCAGCAGCAATACACACAAATACACACTCACCTCAGCTCCTCCTCTAGCTGGAAGGAACGTGCAAGCAAAAAGCTTGCAGCAGAAAGCACACCCACCCACCCAAACACACACCTCCCTTTCTCAGGCTGGAACTTGCAGGGTTCCAGCAGCAACACAACCCGGTCGGGAGCCCTGGCAGTGGAAGGCTCATGGTAGGGGCCACTGAGGGAGAAAGTCAAGGGGCGACTCACCTCTGGAATGACTTCTGAGTCCTGATGGGGTGGGGCAGCAACAGCACGGGTCAGACCCCGAGCAAGTGCAGCTCGTGGGAAGTGAAACACAAGAGGGGGAGCAAATCAATACACGGCTGCAGGGGAAAACGGGGGGGGAGGAAAGGGGGGATAAGGAAAGCAGGAAATAAATTCAGATATTAAATGGAGCAGGGCCTCCAGAGAGCAGTCCAGGGGGGCAAGGAAGGCTCCGGAGGGCCCGGCGCTGTGGCATGGGCCTCCGGAGAGGAGTTGGGGGGAAGAAGGGCTCCAGAGGGCACGCCGCTGTGGCGCGGGCCTCCGGAGACCAGTCCAGGGGGCAGGGAGGGCTCCGGAGGGCGCGCTGCCATGGCGTGGGTCTCCGGAGAGGAGTTAGAGGGGCAAGAAGGGCTCCAGAGGGCATGGTGCAGGCCTCCGGAGAGGAGTTGGGGGGCAGGGAGGAGTTGGGGGGCAGGGAAGGCTCCGGAGGGCCCGGCGCCACAGCACGGGTCTCCAGAGAGGAGTTGGGGGGCAGGGAGGAGTTGGGGGGCAGGGAAGGCTCCGGAGGACCTGGTGCCGCAGCCTTGGCACTCCAGAGGAAGGGGGAGGAAGGGCTCCAGAGGGCCCGCCGCCACAGCGCGTGCCTCCGGAGAGGAGTCCGGGGGGCAGGAGGGCTCTGGAGGGCCCGGAGCCATGGCAAGGGCCTCCGGAGAGGTGTCTGGGGGGCAGGGAGGGCTCCTGAGGGCGTGCCACTGCAGCGTGGGCCTTCGGAGAGGAGTTGGGGGGCAGGGAGGGCTCTGGAGGGTGCGCTACCGCAGCACGGGCCTCCAAACAGGTGGCCGGGGGGGCAGGGAGGGCTCCGGACAATTTCAGACAATTAAAAACATTAGCGAAAAGGAAGACCTCTGGATAGACGCACCAATGGAAGAAATATACAAAGAAATGGCTAAGCAAAAAAAGGGTCTAGTAGGAAAAATATATAGAAGGATGCTAGCAAATAAAAATAAAATAATAGAATATTTACAAAAGAGATGGAGCCATGAAGGCCAGATAACAGAGAGGATGGTTGATAAAATTATGAAAGGAATGGAAGAGATTAAGGTAACCAAATTTAAAGAACTTGAATACAAGTTCCTCACAAAATGGTATAAGACACCAGCACAGCTAGCTAATATGATTCCAGGACTGAGCGCCTTGTGCTGGTATTGCAAACATTCTAAAGGCTGGTATGAGCACATGTGGTGGGAATGTGCAGAAGTAAAGACCTTTTGGAAAGAAATTACTGAAATCATTAGAAAAGTATGCAATATAACGTTACCTATAGACTTTAATTTAATGTTGTTAAGTACAATAGGAAACCTGTTACTGGATAAGACTACTCAAAATTTAGTTAAGGCTATGATACTGGCGGGAAAGGTGGTCATCGCTCTGGGTTGGAAAGACAAAAGTAAATGGACAATAGAAATCTGGCACAAATATTTGTTTGATTTTATACAGTCGGATATTGTGGCGTCAATTAACAAAGGAATATCATGGGAAGAAAAATCCATGGAAATCAAGACCAGATGGAAGACCTACCTTGACTGGATATTGAAAGAAAGAAGGAAGGACATTCAGTGAAAGATTAAGACTCTGTGCCCATGGCTGGGGGGAAAAGACTAAGACAAAAAGAGAGGGAGGGAGGAAGGGAGGGAGGGAGGGAGGAAAGGGGAAAAAATGTATATAACTAATAAATACTCAATGTAACAGATTAAATAACCAATAAAAAAATTAATGGAGAAAAGCAACAACATCAACTGGCCTGATATAGTCATTAAATTCTGTTTCTCTAAAAACAGAAACATAAGCATGCCCAGACAGTTAATTTTTTGTTTTTTGTTTTGTTTTAATTATTCGTATTTTATCCAAAGTCTGCAGAGCTATAATCATATAATTTAAGCAATAGAATATGAAACTATATGTTGTCGAAGGCTTTCACGGATGGAGTTCATTAATTGCTGTAGATTTTCCGGGTTGTGTGGCCGTGGTCTTGGCACTGTAGAACCTGACATTTCGCCAGTAGCTGTGACTGGCATCCTCAGAGGTATAACACAGACAGATGGAATACTCTCTGTGTCAAGGTGAGCAGAAAACTGTTTTCTGGTCACCTTGACATAGAGAGTACTCCATCTTTCTGTGTTATACCTCTAAGGATGCCAGTCACAGCTGCTGGTGAAACATCAGGTCCTACAATGCCAAGACCACGGCCACACAACCCAGAAAATCTACAGCAACTAATAGAAAATGAAACTATTTGTGAGACAGATTAAAGCACACACATACATGTTTTGTTACCTGATAAAAATTTATAATTCTTATTTTGATGGAGATGTCACATGATTGTTTTAAGGGCTTCAGTAATTCTAATGTTGATCCACCTTCACCAATTACATTGATTATGAAAATTATTCACATCCAACTCAGTAAGACCAAAAATCATAGAATCATAAAGTTAGAAGGGGCCACACAGGCCATCTAGTCCAACCCCTTGCCATCTTGCAAAACAGATAAAATCAGCAACTGCCTGTTCACACACATTCTCTGTAGTGGTTCCTACATCATGGAATGCTGAGCCTAAGGCTATGAGGAAGGCCACTAGGGTCACAAAATGTGCAAAGCAAAATTACTCAGGTGGGCAATCTAGTAGAAGGAGCAAAGCTGCAATATAACAAATCCACTCAGAAGATGACTTTTTAAAAGAATAAAACTTTTCTTGCACTGTCTTACCTTAAACAGAAACGTTTGCTTATGGTGTTTTTGGTGCTTTATTCCTCCTCTGCTCTAGAATCCCAGCCAAACTGTATTATTTTTGTATTACTAGGAATCTTTGCTGTTAGAGTCAAATACTATCATATTTTGTAATCTGCCTTTGTAATCCACCTTGAATTCCAGTGAGAAAGGAGGGATATAAATAAGTTTGCCAGGTCCCTCCTGGCAACTGGCAGGGGAGGGGGCCTTACCAGAAGCAGCAGGGAGGCCTATTCAACATACAGCGACATGTTTACATCACAGCCCTGATGACCCAGAAGTGGTATCATCACATCTGAGACATTGGGTTGATGCTCTGGTATTTGGGCAAAAACTCTATGGTAAATTTGGCTTCTACCATAGAGTTTTTGCCCAAATATTAGAGTGTTGCCCTGACGGCCCGGATGTGAAGATGTTTCTGGGTTACATGGGCAGTGACATAAACACATTGTTGCACATCAGATGGATCTCCCTCTTTTTCAGGGTAAGTTCCCCCCCACTGGCCAGCTGATTGACAGCAGGGAGGTGGTACCTGTCAGCAAGAGAACCCTGTGTCAGGCTCAATAGCAAGTAGATCCAGGCATGCTTCAGGTAAATAGATACTTTATTGGAAAACAATGCTGTTGCCCACAGTAATACTGCTATTGTCAGGAATGGAGGCATGGGGTCAGTCAGACACTGATATAGCATGATGCAAAGCCAAAACTAGCAAATGAACTTTTAGCGCGCTCGCGGGAAACTCCCGGCAGGAGGATTACTTAATGCTCGGGAGTACTACCTCCCCACACACCTAGTCCCATAGGACTGGAAAATTCCCCAGACTGAGGAACGCTCCAAAGCCTATTCTTCAAGGCCGCCGTGATAAGACGAGGCAGCAGGAAAGTATTCTCCCACGTTGCAGCTGGCATTTCTACGCAAGCACAAAAGCAAAGGACAAGATAGTAAACACAGAACAATGAACATAGTGTCACCAATAATACAGAGCTTCAGCCCTCTGACATTTTGCCCCCCCTAAAACCCTCCTCACGCTTCAAGAGGGAACATAGGCTGGACCTCCTGGTTTTGCTGGGAACCTGCGATGGAATTGACGAAGGAGATAGGGTGCCTTAATGTCAGTGACTTTCACCCATTCCCTATGCTGGGGACCAAAGTGAACCCATTCCACCAAATAGTGGAGTTGGCCTCGGATCAGTTTAGAGTCCAGGATGTCAGCAAGTTCATAATGTTCATTGTCATTCACAATCGGGGGGGCAGCACCGGTTGTTCAGGACACCATTTGTTCGGGGGTGCCCCGGTTTCAAGAGGCTGAAATGAAAGATGGGATGAATGTGTTTAAGAGTTTTGGGTAACTCCAATTCCACAGTCACATCATTGATACACCTGGTGATCTTAAAAGGACCAATGTATCTCCAGGCCAGTTTCTTGGAGGGCTGGAGAAGGCGCAGGTTCTTTGTAGACAGATACACAAAATTTCCAGGCTGAAGATCCCAACCCACCACCCTCTTCTTTTTTTTTTTTTTTTTTAAAAAACAATTTATTATTGGATATATCACATGTTCATACAATTTAAACAAACCAATACATATCCATTTTTCTTTCTCCCTCTCCCCCCCAAACAAGGCTTCCCGCACTGCTCCAACCCCCTTGATATTTCTCTTATACAATTACATTTACTACTAAACATATTTCTTTTACTAATGGTAACAATTCAAACATCTGAGTCTCTTTCCACTTCTCCTCAATAGCTGTCAAAATAAATCAAACCACGTTTTACATCCCAATTCTTCAACAAGTATTCTTGAAAGTCTTTCCAGTCTCCGAAAAAGGTTTCGTCTTCTTCATTGTTTAGTTTTCTTGTTAATTTGTCCATTTCTGCCATAAACAACGTCTTTTAATCCATTCCCATGTTTCAGGTACTTTATCTTGTTTCCAACATTGAGCAAAAGTCAGTCTAGCTGCTGTAATCAAGTACCATAGTAGTGTTCTCTTGGCTACATTTATTTCTTCCATTTTAAGACCTAACAATAACATCTGTGGGTCTTTCTTAAAAGTACATTTCAAAATTTTTTGTATCTCATTGTGGATCTCAGTCCAATACTTTACTGCTTTATCACATGTCCACCACATATGGTAGAAAGACCCTTCATGTTTCTTACATTTCTAACATTTGTTAGACATACTTTCATTTATAATAGCAATTTTTTTAGGCGTCATATACCATCTGTACATCATTTTATAACAATTCTCTTTAACATTTACACAAGTTGAAATTTTCATTGACTTTTCCCACAAATATTCCCAAGATGTCATTAATATATCATTATTAATATTTACCGCCCATTTGATCATTTGCTCTTTTACAATTTCGTCCTCAGTATACCATTTCAATAAAACCTTGTACAGTTTAGAAATCATTTTTTTTACCTTTCTCAAGCCATACAGTTTCAATTTCAGTGCTATATTCTCTAAAACCATATTCTCTTTTATCGGTCTTAAATAAGTCATAAATCTGTCTATACTTCAACCAATCATATTCAAATTCCACATCAAATCTGTCTTTTAACACAAAGTTTTTCCCTTCTAATTTTAAAAGACTTTTATAAGGTAGCCAATCTAACCCTTGATTTCTTGAATATGGATTAATCACTTCTGCTGGTACTATCCAAAGTGGTCTTTCTTCTGAGAAGAATTTTCTATATCTCATCCAAGTCTCGAACAGTGATCGTCTTATGAAGTGGTGTTTGAAAAATTTATCTATTTTTACTTTTCCATACCATAAATATGCATGCCATCCAAACTTGTTATCATGCCCTTCTAGAGCCAATAACTTTTTATTTTCTAAATTAATCCACTGTTCCAACCATGTTAAACAGACGGCATCATAATACAGTCTTAAATTTGGTAGTTGTAGACCTCCTCTTTCCTTTGCATCACATAAAATTTTCATTTTAATCCTTGGCTTTCTTCCTGCCCATACAAATTTTGATAGTTCTTTCTGCCACGTATCCAGTATTTTCCTTTGTTTTAATATTGGAATAGCTTGAAATAAAAACATCAAACGCGGCAAAACATTCATTTTTACAGTTGCAATTCTTCCCAATAACGATAGATTCAAGGTATCCCATTTCTTCATGTCTTGTTGAATCCTGTGCCAAACCTTTTCATAGTTATTTTTGAACAAATCAATGTTTTTCATGGTCAATTCAATTCCTAAATATTTAGTCTTTGTAACTACTTCACATTGAATTTTCTCTTGAAGTTCTGTTTGTCTTTGTTTCGTCATATTTTTGCACATCACTTTGGTTTTACTTTTATTAACGTAGAATCCCGCAACTGATCCAAATTCTTCAATTTTTTCCATCAATTGTGGTATTTTGTCGATTGGATCTTGAATCATAAACATTACATCGTCTGCAAATGCCCTGTATTTATATGCAAAACCTTTCACTGTGAGTCCTTCAATGCTGTTATCTTTTCTTATCGCTGTCAATAATATTTCCAATATCCAAATAAACAACAACGGGGATAACGGGCAGCCTTAACGTGTTCCCTTTTGAACTTGGAAGAAATCTGTTCTTTCTTTATTTATATTCAAAGCTGCTCTCTGTTCTGAGTAAATTGCCACAATCATGTTTAGAAAAGACTGTCCTATATCCATTTTTTCAATAACTTGCAGCATAAACTCCCAATTTAAATTGTCAAAAGCTTTTTCCGCATCTAAAAAAGAGGAATCCAACTTCTTTTTCTGGATGTTTGTCATAGTATTCGATTGCATCAATCACCACTCTTAAATTGTCTCTAATCTGTCTATTTGGTAAAAAAACCAGCTTGTTCTTCCGCTATAGTATCTTTCAAATATTTTTTCAGTCTTTCCGAAATAATTTTCGCAAATAATTTGTAATCATTATTTAATAGCGATATTGGTCTATAATTCTTTACTTCAGTTAAATCCAAACCTTCTTTGGGTATCAATGAAATATTTGCTTCTTTCCATGAATCTGGGATCCGTTTAGTCTTTCTTATCTCGTTCGACAGAAGTACTAAGATAGGAGTTAGCTCCTCCTTAAATTTCTTATAAAACTTTGCTGTAAAGCCATCTGGACCTGGAGCTTTGCCCAACTTTGCGTCTTCTATTGCCATTGTCACCTCTTCCTTTGTTACTAAACCATTTAATAACTCTTTAATTTGTTTTCCCAGCTCTGGAACTTCAATAGTCTTCAAATATTTCTTAATTTTCTGTTGGTCAATTCCTTTCTTTTTGAACAGTTTGGCGTAGTATTTGAAGAAGACTCTTTTTATACCTTTCAAATTCATAACATCCTTTCCGTCTTCAGTAATTTTACTTATAAAATTCCTTTCTTTTCTATTTTTCAATTGCCACGCTAAAAATTTTCCTGGTTTATTTGCACCCTCAAATGCTTTTTGCTGTAATTTCTTCAGATTCCAATATAATTCTCTATTTAGTAGAACATTCAATTGATCCTGCAGAAAGTGGATCTCTTTAATAATCTTTTTCTTCCCTGGCCTTTTCTTTAATTTCTTTTCTTTTTGTCTAATTTTTTCATGAAGGTCGTTTTGTTGTTGCATCCTTTGTTTTTTATCTTTAGAATTCAAAGAGATAAGCAAACCTCTCATTACTGCTTTGTACGTGTCCCATACGACTTGTATATCAGTACCTTTATTTAAATTCAGTTCAAAAAAACTTTTCGTTTCTTTTTTTAAAGTTTCATTAATTAATTTTTGGTCCAATAAGTCCTCATTAATTCTCCAATATAATTGTTTAGGTTTTTCTTTAGATATCCAAGGTAAAGGGTTGTGATCTGAGTTGGTTTTCGGTAAAATTTCTATTTTGTAGGTTTTTTGCGCCATCTCCTCTGACATCCAAATCATATCGATTCTAGAAAAGGAGTTATGTCTGTTAGAATAAAATGTATAATCCTTTGTCTTAGGGTTCCACTTCCTCCAAACGTCTTCTAGTTTCTCTTGCTTCATTAGCTGGAAGAAATTTTTTGGCAACTTTCCAACCGCCTCTCCACTTGCTTTGGACTTTCTGTCCAATACATTGTTCACTGTGCCATTGAAGTCTCCTGCAAGGACTATTTGATCATAATTTAAACAGTCCAACTCTTTAGTCAAATCATTAAAAAAAGTCTCTTTTGCCCATTGGGTGCATATATATTTACAAGCAATGTCTTTTTCCTATTCATCATTAATTCCACGCCAACATATCTTCCTTCTTTGTCTGAGAAGATTTGTTTAGGTTCCAATTCTTTGGTAATGTATATCACTGTTCCTTTTTTCTTATTAACTGCTGATGAATGAAATTCTTCTCCCAATTTTTTATTAACCAAATATTTATTATCTTGTTTTCTGATATGTGTTTCTTGCAAACAAATTATGTTACATTTTTGTTTCTCTAGCCAATGATTCACTAATCTTCTTTTGCTTGGTGAATTTAGTCCATTTACGTTCCAAGATAAAAAATTGTAATCCATAGTTGTTTTAAATTAAATATCTTTGAAATCATCGAAGTTGTTCTCTTTGAATCTGTAGATGTCTCCTTCCGTTTTAAGAGTAAATCTCACCGAATTGTATGTAAATGATAATCCATATGGAATCTCCCATCTAAACCTGATACTCATTTCTTTTAACCTATCTGTTAGTTTCTTGAATTTCTTTCTGTCTTGTAAGATCGATCTCGGAATTTCTCTCAAAATTATTTTTTTTTCCATTAATTTCCAACGGTTGTGTAAATTGCTTCTTGAAAACGTCTTCCTTCATTTTAGTAGTCACAAATTGAACAATCACATCTCTGGGTAATTGCTTTCTCTTGGCATACGCTGAATTTACTCTGTAAATCAGGTCAAAGTCTGGATCCAAGTCTCCAACATCTTCCCCTATGTAAGTTGTCAATGTGTTAATTACTAGGGCCCGTAAATCTTGATCTTCCTCCTCTTCGATTCCTCTCAATCTCAAGTGGTTCTGAGTGGCCCTATATTCCATCATGGACTCCAGTCTTGTATTTTCTGACAGGGTTCTTTTAACTTTCTGTTCCATTTCTTCTGATTTTGTCACCAGACTTTTAACCTCTTTTTTAACTTCTTCTGTATCTTTTTTTATCCCTGCCACTTCTGTTAGTACCAGTTCTTTTAACGCTTCCATATTTTTTTTCTGTACTTGGACTTGTACTTGTTCTATTTGCTCCAATTGTATTTGCAGCTGTTGTTGCAACTGTTGTTGCAGCTGTGATTCTATTTGCTTTCCCAAACTCTGCACCACTTCAGTCATCCGTTTCTCCATCGCTTCCATGGCAGCCTGCCACTTTTTTTTCCTTTGCAGTCATTCTTGGACTAGGTGATGAGGCAGCCCTTGGTCTTGACCTCAAATCAGTCTTGAAAGCGAGTTCAGGGCTAATCGATCTTTATATTAGCAATCCTCAAGCCAAATCGCCACCTTTATAGCTTCTTCCAGTGCTTTTTCAGCTTAAAAATAACTTTTTAAAATTTAGTCCTCCTCAAAATGGCGGGCGCAATTTCTCTATGATTTTCTGGCTAGAGTAGGCTCCTTCAGAACTTCCTGTTTATCTGTCCATCACTGTAATCCAACTTCTGGTGCCACACTCTAAAACGTCTGTCTACTTCCAGCACAGCAACATCGAAAACATCCACTCTAGCCTACTTCCTGTATCATAGAATCACAGTCAGTTTCGTTTCTGCTACGCAAAGTTTAGTCTTAGCTGACCACAGGAATGCAAAACAAAGTTACTTTTCAGCCGTTTTCTCTAAAGGAAAGCTTTCTTTTTACTTTTAAATCAAGCGGATTAGTTCATTGAAGCTTTTTACACTTATCCGAACGTTTAGATTTTGCCTTCTTCTTTAAACCGGTAAGCAATTGTTCATTTGTTACCTTGCTTGTAATCTCGGGGTTTCGCAGTGCTTCTTCTGTAACCGATGTTAAGCTTGATGTTGAAGAGGCCGGTAGATGACGGATTTATGCTGAATTCTCAGCCCAGCTGGTATCTGTAGTGCTGATTTGCAACTGCCCTCTTCGCGGAGGGAGATCAAGGTGTAAACAAGCCTCCTCCGAGGCTTATCCACACCGATCTCAACCCCCTCTCAGGCTTGGCTGCGTGCTTGCCACTCCCCCACCTGGGGAGTGCTGCGTTGGGCCAGGTAAAGCCCAAACTGTCGCCAGATACTGCTGTCCACTCTGCTCAAATCGCAAAGTGTGTCAATTCGCCATTTTAACTCCGGCCGGAAGCCTCAACCCACCACCCTCTTCTTGTCAGTCTGTGCTTTGTAAGCAGCCTTCGCAGCCTCTAGTGCCTCACAAATGAGCGGCCAGGAGGCACTGAGTTTCTTGCACCAGTCCGCAGCCTCCCTCATCATTCCTGGTGTCGGCTTGAGAAATGGTAGAGGAGGGCTTTCATAACCCAAAGCGGCTTTGAAAGGGGAAACCCCAGTTGACGAATGCCAGGAGTTATTGTAGGCAAACTCTGCTAGAGGGAGAAGATCGACCCGATTGTCTTGTTCGTAATTAGTAAAACAGCGTAAATATTGCTCAAGGGTCTGATTAACTTGTTCAGTTTGACCGTCAGTCTCTGGATAGTAAGCACTGCTCAGGGCGCATTCAATATTAAAGACATTAATTCAGTCCACAGTTTAGATACGAATTGCGTGCCGCGGTCGGATATTATTTTAGCTGGCAATGTACGCAATCTCATAATATGTTGGAGAAATGCTCTCGCCAACAACTTGGACATGGGTAACCCTTGGAACAGGATGAAGTGAGCTTGTTTGGAGAACAGATCCACCACTGCCCAAATCACTGTCATGTGGTTGCTCAGGGGTAAGACAGTAATGAAGTCCATAGAAATGACTTCCCATGGTCTCTGGGGGGTTGGCAGGGGTTGCAATAGTGCAGGGGGGTTCCCCCCTCTTGGCTTGCATAGGCTGCAAATTGGACAGGAATGCACAAAGATGGACAAGTCTTTTCTCATCTGGGGCCACCAAAATCTCCGTTGTAGTAAGTGCAACAATTTGACATAGCCAAAATGCCCTGCTGGTTTTGTACCATGGACTGATTGTAACACCTCCTGCCGCATTGCCTCGGGTACAAACAGCTTTTCTCCCTGGTACCAGCAACCATTTGCACGGTGTTCCAGGGACCCCTGGGACTGCAGCGCCTGTGTCTCTGATTCAGTTATAGCCTTAGCAAAGTGCTCTTCCCATGGGGCCCCGTGGCACGGCGGAGACAGCTCTGCTCGGCTTTGCTTTCGAGTAACCACCACCCCGCTTAACTGGGAGGAGGTGAAGAAGGATTCTCGGACCTCCACCCATTTGCTATCATGCGGGGGCAGGCAGGAGAGAGCATCGGCTAGGGGGTTGGACCGCCCCAGGAAGTGGTGAAGGGTGAATAGGAACTTCGAGAAAAATTCAGCCCACCAGAATTGCTTAGCATTAAGGTTTCGCGGTTTGCGTAAAACCTCGAGATTTTTATGGTCCATCCAGACTTCAAATGGGACTCGGGCCCCTTCTAGCCAATGCCGCCACATACCCAGGGCTAAGCGGATCGAGGCCACTTCCTTGTCCCACACGGGCCAGAACCTCTCAGTGTCATTAAATTTATGTGAAACATAGGCCAGGGGATGTAGTTGCCCATCGGGACCCTCTTGCAAGATTGCCCTCCCATGGCGGTGTCAGAGGCGTCGACCTGCACCACAATTTTTTTTGTTTTATCGGGATGTGCCAGAATAGGTTCAGTGGTGAATAAACGTTTTAGCTGGTCAAACACCTCTTGACATTTAGGGGTCCAGTCCAGTTTTTCCCCAGGTTGGAGGGCCCCCGCCCCTTTCCCTTTGGGCTTTAGGAGGTCAGTAAGCGGCAAGCTCACATGGGCAAAATGAGGCAGAAATTGGCGATAGAAGTTCACAAACCCGATGAAACTTTGGAGTTGTTTCCGGGTTCTTGGGGGCTCCCAGTTCAGCACATCTTGGACTTTGTTGGGATCCATCTCCAGACCCTTGGCGGATATACAGTATCCCAGAAAGTCAATGCGGGTCTGATGGAACTCACATTTAGACGAACAGTTTGTGTTCCAGGAGTTTTGTGAGAACCTGTCTCATCAACTGGACATGAGATTCTAAATCAGGGGAATACAGTAAGATATCATCCAAGTAAACAACCATGCCCTTAAACAGGTAGGGATGCAATACCTCATTGATCAAGTTCATGAATACTCCCGGAGCCCCCTGGAGCCCGAATGGCATCACTCGGTATTCAAACTGTCCCAAGGGAGTATTGAAGGCCGTTTTGAATTCATCCCCCTGCCTGATGCGCACTTGGAAATAAGCATCCCGCAAATCTAACTTCGAAAAGACTTTGCCCTGGGCTACCTCCGCAAGGAGGTCTTTGATGAGGGGCATTGGGTATGCATTAGTTGCTGACACTGCGTTCAGCTCCTGGTAGTCGGTGCATAGACGAAGTCCCCCGTCCTTCTTTTTACAGAACAATACAGGGGCCGCAAACGGAGATGAGGCAGGTCAGATGAAACCGCACACAAGGTTCTTGTCGATGAATTTCTGCGACTCCTCTTTTTCCGTAGGGCTCATAGCATAAATCTTCCCTTTGGGCATTTTATGACCCGGGAGTAGCTCAATGGCATAGTCAGAGTTGCGGTGGGGGGGGGAGTTCATCTGCTTCCTCCTCCTCGAAGACTCGGGATAAGTCTCTATATTCTTCGGGGATGCGAGCTAGTTCCTCAGCAGCGAGACAGGCTCGGGGGGGCTCATTGTCAGGAGGGGTACCCCAGGCTGGATCCCATTTGCATTCTGTACAATTTGGGGATATGAAGTGAACAATGCCCTCTTCCCACAGGATATACAGGTCATGTCTGTGGAGCCATGGGCTGCCGAGGATGAGAGGGAACTTGGCTTGTGGAGCCACCACGAATGAACTGTTCCCAATGGTCCCAATGGTCCCCCGCCCCAACTCGCAGTGGCACTGTCTCAAACTTACAGGGCTCTTTCATGGGCGACCTGTCCATCTATGTGAATGTAATGGGGTCTTTCAATTTGACTACTGCTGCATCCAGTCTCGATACCAGGGAAGGGTTGATGAGATCCCTCCCACAACCCGAGTCTATAAGGCCGCGCACCCGTATGTGGGTCATCATGGCCCGGTTCATAATGATTACAGTCACAAAAAAGAGGGAAGGATAGTTGCTCACCACTTTAGGCGCTTTGGAAGATGGGTCCTGCTCTGCTGCGCCACTTACAACAGGACCGGCTTGTTTCCCGACATGTCAGTCACCTCCTCCTCACTCAACTGCAGTTCAAAACTCTCAAGATGCGTGTAGAGAGCCCGTGGGTTCCGTGGTTTCGCAGTTCCCCTCTTGGATGGGGTTCCCAGATGCCGTTTGTCTTCCTCGCGAGGTAGAGCCTTACCATTGTCTCCCTTGGGGCAGGAAGTGGCGAAATGCCCCTTATCTCCGCACTTCAGGCAAAGCCCCTGTCTCATGCGTTGGTCCCGTACGGTCGCTGCTGGTCAGGTTTGCTTGCCCTTTGGGTGGGGAGAGGCGACGGGGTGACTAGTGCCCAGCGAGATATCCAACTTCATGGTGCGCAGCCAGCTTTCAGCCCGTTCCGCCTCTTCCATCCAACCTCGTAAGGTTCACGGTTCTTTGGAACTCAAGACGTTGTTGCGGACGTCCACTGCGAGCCCCATTCGAAACTGTTGGGCCAACACCGGGTCCGTCCAATCCCGGATCTTCGCAGCGTGCTTCTGAAACTCCGTGGAGTATTCGCGAACCGTGAGACGTCCCTGTTTAAAGGTACGGAGAAAAGCCTCTGCCTTTTGGGCAGCTGCCGGGTCTTCAAAGCGATTTATCAGGGCCCACATGAACGCATCCACACTCCCTAATTCCACAGCCTCTAGGTCATGCAGTGCTACGTACCAGCTAGTAGCAATTCCCCTCAACTGGGAAGCAATAAAGTCCACTTGCTGTTTCTCATCCTGGAAGAGGTGGCCCCAGCGTCGAACAAATTTCCCCACCTGCAGAATGAAGAAGGACAAACTCTCTGGATCTCCATCAAATGTAATGTCCAGGAGATCCTTGGGTCGCAGCATCAGTTGAGGAGCTATCGGCCCCGGAGCGGGAGCCAGCCCTGGTGCTGGTAGGGGACCTGGGGGAGGCTGCTGGGGCCCTGGTGCTGGTACTGCTGGTGGCCTGCCGGGTGGTGGCTGCCCTGGAATTGGTTGTCCAGGAGGTGGCTGGCCCGGAGGAGGCTGCCCAGGTAGCAGCTGGGGTCCAGGTCCCGGTGGCAGCTGGGGTCCGGGACCCAGTGGCAGCTGGGGTCCCAGCCCTGGTGCCGGGACTGGGGCAGGCACCGGCGCTGGCACGGGTTGTGCTGCCATATGGGCCCAAATGGCTTGGTCCATCATATTTGGTAGGTTCTGTATTAAATTTCCCATGTCCCACATGATTCTGTGGCAATCTTCCTCTAACGTGTCAATTCGAGTGTCCGCATCCTTGCCAGGACTAGGCCACACTGGCCCCCGGGGAGTCCGCCCCGGTGCTGCTCCAAAACTCACGCAGGGGTCCAACAGGCTGTCCCGGCTCTGGCCCCCAGGCAGCACCCAAGTGGTCTGGGTTGTATCCAGTATGTTCTTCGTCCAGTCCCTAGGCCTCCGTTGGGTGACCCATCTATCCCACAGGACTGGAACGAACTGGTAGTGAGACCATGGAATGGCACCGCTGTCCCTCGGGGTGGTTCCTGCCGGGCTGTAAATCGGAGTGATGACCGTCGTTGCTGGAACCCCCAGGGTTGTGATTGGTGGGGTTAGTGGTCCTGCCGTAGTCACTGGTGCCAACGTGACCAGAGTCGAGGTGACTGGGGTCGTGGTAACGGGTATCTTGGTGATAGGGACCGTGGTAACAGGAATCATGGTAACGGGAACCATAGTCGCAGGGACCGTCACCGGTACTCCTCCGGGGCCGCTCATCTTGTCCCAGAGAGGCGGGAACCAGTAGGAGTTGTAAAGATTCCTGACAATTTCTGTCAGGCTCAATAGCAAGTAGATCCAGGCATGCTTCAGGTAAATAGATGCTTTATTGGAATACAATGCTGTTGCCCACAGTAACACTGCTATTGTCAGGAATGGAGGCATGGGGTCAGTCAGACATTGATATAGCATGATGCAAAGCCAAAACTAGCAAATGAACTTTTAGCGTGCTCGCAGGAAACTCCCGGCAGGAGGATTACTTAATGCTCAGGAGTACTACCCCACCACCACCTAGCCACATAGGACTGGAAAATTCCCCAGACTGAGGAACGCTCCAAAGCCTATTCTTCAAGGCCGCCGTGATAAGACGAGGCAGCAGGAAAGTATTCTCCCACGTTGCAGCTGGCATTTCTACGCAAGCGCAAAAGCAAAGGACAAGATAGTAAACACAGAACAATGAACATAGTGTCACCGATAATACAGAGCTTCAGCCCTGTGACACCCTGCCTCCACCAAGGGGTCTGGCAACCCTCGTTATAAATGAAAACAAACAAACAAACAAAACATAGGTAGGATTGATAGCTAATAGGAAAACCCCAGGTAATTGGCCACACTACATGGCTATGGCATTTGTACACATATTGCAGCTGTGTGGATAAAACCATGGAATGGGACTTTGTAATATAACTTGGCAGGGATTCCAACAACAGAAGCATGTGTAAAATATGCCAGTTGTATCTACATCTTCTATCTCTCTCTATGACACAATTGTATTATCCACTGGTGCTGACACAAGAAGTAGTTTTTTTCTGTATTTTTCTACCTTCCAGTACTAACTAGCTGTGCAATCCTAGGAACACTTTCCTTGGAGTAAGCCCAGCTGAATAGCCCTGAGTAGGATTCTGAGTAGACTAGTTTAGGATTGTACTCTAGGCAACGATTTGGGGGAACTGAGCAGCAATCCATTTCCCCCCCAAAAAAATCCCACAATTCCACTGCATTACCTTTCAGCCCCCTAATTACAGTAACAATAAAGGCTGGAATGAAAAGTGGCAGTACAATATAGCCTCTATTTTCATTGTAGCTAAAGGAAAGCCATTAAGTTTACGTCACATCTGAGGTTAATATGTTATTCAATTACTTATGATAGAGAGAGTTAATCTCAAGTTGTGCACCTATATTTTCAAAGGATGATACAATATGAAAAGGATTTCACCAGACGTATGAAACAACATAGGGCCCAAACAACTTCTGATGGCCTAGGATGCTTTTTTTCCTTCTATTCAATCAAGTCTTCCCATTTCCTCATTTAATATATGCAGTTTTGCTCATTAGAGTGTTTTTTTCCTTCTATATAAATGAGAGAAAGCAACTAGAGCAGGTGCAGACCACCAGCCAGGAGGTGGCATTGGATTCCTGCCAACACTATCTGCAGACCACTTAGCATAAGAAGAGAAAAACAGACTTTTTCACTGCACCAGGAAAATAGGGGGTCAATAAAAGAAGAAACTTGCCTTTGTCAACCCAAGGAAGTTCTGCCCTCCATGTGAAGATCCGTAAATCATATATTTGACAATAACCATTTATACCACTGACACTATGTGCAACTCTACAAAGGCTTTCAAATACAGTAATATCTGATTCATGCCCATTTCCAATCTACAATATGTATGTAGAGTAATGGTCTTTGTAATTGTGTTACTCTACACTGCCAACTTTTATGTATTTAGTTTAGAAATTGTACACATAAAATTAATCTGTGATCAAAGTTTGCCCTCTTTCCTATCTCCAAGCAGAATCCTCAGATGCTGTCCCAAACTCCCCTGTGTTATATGGCTACTGGCAAAGACTCACTAAATATGAACCCAGTCACCATGGGTCAGCTGTAATAAATGCGCAGAAAAAACATCTTGTCTGAGATCTTAGGGCCACTGGCTAATCCAGTCATCAACTACTCTCCCCCCTCTGTCTAGCTGCAGTCCTATGTTTTCCAAACTTTGATTTAGACTGAAATAATTTGAAGGGGGAGTAGGTATGGCAGTAATTAGGTTGTAAACTTCTTTTGACTGTGGTGTCTTCCACATGGGTTACTTGACCAGAGTTCAATGCTTTTGGGAAGTGGGTTTTCCCCCGTAGAGTTCCCAGCCCCCAGGTCCCAGCAGAGGTTCCCCCGCTTTTAGGGGGCTTGATCCACTGCCAGCCAGTTGGCCGACAAGGGAAACCCCACCCCCCAAAATCACCTGGAAGTGACATCATTGTGTCACCAACATCGGGGGTGACACTCTAGTTTTGGGGCAAACTCTATGATTTTGAAGGCAAAAAAACCCCATAGAGTTTTGTCCAAAAACTAGAGTGTCACCCCCGACACTGGTGACATGATGACATCACTTCTGAGTGATGTCTTCACAATGCATGTGCCAGCACATCCCAGAGAGGACCTAGGAGCCCCCCCCACCAGCCAGGTAGGACCTGGCAACCCTATTCCCCTTTGCTTCCCCATAGCATTGTGGTACGTTTGCTTACTTCCAGGGATTGTCCTAACTTTTATCCAATTTTTCTGAAACCTGCTTTGCTTCCAAGTTTTGGGAAAGATCTCAGTAAAGTTGGGATGGCTGCTGTGTGTGCATGAAAATTTAGATTTTCCAGCTCACATGGCAGCAATTTTCTCTGACAGCAGCAGCCATTTTCCTTGACCCTGGCAGGCAGGTTAAAGAAATGCAAAAAAGTAAAACATAGTACTGACTGTACTTTTAATTCTTAATAGACCACAGTCAGTGGCAGCAAGCCTGCCAATCCAAGTCAAGGAGATAACTAATTCAATGTAAACAGCATAGCAGCCAATCTTTCCACATGGTTATAATGCCATTAATCTTACTAAATGCTTCTAGTTTTATGGGAACATTAAGAACGGACATATTTCAATGGTTTATAGTGGAAGTGGTTATTAAATTTTACTCATCTTTTAAAGAAATTAACTCCAGCAAAAAACCCTGAAAAAATACCAATTAAAATAGGGAAAAGCAGGCAGGAAGGTTTCTCTTAGGCTGTAGAACGAAGTATATTTAAGATCTGAACCACATCAGAATCAAATTTCTTCCTAAATAACTCATCAAGGATGTCCATTCTCTCTACTTTTCTTCATTCTTGGGATGGAAATTTGGTGCAGTTCTTAAGAGTGTGGACTCTAATCTAGGAGAAATGGGTTTGATTCCCCATTCCTACACATGCAGCTGCTGGTGTGACCTTGAGTCAGTCATAAGTTCTTTTGGAGCTGTTTTCTCAAGGGCAGTTCTCTCAGAGCTCTCTCAGCCCCATCTACCTCACAGGGTGTCTGTTGTGGTGAGGGGAAGGGAAAGGAGATTGTAAACCACTCTAAGACTCCTTTGGGTAATGAAGGGTGAGATATAAATCCAACTCTCTCTCTCTCTCTCTCTCTCTCTCTCTCTCTCTCTCTCTCTCTCTCTCTCTCTCTCTCTCTCTCTGTGCTTCTAAGACAAGACAACATTCCAAAACTGAAGGATTAAAAGTAGGAGAGGAGTTTAAGCTAAAGAGTTATGCAGATGACGTGGTCCTTACAATATTGAGCCCCCTACTATCTCTCCAACATGTAATAGAGCAAATTGACGAGTTTGGACTCTTTTCAGGTTATAAGATCAACAGGAGGAAAACTAAGATCATTTTAAAATTTTCAACTACTCAAGAAGAGGAAGAGATTAAGAAAATTCCAGGATGTGATATAATAAACAACCCAGTCAAATATTTAGGAATTATCTCACGGGACAGAATGATGCACTATTTAAGGGCAATTACATGACAACCTGGTCAAAAATACAAAAAGATTTTGAAAGATGGTCTAAATTACAACTATCCTGGCTAGGAGGAATTTCTGCTATAAAAATCAACGTATTACCAAAATTAAACTTTTTCTTATAGATGATTCCAATTTCAATTTCTGAAAAGGCTTTGAGTGACTGGCAAAAACAAATAAGTTTGCATGGAGAGATAAGAAGCCAAGAATAAGATTTAAAGTACTGCAAGATGAGAAGAAAAGAGCTGGTTTGGCAATACTTAACATCAAATTATATTACCAAGCTGATGGGCTAGTTTGGATATCAGACTGGATCAGATCCCAATGAAAGATTGATAAGATTAGAATCTTTAGATCTTGATGATGGACTACATAGCTATCTGTGAATTTAAAAAATCTACATCATAAACTGTTACTGTTGTTGTTATTTGCAGTTGATGTTGTCGACAGAGTCCTTGACATTGAAACAGAAAGGCTATACAGCTTAGCCAACAAATTTTGCTCCCCTCTGAACGTTGAGATTCCTCTCACGGTAGGCCAAATGGCCCCATACCTATCTGATATACAAGCACCACAACAACAAGAGCCTTTTCTCTAGCAAGATTCAATGCAATACCATCAGCAATCTTGCATGGGAGATATAATAATATAGTATATACAGCTAGACTTTGTCATTGTAACTCTGGATGTATTGAGACAGTTTCACATATCTGTTTGCATTGTCAGTTTTATGTAGATATATGTTTTAAATATTTAAACCTTATTTTAGCCAACATGATGGGCCTTCCTGATGCTTTAAAAGTGCACCGTCTTCTGAAATAACCTGAAATATCAGTGAAGGTAGCCATGTTTTTACAATCAGCTATAAAGCTATGACAGGAAAAACTACCAAAATGAGCAACAGTTTGTAACAAATTGTTTTATGTAAGACTAGGAATAAGGCCCGTTGTGGAAATAAATACAACGGGCTCTAGAAAGACGCTCTGGCAATCTCAGCAGGGTATAATGACAGAGTCCACCATTTTCTCCAGAGGAACTGATCTTTGCTACCTGAAGAGCAGTAGTAATTTTGAGTGATCTCCAGCCCACCCCCAAGATTGGTAACAGTGGTTCCCCAGGAGGGAGTGGCTGGTTTGGAGGGTGGAGTCTATGGCATTGTACCTGTCTGAGGTCCCATCTCTCCTCAACACTCACCCTCTCCAGGTTTGACCCCTCAAATCTCCGGGAATTTCCCAACCTGGAGTTGACAACCCTATCTCCCTCCCAGCCAACCATCAACCTGCCTTTAGTTTTCCATCTCCTCCCCCCTCCCTCCTAGAGAACAGTTGTAATTTTGAGTGATCTCCAGCCCCCACCTGGAGATTGGCAACAATGGTTCCCCATCAGGGAATGGCTGGATTGGAGGGTGGAGTCTATGGCATCGTACCTGTCTGAGGTGCCACCCCTCCTCAAACCTCACCCTCTCCAGGCTCCATCCCTTAAATCTCCAGGAATTGCCCACCTGGAGTTGGCAACCTGATCAGGACTGGGCCCAATGAGTTTTCTCCCAAAGGCCAACATAGGTGTGGAAAGGGCCTTTTACTGACAGAGGAGAAAGTACAGGTGCCAACTTTGATTAGGGAAATACCTGGAGATTTGGGGGGTGGATCTTGTGGAGGGCAGCATTTGGGGTGTGTGTGGAAGGACTCAGCAGGGTATAGAGTCTACCCTCCAAAGCAATCATTTTCTCCTGGGGAACTGATCTATGTCATCCAGAGGTCAATTGTAACAGTGGAAGATCTCCAGGTCCCACATGGAGATTGGCAGCCCTAGGGGAAAGTCAGCCGCACAGCAGGGAGTTGAAGAAAATGGTCTGATGGTCGCTGGCCCACCTTGTTAGCCAGCCAGCCATGCTGAAGCTAAGCAGGGGAAAGAGCCTTTTTCCATTTATTCTGACAGGAAAGTGGCCGTTGGGGAGGGGGTTATGGGCGGGGGAGGGGGTTTTGCTGAAAGTCCTTTGTTTTTTTACTCACAGAACCAAGCTTGGCTGCCTACCAACAGCCACTGAGGGGACAGTCCCTCACAGGAGTCAAGAGCACTGTCTTCCTCAGGAGAGAGAGCTGTCTGCCAGGGGGAGTGGGTGGGGTAGAGGAGCAGACCCAGCACCCAGCCAATGGCACGCTAGTACTCTTGAGTAGTGGCTGATGGGCCAATGGCTGAGGGAGGGCATTTTACAGCCAATGGGAGCACATGGAATCTTGCGAAACCAAAAGATAATTATTTGTAAGGAGAGATTATGCAACCTTATATAGTCTGCAAAATGCTTTATATGTATATTTCTCTTTTATAATAATTCTCTTTTAAGGTATTGTTTTACGCCAGTAAAGGCTAACTGAAACTGAACTGTTGTTGTTATTGTTAAACAAGAAAATAAAATCTTTTGTGGGGGGGAACAAAACCCAAGATAAAAGTCATATAATCAGAGATAGCTTATTTAAAATTTGGAAAATGCTATGACAGAGAATCAGTCCTACAATTCCACCAATAATGTCACCAATAGATGCTTATTATAGCAATCACACAAAGATAAACTTGCAAGGCAGCATCATGACATGGCGAGAGTTTAAAAAAGAAGGAAAGGCGATACAATGGTGGATATATTTTCAAATTGCTTCCAGATTAAAAAATGATCTCTCTACTAAGAGAGGAGTTATTAATGAACTGACTGATTTTGAAAAGACCATCTCACAATCGAAAGACCATTTTTAGGACAAATGTACAAGTTATTGCTTCAATATGATTCTGAAGATGAACAGGTCAAACCCTGCATGATTAAATGGATACAAAATTTCAGTGCAGAAATACAGTTTCAGTGCTGAGAAAGCCTATGGACTAAGGGCATTAGATTTACTGCTTGTCAAGCATTAAGAGAAAACTGGTACAAGATATTTTACTGATGGTATGTCACCCCAAAAGATATTGAAGATGAACAAGAATTACAAAGGTTAAGACTTCGACCATCTCAGGAAAATATTACAAAAAAAAAAGGAGTAAGATACCACTGGAGAATCCCATTCGCTTTGGAAGCCTTTTTATCAACAGGTAAAAGAGTAATTTTGACGACTGAACAGGCCAAGCTTCTAGCAAGAGAACTAACTCGGAAAGAGCTAGAGGAACTGGAAGAATCGAGAAAAGGAGAAGACGATTTAAATAAAGAAGAAGACGAACTTGACAAAGCTGCAACTTATTGACTGAAATGGATACTATGAAAGTCTTATCAGTTAATATTAATGGCCTAAACTTTCCATCTAAGCATTCCAAGACATTTAATTGGTTAAAGAAACAAAATCTATCCATAATTTGTATGCAAGAGACTAATGTTAAAAGGGTTCATGAGAAAATTTTGGAAAACAAGAAATTGGGCAAAGTATATGCCGCTTCATCCGCAGAAAAGAAAAAAGGTGTAATGATTTACATATCTGATCAATGTTTAACTGTAATACAAGAGTTAAAAGATCTTGCGGGAAGATATATCCTGTTAAAAATAAGATCTCCAGAAGATAAAATCTTCACATTGGCTTCAATGTATGCCTCCAATAATGCAAAGTAAAAGTTTTATGGAAAAAAATTTCAAACAGTTCTGGACTTTCAAGAACGAGAAATTTTAATTTTTGGTGATGTGAATGGAGTATTGGTTCCAAAGAAGGATAGATCTAAAAAGTCTGCAGGAGGAAAATTACCCAGGAACGTTTTTACTTATATGCAAATACTGAACTTAGAAGATTTATGGAGAACTTTCAATCCCCACTCTAGAGACTACACCTTCTTTTCAGACAAACACCAGACATACTCAAGAATTGATATGTCCTGGGCATCTAAGACTTTACTCATGAATATGCGAGCCATTGAAATCCAGCCAAAAACAATTGCTGATCATAATCCATTACTGGCTTCATGGCATAGAGAAATGCCTATAAAAAGAAGATGGAGAGTGAACAACAATCTCTTACTACAGGAAGACATTGCAAAAAATTGTTAATAGGACACAGAAGAATTTTTTAAACTAAATATCACAAATGATCTCCTTATGGCAACTATATGGGAAGCAAGTAAAGCATATATGAGAGGAAAATTAATTGTTTATGCTTCAAAGAAAAAGAGGCAAAGATTGGAACAAATCAAGATAATAACAGAATTCAGATCCTAGAAGGTCAGCATAAAAAATTCTTGAGGAAAAAAGTCTTCGTAGAAATCAAAAAGTTAAGAAATCAGCTGGATCTGCTTCAAACTGCTCGAAAGCTAGTCGGATCTAACTCTAGGGGGTGGTTCTCATCTCCGTTTCCAAGCTGAAGAGCCAGGGCTGTTCCGTGGTCATGTGGCCAGCATAACTAAACACTGAGGTGCACAGAACTCTATTACCTTCCCACCAAACCAGTACCTATTTATCTACTTGCAATTTCTTCCTTTCGAAGTGCTAGGTTGGCAGAAGCTGGGGTCAGAGATGGGAGCTCATTCCATCATGCGGCATTAGGGTCTTGAACTGCCAAATTACAGACCTTCCAGTCTGCAGCTCAGCATCTTAACCTCTGAGCCGCTACAGCCTTATTACAGCAATTACACAAGAA
The DNA here is from genome assembly GCA_029375565.1 of Gekko gecko. Classification (NCBI taxonomy): domain Eukaryota; kingdom Metazoa; phylum Chordata; class Lepidosauria; order Squamata; family Gekkonidae; genus Gekko; species Gekko gecko. The sequence goes on from JAPDNY010000001.1 coordinate 219,133,556, forward strand.
GAAATAATGATTTCATAACTTATGGCAATATGATAAACTCGCAAGGTGGCATCAAGACCTGGCAAGAGATTAAAGAAGAAGGGAAGGAGATACAAGGGTGGATACAGGGCCGGTGCTATCATAAAGCCAACCTAGACAGTTGCCTAGGGGTGCACACCCTCAGGGACACGGAACTGATACAACTCCTCCAACTTATGTGCTGGCACAAGCCCAGCACGGCGCAGCAAGCAGCAGAGTGGTCCCCAGGACCTCACTGGCCTTTTTGCAAGGAGACAAGCCCAACGGCCAGGCAAGCGAGGAGCGGGATCTCCATAATGGGAAGCAGGCAGCACAGCACCCCTCCTCTCCCGGTGGCGCTCAGCAGAAAGGTCTCCTCCACCTCCGCTAGGAAGATCCAACGGCCAAGTGGCTGCACAAGGGGAATGAGCCATGGCCGTGATGGCCCAAGCGTAGGTAGGAGGCAGAGCAGCAGCACCACCACATGACAGGGCAAGCGTGGCCACCTCCCCTGCTCCCTGCTGCTGCTTCTTCTCTCGCCCTCTGGACTCTCCATCCACCTCGGCTTTCTCAGGGAGCCGCCAGCGGCCACAAAGGGCTTTTGTCTCTGTTCCTGCGCCGCTCCACTCCTTGGTAAAGTCTGACTCAAAGAAAGATGGCCACAGGGGGGATTGGGGCTCTCCCAGTCTCCCCTGGTAGGAAGCTTTGTAGGCAACAGCCCAAGGAATGGTCTGAAAGTACCTGATGTAGTTCCCTGTCTGAAGCTAAGTATAGGGCTGGGTAGTATCAGTGGGGGGACTCCCGTTTTAGTCGCTGTGAGCACCTTTGGAGAAATCCAGTGGCTAGGCCTAACCCATGCCATGGCTTCCAGAGGGGCCTAAGCAACCGTCTAGGTGGGGGAGGAGGAGGAGGAGAAGCCGCCCGCTGCTCCAAAGAAGGGGAATCCCTCAGGGCTGCCCTTGCTCCCCTCTGCTGACCTTTGGGGGTGGCGGCAGCAGCAGGGAGAGAGAGAGAGAGAGAGAGAGAGAGAGAGAGAGAGAGAGAGAGAGAGAGAGAGAGAGAGAGAGAGAGAGAGAGAGAGAGAGAGAGAGAGAGAGTGTGTCCTTGGCTGGCCTCATGCTGGGGCTGCTTGCAAAGATGAGGAGAGGCCGGTAGGCCAGCTCTTCTCTCTCCCCTTCTGCCTGCTGGGTCAGTCCTCCCTGGGGTTGCTGACAGAACTGGTAGGCAGGGGACAAGGACCCAGCGCCGAAGGCCGGGGGGGAGAAACGTGTGTACGTCTGTCTGTCTGTGTGAGGTGCGGGGGTGGGTCGCAAAGTCATAAGTTCCTTGCTAGGGAAGGTCCCCAGGTCATAAGAACATAAGAACATAAGAGAAGCCAAGGTTATATCAGGCCAATGGCCCATCTAGTCCAACACTCTGTCACACAGTGGCCAAAAATATCAGGTGCCATCAGGAGGTCCAGCAGTGGGGCCAGGACACTAGAAGCACTCCCACTGCCCCCCCCCCAGCACCAAGAATAGAGTGCATCACCTGCCCTAGACTGAGAGTTCCTATCTATACCTTGTGGCTAATAGCCACTGATGGACCTCTGCTCCATATGTTTATCTAATTCCCTCTTGAAACTGTCCATGCTTGTAGCTGCCACCACCTCCTGTGGCAGTGAATTCCATGGGTTAATCACTTCCTTTTATCTGTTCTAACCCGACTGCTCAGAAATTTCATTGAGTGTCCACAAGTTTTTGTATTGTGAGAAAGGGAGAAAAGTACTTCTTTCTCAACCTGCTCTATCTCATGCATAATCGTATAAACCTCGATCATGTCACCCCTCAACCATCGTTACTCCAAGCTAAAGAGCCCCAAGCGTTTCTTCATAGGGAAAGTGTTCCAACCCTTTTATCATTCTAGTTGCCTTCTCTGCACTTTTTCCAATGCTATAATATCCTTTTTGTGGTGTGGCGACCAGAACTGTACACAGCATTCCAAATGAGGTTGCACCAATGATTGATACAGGGGCATGATGATACTGGCTGATTTGTTTTCAATTCCCTTCCTAATAATCCCCAGCATAGCGTTGGCCTTCTTTACTGCAGTTACACTCTGTCTAGACATTTTCATTGAGTTATCTACTATGACTCCAAGATCTCTCTCTTGGTCCGTCTCTGCCAGTTAGACCCCATCAATGTGTATTTATATTTAGGATTTTTGGCTCCAATATGCATCACTTTGCACTTGGCCACATTGAACCCCATTTGCCACGTTGACGCCAACTCACCCATCCTCGACAGATCCCTTTGGAGTGCCTCACAATCCTTCTTGGTTTTCACCACCCTGAACAACTTCGTGTCATCTGCAAATTTAGCCACTTCACTGCTTACTCCCAATTCCAAATCGTTAATAAACAAGTTAAAAAGCATCAGACCAAGTACTGATCCCTGTGGTACCCCACTGCTTACCACCCTCCACTGAGAAAGTTTCCCATTTATACTCACTCTCTGTTTCCTATTTATAAGCCAGTTTTTGATCCACAAGAGGACTTGTCCTTTTATCCTATGACTATTGAGCTTACTCAGGAGCCTTTGATGAGGAACTTTATGAAAAGCTTTCTGGAAGTCAAGGTAAACAACATCTATTGGGTCCCCCTTGTCCACATGTTTGTACACTCCCTCAAAAAACACTAACAGGTTAGTGAGACAAGATCTTCCCTTACGGAACCCATGCTGAGTCTGCCTCAATAGTTTTTGTTCATCAGTGTGCCTTCTAATTCTTTCCGTAATAACAGTTTCCACCAACCTACCCGGTATCGATGTCAGACTGACTGGCCTGGATCTCCCCTGGAGCCCTTTTTAAAGATGGGAGTGACGTTAGCTGCCTTCCAGTCCTCAGGAATGGAGGCAGATTTTAAAGAAAGATTACATATTTTTGCAAGGAGATCCACTAGTTCACATTTGAGTTCTTTCAGAACTCTTGGATGAATGCCATCCGGGCCTAGTGATTTATTAATTTTTAAATTGTCCATCAGTCGTAGGACTTTTTCTCTTGTCACCGCAATCTGATTCAGGTCTTTCAAACCCCCTCCTGAAATCGGTGGTTCTAGAGTGGGCAAGCACTTCTCCTCTTCCACAGTGAAGACAGAGGCAAAAAATGCATTCAGGTTCTCAGCCATTTCCCTGTCATCCTTTAGTAGTCCTCTTACCCCTTGGTCATCCAAGGGCCTCACTGCCTCCCTGGCTGATTTCCGTGCACCTAACTGACTGTCTCTGTTTCTCCAGATCAGCCACCTTGGCCTCAAGGGAGCAAACTCATTCCCTGAGAACCAGGAGCTCCTTGCACCAAGCACACACCCAAGACTTCTGACCAGTGGGCAGAAAGTCATACATGTGACACTCCATGCAAAACACTGGATAGCCCCCAACCCCCTGCTGGCATTCTGGCTTCACAATTGCTTTTAAAATAATAGTTTTATATAGCCCCCCTTTTAAAACCCTTTGTATTTATGTGGTTCCTGTTGTAGAAGTCTACTTACCTTACTGGGAATGCAAGGAGCCTAGGTCCCTGGCTTTCTGGCTCTTCCTGGGCTTCTTACAGAGCCGCTAGTCTAAGAGTCCCTAGGCCAGGAGCCTCACCCTTCAGCTCATGCCAGAGGCTCGTGCCTCTTGCAAGCTTCCTGCCTTAAATAGAAGCTTTCCCCAGGAGAGGGTGTGGCCAGCAGCTATTCAAATCCACCCAGGCACTCAATTGCAGGCAAACAATGACCCTTTCACACCCTAACTCGAGCAGCCAGGACTCTGCAACAACTCACAACTCACCCACACACTCCCAAATACAGTCCCCCACACAGTACCTTCTCAGCTAAATCATCTCAGCTGAAAGTAAATAATAAAAAAACACTCACCCCTCTAGCAGCTCTTGCTCCTTCTCAGAGCTCAGCTGGATCAGCCAAGGGCACAGGGTTAGCGGTGCATGTGTGAGGTGGCAGTTGCCAACACTTGACTTGGGAAACTCCTTGAGATTTAGGGGGCACAGCCTTGGGTGGATGGGATCTGGGAATGGGGCTTAGCAGGGATGTGGTGCTGTGGAGTCCAATCTCCAAAGCAGCAAAACCAAATGAAGTTTTAGACATGAATGATTTGGCCAAACTGGAATTGCTGAGTTGCAGAATGCAAAGGCAGGAGGAACAAGGGCCAAGGCACGGCAGCGCTATAGGCCTTTTTCCAACATCAAGACTGTGAAACATCAGGAGTCTTTTGCAAAAACAAAAAACAAATATAGAGAACAAAGTCTGAGTCCAGTGGCACCTTTAAGACCAACAAAGTTTTATTCAAGATATAAGCTTGCGTCTGCATGCACACAATCAGATCAGAGCATTCACCAGGGCCCACAACAAATCAAGATGCCAGTTCTGTCCCCATATTCACTCTGATAACAGAATCAGCAAACCTAACAACACCAGCCGTATCATCTCAAGTTCATTCACTTGTCCACCTGTACACTGCATTTGTCAGGCCACTCCTGGAGTACTGCGTGCAGTTCTGGAGAACTCACTTCAAAAGAGATATGGAAAGAATGGAGGTTGTGCAGAGGAGAGCAGCCAGGATGATTGGGGGGGCGGCCTGGAGACCAAGCCTTATGAAGAACAGCTGAGGGACTTAGGAATGTTCAGTCTGGAGAGGAGGGGGTTGAGGGGGAGCATGATTTATCTCTTTAAGTAATTTCTGCATCCATTTGACCATACATATTTTAACTTGTTCTGTCTCTGTGTCATATTGGAGTAGGAGTTTATAAATTCATCGTAATAGATGGCTTTTTGATTGTAGGATTATCTTTTCAAATTCAGTCAGGTCTATTCCACCTCTTTCTGTGTAAACACATTTCTTAAGTCTGGAAACTAGTTGAAAATAGATTAGCCATTGTATTTTCTTCCCTTCTTCCTTGACTTTTTGCCAAGATTTAAATTCTCCTTGAGAATTTAGCAATTGCATTTTCTTCCCTTCTTCCTTGATTTTTTGCCAAGATTTAATTTCTCCTTCAGAATTTATGACCTCTCCATAAATTATAAAATCATTGTATCCCCTCACATGCTTGCTTGTCATAATACACATCTATTGGTGACATTGCTAGCAATATTGAAGGACTGACTCGTCTTCTTGTTATCTCCCACATTTTGAGTGAACTGTCTCTAATTATATGACTTTTATGTTGCTTTGTATTTTTTCAAATTGATTTCTTAATCCATAGATGATTATATAATCCCTCATCCAGATCTGCTGCTTCTTATCTCACTGCCCCCAAACATTCTTCCTAAAATGCACTTATGTTTGAAAATCTGGGGGCATGTGGGGGGTGCCAGAAGGTAGCCTCTCCTAGTATGTAAAAAATCTTGGCACCGGCCCTGGGTGGATATACTTTCAAATTGCTTCCAGGTTAACAAATGATATCTGAACTAAAAGAGGAGCTATTATTGAACTGACCCTGATTTTGAGAAGACTGTCTCACAATCTAAAGACCATTTATTAGGATGAATTTACAAGCTATTGCTTTAATATGATTTCAAAGGAGAACAGGTAACCCTGCATGATCAAATGGATGCAAAATTTTGGGAGGAAATACAGTTTCGATGTTGGGAAAAAATATAGACTTAAAGGCATCAGATTCACTGCTAGTCAAGCATTAAGAGAAAGCTGGTACAGAATGTTTTATCGATGGTACGTCACCTCAAAAGATACTGCTAAGATGGACAAGAATCACAAAGGGGCTTGCTGGAAATGTAAAAAAGAAGATAGCACCTTTTATCATATGTTGTGGACCTACATTAAGACAAAAAGATACTGGAAAAACATACATGAAAAAATTCAAGATATTTTAAAAACTAAATTCCTGATGAAACCAGAGACTTAGTTACTGGGAATCCTTCCAGATAATATAGACAGAACCTCACAAGACCTACTTCGATATATGTTGACAGCTGCCAGAATAATATTTGCAATGAAATGGAAGACAGAAGAATGTCCTACAACAGATATCTGGAAAGAAAAACTACATGAGTATGCAACATTGACAAAACTAACTGAATATAAACAGAAGACCATTGAAAGAATTTCAGCAGAAATGGGAGGCTTACTACTCATATTATAGGAATAGCTAATTTTTTTTGAGTTTTGGAATTATTTGAATGTCATATTAAAGGTGATGAAGATAAGGATTATAGTTTTAGTATTCTACTAGTATTTAGTATTTATTTAGTATTCTACTAGTATTTAAATATTTAGTAAGAATAAAACTTAGATTTAGACAAACAAGACAATATTCAGATTTTTACGATGATTTAATTTTAGCGTAGAAGTTTGTTCAACTGTTAAAGATGTAGTCTCTCTTACTGTTAATAGATTGCTAACATTAGGAAAGTTCTTGTTTATTCTTTTAAAGAGAGAACCCATCCCAAAACACTGTAATATTGATGTTTCATAGTTTGCTTCTACATTTGAAATATGTATTACATCATCATCACCATCATCACCATCATCACCATCATCATTTTTATACTCTGCCCTCCCCACCAAAGGCAGGCTCAGGGCAGCTTACAGACATCTCATAAAATACAAATAAAACCAATCATAATATATAATCTTAAGCGTAAATACCAATTATTTAAAATATAGTTAAAACAGTTAAATACAGTAAAAAAACACTGGAACATTATTAAGGTAATGGGAGCAAATTATTTATCATATGCCTTAGGTGACCATATTTTTCTTTGACATTTCTTTGACAAGCCTTTATTGGCATATGTATATACATACAATAGGAGATCAGATCAGATTAAATATAGATTGGAAGGTACAAATCCATATAGGGTAAAACTGGAGCTATGGCGCAGAAAAACCATACACACCAGTTCGGTTTAATCACTTTGTTATGCAGCAGGTCCAGGCTAAGGCCAGGCTGCAAAGATGATAGAGCCAGGGCCCAGGGACACTCCTTGGTGCGTGATGTAGCTCCTTAGTCAAATGTCTGGTGGAAGAGCTCCGTCTTTCAAGCCCTGCGGAACTGTAAAAGGTCCTGCAAGGCCCTGACCTCTTCTGGAAGCTCATTCCACCAGGATAGAGCCACCACCACTGAGAAGGCCCTGGCCCTGGTTGTTGCCAGGCTGGCATCCTTGGGGCCTGGAAGGGCCAACCAGTCTTGCATCCCTGAACACAATGCTCTCCAAGGAAAATGTGGGAAAATGCGGTCCCTCAGGTATGCCGGACCCTGACCATATAGGGCTTTAAAGGTTAAAACCAGCACCTTGAAGCGAATCCATTATGCTATCGGCGGCCAGTGCAGTGCCTTCAGTATAGGCTGCATGTACTCCCGCCTAGGGATACCCATCAACAGCCTGGCAGCCGCATTCTACACTAACTTCAGCTTCTGGATTTAAGACAAGGGCAGCCCTATGTAGAGTGTTACAGTAGTCCAATCTCAGGATGACCATTACATGGATCACTGTTGCCAAGTTGTTGAGTTCGAGGAAGGGAACCAACTGCTTAATTAGCCAAAGATGATAAAAGGCTGACCTGACGGTGGCTGTTACTTGGGCCTCCATAGTTAAGGAAGCATCCAAGAGTACTCCCAAATTCCTAACCTCCAGCGCTGGCACCAACTGTGCCCCATCAAAGGTCGGGAATGGGATCCCTACCCCTGGACTGCCCCAACTCAGGCACAGGACCTCCATCTTCGTCGGATTCAATTTCAATCGACTCAGTCTAAGCCAACCAGCCACAGCTTGTAATGCCCAGTCCAGATCTTCTGGTCTAGAGTCAGACCAGCTGCCCAACAACAGATAAGAGCTGGGTGTCATCGGCATACTGGTGACACCCAAGCCCATTGGGCAATTTGGGCAAGGGGGCACATGTAGATGTTAAATAACATCGGGGAAAGTACCACCTCTTGGGGCACTCCACAGATCAGTGGGTGCCTTTGGGACAGCTGTTCCCCTAGTGCCATCCTTTGTCCCTGACCCTGAAGAAAGGATGCGAGCCATTGAAAGGCAAGCCCCTGGACTCTGGTGTCTGATTTTACTTGTTTTATGTAATAACCCATAATAAAAAACAAAAAGACCAAAAAAAATCTTCCTAAACATTTAAGACAACAAAGATATCCTAGCGTAGGATGAAGCTGCCAAACAAACTTTGTTTTGGGCAAAGGGGAAATTCTTACATTATTTCATCAATTCCATGTGGGGTGCCTCCTGCTCCTACTATAAAAGCTAGTTAGGATTGCAAGGTCCCCCTGGCCACCAGTGAGAGGGGGTATGGTTGCCAGCTTCAGGTTGGAAAACTCCTGGAGATTTGGATGTAAGGCCTGGGGAGGACACAGATTTCAGTGGAATACAATACCATAGACTATACCCTCCAAAGTATCAATTTCTCCAGAGAAACTGATCTGTGTAGTTTGTGGAGATGAGTTGTAATTCTGGGGGAACCTCAGGTCCTACCTGGAAGCTGGCATCCCTAGAGCTAATGTAGTTTGTATGAGAAACAGAGAGGTCATCAAAATACCTCCTAGAGAACAAAAATATCTCTCAAAACCATTTATAAATTGTTCCCTTTAAAGATATTGCATTCTTAAATACTACAAAACACTATTTCTTTCAGAATTATGTAAGTACCCATGGAATGAGTTGAACCAAGTCTCCTGTGATCCAACTTCTGAACTAAGCTTCTGAAGGATGCAGCTGAATGCTTCTGCTACGTAAATGTGCTAGTATCTTCCAGAGTGGAAGAAGAGGGTTAGATTAACACACAGATTCCTTCATGGGATTCTAAGCAGAGGAAGAGTGAAATATATATATTTGCAAAGTGTTACTAGTCGCTGGTTCATCAAGCCTAGACCTATTTGGTACACAGTGCTAGATCTTATGGTGGGACCAGGGTAGGGTTGCCAGCCCCCCAGGTGGGAGCAGGGGATCCCCCGCTTTCAGAGGCTCCTGCCCACCACCAGCCAGCTGGCTGGCAGGGGGAAGCTCCGCCCCAACAGCCACAATCTGGGGCAACATCCCCAATGTGATGACATCACACCGAAGTGATATCATCACATCACACACGGCAATGTCACCCTATCCCCCCACTCCCAGAGAGCTTCCTCCCACCCATCACCAGCAAGGAAGTAGGAGCTGGCAACCCTGGATCAGGGTAAGGAAACTACCACTCTGAAATGGAACATTACAGGGATAAAGGTATATCACAACATAAAGCTAGTCATGCTGGATCAGGCCAAAACATCCATCTTAGACCAACATTCCATTCCTAACAGCACTGCCGGCTCACCCACTAGGTGAGCTAGGCGCTCGCCTAGGGCGCCAGGGCCCACAGGGGCGCCAAACCACCCCCCGCCCCACCCCCCATGAAGCCAGTGCTCCGAGCCCTTCCCTGGCTTTTCTGAGCGCGCTGCTGCTGCGGCGTGCTCAGGAGCCGGCACTGGGGCTGGGAGAGGGCAGCCGCGCTGGGAGGAAGGGCGGCTCAAACGCCCCTTCGCTTCTGAGCATGCCGCTGCGCGTGCTCAGGAAAGCCGGCGCTAGGAGGGAAGGGGTGGGCGTTTGAACGGCGCTCCACCCCCCCGTCTCCAGGCCCCACCGGCGCTCAATAAAGCCGGCGCTCGGCCGATGGGGCTTAGAGGAAGCCACTCTCACATGGGAGGCGAGCCCTGCCCCAGCTGCAGCCACATCTGGTGGCCCTGGAAGTCTCGGCGGCTGGAGCAGAGCGTTGCTGAGCACGGGGGAGCCAGCGTGCATGACAGACCGGGGGAGCCCGACTCTGCTCTCTTCCCTGGCCAGCTCTCACTCTGTAAATAATGCCTCTGCCCCAACGCCTGGCCCACCTCGGCCCGCCCCTCACTCCTCCCTTCTCTCCCCCAGGCTGGCTTTCATAGGCGGCGCTGGCGTGTCACTCAAAGCAGCGGGAAAGGGCTGCGGACAGGGGTGGGGAGGAGGTGTCACACTGCGTTGCCGTCCCGACTTTCTCCCGGGCTCTAGCGCTGTAATTAAGTCATGCAAACGCGAGAAATGCCGGGGGGGGGGAGGAAAACTTCAGAACCGCTGCACATTTCTTTCTGGGAGGTGAGACAGAAGCATTCCTCCCCAGCCCGTCTCTGCTTTGTGTATCTCCCCCCGCTCCCGGTGATCAATAAAGCCTAGTCAGACTGTCTGATCAATAAAGCCGGCGCTCCACCACCCCCCGGTCTCCAGGCCCCACCGGGAGGTTGGCATCCCCGGTGGAGTGGGCGCCCCAGGCTGTCTTGCCTAGGGCGCCCAGACACCTGGGGCCGGCCCTGCCTAACAGTAGCCAGCAGCATCCCTCTGAGAACCATCTTAAAAGCAGGCCAAGCAGATAACAGCTCTTCCTGTTTTAGTCCCCCAGAATTTCTTATTTAGAAGTACGGACCCCAAGTACTGACCACTGACCAGGAAATACTTTCTCCCTCAAACATTCACTCAATAAAAACAAATCTAATAGCACTTGGCAGATGTAGATTAATCCATGCAGCAGACAATCTTGGTGGCTTTATCACTGCACAGCAGTGAGGAGGTTAAGGCTAACAACAGTAATAAAAAAACCTATTTCCTGTTTATGCAGCTACAACTGGAGTAGCAGAGCAGTGACCTCAAGGACAAGACCCCACAAACTGCTCGCGTGGAATTATGGAGCAGTAAACACAGCTTCAGTTTACTTAAAAACAAACAACTGGCAGATTGCTGTATTTCACTTTTCAAATGATTAATGATTGAGCCATAACTGAAATATTAATCCTTGAGAGGAACAATTATCCTTTCTTTTTCTTTCATCCCTTAAAGAAGACTCTAGCCATCTGTCTCTCTTAAGTGATAGAATATAGATCATGAAAACACATGGTTTTAACCTATTTCCAGTATCCAACATCTATATGCACCCCCTTGACCAACAGCATGGTAGACAACCATTCAAATGTTGAGAGAACATATCTATGTTTTGAGTAGTCTGGTCTTATACACTGTGAACTGTTATTATATACTATGATTTTCACTTAATTCTGTTTTTAGTATATTTTGGAGTTTTAATGTATACATCTATTTGTATGTATGTAAGCCACCATGAGCCTGCCAAGGCGGGGAGGGAGGGATAAAAATTTAATAAATAAAATAAATAATAAATAAATAAACACTTAAGTGAGCAATGACTCACAAAAGCTGATACCTGTCTGGCTTGTTAGTCAGGTCACACAATGCAGGGCTTCACCAGAAGAAAAATGTGTATTGGTGTATCAGAACTAAAGATGAGTGTACTGCTTGCATCAGGAATGCCTGGGAACAACAAGGCCTCCTGAGTTATACTAAAATCAAACACCCCCCTTACAAGCTGAAGCCAATGAATATAGTTTGCGCGTGTGGGCAAAATGAGCAAGCTAATCTAAAAGCCATTAGTTCCCAGCCCAGGAGTTCTGTAGCTGGAGCTTCTACAAGGTCAAGCAAACAATAACACACAGAAAGTGAAACAGTGAGGCTCAGAAGCAGGCAGAGGAAGAGTACCCCTCCACATTCCAAAACTATGACAGGGCTACCTGACATCCTGCCCTCCCAAGCAGTCCCCCCTGGGTTTATCAGCGTAGCGGCGGTGGAAATGACGAAGGCGACGGGGGGCCCTGATGTGATCCACTGCCACCCACTCTCTGTGTTGCAGCCCAAAGTCAGTCCACTCGATTAAGTAAAATAACTTGTTTTGTTTCAGCTTAAAGTCCAAAATGTCAGCGACTTCGTAATGCAGTTTGCCCTGCACCATCGGGGGGGGGGCTGTGCTTGCTGGGGACACCATGCATTAGGCCCAGGATCCCGACGAAGGAGGCTGAAATGGAAAACGGAATGCAAATGTTTCAAAGTCTTTGGCAAATCAAGTTCAACAGTAACCTCATTGATTTTGCGTTTGACGGGAAAAGGTCCCATGTATTTCCAACCGAGTTTACAACTAGACTGGAGTCCCTTGATGTTTTTGGTAGACACATAAACAGAGTCTCTGGGCTGGATGTCCCAGCCTGCCGTGTGTTTCTTATCAGCTTGGACTTTGTAGGCCTGTTTAGCCTCGTCCAATGTTTTACACAGAACCAGCTAGGCACCCTGTAAACATTTATACCAGTCTCCCACCTTCCCCTCCAGCAGGGTCATTTCAGACAGGAAAGGGAGAGGCGGAGCCTTGTAACCATAGGCAGCCATAAATGGGGAGACTCCTGTGGATGAATGACATGCATTATTGTAACAAAACTCCACTAGGGGAAGCAGCCCCTCCCAGTCATCCTGCTGGAAATTAGTGAAACACAGGAGGTGCTGCTTGAGGGTTTGATTGACACGTTCTGTCTGGCCGTCAACTTCGGGGTGATAAGCACTGCTCAGACCCTGTTCCACTCCCATGAGATTCATCAGTTCACCCCAAAACTTGGAAACAAATTGTGAACCCCAGTCGGAAATTATCTTCTGGGGTAAAGTATGCAGCCTAAACACCTGCTGAATAAACACTTTTGCCAGTAAGCTAGCGGTTGGCAGGGACTTAAACGGAACAAAGTGGGCTTGCTTAGAAAACAAGTCAACAACCACCCAAATGACTGTTTTTCCTCGATTGGGGGGCAAGTCAGTGATAAAGTCCATCGAGATTACTTCCCATGGTCTACCGGGCATAGGTAGTGATTGCAGGAGTCCAGGCGGTTTCCCGGGTCTCGGTTTCCACATAATGCAAGTCTTGCAAGATTGGACAAACAGGGAGATATCCTTCCTCATTCCCAGCCACCAAAATTGGTGTTGTAGCTGCCGAGCGCAACTATGCCCAATTAGACCGGGAGGGCTTGGCAATAGTGGCGGAGGCAAAAAGAATTCACAACTGTTTATAGGCACCCCTTCACTATTGTGATGGACCATAAGCCGCTCCTCAGCCTGTTTGCAGCAGACAGGCAAACCCCCCAAGTACTCTCACCCCGGGTTTTCTGTTGGTCCCTCTTTATGGCAGGTTACAACAACCGCCTGGAGCTTCACCCAGGAAAGGCAATGGGACACGCTGATGCCCTCAGTCGCCTACCGCTGCCATCTGTGGATGCCGACCCTGCTCCCACCCCCAGGGTACTCTTCCTAGAAGGCCTCCCAGAAACTCCCCTGCAGGCAACTGACATTGCTACCTGCTCAGCCAGTGACCCCGTCATCTCCCGGGTCTGGGGCTGGGTGGTGAGTGGGTGGCCTGTGGCCACCACGGGCCCTGAGTTTGCTGCCTTTGCCACCTGCAAGGATGAGCTGTCAGGCCTTAAGGGGTGTCCCTTGTGGGGGGATAGGGTAGTCATCCCCAACGCCCTGAGACAGCGGGTCCTCAACGCGCTCCATGAGGCACACCCAGGGATAGTCAGGATGAAGGCTATAACCCGGAGCTACATCTCGTGGCCAGGGATCAACGCTGAGATGAGCCCTGGGTGCGGGAGTGCCAGACCTGCCAGGCAGTCCGCCCAAACCCACCAAGTGCACCCTGTCAGGGCAGGACCCCAAGGTGCGACACTAATGAGCACAAGTCCAGGAACAGTCCAAGGTTAAAGCCGAGTAAATCAGGTAGCACGGTTCAAACAGGTTTTAAATCACAGTCCATAAGTAGGGTCAGATATACCAGAGAGTCAAGTCCATAAATCACAACGATGCCAGAGGAGTCAGAGAGAAACGCAGGGTCCACGAAGCCAAGGGTCAAAAGCCGGTAAGAGTTTCACAAGGGTTGAGGCCGAGATACAAAGATTCAGGTCCTGACAACGACGTTGCTAGCACAAGTGTGCTCATGGCCAGAGGCTTTCCTAAATAGTGCTCTGGCTCCGTAGCCCATGAGCACCTGTGAGCAAGGTCCTGACTGCTGCTAATACTCAGGGCTCAAGGTTCTTTGCCCTCTGGAGCATGACTCTTTTCTTTGGCTGGCCAGGTCTTGACGCCGACGATCCCTTAGCCGGTGCACAGGTGGGGGAGAGGCAGGTGGTGAAGTGCTTGCTTCAGGCACCGCTCCAGGTGCAAAGCGTCCCACAGTTGGCTCAGGCTGCTGTGTATCCTCCACAGCACTTACATCGGTTGCAGGTCCTGGTGCCTCTTCAGCCCTTAAAGGTACTGAAGCCTCCCTGTTTTGGCTGTCAGGGGCTGGTTCAGGGGCTGAGTCAAGGACAGGCATGACACACCCACACAACCCTGGGAGTCTACACACAAGCCATGATCCCGGCTACATATAGACTTTGCTGACCCCTTCCAAGGACTACTATTCATGGTAACTGTGGACTTTCACTCCAAATGGCTGGAGATAAGCCCCGTGACCACCACGTCCATGAAAGCCGTCATCCCTGCACTCTGTAGGATCTTCACCACCCATGGCCTGCTAGACACGATTGTCTCCGACAATGGGGCAGCCTCCACGTTGGCGGAATTCCAGGACTTCCTCCAGCGGAACCTGATCCAGCACATTCGCTCCATGCCCTTCCACCCCGTGACCAATGGGCACGCAGAGCACATGGTGCGAACCGTGAAGGAAGCCCTCAGCCGGATCATGGACGGAGACTGGGAGTTCTGGCTAGACCACTTCCTCCTGACACAGCGGACAACACCAAGTCCCATCACTGGCCACTGCCCTGCAGAACTTTTGATGGGCCACCACCCCACCATCCTGTTGCACCGCCTGCATACTGACCAGGCATCGGACTCGAGGAAGCTGATGGAGCAGAGGGATGCTCCCCAAGGGTTCTTTCCGGGCAACCCAGTGTACATAAGCAACTTTGGGAAGGGTCCCACGTGGCTGGCAGGCAGAGTCATCTCAGCGACTGGCCCAGTGTCATATGAGGTGTCTACAGAGGATGGCCAGCTCCTCAAGAAATATGTGGACCAACTTCGGTGGTGACAACTCTCAGCAGAAGAAGAACCTCCCCCGCGGGAAGTAAGAGCTGGACCCTGTCGAGGATCTCAGCGACCATGTAGCAGTGCCCAGTTCTCTTGGCACACAAGTCCAGACTTGCCCAGCAGAAGGCTAGCTATAGCAACCATACCAACACAGAGTTGTCGTCAACTATATACAGTTTTATTTACAGTTATATACACCAGCAAAGTGCTTCGCCAGGACACACATGTGAGCAGGAGAGAAAAATCATACAGTATGCAGTTACATATATACAAGGAACAGCCAATCAGCTTGCTGCTGAGTCACTGTGACTTAGACTCTGTCAGCTCCTGCCTGAGCTGGTCAGAACTGGTCTCTGGCTGTCAGTTTGCTGTCAGTTAGATCGTCGTGATCACTAGCTCTCAAGTCTTCCATGCCAACACTCCCCCTAAGACTTAGAGCGATGTAATTAGACCTATTCTCCCCCTTAGGTTGAGGAATTTGCTTGTGTCTAGTCCCTTTGTGAACATATCTGTCACATTACTTGCAGAATCACAATGCTCTAGGGCAACCAGCTTTCTCTGTACTAAATTCCGTACACTCTGGTAGCGTATGTTGATGTGCCTGCTTCTGGTCCTGGCACTATATGAAGTAGCTAGTTGTTGTGCAGCAGTATTATCACAAAATACTGACACAGGCATTTTAACAGACATTCTTAACTCCTTTAACAATTGGTTAAGCCATTCTAGTTGTATCATTACCTCATTCATGGCAGCAAATTCTGCTTCACACGAGCTCATCGAAATGTATTGTTGTTTTACAGATTTCCACATTGTTAGTGATCCACAAACATATATTACATAGCCTGTTGTGGACTTGCTACTTTCCTTGTCTCCCCAATTGGAGTCACTGTACAGACACACCTGATCTGTACCATCAGTTCTCAACTGTAACCTGCTTTTTACAGTACCCTTCAAGTACCTTAGAACATGTTTAGTTGCAGTCCAATCCTTTTTGTATGGACATGCACACCTTTGGCATAGCTTATGCACAGCATAGTAGATATCTGGGCGAGACCAGACTACCAAATACAATAGTGAACCAACCAGAGATTGATCCAGAGCTTTGTGCTCAGAGCACTCTCCTTCAGGCTCCCTGTCATAACTGGTTGTCATGGGTGTAGGTACAGTTTGTGCTTCAGACATGTTACACATTTCCAACAATTTTTCAATTTTACCTTCCTGGCTCAATTCATAGAATCCATCCTCATTTTTATGTATATTCATGCCCAGATAATATTTTATTTCTCCTAAACGCTTAATTTTGAAGAATTTTTGTGTTGTCTGGAGAACAGAGATCGTCAACAAACATGAGCAAATAACATCTGCTTTTTCCTATTTCCTTGCTGAACATGCAGGGATCTGCTAAGCTTTGTTCAAAACCCAAGCTAGTCAAAGTAGTAGACAGACACTCATTCCAGAGATGCCCACTGTTTTAACCCGTACAAGGCTCTGTTTATTTTTAACACAAGGTTCTTGTTTTTGTGCCCAAACCCTGGTATCTGATCCATGTACAGATCTTCCTTAACTTGAGCATTCAGGTACGCAGTGGTGAAGTCAAAGTGATGCACCTGCATCCCTTGCAACCCTGCTTTGGTCAGAGCAACGGTCAAAGTATTAGAATTTACAGTGGGAGCAAATATTTCATCATAATCTTGACCTTCGACAAAAAACCCTAGCGACCAATCTGGCCTTTCTCTGGACCTTCCCATCCTGTAAATGTTTTAGTTTGTAAAGCTATTTGCAGCCTATTACCTGTTTGCCTCTGGGCAGTTCTGACAGACTGAACACATTGTTCTCACATAGTGAGTCATACTCCACTCTCATAGCTTCTAACCAAGCTTGTTGTTTCTGTTTTGGCATTTCCGTTACCTCCTGATAACTCACAGGTTCCCGTGCATATACATAGTTTACAACATTAGCATCATACCGATATCTCTGAGGAGCTACTCCTTTAGTACTTTGCGCTGAACATCTGGGAGTAGCCTGCTCTGTTTTGACGCTTTCAGAATGAACAGGCAGCGGAGATTTAGGTTCAGTATCCACCTCAGCACTGTCTGTGATTGGTAATGCTGTCTGAGCAGGCATTTGATTTGCGTGCACCCTGTGCCAGTTCTGGCTTTCACAAAAATTTGCTGACCTACTGAAACACACTTTGTGCTGCTCATTAGCAAATCTGTAGGCTTTCATGCCTGATTGATAACCCAAGAAAAGCAACTTCTTTGAGCGAGCTCCCCCTTTCCTTCTCTGGTTCAAAGGCACATTTACTCAGGCCTTGGACCCAAACACCCTTAAATGACTCAATTTTGGTGTTTTTCCAAAGGAATATCATCCTTTCCAAAGGAATATCATGAGAAGGGAATATCATCCAACACTCTTGTCCACACCCTGTTACTCACATAACATGCAGCTTTTAGGACTTCTGCCCAATACTGTATGGATAAGTTTGCATCTTTGAGCATTGCCATCATTATTGTTTGTAAAGTTGCACCTTTGCGCTCTGCCACTCCATTTTCCTGGGGTGTGGCCACGTTTGCCACCCTGTGTTTCACCCCATGCTCTTTTAACCATTTTTGGAATGCAGATGACACAAATTCCCCTCCCAAATCCGTTTGCAGGGCTTTTAGCTCACCTATCTGATTGCACACCTTTCTATGCCAATATTTAAATGTTTGAAAAACATCTGATTTCTATTTTAACTCATAAACTCAAGAGTAGCGAGAAAAATCATCGGTAAACACAACTGCTAACAATTATGGGATAGACTCGGTGGGAAAAGACCAATTACATCAGTGTGCACCAGCTCCAGAGGCTGCTTAGACACGCTTTCGCTTTTCCAAGCCACTGGAAAAGCCTTTGATTTGACCTGTTTGCATATATCACAGTCGAGAAAATTCCCACAGTCTTTCACCCCATCCTCACCAGTGAGAGCTAAGGTTTTTGTTAAGGTTGCAAAGCTGACGTGACCTGCCCTCCGGTGTAGAAGATGCAAACATTCATTATGGGGATTTATGTTGCCTGTCACCTGGGTAGAAGCTGCCACGGGAGTGTTACACAAAATATAAACACCATTTTGCAGCTCTGCCCTAGCAACCTGTTTTCCCCCCTTCATTATTTTACATGTTTCATTAGCAAACTTTACCACATAACCAGCTCGGTCAAGAGCTAACACACTCAGGAGGTTGCATTCCAGAGAGGGGACGCAGAGAATGCTCTGGAAAGTGCAGTTTAAGACTGGAAAAGTGATTTCCCCAGTGCAAGTCACACTAGCACTTCTTCCGTCTGCTAAGTTGACATGCTGTTGCGGTGCAGGTTGTTTATCCTTTAAGAGTGCTTCGTTTTTGCAAAATATTTGGGACGCTCCGGAATCCAGTAACCATGTGTCCCGGTTTGCAGCTGTCCCAGCTACTACCAGGGAAGCATTTGGACGCATTGACGCCCCTTCAGAGTGTCCTGCAGCTTTAGTTTTCTTCCGAAGTTCCGGACAGAATTTTTTGAGGTGCATTGAAGACCCACAGACAAAGCATTTGCGGACTCTCAAAGCTGTCAGCTCTATTTTTTCCCGGCAGCTAGCCTTATTGGTCCCAGTTGGTTCCACACTCCGGGCATTTTGCCAAGCAGCTGAGGAATGCGGAGCTTGTAGTCTGCTATCAAATTCTAGCAGTCTGCCAACAACGTAGTTCATCTGAAGCTGGTCTGCTGGCACAGATTTTAATGATGTTATCAATACATTGTATCTTTCTGATAATGAACTGAGAACTATAAACACTTGATCCTGGGGCAATACAGCCTTGCCTCTCTCTTCCAGCTGGTGAAAATGCTCTGTTAAAGCATTCAAATGTTCTCTGAGAGGCTCGTCTGACAGCTGGACTTTGTGATAAAGCCAGCGTGTCAGGGCAATTAGAGAGCCAGCCGTGCACTGCACATAAACTGCCCTTAAACTGTCCCACACACTTTTTGCAGTTGTGGCTTGTGAAATATGAACCAGTTGATCATCCCCAACAGCCAAAATGATGTTTGCCAAAGCTTTTTCCACCTTGGGCACATTGCCAACTGGCACTGGGTCAGGGGGATCATTCACATACAGCCACAGCCCCTCACGTCTGAGAAAGTGCTTCATGCGAAGCGCCCATACATCATAATTGGTTGAAGTGAGCTTTTCCACCCACTGGGTGCCCAGTACCTGAGCCATGCTGGAATCTCTCCGAAGCAACCAGACGCTCTCCGGCTCTCCCTCAGGCTGATAACTGCTGTGTCCTTCAACTCCTCCACGCTGATACCAGAGGCCTCACCGACTCAGATGTCCTCCTCCAGCCTGGGAAGAACAGCTGTCGACAGCTCCTGGCTCCACAGCTCATGGACCCTTCAGCAACTACTGGGCTGAACAGCAACCAAGACGAATGAACAGGCAACACCAGCCATTCTTTGCACGTAGACTCGAGTCAGGCTTGGCGCAGCAGATAGCGTGCTGGGCCCATAACCTTGTCAAGGGTCTCAGCGACCATGTAGCAGTGCCCAGTTCTCTTGGCACACAAGTCCAGACTTGCCCAGCAGAAGGCTAGCTATAGCAACCACACCAATGCAGAGTTGTGGTCAACTATATACAGTTTTATTTACAGTTATATACACCAGCAAAGTGCTTCACCAGGACACTCATGCGAGCAGGAGAGAAAAATCATACAGTATGCAGTTACATATATACAAGGAACAGCCAATCAACTTGCTGCTGAGTCATTGTGACTTAGACTCTGCCAGC
Source organism: Gekko gecko (assembly GCA_029375565.1). Classification (NCBI taxonomy): domain Eukaryota; kingdom Metazoa; phylum Chordata; class Lepidosauria; order Squamata; family Gekkonidae; genus Gekko; species Gekko gecko. Next base: position 219,153,241 of record JAPDNY010000001.1, read on the forward strand.
TCCTGCCTGAGCTGGTCAGAACTGGTCTCTGGCTGTCAGTTTGCTGTCAGTTAGATCGTCGTGATAACTAGCTTTCAAGTCTTCCATGCCAACAGACCCTCCATCCCAGAGACTACCATGCAGCCTGCCCCCTGAGTGCGGAAGAGGTCCCAGCAAGCAAGCCGGTGCCCACACCCCCGAGTCCAGCCGAGGAGCTGCCGCCACTGCCCCAGCAACCAAACCCAGCCAGCCAGCCGGAGCCAGTAGCAAGCACCCCTGTGCCTGCACCCGAGTGCTCTCTATGAGAGCACAGACCCCCTGCCTATTTGCAGGACTACGTCATATAGGCAGGGACAAAACTATAGGGGGACGGGTGTTATGTACACAGACCGCCTCCAAGGGTCCGCAGCAAAAGTAAGGAGCTTGGTCCCTGAACACAAAGGGACCTAGGATCCTAGACCACCTAGTGTCCACCAATAGCACCTCTGGTGGGAAATTCAAACCCTCCAATGGAACTGTGGGTGTGCCGGGTGGGACGTATATAGTTGGCTCTTGTGGGGCCGTTTTGCCAGTTCGTGTGTGAACTACAATAAACGTGTTTGAATGCATGTCGTAGTACGAGTCCTCCATGCAGTGAACTCAGTACTTTACATAGAGACCCTTTACTAAAGCATAATTAATTAGAATGGGTTGTATTGTTACGATTCCAACTGAGAGAAGCAATAATGAAAGGAATTTTAGTAATAATTGTTATAGTATATTATCTGAATTCAAAAGAGGAATAATCCATTTTTATTTTCTACTACTAGCAAAGATACATACAGGAGACTTGTATGAAAAATTTAAATTTGTAAGAATTATTATAAGCGAAATGGCTTTGTTAAAGACAAGAATATGTTGGGAAAGCATGAAAATTTAGAATAAGAGCCCTTGAAGAGATATTATCAATCAAAAATAATAATAAAATATTTAGATGATTTTTAAATGAAAACATTTGTATATTGTTTGATACATAGTTGCAAATATTATCTTATTAGATATATTCTCTGTTTTAAGTTATATAGGAGAGACTTAAACTGAATGTATTACAAGGTACTACTCTCCTTTTTTGTTTGTTGTTTTGTTTTTGGAAAATTAATAAAAATCTATTGCATATGCGAGGGCAACGAGTGCCGTCTCCGTCCCATGGCCTAGACGAAAGCCAGACTGGAACAGGTCTAGCACAGAAGTGTCATCCATAAAGCTCTGCAACTGAATTGCCACCACTCTCTCAAGTAGTTTGCGCAAATAGGGCAAATTGGAGACCGACCGATAGTTGGCCAATTCGGCCAGGTCCAAGAATGTTTTTTTCAAGAGAGGGCTGACCATCGCTTTCTTGTGCCCCCGGGAACAGCCCCTCAGTGAGGGACTTGTTGATAATATCCCTGAAGGCACCTCAAAACCCCTCATGGCCAGCTTTTATAAACCATGAAGGGCATGGATGAAGGCTTGTGTAGATATAAAAGGAAAGGCGTGTCTGTGCAACAAAATGGGCTGAGGAGAAAAACTGGGAATTCAGAGAACCTGATATACAAAGTGTTATAATGCTATAACAATATTAAATTGCTTTTTTAAATGAAAAAGCCTTCGTGGAGGAATAGTCTAGGGTTGCCAACCTCCAGTTGGGGCCTGGCATTTTCCAGGAATTACAACTGAATTCCACACTACATACATTTATTTCTCCTGGAAGAAATGGCAGCTTCAGAAGGTGAACTCTTTGGTATGATATTCCCACAAAGCTCCCTCTCCTCCCCAAACTCCACCCTGCTCAGGCGCCACCCCCAATCTCCTGTAATTCTCCAAGCCAGAGTTGGCAATCCTAGAATAGCCACTGCTAGGAGACTGGGGCAGGGAAACTTGCCATGTGGAAGCCTCATTGTCACTGTGCTCTACTGGCAGCTGCAGCAGCAACAGGGAAAATACACAAGTCTGTCTTCGTGTGGAAAACACCAAATGACTACTAGTATTACAAATATTACTACTAGTAATACCAGCAAAAAAGTCTGCAAGAGTTCACAGGAAAACTTTGGGAGTCACCCTTCTCTGGGGGCAGATTATTTTAACAGGATCCCCACTGTGGCAGGGGAAATATGCTTAAATTCCACTGGGTCAACAAATGTCCTATGAGTTAATCTCTTGTGCACCCCTCATCTGATGACTGTCATCTTGCACAGAACACCAGCACCAGATCCAAGTAATGACTGGATGTGTGCATGCAGCCAAATATTGAGACAGCCCTACAGTTGTCCTTACAGCCATGATATCTTGATGTGTTCCAGGCAGCAAGGACTCAACAGAGAAAACTGAAATCCCCCAAGATAAAAAGCCAGGAGTTTCCCACGCCCACCATAGCGAAGCTGAGGAAGGAAAACTGTTGGGCAGCAGGGTGGGGAGTTCAGCAAAAGAACCCCTAACCAGCTCCAGATACAAATCCTCATAATTAATAACTATAGTACATCGTGCCTGACAGTACTGCAATAGTCTGTGGCACCCTGCCCTCCCCAAAAAAATCGGAGTGAAAATTCTTCTCTGGAAGTATAATGATTCAGTTACTGCTGTGTACAAAGAAAGACATGTCAATTGATAAGGATACTTCAAAAATGTTTAGAAAATGGAAGTATCCTTTCAACAATGTTTTAACTACTCTGAGTGTATTCTTTAAGTAGCTTCTAAAAAAAGAAAGGGGATGTGAAGTCTCAAAACCACTTTCAAATCCAAAATTCTACCCGGAAAGAGTTTCAGTCTCTCTCCCCTGATATATAAGGGCTGGCTGAGGCAAGATGCTTTGGCTGGCAAAGAGACTTTCTGTCTTATTATTTTATTTGTCCCAAACCTAATGCCTGTGCCTGAATCCACATTCCAGGGATGACACCTGGCATAAATTAAGCTTTGACTATATGAACAAAAGCATGATGGAAGTTAATTCAGTGCATAACAGGCTTGTCAGGAATAATTATTTGGATTCACATTCTTTCATTCCAGATTCATTAATCTGACATGAATACCATAACCTAATAGTTGGGTCTGTAGTAAAACTTCCAGTTTGTTGCCATTGACACCATTGTGTGAGGTTGTGAACACAAGTTAGAGGGAAGTATGCCACAGTGATTACAATTTGTACTAGAGGATGCTCCAGGAACAATTAGGAATGAAAGAACACGAACATGTCAACAACTCAGTGCCTAGGAAATAATTGCTGATCAAGCAGAATTATTTAATTACCAGACTAATTACTTCACTAAATTTAGCCTGTTGTCCATACAGTTTATGATAATTATGGCATAAGGGAAAAGAAAAACTTCCTACTCCTTCCAAGAATGTTTAGAGCATTCAGATGGTCAGTGAACTTACAGCCCAGATAAAGTAGCCTGATGGCTTTTACAAGCATGAATATAAAATGGAATATTACTATCATTTGCAAGATCTTTGGAACAGTGAGAAGCAGATAATTTTAAAACTAGTTTTAACCACCATGACTATACAAAAATGTTAAAAGCAGGGATGGCATCAGTAAACCCTGAGGTGAGACAGCTACTAAGGCCCAAGGCTTCCAGTGCAGCTCACTGCTCATTTCCTCTGCTGACCACTAGCTTGCTTGTGAGCCCTCCCGCCACCCATGCTTCCTGCCATGCACATTGACCAACTCTGTCAAGGAAAAGGCATCCAATGGTGCAAGGTGGTGATACCCCCAGCAACACTGCTCCTGGTAGGCTTACAGCCCCCAGGTCTGGCCAGAGGATCCCCCGATTTTGCAGGCTCCTCCCTGTTGCCAGCCACCTGGCTGGCAGGGGGAAGCTCTACCCCAACAGCCATGATGTGCCTTTATATCTCAGCAATATATTTTAGAAGAAGCTGCATGGGGGGCAGCGAGCAGGCATGAGCCACATGGATCTTTCAGGTGAGTGTGTGAAGTGTGTGAGAGAGGAAGAGAACACAGTCCCTCGGTTTGTTTGGCGTTTGTCTCAGAACTCGTGTGTATAGTAAAATGGATAGTAAAGAGTTAGAACCTGATTATGGGTTGGAGGAAAACGCCACCCCCTAGATTGCTCTCTTACTTAATTCCATTTTTCTGCGTTAGTCTGAAGACGTTGGTTGAAATAAAGCAGATTGTTACATTCAGCAACTCCCATGAGTAAAAATAACTTATACCATTGCTCTAGTGAGATCACAAAAGTGATTTATACCATTGCCCCAGTGATATCACCCAATTGTTTGTGTTTGGGAAAGGATTCATTGTTTATTTTGGCTGCTTTGTGAATGCGTGCGCATCCCTTAATAAAACTATGCTTGGAAATGCTACCAAAGCCTGACAAGGAACTTATGGGGGTATGAAAATTATACTTTCTTTTAGTGGAAGTGCAACTGCTGGGGAACCCTTTGAAGGCAAAAAAGAGGATGAGGAAATGGAGACTGTATTTTGGGGAAACTGCACTGCTGTTTATTTATTTATTTATTTTAGGGAATGGGAAAATCTCCAGGTTCCACCCCCAAAGTCCCCAAGTATTTCTTGAGTTGGACCTGGCAACCCTAGGTTCCTGGACACCACCAGTGAAGGATGTGTGAGTGCTGGGAGGGCTAGAAGCAGGGTTGCCAGGTCTGGGTTGGAAAATACCTGGAGACTTTGGGGGTAGATCCAGGAGAAGGCGGGGTTTGGGGAGGGGAGGGGCCTCAGCATGGTACAATGCCACAGAGTGCACCCTTCAAAGCAGCCATTTTCTTCAGGGGAGCTGATCTCTGTCAGCTGGAGATCAGTTGTAAAAGCAGGAGATCTCCAGGCCCCACCTGGGGGCTGGCAACCCTACTAGGAAGTAAGTGAGAGGGTGGGGGTAGATGTATGGGTGGAAGGGCATGCAAAGCATCTAGGGAGAGAGGGATGTGTGGGGGTGCAACAGCAGAAGGCAAAGGAAGACAGGGAGTCCTACTCACACGCTACCCAGGGCCCACCAAAGCCTGGAATCTGCCCTAGTGAAAGGCATATCAAAGGTTCATAAAATCTCAGTTCCCACTTCCCATTAGCTAACAATGCACAATGTTGTATACACATTACAAGCTAGACATACTGTTGTGTAGGGGTCAAAATTGGATTGAATTCAAAATTGGATTGAATTCAACCCACACTAGGGGAGCCGGGCAACTGGCAAGAGATGGGGGGAGGCAGGAACTTACCAGGGGTGATAGTTGTCTCCACACAATGACACAGCTTCCAGCAGAAATGGTGTTGTGCCATGCCAAAACTCTAATGCTCATCCAAAGATTCTAGTGCTAGTGTATCACCCCGGCACAATGCCATTGATTCCAGGTTGTGCTGGAAGTTGTGTTATTGCACACAGACAATGACTACACCCCGATTCAGCTAGGCTATTTCCATCCACCAACCAGCTGAGCATCAGCAGACAACTGAAGGAATCACCTGGAGGTTTCCTGCCATATATGGGCAAATGGTAAGCCTAACCCCCACGCTCTGCTCTGCCATGGAAGTCACTGTGTAATCTTGAGCCAGTTGCTATGTCTCAGTCTAATCTAGCTCACAGAATTGTTGTAAAAATAAAATTGAGAGGGAAGAACCATGTTCACTGCCTTTAGTACCTGGGAAGAAGGACAAGATAAAAACTGTAAATAGTATAATGGAGAGGAATTGCTTAATATGTTAAATATTAGTTCCCCTTATCTAACAGCACATAATGGGAGATTGAAAGGGTTTTAAAATGTCAGAAAACCATACATACAAAGAGGAATCATAGAGATGGAAGGGGCCATACAGGCCATCTAGTCTAATGCAGGATCAGCCTAAAAGCATCCCTGACAAGGGTTCATCCAACCGCTGCTTGAAGACTGCCAATGAGAGGGAGCTCACCACCTCCATCAGCAGCCAGTTCCACTGCTGAACTACTCTTACTGTAAAAAAAGAAAAATTCCTAATATCCAGCCGGTATCTTTCCACTCATAATTTAAACCCATTATTGCGAGTCCTATCCGTGCCCTCGTCTAAGTAACAGCCTTTCAAATACTTAAAGAGAGCAATCACGCCCCTCTCATCCTCCTCTTCTCCAGACTGAACATTCCAAAGTCCTTCAGCCTTTCCTCATAGGGCTAGGCCCAGGCTTCCAAAGAACTTACCGTAATTTGGCGGGTGACAGATACGTCCTGGCAGGACCATTCCCGGGAAGGAAAAGACATAGCAGACGATGCCATTGCCAGGAAGTGACGCTGGGTGACACTCTGGCAATGGGGCTGGAAACTCAATGGTACTATTGAGTTTGCAGCCCCATTGCCAGAGCGTCATCCAGCGTCACTTCCTGGCGACAGCATCGTGTGGTGTGGGTGTTCCACGGAGGAATGTTCTGGCTGGGGACTGTGTCCCCCCCCACCGAAATATGGTAAGTACTTGGCAACCCTTGCTAGGCCTCCAGGCCTCTGATCATCCTTGTTGCTCTCTTCTGCATGGACAGCCCTGTTCCACGTTCACATTTCTGCCATATTTATATATAAAGTAGAGGGTCACAAGAAACACTGACAAGAACTTTTGAATTAAATCTAGTGAAATGAAGAACATCTTTTTTTTTTTTTTTGTAAAACTCTCTTAAAAAAGAGAGAATTTTATTCTTTTTATAAGAAACGGGAAGGGTAGACAGATGGAGAAAGAGAAAGATGGAGTGAAATTTTTTTCTGTTAGTGAGGGTTAGTTTAGGTTAATAACCAATACCAATTTTGGCATCTATCATGGTTAGAAGATCTTCTTTTTAACTATTGCAAAGTCCAAAGTCACTCTGTTAATGCAGTTAGTAAAGTCCATTGGGGTTAGTAATTAAACAGCTCCTTCCAGATGTTACACGAACAGTCCTCAAAGTATCTTCTTTTTAAATCTCTTCCAGTTATGGATTGAGTCCATTTTAACTTTGAAGTCTTCCGTTCCATCACCACTTTCCCCTGGGCTGCTATCTTCTTCACTTGTCCCAGTTTTGAATGCTGCATCTTCCTCCCTGCTGGCGTGTCTCTTCAGAAGTTTCTGTATTTTGAAGATGAAATCCGTCTTCTTTCTTTTCTCTTTTTCCTTAAACTTCTGGCCTTCAAGCTTCCAGGGCTCCATAAACTCTTCAGATGAAATTAGGTCTCCAGTTTGTCGCCTGCTATGCTCAACATCCCCTTCTACTGGCAGAATATTTTCTTTTGTAAAAGCGGAATAGGCTTTGGGAGCCTTATCCACCTCTTCTTTTAACTTTATCGCTTCACTGCCAGTTAGGGGTGCCAAGACATTTGTCAAGGTAAATCCGAGATCTTCTTTCTCTTCTTCTTTAACGCCCTGGAAACCTAGAATCAGATTCGATTTCTGTTCGATCTCCATCATCTTTCTAGTTGTTTCCGATATCTGTTTCTGTCGACTGATGAGAACACTTTCCATTTTAAACAGAGTTTCGTTGATTTTCTGCAATTGTTCCAGCAGGGGGCACAGCATCTCCTTTTCCTGTTGGTTGACAGCAAGCTCTTGGGGGGGGCTGTCTGGACCGGAAGTCCCTCCTCTCTTCTCTTCCGGTGTCTGCAGGACTTTTTCCATTATCGACATTTTGTTTTTTTGTTTACTTTTAAAAAGTTCGTGCCGCATCCCCCAGGAAGCTAAGATGATCAGTCTTCCATGCAACCCCAACGGTACTTTCACCAACACTTTTTTTTTTCTCTCTGCCCCCCTTCGCGCTCCCTTTGTAGATCTTGCTTCTCAAAGGGGGTGGGAACTCCTCCCTCCTCCCAACGCTTATACGCATGCAGGGGGGCTCCGATTTACGCTTCAAAATAGATCTTCAACTCATGATTCGATGCTACTTCTTCTTTTTATGTTAAACCATAGCGCTGTCTTCACTCCTGGAAATCGGTGGCGCCGCTAAGTCCCATTACGGGCACGCCGCAGCGGGGCCGATTGGGGCGGGGAGAAAGCCTCAATTTCCCGGCTGTCTGCCGGCAAAGAGGCTACTCCCCAAGTGCCCCCGGTTCGGAGCCTTTGCCTAAGGCTCACTAGGGTCTTTCGCACATGCGAAGACCCCCCCTAACTGCGCGTGGGCTAACCGCCTCCGGGAGCGTCCCGAGAAGTGGCCGCCATTCGCGACGCCGAAACCGAAAACCTGAAATGAAGAACATCTTAAAGTATAAAAGATATATACACAAAACATACATTTCAAACTATATATTCAGAAACTTTCAATTGCAACTGCAGAAACAGAATGTCCTATTCTATATACATAAAACCTTTCACTTATTTATTTATTTAAAACATTTCTTTGCCATCTTTCCACCCAAGTAAGGTTCCCAAGGGTATCTTTCACTTACAGTGGACTATACATGTTCTTTGATTACAAGCAAGCAAAGAAAAAGCACAGGAAATGGAACTAGTACACACAAGTTACTGTTGTTGTTGTGCTTATTATTAAAAACATATATTAGCCACCTTTCTCCCTTGCAGAATTCAAGGTGGTTTACACTATAAATAAAACATTATAAAAGCGCAATTAAAAGAACAATTATAAAACCTATTAAAAGTTGCAGTTTTAAAACACCAATTAGGACTGCCAATAATAAAAGCTAAATCTATCAAATGCAGCCCTAAATGAAATGGTCTTCATCTCCCTCCTTATAATTGACAATGAGGGGAGCAGATGCATTTCCCTGGGGAGGCTGTTCCATAGCTGTGGGGCTGCCATGAAAAAGGCCCTCTCTCATATACTCACCAAATGAGCATCTTTAATTGATAGGACAGTCAGGAGGGCCTCTCCCTGGAACAGGGCCAGGGCCCTCTCGGTGGCGGCTCCAAGGAGTGACCCTGTGCCCTGGATTTACCACCTTCAGTCTATCTCGACCCATAAATTACTCTATCAAGCCGATTTGAGAATACCACCTAAGTAGTGGTATGGTTGGATTTAAGAATCTCTGCTCTGCACTTTAATTGTTTCCGACACTTTTGAAAATGGATACTGATTGTTTATAGATGTTTTATGTATGTTTTTAATTGTATTTATATATGCATTTTATGTAAGCTGCCCTGAGCCCGCCTTGGCGGGAAGGTCAGGGTATAAATTGAACTAATAAATAAATAAATATAATCTTAATTCCTGGGCAGGAATGTCTGGGAGAAGACAGTCTTTCAGTTACACCAGTCCCAAGCCATATACAGCTTTAAAGGACAAGCATCTGTTTCAAGCATCCATCTGCACTCATAAAAGCTAGAAATTTGTTGTTGTTTGCTATGAAAGTGCTTGATGAAATCTATTAAATTCATGGGGTGCTAGATAGTCAAGGGCAATAGCTCCCTATGCCCACCCCACAATGGAAGAAATTACACAAAATACTATACAACAAATAATTTGTGTTTTATTGGACAAAGTAGCATAATTTATCCAGCTTGCATGCTTTATACACCTTTCCTTGATTTCTTTAGTGCAAAGTATGCAAAGCCCTGCTTTCTATGACAATTTAATATGCTTTGGCTGATGATGCACATTTGTTATTTTTCAAGATAAAGTAATTTCTATGAAGGAATGGAGACATGGGAAGGAGCAGAAGAACAACACAACTATAGAAAATATTCACATTGGTAGAATTGGAGAAGAGTTGGTGGGGACCGTACTTTAGCTCCCTCTCCTGCTGTGTCCCAGGAGGAGGAAGTGACAGAAAATGTGAGCTAAACAATATGGGAGCTAAACATTCACTCCCCCACTCCCTCCCTACACGAAAAGGCGAATAAATACCAAATCCTAGTTCTTTTCAAGATCTCTGGCACATTTAACAGAAGCCATGGGACATCTTAAAGGAGGGTGTGCACAACATGTGACCTGATCACCAAGTTGAATACAGCTCACCAGTCATGGATTACGGTCTGCCAGAACCTTGACAACCCTCCCGGTTTTGTGGTCCCAGCAGGCAGCAAAAACAGGAGGCTTATTGAACTTAGCTGCATGTTCAGAGTGCTGAGTCACAAACTGTGCAACCTGATTCAAATTATGTACTATCAATGTCATTTAAAAATACAGTTGGATTTGGGCTAGTGATTTGCAAAACAACTTGGATTTGGTATTCCAGTTTCCATCCCATGCTGATTAATATAAAATGAAGAACACACCATTGTGAATACCTGTCTTTGGAGAATAACTACACATTAATTTGATCAGTAGAGAAGGTCAGCACCCTTCTTGTCTGTACAATAGGAACTATACAGCTGTTTCCGATTCTCTCCCCATCCTGATTTTCATGGCTATTGTAAGGAAACTCAGCCATATATGTGTGCGCACCACAAACAACTGATGCCACCACATTTGAAATTTTCACCATTTAAATTCTTGTAGCAGAGTTTAAAAGGTGAAATGCAAATTCTCTCTTTAGTTCTCTGTGGAACAAAGCAAGTGGTACCTAGGGTTGCCAGGTCTAATTTTCTCCCTGGTGGGGGGATTAGGGGGCATTCCAGGAGGGGGCGTGGCCTCCAAATTGGGCAACCCCCGCCAAACCAGGAGGTCTGGCAACCCACAAACAGAAGTATAACATATGAACTATGAACAAGTCTCAACAGTTAGCCCCTTTCCCATTAGCCCCTTTTCTGGACCAGGCTCACTATTTATCTTCCTGGTTTTTAATACCTGATGCATTTGCTCCAGGCTGATGTACAAAAAAAAGATCCTATTTGTTCAGTTACACACTGGCTTTGTGTTTTAATACTGTCGGTGTACTGTCTTGCTCTGGTACTACTTTTACCATCTGGAACATCTTTTCTGCAACCTTCTGCTTCACTGACTTTCCAACTTGAAATAAGTCCTGGAGAAAACTGCATCATTTCTCTCATTCTCACCATCTGTTAGGTTACTATATTTCATGAAATCAAAACAGTCTAAAATTCTATTTTTAAGTTAGAAAAGCAGCAAACAAGCATTTCATATTTCTTTGCTGCTTGTAAATCTCTTAAGAAAATTTGACACTTTGTCCATTAGGTTTAGTTAGCCTTTTATCTCTTCTCCTCTTTGGAAGTATACAAATCTCATAAGCCAGAAAACAGTTAATCACAAGGGGAAAACCACTTAATATTTTACCTTTTCTGCTGCCAGATGACTCACTCTCTTGCTACCCCATAAGTATTAAGGACAACACTGGTCCTCTTTGTCCAGTCAATAAGGAGCTAAATATGCATAAACTTTGACTTGGTTCATTACAAAAACAATGTAGAAAGTTTTTTTTAAAATGTTCACAGATTCTCAATAAATCCAGAGAGGATCATAATGTTGCATGTACTTTTTTTTTAAATCAGCCTTCTCTATTCAGTGCTGTGTATTTCCCAAAAGCAAATTTTAGAAGCAGTAATGCTGTACTGCAGGGGTGGCCAAACTGTAGCTCAGGAGCCACATACGGCTCTTTCACACATATTGTGTGGCTCCCAGAAGGGTGGATGGGGAAGCAAAGGGGAGGCATGCCTTCCCAATCAGTCTTCCCGTTCCCAGCATGTGTTCCCCACCCTGGGTAGGCTTGAGGTGTGGGGGGGAGCAGAGAAAGAAAGCAACATTAACTTTAAATGTGTTCTCAAAGTACCCCCCCCACCTGCTGGCTTGGAGAAGGCATTGTCTCTTTAAATCCCTTCTCTGAGCCAAGCCAGCTGATGTAGGGGCATGGGGGGCGCTTGGAGGATGCATTGCTTTCTTTCCACCTCTCCTTCCTTCTCCATCTATTTGCTTTCTTTGTTTCTCTCCCTCTCTTTCCTCTCTTTCTCTCGCTCTCTCTCTCTCTCTCTCTCTCTCTCTCTCTCTCTCTCTCTCTCTCTCTCTCTCTCTCTCTCTCTCTGAAAAATAAATATTATTAGCAAACAAATAAATATCACTGGACAAATAAATATCATTATCAGTATCTATTTTTACCCCTTTTGTTTTTATTTGTGGTAGACACGTTTAATGTCAATAAAAAGCAAATTTGCATATTTTTCAATAAAAATGGGTGTGTAATATTTGTTTACTTCTTGTAGCTCTCAAACATCTGATGTTTATTCTACGTGGCTCTTATGTTAAGCAAGTTTGGCCACCCCTGCTCTAGTGATTATGATTTTTTTTTAAGGAACAGATGAGCTGGTATTAAAAAACAAATTCTCAGTCACCTAACATAATTGCTTAATGACAAAGCAAAGGTTTTTGTTAATCCATAATAATTGAATGGTTTTATTCAAAGGAAAGAACCAATAGATACAAGGATAGGCTCTTTCACCAGTTATCCTGCTGTAAAGAGACACAGACTTTCCCACTGATGAAGATAATATGGCTCATTGTTTGAAGAGGAAAGAACCTTCAATTACTGCCTAAGGCTTTTTACGGTTCTTCCTGCAGCTTAAATGGTAACATATTTCAAATATTTGGACACAAACTCTGTCTTCCTAGATGCTCCTGGCCAGAATTCTATGCATTTTATTTGTACAACTCACAACTACCTAAGTATTTACGACACTGTACTCACATGAAATTTGTTGCCACACTCCGAGAAGCAGCAAATCTCCACAGCCATGTGTTTGCCAAACATCATCCAGCCTTAGAGACTAAGCAACAAATTACACAGAACAGCAAGGACAGCTGAACTAAACAGAACTGTGCCTAGTGCCATATAGGGCAGCACAATTTACATGTCAATAGAGGAGTCCCCAGAGCCCATCAGGTTATAAAGAATCAGGATCCAACTGGACAATCCCCACTCCTGCTTTTCAAACCAAATGTGATAAATCCTCAGGAGAAATCTATGCTATTGTAAGCCATAAAAAGTATTAACAAAATATGCTCTTATAACAACACATTGCTTGTTTACAACTTTTAATCTTGAATGATTCTAAAAGGAGGTGTTTGAACCCTACTTTGAATTTGCAGCCCTCCTGACACACACTCAAAACATTTTCTATAACTATCAGATGTTCCTGTTTCAGACCACCCTCCAAACTTTTGTTTGGATGACCACATCAAAACTGGGCAAGCTATGATTACCAGTAAACTGAGTTCTGCCAAACTATGGTTTGCAAGTCCTCTTCAAACCAAAGTGTCAAACCATGGCTTGGAGATAAGAGCTCACCATAGGTTGTTTCCAAGTGTCACAGCAAATTATGGTTAAAGGAACCTACCACAACTAACCTAGATGTGAAGGAAGGAACTGGCATGCGAGATAGTGGAAAAGGGAGAGCTCTTGTTCATAATAGCAAGTTTCCAATAAGGACAGTTTGGAACATAATCTCTGAGCTAGGTAGGTTGATGACCTCCAGGAAGAGCCTGGAGATCTCCTGGAATTACAACCGACCTGCTGACTACAGAGATTAGATCACCTGGAGGAAATAGTAGCCTTTGGAGAACTCTGTGCCACTGTGGTTTCATCCTGACCTCCCAGGCTCCACCCTCCCAATTTCTAGAGATCTCCCAAACTGGAGTTGGCAATCCAAGCACTAAGCCATAGTTCTGTTTGCCATGCATTCCTATTAAAAATGTTACACAAAAGGGCATTGCATCCCTCATCCGAAACTAGACATGTGTATCAACAGCTAAAGCCATGCATATAGGCTATAGCTAAAATCATGCTAATAGTGTTGTCTGTCATCAATAGCTAAAACCATTGTACTGTGCTTGAATTTTATGCACAAATGAGTGTATCCTCCTTAAAAGAAGCTTTTCTAGGAAAACATTTATCTGACTTCCACTATGGATATGAGAAAGAAAATACACATGTCTGGTTAAGTGAACAAGCTTTACTCAAACAATTATCATTATGCATTATAAGAAAATCTGCCACAGAACATTAAGCTGTGAACATTGGAGCTCCCGGTCTCCAGCCGAAGGCAATGGAGACCGGGGGCTGTTTTGCCGCCGCCGGAATGACGGGGCAACAGCTGGTCATAGCGCAACGCGCTATGACGTGGGCGGGGAGGAGCCAGCCCAATATAGCTTGGCTCCCTCTCCCGCCCAAAGCAGTCGGAGCCGCGTGCTTGCTGGGGTTCGCAGAAGGCTTCCGTGGCTGCAGACCTTATAGCTCTGCAGTCCGAGTGGCAGCAACTTGTTGAGCCAGCAAGCGGTGGAGCGGAGGGCTCTCATTGCTTTTATAGTGGGCTCTGGAGCAGCAGGAGTCAGATTCTGGCCAGGAAGAACGGCGTAGCGGCGGCAATTATTTTTCCACAGGCGGTGGACAGGATCGGGCCAGGAGGACAAGCGGCGTGGCGGCGTCCTGTTCATATAGGCAGCGAGGATCGTGCTGAGTAGCTCTAGGCTGCTTTTATTATAATAATTACTTTGCCTATTTTATTGGCCATTTTGGGGAGTGGTGTCCCGGGTTTGGGTGTGTGTGCTGCAATATATTTTAGGTTGGGCATAAGGTTTACAGTCACCCCCCCCTTTTTTCACCTCGGCTTTTAGGGCACTACAGATCTCTGGGGCCTATTTGGAGGGCGGATTTTTTCTTCTCTGGGGGGATTTTCAGCAGACCGTTAGTTTAGGCGGGCTCCAGCCCCCTGGTGGTTTTCTAAATAAATTATTCTGCTTGTGTGTCGGCCATCTTTAGTGTGGCTTAAGGAGGGTGAGGCAATACAGGGAGGCAGCCATTTTGTTGATTGCTCCAGTAATTGGGCCGGCAGCCATTTTGAGAGGGGGGTTTGTGGTGCTCATCTATCTAGTAGTCATATATATATAGATATAGATATAGATATATAGATATATATATTGCAGATTTAATTTTAAGAGGTCATTTTAGGGTGTTGCTTGTCATCCTTAATTCGGTTCGGCACTATCCATACGTTCAGACAGGATGGCTCCCAAGAAGGGTCAAGGCAAGCCAAAAGGCAAGCAGCCGGCACCAAAAATTCCCCCGGCTGCTCCTGCGCAGCCAATTTCTGAGGATGATGACACTGATTCGATTAATGCTGCAATACTAGCTCGGCTAGAGGCCTTGGAGAAGCAGAGGACCAGGCCTCAGCAGCTTGATCCCGCTCCATCTGTAGCAAAGAGGTCAAAAAATTCTGGCATTTCTTCCTTTCAGGCACAGGTGTTGGCAAGACTGGCACTGCTCGAGGATGGTCAATCGTCTTCTTCGGGGATTGGTGATGCAGGGAGCAGGCCGACAGAAGGGGGCGAGGGGTCTCATCAGTTGGAGCTCTACAAGGGTCCTGTACGTCCTCCTGGCCAGGATGGTAAGGCTGGTGTTGCTAGTCAGGATGACACATCGTGGCCTTGGGGTTCAGGTAATCAGGACACATCAGGGGCTTCATCTTCTGGCAAGAGTTCCACAACAAGGGCGGGGGCCTCCTCATCGCCCGCTGGGTGGCACTTTGTTCCGCCTGCCTTAGACGGGGGAACCTCACAATATCCCGGACAGGGTGGGTGGTATCCCTCTACTCCATCTACTCCAGTGGGATATTCTTACGAGCAAGCTCCAGCCAAAGTTTTGCCTGTGGGTGACATAGCCCTGCCATTGGGAGATCACCTTTCCCTGGCTACTAGGGAAAAAAATTCTTAAAGGCTCCTATGTTGATGTTTTTTCTTTGTTATACCGCGAATTGGATAAAAAAGACAAAGAAGACTTAGATGAGAGGGACAGGGAGCGTATTAGGAAGCGTAGAGTAGATAGGATCTGGGGTAATTGGTACCCAGGTTTCCTCATTTATTCTGGCGTGATAGTGCGTCATCAGCCGTGGAGGGCATCAGCACTTTTACAATACATGGATATAATTTATAAAGCCTTTACGGGTTTCACTGGACACGCATGGCTGGAATATGATGAGGGTTTTCGCACAAGGGCGGCAATGAATCCGTCCTTGCGCTGGGACCTTATTCATCCCCACTTATGGCTGCAGGTGGTGTCTGCCCCTAAATCTTTGTATTCCGAGCACTCTGACAGTGGTCACGTAGTGCAGAGGCTGCAGGGTCAGAACCCTTCACGGGTGCAGACGGGGACTCCAGTTCAGAAGCGTCCCCTGTGCTGGGAATTTACATCACAGGGTACTTGTGGAAGGAAGTCTTGTTCCTTTCGGCATGAGTGCCCTCTATGTGGGGGGCAGCATGCATTGTCCGGTTGCCCCAAGCCGAAGGGACGTTTCGCAGCAAGGGGAGGTAAGCGTCCCGGTGGGGGTGGAAATCAAGCTGCCTTTAATGACAAAGGGGCCCAGCCCAATTAAGATTCAGGTTTTGGAGAGGATTTTGAGAAGTTACCCAAATAAAACAGATAGTACGTATTTACTTGAGGGGTTTTTGTTTGGATTTCGGATTCCTTACCAAGGTGAGAGGGCACCTTTTTGTGCTCCTAATTTAAAGTCAGTCATAGGGATGGAAGACATAGTACGAGCTAAAATCGGAAAAGAGTGTAAAGAGGGGAGAATCCTGGGGCCTTTTCCTTTTCCCCCAGTGCCTAATTTACGGGTGTCTCCTTTGGGCGTTGTACCAAAGAAGGCGCCTGGTGAGTATCGCCTCATTCATCATTTATCGTACCCTCGGGGCGGATCTGTGAATGATGCTATACCGGATGAGCTTTGTTCAGTTAAATATACATCATTTGATCAAGCCATGAGGGTTGTACGGGGCTGTGGTCGTGGTGCACTTTTAGCAAAATGCGACATCAAGTCAGCTTTCCGACTTCTGCCATTACACCCGGCTGATTTTGATTTATTGGGTTTTGCGTTTGAAGGGTTTTACTATATGGACAGGGCCCTTCCCATGGGCTGTTCAGTGTCCTGTGCTGCATTTGAGAAGTTTAGTTCCTTTTTGGAATGGGCTTTGAGATTCAGGACAGGACTGGCCTCTACAGCGCACTATTTGGATGATTTTTTGTTTGCTGGCCGTGCAGGGACTATTCAGTGTGCCTTTTTACTGTCTAGTTTCATAGACATGGCAGCTGAATTGGGGGTGCCCTTGGCTTCGGAGAAGACGGAAGGTCCTAAGCCTATTTTGACCTTCTTGGGTATTGAGATAGATACGGTTCAACAGTGTTCTAGGCTTCCTTTGGAGAAGTTGGAGGTTCTTCAGGCCTTGGTCGACAGATTTAGTGTTTGTAAGAAGATATCATTGCGGGAATTGCAACAACTGGTGGGTCATCTTAACTTTGCATGCAAAGTTGTGGCTCCCGGTCGGGCCTTCGTCCGGCGTCTTTGTGATGCTATGCGGGGCCTTCGCCTTCCTCATCACAGGACTAGGGTGACTTTAGGGATGCGGGAGGACCTGCTACTTTGGAAGGAGTTCTTACGGTCATTTAATGGGGTGTCATTCTGGAGGGAGGAATTGCAATTGGAGGCAGAATTACAGGTGACGTCAGATGCAGCAGGCTCATCCGGTTTTGGAGTTTACTTTAGACGTCATTGGTGTGCTGAGGATTGGCCTCCGGAGTGGTTCCAGGCTGGCTGGGTCAAAGACCTAACCTTCCTGGAGTTTTTTCCCGATTGTGGTAGCAGTAGGGATTTGGACGGCTGATTTTGCTGGTCGTTCGGTCCACTTTTGGTGCGACAATCAGGCTACAGTACACGTGATAAATTCTCTGACATCTAAGTCCTTGCGGGTCATGAAGTTAGTTAGGGCATTTACACTACTATGTTTAAGGAATAATATATTATTTCGTGCAAGGCATGTTCCGGGCGTAAGTAATGGGGTCGCTGACGCTCTCTCTCGGAAACAGATGGGGAGATTCCGTCAGCTGGCCCCGGATGCGGACGAGCGCCCGGTAAGGATGCCCCCCAGTTTTTGGCAGATTGGCGGTTTGAAGCTGAGCGGGCGATAAGTATGGCCCTGGCCCCGTCAACACGTAAATCTTATATGAGGGCCGGTCGCCAATTTTTGGCTTTCCAAAGGGAGGCTGGATTACGGCATGAATGGCCTATTCCGGTGCATCAATTGATGCAGTACTGTGTTTATCTGAAGGGCAGGGGGTTATCGGTACGCTCTATAAAGGGCAGGTTGTCTTCTTTGGCCTATGCTAGTAAGGCTGCTGGGCATGAAGATAAGACAAACGATTTTCGGATTAGAAAAATTCTGGAAGGGTGGTCTCGCGAGGCAGGGCAGCTACCTGATTCTAGGGAGCCGTTAACTCCTTCAATTCTGAAGGGCTTGAGGGCGTTGTGGCCGGGCCTATGCAAGGATGAATACGAGGCCGCTCTTTTTCACTCAGCAGCTTTGCTTGCATTTTTTGGAGCTCTTCGAATCAGTGAGCTTGTCCCTGCTTCGCGTCATGACACATCTAATCGGGCTATTAATTTGGGTGACATTAGGGTTAATGAAGATAAAGTAGTCATTCATATTAGGAGGTCGAAGACTGACCAGTTGGGTAGGGGCTCAACGATAGAGTTGGGACGGTGCTGTGAGCCTGAGTTGTGCCCAGTGTTAGGTTTACAGCATTACTTGGGATTGCGAGGTTACGTTATGGGGGTGTTATTTCAGCATAGAGACGGATCACCCCTCACTAAGTTTCAGTTTTGGGCAGTGACAAAACGAGCGCTGGAGGCGCTGGGTTTGGGTGGCTTCCGTTTTGGGACCCATTCCTTTCGGATTGGAGCTGCTTCCACGGCAGCTGCCATGGGGTACTCTCGAGAGGATATAAAAGGTATAGGACGTTGGAGATCGCGTAGTTTCAAAAGTTATGTTCGACAGTGTAAGTTTTAATTGGTTCATGTTACTAAAATAGTTCTTTTTCAGGTGCTGTGGGCCGGCAGATGCAGAGGAGAGTCATCTTATGCGGCCACAGTATGATTTTTGGGCGGCTCATCAGGCCAGGAGGACGACGGTTGGTTCTCAGTTGGGCTTGAGTGAGTTTGCGGTTGTTGAATGGTGGGGAAGGCGGGGCATGCATTGGCCCAGATTGCTCCCACTATTGTTCGAGGAACGGCATGGGCCGCCTCCTGATATTTTACTGATTCACCTGGGTGGCAATGACCTTGGCCTGATGAAAGGCAAGGCCCTGGTGATTCAAGCCATACATGATCTGTCCTTGATACAGCGAAGATGGCCCGGGGCATTGATCATTTGGTCGGCAATTTTGCCGAGGCGGGTATGGTGCAACCTGGGGGACCCTAGGTGCATTGACCGGGCTCGCCGCAAGGTTAACAGACAAATGAGAAAGGCTATGGAGGGTGGCCTGGGTCAATTTTTGCCTCATCCAGGAATATTGGTTGGAAATACTGACCTCTACCGGGATGACGGCATTCACATGTCAGACAAGGGCAATAAATTGTTTTTGGGGGATATTCAGCAAGGGATTAAGGCTGCACTTGGTTTGGTGGCCGCTTCGGACAAAGCAGAGGCTTGTCCTCGCTAGTGGCAGAATAGTGCAGGGAGTAGAAAGCAGAAATTGGTGAGCACCTTAAGCCATTCCTAGTTTAGGAACATGGGGTCATCAGGAACGGCCTGCGGGTTATTAAGGCTCTGGGTGGTGAATGATGATTCCCTCTGGGAACCTCTTGGATAAGCTCCTCTCTGCAAACTGTATGGTTTCAGGGGTAGGCGCTCCCAGGAGGCCACCAGTGGCTGGGCTGCTGGTCGCAAGCCAGATTAATGGCTCAAGATCGGGGTTGGTGGCTCGCCCGTATCCTGGACAAGGAGGCTGGTCTGGCTGACACCTGCCTTGTCTATTCTGCTCTTGAAATGCTTCCTTGCTGTTTTAGTTGTTTAAACGTTATGTAGTTAATAAAGTGGCCCTTGTCTGATCCAAAACTGTTGTCCGTCTTTTTATTCCGTCTGTGGGGGCAATAAGTCAGACACATACATAGGTTGCAAAAATGGAGCTTGAAATACTAATGGCTTTTCAGCATGAGTATAGTATTTGTACTGGTCTACTGCAGCATGCTACTAAAAGAAAAAAGTGTAATGGTTAAAAAGATACCTCTGTTATGACTTGATAACATCAAAGTATTTGTATTACCACCAGTTTTGCCATTATGCTTTCTGAGGAACTTTCTGTCCTATCCGACAAGAATACCAAATTGTACTTCATCTTCTTTGTGATACACCCGGAAGCCCTCTCAGCAAGAATAATCCCATACCCTGTCAGGGTAGAGTGGGAAAAATAATATATTTTAAAATGTAAACTGCTGGATGATGAAGAAGAAGAAGAAGAAGATGAGGAGGAGGAGGAGACTGGATTTATACCCCACCCTTCACTATCCGAAGGAGTGTCAGAGCAGTTTACAATCTCCTTTCCCTTCCCTTTCCCTCCCCACAACAGACACCCTGTGAGGTAGATGGGGCTGAGAGAGCTCTTTCAAGGACTGCTCTTGAGAGAACAGCTATGAGATAACTTGTGACTGACCCAAGGTCACACCAGCAGCTGCATGTGAAGGCGTGGGGAATGAAACCCGGTTCTCCCAGATTAGAGTCTGTACTCCTAACCACTATACCAAACTGACTCCTAACCACTACACCAAACTGGATGAAAATTTAGCCACGGTAGGATCAGAAGCAATATATCTCTGGGGAATTTTAAGGTTCCAGATGAAGACTCTCAAGGTAGAAGCTTGGAATGTGAAGCTTGTCAAAACTGTTAATAAGGTTCCTTTCATCAATCTCTTCTACTCTTGTTTTTTACTAAGGAGCTGGGTAACCTGAAGAGGGCTGGAAGATACCTAGAGCAGCACTGGTGGAAAACGTGTACAGAATCCAACAGAGCATGCTATAGAGCTCACCGAAGTGAAAGCAGCAAAGAAATGTAATTTCTCACCCCACTGTAGTTTTTAATTGTAAGCTGCCTAGAGTAGAACTCTGAAGAGGCAGCACGGAAATATTCTAAACAGATAAATAACAAATAAATCATTTTGTTCACAACCAGCCCAACTGTTTAGATGCCCTAGCATGTGCTGACTCCTAAATCTGAGCCTTTATTGTCTCAGGAACAGGTAATTGGTTGTGATCCTTTTGCAAAGATTTTTGCTGGTAAGACTTTGTATTATGTAGGAGGCTGAAGTCAGCTCCCAGTTCCTTAATTGCACTTCCTATTTCCTTATTTGCAAACCCTCCCACAAATATTGAAGATAGCTAAAAAGCTCTGGATTCCAAAATAAGTTTTGGACCACCATATATTAGACATCACCAGAATAGGAGGGTACCCTCCCATCAACATTGAATCCACCCCTTTCCTTTGCATTTGCTAGCCACCTTTTCCTCTCAAAGCAGGCACATGCCAGGAGTTCCCCAAAGTAGCACACATACATTTTTTAGATAGTGTGGGGAAATGAAAGAGAAGAAGGGGTGTGGGGGGGAGCAGGTTTGGACTGCCCATTCTGTTTTTTTGTCTCCCAGCACCAACCTTGTGAGGTAGCATAGGAGGAGATGATGATTTTTTTTCGCCCCATGTGCATGGGGAGGGCCGTCCCTTGACCATCTCAGGTTGTATTCCCTGCAACTTTTAAACAAGGCAATGAGTGCGGAGCCCGCTCTTTAAAAATGGGAGAGGCGCCCACACCACAGCGTCTGCTTCTATTGTTGTTGGTTCTCCCGCACCATGGCAAACACACCTGTGATACGTGGTCAGCATGCTCCCTATGTCTGGCAGCGGCCACCATCTTGCCACCCCCTTGCAGCATGGCCCTCAGGGAGGAGGGACTAAGTCGCTAGACGGGGAGGGGCATCTGTCAATGCTGATGGGAGGGTACCCTCCTATTCTTCTAACACCATATTCAGGGGACTCTGCCCCCAAGTAGGACCTATGCTGTTTCCTGATCCAAACTGGGGTGATCCCAGGATAAATTCAGACTTAGAAACTGGGGGAAGCTATACTCCCAAAATAATCTCTGGACCAATACAAATCATATATGCCCAAAAAGACCGACGCAAGCACTTTTAACTTTAAAAGGGGTAACTTCTCTGGTATGAGGGGACATGTGAGGAAGAAATTGAAAGGAAAAGTGGAGAAGGTCAAAACTACTGGGGAAGCTTGGAGACTATTTAAAAATACAGTCCTAGAAGCTCAGAAAAAATATATACCGCAGGTTAGGAAAGGTACAAATAGGTATAGAAAAAAGCCTGCATGGTTAACAAATAAAATAATGGGAGCTGTAAAAGGTAAGAAGGATTCCTTTAAGCGGTGGAAAGCTAGTCTTAGTGAGGTTGATAAAAGGGAACACAGACTATGGCAAATAAAATGCAAGTCTGTGATCAGGCAAGCAAAAAGGGAATATGAGGAACATATCGCAAAAAACATAAAGGCCAACAATAAAACTTTCTTCAAATACATTAGAAGTAGGAAGCCAGCCAGGGAGGCAGTGGGGCCCTTGGATGACCAAGGGGTAAAAGGAGTAGTGAAAGATGATAGGGAAATGGCTGAGAAGCTGAATGCATTTTTGCCTCTGTCTTCACTGTGGCAGAGGAGAAGTGCTTGCCCACTCCAGAAGCACCGATTTCGGGAGGGGGTTTGAAAGACCTGAATCAGATTGCGGTGACAAGAGAGGAAGTCCTCTGACTGATGGACAGTTTAAAAACTAATAAATCACCAGGCCCGGATGGCATTCATCCGAGAGTTCTGAAAGAACTCAAATGTGAACTTGTGGATCTCCTGACAAAAATATGTAATCTTTCTTTAAAATCTGCCTCCATTCCTGAGGACTGGAAGGTAGCCAATGTCACTCCCATCTTTAAAAAGGGCTCCAGGGGAGATCCGGGAAATTACAGGCAAGTCAGTTTGACATCAATACCGGGTAAGTTGGTGGAAACTGTTATTAAGGAAAGAATTAGTAGGCACATTGATGAACAAAAACTATTGAGGCAGAGCCAGCATGGGTTCCGTAAGGGAAGATCTTGTCTCACTAACCTGTTAGTGTTTTTTGAGGGAGTGAACAAACATGTGGACAAGGGGGACTCAATAGATATTATTTACCTTGACTTCTGGAAAGCTTTTGATACAGTTCCTCATCAAAGGCTCCTAAGTAAGCTCAATAGTCATGGGATAAAAGGACAAGTCCTCTTGTGGATCAAAAACTGGCTTATAAATAGGAAACAGAGAGTGAGTATAAATGGGAAACTTTCTCAGTGGAGGGTGGTAAGCAGTGGGGTACCACAGGGATCAGTACTCGGTCTGATGCTTTTTAACTTGTTTATTAATGATTTGGAATTGGGAGTAAGCAGTGAAGTGGCTAAATTTGCAGATGACACGAAGTTGTTCAGGGTGGTGAAAACCAGGGAGGATTGTGAGGCACTCCAAAGGGATCTGTTGAGGATGGGTGAGTGGGCATCAACGTGGCAAATGGGGTTCAATGTGGCCAAGTGCAAAGTGATGCACATTGGAGCCAAAAATCCTAAATATAAATACACGTTGATGGGGTCTGAACTGGCAGAGACGGACCAAGAGAGAGATCTTGGAGTCGTAGTAGATAACTCAATGAAAATGTCTAGACAGTGTGTAGCTGCAATAAAGAAGGCCAATGCTATGCTGGGGATTATTAGGAAGGGAATTGAAAACAAATCAGCCAGTATCGTCATGCCCCTGTAGAAATCATTGGTGCGACCTCATTTGGAATACTGTGTACAGTTCTGGTCACCACATCTCAAAAAGGATATTATAGCATTGGAAAAAGTGCAGAGAAGGGCAACTAGAATGATAAAAGGGTTGCAACACCTTCCCTATGAAGAAAGGTTAAAGCGCTTGGGGCTCTTCAGCTTGGAGAAACGACGACTGAGGGGTGACATGATCGAGGTTTATAAGATTATGAATGGGATTGAGCAGGTTGAGAAAGAAGTACTTTTCTCCCTTTCTCACAATACAAGAACTCGTGGGCACTCCATGAAATTGCTGAGCAGTCGGGTTAGAACAGATAAAAGGAAATACTTCTTCACCCAAAGAGTGATTAACATATGGAATTCACTGCCACAGGAGGTGGTGGCAGCTACAAGCATGGACAGTTTCAAGAGGGAATTAGATAAATGTATGGAGCAGAAGTCCATCAGTGGCTATTAGCCACAGGGTATAGATGGGAATTCTAAGTCTGGGGCAGGTGATGCACTCTATTCTTGGTGCTAGAGGGGGCAGCAGTGGGAGGGCTTCTAGTGTCCTGGCCCCACTGCTGGACCTCCTGATGGCACCTGGTATATTTTGGCCGCTGTGTGACAGAGTGTTGGACTAGATGGGCCATTGGCCTGATTCAACATTGGCTTCTCTTATGTTCTTATTAACCTGCAGAGACTGTCCCCTGCGAGAGGACATGCACTGATGCCTGGTCCACATGTTGGTCCTGCCACCCCAGAATAAGCTTTCAACAACATTCCCTTCAGATTCACACATTTCCTTGCCCTGTCATATTACTCAAGTTATTCATTGTTCTTTGCAAAAAAACCAACCCAGCTTGCATTAAAGTATGACCTGGGACTCATTTTAAAAATACTGGGGGGAGTCCACTCCAAGGCAGGAAGCAATGGCAGAAGGGAGTTCAGCATTCCCCCTCTTCCACCCTATGCAGTGATCACAATATAAGAATGATTTTTAAAATAAAAAATAATAACAAAATAACTTTAATAGTATGATGATGGAGGTGCTGATCCAAAGTTTTCACCTAGGACAAGGGAATGTGTGAAACTAGGTGATTGAAAGCTTGTTTTGGGGTGCAAGAATCATTGTTCAGACCAACACAAGTGCCTTGGGGACCTCCTGGACCTACAGCAGGACTGGGAGGTGGTCCTACTATGGACATGAGGTTCAGAAATGTTTCATCTCATCTCCTGTGCTATTTGCCCTTACTTAAAAGTGCTGGGAGAGACCATTCAGAGGTCTGAGGAGTGTAGCATCATCAGAATGTAAATAACACTACCTCTAATTCTCTTTTCATTCAATCCTAATGACAGTGTGGATATACTAAGCCATGCTTGGAACCACATTGGGCTGGATGGGAATGAGCAAACTGAATTAAGACAACCCAAAAGTAATATTGGCAGAGGAAGTAAATCGGTCTGCCAACCTCCCAGTGGTGGGTTGGAGATCTCCCGCTATTACAACAGTGGCCAAAAACCAGGTGCCAACAGAAGGTCCACCAGCAGAGCCAGAACTCCAGAAGCCTTCGCAGTGTTGCCCCCCCCAATCACCAAGTATACAGAGCAGAACTCCCCCAGACATAGTGTTCCATCTATACCTTGTGATTAATAGCCACTGATGGAACTCTGCTCCAGATGCTTATCCAATCCCCACTTGAAGCTGTCTGTGCTTTTAGCCACCACTTCCTGCAACAGTGAATTCCACATCTTAATTACTCTTTGGGTGAAGAAGTACTTCCTTTTATCTGTTCTAAGCTTACTGCTCATTGATTTGAGTGCCCATGAGTTTTTGTATTGTGAGAAAGGGAGAAAAGTACTTCTTTCTCTACCTTCTCTATCCCATGCATAACTTTGTAAACCTCTGTCATGTCACCCCTCAATCGTTGTTTTTCCAAGCTAAAGAGCCCTAACCTCTTTAACTCATTTCCAGGCAACAGAGATCGATTCACCTAGAGAAAACTTTGGAAACTGGAGTCTATGGCATTATACCCAATTGAAGTCTCTCCCCAAACCCCACCCTCCTCAGGTTCCACCCCCAAAATCTCCAGGTATTTCCCAACTCAGAGCTGGCAACCCTAGATGTAGATGATCTTGGACATGATATCCTTTCTCTTTGTGGTTTCCCCATTACTAAAGTTTAGACTTCACATTCCTCCAAGCAGGAACCTTTCCCCCATTCTCCTGCACTTACCGGACTCTGAAGTACTACAAACATGGATGGCACTACGTAAATATAGCACCACAAAAGCATAACATAACACCGTTGCATCAGCACACATGTTAAACCAGTATGTGGACATTCGCTTTACACCTTGGAAAGTTTCCTTCCAAGATTCTTTCTTATTCTCAGAGCACATCTGTTTACAAATCCCAAGAGCCAATTTTGATAGATGATTATTATTTACAATGTGCTTAGTATATTACCAAGTGTGATGCCCTCTGAGGGCCTGGGGTCCATGAGGTTTTGAAAACATCAGCCCAGTCATACTTCCTTGCACAGGTGGTTTGTATTTTCAGTTGACTGCTTCAGGTACCCAAAGGTGTGGTTATCTTCACCCACATCAGGGTTATAATATTTTACAAAGGAGAAGAGCCACAATACAGCAGCCTGCCTCTTTGCCTAGGAACCTCCCTGAGGCATTCTGCTTCTTCTATGGTGGCAGCAGCTGCTGCTTCCCACTTTTCCTCTTGGCTGGCTTGGCTTTCTGTTCTGCTCCTGTGCTTTCTCCTTCCAGTCAACATCCAGCCCTTTCTTCTTCCTGACCATTTATAGCCCCAGCACCATACCTGGTTCTTGTGTTAAGCTCCACCCTCTTTTCTGTTACCTGTGCCTTAGTGCACCCCTGTTCTCCAGAGCCATACCCTGATTTAAGCCACCTAGGCCTAGACAGCCATTGATGCCTTACCCAGCGTTCTTGCCTTCTGAGCCTCCCTGAGGCAGACTGCCAGGGCTAAAGCTGCATTGTTGCTGAGGCTACCATGGCTGTACCCTCCTGCTCCTTGTCCCACTCTGCTCCACCTAACCTGGAGGGTAAATGCTGGAGAGTTGCCAACCTCAAAGTGGTATCTGGAGATCTCCTGGGATTACAACTGATCTCCAGAAATCAGGGATCAGTTCACCTGGAGAAAATGGCTGCTTTGGAAGATAGACTCTATGGCATTACACCCTACTGAAGTCCTTCCTCTCCCCAAACCACACACTCCTCAAGCTGTGCCCCTAAAATCTCCAGATATTCCCCAACTCAGAGCTGGCAACCCTATACCACCCAGCTGAGTCTTACCACTAGGCCCAGGGATGTATCCTGACCTGTCAGATGGGTTGTTGCCACGTAGCCCATCACACCAAGTGACAACAAAAAGTACTGCATTAGAAAAAAATTATTTGAAACTTTATATGTGTGAATACTTTATATTATAAAGAGTAATCCATGTAGAATTTGCAAGAAGGTTTTCCTTAAATATCCACATTCATTTAGTTGTATTAGAATTTAAAGGAAAAAGCAATCGCTCATTTATTCCTTGTATCTCCCTTTTCCTGGTTGTTTCTCTCAAGACTGAAATTTGAATGTAAGCGCCTCAGGGCTGGATTCAGTCCCTTTGTTTGTGTTATTTTGTAAAGCACAATGCACGCTGATGGTGTTACATAAGCCACATTACCATTTCTTGGACATTTAAATCAAATACAACATCAATCCCTAATTCAGGCAACATCATGAGTATGTGTTAACAGTTTGCATCTCCAAACTGGTTCCTGTTGTTGCTTCTGATTCAAAAAGGTCACAATGGCTCACAAGAATGCTATTATATCCACTAACTAACTCATCAGAAAAAAAACAGGGGCGGACTTGAGATTTATGTGTCAGTAAAAAGATCAGGTTTTACAAGGTCCTTCACAGATAAATGCCCTTTATTCCAAAGCATTGAGAGCATTTCAGCCTTTTGTATTTCTCCCACTCCACTGTCCATCAGAACCCACAGACATATGTGTTGGAGTCCTGAAAGAGAAAGTATTTTCTTGGTGACACAGCAGTGGAAACATGGAACCCTGTCACACAGCAGTGAAAATAGGAAATTTGCTTCTTAGCAAATAAGGTTTCCTTCCCATGATATTTGTTCAGCAGCCTGAAATACAAATTACCTGAATGACAAAAACTGTAATTAGATGGACAGAGATGTATTAAACCACTGACAGAGTCTCAGGATTATGCATGTATTATGTGCAAAACACTGGTATAAATCCATGTTGGTGTATGATTATGGTACATGTAACTGTAACACATATTACAAAGACGGTGAGCTATTAGCACAAGTGGAGGGCAGGAGAGGAGAGGCTGATGGCAGGCAAGACGGGGAAGAGGACCTTGGCAGCGTGCTGGAGGTGAGGCACCCTGCTGGGGCTTAGGTCCAGAGACTGGGCTGAGCCCCGAGGGAGAGGGGGCCAGAATGGAAGGGTCCTAGCCAATGCTCCTTCTAAGCTGTGGAGTCTTGTGAGCAAAAATTCTACTTTGTGAGCATTAAAGTTTTGTTTTGTTTTTTTAACTTGCCCTAGATTGGGCAAAGTTTATTATTTTTTTTAAGTTACACAGCAAAAGAGCCATACATCTTAAAATACCTAGCCAAATATCTCACTCACATTGTTGCAGATGCAGATTAGCTTATAGCCTCCAGAAGAAAACCACACAGACAATCAAGAAAAGATTCTTATCATTTATTGCAGCAGCAATCTGAGTTCTGGTGTCAAACGGCAAGTAAAGGGAACTCAGCCCCCACTCTTAGACAGTAACAACTTTTATATGCCAGAGCCAAAGGTAACTCCCCTTTCTTTGCTGCAAGAAGCCACAAGTAAAGGAAGAGAGAAAAGATTTCAAAATTCTCTACTTTCCTACACAGTTTTGCATTGTGTTTAACATATTTGCAAGAGATTTCAAAGTGTCTTTCTTAAACAGAGGTTAACATATTTGCAAGAGATTTCAAAGTGTCTTTCTTAAACAGAGGTTAACATATTTGCAAGAGATTTCAAAGTTTCTTTCTTAAACAGAGGTTAACATATTTGCAAGAGATTTCAAAGTTGTTGCGGTTAAGTTACATATCCTGCATCCCAGCGCAAGCCTTGCACAACCGAGCTGAAATGCTGTCTGAGCAGACCACAAAGCTTCCTGACTGAAATGGGTCATCTCCTTATGTTTGCTTGCAATTTCAGCCTGCCTTTCTAGCCCTAATGTGATAACTTAATTAGAAATTAATTCCCTGAGGTCTTTTATTAATGCCTCAACATTACCATGTTTACATGCACATTCCCATTTCCCCCCCTTATTTTAATTTGTATTCAGTAACAAACACTATTATACCAAAGGTCTATTCCCATTATGGAACTAATACGTCTATATTCTATCTGCTATATTTCATTTTATCTATAACATATTATTATTACTCTATTTTATATCAATGAAAACAAAGAAGAAAAGAAACAGGCATTACTTAACAGTTTGACTATGCTAGTAAAGGCTTATATTTCTACTAAATTAACAATCTGGTTCCTTTAAATATTCTTCCATATTATTAATACTGTTAGTTTTCAAAATCCCATTAACTCAGGCCTAAACACAATGTGTTATATTTTCCCTAGAATCTCAACTCTCACACTAACCATGCTACATAGCTTTCACCTTATCCTATAACATCTCATTTTCTCTCTCAAAATAGCTAAAACCATGCCCATTCTCTAAGAAAATAGCCCATTAATTATATTTTTCCCTACAATTCCTCTTAAAAAATTTAAACTGCCCATATCTTTCCATCCTCCTTCAATTAAGACTTTACAAGTGCAGGGGGTAAGTTATTTTATATTAAAAGTCCATAGCTTATAACTTTCATTAGTCAGTCAAGACAATGCAAAAATTAAAA
This sequence comes from Gekko gecko, assembly GCA_029375565.1. Classification (NCBI taxonomy): domain Eukaryota; kingdom Metazoa; phylum Chordata; class Lepidosauria; order Squamata; family Gekkonidae; genus Gekko; species Gekko gecko. Next base: position 219,182,616 of record JAPDNY010000001.1, read on the forward strand.
ATACTTTGCTTCTGGTTATATTCCTTAATCAGTTGGATATCAAATAACAATGTAGGTCTGGAGAAGAAACACAAAGTAAACGAACAGTTCTCGGTAGCTTAAAGGTTCCAGTTTTGATAGATCTAAAGATCTGGCATTAAAATTGTGAACAAACAATTTGCTACTGCATACATTAGTTTGCTCTGGAGCCATCCTTCCTGAGTGGAGACAACAAATGTGTGAGCTGGAGGCTAAAAAACGGTGAGCTAGCTCACACTAACTCAGCTTAGAGGGAACAGTGGTCCTAGCCAAGATGGGAAACTGTGAAAAGGAAGCCCATGGGAGAATAGCTGGCAGCATGAGGGCGGCGGGGGGGGGGGAAACAGGTACTTCCCCAGCCATTATATCCTCCTATGAGGGCTATAGTGGGAGAGGTGGGGACTAGCTGGGGGGTCAGAACAGGAGGAACCTATAAAATGGTCACCTCCACATGAATGAAAGGGTTAAGCTGGGCTCAGACTGGAAGGCAAGAGAGAGTGCATACCCTAGAGACAGCCCAGGGAGAGGAGGAATTGTGTGGTTTTGGGTTCATATTCTAAGAAGGTAGCTGAAGGTGGAAATCCCTCTGTGGGATACAAGTGACCTCACAGGATCATTTGATAGTTGTCACTGGGCATCTTGCTGTGGACCTTGCACAGCAGCACAGAAACTGGCTGAGGACTGGCAAAGGCAGAGCTGGAAGGGCTCAAAAGAATCACCACAGGGATTTTCCTCTTGCATACACAGAACTATGCCCAGGGGAGGGGTAGGATCACAATCATGGGGGGGGAGAAGATATTTTAGCATACAGCATACACATTAAAAAAAGTTTTATATGAAGAAAGATATTGACAAAAGCTAATTGATAAAGCTACAGATATTGGCTTTGTTCAGCAGAACTGCCAGCAGTCTGGGGGTATGGTGGGACACAATTGGGTGACAGCATTATGTGACTTTGGGGGGAAACCATAGAGTTTCTGGTGATTCCTGGTGCAATGTGACATCAATTCCAGGTTGTTCCTGGGAGTGACATAATACCATTGCTCCTCATGCCGGCCTCCTGAGTGCCAGCAGGCAACAGGAGCTGGGGGCAGGAGATCTCCCACACCCAGCAGGCAAACAGCCAGCCTAGTCTTCACCTCAGAGATCATTTCTTGATGAAAATACAAGAGTTAATCACAGGAAAAGTCTTGCAGGCTCAGGATGGTCACATTAACTGAGAGCAGGATGGAGGTTTTGCAGTTATTTCCGGAAACAGCTGAAATGCATGAGTGAACTGACTTGCTGACTGAAAAAGGTTTTGAAGAATTATGTCTACTCGGGCCTTGCCTAGCCCTGTTAAAACTTGGTTCTTGTTGTGTCCTTCAAAAAGAATCTGAGAAGCTTTTATTGTCTGTGGTAGTTTCAATTTGTTCAAATACTATACAGCATTCTTAAAATCTTTTGGATTCCAGGCATTAGATGATGTTCCAAGCTGCCCCCAAAATGTAAACAATATTGCTTTCATTTACAGAATTTCTCTTCCACTTAAAACTGGACTGAAAAAAAAAAGGCCAGACAAAAATTAGTTTATCTGAGCCTCCCAGCTATTTTGCCCAGCAGGCTATTAATTTAGATTCACAACAGGTATATTCTAAAAAAAATAAAGTACAAAGTTCAATACACTCTGGAGTAAACATACCAAAGTAAGGAGTTGCTTTCTATGCTTTGTAACATATGGACAATGTTGTAAGATGAAAGGTGAGGAGGGGCTATGGAAAGCAAGCATCAGTCAGGAACCTCATTTCTTTTTGGCTGCGTCTGTTGACCAAGCAAAACCAATGGAATATTACAGGACTGCCGCTACAGAGCAAAGGAGAATGGCAAGCAACAGACAGCAACAACCTATAGAAACTTCTTAGATTTAAATCAAATATCACACACACAAAAAAACTTAGCATGCTCACTGCCTCCCTCCCTCCTTTTCCTTCCTCCCTCCTCCTTACAATGTTGGAATAGAATCTTGAGAGGCCCAAATTCAAATCCCCACCCTGCCATGGAATCTTGTTGGGTGACATTGGGCCTGCCACCACTCTCTCTCAAGTCTAACCTACCTCACAGGGTAATTGTTGCAAGGGTACAATGGAAAAGAGGAGAATGATGCTGTAAACCACTTTGGGGAGGGGAGGGACCCAGCTGGTACTGAGGTCCAGAGGCCCGGTAGAGCCCAAAGGAGGATTGTGCAGTAGAGACTGAAGACAGAAAACTTCTACTAACTCCAATTAGTTTGAGTTCTGTTTCCCTTTCCTGTAACTGCACTTCTTAACCAGGATTTAACTGTGACATCTGAACTTAGCTTTATTAGGCAGTTATGGATCATCCTCTTGAGATCCACATTTCAAAAGAAACACATGTTTTTATTTGAGCTGCCTTAACTGCTTTCTTCCTTGAATACAGAAAAATTTTCAGATGAGTGGAGACCACCTGGAGGTGCCAAAAGAAAGCACTCCCCTGTTCGCCATAATGGATAAGACAGCTCCATGCACAAAAAGCAGTATTCACCACAGATCTGTCCACTAGCTCCAGACAAGAATCATATGCTTTGAAACAAAACATGTTCTCTCTCCAGCACCCCCTTCCTTTTATGCATTTTAAGATGGCCTTAGGCCCTGACATGGATAGCCCAGGCAAACCGAATCTCATCAGATCTTGGAAGCTAAGCAGGACTGACCCTGGCAAGTATTTGGATGGGAGACCTCCAAAGGATACCAGGGCCAAGAGGCAGAGGCAGGCTATCAAGCCACTCCTCTGAATGTCCTCCATACCTAGTAGGAGTCACCAGAGGTCACTATGCCTTCCAGGCATGGGCGCACACACACACACACATGCAAAAAATACCCCCAAAAGATGGCCTTATATAGAAATATAATGACCAGAGATTTTATTTTTACCCTGCCAACTAAAAAAGTGTTCTTTAAGACGTAGTTTCATAAGCACCATTTCATTCAGCATTCTCCACTGAGAAAGACCATTACATGAATTATCAGGCCCACAACTTTAACACAAAAAGAGCTTTGTTTTTAACATCTCATAGACATGAAGAAAAAGCTAAGATCACATTGTATTCTGCAATTAATTTGGCAAATATAGTATCAAGTATCTGTGCAACAGATTTCATTTCAGGAAGTGCAATGCCTTAATGAAAAACACAACTCAGGGGAACAAAGAATTAGCAATTTTGTTACTACTTGCTTCAGAGACCAGAACTTTCGCACCATACAAGTGCTTACAAGCTTAAGATGCTGAAATTAGAATTCTTCAGTTTATTTAAACAATTTATTAAATCTTAAGTGTGAAATAAACATTCAACAACAATTGGGCAAATGTCTTTTTAATGTTTTTTGACAATGCAGGCAGAGATTTTGTTCTAAGATGTATGGCTATTTTAGGATATAATAAATCTGCAAGCTTCCCCAACACGGTGCCCACTGGTACCAATAGAACCATCAGGACTTTTCTTGGCTCCCACCAATGTAACATGAGGAAGGTGGGTGGGACTATTTCCCATCAGGAAACAGCTCTCCCCCCCAAGTTGTTCCTGGTTCCTACTCCAGGAACTCCGAACAACTTCCCAGCCAAGTTTACTTGTGAGTTTTCAAGGTGGGATTTGCACACAATAAACCAAACCTTTTAAAATGAATCAAGGTTTATTAAGTTACTTAAAAAATCAGCTATTCAGTACAGTCTCATCAGGCTGTCTTTTCTAATGAATACATTTTGTGCCCGTGTTACAGATGGCATGTTAGTTGGTACAAAGGACACATCATTATGTAATACCAAACATCAACCTGGTTTTTGATAAATTCACAATCAAAATGTTCATGATTTCCCACAGGCAATTTTTTCTTTGTTTACTAAAATACTTCATGTAAATGGAAATTTAAAAGGGGACAATAATATAGCAAGAGAATCTGACTCAAAACTCCTGTTTGTATTTAAATTTTCTAAGCAAGAGTCCTCTACATTAAAATCTCTAGAAACACCTATTTGTGCGCTTTGTTGCAAAGATAAGGAGAATATGTTGTAGTAGTTTCATAGTAAAATTTCTCCCCTTTGAAATGTCTTATACTTAAATTCTTCATGAAATTTGATCAATTATCTAAGGAAGCCAATCTGATACCTAATTCTTTCATATGGCCATTAGCCATATTAACTAATCCTTTTACCTGTTTTTCTTCTTTTCTTTCACATCTCTAGTGTCTCTATAACTAAAATCATAAGATCCAATTAATCTTTATTTAATCTTGAATGCCAATTCATTAAATCCTCATCACAGTGATAAAGTCCTGACAATATCCTCACAATTCTGCAATAATCCAACAATGTAACTATACGGAGTTCACTTCTAATAATTTTTTTTGTGCAATTTGATCAAATTGTCCCATTCTCCCAGTCATTTTGAGATACCACTTCAGATATAAGTATGGTCTCTCCAACAATTTACTGAGATAGAATCATAGAATTGGAAGGGACCTCCAGGTTCATCTAGTCCAACTCCCTGCACAATGCAGGAAATTCACAAATACCTCCCTCTCACACTCCCAGTGACTCCTGATCCATGCCCAGAAGATAGCAAAAAAACCACAAACACCCTCCATGATCTCTGGCCAAATTGGCCTGAAGAAAAATTGCTCCCTGACCTCAAAGTGGCGATCAGCATTTCTTTGGGCATGTAAGAAAGGGCCACAAGAACTAAACACTGATGCAACCCTTCCTGCCCTCCCTGTCATGATCTGCCTAAGTTCACAGAATCAGCATTACTGACAGATGGCCATCTAGCCTCTGTTTAAAACCTCCAAAGAAGGAGAGCCCACCATCTCACGAGGAAGCCTGTTCCACTGAGGAGCCACTCTGTCAGGAAGTTCGTCCTAGTGTTTAGACAAAAATTCTTCTGATTTAATTTCAACCCGTTGGTTCTGGTCCAAGCCTCTGGGGCAACAGAAAACACCTCTGCACCATCCTCTATATGACAGCCCTTCAAGTACTTGAAGATGGTTATCATATCACCTCTCAGTCATCTCCTCTCCAGGCTAAACATACCCAGCTCCCTCAACTTTTCCTCATGGGAGTTGGTCTTCTTATATTGTGGTGCCCAAAACTGAACACAATACTCTAGGTGAGGTCTAACCAGAGCAGAGTAAAGTGATACCATCATTTCATGTGATCTGGACACTATACTTCTGTTGATGCCCAAAATCGCATTTGCCTTTTTAGCTACTGTATCACACTGCTGACTCATGTTCATTGTATGGTCTACTAAGGCACCTAGATCTTTTTCGCACATACTACTGCTAAGACAAGTTTCCCCCATCTTCTAATTATGCATTTGATTTTTCCTACCTAAATGCAGAATTTTACACTTATCCCCATTGAAATTCATTGTATTTGTTTTAGCCCAGTTTTCCAGCCTGACAAGATCATCCTATCCTGCCTCTGTTTTCTACCGTATTTGCTACCACTCCCAATTTAGTATCATCTGCAAATTTAATGAGCATTCCCTCTATTCCTTCATCCAAATCATTTATAAAGATGTTGAACAAACAGGTCCCAGGACAGATCCTTGAGGCACTCCACTTGTCACTCCTCTCCAAGAGGATGTGATCTGTCAACCCGTTATGGTTGGTTTTAAAAGAAATGGGTGTGCCACAACATCTGATTGTTTTCATGTGCAACTTGTACTCTGGACAAGAGGCTGCAGTTAGGACAGGATATGGAGAAACAGAATGCTTTCCAATTAGCAAAAGTGTTAGACAAGGATGTATTTTATCTCCCTATCTGATCAATTTATATGTAGAACATAAAATAAGGAACTCTGGATTAGATTTAGATTAAGGTGGAGTGAAAACTGATGGACAGAATATCAAAAATTTGAGATATGCAGATCACATCACATTACTGGCAGAAGACAACGAAGATGTGAAATGACTACTCATCTGCATTGGTATTTCCCACCATTGTGCCAATGATCTCACATCGTCTCACAAATTTCTGTCTGTATTTCCTACCTCATCCAATGTCCTATTGTTTTGTCTCAGCATGGGCTGTCTCCATCATTTTACTGCCATTTAGTAGTGACTCCGAGGTCACTACAGTGACACACCGCCTTATCTGAATGTGGTTTTAAGGTGGTACAACTGCTCCTCCCCACCGTCGAGCTGTGAGCAAAAAGCAGTCAACTGGAGCTGAATCCCACTCCCATCTTTTCTAAGGAGATACCCAAATTGTCACAAAGGAAACAAGTTAGCTGAAAATCCAGTCGTCTGCATTTAAAAGCAGCCAGGGGACATTTTTCTGCAATCATATTGGGGGGGAGTGGAAGCACACCCACCCCTGAACCATTTGTTATCTCCTGGCGCAGTCTCCAGAATGCCCTGCCTGACTGGGTGTTTTGTGTTTTTTACCCAGCTCATTCCATCTTTCCTGCCTCCTTCTCCACCAGGTCATCCCCTTTTACTTTCGGGGGGGGGTCACAGGTGCCGTTTCCTCCCCCCAGCACAGCAAAGTGCCCTGCTGGCGACCCTGGGAGGCCACTCCTCCCCCCTCTCGTGCATGCTCCCCCTAAACAACTTGAGTCCTGTTGCAGACAGAGGAGAGCTTTATACTGAGCCAAATGGGAAACTGGCGCCATAGCAGCACAGAACAGCTTTACATAGGAAATGCAGATTGGGCCTTAATGCAGAAAATGGCAAAGCAGGATTACAGCTGAACATCAAGAAGACAAAAGCAATGCCCAGCGGGATGCAGTGGCGGAGAGGGGCACCTCCCTGCCACGTGGCGAGCTAGAGAGGACACCGCCCCCATCAGCAGAGATGCAGCTCCTCTTCAGCCAGCCAGGTAAGTCTGGCATGCCATGCACAGCTCCCTGGATGCCCTGTCCAGGCCCCCCCCCTCCACATTGTTGCTTCCCAGCCCATTGCCCCCATGGTGCACCTGGAAGGGAACCTCGGCAGTGGCACGCAGCAAGGCCCAGAGTTTCCCGCATGCAGCCCTGGGAGGAGATCGCCGGCAGGGGGGGAGATCATTCGCACAGATTGCCTCTCAACTTTGCCCTATATCCATGTTCTCTCACCCCCCCCCCCAATTTTTCTCCCCTGGCACTTCCACTAGGCTCACAGCAGATGGAGAGCACTCACTCCCCTATAATTGGGGTGCTCAAAATGTTTCAAGCAGAGGCTGCTAAAGCTGAGCAGCAAAGACACGCACCCCACTCTTCCCCTGGCAAATAAAGACACTCTCCAGTCTGGCCAGCGCTCCACTGTGCTCACTGCGTGCTCCTACCACCCTATGCCACTGCATTGTATGTACCTGCACATGCGATTGTCTTGACAGGTGCCCACCACAGGAGCATACAATGTCATTTTGGGCAGAGCTGTTTGCGTGGACAGCACAAAAGGCGTTCCACTGCTGTCTCTTAATTGACTCCCTCCTGCCTTTCATTCAGTTGAACCAAGACTTGGAGGGGAGATTACAGCTGTGAGCATGTGAATTTTAAAAAAAACTCCCCTGCTATCCAAACCAGAAACTAGGCTTGCAGGAGATGGAGAGGACTCACTCCCCTACAATTGGGGCGCTCGAAATGCTTTAAGCAGGGGTTGCTAAAGCTGAGCAGCAAAGACACATTCCCCAGCTATCCAAACCAGAACCGCCCCCCCTCCTGTATCTGTTTCCCCCCTGAAATGAGAGGTGCTAGTACTGAACCTTATCTGAAAGTTGTATCATCCCCTGGAAGTCTTATATCCAGATGGCTCTAGGAAGAGAGTAGTGGTTACCCTTTATTCCATGCTGTAGGGAGAAGGCACTCCCTACATCCTCAGAATCTCTTGCTGTTTTTTGTAGCGTATGTTCACTTGAGTCTTGACATGAGGGGAGGTGATGCAACGATTGTAGGTAAGTCTGCAGACACAAATTCCAAAAGCAAAGTCTTGAACACCTGAAGCTGCCTTATACTGAATGGGGCCATTGGTCCCTCAAGGTCAGTACTGTCTAGTGGGATAGGCAGTGGCTCCCCAGGGTCTCAGGCACAGCAGGTCTTTCCCATCACATAAGCAACTACCCAGTCTTTTTAACTGGAAATCCCAAGGATTAGAACCTGGGATCTTCCACATGCAAAGCAGCTGCTCTTCCACTGAGCGACAACAATGCACTGAATCATGTTACACCTTTTATTAAGACCATCCAGAACACCACAAAATAAAGTGCAAAACTGAGTTATTCAAGACAGCATTGTACTAAATGATTCACAAACTTACTTAGATAAGTGATTAGGGACTGTGGTGTATGCTACTGTGTTTAGCTCACTGAAACTAGGAACCTACTATGTAATTTTTATATAATTTAAAGTGTCTAGTTAAGACTTATGCTTTGCTTCAGTTCTGTTTTTAGATTTCTGATTGGTTCTCAAACCGTAATCCCCTACTATATTGAATACAGGCTTCCTGTAAAACCCTGACCTGTGTAGCCCAGGCTAACCTGATCCTGTCAGATCTCAGAAGCTAAGCAGGCTAGTACTTGGAAGGGTGACCTTCAAGGAATACCAGGGTCGTGACGCAGAGGCAGGCAATAGCAAACCGCCTCTGAGACATCTCTTGCCTTAAAAATACAAGTCTAGCTCACTTGCTTTTGGGGGTCCCAACACTCCCATTGTCCACTTTGGCTTAGGGTCCTGCTCTGGGAGAAGGCAAATTGCCTGTCTTGAACTGGGATGACTTTTTTGCACAGATTCCAGTCAGAATACTTTGCTAGAAATATACTTCCTTCATTTTTCAGAAATGTGTAGGATAAAGGGGAAAAATATATTCTATGCAGCCACCTGCTGCAAGATAAAAAGTTGACATGTTGCACAAGGAAAACCACTGCAATGTAAAGGCTCAAAAACATGGGGGTGATGGTAGTATGTCCATTTGATATTTTATGCTATGGATTATGACTACATCCAGAGGGATAGACCACTGCCAAGATTTAAAACATCTAGGTTCATACCTTAATTTAAATTAGTAACTTCCACAAGAATGTCGTGTCAGCCTGTACCAGTAGTTTACCCTTCCAGTTTTCTTCTCAGCCATTTCTTGAGAAGACAACCTGCATAAGAACCAACTAAGATGGGGGTTGTGTGTGTGTGTTGTGTCTGCATGCGCACACTTAATTGCAGCCATGTTACTGTGGTCCAATGCAACCTAGGACTGCCACCTTTTTTTACTTAAAGTTCCTATGCTTTAACAACACATGACATGTAGTAGCAAGTTAGCTCATTTTTAGATAGCCTTTCAACTATAAAGTCCCCAAGGTGGTTTACAATAAAAAGTCAGCAAAATAAACATTCAGTTAAAAATTAAATAAAAGATAATAAAATAAATTAATTAAAACAAATGCTCAATATACAGAACTTCAAAATTTAGATTCAGTTGTGCAAGAACATTCTACCTCATTTTAATTAATGGCTGACAATGCTGTTTGATCTGGTTGGCCCAGGCTAGCCCAATCTTGTCAGATGTTGGAAGCAAAGATTGTATTACTTGTTCTCACAATAAAAAAAAGAAATTAGCAATTTCAAATGTTGTGTTTTTCATTCTTCCTAAAATGCATTTATGTTTGAAAACTGGTGGGCGCACTGGGGGGGTCACCAGAAGGTAGCTTCGCCTACTGTGCAAAAAAACCTGGCACCAGCCCTGCACAGATACCTACCCCCCCCCGCCTGTGCGCTGGGAAGCCAGGCTTCTTTTCCCTTGGGGGACAGGACTAGATGCCAGCATCCCTTTGCAGAATACCCTGGCCTGGAAGTGTTCCTGAGTATGTACAGAGTGCGCCCCACAGCCAATGCCTGCCCCCTCCCTCTGCTCCCAAGCCCTGACTGGGCCAGCCCCCCGGAAAAGGAGGGGGCACCCCCAGTGGCTCATCTCCAAGTCAAGCAGCTCTAAAGGGGATTCAGGCAACCAGAAGGGAAGGAGGGGCGGTGGTAGTGATGGAGGGACCAGACCTGCGAGTGTTCCCTCTAAGTTGAATGTGAGCTAGCTCAGTTTTCTAGCCTCCAGCTCACACATTTTTGTCTTAGCTCAAGAAGGATGGCTCCACAGCAAGCTAATTTATGCAGTAGCCAGATCGCTTGCTCACAGCTTTAATGCCAGCAGCTCACAAAGCGGAACTTTTGCTCACAAGACTCCACAGCTTAGAAGAGGGAGCATTTCCTCCCTCCCTGCTTTCTTGCTGGTCTCAGGGCTGAAAGGAGCCCTGTGAATGGGGAGAAGAGCTGCCCCCACCCTCAGGTTACTGCCTTCCTTCCACCCTGTGGGTGGGGGTAGATCGGACTTGGAAGCTGGGCAGGGCCTCACCCCCCCACGCCGTCATCCTCCAGAGGCGGAGGGGGATGAAGTCTCAGATGCTCACCAGCCCCTGTGCCTTCTCCAAGGTTCCCAAGCATTCCAGCCTGTGGATTCTCTGAGCAGCTGGCATTGATCCTGCAGCAGGATCCTGTCCCTGTGGAGAGAGCCTAATGTTTCTGTTGCTCTAAGGATCCTTCTCACAAATGCGTGACTGGAACTCGCAACCTGAGCCTAGGTGGTGTGTCTTGTTGGGAATGGCTTGCAAATATATGTCTAAAGTCTGTATTAAAGTCATTTGGTGCTAACTACCGTGCAAGAGAAAACATCTGAAAAAGTAGCTTCATGGTTGTGTGTGTTGGCAGAACACTTGACTGTTGCATGGGGGACTTTGGGGGACATCTGCAGAGAAACAGAGTTGTAACTAAAAATGAGCATGGTCAGCAACGCTTTGGAGATTGCCTGTTTTGTGAAATTTAAAAAGTGGGCAGAGTTTCTGAAGAAGATGATTGTCCCTCTTCTCCTGACACTGGGCTGACATCTGCCTTTAATGGGCTAGCAAAGTTGATGTTCTTAAACCTCCTAATAAGAGAGATTTTTGCTTCTGAGGAGTTGACTTCCAATGATTGGTGATCTTGTGATGGTAGTGATACTTTGATGTGGTAAAGCCCACCTGTTCACAGGATCATTTTACCTGTGGGACAGACTCTGCATGGTAACCACTCCACTGGTATATAACTGCTTGTAAAAAATATTATAGCGTAATAATTCAGGTGCGTAGCCATGTTGGTCTGAAGCAGCAGAACTAAGTTGGAGTCCAAAGTTTCATCCAAGGTATAAGCTTTTGTGTGCATGCACACTTCTTCCATCCAGGGCCGGTGCATTCATAGAGGCAAAGTTAGGCAGTTGCCTATAGCACCCCCTGCAGGGGGGGTGCTGGCCTGCCGATATGGACGCACACTGCTCCTGCTAACAGACCCTTCATACGCAGTGCGTGCCCTGCTTTGTTCCAGCTGCGAGACTGCGAAGTTGCTAACCTGCTATTGCAGCTCGATACCGGCGGGGACCCCACTGAATGCGCTCAGCACTCTGCTTGACCTTTCCCCTTTACAGGAGCCATTGGATAGGGCAAGAGGCTCAAGCTTTCCCCCCAGAGCTGTGCACCATAAGGCCACTGTTGCACACAGCAAGCGGGTGAGCGAGTGAGCGGGCAGGGAGGCGGCGCACAGGGGCAAAGGCTTGCAAATGCTGCTGGCTGGAAGGCACCACCAGAGGTAGACACGCCCATGCCGCTGCTGCATCCGCCACTGCCACACCTTTAGGGTGGGCTGCTCACTGCTCCTCCCTCCGTATCCCTCTCTCGGCCTACTGCCCGAGCCAGGCGATGGTTCCTGCAGCGGGGTAATGAGTGCTCTCCAGCATGGGCTCTTCCAGCTCTGTCTGCCACCCTCCTCCTTGGCCAGCCACTCTCATCCAATGGCAGCACCCGGGGACGGTGAAGGCACCCTCTGGGAGCCCCTTCCTGACCGACATGGACTGTGCACAACACCTGGTGAGCTGGGGGAGCCCGCCACTCTCCCGCCCTCCTCGGGGTCTCTGACCCAGCTTGGCTGTTTCAGCTTATCTGCTATGCCGCGCCGCTGGGAAACAGAAAGAAGAGGAGGAGGTGGCGGGTGAAGGGAGCAGGGCTGGCTGCTGCCCTGCTGCTGGCCCCGGACAAGTTGCCGATGCTGAAGAGGAGGAGTTGGTTCAGTTCCATAACTTGCCCGTGTTATCAGAACTGGGGAAAAAAACAGTCCTAAATAGATAGAGTTGCATTATCTAAAGTTTACTGCATTATCTAAAGTTCACTGTAGGACTTCCAATAGCAGAGAGACCTTTAGTATGTATTACTTATGAGCAGAAAAGAAGAAAAAGGAAAACAAGCTTTGAACAGTAGGAAACATAACTGACAATACCCCCTATAGCTAGAAAAGACTAAACCCTCCCGTATTAATATATACATAATAAAACTGCTGACATACTGTCACCTCTCTGGCAGCCCCATGAATTCAGTATTATTGGTAAGAGGTCCATATTTCCTTGAATTATCTTCTATCATATGCCAAGAAATATTTTTTGTTAAACAGCAGCAGTGAATTTGTGAGGATCACAAATGAAAATAAGAATTATCTAAGCTTCCCCAATTTGTCTATTTTAATGCTTCATGAATGTGTGTAATCAACAATTGTTGATTTGACTAACAACTACAACAACAAAAAGATAAGATTTCAGTTATCTTGCTTTTTGAGGCATGTTGCAATGGATAAAACAGTCCACAATGCCTTTCAGCTAGTAGACATGGGAAGCATATATTTAACTCAGATTTTGCTGTTTTTTAAACAATGCTTCTGACCAGGACAACTTCATTGCCTTTCATATATTCTGTTTAATGGCTAAGTTGTAATGTTTTGTTTCAAAGCTTGACCTGAAGGAATAGGTGACAAAATTTGCTAAAGAAAAGGCACGCAAAATGAGATTCTGGTGTGCCTGAAATGGAAACTTAAATTTCAGCTTCAGAATTAACAGGATTTTTCAAAATGCTTTGTGATCTGTGTTTTCCTGTTTGAGAGAGAAAATCAGAGATTATATCATTTGTTCTGACAATTAAAAAAAACTGTTTGAAAATTGGTGGGTGCACAGGAGGGGGGGGGTGCCAGAAGGAAGCCTTGCCTAGTGTGCAAAAAAACCTGGCACCAGCCCTGCTTCCATCTGAAGAAGTGTGGGTAGCACATGAAATCTTATACCTTGATTAACATTTTGTTGGACTGGTTCCTTTGGTGCACAGTCCACAAACTACTCCCATCCAGTGCACCCACAAACCTAGGGTTGTCCTGCCAGTGAACTAAGGTTGCCAACTCCAGGTTGGGGAAATCCGTGTAGATTTGGGAGGGGAGCCTGAGGAGTGTGGGGTTTGGGGGAAGGAGGGACCTAAGCAAGGCATAATGCCATGGATTCCACTTTCCAAAGCAGCCATTGACCTGATCTCTGTAGTTTGGAACTCAGTTGTAATTTCACGCATATTAGGCCACACCACATGGGGTGTGGCCTAATACGCTAATGAGCTGTACTGTCGGGGGTGTGGCTTAATACGCTAATGAGTTTCTGCTGTTGGGTGTGGCCTATTATGCTAACGAGTCCCTGCTGGGCTTTTTCTACAAAAAGAGCCCTGGCAATGCCTACTGGGGAATTACAAAACTTTAAGGTTGACAATGAAGAAATTGAAACCTACTGCTCCTCATATGTTGATAATTACAGATCTTATTTTCTCACATTTTAACAACCCCCTTCTCCCCCACTTCCCCTCAAGGCAGCATGTCAACATGCAAATTTTCTCTTTCAGGAAAATGTGAATAAGAATACTTTCTTTCCAATGCACTGTTTCTTAGCAAAAACGGAGAAAATGGGGACAGTTACAGATCTTTCATCACACCAACTCAGCACTCTATGTATCAGACGCACACAGAGTGCATTCTTTAGCCTACAATGAAAAAAATCACTTTCAAAGCATTTGTGTCTCTTGGTTTCATAAAGTCCTCCTCAATCCAACACTAAAATAATGATAACAAAAACATTAATAAGTTGTTTATTTTCTTTTTATGCCAACACGTCTTCTATCACTTATGCAATAAACTGTGTTTAATAATCTATATACTATTAGCCATGTATGGCCCCCATCTGTGGATAGCTAAATCCGCAGCTCAGGGCCAAAGAGAGGCTAAACAGATCTTTCAGCAAACTTGGGGCACTCTCTAGGTTTGCAGAAAAATTAAAAAAACAACACATGGAGGGGTTTAAATCCTCTGAAAAGTAAAGCACCATTATCTGCACAAGCACAGAAAAGGCTACTTCTTTCTTACCTGGGAGCAGCAGCAGGCCATTCGGGAGCTGCTCCGGGCCCTGCCACATCAGTGGATGCCAGGAGCCACTCTGGGACCTGCCACGGTGGACACCAGGAGCTGCTCCAGGCCCTGCCGTGGTGGCAGCAAATGCTGGGAACTGTTCCAGGCCTGACAGTGGTGGCAAACGCTGGGAGCTGCTGCAGGTCCTGCTGCCACAGTGGCAGACACCAGGAGCCACTCTGAGCTCTGCCGTTATAGTGGCAGCATTAAGAGCTGCCCTGGGCTCTGCTGGAGTACGCACTGGGAGCAGCTCTGGCTCACAGTGGGTCCCAGACACTGCCACTGCCATGCTTCAAGGTAGTTAGGCTTATGAAATGGGGCTGGGATTCTCCCCACAAGTTTCATGGGCCTTCATCTGTAAATACATCATTTTAAAACCAGGATCACATGGCTACCCTATACAATTCTATGCACTAATATCTCTGAACCTTGTGCTCACAGGTTCTCAACCTTGTTGAACCACTGGCATTTCTGGAATTTTGAGAACAGGTCTTAGGCTGCTGGGGGTTGGCTGAGTCCAGTCGCAAAATGCTGGGAGCTTCCATGACGGAGGCAGCCATTTCCAAATGGTTGCTCCCTGCAGACACAGAAGGAATACCTCCTGAGCTCCTCTGAAGCACCTCCTCTTCCAACGAAGGTGAAGTGAAGTCAGGATTGGTTCTTAGCTTTAGAAAAGAAATTCTCTGGGGAAGAAGGAAGTGGACAGCGTGAAGTTACTTACCTAAGAAAGCAGTGGAAATGAGGAAATACATCAGCAGGTGCCATGGCACCCCTGAGCACCAAGTTAAGGACCATGGCCCTGGCTATTCAGTTGAACTCATGGGTGGCACTATTAGTACTGATCTCTTGTATGTGACAAGTAGAAGCCTAACCAAAATCCCAGTAGGGGGAAAGAGTTATATCACTATATGTAGTGTTCCCTCTAAGCTGAATTAGTGTGAGCTAGCTCACACATTTTTGCCTTAGCTCAGGAAGGATGGCTCCAAAGCAAACTAATTCGTGCAGTAGCCAAATTGCTTGCTCACAACTTTAATGCCAGTAGCTCACAAAGCAGAATTTTTGCTCAAAAGACTCCACAGCTTAGAGAGAGCATTGACCACAGGTGATGTGTTGCCATGACAGTAGCCTCATCTCTTTATTACATGTACTATGCCTGCTCCCACAACAGGAATCTCATATATAGATCAGTTGCTAGATACAGGCATCCGGCCATGGAATCTGTATATGGAAACAGCCTCTTATCTATGCATGAATCCAGATTTATCAAGCTCGATCAGAGTATAGTTTGCCTTTGACAGACAGGGGAAGGAAATAGCTTATGTGCATGCTAACAGAAATGACCAAAATGTAATAAACGCTAACATTTACAGAAAACTGTGCACCTTTTGGCAGGGCAACAGGAAATATTAAATTATCACACACGAATTTATTCCATAGATACCAGTAAATGTTAAAGTTTACCAAGAAAATGAGAAAGATTAAAACATCTGGTAATGCAATGGTTTTTGATTTTTAGTGCTAGACTCTTCATAATGTTGTGCGTTTCTTATGCCTTGGCAAAAGTAAACTTTTGATGGTAACCACAGAAATTAGCCTACTGAAGATAATCCAAATATAAGACTTCTCACTGGCCTGCAAAAATGTCAAATACATTTATGGTAACATATGTATTATACAACAGGAGCTGCGGTGGCTCAAGTGGTTAAGACACTGAACTGCAGGCTGTGGAAGGTCAGTAGTTCAGCAGTTCGAGACCCGGGTGCCGCAAGACGGAGTGAGCTCCCGTCTCTAGTTCCAGCTCCTGCCAACCTAGCAGTTCGAAAGCAAGAAATTGCAAGTAGATAAATAGGTACCACTTCGGTGGGAAGGTAACAGCATTCCGTGCGCCTTGGTGGTTAGTCATGCCGGCCACATGACCACGGAAACGTCTTCGGACAGCGCTGGTTCTTCGGCTTTGAAACGGACATGAGCACCGCAACCCTAGAGTCGGATTCGATTGGCTTTCGAGCAAGGGAACCTTTACCTTTACCTATGTATTATATTTTAATAACCACATTTTATAACCTGAAGCACCCAAATAAACTGAAGCACTTGGATTTAAAATTGACTATTCCCACTGGAGCTGGTTTTTAATCTGAATTTCTTATTAAATGCAAATTTTAGAGATGAAAATACCTATAATTTCTACTTTAAAGTGGGAACGAGTTAAGGTGCAAAAAGAACTGAATGTGCCAAGTTGTACAGTTTTATATTGTTTAAACACAATTTTTAAATCTCCATTCGGTGTGTCTATTTTCTGTACACATTTACCAGACTTGCGTCATAAATGCCAACACTACAGCAGTTCATTCTACACAGTACAAACTGAATTATGTCTACATTATTGACAAATTTAGTAAGTTTACACATTGCAGGTTAGAACTTGAAGTTCTGAGTGTCTGAATAACTAAAAATGAATAGGAGGTGGCCACTATGCACTGCTGACCTCTGCTATGATAAAAGATTTTCCTGCTGCCTACCTAATGTCACATTTTGTCACTGTCATACATAAAAATATCAGAATGGCACCTGTATATCCATTAACATCGATGCCAACCACCAAGAGCTTGAGTGTGTCCCTGGATGCCTCCCTATGTTTGAAGGCCCAGGTCACAATGGACACCTCCAGGCTAGACTACTGTAACACGCTCTACAAAGGGCTGCCTTTGAGACTTACCCAGAAATTACAGCTTGTCCAGAATGCAGCGGAATGGGTCCTTATGGGGACCCTAATGATGGCACATATCCAACCAGTGCTTCGCCAGCTGCACTGGCTCCAAGTTGAGCACTGGATCAGGTTCCGGGTTTTGGTATGGATCTTCAAGGCCCAAAACAGTCTGTGACCGGCATATCTACGGAACCGTCTCTCCTGGTACACCCTCCAAAGAGCACTACATTCTGGAGATAAGAACCTCCTGGAGATCCCTGGCCCAAAGGACATCTGGCTGTCCTCAACCAGAGCCAGGGCTTTTTCAGCCCTGGAGCCAGCCTGGTTGAACTCTTTGCCTAATGACATCTGTGCCCTGTGGGACCTAAAGCCTGTAAGACAGAGAGGTTCCTCTAGGCCTATGGCTGAGGACAGCAACAGTTCCTCATCAAGCCTGGCCTCCTTGTCTCCCCCCGCTTTTGGAAAGGATTCATAATGCTCAAACACCACCTAATGAGATTCAATATGCTGTTTTATTGTTTTAAATTTTTATCTTGAATATATACATTTATTCTATTCATTGGAATGTATTTATCAATTGTTGTTAACCACCCTGAGCCCCATATGGAAGGTGGTATAAAATAAATAAATAAATAAATATTGATAAAATAAACCACCGTGTGTTGCAATGGGGCTTACTCCCAAGTGAGCATGCTTGATTTTAACTACATAGTACAGAAAGCTGGTGCAAAATCAGGCTGCAAATAAGAGTAAGGAAATCCTCAGCTCAGGGGGTTGCACGCATGCGTTAAACCAAGCCGGCTGTGTTTCCTCCGAGCTCCTCCTTCGAACTAAAGAATTTATAGCTCAAAGTTTGTAAACGCTACGCAAACCCAAATAAGAGGCTGATAACCAGGGAGCAGCTGGTTAGAACATCTTCAGAGTGGTAAGAACCTAATTTATTGCTGCGTTAGAAAGGAAAGCCTTGAGATTCTTAAGGCCGCTCCCAAAGCTTTGAATCAGATATGGCGAAGACAATTAAGGACCTATCTGAACAAATTGCAGGACTCCAAAATACAGTCCTCGCCTTTAAGAAAAAATTAGTGGTGAGTTAAACTCATTACGGGGAGAAGTTAGCAAAATAGGCACAGAAATAGCCACTATAAAGCAGACGGCTACGACAGCCAAACAGCTCGCTGAAGCTAATGAGCAAAAAATAACCTCTCTGACCCGCCAAATAAATGACTTGTCAGACAGAAATAAGTGAGCTAACCTTATCAGGGATATCCGAAGAAATTTTCGTAAATAAACTGGAAGAGTCCCTAATACAGTGGATGCAGACAAATGAAGTAGAGATAAAAGCAGAAGATGTTGAAAGAGTGCATCGACTACAAAGGAATGGGAGGGGAGGGGCCCCTAGAGATGTAATAATTAAATTCGCCAGAGAGAAAATTCAACAGCAAATATATACGGCACTAAAGAAGGGGAAAGACCTGACTTTTAGAGGAAGAAAAGTCTGGGTGAGACAAGATTTTTGTCAAGAGACCTTAAGGAAAAAAAATCTCATGCGCGCCTTTGCTCAAAAGCTTTATGCAAACAATGTTAAATTTTCATGGGGCTATCCATCCTCTATAATCATATTTTGGGAAGGAAAGCGACTTATGGCAAGGAACACTACAGAGGTAAAGGAATTACTTAAACAACTAGGAATCAACACAGATGACATGGGAGAGCAAGAAATGGAAGAGGAATCGGGGGTCCCTGAAGATGGTGATGAAGGAACTTCAGAGAGAGGAGGGAAACGCCTCAGGACCAGCTCCCGATAACCAATTAAGGGAAGTATACCTTTATTGATTGAGCTAATGATTATTATTAGTATTATTATTTTTTACAGTATCAAGAAGGGGGGGGGTGCATGCATCCCATGTAGTGGAGAGAGGGGAAGAGATTTTCTTTCCATTTTCATTCTCAACCACAGGGGGGAAAGGGAAGGGGATGGGTAAACTAATTAACCATTCAAACTTTTCACAGCCACGAGATGTCAAAGCCTTAATTGATGTGGGATATGGATAAAACAATAAAAATTTTATCACTGAATGTCAATGGTTTAACATCAGACATTAAAAGACAGGATAGCCAAGTTGGCAAGAGAGCAAAAAACAGATGTTCTGTGTTTACAGGAAACACATAAGAAAAGAAATGACAACAAGCCGTTGCTAAAAGACTCGACCTGGATGATGTTAGCGGAAGCTAGGAGCCACACCAAGGCCAGAGGAGTGGCAATAATGACTCATAAGAAACTTAGAGTAGAGGTACTAGAAAGAAAGACAGACAGGGAAGGTAGATATGTGATGAGGGGATCTAAACTCAGATTAGAGGGGAAGAAATTTACATTGGTAAATATATATGCACCCAACAAAGGACAAAAGAAATTTTTAGTCAGGCTATTTAAAAAAACTAAGCAATTCGCAGAGGGAGAATTAATTATGACAGGAGATTTGAATATGGATCTGACCAAAAATAAGGCAATTAAAATAGCAGATTGGGGCTTGAGGGAAGCACATGAATTGATAGGACAGCAACCAAAACCCAACCATGTATCCAGCCGGCACAAAACCCCATCATGCATAGATTACATAATTGTAGAAAAAAGCAGTAATCTGACTATATAAAAAAATCACAACGCACCCAATTTGGATATCGGATCATGCACCAATCACTATAGAAATAGAAGGTAATCAAAAGCCAAAAAGTAGAACTTGGAGGTACAATAATTTAATAATGGCTAAAGAGGAAGATAGGAGTTATATGATGGAGCAGATAAGATTATACTTTGGGGAGAATAGAGGGATTGTCCCAACTAATACCTAAGGGGACACTGCATAAATAAGGAAAAGTACATCAAAAGAGAACGCTATCTAAAAAGACAATCTAAAATTCAGGAACTGGAGAGGTTGCAAAAGGAACAAATCAACAATCACGATTTAAAAATACAGAGTCAGATAACAACAATTAAAAAACAATTAGATGAGTTGGACTTAGTTACATTATGGAAGAGAGAAGCAATGGTAAGAAATGACTTCCATAGAAATAGTATTAATTCAGCCAGAAGGTTAGCTAACTATTTGAAAAACAGGAAGGTAAGGCAAAAGATAGAAAATATAAAAATGAATGGCCAAAGAACTGGCAACTCAAAAGATATAGTAAAAGCCTTCAAGACCTTTTACAAAGAGCTGTATAAAAAAAAGAACATAGTCATATATGAGGAAGGTATAAGAACAACACTTAAAGAAAATGATAAAATTATGTTAAGGAAGGAAATAACAGTACAGGAGATAAAGGATGTAATTAAAGAATTGAAAAAGGGCAAATCCCCAGGCCTAGACGGTTTCACAAGTGAATTCTATAAAGAGACGGCAGATATATTGGCCCCAGAGCTCCAAGAAGTATTTAACGGAATACTGAAAGGGGGAAAAGCCCCAGATTCGAGGAGACAATCAGAAATAGTGGTAATCCCTAAACCACATAAAGACCCTGGACGACGACGAGGCCGCCGCCGCCGCCTCCCCGCCGCAGCCCGAGCACAAGCAGCAGAAGCTCTGGCACCTCTTCCAGAACTCCGCCACCGCCATGGCCCAGCTCTACAAGGATCGCGTCTGCCAGCAGCCGGGCCTCTCTCTCTGGGTCCCCTTCCAGAATGCAGCCACGGCAGTCACCAACCTCTACAAAGAGAGCGTGGATGCCCACCAGCGGAGCTTCGATGTCGGGATCCACATCGGCTACCAGCACCGCAACAAGGACGTGTTGGCTTGGGTTAAAAAGCGCAGAAGAACTATTCGCCGAGAAGACTTAATCAGCTTCCTGTGCGGGAAGGCGCCGCCACCCCGGAACTCTAGAGCTCCCCCCAGACTGACTGTAGTATCCCCTAACCGAGCGGCTTCGGCAGAGACGAGCTCTTCCGTCGAGGCAGACTTGCAGCCCTTCCGGGAAGCCATCGCTCTCCATGGTCTGAGTGGGGCGATGGCGAGCATCAGCGTCCGCTCGAGCACCCCGGGGTCTCCCACCCACGTGAGCAGCGGCTCCAACGGCAGCCGGCGGAGAAACGGACTCCATGACGTTGACTTGAACACTTTCATATCCGAAGAAATGGCCCTCCACTTGGACAATGGCGGCACTCGGAAGCGTACCTCAGCCCAGTGCGGAGACGGCATTACATAAAGACCCAGAGGAAGTGGGCTCATATAGACCTATTAGTTTACTAAATCAGGATTATAAAATCTTTGCAAAAATATTGGCAAATAGATTAAAGATCATACCTAACATAATAAAGGAGGACCAATATGGATTTGTAAAAGTCAGGAACATAACCCACCCCCATAAGGAATATTATAAATGTACTACAACATGGCCACAAGAAAAGGCTAGGCCTCCTGAAATTAGATGTCTACAAAGCATTTGATACACTCTCCCAGGATTTTCTGTGGCAGGTAATGACTAAATACGAGATGGGGGAGCCATATATAAAAGCTGGGGGGAATTAGCATACGAGACTGTGTGAGAAGGGGCAACCAGAATCAAAACACGAAAGTTTATGAAGATTGATCCTGTGAGAACTCCTGGATAAATGGGCGATTTGTTCAAATTAAAGAATCTTTTTATTAACAAAGAAAATGAGAAATGAAAAAAAAAGTCCTTCAGCAAAACATGCAACATTCAAGAGCTAGCTGGAAAGGCAGGGAGGAATGGGGAATAGCATTTTGGGAATCAGGTGATATTTAACTAGTCCTGGAGAGGTCCGCGGAAGCAGCAGATCTGGAGAGAAATGATCAGCGTTTTGTTCTGTGAAAAACAGAAAGAGAAGCCTATGAGTGGGATGTCTGTGTGGTTGGTACCAAGAACACACAATACACTGAGCAGATTTTTGGGTCTGATTCTTATAGGAAAATTGTGCTCTGAGACTGTGGGAAGGCATGTGTCTGGTGGGAAACTTTTGGAGAACAACTGTGATGATTGCTTTACCAGGGTGAAACAAAGGTTTGGGCTGTGGCCTGATGGGCGCTAATGGTCCTGTTGATGACCCAGGAAGGCTTGACTAGGCTCGTGACAGTGAGATAAAGGGATTAAGTTGCACTTAGGTGATAGCAAAGAGGAAGAAATGAACTTGTGTACGCAAAAGAGGGTTTGAGAATAATTGCTTGCTTGAGTTGCTAATGAAGTATTCCAGATATGTTTTGCATAAGTCCTGAGTAATCCATTTGCTTACGTTAGGCATGCCTTTAGGGTGGGGGAAAAGACATCTGTTCTGACCATCTCCTACTTTAATCAAAGTATATTTCTCACACTTTCCCATGGAGCTATGCAACTGGCATCCATGTTTGAAAAGTGCCCTGGTTTGCCCAGGCACTGGTAGCATGTGCCCCAGGATACTCTGAGCTTGAAGAGGGGTCCGGCTGCAAACAATTTGGATCAGTTTAAATCATGTCTATTGGACTGGACTCAGGGCCAAAGTCGATGAGTTATTTCCCCCTTTATGGTGGCTCCAAACGCACAAAATACTACATATGAAACAGCCAAAAAGGGGGAAGCAGCCCCTCAGTGCTGTTTCAGATTGGGGTAAGGTGTGGAGGGGAAGGCAAGGAGCTTTCTTGCCCTCACATTGCAGTTCCTAGCTCAAACCAGCTCTCCTTTATTTTTAACCAGACAATTCCAGGAGAGACTGTTGAGACTGGGGAACAGAGTCAAGACTGGGGAATCCAGCACTGACTCTTTTAAAAATGTAACATCCAGTTAGGGCCTCAGAGGGTTGCTGTTGGAGACCAGTGATCATCCATGTGGGACTTATCCTGTGTGGTTCCACAAGGCTCAGTCTTACCCCATGCAAGTTAGTCTCTATGCAGAGTCTTTAGGAGAAATCGCTTACGTTTTGGAGTAGGCTGATGACATCCACCTCTGTATTTCTATATCCAAATCACCCAGTAACGGTATAGAGCTCCTCAGTCACTGGTTTGCCTGCTATGGTTAAATGGTTAAGGGTGTGCAACTTGAAACTGTATCTTGACAAGACAGAGGTGATGCTGGTTGGGCAGGCTGAGTTCTTGAAGGACTTTGTGCATCCCATCACATTTGGGGTTCAGCGACCATCACTGACTCATTTAAGAGCCTAGGTATTATACTAGACCCAAAAGCAAGTTAATGCAGCTGCAAAAAAATGCTTTCTTCAGTCTTCATTTAACCTGGGAGAGGGCTCCCTTCCTTAACTTGGTCATGTGGATACATGCCACAGCAGTCATAGGTCTGGGCTATTGACATGCACTCTACATGCATCTGTCCTCTAAGTCTTCTTGGAAACTCCAGCTGGTACAAAGCACCACAAGGGTAACAGGTGTTAAAGGGAAGAAACCTTGAAGAAGTTCAATCACAAATAGTGGGATGCAATTGGGTACTGTTTAAGAGGAGAAAACATAAGTTTCTGGTATACCATCTAGGAATAGGGAAATAATGGTAATATAGGAAAATGAGGCTAGGAAAAGGAAAAATTGATAGCATTTGTAATGTACAGTATTTAGTAAATTCTTAACAGAGGTTGCAATGTCAACATGGACCCCGGTCACACGGGAGGATTTGCCCCGCGAAACGGACGGGTTGAGGGCACATCAAACAAGCGCAATCATATGGCAACATCTGGGAAGCGTAGCACACCTGTCACCAACCCATACCATCGGCCTGAAGAAGTGGATTTAAAAAGTACGAGCAAAAGGGTAGTAGCAACCGGAAAATGCGGGTTGCAGGCGAGTGTTGGATCGCGGAAGCGGAGTTAATCCGGCGCATCCGGCACGTGCATGCATCCCGTCGCACCAGATGTGTTTTTTCCAAGCCTCCACAGTATGCTTAGCAATGTAAGAGTGCGCATGTGCAAGACCCTTTGATGCGCTTCAACATCGCCATGTGATTGCCAGCTATCGGCGTCTGTGCGGCATCTCAGGGACATGTCTGATCATGCTACTGCGCATCTTTTTGTTCCAGCTCTAATTTGCCTCCCTTCAGCGGCTCATGTAACCAGGACCATGTTTTGCACTGAGACATTTAGGCCTACATCACCACCAAAATCTCCATGCTGCCTCTGGAAACAAATGGAAGGATTTACCATGTTATATGTAGCCCCATCATGTGGAGTGGCAATTCCCTAGAGGTTACTAATGATTGCATGAGAACTTTTTCCTCAGTAGGAGCAGAACAAGTGTGGTGAACTGTACATTCCCTGCAGTGGCATGGAGCATTCAAGAATTTTTTTTGGGGGGACACCATACTACTGTGTCAGACTTATATGGTTGGTATTAAAGGGGTTACCTGCCTTTTCTTAAAAATCAATAACTTTTGCACAACTGGTTCTCCTCTCCTTAATTGCCTCTATATTTTTGGAAGCCCATTGGTGAAATATAGCAATCTAGAGCCGAGACTAGTAAACACTTCAACATATAATTAAATTCAGACTGGACCTGGATTTGTACCTGTTATTTTTAAAGCATGGATTGGTGTGCTCTCATTATCTGAATTGTGTTGCTGCAATTCACAGGGCTGGGATGCTTGTTGATGTCTGTACTGAGATTACTTTGAAATGTCAAGTTGCTCAAAAATAGAAGCATTTATGTAGGTATAATCTAGTCAGATTTAGAATTTTTTAATCCCATTGCTTTAAACTCATATGTAATACTGTTAATTAGCAATATCACATTAAAGATGCTCAGAATTGCTTTCCTTCAGTTAGTTCAGGCCCTAAATGCATCATGTATAGTATTATGGTAATCCTTACAACAGCCCTGTAAATTAGGCTGTTATAATTTCCTTGACACTGATGGGGAGCTGAGGCTAAGAAAGTTGTTACTTGCCTTGTGGTTTCATGGCTAAAGTTGAGCTGAGGATTTCCTTTTTTTTTTTTTTATAAAGGTTTATTTTTTGTAGATTTTCTATATATTACATAATATCTTTTGTCTCCTTACTTTACATAACTCGATAGGTTCCCCCCTCCCTCCCTCTACCCCTTGTTTGTTGATCCTTTATTCACAAAGTCTGAATCTTCCACCAAATGTCCTGTCTTCCTTCCACTGTTATCCACTTTAGATAGGTCTTCCATCTCGCTTTAATTTCTTTGGCTTTATCCTCCCATGTGGTCTTCTGGCGCAATTTCTCGATGATGTCCGACTGCACAAATTCAAACAAATAAGTGTGCCAGGTATCTATTGTCCATTTGCTCTTATCTTTCCAGCCCAGAGCTATCACTACCTTGCCTGCTAACACCATAGCTTTGAGTATGGCCTGGGTTTCCTTATTGACTACCTTATTTCCTAATATACCCATTAACATCAGTTTAAAGTCTACATTCAATAAGATTCTACATATTTTCTCTATAGTTTGTATTATTTTTAGCCAAAAAACTCTCACTTCTGGACATTCCCACCACATATGGGAGAACCAACCCTTAAATTGTTTACAGTGCCAACACATAGGACTCGATCCTGGAAACATGTTTGCTATCTGCGCTGGTGTTTTATACCACTTTGTGAACAATTTATGTTCCAGTTCATTAAATTTAATTATTTTGGTTTCTTCTATTCCCTTCATTATTCTATTTGCATCGTTTTCCGATATCTGGCTTTCCTTACTCCATGTTTTCTGTAAATATAGTATCGCCTTATCTTTATTGGATAACATTTTCTTGTAAATATATCCTGCTAATCCTTGTTTAAATTTTTGCATCCTATTATGTATTTCTTCAATTGGTTCTTCTGTCCAAATATTTCCTTTTTCATTAACTTCCTTAATCATTCTATAAAGGCCTGTAATTTTTAACCAATATTGCTTGCCTATCTCCTCGATTAATTCCTGTGCTGGTTTTAGAGTGCCTCCTCTAAATAAGTCTCTTAGCCTATAATATCCCTTTGATCTCAGGAGTTTGCACCATTTATTTTCTCCTGTTTCGTTATAGAGGGACTTTAGTGGTGCCCACTTTGAGGTTCTTTTAAGCCATGAGGGCTGCCACTTGTTCCACACTGTTAGTGTTGAATACTAGGTCCCTTAACTTGTGTAAGATCTTTATTTGTCATTTTGGAGAATACCCCAAAACTCCCTATGTTATTATTGATTTCATTCTCAAAACTCACCCATTTTAGTCCCTCTCCATCGCCTATCTCCAATATCGATTTTATTTGGAATTCATAATAACTAATCAGGTCAGGGACTCCCCGTCCCAACTCTGATCTATGGCTGTAAATTATCTTTCTCTGTATTCTGCATTTTTTACTGCTGAAAATCCATTCCTTAATCACTCTGTTCCATTGGTCTAGTTTTTTGGTACACATTCCTAGCGGCATTGTCTGGAAGAGGTATATTAATCTCGGCAGCCAAAACATTTTAACACTTTTGATTCTAATAGATATATTCATTATTTTATTTTTCCACTTTTTCATATCTTTTTCTATTTTCTTCCAGACCTTGTTATAATTGTTCTCTGATATTTTATCAGTATTCTTCTGTAGTACAATGCCTAAATATCTGAGTTTTTTGGTACCCATTCCAATATTAGTAATCCCATGCATTTGTTCCCTTTCCTCTTTAGTCACATTAAGATACATAATTTCTGATTTAGCCATGTTCACCTTCAGTCCTGAACATTTTTCAAAGTCCTCTAATATAACTTTTATTTCTTTTATTGCCTCTTTGGGGTTTGTCATAGCGATTATAATGTCATCGGCAAATAAATTGATTTTCATTTCTTCCTTCCTTACCCTGTATCCTTCCACCCTTGCAGAATTTCTTATTCTTTCGGCTAGCTGTTCTATTGCTAGTATAAATAGGAGGGGCAAGAGACGGCATCCTCTTTGAATCTTAAAGGGTTGTGAGTGTTCTTCGTTAACTCTCACCACTGCTGTCCCTTCTCTGTATATTTCTTGGATCGCTTTTATATATGGCTAATTGGAGACTGCCTCTTTAGGTAACAAAATCACCTACTATTTCTACCTCCAAACATTTCAACAAGACGGCATGGTCCACAGTATCAAAGGCTGCTAATAAATCCTATAACAGCAACAAAAATCCTGTTAGAGCAACATACACTGAAGACTTGAAGAGGCAGTGGTCAAACCATAACACAGGCTTAACTCCAGCCTAGCAGATCAGACCTTCCCCATAGGCTCGGTACAAAAATTTAAACCTAAAATATGTACTTTCTCATGCATGCTACCTATCACAGGCTGAGAAAAATTCATGGTATCCAAAGAGGCTGCAAAATCCTGAGTCAGCCCAAACAAGGTGCTTTTGACATGAATGTTAAATCCTCCCAGAACACTCAATCTACATGTCTCCAGCACCAAACTTGAGACTACCTTCACCAGCTCAGACAGGGTGCCCAGCGCAGATCGAAGTAGCCAGTAAACTTTGCATGTATTCAAATGGAGATTATCCACTAAAGCTACCACTTTTCATCCCTCCTGGCCTGAAACCAGACTGAAAGGGGTCAAGAGCAGATGAATAATCCACAAGACCTGGAATTATTCTGCAACCACTCTTTTAATTACCTTGCCCAGAAATGGCAAATTAAAGACTGGACAATGATTGACCATAACATTAAGCAGTTTTTTTAAAGTAGTGGATGGACAACTGCTTCTTTTAATGACAAGGAAAGGAGCCCTGAGTCAGTGATTGGTTGATGATGGACATTGGGGACTAATTAATGTGGTCAGTACATGGTTGGACCTAGAGTACAAGTACTGGTCCTCACAGATTCCAAGATTCCATTGACAACCTTTATGATAACTTGGTTAAAATGATCCATAAGTGGATCAGACAATGCACTGGACATTTCTACCTTCTCAACTATAAAATCAGAGTATATTTGAAAAATCTGATCAGCAAAAATACTCCAAACAAGGGTCACAACTAATCAGTTTCTAAGAATTTAAAGACTCAGGAGTCATCAAGGGCCCAAATATCTTAAACAACTGAACTAGCTACAAACTAGTTTCTGCAATGGGAGCAGAGAACTATGACCTGTGGAGTGTCAGAGTCGCATACAGTGATGACTTGAAGAGGCAGTGGTCAGACCACAACAACCTGCCAGATCAGACAGATTAACTCCAGCCTGCCAGATCAGACCTTCCCCATAGGCTTGGTACAAAAATTTACGCCTAAAATATGTACTTTCTCATGCATAGCTCCTATCACTAGGCATGCCAGCCTCCACATGGGACCTGGGGATCTCCTGGAATTACATCTCTTCTCCAGACTACAGAAATCAGTTCCCCTGGGAAAGATGGATGCTTTGAAGAGTGGACAGTATGGCATTGTGCCCATTGAGGCCCCTGTCCTCCCCAGGTTCCATCCCCAAATCTCCAGACATTTTCCAACCTGAATCTGGAAAACCTATGCCCCATCCCCCGCCGGAGACCAGGGAGGACCTGGCAACCCTAGCTATCACAGGCTGAGAAAAATCCATGGTACCCAAAGAGGCTGCAAAATCCTGACTCAGCCCAAATAAGGTGCCCTCAGCATAAATGTTAAATTCTCCCAGAACTATCAGTCTACGTGTCTCCAGCACCAAACCTGAGACTACCTCCGCCAGCTCAGACAGGGTGCCCAGCGCAGAACTAAATGGCTAGTAACTGAGGGGATCCACACAGCCTCCCATGATTTGTGGGGGAACCAGATTTATTTTAAACTATAACCCTTCCCTTCAGTTACCAGGTGTTCTAAAGGCAGTGAGTGTCTAGGCTGTGGGTTTGCTGCTGCGAAGTAAGTTTTGTGGCACACAAGTAGAATGTGGAGGTCAATGAGGCAGGAATTGTATATTAACAACAAAGAAGATTTATTTATTTACAAGTAGCCTTCAAGGAACAGATCAGCAGCAGAGGTCTCCAGACAGACAAAAGAGAAACCTGGCTGAGGCATGTTAATTTAAAGAGTAGTTTCAATTTTCTTTAATACTTTCCAGCATAAACAGGCTTTCACCAATTAGCCATTAGGCTGGATCCTAAAACATACACAGGATTCCACCCTCACCAGCCTGCCCTTTCCCAAGAGTCAGACTAAATGGCACCAGGTCTGTTGATCATTGCCAGAGACAAGCCTGACTACTGGGTCCTCTATTCTCTGCCGGAAGTAGAGTTGAACCACTCTGCCACACAACCAAGCAGAGCTACCTTTCTCTCTGTCTGCTCTTTTCCTGAGCCAGACCTGAGCTCTCTCACTGCTCTTTTCCTGAGGCAGAATTCCACTCCTGCTGTGTTTCCCTCTAACATTCCATTCCCCTTCTCAAAGGTGACTGGATGCTGGAGTCGCACTCCCATAGGCCTGAAACCTATGTGGCTGTTTTCCCCCTTCAAGTGAGTGGCTGTTTTCCCCCTTCAGGGACAGGACAGCCTTCTGTCCATCACATACCTTCTCTATCCATCATATGCTTTCTCTATTCCTAGGACCTAATATAAGGAACAGACAATCAAACCTGGCAACACTTTGCACCTGTAATTTGTGAAATGGAAAAGACTCACAGAAGATGATAGCCAGCCCCACCACACACCTCTGGAGAAGAGTTGATGAAGGACCACATAACCAGGTGGAGTTAGCCGAGATAGATACATCCCATACGTTTCTTCTAACTATGTCTTGGTCACTCAGGACACATCTATTTTCTCCTCCACAACCCAAAAGGACATGCAGTTTTTGTTCCTCATTGAGCTGATACTGCACAATATTAATGAAGAAGAAGAAACAGTGTTATAAGATAATAGGAAGTGATTCTTGGTTAGTAGTCAGGTATAATTTTAATTAATAATTTTGGGGGGTGAATAATATAATAGATTGATGGAAAATAACATCAACAATCTGTATTATTGTTCATTACAAAAACTAATAAACTGTGAATTATAAAAAAGAAGAAGAAATAGGGGCCCCTGCACCAGCATCTCTCAGGTAGGGATGCAGGTTAGATAAGACGTGTGCTCTGTTACATTATTTGTGGCAGCAAGATTCCTGTTCTCATGACAGGACGTTCAAAAAGAAAGGCACTTTAACAAAACAAAGAGGCAAAC
The DNA here is from genome assembly GCA_029375565.1 of Gekko gecko. Classification (NCBI taxonomy): domain Eukaryota; kingdom Metazoa; phylum Chordata; class Lepidosauria; order Squamata; family Gekkonidae; genus Gekko; species Gekko gecko. Next base: position 219,212,692 of record JAPDNY010000001.1, read on the forward strand.
CAATCCATGTCTGCAGACAGTTAAACATTAAAAAAACACCCTAAAATGAAGAAATACATTGAAAAATTTTTTTGATGGGAATCATTAACTCAACACTTAAAAGGAGAACAAGAAATATTTTAAAGAATTATACAGATAACAACAATCAGCGCTTCTGGCAGATTCTGGCACCAAGATGTGCCTTCTTTTTCAAGTTATAACTCATCCTAACTTTATTTTGTACCTTGAATAGAGGCCAGGCATTCAAAAGAGACAAAGCTAATTTCAATCTACTGAGAATTCCTCTGGTAAGAAAAGTGGACGTATGACATATAAATTAGCTCCATAGATTGTATCATGTCATTCCTATTATGTTTCTCTGACAGGAAAGCAACAAGAACATTCAACCTCCCCCAGTTCTCAATTATGGCATTTTGTACACTTACAGAATAAATCTTCTTGTAGCTTGCAAAGTACATCTTGTACAAGCATATCTGCATTAGCTGAGACAGGTTGTTTTTTTTCTCAACCTCCAAGCACTGTCTGGAGCCAAAAGCTCCATCAGTGTAATAGACTTGAGACTTTTTAAAAAAAATTCAGGTGATTTTTCTATATTTGTATGCAAATGTTAATTGTGCTGCATTCATATTCAATACAGAATTTAAACTGCCATAAGCAAACTGCAAACACAATCTTCAAGATGATCACACTCTTTTGACAGGTACTGTAAAAGCATTTTGGAATTTTCAGATATGGCATGCAAAGGACTTGATACTTTTTTGATAATTAGATGGCTTAAGGCAGTCAGTGAAGAAGATGAAGACTTTTAAAAAATTAAGAAGGTGACTCCATTTCAGCAATGGAAAAATCTATGGATGAAACTTATCAAGTTCACAGTGAGTCAAGCACTCAGAGAAAATTGGTATAAAATGTCTTACTGCTGGCATATTACCCCAAAAGACATCAAGAAGATGTACAGAAATGATACAAGGATGTGTTGGAAATATAAGGAGATAGATAGTACTTTTTACCATATGTGGTGGTGTTGTAAAAAAACGACGACCTAGCAAATATTGGAAAGAAATACATATTGAAACTCGAACTATTTTGAATGCAAAATTTGATATGTTACCAGAGACTATTATTTGAAATTTTACCAGTGAATGCAGATAGAGCAATGCATGATTTGTATTGTTAACTGCATGTTAACATGTTAACTGCAGCAAGAGTAGTATTTGCAGCAAAGTGGAAGACTGAGGGTTGCCCAGCTCTTGAGAATCGGATAGACACAATGCAAGAATATGCAGTTATGGCAAAACTGACAAATTACATTAATCAAAGACTGAAAGATGAATTTGAGAACAACTGGCGAGCTTTTTATGCTTACTATAATCAATCCTTGTGCTTATATATTTGAATGTTTTATTTTATAAATGACAACTCCTATATGAAATATTAAGAACATTATCATGTGCACAGTTTTTATTACAACAAACTGTCATGTTAGAATTATATCTAAAGTGAATGAGAATTTACCTATTTTTATGATTAATAAAGAGGACAAAAATGAAAACACATTTTGAGCAGGTTGTTATCATGGTTTACTAAGCCACCATGTTATACACCTTTTTATATAGTTTTTAATCAATGATTGTCCTTAATATCTATAAAAATTGCGCTCTGCATTGCATTTTTATAATTTTATTTTCTTCTCTTTTTCCCTTACCCCTTTTCTTTATTCTGTATTCCTACCCCTTTTGGGGTAGTTAAAAAAATAAAGTTAAAAATAAAATTTAAAATAAGAAGATGGAGACTTTTGGGATTTCTAGGAAGTAACTAGTCACTAGCTACGCAAAATCAGAACATTCACTCAGCCAGTCTCGACCTTTAATATTCTCTCCTACATGCTATCTCAGGCAGTACTAATTACTATACTTTGTAATCATGCAAAACTTTCAACAACGGGTTTCATTATTTATACACTTAATAAAACAGATAGTGTCTGTTAGTATTTTAATACACTCAAGGGGTCACGCTTTGGAAATGCGGTACTGAAAAGCTATCACTCTAATCAGCATTAGCTGCTAAGCTGTTTTCTGTCTGCCAGACCTAATTCCCTTTCAATTGTCCCTTATGTTTTCTCATACCAGTCTAGGACCATTGTTTACCTTTAAGCAGTAATGTCACTCATTGATATTACCCGATGACTGTTCTTTTATACCCCAAAGCTCCTGGAACTGACTTTCAACAGACATTCTTGATAGCTACTCCAGCTTGCAGGATGTTGATATTTGTTTGTATGTTTGCTTTGCTCTATGATATAACTAAACATAATGCATTTTTGTTTATTATTAGTATAAACAACTGATTAAATGGTTTCTATGGCAAGGATGAATAACATACTTTGGCATATTTCTATGGAGTACATCTGAATTTAGTTTAATCCGAATATCATTGCATAGAATCTAGATGTAGCCATTCTGAAAGACCTTGCCCATCTTTGCATTACTGGAATTGCTATTTTTAAACAGACTGACTGACATTTCAAAACAAGGACAGTGATATGAGGATAATAAATTTACAGAGACATCAGTGGCAGTTTATTATATTTGACAAGCTATCAGTAAGAGTAGTAAACCAATTGTGCTTCTGGGGAACTGACTGTCATCTGTACAAAATAAAGGGAATCGTAATACCAGATGTCTCAAGAAGACAGCAGACTGAAACTGGATTATACAGGAGATGCAGAAAGGGCCCTTATTGGAGTTGGAAGGTTTGTAATCTCCTACAGATTGATCCAATGATGTGCTCAGGCAAGGACTGTGGATCTTTCCTGCTTTCACTTTCACCCAACAATCCCTCTGATCCTGGGGAAAGTTGATTCCCAGGGTCATGTGACCTGCATGGGGTAATAAGCACATGAGTCAGTAGGCAGCACTGAGAAGGGAGAAAGGAGATAAAATCAGTCCCTCTTCTCTTTTCCATTTATGCAGCTCCCCTGATGCAAGAAGAACGGGTTTGCCCCCTCTTTAGTCCACGAGCTCACAAGGCTATGACTTTAAGCAGGTGCTGTGACCTGGAAATCAACTTTGCCAGGTTCAGAAGAGACTGCTGAGGCAGAGGTCTCAGGGCTGCCAACTCTGGCTTAGAAAATTCCTGGAGATTTGGAAGCAGTGCACAGGTGGGATGGAGTCTGAGGGAGAGAGGGAGCTCAGCAGGGATGCAATTCCACAAAATCCACTCTCTGAAGTCTCCATTGCTCCAGTTGCCCTTGCTGCTGTCTGGAAATCTGCTGTAATTCTAGGAGAACTCCAAGCCCCACTTGGGGGTTGGCATCCCTCATGGGAATGCAGGGAAGATCTGAACCAACCAGCACCCCTGCTGACCAATCACTGGATGTAATCCTTAGCAGGTCTTCTGTTTTTGCAGTGAGAATTGGTTTAAAACATTAGACTACCTTCAACCTCTACTGTTTACAATAATTGTATTTTTGCACTCCAGTTCTCACTATGAAGTTTAGCTATATCTCAAATGCATGCAGTACACTTTAAAAAAACAATTTCCCATGCAAATGGATGATTTGCTTAAGTCTGTTAAACTGACCAAAGACTGCTTGCCAGTAAGGAACATCTCACACCAGGAGTTACCATCCACGACAAGCCTAGTAGAAAGGGGGGAGGGAATAACAGACCGGTTGTCATCTCCATGTCAAGGCTAAACATCTTCAACACATTATCTGGGAAGATCCTTCTTCTCAGAGGTCAGATGGAGGGGGAGTAAATGAAGTCTTTCTTTCAGGCAGCCTCCCCCCAGGCCAAAGTAACTATTCAGCAGCAACAATGAACCACCCAAAGAAGACACAAAGGTGCGGATTAGGCCTTGTGACAAACCCGGGTTCCAACTCAGTTCCCATATCCACTCAGATGGCAAAAGACCCAACAACATTCACATACCATCATTCAGTTCCACATCCCCTAATGTGATGCATGCTATCACAAACCAGCAATGCCCTTCTGCAATTCATATCAGCCATACTCAACAATCCCTACACGAGCATGGGCAAGTGTCAGTCATTAAAGATGGAGACACTCAAAATCAGCAGGGGAGCATTTCAGCCTTTCTGGACAGTCAGCAACAGACTTTAAAGTGGCAATACTTCAGTAGAAGAGTTTCAAAAGGAGAGTCCAGCCAAAAGCTGAGGAGTTGCGCAGGAACTGGGGGTGGGGTGTGTGTGTGTATAAAGTGGCGTCAAGTCACAATCGATGTATGGTGACCCCAACAAGGGTTTTCAAGGCAAGTGAGCAGGGGTGGTTTTGCCAGTGCTTTCCTCTGTAGAGTCTTCCTTGGTGGGTGAGCTCCTTACAGAAATTCTGCCTGGAACTACAACTAGTTGTTTCTCCTCATAGACCCACACACACCATTCAGATTAATCTTACTCTGACAACAGATCTTGTTTTCATTTGTGCTCTGAAACATTATGTATTGGTTAGAATCTGGGAGATCCAGGTTCAAGTCTCCACTCTACCCTGGAAACTCACTAGGGGCCAAACTACACAACGATAGTACATCACTGAGCCTACCATGGGGACACAATACTATTTTAATACTTTTTTACTTTTAAAATTATCATGGGACCCTGACCCCTCCAAGGACCATGGTGTGTGTGGGTTAGGAGTTCCTGTCTCCCCTCCATGCACACTGTTTTTAGGAGCCTTGTCCTTGTAAAGCTCCTGTTCATTTTTATGAGGCCTACGCAGGACTGTGCCTGTATCCATTAATGGGAAAAGAGCTGGTGATTGGGTTTGCCATCACAAATTTGGATCAGTCCTGAAAGGGACTCACATTCCCCCTCCCTCCGTTCTCACATCCCCCCTACCTCCCTTCTCAAATGTTACTCCCTGGTGAGCACGCCGTCCCTGCTCAGAGTCTCCCTTATACTTATTGCCACCTCACATGAACCCTGAGCTGAGCCTTGGCATTTCAGAACACCAGCCTCTTTTGTTTAGATAACAGAACGCCCCCCATTTTAAAAAGACTAGATTCCCGAGCAGTCACAGAAGGACCTGTTGTCTACTAAAACTCATGAGTAGGGCCTTGAAAACTCCCCATCAACAATTAGGACCCGGATAGTGGACAGGGTTGGCACGATGGTAAATCGCGTTTCTATTTAAAGTAATTATGTGCAAATTTGCATTTTACACATGTAAACTAGGGTACACAAATTTCGCATTCGTTTTTGATCCTCAGTAGATGGCCATTGTAGGCGGAGTCCTGGCTCAGATTACAGTCTTGAAAAATGTCGCCCCCGCGAAAGAAACTATCTGTATGAAACTGCGATTTTAAAGGATCACTCCTCGCCCTCTGCCCTTGTTTACAATCCGTGGACTAGTGCTGCGGAGCCCGATCCCAGGATCTCACACGCTCGACTTTCTCGGCGCCTCTCTGAGAGATGTAAAAGACTGCAGCTACGACAAAACAAACAAACAAAAGATATATACATGTTTTAAAAGCGAAGTCCTACCTCTCTCTTTAGAGCGCCCCGCTACACACATCCCATCTCAGGACACGTAGAACCCGTACGAGCGCAGGGTTGAGGCCAGAGAGAAGATCGGGGCTGGTGGGGGAACCCGTTATCGCTTGAGCTGCCCCCGTAGGAGCGCTCAGTTTGATCCTTGCTCCACCCTCGGTAAAGGGTTTGTAAAGTTACACGAGAATCTTGATCCTATTCGCTCCGCAGGTAACTTTGCGGGGGGGGGGTTGCAAAAGCGTCTTTGTGACTCGCTGCGACATTGCCATCTAGCGGCCCTATCTGGAAATACAAAACAACAGCATAGAGGTGTCGATCGGAGCCTGAAATCAAGAAGTTGGGGTTGTTACTGGAAGAGAGGTGACCTCTAGCGGCAGCAACCGGGAAGAACACAGGGAAACAGGTTGTTGGCTGAGAAATCCAGGCAACCTCCAATACCATCTAGAAGTCTGCACCATATAAAAGCTTATACAAGAATTAAACTTCGGTAGTCTTAAAGATGCCACTGAAACTTTGTGATAGTGTTTCTTATGTGAGCGTCATGAAGCAGAGGAATTAAGTGGTAAGGGCTGCACTACCACAGTAGAACATTATGGAATGCTCTGTATTGTAAAAACTTCCTGCAGATAATCAGCACAACAAACAAGGAGGGGATATAAAACCTTTCTCCTTGCTATGCTGGTTCTCTGTTTCTGTGGAGTTTTAACACAGAGGAACATTTAAAACTGAAATCCCCTTAGGGTTGCCAGTTCTGGTTTGTGAAACACCTGGAGTTTTGTGGGGTGGAGCTTGGGGAGGGCAGAATGGTATAGCCATAGAGCCAATCTTTTTTTTTGGTAAATACATTTTATTATTGGATATATTTTCATGTTCATACAATTTAAACAAACCAATACATATCCATTTTCTTTCACCCTCTCCCCCCCAAACAAGGCTTCCCGCAATGCTTCAACCCCATAATGACTCTCTATTTAGTTACATTTACTACTAAACTTATTTTCTTTTACTAATGGTAACAATTCAAAGGTCTAAATCTCTTTCAATTTCTCCTCAATAGCTGTCAAAACAAATCAAACCACGTTTGACATCCCAATTTTTCAACAAGTATTCTTGAAAGTCTTTCCAATCTTCGAAAAAGGTTTCGTCTTCTTCGTTGTTTAGTTTTCTTGTTATTTTGTCCATTTCTGCCATAAACAAAGTCTTTTTAATCCATTCCCATGTTTCAGGTATCTTATCTTGTTTCCAACATTGAGCAAAAGTCAATCTAGCTGCTATAATCAAGTACCATAATAATGTTCTCTTGGTTACATTTACTTCTTCCATTTTAAGACCTAGCAATAACATCTGTGGGTCTTTCTTAAAAGTACATTTCAGAATTTTTTGTATCTCATTGTGGATCTTAGTCCAATAACATACTGCTTTATCACATGTCCACCACATATGGTAAAAAGACCCTTCATTTTTCTTACACTTCCAACATTTGTTAGACATACTTTCATTTATAATAGCAATTTTTTTGGGCGTCATATACCATCTATACATCATTTTATAACAGTTCTCTTTAACATTTACACAAGTTGAAATTTTCATTGACTTTTTCCACAAATATTCCCAAGATGTCATAAGTATCTCGTTATTAATATTTACTGCCCACTTTATCATTTGCTCTTTTACTATTTCATCCTCAGTATACCATTTCAATAAAACCTTATACAGTTTTGAAATCATTTTTTTACCCTTTTCAATCCATACAGTTTCAATTTCAGTATAATTTTCTCTAAAACCATGTTCTCTTTTGTCTGTTTTAAATAAATCATAAATCTGTCTATACTTCAACCAATCATATTCAAATTCAACATCAATTCTATCTTTTAGTACAAAGTTTTTCCCTTCCAATTTTAAGAGACTTTTGTAGGGTAACCAATCTAAACCCTGGTTTCTTGAATATGGATTAATCACTTCTGCTGGTACTATCCAAAGTGGTCTTTCTTCCGAGAAGAATTTTCTATATCTCATCCAAGTCTCGAACAGTGATCATCTTATGAAGTGGTGTTTGAAAAACTTATCCATTTTCACTTTTCCATACCATAAATATGCATGCCATCCAAACTTATTGTCATGACCTTCTAAAGCCAATAACTTTTTATTCTCAAGGTTAATCCACTGCTCCAGCCATGTTAAGCAGATGGCATCATAATACAGTTTTAGGTTTGGTAATTGTAGTCCTCCTCTTTCCTTTGCGTCACATAAAATTTTCATTTTAATCCTTGGCTTTCTTCCTGCCCATACAAACTTCGATAGTTCTTTCTGCCACGTATCCAGTATTTTCCTTTGTTTTAATATTGGAATAGTCTGAAATAAAAACATCAAACGCGGCAAAACATTCATTTTTACAGTTGCAATTCTTCCCAATAATGATAGATTCAAGGTATCCCATTTCTTCATATCTTGCTGGATCTTGTGCCAAACCTTTTCATAATTATTTTTAAACAAATCAATATTTTTCATAGTCAATTCAATTCCTAAATATTTGGTCTTTGTAACTACTTCACATTGGATTTTCTCCTGAAGTTCCATTTGTCTCTGCTTCGTCATATTTTTACACATCACTTTCGTTTTGCTTTTATTGACATAAAATCCCGCAACTGTTCCAAATTCTTCAATTTTTTCCATCAATTGTGGTATATTCTCAATTGGATCTTGAATCATAAACATTACATCATCTGCAAAAGCTCTATATTTATGCACAAAGCCTTTTACTTTAAGTCCTTCAATGCCATTGTCTTTTCTTATCTCTATCAATAATATTTCCAATATCCAGATAAACAGTAACGGAGATAACGGGAAGCCTTGTCTTGTTCCCTTTTGAACTTGGAAAAAGTCTGTTCTTTCTTTATTTATGTTCAAAGCTGCTTTCTGTTCTGAATATATTGCCACAATCATATTTAAAAAGGACTGTCCTATATCCGTTTTTTCAATTACTTGCAACATGAACTCCCAATTTAAATTGTCAAAAGCTTTTTCCGCATCTAAAAAGAGAAATCCAACTTCTTTTTCTGGATGTTTATCATAGTATTCAATAGCATCAATCACCACTCTCAGATTGTCTCTAATTTGTCTATTTGGTAGAAAACCAACTTGTTCTTCCGCTATAACGCCATAGAGCCAATCTTTTAAAGCAGGGAAACTATTTTCTCCAGGGAAACTGATCTGGGCCATCTGGAGATCAAATGTAATAGCGGGAGATTTCCAGGTACCACCTGGAGGCTGATAACCCTACTTAGGATGTGGTGTAATCCACCCTACCAACCTCAGCATTCTACCACATCCTTGCCACTTAATTCTCTTGCATAGAAGCCTGCCCCTCTGCTTAGGATGACACTGCAAGTCCCACTGGACACCACGGTTTAACAGTTTAGCACACAGTACTAAGTTTCTCTGAATGACTGCAGAACTGATGTGTCTCACCACTGAGAAGTCAGATAACTCAAAAGATTGCCAATCAACAAGCTGGCTAGGACCTCCGTTTAACTAAACCACATCTCAGTAGCAAACAAAGGAGCCATTTGTCCAGCTGTACTGACATTAACATTGCAGTCCTACACAACCATTGGATGAAGATGGTGTGGCTTTGTGTTAACACATATATAATCTGTCTGAACAAATATAATTGACAAGTCTAAAAACCTCCTCAAACAGAAGGTTAGTGTGCTCAGGAGGAGACCAATAAATGTATAAGGCAAAACTCATGAACATGAAGAAAAGGTAGGGGTTCTTGCTTTTAGCATGACAAATTACGTTAAAGTTTGGTCATTTGCCCTGACCTGGATGGCCAAAGCTAGTCAGATCTCATCAGATCTCGGAAGCTAAGCAGTGGTCCTTTCTGGTTAGTACTCGGATGGGAGACCACCAAAGAAGGGTTGCTATGCAGAGGTAGGCAATGGCAAACTATCTCTGAATACTTCTTGCCTTGAAAACCCCATGGGGGTCTCTGTAACTGGGCTACAACTTGAAGGCACTTTCCACCCCACCACTCACTTATCATATCAGTGAGGCAAAACAAATAGGGCTGCCGTGATGGCAGTGCCATCCCGCATACAAGCTGTTTAAAACCAACTGACTTAAATGAAACCCTGTGACTGGATTGCCACCCAGGACATCTTAAAGAGAGTTACATCCTTCTAAATCCACTGAAGTCAATTGGATTCAAAAGATGTAACAGTTTAGGCCTGCGTGCAGGAGCTTATTGAAACCACAGTAAAATGTAAATAGCCGGTCTAATTGTTTTAGTTATTTTAATTATTAAACACTTATTTGGAAAACTGATCAGTAATGTCTAGTGTTCATTGAGATCAGGCCCAGTAATTTTTAATTTTGAGAGGGAGGTATGACATAGATCTAAAAAGCAACTCATTCTACTTATTAACTCTTTACAGCTTTGTTGTTACCTTCAGAAACTCTTTTCTCTTGAATGCATATTTGTGAAGTTGTATCAGATTATTCAAAAGCATAATTCTCGCTCGGAGGACGAGGGCATCTTGATATTGGGTGATTTCCACCAATTGCTCAGGGAGGCAGGACCACCTTTCACAACTTCCTGTCTCCCAGGTGGGAGTTGCCCCAGCCCAGTTTGCTTCCTGCCTCGACAGGGAGTGCAGTGTAGGAACAAAGCTCCTTGACCCTTTTTTACTTGCCTTTTTCCTAGAGTGGTTTCAGACCTGAGTCTTAGTTAATTACTCTCAGCATTCCACATTTAAGAAGGGTACATCTGCCTATCAGTCTTCAATTTTGATATATTTATTTCCTTCACTATGTTTTACCCTGGAATTAAACCCAGACAAATGGTGACCATATCAACTACACTTGTTATTCCAGTTTGGTCCTTGCATCTGTTAAACACCTTTATTATGCTGTATGCTAATTTGCTGCTCACCCTCTACCTATATGTATGGACTGGTAACTTCTATTTCAATGTATCTGAAGAAGTTGTTGTTGTTGTTCAGTCGCACAGTCGAGTTCAACTCTTTGTGACCCCATGGATCACATCATGCCAGGCCCTCCTGTCTTCCGCCATGCTCCAGAATTTGCTTAATTTCATGTTTGTTGCCTCGATAACACTGTCTAACCATCTCATCCTTTGCCGTCCCCTTCTTTGACCTTCAGTCTTTGAAGTGTGTATACACACAAAAGCTTATACCGAGAATTATATTTTGTTGGTCTTAAAGATGCAACTGGATGCAAACTTTGTTCAGACCTGAGAGTCTCCTAACCTCTCCAGCCTGTCTGTCTTTCTCTTAACACCTTTTCACACTTTCTCTCAGCTCTGGTGCTTCTTTTGTCTTCTGGATTTTTCTCCACTCCTCCCCTCCCCGCGTGCATCCCTTCCTCTTAATGGCTCTGGAGCTTTTCTGTTTGACCTCAGCCAGATGGACTCCCTGACCACGAGAATAGATCTTCAAGGGGGTAATGCATGTTGGAAGAGAGGAACCACTTGGGAACAGTGACCATAATGTCATTGAGTTTAACATTTGTACAGATAGGGAGTTGCCCAAAAAGACTGACGCAAGCACTTTTAACTTTAAAAGGGGTAACTTCTCTGGTATGAGGGGACATGTGAGGAAGAAATTGAAAGGAAGACTATTTTAAAATACAGTCCTAGAAGCTTAGAAAAATATATACCGCAGGTTAGGAAAGGCACAAATAGGTATAGAAAAAAGCCTGCATGGTTAACAAATAAAGTAATGGAAGCTGTAAAAGGTAAGAAGGATTCCTTTAAGCGGTGGAAAGCTAGTCTTAGTGAGGTTGATAAAAGGGAACACAGACTATGGCAAATAAAATGCAAGTCTGTGATCAGGCAAGCAAAAAGGGAATATGAGGAGCAGATCACAAAAAACATAAAGGCCAACAATAAAACTTTCTTCATATACATTAGAAGTAGGAAGCCAGCCAGGGAGGCAGTGGGGCCCTTGGATGACCAAGGGGTAAAAGGAGTAGTGAAGGATGATAGGGAAATGGCTGAGAAGCTGAATGCATTTTTTGCCTCTGTCTTCACTGTGGAAGAGGAGAAGTGCTTGCCCACTCCAGAACCACCGATTTCAGGAGGGGGTTTGAAAGACCTGAATCAGATTGCGGTGACAAGAGAGGAAGTCCTCCGACTGATGGACAATTTAAAAACTAATAAATCACCAGGCCCGGATGGCATTCATCCGAGAGTTCTGAAAGAACTCAAATGTGAACTTGTGGATCTCCTGACAAAAATATGTAATCTTTCTTTAAAATCTGCCTCCATTCCTGAGGACTGGAAGGTAGCTAATGTCACTCCCATCTTTAAAAAGGGCTCCAGGGGAGATCTGGGAAATTACAGGCCAGTCAGTCTGACATCGATACCGGGTAGGTTGGTGGAAACTGTTATTACGGAAAGAATTAGAAGGCACATTGATGAACAAAAACTATTGAGGCAGACTCAGCATGGGTTCTGTAAGGGAAGATCTTGTCTCACTAACCTGTTAGTGTTTTTTGATGGAGTGAACAAACATGTGGACAAGGGGGACCCAATAGATATTATTTACCTTGACTTCTGGAAAGCTTTTGATACAGTTCCTCATCAAAGGCTCCTAAATAAGCTCAATAGTCATGGGATAAAAGGACAAGTCCTCTTGTGGATCAAAAACTGGCTTATAAATAGGAAACAGAGAGTGAGTATAAATGGGAAACTTTCTCAGTGGAGGGTGGTAAGCAGTGGGGTATCACAGGGATCAGCACTCGGTCCAATGCTTTTTAACTTGTTTATTAATGATTTGGAATTGGGAGTAAGCAGTGAAGTGGCTAAATTTGCAGATGACACGAAGTTGTTCCAGGTGGTGAAAACCAGGGAGGAGTGTGAGGCACTCCAAAGGGATCTGTTGAGGATGGGTGAGTGGGCATCAACGTGGCAAATGGGGTTCAATGTGGCCAAGTGCAAAGTGATGCACATTGGAGCCAAAAATCCTAAATATAAATATACGTTGATGGGGTCTGAACTGGCAGAGACGGACCAAGAGAGAGATCTTGGAGTCGTAGTAGATAACTCAATGAAAATGTCTAGACAGTGTGTAGCTGCAATAAAGAAGGCCAACGCTATGGATTATTAGGAAGGGAATTGAAAACAAATCAGCCAGTATCGTCATGCCCCTGTAGAAATCATTGGTGCGACCTCATTTGGAATACTGTGTACAGTTCTGGTCACCACATCTCAAAAAGGATATTATAGCATTGGAAAAAGTGCAGAGAAGGGCAACTAGAATGATAAAAGGGTTGGAACATCTTCCCTATGAAGAAAGGTTAAAATGCTTGGGGCTCTTTAGCTTGGAGAAACGACGGCTGAGGGGTGACATGATTGAGGTTTATAAGATTATGAATGGGATTGAGCAGGTTGAGAAAGAAGTACTTTTCTCCCTTTCTCACAATACAAGAACTCGTGGGCACTCCATGAAATTGCTGAGCAGTCGGGTTAGAACAGATAAAAGGAAATAATTCTTCACCCAAAGAGTGATTAACATATGGAATTCATTGCCACAGGAGGTGGTGGCAGCTACAAGCATGGACAGTTTCAAAAGGGAATTAGATAAACATATGGAGCAGAAGTCCATCAGTGGCTATTAGCCACAGGGTATAGATGGGAACTCTCAGTCTGGGGCAGGTGATGCACTCTATTCTTGGTGCTGGAGGGGGCAGCACTGGGAGGGCTTCTGGTGTCCTGGCCCCACTGCTGGACCTCTTGATGGCACCTGGTATATTTTGGCCGCTGTGTGACAGAGTGTTGGTCTAGATGGGCCATTGGCCTGATTCAACATTGGCTTCTCTTATGTTCTTATGTAACTAGACATTGGCTCTTAGCCTCAGCTTCTGGGAGGGGTTACTAGAGAGACAGGCAAATGGTGAGTTTCCTTCCTGTTTACTCTTCTGTCCCTATCCCTTTGATGTGTAGACTGATACTCTCAGGGAATTGCTTCCTTCCTTCCTTCTTTCCTTCCATTCTCTCTCTCTCTCTCTCTCTCTCTCTCTCTCACACACACACACACACACACACACACACACACACACACAGAAGGAGCACACTCTCCATCTTTGCCACCATGGATGTAGATGCAATCTGCATCTGCACACATCCAACTAGTTAGATTAGATTCTATAACTATCTCTCAGCCTGTATTATATAGAAAGTAGTTCCTTGAATAAAGGATTCTTATTAGTTTGAAACTGACAAGTGGCTCTGTGTAACTCTGGCACATACAGAACAAAGAAGCTTGGCTGTTTGTAGCCTGTTTGTGCACTCTGCTGAATTGATACAGGTTCCTGATTTACCATACCAGTGAATCTAACAATGCACAGTCAGAGGTCAGTTCAGTTTCCTGATTTCTTTGGAAAGTTGATGAAAGGAGAGTGCACCAAGCTGATATCTAACAGGCAGTTCCCAAATGTTACTAAAAAGCTTTATTCCTTGTCTCCTCACATTATGGAATTGTTGCAGTATCCCTTAGTGGACACTCCAGTTGCAGTACCACAGTCCACTGGCCTGGTCTCCAAAGATACTGTCAGTAGATTGGACAGAAAATTAGACCACAAGAGTCCCACAAGGGACTTGGTGCACTCTATGGCTTCACACATGTCAAGTGGATCTACATTTTAAGTCCATAGTAATAGCATACCTATTCCAGGGTGGAAGGCTGTTCAGGGACCATTGTGACAATATACTGGTTGAGACTAGGGATAAAAAGATGGCCATTCCCAGAAGTCTATGGAGGGACAATAGGACAACCTTCCTCTCTCATTCCCTTCAAATTCAAATTTTCAAATTCAAATTTATTTCTTACGGCCAATTGACCAGCAGTACCAAAATGAAATAAAATAGTACAATCACAAGCCCCATCTACTTTAAAACCGTAATCATATCCCCAGATTCTAAATTCCAGATGACAACTTTACTCCATCTGTGTTTTTTGCTAAAAACTTCCACTTATTTATTACTAAAAAATAATATTTTGCTACTACCAAGGTTTCTGACTTTTTGGTATCTTCCAACAAATATTTCAGCAGCACAATATCTGCAAATTTCAAATAATTATCTAAGGGTTTAAATTGGGAGAGTAAAGGAAATATAAACTGATGTCTTTCTCAGGAATAAATTTTACAGTGTGAAAGAATGTGAGTGATTGTTTCAACTTCTTTTTCTGAGCACAGACAACATCTTTGATGGATAGGCCAACGGAGATACCTTCCTTACAGTATGTAGAAGGGATGGCATCGAAACGTGCTCTAGAAAAGGCCCATCTGTATTTTTCATATGTGATATTAGGAAGATATGGTGCTGCTGCAAACCCAGGCCAAGATTTTAGAGGAATACATCTTGGGTAAAAGCACTTCATCAGTTTGAGCCTCAATATCCAGCAAGTGCTGACAAGCCAAAGATTTCGCTTTACTCATACCCATTTCCAAAAGATTTACTGGACATAATCCAATGGTACATAGTTTATCCATTATTCTGATGGACCAGTCTGAGTATGGAGTAGAAGCTAGAAGCAGGGGGGTCAGTCCTGTAGGTTTCAGAAGGATTCTCAACCAGTAGTAGACCAAAATTATCCAGATTTTCAGTTCCACTCATGGTATGCCAGCCTCCTGTCTCAAAACCACATTAGCTGTACATTTTGGTACATTAAACAGTGCTCTGAGAAATTTAGATTGTACTCTCTCTAGTATCTTATAATTACTATTATTATTTAAAATTATTTGCATCCCATAGGTAAGTTGGGTCAACACTTTGGCGGAAAAAAGCTTTAAAGCTGCCAGGACTAAACCTAAGCCCTCATTTCTAAAAAATGGCACTTCTTTCTGCTGTATTAATTGAAGATGTAATATGAGCTGATGGACTACCATTATATGAGAAGGTTATCCCCAGATATTTAAAAGATTTTACTTGCTCAATGTTCTGACCATTAATTTTCCAATTATATTTATTATATGCTCTATGAAAATGTATTATTTTGGTTTTGGGTAGTTGATAACTAGCAATTCATCATCACATTGTTTAATAAATGTCTTCAGAGCATGTTTTAAACCAACTCTTGTTTGTGTAATAAGAATGGCATTGTCAGCATACATAAGTATTGGCACACTTTCACCCCCCCCCCGTAAATTTAGGGGCATCTTTGTCTATCCATTGTAAACACTGGATTAAAGAATTTACATGTATATTAAATAGAAAAGGGGTGAGCGAGCAGCCTTGTCTGACTCTTTTCTGTGAGGGGATACATTTGGATAGCTTACCCTCACAGTTATATCTAATTTGTAATTGAGTATTCTCATGTCATTTAATCATCAAAAGTAAAAGCCTTTTGTCAAGCGGATTAAATTCTGCTAACTTTTACTTTGTTTTGGGAAACTTACTTCTTGTTGATATTATGGCTGGGAGAGGGTGGAAGCCGGGTCTGGAGAAAAAAATGTCAACCGGAAATAGCGTACCAACGACTCCCTCCCACAACCAGGAAGTAGTTGTAGATATGTCTGCACTGTTGGCGAATGCACTGTGCCCCCTACTGGAGCAGATGACTAACCTCAACGTTAAAATGGATAATATGCAAAAGCATATGATTCAAATGGACAGAAGGACTTCAGTAACCAAAAAGACGTTAAAAAAAATGGAAAAACAGACTGAGAGTATCAATAAAAAAGCAGATGAAGCAGAAAAAGAGAGATCCTCCAATAAAACTTAACTAATACAGCTCCAGCTGGAAAGATCCATGTACATCTCCAAGGGATCCCAGAATGAAGACTTAAAGGCTCTCTTAGCAGAGACTTTGGCTCCAATAATGGATTACAAACAGGAAGATTTATTGAAGGAGATGGACTGGGCTTACAGGACTTATCCAGACTTTATTAAAAAAAATAAACTCCCGGGAGAAATATGTTTGAAATTCATGAGAAGGTCTACCAGAGATCTGGTGCTGAAATCTATACAGGGGAACCCCTTAAAAATCAAGAATGAAGAGATAAAAATCTTGAAGGATATTCCCTTTGAAGTTAGAAAGCAGAGGAGACTCTACAGGGAGCTTACTCTCTCTCTACAGAAGAAAGGGGTCCCTTACAGGTGGTTATTTCCTGAAGGATTGAGTTTCAAATATGAAGACAGAAAATATAATATTGACACTGTTCCTAAGGCCAAAAAGTCTGTGGATCAATGTTGTTATTTAAAGCAACACAACAAAGATAAGAAACCTAAAAAGGATGAGAAGGAAGAAGAGAAAGAAGAAGAATCCTATTCACAGGATTCAGCAAGCAGTAGTCCAAAACTCTTTAGTTCCTCAGATACATCGGAGTCAGAGAAAGGAGTAGCCGCTCCCATATCCTGAGGAAAAAAGAAACACAAGAAGAAAAGAACCTAAGACTAAGATAATCGTTGATAATGCAGTTTTTGCTAACCAGTCAGTTTATGCAACTCTGTATTATTTTTTGTTAAATTTTTTATAAGCAATAATAACTTTGTAACATTAGGTGACAATGACATATATGTAACCAGATCATGTCACCATGTTAGTCTTCCCCTCCCTATATCCAGCAGTTTGTTTAGAGTTAGGGTTTAGTTTCCTTTCCCCATCCTTGTAGAGTATGTTGTATTAGTTTTCCTTCCCTATTTCCCATAGGTTTTAGAAGTAAGGATTTAGTAACCTTTCCCCATATCCTGTAGTAATGCAAAACTAATAAAATACTTATATATATAAAAAAAGTAAAAGCCTTTTGTCTATGGTTGACCCTTCTAATTTTGCCCAGAGTCTCTCTCATGAAACAGTATCAGAAGCTGCCTTAAGGTCTACAAATGCGACAAATAGTGAGCCATTAGCTGTTCTTATATACTTTTGGATGAAATAATCTAAAATGAGGCAACGGAACAGAGTTCAACGACCTTGGGTGAACCCTGCTTGCTCAATTTCTAAATGATTCTCTTGATTTAGCCAGCTACACAATTTCATACATAGATGTTTAGTATACAATTTACAAATGATATTTAGGAGACTAATTGGTCTGTAATTATTTGGATCGGCTGTATTGCTTTTCTTATATATGGGTACAATGATTGCCAAACTCCAGTCTTTTGGTATTTGGGCAGTTTGATCTATATAGGTAAAAATGTTAGCAAAATCGGTACCCACCAATCTATATTTGCTTTTACCAATTCAGCAGGAATAAAATCACTTCCCGGGCCTTGATTTATCAGGAGAGTGACTTCTCCAACTGTGACAGGAGGCCATAAAGGAGTACTTTCTAAGGGAATCTCTATGAGGAGCACAGGACACAGGTCCTTGTATAGTGCTGCAAAACGATTCTTCCAGGTCTCTGTGGGAATAGTATTAACCACAACTTTACTTCTATTTCCATTTCTGCCAGAGACTAATTTCCAAAACCTAACATTGTCATCATTCTTAGTAACCTCAGTTAGAGTCTGCCACTTAGAAAGCATGTGGTTCTCTTTTTTGTTTTTAACAATGCTTTATAAGCTTTTTTGTTGGCCTGAGTTTCAGATTTTGTATTACAGGTTGGATTTTTTTGGAATATTTTAAAACTCTCAATAAGCTTTTGCTTTGCCTTGACACACTTCTGATCAAACTACCCTTTATTAAATACCTTTCCACTAAATTGGGAATTGCCAGATCTTGTTAAGAGTGGTTTGAGTTGTGAGGTAAGTTCAGTATAAAAATTTAGTGTGGAATCCTCTTCCTTTCAGGGATTTGTTATCTTGTAATAGATACCCTCTTTTGACTGTGTCCAAGAGATGAATTTCTTATTGAGTGGGCTAACCCATTTAAGTATCAGTCTGCCTCCTACTGCTTCTTCCTTATAGATCAATATTTTATTATGATTTAGATGTTTAGCTTCAATTTCCCAGCTAAAATTCAGGGAGAAATTATCACTTTCTGGTCTTATATCTATCATAAATTGGAGATGTCTAATTAATATATCTCGAGAAACCAAAATAGAATCCATTGTGGATTGTTTTATTCCTAGCTGAAAGGCAAATTGACCCAGTTGGTTCCCCTTAGCGAATCCATTTAATATAGTTAAATTTAGTTTGGAAACTATTTGGATCATATATGAGCCAGTAAAATTTATCACTGAATCTAGAGATATATGGCTGGAAAAAGGCTGATCAGTTTCTAAATCATTGTCCAGATATTTCTAACAATTTGTCATCATTATGCCCCAATCTAGCATTGAAATCTCCACCAATAATCAATGTTGTAGAAGGAAAATTTTGTATAAAGTTAAAAATATAACATTCTACCTCCTTCCATGATCTTTTGGTTTGTTCCTGAGAGGATTGGGGTTGTAAATATAGATTTATACAGATAACCAAATATTTATGGAAAGACAGAACTACAGCTGTGACCCATTCCTTATTATTTATCAAGTCTTCGACAGAGGCTTCCAGAGCGGTAGATATAAATATTCCTAGGCCACCTGAAGGTCTCCCCCCCTTTTAAACTTGGGGAAGCAGGGGTTAATACAGCCATATAATTGGGAATATTAAATTCCCTTGTCATCCATGTCTCCTATTAAAAAAGTATGTCAAATTGTGTAATATAATCCATAAAATCTCTGCCCTGCATTTTGTTTAACCAGCCTGCAATGTTCTAAGACTGGTTGTCACTTTGATGTTTCAATAATGTTTAAAATATTCTCTGTATCTTTAAAAATGCATCCCTTACCCACAACTTTCATATGATCCTGTTGCATCTTATTGAGAGACCTTGGTAAATTTGTATACTCTTGTATATTAGAGATTTTGCCATTCATCCTTGAAGTTGATCTATCCTGCAAATCAGAAATAGGAGAGTTGTTCAAAATCAAATTATTGGTTTCTGTAACATGGTTTGTGGGGTTGCTGGAGACACAATCCTTTTTTGAAACTTCCTTATTCATCAGTAAGTTGTTATGTCTGGACTTCACAGACGTGTCTTCATCAAAATCCATAAGTTCATGACAAGTAGTTTCTCTACTTCCTGGGGTATTTAGCAAGGAAGAGATTTGCAGTCTCTCATTTTTCCCTAAAGAATTATTATCTTGCTTCTTGATGTCACTCCCTAGCTTCAGAAGTTTAGTTCTTAATAGCTCCAGTCTGTCCACTATCACAGTTTGTTCCTCATTTGGTAAATTTGAAAAAGATTTTATCATTCCCTTCATTCTCACCACCTTATCCCATACCAGACAAAATCAAAGGAGATCCCAGTGGTCCCCAGTGCAATAGACCACCCCAGTTTCAGCCCTACAAGTCCAACAAATCTGATCAGCTGTCCAAACAAGGAAAACCATGACACTAGGACCTTTCATTGGGGACTTTCAAACCCATTGGCTTCAGTCTCAACCAGACCACTCAGCTCTGAAAACCATCCAGTCTGGCTGCACCACATAGTTTCATAGCCTCCTCCCAGACCACTTCCTTCAGTCTCCCAGATCTATCTGAAAGGAAAAACATCTGAGGAACTACAACCGCCATCAATTACCTACTGAAGGTACAGGAAATAGAGCCAGTTCTATCCTGTGAGCATTACTCAGGAGTTTACTCCATATTTTTCACAGTGCCCAAGAGAAACACGAACTGGTGAGTCATTCCCAATCTGAAGTATATGAACAGGTATGTGGTACACAAGCACTTACTCCCCAAGGCCTTCATGACCTCCATAAATCTCACATTCCCATATTTCCAGGGCATTGCAGGTTTCTCCGGTTTGCCTACAACGACCAACTTTTCCAACTCAGAGCTTTGTCCTGGCATCAGCTCCTTGGGTCTTTTCCAAGGTCCTCATAGCACTGGTGGTTCTGATCTGTTGGCAAGGAATACAAATCCACCCTTATCTGGACAGCATCCTGATCTCTTCTCCGACTCAGGAGCAAGTATCCTGAATAAGGAGAAGAGCAATCTTACCCTGTCACGGAGGCTACAACACCTTGGCATCATCAAATACATGTGCCTCCTGGAAGACAAGGCCTCCAAGATCTCAAGCTTAGCCATAGATATGGTCAAAGCCAAAACCATCCAGCTGATGTTCCTGGCATGCCTTCAGGGCCTAATGACCTCCTGCATATGGACAGATCTGTGGGCCCATTTCCACACTAGACTTCAGTGGTTTCTCCAGCCATATTAACTAGCGATATTGCAAAAAGCAACAAAACTCTGAGCCTAATGCTATCTCTGAGACAGAGTCTGGTGGACCAGCCCCAACAAACTGAAACAGCATCAATCCTACCTCCTGGAACACATCTTGCAACTCTTTATGGATGTGAGTCTGTCAGGTTGGGAAGTGTTGCTGGTCAACCATCTTGCCCAAGGCACCTGGATGTCAAAGGAAAAGACAACGAGCATCAATGTATCTTAATTCAGAGCAGTCAGAAAAGTGCTCACCTACTTCCAGACAAATATCAGGGGCCAGCATGTGCTTATCAGGATGGACAATATTTCAGCCAAGAACCACAACAAAAAGCAGGAGGGTTCCAGGTCAACCACTCTACAAACAGAGACCGAATTCATCCTTTCCTGGGTAGAGAAACATCTACAGTCCATCTCAGCAGAACACATCCAAGGTTCCCTAACCATTCAGGCAGACTGGCTGAGCAGACAGACCGTCAATGAAAACAATTAGTCCATCAAACAGGAGATCTTCCTACAAATTCCAGCCAGATTTGGGACTCTGGAGGTAGATGTTTGTCTCAACATCCAACATCAAGTATCAAGATTCTTTTCCAGATACCATCACCCTTGGTTAGAACAAGCAGATGCTCTAACCTCACCATGGCCCAAGGGTCTACGGTACGCCTTTCTGCCACTCCTGATGATCCCCAAAGTCTATGAAAGATATTTTAGGAGGAGGCAAAAGTGATCTTGGTGGCTCCAGATTGGGCTTGCAGGCCATGTAGAGCTCTCAGTAAAGGCCCCTTGGAAGTAGTAAAGGCCCCTTGGAAGATTCCAGTGAGCCCAGACATGTTGCAGCAGGGCCTGGTTTGGCATCTGGATACACAGTGGCTCCATCTGGCTGTGTGGCTCTTGAAAGGAATGGGTTCTGAACCTAGGCCACTCCTCAGAGGTCACGGTGATCATCATGGCCTCCAGAAAGGCCTCCACAATGTTACTTGGAAAGCCTTCATGAGGTGGTGCCAATGCAAGCATGTCAATCCCTTCAACCCTGGCCTGGGCCATTGGTTGGCCTTCCTACAAGAGGGATCCATCAGAAGCTAAAAGCATTTACCCTTCATTGCCAGATAGCAGCTATAGCCACAATCCTACCACAGATAGCTGGCGTCCCCTTATGCAGACTAGAGATGGGCACAAACCAGGAAAATGTGGTTCATGTCAGTTTGTGAACTGAATCACAAGCTGAACCAAACTGGTTCATAGCTGTGGTCCTGCAAACCCTGTTGAAAGGGACCCCAGTCCCTTTAAACAAGCTTTGCAGAAAGCCTGAAAACACTGAGTGACAGGGAGCAGCCTGCTCCCTGCTGCTCAGCTGTGCTGTTTTTGAAGCTTTTGCGGGGAACAGAAAGCAGGGGTTTGAAGGGACTCAGAGTCCCTGCAAACCCATGCTTTCTGCTGTATTCACGAACCACCACAAACTGCTTTAAAAGTTTGTGGAAATTTGTGACAGTAGACCCTTCATGAACTTTGGTTTGCGAAGCAGGAACAGAGCAACATTCATGACAAATTTTGCTTTGTGATTCAGTTTGTGCCCATCCCTAACCCAGACATCCTCATATTGTATACTTCCTCAAAGGGGTCATGCAGATCAACCCTCCTGTGATCCACAGATTCCCTTCATGGAGCCTGCACATAGTTATTTTGGCTCTTAGGAGCCCACTGTAGTGTTGTGGTTAAAGAGCGATGGACTGTAATCTGGAGAACTGAGTTTGAAGCCCCACTCCTCCACATGTAGCCAGCTGGGTGACCTTGGGCCAGTCACAATTCTCTCAGAGCTCTCTCAACCCCATCTACCTTACTGGGTGTCACAGAGAGAGGAAGGTAAGCTGCTCTGAGACTCCTTTGGGTAATGAAGGGTGGGGTATAAAACTGACTCTTCTTCTCACTAAACTTCCTTTTACATCCAAATTTACAATAGTTCCAAGCAACCCTAAAAGGTGAAATCTTGCACACAATGTAGCCGTAGGCACACAAATTACTAGACAAGGCAGAAAATGAGACAGCCCTGTTGCCTTTTCATATATTTCAGTCAGAGTAATTTAAGGGAGGAGGAGCTAGAATCATGTATCTACTAAAGCAGAATGCAAGCTTTATCTACATGTGTTCATGAGTGTGCATGCACACATCTGTTTGTAGACTCTATGAACAGTTCTGCAGCTAGCTTGAGCTCCCCCCCGGAAAGAAGTGCAGAGTACAAAGGTTTAAATAAACGAATGAAATAAATCAATAAGTCCTTACTAACAGTTAAATGAGCATAAAATGGCAAGGTATTCAAAGAAGGAATGACATTAATTCCTACTAATTTATTGACTTACTTAATAGCCAACTTTTCTCCGCAGTGGGGACCAAAGTGTCTTACATTGTTCTTCTGGTCCCCATCTTATCCCCACAATAACAAGGCTAAGTGTGTGTGACTAGTGCAAGGTCATGCAGCAAGCTTCCATGGTAGACTAGAGATTCAAACCTGGGTCTCCCAAATCCTAGTCTGAAACTCTAACCACTCCATCATGCTGTAAAACCTGTTAACTAGGTTATCAGATCTAGACAAGTGGCCTACTGCTATTGTTGATAGTCTCTGTACTTTCTTGATTTGAATTATTTCACCCATACTTGCTGCATTTCAGACCCCCTTGACCATGCTGCTATTTTGTTCCTACTCATAGAGAGAATGGTGACTGACTTCCAGTATAGTATAGTGGTTAGAGTGTTTGACTAGAATCTGGGAGACCCCTTGGAAGTTTGCTGGATGAGCTTGGGCCAGTCACACATTCTCAGTTTAGCCTACCTCACAGAGTTGTTGTGAAGGTAAATGTTCTGTAGTGGGTTTGACACATTAAGGGGTCAGGAAACAACGTGATAAACAACACATGGTTTACTGGTACACCACAGAACACCGAGTACTGGCCGCTGGCCAACTATATATAGTCCCTGTGGACCACCCCTAGTTTCCATTGGTGAGTTTGAATTTCCCGCCAAGGTTCCTATTGGTGCCCTGTTTGGGGTTTCAGGATCCTAGTCCCTATTGTCTCTTGAGCTCCAAGCTCTGGTAAATGTTGCTGTCACCTGGTGGCGGTCAGTGGACATAACACCCCTCCCCCCATAGTTCAAACCCCTCCTAGGTTACATGGCCCTTGAGATAGGTGGGGGACCAGTGCTGTAGCGTGGAACGCCTCGGGGATAGAACTGGAATGCCAACAGAGGGCCTGTCCTGCCCCATGCCTGGTGTGCTTGGATGGGGAGGCAGCAGAGCCTCAACTGGTTCCGGGGTGTCCACTGGCGCTCTGTCCTCCAGGGTGGCTGTGGTGATGGGGGTTGGCTCCTGCAAACTCCCGTCGGGAGTTTCGTGTTCCTGGATGTCTGGTAGTTCCCTCCCGGTGTCCCTCAAGGCTGGACCCTCCTCTGGGGCTGAAAGCAGGCTCCTGCACAACTGGTCTATGTGCTTGCACAAGACCTGTCTGCAGTCTGTCAAGACCTCATAAGACACTGGGCTGGTAGGACAGATGACCCGGCCGGGGAGCTACTTGGGACCCTTCCCAAAATTCCTCTGGGTCCTCTGGAAAAAAACCCTGCAGCACCTCCCTCTGCTCAGCCAAATTGTGCGACTCTGGGGCCCTATCCGGGTGAAGCTGCTCCAAGAGAATTGCAGGCCGCCACTCCATTAACAGCTCCACGGGGCAGGACCCACTGCCTGGGTTCAGGGTGGTCCACTGCACCAAGAGGAAGCGCACCAGGTGGAATTCCCAGTCCCCTTTGGTTAGCCGGCTAATGGCTTCCTTGGCGGTCCATACCATCCGTTCTGCCTGGCCGTTGGTGTTGGGGTGGAACGGGGCGGACCTTACATGCTGGATCAAATTGCTGCAGAGGAACTCCTGGAATTCCTCCGAGGTGAATGCTGTCCCGTTGTTCGAGACTATGGTGACTGGCAAACCGTGGGTGGCAAAGATCTTCCAGAGCATCCAGATGGTGGCTTTGGAGGAGGTGGCAGAGACTGGGCTGATTTCTAACCATTTCAAATAAGAGTCCACCATCACTAGAAACAGCAGCCCATGGAAGGGGCCCGCGAAATCCATGTGGAGCCTAGACCACAGGGTCCGGGTGGGTTCCCAGGCTTGGGTGGGTGCACTCGGCGGATTGGGCCTGACGCCCTGGCAAGTCTGGCAGTGCTTCACCCAAGCTTCCACCTCCGCATCTATCCTGGGCCCCCATACATAGCTGCGGGTGAGGGCCTTCATCTGGACTATTCCCGGATGTGCCTTCTGTAGGGCCTGCGGGACTCTGTGCCTCAGAACGCTGGGGACCACCACCCTATCGCCCCACAATAAGCAACCCTTATTTGCAGACAACTTGTTCTGGTGGATGGCAAAGGCCGTGAACTCTGGCCCATCTACCGCCACAGGCCACATCCTCACCACCCAGCCTAGAACACAGGAAATGATGGGGTCCCTGGTCGAGCAGCGAGCAACGTCTGCCACCTGGAGGAGGGGATTGGGAAGGTCCTCAACTTGCAGAACATGATGGGCTGGAGCCGGGTCCTCCTCCACGTCCGGCAGGTGATTCAGCACATCCGTGTGGCCCATCACCTTGCCCGGGTGATGCATCAAGGACTACGAGTAGCCAGACAAGAAAATGGACCGCTGCAGGAACCGCAGAGGGAGGACCTGCAGGATACGGCGATCTGGGGCGAAGAGGCCGAGGAGGGGGTGATGGTCCATTACAATGGTGAAAGAGGCCATACGCAAAGTCATGAAATTTTTTTACCCCGGGCATGATCGCCAGGCCCTCCTGGTTGATCTGTGCATAGTTCTGCTCAGCTGCTGACAGCATCTGGGAGTAATAGGCAATGGGCAGCTCCCAGCCATCCACCAGGCAGTGGGCCAGCACAGCACCGATGCCATAGGGGGATGTGTCACAGGCCAGGACAACTGGCAGAGGCTCATTGAAATGCACTAAAACTTTATTAGAGATGAGCAGTGCCTTGACCTCCCTGAAAGCAGACACCCAAGGGGCCTGTTTGTCCAGGAGGTGATGTAAGGGTTCTGCTACTGCTGCTTTGTGGGGGAGGAAGGCGTGGTAAAAGTTCAATAGTCCCAGGAACGCCTGAAGTTCCGCCTTGGACTTAGGTGGAGGTGCCTCTACGATGGCTTTGATTTTGTCCCAGGCAGGATGTAAGCCATCCATGTCAACCGCGAAGCCTAAAAAGTCCACTGATGGAACCCCCAGGAGACACTTCTCCCTTTTCACCTTGAGCCCTGCTTTGTGGAAACGGTGGAGGACGGTGTGTAGCCGGGCAGCGAACTCAGCAGGCATTGTCACGGCGATTAACACATCGTCGAAAAATGGTGTGATCCCCGGGATTCCTTTCAAGAGAGAGTCCATAAGTTGTTGAAAGAGGCCCGGGGCCACACTCACCCCAAACTGTAGCCTTTTAACTCTGAAAGCCCCCCTATGCATAACAATCATTTGCGCTGCGGTGGTGGCTTCATCCATGGGGAGCTGCTGATAGGCCTGGGCTAGATCCAGTTTACCAAAACCTTTACCCCTGCCAGGGAGGCCAGCATATGGCTGACCACCAGGACCGGATAAGTGTGGTCCTGAAGTGTTTTATGTAGCATGCACTTATAATCCGCACAGATGCAGATGTCCCCATTCGGCTTAAGCAGGGTGTCGTTGGGGGTCTCCCAGGCGGCGTGGGATACCGGCTCCAAGACTCCTTGGGCCACCAGCCGGTCCAGCTCCACGTCTATTTTTGGGTGTAGTGCTAATGGAACTGTCCTGGAGGGCTGTCAGGTTTAAAAGCAAGTAGGTCCAAGCATTCTTAACCAAAAGAAAGGCTTTATTGGAATACAATGCTAAAACCCACAGTTGGGGTCATTGTCAGGAATGGGGGGAATAAGCAATGCAAGCAGAGTTATAGTGTGATGCAAATTGCGACTAGCAAATGAACTGTAAGCGCGCGCGCGGGAAACTCCCGCCGGGAGAATTACTTAATAGGTGGGAGACGACTCCCTCCTCCCCTCGTCTTCACAGGACTGGAAAATTCTCATAAGCTCAAGAATAACCCAAAGCCTGCATTCAAGGCCACCGTGATAAGACCAGGCGGTAGGGAAGAAGCTCCCACGTCACTGCCAGCATACCTACGCAAGCGCAAAGCGATACAGAGAACACAGAACAATTAACTCAGTGAAAATTAGCAAACAGACATTTTCTGACAAGGGCATGCGAATAGGGGCCACATTGGGGTTGAGTTGTAACACCAAGGGGCCCGTGTAGCAGCACAGGATCCCATAAAAAATGGACAGGAACTTGTCACATCCCTCTCGGAAGTCCTGCAATGCGCATAGTTGCACCCCTTCAATAGAGATTCCCAAAGGGGAGAACCAGGCTTGGCCGAGAAGGCTGACTAAATCCCCTGCAACCACAACTAAGTCCAATTTACTGTCAAACCCCTTGTACCAGACCCTGAAACTTCCCACCCCCTTTATCAGAACACGGTTCCTCTTAAAATCTGTCAGGGTGAGGGTCGATGGGCGCCAGCAGGGCCCCCCATGGGGACAGAGTCTTTTAAGAGTCTCCTCCAAGATAATGGAGGCTGCGGAGCCAGAATCGAGCTCCATAGTGCAGGGGGACCCCTCTATGTGGACCCGGACTTGGATCTTTGGGGCGGAGGACTGGCTTGGAAGCCTCAGTACGTGTTCGGCGGGCTCTATGGTCAGGAGGTAGGACTCTTCCTTGGAGTCGTCATCCTCATAGTGGGCATCTGCTCATCAGCGGGGCAGTGGAGCCTTGGATCCTCGGGATCGGCTGGCGTGTGTGATGCAGCCCGTGCAGCCACACCCATGGCACTTGGCATCCGGCAGGTCTTCCTATCGTGCTTGTCTCTGCAACTTGCGCACTCCTGAGCCGGGCCGAAGCGGGGTGCACAGCCTTGTTCTCAGCACCTGGAGGACTGTTGGGTGCGGTGGACCTCATCACTCCCCAGGTCGAGGTTGTCCTCCTGCGTTTGGTGCATGGCAGCCGTGGTTGAGGGACAGTCCCTTTCCCAAGCTGTGGCAGTGGAAAGGGTGGAAGCTAGGGAGCACTTCTCGTCCTCCATGATGCGGTGTTGGAGCTTCTCATCGCTAAGCCCAAAAACTAGCTTGTCCCGGAGGCCGTTTTGAGATGGGCCCCTAAAGCACACTCTGTGGTGATCCAGTGAAGCTCAGCCAGGTGTTCAGGTACCGATTCCCATGGTTGCTGCTGCTGGGCATAGAAGGCCATGTGGCACGTGATCTCTGACGGCCGTGGGACAAAATGGACCCAGAGTTTTTTGATTATGTCCTTGAATGAGGCATCTGTCAGCAAAGTGGGGAAGAGCAGGTTCCGTGCCAGCTGCACTGTGGCAGGGCCACAGGAGCCAATGAGGAGGCCCTTCTTCCGTTCCTCGGGTGTGACCTCTTAGAATATGAGGATGGACTTGAGTCCCTCGACCCAGGCTTCCCAGTGGTGTGGATGGGCTGGGTCGAATGGAGGGACAAGTCCTGCTCCCAGAGTGACTGCCATCGTGCTGCATGGAGGTGGAGGAGAAGGTGCAGCAGGAGGCAAAGAAGGCGTGGAGGTCGCTTGATCTTTTCCGGGATTCATCGGCTGGAGCCGCGGTCATTTTCAGGTACTGGTCTTCCTCTGGTGCCTCCTCAGCCTCACCAGCTCAACAAGATCCCACCTTTGTTGGCATTGGTGTGTAGTGGGTTCAACACATTAAGGAGTCAGGAAACAGCATGATAAACAACACATGGTTTACTGGTACACAACAGAATACTGAGTACTGGCTGCTGGTCCTTGGACCACCCCAGTTCCCATTGGCGGGTTTGAATTTCCCACCAAGGTTCCTATTGGTGCCCTGTTTGGGGTTTCAGGATCCTAGTCCCTATTGTCTCTTGAGCTCCAAGTTCTGGTAAATGTCGCTGTCGCCTGGTGGCGGTCAGCGGACATAACAATAAAACAAAGGAGAGGAGACTGATGTAATCTACTCTGGGTCCCCCCTGGAGAGAATTGCAGGATATACATGAAATAAATATTTTTATTTATTTATTGTTTCTATTTGTATCCTGCCTTGCCAGACACGCTGGCTCAAGGCGTCTAACAAGATCAAAACGTCATAAAATAATCCAAAATTAAAACAGTTAAAAACAACATCCTCAAGAATAAATATAGAAATATCTGCCTAGTGAGGATCCACTGCATTGTGTCTGAGGAAGTAGGCTCTAAGTTAAGAAAACTTATATTGGAATAACTCTTGTAATGTGGAATGTAAAGTATGTCTATTCAGCCTTCTGTGTCCAGGTGGGTGTAACTCCACTGAATAAAGATTCAGGTTGTTGGTCTGAAGCAGCAGAACAAAGTTTGAGTCCAGTGGCACCTTTAAGACCAACAGAGTTTTATTCAAGGTACAAGCTTTCGTGTGTGTGCACACTGTATCTGAAAAACCTTTGTTGGTCTTAAAGGTGCCACTGGAGTCAAACTTTGTCTCACTGAATTACTATAAACAAGACTGCAGTGTAAATGTTGCTAGAGCCCCCCTCCTCTAGCTACCATTGATGAAGCTACAGAAAAGCAAAACATAGCAAGCCCCTCCTCCACCATGGGCCTCCTCCACCATGCCCGGATCCATCCTAGCTGGACTTCCACCTTAAAAACAACAACTTGGGTATTGAATTTTGTATTTATTGTTATTCAAGCTGCTTTGGGAATCAATTTTGGCAGAAAAGCTGGATAAAATCTGACACCTGTCCAGAATATTCCACTCCTTATGTGCTTGTGAGTTAACCATGGTTAGGGATTAATACACAGTACCTGTTAAAATAATAAAGTGATGCACTGAAAGAGGGTTCCCACACTTTTAATAGTGGCCTTGAAGGAGAAAATTAGGTTTGTGTGCAGCTTGTCATACCAGGGTTCTATAGTGAGGCGCCTGCCAAAAATTTCATTTCTGCACAACTATTGAAGTTAAAAGAGCCCCCCTTTACTATACTACGTTCCCTTTGCCTTTGATCTTATTGTACACTACGGAGTATTTCCCCCCACTACTAGGCTACATGCGTGGTGGGGGGGGTGAGTGGGAAAAGGTACCTTTTGGGGAGATTTAAAATCCATCCTTTTTATTTTGCAAATCTAGCGATAAGCCCTCCCTGTTGTGTAGCACGCCATATGTTCAAAAACAAAACACCCCTCCCCTCCCCTCCCCCCGTGTACGCAGCAAGTCCCCTCCTTTCAGTGCCAGGATTCTCGCTTCTCTACGCATACTATTATATTACTCACTATGTGAGTGTGTTTCTGTGTGTGTGTCAGGTGACTTGGGTCACGCAGTTTTTCTCCTCTGGGAGGGACGCTGGGGCCTTGGCTGACTTTCCTTTGAGAACTGCGGGGAGTAGGGGGAGGTGCAGGAGGAAGAAGAAAAGGAAGCCGTTTGCGTGGAAGTCCCAAGGGGGCATATTTGTAGGAGAAAGTCGGGGTAGTAGGAGAGTTTCCCAGGTCTGCCTGCGCTTCAGAGTAGGATGAGCCAGGTGTCGGGAAAGCTGAAGGAGCAGGAAGAGGATGACGGTGGGGAGGAGGAAGATGAAGAAGAGGACGAGGAGGAGGAAGAAGAAGAGAATGAGATTGTTGGACTAGGAGATTATGGAGACCGGGATGAATCCTTCTCAGACGGCGACCCGGAGAGTGGCGGGGATGAGGCATGTAAGTGGCCGCTGGTGCACAGGGGAAGCGAGGAGGAAGAGGAAAGCCTCGTGACTACGCTGCCAGTTCCATTGTTTTGGGGCGGGGTGAAGTACAGTGGGGCGAAGAGCGAAGGCAGACTGAGACCCCGGCTATTATGAGTGCTTGACTAAGCTGCTGGGGTGGGGGTGGAATCCTTCTGGGGAGTACTTGGGTCGTCAGGAATTGGGAGGGGTGCTTTGCTGAGGAACACCATTGCTAAATTAGCAATGCATAAAATCACCAGGGCTTTAGAATCCTTTTTTCAGACATCCTTGAATTGGGGTATGTATGTGCACAGATAAACCTTCCGCCCTACACCCCCCTCTCTTCCTGAGGTAGCAGTGATTTGGGCATATAAACTGTCCCTCAGGGGTTGCTGCTATATGGAAGAGCGAATATTACAGGACCAGAAGGCTCCTTTATCTAGGGTTGCCAGCTCTGGCTTGGGAAATTCCTGGAGATTTGGGGATAGATTATCGGGGATAGGCAGAATCTGGGGAGAGGAGAGAGAGCTTAGAGGGGATATCGTTCTATAGAGTCTACCCTCCAAAACTACCATTTCCTCCAGGGTAACTGATCTCTGTTTCTTGGAGAACAGTTATAATTCCAGGAGATCTCCAGCTACCACACTACTTTTATTGCAGTTTGAGGCAAAAGCTGCAATGGGGCAGGGTGACACTAGTATATTTTCCTACTCATCCTTTTGCTTGATAGTTGCTGGACACACTAGCAACTGCTGCTGTGATGTTCAAGTTAGTCCTGGAATCCCTGAATCTTTCCAGATGCAAATAGTCTTGAACATCAATTCCAACTGTGTGTAAGAGAATTTTCACCTGCTAAGCAGCACTGGTGAGGAAATGTGGGTTTTGGGATGGGTGGTGAGTTGTGTTCTGGCAAAGAGAAATTAGGTGGTGAGGCTATGGATAGAAATGGGTGTCTGTTGCCTGGGATAAGTGTAGGTGGAGAATCTAGAGGGGGCAGAGGAGAGAGGTAGCTGATGAGAGTCAAAAGAGCATTTAGTAACTGAATAAGATTAGGGATGGGGGAGTGAGGTCATGGGCAGCCCTTAGTGATGCTGGGATGAGTTGGAAGAGAGGTGAATCCTGGGAATTGGCTGCAGATGTTCTGAAAAGCATTAGGCCAAAGCCATATATACAGGTTAGTCTTTCTCTTTTTTGCTGTCAAGTTACAGCTGCCTTATTGTGACCCCATGGGGATGTTCAGGGGTGGTTTGCCTACCACTGTGTAGTAACTCTGGCAGTCCTTGGTGGTTTCCCATCCAAATACTAGCCAGGGCCAACCCTGCTTAACAATCAGGATCTGACTAGATTGGGCTAGCCTGAAGGACTGAAGCTCTCACAAGAGGTCCAACTAACCAAGCTGTGCTGCATTTTCTGACAGGGATCTGATGACCTGATAATTAGGCTGGAATGTGTTGGGTGCTTTATGATAATATTATAATAATACCTAGCGCTGTTACAGTACTGCATTACCTCAGTAAATTTTTGAATATCCTTGTGAGGGCTAATTTAAATACAGTGCTTGCACTTAGCTATCCCATAGCTTCTTGTTTAAGTTAGGCTGTTATCTGTGCTTCATGAGCACGCCAGAAGCTAGTACCCTGGGTGGATGTTGCTCGGGGGCATTAGCATGTGTAGTGGCTTTGCACAGGTAGCAGCCCAGTTTAAGCACAGACCTGTGCAAGTCTCATGCATCTTTTGTCTCATTGGGATCTGTGATGGAACAGGCCTGCTTTGACTTGCAGACCCTGATCTATTCACCCCTCTGTGGCATTGCCAGCTCCTAGAGGGGGTCACTTCTTCCTTCCACTAGGGTAACAGTGCCTCCACCTGCCTTTGGGGGGGTTTCCTGCTAGGAGGGACAGGGCTCCTAGCCCCCTTTCCAACCTGGGGCCACACCTCTATGTCCTCCATTACCCAGAGCTATGTAAATGGGACACGGCTGTGAATAGTTAACTTAGACAAGGTTATACCTTGCAATAAATAAACTCATGTAATTATAAAAGTTATAAGTGTGCTTTGTCCCAAATATAATAGTAAGTATAAATAAGATATAAAGTATATACAAGTATATACAACTACATATAAATCAAAATGAAAAAACTGAAGTGGTGCCTGAAAAGATATTTTTGTGGGGGGCTGTCTTGCACTAGTGTGTCCAAGTGGTGCGGGAATCTAGGTGGTACAGTCTGCAAGTCAAAGCAGGCCTGTTCTGTTACAGGATCACATATATATTGACCCTAGGTTAGACCAGTATGGTAGAAGAGTCAGAAGAGCATTTAGCAACTGAATAAGATTAGGGATGGGAGGGTGAGGTCATGGGCAGTATGGCAGAGAAGGAGCCATGTGTGTAAGAACAAGGCCTTGCCTAGAGCTACCTAGTATAATCGCCTTTCTTGAACCCCTAACTACTTACACTGCAGCAGCTTTAATAAAGACTGGTCTGACAGAGCCTGGCCAGGGCTATTTTTGGGCAGGAACGCACAGGAATGGAGTTCCGGCTGGCTCCTGAGATGGCCATGCCCAGCAGGAACTCATTAGCATAATAGGCCACACCCAACAACAGAAACTCATTTGGATTGGCTACATTAAGGGTGTGTGCCCTAATATGGAGTTCCTGCTACAAAAAAAGGCCTGGTTTTTGGCAACACACAAGGTAAACAGAATAAGAAGCAAAAGGTGGGTGTGGCTGGTTAACCACACTTCTGGTAACATGGGGGTATTGCCTAATATGCTAATGAGCTGTACTGCCAGGGGGTAATGCAAGATGTAGCTTTGTAGGCAATCTGGTATTGTGCATCTGACTGAAGATCTTGGAGGACAAAGTTAGACATATAATACTGCCAGAGCAGGAAGAACACTGGGGATGGAAGGAGAAAATGTTAATGTAACAGTGGGATATGATTAGCAGGAAAAGGCCATGCCAGCATAAGAAGCATATGGAAATAATAAGAGATCAGTGGCTACTCAGTTTATTGGTACTTAACACTTTATTAGGATATCAAGTAGGAAAGCAAAAGGATCAGCAAGACAAATGTCAATGGAAAACTAAGTATCTAAACTGGGGAGAAAAACTGCTTAAATATAAAAGTGGCTGAACACTACTTATGAGGACAAAGAAGAAGGGCTTAGTAAATGTATTGAGGTCTCTGAAACAATATCTGGAGAGAAATCAATAAATGCTTCCTATTTTTGCTGTGAACAGGTACTCAACATGTAGAACAAAGTGGATGCCTTTTGGGACCCCGGAGTTCTAAGGAAGCAAAGAAGGCAGATTTTAGGTCCATAAAAGGCAACAGCTGTAGAGGGTTCTGTTTTTGGAGTTCCTTCGCAGCTGTGAATGTCAGTCCCCATATTACCAGGCACTGCTACAGTATCTGTCTTTACAGTTTTCATTGAGTGCCTGTGCACCAATATGATGGTATAGAGAAAATATCTTTATACATGATTATTAGGAGTAGCTCATATAGCACCTGTTGCTTTCCATAGAGCATGAATTACTTTTGTTTTGGACAACATTCTGTTGCGTTCTACAGAGCAGAGATAAACAAAAAAACCCTGACTTCTTGAAAATTGTAGGGTTTTCTAATTTAATGTCTATCAAGTTTGAACAGTTGATGTGTTGCATTTGCAAGCAAAAATATCTTTTCAGATACCACTTCAGTTTTTTCATGTGCACTTAATCTTCTAGAATAGCCTTTTTAACTTCTCAAAGGGGGAAAAAGTGTTTTCTTATTTGCATAACCTCAGAAACAGGTTCCATTTTCCATGAGATGTTTTGTTGGCATGTTTGCAGTCTCATATTTCTAGTTCCTTTTCTGAACGGATTCACTGGTATGAAAACAGTTCATGGTCCAGTCCTTTCTGGATTGTATTCCTACTGAATGCAGGCTGGTGGTGTAGCGATACGACAGAAGAACAGTTGCTAGAGGTGTCCAGAGCACTTTACAAAAGTAGATTCCTGAAGTCCTAAGTGGTATGTCCTTTCTGTACCGAGTGCATGGCCCAAAGCCTCTAAAATTCCATATGCCACTACCACCACGTCTGTATATAAATAAGAAAATGAGGATGTCTGAAAACTTACCCTCTCTGGCTATTAAATGCTATTCAATACTTGGTTAAAAGAGTAGAGGAAAAAACCTGTAACTTCCTAATATTAAGATTCAAAATCAAGCATAGACAGAGTCTGGCACAGGAGACAGCTGGGGAAGGTTTGGGTTTGTATCGAAAAAGAGATACAACCAAAGGCAAACTGGAAAACAGCACTGCCTTTTTAAAAGAGAGAAACTGGAGTAATGGTTTTAAAAAGAATACAAATCGACATAATTAATTGTGCGCTTCTTGGGATCAAATGTACTTCCAATGAGGGCTCAAAATTTGGAGTATGCTTCACCCTTACGTTGAGGCCTAAGCCATGTTGATTCCTTCCCCAAAGAGCTTCAAGTATTACTAACATCCCACTTACTCACAGTTCCGTTTTAGCATCTAATGTGAAATGATCCCAACCAATATTCCTATTGAAGGAAAATCCCTAATGTGGTGAATTTCCTGGAGGTATGACTTGAGCTTCCCCTTTTTTTGTTCCCTGACTATAGGTGCAAGGAGTGTGTATTTCTGTTCTGTTAAAGTGGTACAGACTGTGTTCATCCTTCACTTTCCTTTTATGTGTAGAGAAAAGGTGCATATGCAAGCATCCCTTTCTGCAAAAATGGGAAGATGCTTCAGTTCATGCTTATAGTGAGCAATTCAGTATAACATAAATAATGAACAACATTAGCAGGAGTCCTTCTTCCAGAACTAGACATATGCACAAATATTTGTACTTTTCATCTTACTGCTTTAAAAAGATGAACTTATTTTCATATTTGTTTCTTGAGATAGTCTTATTTTTAATGGTTCACGTCTGGTGTATAGAACCCAAGTTGCAAACTGTCATCGCAAGAAGAGTTATACCCTTCTAAGCCTATTGGCTCAAAAGTAAATGTAGGCTTAAGGCAACTCTGTTTGTCACAGTGTCTTCCCCCTTCCCCCGCTGTCCTGATGTCTGAATAATTTGTGAGAACTCAACTTTGAACTTCTTATTTGGAAAAGTTTGTGAAGTGACATGTATCATTTTCCCGAGTATGTGTTTTCAGGGCTATTTAGAGGTTTTTGAAAGCAAAACTAAAACCCATCTAATCCAGTGATTCTTGGTTCATAAATCATAGTTTGTAATTTATCTAATGAAGTGAGTTTTTCATCTCAAAAGTACGATGGAATAAATTTAATTAGACTTTAAGGTACTGTGCTACTGTCTTATTTTAGGTTAATAATATAAATAATGCCTTAGTATTGGTGACTCTTGTGAGCCTTTAATGTACATTTTCCATGGTGCTGTGTTGTTCCTTTTTGTTAGTGAAATTAGCTGTATGCTATCATTGGGGCCATAAACTCCTCATGAGCATCATTTTTTCAGCTGTTATTTTGTCATGTAAAGTTAAGGTCCTGACTGTGCATGAAAGATACTATGAATGTTTGGGAATTTTATGTAATTAGTTAAACTGTTCTAAAATAAACAATGCAAATATTTCAAGAAAATAGCTCAACCATGTTTAGTTCTGCTTTCCAAATTTGCTGCAGAGGAAAATTTAAGTTAAAAAAAACCCCTGTGTAGTTCTGTTTCTCATGCTATACAAGGGTACTAAAATAATACCTGGGTTTAGACTGTATCACTTGAAACTAATGATGGGCCTCCTGAGAGAGCTCTCCTTCAACTTTTGTTTGAAGTGGTACAGTCTAGACATATGCTTGCCATCTGATTTGTTTGTGAGAACTAGGCATTATTGAGGAGTAAGTTTCACTTAATGTATTGGCAGTCTCTTCCAAAGTCATGTGTATAGGATCAGGGTATTACCCACTTGCTGTAAGCCTCTCCTGATGGACTAGTTGACAGCAAGCAA
This sequence comes from Gekko gecko, assembly GCA_029375565.1. Classification (NCBI taxonomy): domain Eukaryota; kingdom Metazoa; phylum Chordata; class Lepidosauria; order Squamata; family Gekkonidae; genus Gekko; species Gekko gecko. The sequence continues at coordinate 219,249,106 of JAPDNY010000001.1, forward strand.
GCAGCTGCTCATAGCTGTATAACGGTTTCAAATCCCTTATTTCTTGTAGCCTGGGCATGCATTAGTAAAATCCGTGTGCCTAGAAAGTACACATTTTCCAATCACAGTTCTAAAAAGATGGGGTAGAGACTGAAATCACGGGTATTAAAACTGTATCTTCAGCTCCAAGAAAATGCATTGGATCCAAAGGACCTCAAGTAGAATTCTGCTCATGGAACAGATATTTCCTGTCTTCTCCTTCCTGCTTCGTTTGCATTTTAAATTGTAAACTTTTCTGTTTTCCTACTTGTAACGTCTGATCCAGCGTAGTATAAGATAGAGCTGACAACTGACTTAAAAGAACATTTAATCAGCGATGTGCCTATATCTCACTTGTTAATTAGCCAATATCATTTAGGTGATGTATTATCAAAATCTTAAGTATAGATACCCTTTTGAGGTATTGAAGGATATAGGAGATGTTATATTTTATTAAACAAAATATACAATTCAACTTATTTGAGATACAGAACAATTATGAAATTTGAGGAGAGATGAAGTGTGTACTAGGCAAGTGGGAGACAAAGTCAGAAAATATTGTATATGAATGTATTGTAATGAAGAAGCAGAATGAGAATCAGTTTTAAATGTGACATTTTGAATATAAATGTGTGTAGGAAAGTGGATTTTGGGAAGAAATATTTTTTATTTTGAGATATATAATAGACTTTTCTGTATCTTTGTTATATTACCTACTTGTTAAAAATAATAGTGAGTAAGTAGAAGTGGCAAAAATATGTAATACTGAGTATGTAATAATGTTAAAACAATTTAGCTGCAAAACAGATTATAGCATTACATTCATGCATTTGTGTTTTACTGTATTTTAACTTTTTGTACACTGTCTTGAGCCTGCTTCTGCAGTTAAGGCGGGATATAAATAAAAAATAGTAAATAAATAATTGTTGAAAGACCAGTTCCATTTCCTATTGCAATAACAAAGCAGAACCAAAATATGCTTCTCACTTAATCAGCTAAAGCTTTAGTAGGTCAATGCAGTGATTAAAGCCTATAGTCCTATAAAATAGTAGCATTCTAAGTTAATAAATATTATGAAACTGTGTGATCAGAAGAGTCATCCAAATTAATTGGTTATTCTTTGACTTGTCTTTTTAACCAGCAGATGGTACTAGAAACAGCTTGAAAAAAGATACTGAGGTCTGTTAGTAATTAGATAATCAATTAACATTAATATCTCTAGTACAGTAAAGGAAGGAATTCACAGACTGGAATGGACAGTCTCACATGGGAGTAGGTTCAAATGAAATTTTAAAATGTTGCTTCTAAATAAGTGCACAAGAACTGAGATGCATGACAAATACAAATTTTTTAAAGCTAAGTATGCATTCTCCAGGTAATTGTTCCCTTCAGTTCTAGATTTCAATGATCCCTTCAGTACTGAAGTCAAACCAAGAATCCTGCTTATGGGACTGAGGAGGAGTGGAAAATCTTCCATTCAGAAAGTTGTGTTTCATAAGATGTCACCAAATGAAACTCTTTTCTTGGAAAGCACTAACAAGATCTGCAGAGAGGATGTTTCCAACAGCTCCTTCGTAAACTTTCAGATATGGGACTTTCCTGGGCAAATTGACTTTTTTGATCCGACCTTTGACTATGAGATGATATTCCGAGGCACTGGAGCACTGATATTTGTTATTGATTCTCAGGTAAGGGAAAAGGTTAGGATGACTGGGGTAATCCCCCCTTTCCTTCCCCAGTAATCTTCTATATAAGCACACTGGTAAATGAAAAGGAGACTTTTATTCAATATCATTTACCCTCTCTTTCCATAGTGTGCTTTCATCTATGTTGTTTAATGTAAATATGAATCTGTACAAGCTTTTCTTGTTCCACTCATGTAGACAGAGTCACAATAATATCTTCTTGGGAACTATATTTATAGTTGAATGTTTTTACTATAAAACAGTAATTATAGGAATAAAACAATAAAAATAGAAAGTTTATAGTGTTGAAATTTTCTTTTAATAGTTTCAAGATTGATAATTTAAGTAAATTGAGTATTATGTTCATCACATAAGAACTGGAAGGAAACTGTCATCTTTGGGAATGGCAGTGACCCTGGGCCAGCAATCCTTAGGAGCATTAGGGGGACAGAGACATGAGTTATCACTTCCTGTTCCAAACAGGAAGTGACATCCTAGTGTTGATTGATACCATTCCCTCCCTCCAGTTCCCACCCTCTTGCCACTTCATTGAGCAATGGCAATGAAGAGGGAGCATTGGGAGGAAGTGCCCTGCCTGCCAGAACTGGGTTAAGTAGCAACCATAATGACAGAACATCTATTTTGCATGCAGAAGGCCCCTGGTTCAATCCCAGGCATCTCTACTTAAAACGGTCAGGTAGCAGGTGATGTGACAGACCTCTTTTTGAGGCCCTGGAGATCCACTACCTGGCCTAGTAATACTGACCTTGACGAACCAGTGGTCTGATTCAGTTTGAGGCAGTTTTGCGTGCTTGTGTATGGCAGTTGAACCCAATGATTTAAGCAGGAAAGTGAGAAAATGTAAGGACATTATTGGGAAGCTGCCATCTTTTCACTCACTGTCAACTTTTTAATATGTAGATGATGATTCAGAATTGCCAGTTGAGAGTGGTGAGCTTACTACAATGGTAGTAAAGTTCTAGGTAAAAAGCCTGATTTCAAGCTTAGCTGCAGGATCAGCAGAATTATGTGGGGCAGCTCTTGCAGGTATGGATCAGTAGGGGAAATACATCTAGAATCCTTGTCCAATTCTTGTGTGCAGGAAGTTATGAGAGGGAGCAACCCTTTATCTGAAGTGTTATAGTCTGGCAAGAGCTGTGCAACACAGTTATGTTAACTGTATAGCTCCATTCCGTGACTGGTAAGTTGTTGAAAACACCCGTCATAGAACACCAATCAATTTAAAGCTATCATGAACACAGCATTTCTTAATAGCATGCTCTGCTGAAAAATGATGAAACATAGCAGAAGAGATCTGTAGGATCAAACCTTATAATGCTGCAGTTTTAATCCAGTGCAGGGAGACCTTTGCTGGTACAAGAAGCTGTTCTCCCATGACAAGTCTTTTTGTAGGGGAGAAAAGTTTTGCCAGTAGCAGAGTAGTTCTGTAGGAACTTATCTGTATGCTGAAGCATGGAAGTTTATAAAAGGGTAGTTTATAGTGACAACATAAAAGTGTGAAAATGTATAATATTTTAATTCCTTGTTAGTTTATAAAACCAAAGGTTTATCTGATGTATTTCTGTTTGCAGGATGACTATATGGAAGCACTGGCTAGACTGCATCTGACTGTGACGAGAGCATATAAAGTCAATCCAGACATAAACTTTGAAATATTTATTCATAAAGTAGATGGTTTGTCTGATGATCACAAGATTGAAACACAAAGAGACATTCACCAGAGGGCAAATGATGATCTTGCAGATGCTGGACTGGAAAAAATCCACTTGAGGTGAGCAGATAGAAGCAATTTATACAGCCTATAAAATAAAGTTACAAAAACCATATTTATTGCACAGTGTTAATGCCAGTAATCATGCCAAGTTCATGTTACTTCTTAGCAAATAACAGTGATAGCAGTGATGCACATCAGAATAATAATGGGCAGGTAACTAGAAAACTTGACCCTGTTCTGCTCAAGGTTATTTTCCAAAATGGTATTTTATTTTGGTATTTTCTGTGCCAGCATAAGGAATCTTAAGATATTTCATTATATGCACTAATCATATTACTAGAGGCCTTGAAAATGCTTTTGTCTTATTCACATCAGTCCTCTTAACATATATGGTTTAGGAAGAACCTTGAGTATAATTTTGTCATTTATTGCAGAGATATGCCAGGAGGCACAAAAATACCTCTTCAGGGAGTATTACAGTCCAGAATGAACAAAAGTCCTGGTGTTGGTAACCCCAATATTAAAAATGCAGTTGATGGAAATCAAGATTTGGGTTAGCAACTGGGAAGGGATTTTTTTTTAGAGAATTGCTTAAAACCTTATATAATTTGTTTATATCTGGCTTCTTGATATTGTTAAGAAAGACTTAACAAAGCATAAACAAAGTACAAAGTATTTCTGTCATTTTTTCTCTATACTAGGTTTTTAAAAGGAGTTTCTGTATCTATTCATTACAAATTAACCAAGAATGCTATTTCCTTTCCCAGCTTTTATTTAACAAGTATATACGACCATTCTATATTTGAAGCATTTAGCAAAGTGGTACAGAAATTGATCCCCCAGCTTCCAACACTGGAGAATCTGCTTAACATCTTTATCTCGGTAAACATTTTTTCATATGCATGTAAAAGGTGCAAAAACAATGGCTTGCAATTGTTGGGGCCAGCTCCCTCTAAGCTGTGAGCAAAAATTCTCCTTTGTGAGCTATTGGCATTAAAGTTGTAAGTGAGTGATTTGGCTGCTGCATAAATTAGTTTGCTCTGGAGCCATCCTTCCTTAGCTATGACAAAAATGTGTGAGCCAGAGGCTAAAAAACTGAGCTAGCTCTCACTAAGTCAGCTTAGAGGAAAACTGTTTGGGGCTATTCCAGTGGATTGAGAATGAATGCTAAGAAAATCTGTAACAGTCATGTAGATGTAGCTCTTGGATTCATTGGAGGATGGAAGGGGAGACCTGGTTTTCACCAATCCCCCCCCCCCGTTCCACTGCATGGGGATCTTTCATTCTTCAGGAGCAACTTTTTGTGGGGCATTTTGGGCTTCAGCAGGAGGGGGAAATTTCTGGTCAATCTTAGCCAGGTCATGCATATGCTTACAATGCCATCCTAAACAGAGTTGGAGTTAGTGATTTAACTCCTTTGAAAAAGAATGCCAGTTCTGTTTAGATGGTTTTGGCACATAGGCTATGAAGCTGGTAGTAGTTAAAATTTCACCTATGCAGGCAGTCCAGCAAAAGTCAGTCATGACTCAGTTGCAGTGATATTAATGGGAGTTAAGTGTTCTGTAGGACTAGGGATCAAGCTAGAGGTGACAGGGGCATCCCTATCGATTTGGGTCCTCCTGTTCACATGTAAATAGGAGATAACTTTGGTTTTAAATAGACAATGGAGTATGCAGATTAACCGAGTTAGGCCCTCTTTCTCTCTATCCTTACTTTGTTGTACTTTGTATCTTGAAGAATTTTTCTCTCCAGTTGGTTCACTTCTGTTATGAAACTGTGCTGGAACAAACCTTTTAGCCTGGTATATGCTGAAATGCTCCCTCATGGATCACTGCCTTGACATGGCAAGGGGGCTTGGTGGTTCTATGAGGCTGTGGGCTATGCCATGGAGGGCCACCCAGGATGGACAGGCCACAGCAGAGAACTCAGACAAAGCGTGATCCATTGGAGAAGGAAATGGCAACCCACTCTAGTATCTTTGCCAAGAAAACCCCGTGGACAGTAACAAAAAGCTAAAAGATATGACACCGGAAGATGAGCCCCTCAGATGTCCAATATGCTACTGGGGACGAGCAGAGGGCAAGTACAAGTAACCCCAGAAAGAGTGAAGCAGCTGGGCCAAAGCCGAAAGGACGCTCAGTTGTGGATGTGTCTGATGGTGAAAGGAAAGTCCGATGCTTCAAAGAACAATACTGCATAGGAACCTAGAATGCAAGATCTATGAATCAAGGTATGCTTGATGTGGTCAAAAATGAGATGGCAAGACTGAACATCGACATCTTGGGAATCAGTGAACTAAAGTGGACAGGAATGGTCGAATTTAATTCAGAAGACCATTATATTTACTACTGTGGCCAAGAATGCCATGGAAAAATGGTGTGGCCTTTATAGTCAACAAGAGAGTACGAAAGGCAGTAATGGGATACAATCTCAAAAACGACAGAATGATCTCGGTCTGAATCCAAGGCAAACCATTCAACATCACAGTAATCCAAGTCTATGCCCCAACCACTGTCGCAGTTCTATGGACCAGTTCTATGAAGACCTACAACACCTCCTAGAACTAACACCAAAAAAAGATGTCCTCCTCATCATAGAGGACTGGAATGCTAAAGTACAAAGTCAAAAGGTAACCGGAATAATGGACAAGTTTGGCCTTGGAGAACAAAATGAAGCAGGGCAAAGGTTAACAGTTTCGTCAAGAAAACATGCTGGTCATAGTGAACAACCTCTTCCAACAACCTAAGAGGCGATTCTACACATGGACATCACCAGATGGGCAACACTGAAATCAGATTGACTATATCGTTTGCAGTCAAAGATAGAGAAGCTCCATACAGTCACTAAAAACAAGACCTGGAGCGGACTATGGCTCAGATCATGTGGCTACTCATTACAAAATTCAGGCTTAAACTGAAGAAAGTTGGGGAAACCACTAAGCCATTCAGGTTTGACCTAGATCACATCCCTGATGAATATAGAGTGGAGCAGTGTTACCTTTAAGGTGAGTTAGTGTGAGCTAGCTCACAGTTTTGTAGCCTCTGGCTCACACATTTTTGTCTTAGCTCAGGAAGGATGGCTCCAGAGCAAACTAATCTATGCAGTAGCCAAATCGCTTGCTCACAACTTTGGGAGCTGCTGGCATTAAAGTACAATTTTTGCTCAAAAGACTCCACAGCTTAGAGGGAGCATTGGAGTGGAGGTGAAGAGTACATTTAAGGGACTAGATTTGATATACAGAGTGCCTGAAGAACTATGGACGGATGTGGTCCATGGGGTCGCGAAGAATCGGACTTGACTGTGTGACTGAACAACAACAACAAAATGCTGAAATGAGTGAAAGGGTCTAGATGTCCTTCCCCATCTTCTTGACATATGAATCAATACACCTAGATCTTCCCCATGATGTCTGTTTTTGACTTTTGTTATAATTATTGCTTGGAAGTGTCTGTATATTGAAGAAATCACTTCTATTTAGTATCTTTCATCAGTATCTACATATCTATACTGTCAGCATGCCTGGAAGAAAAGAAAGTACAGTCTTTATTGTCTAAATACTAGGTTCCTTCTAATGAAGTTTATATTCTTCCTATTTGTTTTCAGAATTCTGGGATTGAGAAAGCCTTTCTCTTTGATGTAGTCAGTAAAATTTATATTGCAACAGACAGTACCCCAGTGGACATGCAGACTTATGAGCTCAGCTGTGATATGATAGATGTTGTTATTGATATTTCCTGCATCTATGGGTAAGTAAAGTGTTTCAGTGCCATAAACTGGGTTTGCCTGTCTGTCTCTCAGCAATCTGTATAGTCAAAAGTATTTACATGACAATGCAAATGCAAATAGATAAATCATGACTGTAGAGGTTTTTTCTTTGACATTGCTGATGCAGTGATGTCATCTAAGTTTTATGTTTCAACTCCAAGTAAGAGATTGCTATTATGAATAGAACATTGAACATATCAGTGGAAAACATGATGCAGTCCTGTTAGATGTGCAAAGCTGGGGAAGATCATATTCATCAACACGCTGTGTGTTTTGAACTGGGTTGACTGAGTAGCGTACTGGAGTAGAGGAAGACTCACTACAAAAATCCAACTGAAAGATAACACCTTTCTATTGTGAACCTCAGTACATATGCCTTGATGTGGTTTTGCATGTATAGCATAGAAAAGGCAAACACTGACTCTAAGCCATTGCCATGCCCATAGGCCACGGGTGTTGGATCAGGCCCCTGGAGGGCTTCTTTCAGGCCTGCAGTGGAACTGGCTGTCTTCTGCTGCTTCTTCCAGTTCTGCCGCTGCTGTGTCATTGTAGGTTTGCAGCTTACAGATACACACCTGAACAGCATACTCAAGATTGCAACAGTACAGACATTTTGATGTAATAATTCAGAGCAAGAGGTGTTAGTTATCAGACACTGTTAAACAAACTACTGCAAGAGTGCTAATGTTTCACGCATGTTTTTAAGTAAAAGAAAATCCTTTGTGTTTCTGTCCTTTATAAAGTTTATATCTCTGCTACCTGGCATTCCATTTTATGACAAACGTGGCCCAACAAGGTCTCATTTATGTCAGATCCGGCCCTCATAACAAATGAGTTCGACACCCCTGCCATAGGCTGCCATGCTTCTTTCCAGGAATCCCACAGATTCTGACTGCCTGTGCCACTTGTTGGCTCAGTGGGATTTTCTAAATAAGGTTTCCTTGCACCCTTTGAATCTCTGTTGTAGTTCTACCCTCCTCCTAGCAATCAATGAACATAAGAACCACCCTGCTGGACCAGACCAGTGGTCTATCTAGTCCAGCATCCCATCTCGCACAGTAGCCCATCAGTTTCTCTGGAGGGCCAACAAAAGCGTATAGAGGCCAAGACCTTCCCCTAAAGTTGCCTCATGGCACTGGGATTCTGAGGCTGACTGCCTCTGAATGTGGAGGTTCTCCTCAGTCACTGTGGCTCATAGGCCCATCCTCCATGAATCTATCTAATCCCCTTTTAGAGCTGTTTATTCTTGTGGCCATCACTTCTTCCTCTGAAAGCGAATTCCACATTTTAATCACTCTCTGTGTAAAGAAGCAGTGACATCTTTGACATCTTGCAACACAGGCATTGCTTGCAGGTGAAATGGTTGAGGTTTGGGGAGAGAACCTGCAGTCATCTTGTTTCACCTATGAGTATTGTATTGCACTACATGTGAAAGTGGTCTGAATGAGTGAGCTTGTCTGCCACTGACTTTATTGAGTTAGTGTTGTTGGAGTTGCCCTCGCTGAAAATAGTCATGGAATAGTACACTTCCAGTACATCATGTAAACAGCTTATCTCTGTTCAGGGTGCTATCACAACTTTTTCTGCAATACATTGCAAAGCTATAATTTTGATATAAACACCAGATTCTTAATTGAAGATGGTCTTCAGAATGGAAATAAGACCTTTTACTCTGGAAGAGGTAAATGATATGACTTCCCCAATTTTTACCCCCCACACCATTCCTACCCCAAACTATTCCTGTTTAGGCTGAAAGAAGATGGCGGAGGAACCCCATATGACAAAGAATCAACAGCAATAATAAAACTAAACAATACTACTGTCCTGTATTTAAAGGAAGTGACAAAGTTCCTCGCTCTTGTTTGTTTTGTCAGAGAAGAAAGCTTTGAGAGAAAAGGTATTTAGCTTCTTCATTACCTTAGTTATTTATAACATTGTAATATCCAAAATGCTTTTGAGTTCTTATCCCATTTATAATTATTCATGTCACACAGTGATATTTTGGCTTGCTGGGTTCACTTGCTGGCTTGGACTCATCTGCCTGTTTCTATCTGAGGAGTGCAACTTTCTCTGGCAGTCCTGGTATAGCAGTTGTCACCAGTGGGAAGAACAACAAACACACGGGAAACACGGCAAGGTTGAGCAAGTGTAGAGAAACACCATGTTGGAACAAAACACACAATACAAATATGCTACTATGTCTCCATATATTGATTTAAATCATATACTTAAATACAATAGAGACCCTGGTGTATCTTATTCACTATAGTACAAAAACCTAAAGAACAAAATATATCTAATAGAAAAGTCCACAGCTAGAGAGACAGGTTCCAATGCTGTAGACTGTCTTGCTTTCTGATGAGAGACTGATGAGAGATGCAGTCGTCAATGCCAATGTTGTAAGCTGTTATGTTTTCTGAAAAGATACAGCAGGCATCAAAGCAACACATCTCCCAGGCAAAAGTTGTGTGTTTCGAGAGATTCTTCTTCAGGCAAAATTATTTTTCTTGGAACCAGAGCTCACAATGCTATTGTGAAGCCTGTCAAGAGTTGCTAGCCTTTTCTCCCTCTGAGGTGGAGGACATCTCCAGGGGTTATTCTCACCGTGCCTAGCAGGAAGAAGACTCTGGTGTCCGCATGCAGAGTGGTAAGGTCCCTGAACAAGGGGTTATGGTTCATTCCTCCGACCTGATGGCAATCATCCGACAAACCATCCTGCAGGAGATGGCCCAACTCCAATCCAGACCCAAAGTCCCTGGACACCGGGAATCCTCCCTTCACCGCCCCTTATTTCCCTGTCCCACCGGCTGGCCAACCAAGGTGACCCAACAGGGCCCCCCCCTTGGGAGACCCAGAGAGGAACGGTGGAGGGAGGAAGTGGAATTTATTGCCTCACTGTAGATGACAGAGAGGAGGGAGAATTTCTGTCAGAGGAGGAGGAAGAGGAGGAGGAAATAAAGCTCCCGGAGCAGTCCAGCCATTTTTTTCAAAGCAGAGGACTATCACTATTTTCTGACCAAAGCCATTAAGGCACTTGAACTTCATTATTTGCTGCCTTCAGAGTACCAGAAAGCAGCCTGGGCAAAATTTAAGTCCAAATTTTATTTATTTATTTGGATTTATATCCCGCCCTCCCCGGAGGCTCAGGGCGGCTGACAATGAGGCACGCATGCCAACTTTAAAACAGATTCAAACAGTGTAAAACCCAAACGCATATAAAACAACATCCAAGCATTGTTAAAACAAGCATATAAAACAAGATGGGGCAGATTGTAGCCCCCGGCAGCCGAACAGTAGCTTGTCAACCCCTCTCCTTCCAGGGCTGCCCCGCCCTTGATGATGACAGTGATGCGATGGCGCGTGGCTGACAATGATGAAATAATAATGGGGGTGGCTTCTAATCATAGGCCTGGCAGAAGAGCTCCGTCTTGCAGGCCCCGTGGAACTGAGCAAGGTCCCACAGGGCCCAGATCTCCTCTGGGAGCTCCTTCCACCAGGTAGGAGCCACCACCGAAAAAGCCCTGGCTCTAGTGGCAGCAAATTTCACATCCTTGGGGCCTGGAATTTCCAGGAGGTGTTGGCTCCCCAACCGAAGTGCCCTTGGGGGAACATATGGAGAAAGGCGATCCCTCAGGTAGACTGGACCCTGGCCATACAGGGCTTTAAAGGGTCAAAAACAGCACTTTGAAGCAAATCCGGTACGCTATTGGCAGTCAGTGCATTGCTTTCAGCACAGGCTGAATGTGATCCCTCCTAGGGAGACCCATCAACAGCCTGGCTGCAGCATTCTGCACCAGCTGCACCTTCTGGATTTGCGACAAAGGCAGCCCTAAGTAGAGAGTGTTACAGTAGTCTAGCCTGAGGTGACCGTCGCATGGATCTGGGGGCAATTTTGAGTTTTTCCCTCCAGAGGAATATACAGAAAAGGTATTTCCATTTCCAGAGTATTTTGAATGTCAACTCAGAGTGGAGTGGGACAAACCTATGGTTAATAAGCAGTTTCCTGCTTTTGCCAAAAAATTATATGCACTGCCTAACTATGCTAGTGAGTTATTGCAGGTGTCTGCCATGGATGGCCCAGTGGCAGCGATTCAGACATCTGGATTACCAGGGTACTATCAAGGATCCCACTGACAAGAAAGCGGAGGCAACGCTCAGAAGGATTCATGAGGCTATCGCCATGATGGTACAAGCAGCATCTACAGCCTCCATCACTTCAAGGGCTGCCATTGTATGGGTACGGAAGCTGATTCAACTACTGCCAGAGAACAATCGCAGTCTGCTTGAGGGAGCATCTCGAATTCTCAAGGCAAGTTCCTTCATGGCAGATGCTACCTTGGACATTATTTCCTTCGCATCTGAGGCCATGGCTTCCACAGCAGTGACAAGAAGACTACTCTAGTTACATGCTTGGCAGGCTGACGCTTTATCCAAATCCATCGTGACTGCTTACCCATTCCAGGGGGATTGTCTATTCAGAGAGGCACTAGACCGCATCCTAGTGGAAACCAGGGACAAGAAAAAAGCCATGCCTAGGTCCATCAGGCATTCAGATAGGCGGAACAATCAGTCCTTTCATACCCAGCATTCCTTGCCAAGGTTTTGCCACGATACCAAGAAAATATGGGATACACTAAAGCCATCCAGCAAACATGGTTCCTTTGCATCCAGATTCCACAAGCCTGCATTCAACAAGAATGACAGATGAGACCGAGACACCAAGCCCAAGCAGGCATGACTATTCTTCCATTCCAGGGGGGGCATGCCTTCTACATTTTGCAAAGACTTGGTCAGAGGCACAGGTGGACACCTGGGCAGTAGAGGTGGTGTCCCACGGATATGCAATAGAGTTTCTGCAACAGCCACCAGAGAGATTTCTGAAATCATCCGCAAGCAAATCCAAGAACAAGAGGTCCATTATCAGCAAAGCCGTTCAGCACCTGCTGGACATCAAAGCGATAGAACCAGTTCCTGCAGACAAGAAGGGCTGGGGGGCGTGTATTCCATATTATTTATGGTACCCAAGAAGAACGGAGACTGGAGAGCGATACTGGATCTCAAGTTTCTAAACAGGTTTATCAAGCTGCGGCACTTTCATATGGAGACTCTGAGGGCCATAGCGGATTCATTATCCCCAAACCAGTTCCTGACTTCCATAGACCTTACGGAGGCATACCTCCATGTGCCAATTCATCCAACTCACAAACATTTTCTCCGGTTTTGCGTGTATGATCAACACTTCTAGTACAGAGCACTTCCCTTCAGTCTCTCCACAGCATCCAGGCTCTTTTTCAAGTTGATCATCAACCCTGTGGTACATCTCAGGAGTTAAGGGATCCACGTGCATCCATATCTTGATGACTTGTGGTCCGGGTCTGCAGTTAGGCAGAGTCCATCAAGAACACTGAAAGGACGATACAGTGCCTGCAGAGTCATGGGTTTTTGATCAACTTCAATAAGAGTTCTCTTCTACTAGCTCAACAGATCGAACATCTGGGTGCAGTGATCAACACAACTTGCAATGTTCTTCTTCCGGTGTTCAAGACTCAGAAGCTCAGGGATTTGGCTTCACTGGTTTACTGTTGCAGATCCTCATCCCTCATCGAGCTAGCCAGACTGTTGGGACTGATGTTATCCTGTATAGACATGCTACAATGGGCTCACCTACATGCCAGACCCTTACAAATTTTCATAGAATCATAGAATGTTAGAGTTGGAAGGGACCTTACAGGTCATCTAGTCCAACCCCCTGCATTCTGCAGGATCATAGCCAAAAGATAGCTCTACATGCCTGCATACCTACAACATACCCGAAAGATGGTTGTCCAGTCTCTGCTTGAAAACGTCCAGCAAAGGAGCATCCACCACCTCCCAAGGCAGGCTGTTCCACTGCTCAACCACTCTTACAGTTAGGAAATTTCTCCTGTTATTTAGCTGGTAATGACTCCCTTGTAATTTCCACCCATTAGATCTAGTCTTGCAATCTGGAGCAAGAGAGAATAGATCTGCTCCTTCATCCTTACCAACTTCCCATTATGGAAAAGAGGAACATCAGCCTTCAGGTTCCCTTCAAGGTCAAGAAGAGCCTAGGTTGGTGGACAGACATAAACAACCTCTTGACAGGCAAGGACTACTATGTAAGTCACACCAGGAAACTTTTTACGGACGCAAGTCTACAGGGTTGGGGGGTGACACTGGAGGGCTCCCAGTCCAGGGGACTTGGCTTCCAAATGAGATGATGCTACCCATCAGCCTCTTGGAGCTCAGAGCGATTCATCACTCCCATGATCCACTTTGCCTCCTGCCTGCTCAATCAACATGTCTTGGTGAAGACAGACACTATGTCAGCCACGGTGCACATCAACAAGCAGCAAGGTGCAACAATCAACAAGATTGGCTCAGCAGGCAGACTGTGCAGGAAGGAGAATGGACCCTCCATCCAAGGCTCTTCAACATGCTTGTAAGGCACTTCAGGCGACCGTTGGTGGATCTGTTCACATCCCCAACAAACCACAAGCTGCCAAGGTTCTTCACCAGGTACTACCACCAGGAGGCAGAAGCGACATATGCACTCATGGCAATGTGACCCTGGGGTCTGCTGTATGCATTTCTGCCATTTGTTCTGATCTCCAGGACAATCTGCCGAGTGCAGGAGCTCAGAGCAGAAATCATCCTGGTGGCTCCAAGATGGGCCCGACGTCCGTGGTTCTCAGCACTACAGGAGATGTCAGTCCTTCCACCACTGATTCTTCCGGTGTCACCAGATATGCTGTCCCAGGGACTGGTGTGGCAACCGGATCTGGACTGGTTATGTTTGACCGCTTGGAGACTGAGCGGTGTAATTTAGCGAAGTTAGGATACTCCACTCCGGTAATGAATACCATCCTGGCATCCAGACGGCAGTCCATGGTCTGCATATACAATACCACATGGAAGGCATTCGTGAGATGGTGTAGACACAAGAAGGTGGCTCCACTGTTGCCTTCTGTAGCCTCAATTCTCTCCTTTACGCAGGAGGGCCTGGACACAGGTCTCTTCTTCTACTCTTTGCAGACAGATCATGGCTGTATCCACAGTCCTCCCTTCATTGGAAGGGTTCAAGATTACCAGACATCTGCACGTTCAACTTTTTCTGCAGGGAGCAATGGTGAAATCACCACCACAGGTACATCACTTCCCAACGTGGAAGCTGAATACAGTTCTGAATGCACTCACAAGGGCACCATTTGAGCCCCTCAGAGAGGTGGGGTTGAAGTGGCTGAGGATGAAAACCTTGTTCCTGGTCACCATCACGTCGGCAAGGAGAGTGTCTGAACTTGGGGCATTGTCAGTAAAATCATCGCTCTGTGTTTTTCACAAAGACAAGGTAGTACTATGTACTGACCCTACCTTTCAGCCAAAGGTATCTTCCACATTTCATTGTTTGCAAGAAATATGCTTGCCTACCTTCTGCCCTCAACCCAAGCATCCCAGGGAGCAGATGTGGCATACATTAGATGTTAAAAGAGCCCTCAGTATTTATATCAAGAGGATGGAATCTTGGAGGAAGATGGAGTTCCTGTTCATCAGCATTTCTCTGCTGCGTAAAGGAGAAAAGATGTCCAAGTCGGCAATCAGTTCAGTTCTGAAGTCCTGTATCATGGAGGCTTACAGGGTGTCTGGACAAGAGATTCCCAGCGGCATTACAGCCCACTCTCTGAGAAGCGCTGCAACCAATGCGGTGTTTGCTAATAGAGCTTCTGTGGAGGAAGTGTGTAAGGCTGGCACCTGGTCCTCCATATCCACATTCGTGAGACACTACAAGATCAACACTATTGCATCTGTGGATGCGGCATTCGGAAGAATACTTCAGCACGTTGTATCATTGGAGGAAGATGATGACCCACCCAATTAAGGGATACTGCTCTGGGAGGTCCCATGGAGATGTCCTCCACTCAGAGGGAGAATGGCCATTGGCACTTACTGTGAAGGGTCCTTCTTCTCTGAGGTAAGGAGGACATCTTGGCCCTCCCGCTGTCATCTTTCTTTCTCTGAGCTGATATCGTCTTCCTTAATTGTACTCTCGTTGGTTCTGCAGAGTTCTGTTTGACAAGTTGCTATCACTGTTGAAGTTATGTTTTCTAGGGCAAGACCATTTGAGTTAGGCTGCAAGCACTGTTTTTGGAGTCCCAGAACTGGGGATGGGCTGTTCTGGAGGCACCAACAGGAAGGGGAAAAAACTATTTCCTGCCTCCCGAAAGGCACAGTGGGAATAACCTATGGAAATGTCCTCCTGATTTCAGAGGAGAAGGATCCTTCATGGTAAGTGCCAATGGCTGTTCTGGTGACTCCTGGTAGGAGGTGCCTCTCCCCTGATCTCTCAGTTTTGGCTAGCCAGATAGGCTGAATGGCTGTGCTTGTTGGAGAGCAAGGACTCAGTTTCTTCATGACTCAGCACAATGATTTAACTTCTTCAACAGCCTTTCTGATTTATTACATCCTGTTTCTTATGGGGGGCCCCTGCACCTTTGCTGCTGGTTACATTAGGGTGGGCTCTGCTTCCCACAAAGCTGACCCCCCCCACTCTCTCTCCAAGGTTCTCCTTTCAAGAAGGAGTGGGAAAAGCCACAGTGATTCTGGGTTCAGGCCAAGCAGTTCCCAGTTGCTCCAGTATTGTCTGGACAAGCAGAGTGTTGGTGGGAATAGCTGCAGGGCAGGCCCTTCACCTAGGATTGTAAACTCTAGACTGGAAAATGTCTGGAGATTTGGAGGTGGAGCCAGAGGAGGAGGGGGACCACTACTATAATGCTGTAGAGGCAACCCTCCAAAGTACTCATCTTCTCCATGGGAACTAATCTCTGTAGCCTGAGAACCATTTGTTATTCCAAGAGAACTCCAAGCTTCACACACAAGGAGGCAACCCTACCCTTATCTTCCAACCCCACTGCAGCCCTAAGCATGCTGGCCTGGGCTGGTGAGAGTGGGGCACAGGGGTACTTACTTCAAAGGACATGGGCATGCTCCCCTGCCAGAAGAGAACCTGCCCCCCTTCACCTATCCTGTTGGGATACCTGCACACACACAAAAAGGCTACCTCAATGATATTCAAACAATGGGAACATTTAGTAGAGAAATGGAGAGCATTGAGCAATTTCACAAACTCAAGGAAAACATTGCTACCCCTAAAGATTTATTTATTTATTTATTTATTCAATTTTTACCCCGCCCTCCCCGCAAGCGGGCTCAGGGCGGCTTACAATGAGGCAACCAAGTGTTAAAGATAACAAAAATATTGCCGATATACCTAACGTACAGCCTTAAGTCAGTCAGGAAGGAAGAAAAGGACTGGAATTGGAAAAGAACTGAAAGATTGGTGTTTCCTCAAAATTATGCATAGGTTAGCAACTATGGGTGCAACTGTACACCCATGATTACCCCTTGGATTTTATAGTAAAAACAAACAAACCCCAAAGTGAAAATAATTCTTTTTCAACACAATTTCTATCAGTTGCATTATAAAGTAAGTGCAGAAAGATAAAATCTCTTTTCTTGAGGAAGGATTCAGCTACAGAAAGAGCCTCCTCATGTGGTTAGTTCATGTATAATTCTTTTACATCAAGTGTGGCCAAAAGATCATCATTGCCTTCTGCTTTTGAAATTAAATCAGTGATGTTTTTAATAAATATCTCATTGTAGTGACGAAAGGCCTAAAATGATATTCCAAAGATTTGGTCAAAGGCACAACTATAGAATTGGACCTAGAAACAGTTGGTTTGTCTGGAGGAGGTTTATGAATCTTGGACATCATGGGAATCCTAGAAAATTCATTGATCAAAAAGAAAGAAACAGATTAATCAATATTACTTAACACAAGACTCTCATAAAGAACCATTTTAATAATAGAATGTTTTGTAAGGTACTGTCCTATGCATCTATAAAGGGATGTATCACTAAGTTCTCTCTTCCCCTGCTATGTAGGTAGTTTCAGGGGGTAGCTGTGTTGGTCTGCAGTAAAACAGCTAGATTCAAGTCTAGTAGCATCTTAAAGACCAAAAAGATTTTTTTGGGTGTGTGTGTGAGCTTTAAAGCATCAAAGCTCCCTTCATCAGATACCATCTAGCTCACCTCCTGTATGTATTCTGTAGTGTCTCGAATGACCCATGCTTCCTTCTTTGTTACTTGGCTTTATTACAATAGACCTGTCCATATTAAAGTCATCCAAAATCATTTGTTCTTTATAAATTGTGCTACCTAAGTGCATTCCTTTTCCAGTCTGCCAGTGTCCCTAAGTACTAGATGCTCAAAGATGAGACTGTTCCAGGGGGTAGGTGTGCTAGTCTGCAGTAAAAAAGCAAGATTTGAGTCCAGTAGTACCTTAGAGACCAAGCTTTCCAGGGCATAAGTTTTCAAGAGTCAAAACTCCCTTTGTCATGTATAGCATCTGATGACTCTGAAAAGACTCTGGGAATCTTGTTGGTCTTCAAGGTACTACTGGACTCTAAAGGTGAGACTAATTAAAGTTACTGGTAAGAGATTAAAGGATCATTCCCCCTAGTATGTTTTTGTACCTCTGCTTTTCTTTGTCTCTTTTGTCTGTCTGATAAACGATGCTACAAAAGAGATCGCTATAATGGTCTTCTGTATTCAATTAAGTTAACATTCTTCCAGAATTCACTGATTGTAGCCAGGGGTCAGTTAAGTGAATAATGTAAGCTAAGCTAATATACAGTCTAGAAAGAAGTTAATTTGTTCATAACATTTTGAAAATTTCACTTTTTTGTGGTTTGTTTGTGTTATTTCTTTAGGACTGATAGACTACAACTTCCATTGTTTCCGAAAGGCTATACATGAAGTATTTGAAGTAAGAATGAAAGTAGTGAAGGCACGGAAGAATCAGAACCAGATGCAGAAGGCCAAGAGGGCCACTACTAATGGCACACCTCGAATGCCACTCTAGCTGATCTTCTTATGTCACTTGTAAGGCTTCTTGCTTCAGGTAATGATGCCATCAGGTTCCACAGCCAAAGGAAGATCAGGACTGATGTTCTCTGAACATGGATTTTTATACACTGTCCCCCAAATTGTATCTATCTAGTTGTTCCTATTAAGAAATATCTGACAGAGCTCTGTGCATTCTTTTCATGTTTCATAATGGAATTCGACTGTTGATGAACTAAGGTGTGGTATTTTCAATGCCACTTTTGTGTATTTGGTTGGGTAGAATATGTACAGTCATTTCTCTATATGCTGCATACAAATGATTAAACAATCACAACATAATGACTTTTTACAAACTTGAGTTAATATTCATGCTATACATATATATATTTATATGTGTGTATATATATATTTTCTAGTTTGTAAACTGAAATTTTATTTTGGAGTACAATGGCAATAAAGAAATTTCTGGGAAGTGTTTATTGGTACATTAAAACATTTTGTAGAAACTGTCTTTGGGCCAAATGCTACCCAGACTTCTGTGTCATAATGTCCTCTCAGTTCTGCACACATAGTCCTTGACCTTTTTAATAGGACACTTGAGAAATGTAAACCTGCAATAATTCACAATATGTGATGGGATAAGAGCACAAACAGGAAGGGCTGTCCATTCTTTTGCTATGTCTTTCTCTATTATCTCCACTTTCCTGCTGAAGAACCCCAGAAGTTCCTCATTCCAATTATCTGCATACAACCAGAAGATGAAGGATGTAGCAGCTAGTACTGTGTAAGCCTACTTGATCTTGGAGCATACCGGGAAGTAACAGCACTGGTCACTGGGATACTTCTGCCAGCTGGTTTCATAGATCCACTTGGAGGAGGATCCAGCAGTCACTGAGAGTGCTGATGGAAGGAATAACCTTGCAGGCCCAGGGTCCTTGGCAGGGCTGAGGGAGGAAAGATCTCAAGTAATTTTAAAATGTTATAGATTTCTCAAATCATTCGTGCAAACATTTTGATATACAATAATATCTTGTTCAGATGGATACTTTTATTCTGAAAAAAAGCCCCTAGTTAGCCTGGACTGACAGTGACATTTATGTCAAACTGAAATTTTAGCCTCTCCCACTCAGCTTGAGGGATACCATGAGATATTTCCTCTGCCACCATCATTCATATAATAAAAACCCCACCTGCAGAGATGATGGTAATGCTGAAGCTTAGGTTAGCGTCCCCCACCATCTCCCCGTTAGATAATGAAAACCATCCCGCCCCCATGGTTGCCCCCACAATGTCCTCACCCTTCACAATGTGCTCTGTTGTGGGCAGTTTGTGACCCTGGCTCAGCCAGTTCTATCATATCCCAGGACCCTCCTGCTTCCCCACAGGAGGGACTGGGACTCTGGTGGTGGCAGCAGCAGCTTAGCAGGCCCAGGAGGCAGTGGTGATGGCAGCAAAGGAGCAAGAACAAGGGAATCCTCTCAGGGTCCAGCTCTCTCCACCAGAGCCTCCTGCACCTGCTCACTATCATGCATGCGCCAGCATTGATACTCACTCCCCCCTCCTACTGTTACTTCAAATGGTCTGCGTTGCCTAAAAGGGCTGTCTCCTGTTTTTGTTCAGGAATTAGCAAAGGAGATAAAATGGCTTTGTGAGCGGGAGGTAACTAGCAGGAATCTCCACTTATGTTTATAGAGATTTTCCCCTCTTAATAATCAGTCTAAGCTAAAATAGAGGTTGATTTTATTGAAAGAAAATAATAAAAGTACTACCATACAATAAGCACACACAAAGACACACACATACAAGACCAATTATGAAATAAAGGAATTAGTGGGAAACATAGGGGGGTATTGGGGTGATATAGCTACCTATCCTGTAGAGCAGAAATCCAGGGGGAACAGCAGGATGTCCGGCATCCTGGGTGTGCAGTTTGGATCCAGGAAAACATATACAGAGACTGAGCTCTGGGTGCTATTTTTAGAGGAAAAGTGTCCTGAGGCAGTCTGACATTTGTGCCTCAAAATAATACTAAAAATGGCTTTCCCAGGATAGACAAAAGACCTGGAAAACATGACAGTTTGCATGAGGGTTGAGGTCCAATATAAATTAAGGTGTTAAATGTGCTTTTTTATAAGATTAGCTAGAGGCGTCTGTGAATGGCTGAATAGCGTTCCTAGGAATGGACAAAGACAACAGTTCTTAGGAGGGGTTTTGGATGTAAAATAGGGGTTGGGCTGAAACCTCCTGGAATGCAGAGGGCTTTGTTGTTGTTCAGTCGCACAGTTGAGTCCAACTCTTCGCGACCCCATGGACCATATCACTCCAGGCCCTTCTGTCTTCCGTCGTGCTCCGGAGTTTGCTCAATTTCATGTTCGCTGCATCAATGACACTGTCTAACCATCTCATCCTTTGCCGTCCCCTTCTTCTTTGACCTTCAATCTTTCCCAGCATCAGGGTCTTCTCCACTGAGTGCTCCCTGCTCATTTGGTGGCCAAAGTATTTGAGCTTCAGCTTCAGTATCTGGCCTTCCAGGGAACAGTCAGGGTTGATTTCTTTTAGGATTGACTGATCTGATCTTGTAGTCCAGGGGACTCTCAAGAGTCTTCTCCAGCACCATAGTTCAAAAGAATCTGTATTTCCGCGCTCAGCCTTCCTTATAGTCCAACTCTTGCAGGCATACATTACTACTGGGAATACTATTGCTTTGACCATACAGACTTTAGTTGGCAGGATGATGTCTCTGCTTTTCATTATGCTGTCTAGGTTTGCCATCGCTTTCCTCCCAAGGAGCAGGCGTCAGTCACCATCTGCAGTGATCTTGGATCCCAGGAACTTGAAATCTGTCACTGCTTCCACGACTTCCCCTTCTATTTGCCAAGGAGTGATGGGGCCGGATGCCGTGATCCTAGCTTTTTTTGATGTTGAGTTTCAAGCCAACTTTTGCGCTCTCTTCTTTCATCCTGAACAAAAGGCTCTTTAGGTCCTCTCCACTTTCTGCCATTAGAGTGGTATCATCTGCATATCTGAGGTTGTTGATGTTTTTCCCAGCAATCTTAATTCCGGCTTCTGAATCATCCAGGATGGCATTTCGCATGATGTACTCTGCATATAAATTAAATAAACAAGGGGACAGTATACATCCTTGTCGTACTCCTTTTCCAATGCTGAACCAATCAGTTGTTCCATATCCTGTTCTAACAGTCGCTTCTTGACCCTTATACGGGTTTCTCAAGATACATGTGAGGTGGTCTGGTACTCCCATCTCTTTAAGGACTTGCCATAGTTTGTTGTGACCCACACAGAGAGCTAATGGCTTACTAATCAAACTAATCAGAAAGAAACCATGCTGCTTAGTGGCCTTCCTGTTGTATTAGTTGGGAAAGGTGATAGACATTGGGAGTTGTTATTGTAAAGGAAATGTGAGGAGAAGCTGAGAGGAGGCTGATAGGATTAGTGACCCAGGTCGAATGGTATTAGCTCAGGTGAGGTAACTCCATTGTCTGGCATATGCAGATTTCAGGGTGGAGGGAGAGGCTGCAGCTGGGTCAGACCAAGATGTCACACTTTCCAGGAATTTTGCCTAGGCATAATTATGAGGCCTGCCTGTCTGGGATCCATCTTGTTTATACTTAGGTCAAGTCTGCCTGGTATATGTACACCTGGGGTGCTGAAAAATGGAGGGGTTCTCCTCCATATTGCCTCTCAATAATGAGAGGGGGTCTGCCTGGCTTATACCATGGCACACAAGACACAAGCTGTCAAAGCCACCGTGCAGAGTGCAGGCAACTCTCATCTCCCTGATGCCTGCCCTCCCACTTCCATTGCCTGTTATGCATTAGCACCGAGACAGTATACAGGGACATAATGCACAGCCTCTGTCATCTGGCAATAAAGGTAACGACCAGTTGCTCCTGGGCCGGATAAGAGCCCTGGATGGGCCAGTTCCAGCCCACAGGCTGTGTGTTCGACACCTGTGGCTTACTGGTTCCATTTCTTAGAGCTGCCAATGAAAAACGCCTGTTCATGAGGGAGGTTCAAGATTATGCGTAACAGAAACCACATAATTCCTCCTTTAGAATGAAGTGTTGGCCAATGGTTAATGTGAAAGCTATAGTTGGAACTAGTTAATTCACATTTAATTCATTTAATTTGAAATGATGGTAATGTAGATAAAAGTGGCCCAAAAGATATTATATACTTGGACTTGCAAAAGGCTTTTGGGAAGGTATCTCACCAAAGACTCCTGAGTAAGCTTAGTGGTCATGGGACAGGTCTTCTTATGGATGAAAAATTGGTTAAATGACAGGAAGCAAAGAGTAAAAATAAATGGATGGTTCTTGCAGTGCAGTGAAGTAAACAATGGAGTCCTGCAAGGGCTGCTATTAGAGCTGGTGCTATTCACCAGGAACGGGGAGGGGGGGAGAGCAGCATAGTGGCCAGGTTTGAAGCTGACACAAAATTATTTGGGATGGTGAACGAAAGCCAACTATGAAGAAGGAGGATTTCCACAAATTGGGTGAATGGGCAACAATATGGCAAATGAAGTTCAATGTACCTACATTGTAAGGTTATGCACATTGGAACAAAAAATCCCAGTTTCAAGTATATGCTAATGAAGTCTAACCTTGCTGCGATGGGGGTGCTTTACTGCATGGGGGGATTGGTTGGTTGGTTCTCACCCCTACTTCAGTTGATCCCCTGATTGCATATGATTTTGTGCCTTTAGTTTTTGCTTTGGGTTTTTTCTTTTAAAAAATTCTGGTTCTTTTGTCACCACTTTTACCCTGATCTTTTTCTGGAAGCTGTTCCTGAGTTACTTTTTTCCTTGTAGGTTATGTTTCTGTCCGTTTCCTTTGTCCTGCCCATTTCCACCCCTCTCTAGCCCACTTTATGATGACTGGATTGTCATCATCAAACCACTCCCCCCCCCAATGGTTTTTCCCTATTTACCCATTCTGCAGGTACTCCATTGGCTGTCGATCAGTTACTGAGCTCAATTCAAAACACCATCTGACAAATACAAAGCCCTTTTTGCCCTTGGACCCTTGTATCTGGGAGCATGCCTCTCCACATATGTCACACTGCAACAACTTTGCTTATCTGAGCAAGGTGGTGCCCTGCAAATGGGCAAAATCAAAATGGCTGGTACACATGCCTTCTCTGTAGTGGCTCCCACCATTGAATGGCCTACCTGAGAAGGTCGGGAAGGCTCCCATCCTTCTGGCAGTTCACAAACCATGTAAAACAGAATTGTTCAGTAGAACATTTTTATAAAGAAAACAGGGCTACATCATAACAAATTGGCCCAGAAAAATATACTGTTTGTCCTGATGTAATACTATGCTCTGCATGGTTTAACCTGACATGTTTTAATACTTATGCTTTAGCCAAACAACAGCTCTGTTTAAGTTTCTGAAATTTCTAGTCCTATTGCATTGCTTATTAGATTATTATCCTCTTGATTGCATTGGTTTACACTAAGTAATCTCCTTCACGCTTCAGTGAGAAAGGTGGACTATAAATAGCACTAACAATAACAATAATAATAGATTTGCACACGCACATACATACACCCAACAAGTTGGTACATTTAGAAATGCTAGTAATTGTGACTAACGACGGGATGGTGCCTTATAATTATTCCGGAATATTTACTGCGAGTAAAACGTGACGTTAACCTTCTTTGTGTGACGAAGAAGATGGTTGTTTCGGCTGCCACTAGGTGGGCGAGGCAAGGAAGAAAGGCGACGGCGAACAGAGACGACGACATTCCAAGGGCTGCTTGGTAAGGGGCGGGCAAGCGAGTGGCTACTGCCGGCCAGTGGTGGTTTCCTCCGACAACCAGAGCCACGTCAAGGGAATTTCCAGGCTGCCGTGAACCAGCGGGGGTGGGGAGGTGCCGGTTGCCTCCTCTGCTCCCTCCTCTTGCCTCGTTGCTCCTGAGTGACGGATACGGCTTTACGTGGCCTGACTTCAGGAGCCAGTCAACCCGGCCGGGTGTTGAAAGCGAAGGGGCATTCCGGCCTCCGCCATGGAGACTCGCTATAACCTCAAAAGCCCCGGTGAGTGCTTGATGGATGAAGGAAGCGGGGAGGCTTTCTAGCTAATTACGGCCGCTCTCAGGCTGGGCAGAGCGGTGTTTACCATCACGCGAGCCCGTGGTTTTGGTGCACGTACAGGCCGGAACACTGCCGCCACCCCCACCCCAGTCCCCGCCCTGTCTGTGTCATCTCTGCGGCTGTTGCCAGAGGGAGCTGGGAGGCCTTCTGTGCCTCAGACGGACGGGGTGCCCTGGCCCTGACTCCTGTGTATTTCCTTCTTCGCCAAAGCTCCCCCAGGTGATGATGAGAGCAGTTAGTGGGCAGAAGGCGGTCGTCGATGGCTCACGGTCCAGCTGGGGGTGTGCGTGTGTGTGTGTGTGCTACAATCTAGTCTCGGTGCAGTTCTAATCACGGCTCAGGTTCATGTTTCTTGTTTTATAAGCTGCAGCTATTTTTGAACGGGTATATTTCCGTTCCCGGAATCATACATGCACCTATCCCTACAGATGCTTGCCAGAGAACTTGGCGCTTTAAGGAATGGCTATTATAATAATGGCTATTTACATACTTGACATGACCAAGTTGGTATGTGTGTTAAGTGAATCCATACCTCTCTTGGTACATGCTGGAATGTATGTCTGTGTGCACACACTTGAAGTCATTTCCTATTTAATATACCAATGCTGTGCTGTCAATAGCTGTCTGAGCAGAAATTTTGATTCATTATGAGTTGGGTGGCTTGCTGAAGCACTTGTAAGAGTGCTTCAGTATGTGCCAGCCACCATGCTGGTGGTTTTTCTAATGTGGCCTTTAGTTAGACTCAAGGTGTCAGATGGTGAATATTGTTACAGAATAGACTTGCAGTATCAGATGCGACCTTTCATTTGAAGTTCTGCTTTCTGACCTATGACCATCATTGCTGGGGGGTGCACACATTTTTCCCTCACAAAGGGTGAAGGAATGCTGCCTAGGGGGAGGGTGTATGTGGCTGAACAAAAATAAGACACCTGGGAAAGGGAGATAAGAAGGACCAGCTGGAAAAGCTGAAGATCAGGAAAAAAATCAGATTATCAACAAGAGAGTTTAAACATATTTGCTGTTTCTTCTGTAGTGTGTTTTTCATGATACCTGGATTGAACTTTTCTGAAAATAATTTCTCCTGCTTCCTCATTTATGATCAGTCTTCATGGTTCCTGATCCTGTGTGATTTTTGCATGCTCTTTCCTCCTGGGGAATATGGATTTCTAAGATTTGTCTGTGTTACACTGAGGCCTATTTTCTTTCCCCCCCAGAAAACTCAGCTCATGGGTATGTGCTAGATAAGTAGAATGTTTATAGCACAGTACATTGGGATGAATCCAAAGAATAGAAATGGAGCACCACTTGTGAAAGTAATCTTTCCTACCTCCCTTCCTCTGTTGCAGCCCTTTGTGCTTCCCTGAGGTTAGGGATTCTTGGGTAGGGTATGGGATGAATTGCTCCTCCCCCTCTTTGTGCTAAAGGAAGTGCCCTTCATTGCAGGATTTTACTTCCAACCTGTTTGATAGCCACTTTGGTGTGGTGATAAAGAGCAAGGACTCTAATCTGCGAGAACACAGTTTGATTCCCCACTCCTCCATATGCAGCTGCTGGTGTGACCTTGTGTCATTCATAAGTTCTTTCAGAGCTCAAGGGCAATTCTTGGGAGAGCTCTCTAGGCTGCAACTGCCTCACAGGGTGTCTGTTGTGGGAAGGGATTATAAACCGCTCTGAGACTCCTTCGGATAGTGAAGGGTGGAGTATAAATCCAATATCTTCTTCTTGCTATTTATCCTGACATTTTCATGATGGTTCTTATGTTCTAGCTATGACGTCTGCATGCCCTACTGTTCTTGGGGGGGAAAGCAACCATCAGTATAGCCGTACAGATGACAATGTAGGAATTTGTTTTGTATAGCTGAATGTTATGGTTTATTTCATGAATCAGAAGAATTAATGTTCCTTCAAATGGCCAATATTTATTTGTAGTACAATGGTTAACTTTATTCAAAGCCGCAGTAAAGAAAAAGAGAAAATTATTTTGAAACACTGTTTAGGTATTCTCTAGCTAAAACTATCTATCTTGTATCAGCATTTAGTGACTTTTGAGCTTTCTGCTATGCCAAATTTACTATCTTAGAACTTTGGCACCTGAACCTACTCTGCATATCCATAGAAAATTTGAAAAACTTAGGTCTGACAACCTGTATGATCCTACAAAATAAGAGAAAATACACACATGTTCATATCAAGATGGATAGCCAAGTTAGTCTGTCACAGTAGAAGAGAGCAAGAGTCCAGTAGCACCTTAAAGACTAACAAAATTTGTGGTAGGGTATGAGCTATTGTGAGTCATTGCTCATTTCATCATATACCTGAATCTGAAGAAGTGAGCAGTGACTCACAAAAGCTCATACCCTGCCACAAATTTTGTTAGTCTTTAAGGTGCTACTGGACTCTCACTCTTTCTACACATAGTCAGAGGTAGCTTTGATGCTTCTAGCAGCCACTCACATGACTGAACAGGCAAGGTGATTTTAAACAAAAAAGTAGTTGGTTTAGGGTAGCCAACTACCTGGGAAAAAAATTGTACTCCATTAACAGAGGCTTAATGGGATGTTATTTACCAGATGATGTTATTTACCTCAGTGCAATGAAATCTTCATCTGCCCATTTCTGTACATGAAGCCTCTATTAAGCGGCATTGTCTCTCCAAGGTGTTAGCAACCCTGGATTGGTTTATTCATCCCCGTGAATGCTGATCGTTTGTATATCCACAACCTCCTGAGAGCATATGCATGGATTTCCCTCATGCACTCAAACCTTTTTCTCTTCCACAGCCTAAGTATGATATATTTAAGCTCTTCCTAGCACAAATGATAGTTCTTAAAAATAGATTCAGGTGAGTAGCCGTGTTGGACTGAAGCAGCAGAACAAAGTCTGAGTCCAGTGGCACCTTTAAGACCAATCAAGTTGTATTCAAGGTATAAGCTTTCATGTGCAAGCACATTTCAGATACAGAGAACAGAATCTCTTAAAATTATGAATTTTAAAATTATTTTTACAATGTCAATTTTGACTGAGCTATTTAAAAAACACTGTTCTGTATTCCAGATGAAAGTTAAAATAATAATACTTTTATATTTAGCCAAATCTGTTTTCAAAGAATTGTGATTATTTAATAGTTGTTGCAGTTTCAGACTGGCCATAAAAAAAATCTATATTTTATAATATAGGAAAATAAGGGAGGGGAAGTATGGTTAATCCATGCATGTGGCAGTCTCCCTTCTAGGCAGGATGCGCAAGTAGAAGTGGCTCTTTGATGTTCACAGTCTTGTTATGAAAAGCCAACCTAAGTGTCTTCCTTCAAGAAATCTTTTTGCCCATGTATTGTAATTACGCCAACCCCTTGTCTATGGGGGGTCATTTCATTTTTTGAAAACCAATTTTATTATTTTTAATAACAATAACAACAACGTGTATCAATAACAATAAAAAGGAGTTGTCATTAATAACAGCGACAACAACAAGAATAGTTCCAGTTGTCTCAATCAGTACAACAGATCAAGTATACTGCAGAATAGGAATATAAAACTCAATGACAGTCTAACCATCCAGTCTTTCTAATACAGGCCACCATTTGCTAATGAAATCTTGATATGTCAAGTAAGGGTCTGATTGCTGGATACTTGATGAGATTTTATCCATCATAAAGTCATTTCAACTACCAACAGACCCCATAGGGGAACCTCAGGAATCCATATACCAGGCAACTTGACATAAGTGAACATAAAGATGGAAGCCAGGACTGGCAGGCCAGTATTATGCCTAGGATACGACCCTGGAAAAAGCACATGAGATCTTGCCTTGACAGCTGTGACTACACCCCCCCCCCGCTGACATCTGCATACTCCAGACGATGGACCTGCCTTGCCCCAGAGTAACTTCTTTCAATCTCAAACGCTAATCCCATCAATCTGATTTTATCTTCCGTTCTCACATTTCCTTCATTATAGGAAGCCCTGGCTTCTATGGCTTTCCCACAACCCAAATCCAGGTGGTTCATCAAGCAGTATTGTTTCTATTTTGATTAGTTTAAATTAGCAATCCATTAGTCTTCCAACCTTGGAAAACTAATCAGGAACACAACCCAAAATCTACTTTCCAAGTAGAAGAAACCTCTGGCCTCTTTTGTCCTGCCTTGAGAACTCATTTACCACGTTTCCAAAGCTACATTGTTTTACCCCTAATTAATCCCGTCATACCTCAAATAAATCCAATCAATTATTTGTTCTGTACCTTGAAGCCCTTCCTGTAACTGATGTCAAGTCACTGCATGCTGCATATGTAATGTACTTGTCATAATTTTTCAAAATTCCAAATACATTTATTTTGAGATTAACTCTGGGCAAGTGTGAATGTATTTACTGAAGCAACTAATAGTTTCAAATTGCTTCACTTATTTCTTTTTCTCAGGTAGGTTTCTGGTTTCCTAGTTGGACATTCAGGGCATTGCTCAAGGTATTGATCCTTTATAGGTCAAGCAACCCACTCTTATGGCATGACTGTGTCCTCTAGTTGAGTGGATACTACGGAACACCTGTTCTGCCATTTCCTCTTTTATAGTAGCATATACTGTGATTTTTTTACTATATTCTATTTTGTATCCAGTGTAGCAATATATTTTAATATACAACATTTGAGAAAACAAATGTGTAATCATACACATGAATCCTTTTAATCATTGTTTTGGTGGAAAATCATGATTTGATCACCCATGTCATGGAGTTGACCATCAATAGCTCCTAGTCAAGATGACCAAAGGGAACCTCCATGTCCAGGCAATAAATCTGAATTACCACCAGGCAACATCAGAGGAAGATCTTCGCCTCTGTGCCCTATGTACCCTATTTAGTTGGTTGTTGTGTGAAAGAGAATGCTGGACTGGATGGACCACAGGTCTGAGCCAACAGGACACGTCTTATGCCCCATGCCTTTTCTTTTTCAGCTGTTAAACGGTTAATGAAAGAGGCTGCTGAACTGAAGGATCCAACAGACCATTATCACGCACAGCCCTTAGAGGTTAGTATATGTTTTCTGTATCAGGCTGGCAGTGAAGTCACAACATTTTTTTACAAGTCTGCCTACCCACACATTCCTGTCATTTGTAGTATATTGATGGTATGATGAAATTGGGGCAGCACTGTAAAGAAGCTTACAAAACATTTTTACTAACCTGATACATGTGAATTTAAAAAACACAGTCATTACTGGGGAGGGGATCTTTAATCTCAAATTTAGAAAACACATGTTTAAAAGCATAGCTGTTCTGGAATTTTATTTTTAAAGGGGGGGTATATTCAGAGCTGTAGCTTTAATTTTTATTACATTGTGCAATTTTGATCATAGAACCTGTGCTCACAATGTTATAGGAACTATTCATTTCTAACCCCCTTTCACAGATTCTGATTTATCAAAGACACAACAAAGTTGTCCCTTTTTTCCAAATTGGAAATTATTTACAACATAATTGTTGTACATTGTTCAGAACTTTCCTGGTCAATATTCCTGTCTCCTCTCTCTTCTATTCCACTTTAACCAGAGCCAGATTTTGCTTGAACTTGAATTCACATTTGCTGTTACTGCTAGAGATCAGCCTAACAACATGTGAAGTAATAAATGATGTTTTTCCTTTCAGTATAAAATGTTTGTTTTCTCTACTGGGGCAAATAGTACTACCAAAGGGCCAATTTACAGTGGATACAATGGTATTGGGTGGGGAGGATAAGCTACTTCCTCCGCATGCAACACAATGCCCAATCCAAATTTGGACATTCCTCTCTAACCATGTAGAAGGTTTAATAAAATAGGAGAATAATAATTAATAATTATCATATGGCATTTTGTGTAGTATAGCCAGGAGATCCTACGATTGTTGGGCAGCCAGAAGTTCCAGCTGTTTTAGCATTATGCACCACTAGGTCATAAGAACATAAGAGAAGCCAATGTTGAATCAGGCCGCCCTCCTCTCTTTATAGAATAAAAGAAACACTATATAGTTTCACCTTTTTTGTATAAGTGTGTTCCCTTGTCTGGGAGCCTAGTGGTTCCTCTTTTCCTTTCCTCCACCCAGGTGCTTTTGGTAAGTGGGCCGTTTACCGCAGCCTAAACGAACCTTGAAAGGGGGAAGGGTTGCCCTGGGAAAATTCTCACGACACTTGTCATAAAACTGGGCCAAACTAGATAATATGCTGGAGTTACATGACAAGAGCTCCCACATTTTTAAAATTTAGTTATCAGCATGTGAGATCCCAATATGGATCAGGACTGTGGCTCAAGTGGGGCTTAAATCTTTTCATGTGCTATTTTTCTGATCTAAAATGGACCTAGGGCGCCACTATTCATGCCTCTGAGGAAACATACCAGTACAGATATAAAAACATAAGAATGTAAGAGAAGCCAGTGCTGGATCAGGCCAACGGCCCATCAAGTCCAAAACTCTGTCACACAGTGGCCAAAAATACCAGGTGCCATCAGGAGGTCCAGCAGTGGGGCCAGGACACTAGTAGCCCTCCCACTGTTGTCCCCCCCCAAGCACCAGGAATACAGAGCATCACTTGCCCCAGACTGAGAGTTCCTATCTATACCTTGTGGCTAATAGCCACAGATGGGCCTCTGCTCTATATGTTTATCTAATTCCCTCTTGAAGCTGTCCATGCTTGTAGCCGCCACCACCTCCTGTGGCAGTGAATTCCATGTGTTAATCACTCTTTGGGTGAAGGACTTCCTTTTATCTGTTCTTACCTGAGTGCTCAGCAATTTCATTGAGTGCCCACAAATTCTTCTATTGTGAGAAAGGGAGAAAAGTACTTCTTTCTCAACCTGCTCTATCCCATGCATAATCTTATAAACCTTGATCATGTCATCCCTCAGCCGTTGTTTCTCCAAGCTAAAGAGCCCCAAGCGCTTTAACCTTTCTTCATAGGAAAAGTGTTCCAACCCTTTTATCATTCAAGTTGCCCTTTTCTGCACTTTTTCCAATGTTATAATATCCTTTTTGAGGTGTGGTGACCAGGACTGTACACAGTACTCCAAATGAGGTCCCACCATTGATTTATACAGGGGCATGATGATACTGGCTGATTTGTTTTCAATTCTCAACCTGCTCAATCCCATTCATAATCTTATAAACCTCGATCATGTCACCCCTCGCAAGCTAGACTTGTTTTTATGGCAAGAGACGTTTCAGAGGTAGTTTGCCAATGCCTGCCTCTGCATCACAGCCCTGGTATTCCTTGGAGATCACCCTTCCAAATACTAGCCAAGGCAAGTATTTGGATGGGAGACCTCCAGAGAATACCAGGGCCAGGAGGCCAGAAGCAGATGATCAGGCTACTTTTCTGAATGTCCTCCATGCCCAGTAGGAATCACCAGATGTCACCATGACTTACAGGCACAAGCACACATGCATACGCTCACACACACAAATGCAAAAAATACCCCCCCCCATTTTTTAAAAAAAAGACTAGCCAAGGCTGACCCTGCTTAGCTTCTAAAATCTGACAGGATTGGGCTAGCCTGGGCTATCCAGGTCCGGGGGGGAAAAGGAGATTCAGCCATGGAACAATATCTTCTGTTTGGCCTGCATGTCTTTTTATTCACAGGGTAATCCCAAGCAGTCTTTCACACAGTCCTCTGAGCTACCCCTTAAGGCAGCTGCAAATTTTGTAAATGCAACCACCTAACTTGACTGAGTTCACTTTATACTTTTCTCTGTGATAACCTCCAAGGCAAATAACATCTGCTTACAGGACACTGAGAATCCATGGATACCTTTAGTTTAGTAGGTTTGGGTCACATAGAAAGAATACAAACAACAGAATACTTTATAAGGATAAGCTGCCCCAAACCTCCTACTCTGGGCACTGAAAACAGCCACTCCAGCAGTCAGGCAGGCAGGACACACTCACCTTTTTATTTTGTGAGTGTGAAAGCTTTTACAAGGCCTCAATTTTCCACCCTCCAGGGTTATTCTGGGGTGCACCTACCTCTGAGTCAATGATTCCAGAAAGTCTGAAATATAAATCAAGTTTGTTAAGGACTGTCAGAAAGCATAAATCACTCAGTCACCGGCAAAAACACATAAAAACAAATAAACCTCACTAGTACAATCTAAAAATTTGTCTAGCTGAAAGCTTTAGAACTTACTACCTTCATGCCTTTCTGAATGGCATTCTTTAGTCATCCATCATACCCATCCAATAGGATACAGGACCTCTTCACTCTTAGCTGGAGACATGCCAAAGTGAAGAAAGTTTAAGAGTAGCCAAGATGTGCACATTAAAAAACCCATCTTTTTTAGCAATCAGTGCATTAACCAGCAACTCAATAGTCAATCAGGGCTGACCAGTTAATTAGCGTCCACTGTGAGAAGAAATTAGGGAGGCGGAATAGAGACTCTGTTAGACAGTCAGTCTCCCAAGGTCGAA
The DNA here is from genome assembly GCA_029375565.1 of Gekko gecko. Lineage (NCBI taxonomy): Eukaryota > Metazoa > Chordata > Lepidosauria > Squamata > Gekkonidae > Gekko > Gekko gecko. The sequence goes on from JAPDNY010000001.1 coordinate 219,281,777, forward strand.
TCTCTAAGGAACAAACTGCAGGTGTTACTGATCAGGAGAGGGAACACTTCTAAATAAGGCCAGAATCCCAACAACACTTAGAGTTCTGAAGGAAGGTCCAGTCATCTCCTTAGAACCTAGGGCCTAAATTATCAAATTCCTTACAACCTTGAAAAAGGCTTTGCAAAAAGAGGCTTCTGATGTGAAAGCAGTGTCTCATTTTGGTAACTGCTGAACCTCCTGATGGCACCTGGTATTTTTGGCCACTGTGTGACAGAGTGTTGGACTGGATGGGCCATTGGCCTGTTCCAACATTGGCTTCTCTTATGTTCAAAGCCTAAGCAGTGTTAATTATAATAAATGCTAGTACCAGTAGAAGCCTTAGTTATGTTTAAGACCAGTGGAGAAATTCATGCTAGTAAAGGAAGCAGTGGAAGGTGGGGAGTATGTGACTTGTAGCTAGGTGATTTAGGAGCAACATGCATACATCAACTAGTACAGAAAACATTGAGCACAAATTACAAATGGACAGTGAAACTTCTCTTTGTGTGTTTATAAATAGTGGTGTGTGTTGGGGAAGGCTGGGAAAAAGCCACTCTGCTATCTTTTTCTGCAGACTTGTCCACAGGATCCAACTCTACATTTTCTTCCTTTTTTGTATTGTGAACATACATTACAGATTATAATAATACCAAACTCATATGATATATGTCTGCATAGATGTTATTATGTGAGAAACATGTCAAGTTGTATCCAGCAATCTATTGTCAGAAGGCACCAACAGTCATGGGTTTTTCCTGCTTTCCTCTCCGCCCAGCAGTTCCTTCTGACCCTGGGAAAGTTAATTTCTGGGGTCATGAGACCTGTGTGGCATAACAACCATGTGGGGTGATGGCATGCAGTGAGGAAGTTGAAGGGGGCAAAATTGCCCTTCTTGCCTCTTCCAGCAGTACAGCTCCAACTAAGGGAAAAGGGGAAAAGAATAAGTTTGTCCCCTTTCTCCTTCCTCCCTGCAGCCAACCTACCTGCATGGCTGCTTTTCAAGTAGGTCCCATGACTTTCCTGAAGGTGAAAGGAACTGCTGGGGTGGGGGTGAGATCTGTGATCCTTGCGTGTGTGGGTGTCTGGTTCCAGCTCCTCTGATTTTTGTCCTCAGTGTATATATGTTTCAAGTAATTGATTGCTACATTTAGTGTACATTGTACATTTTTTTTTCTAGGACAACCTTTTTGAATGGCATTTTACTGTCAGGGGTCCTCCGGATTCAGATTTTGATGGAGGTGTTTATCATGGTCGAATAGTATTGCCACCAGAATATCCCATGAAACCACCAAGCATTATTCTCTTAACGGTAAGAATATGTAACCTCCGTTTTTAAAGTGTGACTGTTGGTCAGATTATCATTAAAAGTTTTTGTTGCTCTAAATAAGAGAATATCTAAGAAATTTTTTAAAAACTGCAGTTTTTTTGTCCTTTGTGAGGATCACCTGTGTTAGAAAAACATGTGGAGTCCATACAGACTGAAATGGCCCCATGCAGATACTTTTGCAAAGGCAAATTGCATCAGAGCCTTTTGTATCAGCTACTTCTTTAAGCAGCTGTTCAGAGAAACTTTGACTGTAGCATTGGCATTCATGAGTGGAGTCTTGTTACCTGATCATCCCTATTGTATTGCTACAGATAGATTTCAAGTTTTCTGTAACATTCAAGTATACTTTTAATTTTTTTTAATGTAAAATTTCTGGTAATGAATTTATTCTTGTACTGGTCTTTGATCATAACAATTGAATCATGTCATGTCGACTATACTTTGACATTAGCATGTATTGACTATATACAAAGGATTACACAACTGTAAAGTATTACTGAATATTCTTTGGAATGTGCTTATACTGCAAGAAACCCCTTTTCTCAAACAAGTCTTCATTTTCTGATTGAAACTTGTCTTTTGAAAATAAAATTTGATATTATTTTGATGTTTGTTTTCTCTCTCTCCTCCATGTACCAATTTAAGGCCAATGGCAGGTTTGAGGTGGGAAAGAAAATTTGCTTAAGCATCTCAGGACATCATCCTGAAACATGGCAACCATCATGGAGCAGTAAGTACTGACTTCTGTTGCACCCTGCACTGCCAGCAAAGGGGCCTTGGTACATAATAAAGCCGTAGTCTGCTGTACTACAGTTTATGGCTGATACTTCCTTGTAATTCACATATATTGGAGACAAGAATAGCTAAACCTTACACTTCTGGGATGGGGTATGTGTAATTGAATTCCTGTATTCTTCTGCTCAGCACTTCAGTGAGTGATTTTGGTCTTTTAATTGTTAGCTTGCGTATTTCTCTTTCAACTACAGTAAGAACAGCTTTGCTAGCAATTATTGGATTTATGCCAACAAAAGGGGAAGGAGCCATAGGATCTCTAGACTACACACCTGAGGAGAGAAGAACACTTGCTAAGAAGTAAGGGTTTTTTTTGTTTTTAATAACATCTAATATTGAAGCTTCAATCAAACAGCATTTTTTTGTTGAATAATCAGTTCAATTTTTAGCCCTGTCTCTGTTTAGAGATTAATAGTGTCACCCTAAGTACATACTTCTAAGTCCAGTGCAATCACTGGGCTTATAGAGTGTAACTCTGATTAAGGTATTGTTAGTATATTTGAGCATTATTCTTAAACACAGCCTTAAGGTTATGCTTTCACCATGACTGTAATCTTCCACCCAATATCTTCTTTAGATAGCTGAAACCACAGGATTTTGCTGCATGAACATATCAGCACACTTGAATTTTTTAACCAGATATCTTTTCCTCTTTTATGAAATGTGTTATGGCTTGGGAAGGTCCTGTCCAGCTGTGCAGTCATTGTGCCCTTACAATACAAAACTTCTGTGCACCATGAAGCCTACGGTATTGCAGATGGCTCCAGAATCACTCAAAATTATGTTTTCCCTGTCCATTACCATGCACTTCCTTCATATACGTTTGCTTGTTTATTATATTTTTATCAAGGTTACACTCCCTGTTAGAATCCAGCAGTATCTCTAATTTCTGTTTTGTCTTCAGCATTAGTTCTCCTATATGTTAATGTAAGGCCATCCATGTAGGCAGGAGGGATAACTTTGGGGTGACTGGCTAATTCATCCATATCATGATGATATGAAAATGCAACTAGTAAAATGTCCAGCCATCTGGAACAACCCAAATCTGTTTTCATGCTTATTCTGACAAATATATGGATATTGTATAAATTGGTGTTACATTTGTCCTCTTGTCATTGTAATGTTTCATTTAATTTTCCCTTGAGGTTTATGCAATTGGTTAAATACACTTTCTGTTCTTTCCCATAATGCTCAAAATATGTATTTGTTTTTTATACATTGTGTTTGCTGCCTGAAGACACTTAATGATTCAGGTAATTCTATGCATGCTTGCTGGGGAAAAGGTCCATTGAACATCAAGCAGTTTCTGAGTTAATGTGCATACTGGCTGAACATATTGTAACTTGTAGGAGGGAAAGGAAAAATAATTTTAAATGATGGAAAGTTAGAGCAGGATGTTGTTGATCAGAAATGCTCTGTAGCAAAGCATTTAGTTATTTGTGTACAAAATGTGTATAAGTGTACAAAACCTCATTGTCAACAAAGCACTGTGGAAACTTACAGCAGGCACAGTAGTTACATTGGTGTATATATGGGACTTAAAGCTTCACAAACCTAAGATTCAGTGAAAATGCTGGAGATTCTGAGTGCCCTAGCTGGCCCACTTAAATTGTATACATTTCTATTTACTATTAGGTCTCAGGATTTCTATTGTGAAGGATGCGGATCACTTATGAAAGAAGCTCTCTTGCCTCTGACTTCTGGAAGTGCCTCAAGCCAGGCAGATAAAGAAGCCAAAGAACTGGCAAGGCAAATTAGTTTCAAGGTAGAGTAACTCTTTGCTGTCTTCTTCCACCAGAGTAATTTGCAGTTGTGATGGACTGCACTTTTTAAGAGGCTTAGAAGTGCTGTACCAACAACTAAAGGACTTCACAGAGCCAGAGAGCCTCAAGTGACAGGCTGCTCCAGACAATCTGAATGGTTGGCATCAGCTGAGCAAAAAAACAGTCTTGAGTGAGCTGGATACTAAGGAAAAATCAGTCAAATTCTTGACTTTACTGTGAAGAAACGTGTACTGAGACTGTCTACAAATACTTCTATCAAAAAAGAGTTTAGTACTGACAGAGTCAGATTTCTACCTTGACTGAATGCAGTCTGAATTCAGCAGTAGCTGAAAGCAGTTTGAACACAGACAGGAATACTGAAAGTGGTCAGTAGAGAAGACTCCCATTCAGGCCAAAGGAAAGGGATAGATCTAGAGAGAGAAGATTCCCTACAAACATGGAACATTATATCTGAGGAGTACAGAGATCCCTGGTCTGCTGTGATTGGAAACTGCCTGTAAAGACCTTAAAAGTCAGTCAAACACTCAAGAAGAGTACTGGTATTCCAAAGAGAAGGGGTTTGTGTACTGGGAGAGGGTTCCAGCCTTCTGGGCACCAAAAAGAGTCAGCAATTATACAAACAAAGCATATTAGAGTGTTTGGGGAAACACTGGAACAAAAGCCTCTCAACATAAAGATCTAAGTAACTGTGAATACCTCTGAGGATGCCAGTCACAGCTACTGGCGAAATGTCAGGTTCTACAATGCCAAGACCATGGCCACACAACCCAGAAAATCTACAGCAACTAATTAACTCCGGCCGTGAAAGCCTTTGACAACATATTTAACTGTGAATAATTTAAGAACCTCTTATTAGCCTGATATGTAAGAACAAAAGTCTGTATAAGATGGTGATGTAGCAGCTTATTTTCACAAATTCTTGGTTCTTATCAGTGAGAGATGGTTGACAGAGTATTTTAAGTTTCAGTAACAACGTTTCTGCATATAGTTTCCTAATAACTGCTCAGGTTTTCTGGAAAGGTCACAGTTTTAGTGTATCAAATTATTTTCCCTTTTCTGAAATCACAATGTGTCTTAAGAACATAAGAGAAGCCAATGTTGAATCAGGCCAATGGCCCATCTAGTCCAACACTCTGTCACACAGCGGCCAAAATATACCAGGTGCCATCAGGAGGTCCAGCAGTGGGGCCAGGACACTAGAAGCCCTCCCACTGCTGCCCCCTCCAGCAACAAGAATAGAGTGCATCACCTGCCCCAGACTGAGAGTTCCCATCTATACCCTGTGGCTAATAGCCACTGGTGGACTTCTGCTCCATATGTTTATCTAATTCCCTCTTGAAACTGTCCATGCTTGCAGCTGCCACGACCTCCTGTGGCAGTGAATTCCATATGTTAATCACTCTTTGGGTGAAGAAGTATTTCCTTTTATCTGTTCTAACCCGACTGCTCAGCAATTTCATAGAGTGCCCACGAGTTCTTGTATTGTGAGAAAGGGAGAAAAGTACTTCTTTCTCAACCTGCTCAATCCCATTCATAATCTTATAAACCTCGATCATGTCACCTCTCAGCCGTCGTTTCTCCAAGCTAAAGAGCTCCAAGCATTTTAACCTTTCTTCATAGGGAAGGTGTTCCAACCCTTTTATCATTCTAGTTGCCCTTCTCTGCACTTTTTCCAATGCTATAATATCCTTTTTGAGATGTGGTGCCCAGAACTGTACACAGTATTCCAAATGAGGTCGCACCAATGATTTATACAGGGGCATGATGATACTGGCTGATTTGTTATCAATTCCCTTCCTAATAATCCCCAGCATAGCGTTGGCCTTCTTTATTGCAGCTACACATTGTCTAGACATTTTCAGCGAGTTATCCACTAGGACTCCAAGATCTCTCTCTTGGTCCATCTCTGCCAGTTCAGACCCCATCAACGTGTATTTATATTTAGGATTTTTGGCTCCAGTGTGCATCACTTTGCACTTGGCCACATTGAACCCCATTTGCCACGTTGACGCCCACTCACTTATCCTCAACAGATCCCTTTGGAGTGCCTCACAATCCTCCCTGTTTCTCACCACCCTGAACAACTTCGTGTCATCTGCAAATTTAGCCACTTCACTGCTTACTCCCAATTCCAAATTGTTAATAAACAAGTTAAAAAGCATCGGACTGAGTACTGATCCCTGTGGTACCCCACTGCTTACCACCCTCCACTGAGAAAGTTTCCCATTTATACTCACTCTCTGTTTCCTATTTATAAGCCAGTTTTTGATCCACAAGAGGACTTGTCCTTTTATCCCATGACTATTGAGCTTACTTAGGAGCCTTTGATGAGGAACTGTATCAAAAGCTTTCCGGAAGTCAAGGTAAATAATATCTATTGGGTCCCCCTTGTCCACATGTTTGTTCACTCCCTCAAAAAATACTAACAGGTTAATGAGACAAGATCTTCCCTTACAGAACCCATGCTGAGTCTGCCTCAATAGTTTTTGTTCATCAATGTGCCTACTAATTCTTTCCTTAATAACAGTTTCCACCAACTTACCCGGTATCGATGTCAGACTGACTGGCCTGTAATTTCCCGGATCTCCCCTGGAGCCCTTTTTAAAGATGGGAGTGACATTAGCTACCTTCCAGTCCTCAGGAATGGAGGCAGATTTTAAAGAAAGATTACATATTTTTGTCAGGAGATCCACAAGTTCACATTTGAGTTCTTTCAGAACTCTCGGATGAATGCCATCCGGGCCTGGTGATTTATTAGTTTTTAAATTGTCCATCAGTTGGAGGACTTCTTCTCTTGTCACCGCAATCTGATTCAGGTCTTTCAAACCCCCTCCCGAAATCGGTGCTTCTGGAGTGGGCAAACACTTCTCCTCTTCCACAGTGAAGACAGAGGCAAAAAATGCATTCAGCTTCTCAGCCATTTCCCTATCATCCTTCACTACTCCTTTTACCCCTTGGTCATCCAAGGGCCCCACTGCCTCCCTGGCTGGCTTCCTACTTCTAATGTATTTGAAGAAAGTTTTATTGTTGGTCTTTATGTTTTTTGCGATATGCTCCTCATATTCCCTTTTTGCTTGCCTGATCACAGACTTGCATTTTGTTTGCCATAGTCTGTGTTCCCTTTTATCAACCTCACTAAAACTAGCTTTCCAACGCTTAAAGGAATCCTTCTTACCTTTTACAGCTTCCATTACTTTATTTGTTAACCATGCAGGCTTTTTTCTATACCTATTTGTACCTTTCCTAACCTGCGGTATATATTTTTTCTGAGCTTCTAGGATTGTCTTTTTAAATAGTCTCCAAGCTTCCCCAATGGTTTTGACCTTCTCCACTCTTCCTTTCAATTTCTTCCTCACATGTCCCCTCATACCAGAGAAGTTACCCCTTTTAAAGTTAAAAGTGCTTGCGTCAGTCTTTTTGGGCAACTCCCTATCTGTACAAATGTTAAACTCAATGACATTATGGTCACTGTTCCCAAGTGGTGCAATCACTTTTACATCTCTCACCAGGTCTTGGGTGTTACTTAGGACCAAATCCAGGATCGCCTCTCCCCTGGTAGGATCTGTGACCATCTGTTCCACAGCACAGTCATTGAGAGTGTCTAAGAACGCAATCTCTTTTTCCCGACTAGAACTCATATTGACCCAATCAATGTGTGGGTAGTTAATGTCGCCTATTACAACACAGTTATTTCGTCTAGCTGCTATCTTTAATTCATTCATCATTTTATAATCCTCCTCTATCTTTTGATCTGGTGGGTGATAACAAACTCCCACTGTTAAGCCTCCTTTTGGACCCACTATTTCAACCCATAGCATTTCCAGAAGTGAATCCAATTCTCTTACCCTCTCAATCTTACTGGACGGTATACCCTCTCTGACATACAGAGCCACCCCACCTCCAACCCTTCCCCCCCTATCCTTCCGATATAATTTATAACCAGGAATCACCGTATCCCACTGATTTTCCTCATCCCACCAAGTTTCTGAAATACCCACAATGTCTATTCCCCCCCCCCAACACCAAGCATTCCAACTCCCCGATTTTACCTCGGAGACTTCTAGCATTTGTGTATAAACACTTGTAGTTTCCCATGTTTGTTAAGCCCACAGCCTTCCTCTTGCTGCCTCGAGACCTTGCCAGGCAGTTCCTATCATTAGCCACAGTCTCAGTGGACAATTGTAATCCATTTCCTTGTACAAAAGTAATAGCTACCCCTTCATCTCTTTGAGATGAGCCATCCCGAACCAGAGACTTTTCATCTCCTGTCGGCTTTCCCCCATTATTCAGTTTAAAAACTGCTCTGCCACCTTTTTGATTTTGAGCGCCAGCAGCCTGATTCCTTCTCGGGACAAGTCCCTTTTGTACAGCTCCCTCTTGTCCCAAAAAGCATCTTCTTTCCCCTGAGTAGTCTATACTGTTTCCTTTCACAATAGACCACGGACTGCCTCAGTGCCAATTCTCTGTATAACTGGACAGGAGGATTTATATTTCTTCTCTGAAAATATAATCCTAATCCTTTTGGCCTGATCGGGAGCTACAGCCTGCTACTAGGGCTGTCAAGTCCTTACTGTGTTCTGGTGTGTGTGGGGGTTCTTTCTTCTTCCTTCGATGCATGAGCAAAGTGCGTGCACCATGATGATGTCACCCAGAGGTGATGTCATCATGCAGGGCATGTTGTGGGGTGGGAGACGCTCTAGCATTTGAGGAAAAACTCTCTGGTTACCATAGAGTTACCATAGATTTTTTTTCAAATGCTAGAGTGTTCCCCCCCCGCAATGTGCCTAGAGTGATGATGTCACCTCCATGATGATGTCACCACTGGGTATGTCAGTGCAGACAGGGCTGCCCGAGGGCAGGGCTCCCCCGCCGGCCAGCTGAGTGGCAGTGGATTGGAAGTCCCAACTGTGGGGGAAACCTCGCTCCCATCAGGGGGATGGCAACCTAGCCTGCTACCCAGTCACTCTTTGCCAAAATCTCAAACCCTAATTCTTGGTGTCTGTGTGAAAACATACTTCAGCTTTAGCTGACACTAGACTCTGAATCCTTAGATGGATTTCTTTATCAGGTAAGACCAGAAGTCTCTCTCTTTATTCAACCTGTCTGACAGACTTTTAGTCAGACTCTTCAGACATCCACTCCATTAGCTGAACTTTTACTTTACTGAGCAGTAACTGCCACTGAACTCAAACTGAACACAAAACAACTAACTCTCCCCTTAGCACACAGCTGATTTTATATTTCCCTCAGCTGGTGCCAGCCAGTCAGAGAGAAGGAGCACCCTGTCACTTAAACTCAACATTCTAGAACAGAATTAACTATTCATCTCCCCTCTCTGATTTCACAGCTTTAGGAAACAGCATTTTAATAGCTGATCTGTCAATTAATTGCTTTACTCTGGGTCACTAGCCATTGCATTAATAAGTTACTTACACACTTATAAGAGGTATTATCAAGGTTTTTTTCTGAGGTATTCTAAATTTTATGATGTGTTTTAATTTTTTCTATGAAAAATTGTGGAAACTGCTTGTTTTTATTTTAATGGAATCATTGAGGTGTTGCTTTGGCTTACCTGCTGATGGCAATAAAGATTGTGGAAACTAGAAATAAAAAACCCCTGACAATTTGTTCTAAAAATAATGTTATACCATATATGCAGTGTCCATTCCCATTAATGAAGACTGAATACAATATTTTGATAATGAGATACATTTCATAAAACATCTTTTTGAAATCTAGGCTGAAGTAAATTCGTCTAGAAAATCCATCACTGAGTCTGCAGATTCGTCTGGATTGAGCCATTTGACCAGTTTCCCTGAAACCCAGCAGCAAAGTACAACTCCAACATTCCAGGATACTCCCTCCAATGAAGTGGTGGGTACTGAATAAAGATAAATGAAGGCTGGGATTTGAAAAATCCGGTTGATATTGTCTGGAGACTTCCACACACCCATGTTGTGAAGCTCATTAGTTTGTCAGGAAAACCACTACTATGATATCCATGTCTCAAGCATTCTTTAGTTGGTAAGGTGTACCACTTTTCTTGACTGGACACACCTCTGCCCTGAAAATCATGCCTTTTTGGAATTACATGTGGCTTGTATAGAGGATGGTTTTTTTGCAGCAGTGCCACATTTGTCCTTGCTCCAAATGTAAAAAAGTTATGTAAACTGGGAAGTAACCATATGTAGTGATTTGCAGCATTTTATTTAATACTTGGAATAAGGCCCATTATGGAAATAAATACAATGAGCTCAAGAAAGAGGCTCTGGGAGAGTGCCCTGACCTTGGGCACTCAGTGTCAATTTGCTGTGGCAACCTTAGCAGGCTTTAATGACACAGAGTCCACCATTTTCTCCAGAGGAACTGATCTCTGCTACCTGAAGAGTCGTTGTAATTTTGAGTAATCTCCAGCTCTCCCCTGGAGATTGGCAACAGTGGTTCCCCAGGATGAAATGGCTGGTTTGGAGGGTGGAGTCTATGGCATTGTACCTGTCTGAGGTCGAACCCCTCCTCAAACCCCATCCTCTCCAAGCTCCACCCCTTAAATCTCCAGGAATTTCCCAACATAGAATTGGCAACCCCATCTCCTTCCCAGCTAACCATCAACATACCATTATCTGCCCCTCTGACTTCAGCTGATTTCTGCCCTCCCTCCTGGAGATCAGTTGTAATTCTGAGTGATCTCCAGCCATCCCCTGGAGATTGGCAACAATTGTTCCCCAGGAGGAAATGGCTGGCTTGGAGGGTGGAGTCTATGGCATTGTACCTGTCTGAGGTCCCACACCTCCTCAAACTCACCATCTTCAGGCTCTATCCCTCAAATCTCCAGGAATTTCCCCACCTGGAATTGGTAACCCTATCTCCTTCGCAGCCAAACATCAACCTACCTTTATCTGCCCTTCTGACTTCAGCTTTCCATCTCTCCCCCCCTGCAGCCTCTACCGTGCTCTGAAGCCCTGACTGCTACATAACGCTGGCTGTCATAGGGGAGCCATTTCAGTAGAGTATAAGGACACAGAGTCCACAATTTTCTCCATGGGAACTGATCACTGCCATCTGGAGAGCAGTTGTAATTCTGAGTGATCTCCTGCCCTCAGCTGGAGATTGGCAACTGGTTCCCCAGGAGGAAAAGTACAGTCTTTCTCTGCAGTGGGGACCAAAGCAGCTTACATCATTCTCCTCTCCCTTTTTTGACTTGCACAACAACCCTGTGAGGTAGGTTAGGCTGAAAGTCTGTGACTGGTCCAAAATCACCCAGTCAACTTCCACAGCAAGAACCTGGGTCTGGCAGACCCTGCTCTGAAGCACTAACTGCTACGCCGCACTGGCTGTGGTATCGCCTGGTGTCACAACTGAACTCCAGACAACAGATCTCTCTTTCCCCCTGGAGAATATAACTGCTTTTGAGGGTGGGCTCTATGGCATTCTGTTCAGCTGAGGCCACTCCCCTCCCTAAACTCTGGCTTCCGTAGACTCTTTTTAGTGTAAATACAATTTATTATTGGATATTTTCCGCACGTTCATACAACTTAAACAAGTAAATACATATCCATTCCATTTCTTCCCTCCCCCCCCAAACAAGGCTTCCCGCAATGCTCCAACCCCGTTAATATCTCTCTTATTCAGTTACATTAACTACTAATTTTACTTTCTTTACTAATGGTAACAATTTAAAAATCTAATCCCTTTAAAGTTTCCCCTTAATAACTATCAAAACAAATCAAACCATGTTTAACATCCCAACTTTTCAACAAATATTCTTGAAAGTCTTTCCATTCTTCAAAAAAGGTTTCATCTTCCTCGTTATTTAATTTTCTTGTTAGCTTGTCCATTTCTGCCATAAACAACATCTTCTTAATCCATTCCCATGTTTCCGGTATTTTTTCTTGCTTCCAAAATTGTGCAAAAGTCATTCTGGCTGTTGTAACCAAGTACCATAACAATGTTCTCTTGGTTACATTTATTTCTTCCATTTTAAGACCTAACAATAACATCTGTGGGTCTTTCTTAAAAGTACATTTCAAAATTTTTTGTATCTCATTGTGAATCTCAGTCCAATATCTTACTGCCTTATCGCAAGTCCACCACATATGATAAAATGACCCTTCTTTTTTCTTACACTTCCAAAATTTGTTAGACATGCTATAATTTATAATAGCAATTTTTTGGGGGGGTCATATACCATCTATACATCATTTTATAGCAGTTTTCTTTCACATTTATACAAGTTGAAGTTTTCATTGACCTTTTCCACAAATATTCCCAAGATGACATAGTTATTTCATTATTTATATTTACAGCCCACTTTATCATTTGCTCTTTTACTTTTTCATCCTCAGTATACCATTTCAATAAAGCCTTATAGAATTTTGAAATCATTTTTTTACCCTTTTCAGCCCATACAATTTCAATTTCATTATTATTTTCTCTAAAACCATGTTCTCTTTTGTCGGTCTTAAATAAGTCATAAATCTGTCTATACTTCAACCAATCATAATCAAATTCAACATCATTTCTATCTTTTAACACAAAGTTTTTCCCTTCTAATTTTAAAAGCCTTTTATAAGGTAACCAATCTAAACCTTGGTTTCTTGAATATGGATTAATCACTTCTGCCGGCACTATCCAAAGTGGTCGTTCTTCCGAGAAGAATTTTTTGTATCTCGTCCACGTCTCGAACAGTGATCGTCTTATAAAATGGTGTTTAAAAAATTTATCCATTTTTGATTTTTCATACCATAGATATGCATGCCATCCAAACTTATTGTCATGACCTTCCAAAGCCAGCAACTTCGTATTTTCAAGGTTAATCCACTGCTCTAACCATGTTAAGCAGACGGCATCATAATAAAGTCTAAGATTCGGTAATTGTAATCCTCCTCTTTCTTTTGCATCACATAAAATTTTCATTTTAATCCTTGGTTTTCTTCCTGCCCATACAAACTTCGATATTTCTTTCTGCCATGTATCCAATATTTTACTTTGTTTTAATATTGGAATAGTCTGAAATAGAAACATCAAACGAGGCAATTCTTCCCAATAATGATAAATTCAAGGTATCCCATTTTTTGATGTCTTGCTGGATCTTATACCAAACTGTTTCATAATTATTTTTAAACAAGTCAATATTTTTCATAGTCAATTCAATTCCTAAATATTTGGTCTTTGTTACTACTTCACATTGAATTTTCTCCTGGAGTTCAATTTGTCTCTGTTTCGTCATATTTTTACACATCACCTTCGTCTTATTTTTATTAACATAGAAACCAGCAATTGTTCCAAATTCTTCAATTTTTTTCATCAATTGTGGTATGTTCTCAATTGGATCTTGAATCATAAACATTACATCATCTGCAAACGCTCTATATTTGTACATAAAGCCTTTTACTGTAAGTCCTTTAATATTATTGTCTTTTCTTATCTCTGCCAATAATATTTCCAATATCCAGATAAACAATAACGGAGACAACGGGCAGCCTTGACGTGTTCCCTTTTGAACTTTAAAAAATTCTGTTTTCTCTTTATTTATATTCAAAGCTGCTTTTTGCTCTGAGTATATTGCCACAATCATATTTAAAAAAGACTGTCCTATATCCAGTTTTTCAATTACTTGCAGCATAAAGTCCCAATTCAAATTATCAAAAGCTTTTTCCGCATCTAAAAAGAGGAATCCAACTTCTTTCTCTGGATGTTTGTCATAATACTCAATTGCATCAATCACCACTCTCAAATTGTCTCTTATTTGTCTATTTGGTAAAAAACCAGCTTGCTCTTCCGCTATGACATCTTTCAAGTGTTTTTTCAACCTTTCAGAAATTATTTTCGCAAATAGTTTATAATCGTTATTCAGTAGCGATATTGGTCTGTAATTCTTCACATTAGTTAAATCCAAACCTTCTTAGGCTTCTGTAGACTCTTATCATAAAATCTCCAGGAATTTCCCAACCTGGAGCTGGCAACCTTAGTCAGGACTAGCCCTCCTTTTCTCACAAAGGCCAAAATAGTCGTAGAAAGGGTTGTCCCCCCACCTTTTACTGACAAAACCAAGCTTGGTTGCCTAGCAACAGGCACTGAGGGGAAAGTAGGGTTGCCAGCTCTGAGTAGGGAAATACCTGGAGATTTGGGGGGCAGATCCTGTGGAGAGCAGCATTTGGGGAGGGGAAGGACTCAGCAGGGGATAATGCCATAGGGTCTACCCTCCAAAGCAGCCATTTTCCCCAGGGGAACTGATCTCTCTCATCTGGAGATCAGTTGTAACACCTGGAGACTGGCAACCCTCGGGGAAAGTCAGCCGCACAGCAGGGGTTGAAGAGAATGGTTTGACAGCTGCTGGCCCACCTCAGTAGCCAGCAAGCCATGGTAGAGCCAAGCAGGAGACACAGCTGTTTTCACAGTTTATTCTGACAGGAAAGTGGCCAAGCTGGCAGTGGGCGAGGGATAGGGTTACGCTGAAAGTCTGTGAGTGGTCTGTGAGTGGACAACTGAACTCCAGACAACAGATCTCTCTCTCTCCCCTGGAGAAAATAACTGCATTCTGTTCAGCCGAGGCCTCTCCCCTCCCCAAACCCTGTCTTCCATAGACTTCAGCACGAAATCTCCAGGAATTTCCCAACCTGGAGCTGGCAACCCTAGTTAGGACTGGCTCCAGTGAATTCCCCATAAAGGCTTTGGAAAGGGCTTAATTCCTTTGTCTTTTTTACTGACAGAACCAAGCTTGGTTGCCTAGCAACAGCCACTGAGGAAAAAGTTAGTCCCGCAGGAGCCAAGCAGGAGAAGTGTCTTTGTCAGGAGAGACAGCCGTTTGGCAGTGACAGGGAACAGTGGCTGAGGTAGCAGCAGGCAGGGAAGAGGAGCAGACCCAGCACCCAGCCAATGGCACGCAATTACTCTTGAGTGGCGGTTGATGGGCCAATGGTTTTGCTTATTGTGTTCCTTTTGGGCTACATGAGGGGCAGTATTAGTTCTGACCATTTCAAATAATTATTTGCTTAATTATGGCATTTACAAGTTAATATGGCCAAGGATAGTGCTTATATAACCCTTCTACTTTGGAAGCAACTGTGGCCTATTATGGGGACCGAACAGCTGCTGCTATGACTGCTGTAGCTGCAGTCTAAATTCACTGATAAACTGTAGACAAATCCCAGTTAAGCTGAGTGTGTGATGTTTTTTATGTGTTCATGGGACTGCAGATTGGTTAAAAAATTAATATAAAATCATGTCAAACTATCTGTTGCTCATTGAATTTTCCAGCTGTTTATAGACATACAAGCATCATATAATGTATCTTTTACTCAATATTTCAGTGTGTGAACAAGATTGTTACTAAGCAATGCGATTTTACTTTTGTTTTTCCTCTGCAAATCTTACAGTTCTTGAGAGTTATTTTAAGACACTTATCCCCTGCAGTTATCAGAAATACTAATTGGACTTTGCACTGGGAATGAAAAAAGCTAGCAGTAGTTTGATCCCATTTTTGTAATAGTATTTCATCTAGCAGCTCACTAGTTTTACTCCTTTTGTAACAAAGCTTGGAGAACTTGTGCCGTGCACAAGAAAGGTTTAATTTTCATTTGTTCTGCATGATATATGATTAGTGACCAAAAGTAGATGAATATATAATAAATCATATTGTTGATCTCTTTATGTACTAATTTCTCTTCGCCCAGCCTGTGTTCGAGATACTGTCCATATTTCTGAATGTCCTTTGCTCAGAGAGAAGAAAATTCAGGTTGTTTCTGTTCTGTTATGTATGTCAGGAGGGCATTGTGCCTTTTAGTTGGGGTTGTTTGGACCTCTTCAGCCACTGAAGTTTTGGGGAAGTGAGTAGAGTTACTGTTCCCTGTTGTTGGTTCGTGTTACACCTCTTTCCACTCACACAGAGTCTTGTCTACCATCCTCAACAATCTCTCTCTTTGGTTCACGGTTATCAGTAGGTCAGGATGTCACAAGCTACCCTGCTTGTCTCTTTTTAAAATATACAGAAAACTGTGATCATTGCATAGGGATGTCAGCCTCCAGGTTGGACCTGAAGATCCCCCAGAATTACAGCTTATCTCCAGACCACAGCAATCAGTTCCCTTGAAAAAAAAGAGTGATGCTATGGCAGGGGTGTCAAACTCATTTGTTATGAGGGCCGGATCAAACATAAATGGGACTTTGTCGGGCTGGGCCATGCGTGTCACAAAATGTAAAGCCAGATACCAAAGATGTAAACTTTATAAAGGACACAAACACAATTAAAGATATTATATTTGACTTAAAATACAAACATACTTAAAACATTAACACTCTTGCAATACCTTGTTTATTTATCTGATGCCCCATGCTGCTGGCTGGAGTGGGGAGCAAACCCTTTCCCCAACCTGCTCTCATGGTCAGTGCTTCAAGCCTAGGTCCCTGAGAAGCAGAAATGGCTGGACATTGCGAGCTTTGCAAGCCCGCACGACCTCTCTGAAACAACTACCTGCCTTCCCTTCCAGCCAGGCTCTGGCAGTCAGTGCACTGATGAAGACCTGAAAAAGTGGGGTGCTTGGAATCGGCTGGAAAACATAGGCACCAGCATGCTCAGCGTCTCCAGCCATACAGCCAGCAGCAAGGGCCAAAAAGAGGCACTTTTGAGAACTCACATAGAAAAGGGACCAGTAGTGGGCGGGCAGCCTCTGACTGATGCCGCAAGAGAGGGTGAGGGGTGAACACCTGACTCTCCCTCCAAAAAGGTTCCCACAAAGCTGATTAATAATAAAACACATGAGGAAGGCAGCAGTGCCAAGATTAAAAGGCATGCATGTGGCTGGGTGGGAAGAAGATTTCTCTCCCTCTCGCTCGCTGCTTAATACACCCACCCACCAGGAAGAGCCACTTGGCTCCGTGCCTGCTCATCCCCCCCCCATGCAGTTTTCATCATCCTGCACTGACTGGAGTAGCTGATTTTTATATTGCCTGCTTGCTCCTAACAATGAAGCCATTTGATTTTTAATTCTGTTATTTACTGATTAATAACACAGCACACGAGGGAGGCAGCTCGTGGGCCGGATTAAAGCCTTGGGCAGGCCGGTTCCAGCCCATCAGCCATATGTTTGACACCCCTACTTTAGTGACAAATTTACTATTTTCAGCCTGCTCTAAGCAGCACTTCCACTCAGTCAGAAATATTTTTACCTTTCAGCTCTTAAGCTGCCAACTCCTCTGCTACTAACTCCTGTTATTTTTCAACTGCTGTTTTCCAAGTCTCCCTCTCTCAGCATTCTGTCAGCTCTCATTGGGTGCTCTTAGAGAGAGGTGGAACCTAGCCTGTCTGTCACAGTTCTGTTTGAGATAATAAATTAGTTATGCTTAAAGCAGGCTGAACTTTATCCTTACCACTATCAGATAGGGTGTGACTTGGGGATCTCCTGGAATTACAGCTTATCTCCAGACTATGGAGATCAGTTCCCCCAGGAGAAAATGGATGCTTTGGAGGGTAGACTCTGTGGCATTGTACCTCACTGATGTCCCTGTCCTCTTCAGACTCAATCCCCAAATCTCCAGGAGTTTCCCAACCTGGATCTGTCAGCCCTACCCCTCAACCCTCACTGGTGGCCAGGGCAGCCCTAGCAGCCCTACTACCGGACATGGCATTTGTACTAGTAACTCGCTCCCTGCCCCCAGTAGAATATGGCTTGGTGAGTGTTTTTGCTGAACTACCTTTGCTGTGGTGAGGAATAGGGATGGGCACAGACTGGCTCATGGACCAAATTTCATCATGGATCGGCACCTGGTCCGTGGTTCGTGAGCCTGGTCCATCCAATTGCACCACTCATGAACCACCCACAGACTGAAATGTTTCCAACAGAGGTTCATGGGAGCAGTCCATGAACCAGACATACTGGCACCAAGGAATGCCAAGACAACGGGATTGCTTTCCCTTCCCTCACTGAGGCACAAATTCCCTTCCCTTCACTCCTGGAAGTGTGCTGCTGTTGCAGCTCAACTTCAGAGAGTGAAGGGGGGGCATATTTAAATGCCTCCCCTTCCCCAGTTGTGCTGCAGCAGTGGCACACTTCCAGGAGTGAAGGGAAGGAATTTGCCTTCCCTTCACTCCTGGAAGTGCGCCTCAGTGAGTGAAGGGGGGCATTTTGAATACCTTCCCTCCACGAACCCAGTGAACCACGACCCTGCCCGTTAAATGGGAAAGTCCTTGGAGATTCGTGGTTTGTAAACCCCACAAACAATGAACCTCCATGGACCTCAATTTTGTTCAGTTCAATTCTATCGTCTTTGTTTCTGTACAAGTATCTTCCACCTAAGTATGTTTTACTCTAGCAAAGCTCTATTAACATTTTTTTCTTGATGTTACTTTTTAAATGAAACATAATGGAACAGATAGCACAAAATTGGCCAATGAAAACATCTCTTTTTCTTTCATATTAATAAGCTGCCTGTATATTAGTCATATAATACATGCTATTGCCTATCTGTGCAGGTCCCCTAGGATGAGCAGCAGTGATGTCATGGAATGCTGGAATTTTCTAAATACTGAGGCAGAAAGGCAATGCAGAAGAACAGGCAGGGAGGCTGAGGACTTAAAAGTACAGTAAGGTTTGATCCCAGAGGTAGGGTGGCTGAAGGAAAGGTTGAATCCTGAGAAGCAGAAATCTGTCTGAGGAAAGAAGAAAGAGTTGAGGATAAAAATAGCAAAGCACTGACAACAAAAAGTTGGGAGGTAAGAGGCCCTGTGAAATTGCAGTATGCATGTAGAAGTAGAGGAGCTGAAAGCCATACAGGACAATGGATCAGAATGGCAAATGAAACATGGAAATTGAGTTACAGGGTAGTGTCTGAATAAAGCAGCGTTCTGAAATAATAAGCCAAATCTTTGATTATAAATCTCTAATTAATCTAATAAATAGCGCTTCTCTTATTAAACTGGGCAGAAGAGGGGAATTAGTACAAAAGTCCTATCCTGCCTTTTTAACCAGGAGAAAAGCTGGTTTGGTCCAATCTAGGCTCTTGTGGGAGTATTTACTTACATTTCTTCAAATATGCTCTATTCCTTTCTGTGCCAAATCCAAGCCATCAATGTTAAGCACCCTGGGCTGTGTCAGAAACCGTGTTTTTCTGAAGTGCTGATAGTAGTGAGCTGCTACTTGTAGTACTCTGAAAAGCATGTTTACAAGGACAGTTGTTATTCTTCTCTGGCAAATAGTAAGCTTGTCAAACAATATTGTGATACACTAGATTTTGTATTTCACTGTATTAAATCTGGCTTTTTCTCTTGTAGTCTGACAATCAGACTAATTCAGCCACTTCCAGTCAAGAAGAACATACCCAACTGGTGTCAAGTAGCACATCCATGAGTCCTCGGCAGCGACGTGCACAGCAGAGAAGGGTACCATCTTCAACCAACTTCAATCAGGTCCAGCCGCCAAGAGTCAATACAAGCCACATGGGGTCGAATATGCTGATTATTCTCCTTGTTTTAGCATTGGCGGCTCTTATATTCAGGCGAATATATCTAGCTAATGAGTATATATTTGAATTATAAGTTTATCTTGTTCTTCAGTGACTTGAATGCTTTATTAAAACATTCTGCCAGATATGTCTTGAGGACTGTTTACATAAGATTACATTTTGTATTTACTCATTTTAAGACTGAATGTTGATGTACCATGAGGCACATTAATTTCTGTCAAGACAGCACACCTTGATGTTGGTGCGAATGTGGACAGTTCAGTATATCTATAAAAACTGAGCAGATAGACTACAAAATTATTTAGGGGAATCTCTGCAATAGCAGGGTATTTAAGGAACATGGGGGACTGAAAGTATTGTTTGTGAGATTTGGTGGATAATTTTAATTGACAGCCATAAAATTATGGTGGTATGATTGAGCAAGAGAAGGAAGTGAGTGCTTATTCATAATAAATTTTATTATAAAAAGTTTGCCTGAGGGATTCTTAAATTGAAGTGCAGATATGTTTGCATAGCAGCTATTCTTAAATTTATCAGAAAGGGGAGCTTGTTAATATTTTGTAATTACTTTTGTTTCCTAGACAATAAATTCATTTTAAAAATCCCTTATATTGTAGGGATTTTATCTTCAGTGAAGAAGAGGGGCCAGAACGTTGTCTACGTTCTTTTTTCCTGGTTGCTTTTCGTTGTTCTGGAGTTGGACAGGATAATCTTTTGCAAGATTTGAATGCTGTTTTCTAATATTCAATTGTGTATATTTTGTGTTTTTTTAAATTTTAAGAACTTGGAAATAGTTATGTAACATTTACTTGGAAGTTATTGACTACAACTTATTCCAGAAATATACTTAAGGCTTTGAATTGATAGTTTCTTGTGCCCATAATTAAAAAAAAATAAAAGCAATGTGACAGTCTGTGAGCTCAGCTGTAAGGTTGTTTTAAATAAGGTTGTTATAGCTGTCCACAAAAATATGCCAGTGTCACAGAGCATCTTTGATCTTCATTTAAATATCAGCCAGTAAATTGATAAGGAAAGGGCTCTTGATATTTTAAGATCACTCCCTTTCAACAGTTCTTCCTTGCCAGACTCTGGATCCTGGCACTGCACGTTCCTAATGATTTCTTAAATTAAGTGATTACACTTTCAACAATGTGATCTTCTTTGGAATTGTAACAGAGGGCCTGTCTGCTCTGCTGTAGCATTACTGGAATGTGTCAAAATAAATTGTAAATTACCACACTCTAAAACTATCAGGATACAAAATGAGTCAAATTATGACATATTGGTGTATAAGGGAGGAAACAGTGTCCAGATAGGAAGCTGCTATCTGATTGTAGTCGTGGGGCAAAATATCGAGGGGTTTTTTTCTTTGTTTTGGCTTTCTTTTTTCTAGGTCCTTGCCACTTCCTTCCCTCTCTTTCAAGTTGTCCTGTGCATGGGGATTGTCTTCCTGCATGAAGAAGAGAAGAAGAGATTGGATTTATACCCCACCCTTCACTGCCCAAAGGCGTCTCAGAGCGGCTTACAAACTCCTTTCCCTTTCCCATCCCCACAACAGACACCCTGTGAGGCAGGTGGGGCTGAGAGAACTTCGGACAGAAACTGTCCTTGAGAGAACAGCTGTGCCAGAGCTTGTGACTGACCCAAGGTCACATCAGCAGGTGCAACTGGAGGATTGGGGAATCAAACCTGGTTCTCCCAGATAAGAGTCCGCGCACTTAACCACTACACCAAACTGAGAGAGTCACATTTGCATGTTGGTTATATGTACAAGTTACAGGGTATGGAGTGGATTGTGGTTTTGCTTTATTTTAAGAACTCATTAGCAAGCAAAACTGAGTATTTGGTTATAAGAGCTCTAAGTTCATTGAAATAAGATCCTTAGCTGTTAGCTTAGTTGCTAAGATCTAACAATGTTTTTGGACATTCCAGCAGCTAAGAAGCTAACCATAGTATTAGCATTGTGGCCAAAAACTATGTAGGTGGGAGAGGGTTCAGCAGACACAGAAGTAACTAGTACTGTTAGAGGATTAGTTAATCGTTAGGACTGAGTGGTTGATATGTGAGTCTTTGAACATATATGTGTGCTCAAGAAGGAAAGGGGAATAAACACAGTAGATATTAGACACACAAAAACATATCTCCAAATTTACACAGATCTCAATGCTCCCTCTTGTAAGTAAAAATTAAACTTTGTAAGCTACTGGCATTAAAACTGTGAACTAGCAATTTGGCTGCTGCGTAAATCAGTTTGCTTTGGAGCCATCCTTCCTGAGCTAAGACAAAAATGTGTGAGCCAGAGGCTAAAAAACTGTGAGCTAGATCACACCAACTCAGCTTAGAGGGAACACTAGTCTCTAGTTGTCCAGTATATTTCAATATTATCCAGAGGGGACTGAGTATAATACTATTGCTGAGAAAGCTGCAGGATGAGGAGGAGAGGGGGGGAATTTTGTGGGCGCAAAAAGATTATACACCTAATCTCATACTCTCTAGTTTTGGAAAAGATGGGGAGAGCCTTACATAGAAAACGACATGTGTCATGATTTTACACATCTGATCTATCCTGCAAGTAAATGTACGGATGATTTAAAAAAAATATGCTCAGGACAGTGAAGTTCAGCATTAGCAAATGTCGTAAGAGGGAAATAATAACCTCAACAAACACACTTATTATTCAAGCCTTAAGCTCAACTAGCTTGATGTACACAGCATTCTGTTTGAGCAGTGCAATCTTTTATATCTGGATGTCCAGTGATACTCTGAATAACTCTGCAAGATGGCCTAAAGTATATTTAATGTCAGTTTTAACAATTTAATAAATACGTCTTTTACATCACCGCTTGAGGTCCTGTATGCACAAGTCATATATATGTGTCTGAGAACTATAGTGTGTAGTGGCTAAGACAATGCTCTGTTTTATCACCCAAACCCTGTGAGGTAGACTAAGCTGAGAATGAGTGGGCGACATTCAGCCAGCAAGCTTCTGTGGGTGGGTAGGGATTTGAACCTGGGTCTCCCAGATGCTAGCCTGACACTCTAAGCCAGGGGTGTCAAACATGTGGCACGGGGGCTGGACCCAGAGGGCTTCTATCAGGCCTGCAGTGGAACTGGCTGTCTCCTGTTTCTTCTTCCAGTTCTGCTGCTGCTGCATCAATACATACCTGAACAGCATACTCAAGATTGCAACAGCACAGACATTTTGATGCAATAATTCAGAGCAAGAGGTGTCAGTTATCAGACACTGTTAAATAAAATATTGCAAGAGTGCTAATATTTAAAGCATGTTTTTTATTGTAAGTAAAAAAAAACCCTTTGTGTTTGTGTCCTTTATCAAGTTTATATCTCCGCTACCTGACATTACATTTTATGACACACATGGCCTGGCCCAACAAGGTCTCATTTATGCCAAATCTGGCCCTCATAACAAATGAGTTCGACACCCCTGCTCTAAGCACTACATCATACTGGCTCTCAGCTTTCCCTCCCCCTGGCAGCCTTTCCCTGGGAAAAGTCTACCCAAGTTGCCAAAATTATGTGGTATCACATCATTCAGATGAGTTCTGTGGTGGCAGCTGCCAGGCCCATCCAAGTCTGGCAAGTTGTGTGGAAGCTGCCACTGGGCCCAGGCAGGCTGTTAGGCATCAACTCATCCATTAATCATTATTGCACCTGGGTGAGTCACATCAATTGCATGGTAGCAAGTTCTCAAGGATTGCTGTGACAGACTGCACTTTTTAAGAGACTTAGAAGTGCTGTATAAACAACGGAAAGACTGTGAAGGGTTAATTCTTCACAGAAACTGAGCCTTGAGTGACAGGCTCTTCCCAGCAATCTGATTGGTTAGCATCAGCTGAGCAAAGAAAGTCTTGAGAGAGCTGGACACTGAGAAGAAGTCAGTCAGATTCCTACCTTAACTGAGAAGAAATGTGTACTAAGGCTGTTTATTAATATTCCTGACAGAAAAAGCATGAAGTGCTAACAGATTTCTACCTTGCCTGAACATAGTCTGAATTCAGCAGCAGCTGAGAGCAGTTTGAACACAGACAGAAAACTGGTAGAGTTTGGCAAGAAAGTTTGGGTAGTAGAGAAGACTCCTATTCAGGCCAAAGGAAAGGGGATAAATCTAGAGAGAAAAGAAGATTCCCTACCCAGTCAAACAGGGAGAGTTGTCTCTGAGGAGTACAGAGATCCTTGATCTGGTGTGATTAGAAACTGCCTGTAGAGACACTGGTGTTGTGTAACACTAGGTCCATGAATAATAAGACCATGGTCCTCCACGACTTCCTGCTGGAGCAGGATATGGACCTGACCAACTGGACCTGGGTGCAAGATGGGGAGACTGTAGCTCTCTCCCAGTTAGCTCCTCCTGGGTTCTCGGTCCTTCACCAATCATAGACTAAGGGGCAGGGGGGGAGGAGTGGCTCTGTTCATTCGGAAGGCTTACTCCAGGGTGCTCCTGCCACCAAAGATCACGGGCATTGAGTGTGCTGGTCTGGTGTGGGAAGCTGGGGAGAGTTTGGTGATTTGGCTGAGGTACTGACTGCCTAACACTCCAGCTGATAGCCTGCCATCCCTGATGGGGGCCATATAAGGCTGGGCATTGGAACACCCTAGACTGATAGTGCTGGATGATTTCAATGTCCATGCTGATGACACAACCTCCACTCAGGCAACAGACCTGGTGTCATCCATGGTGGCACTGGGACTCTCCCAATATGTAATGACCCCCATTCCCCTGATCTTTGTGGTGGGGGTAACAGTGGACTGGGTTACTGCTTCGGCAGTCCCATGGTTGGACCACCCATCTGAATATGCCACCCCGCCCGTTTAGGCTGCGAGTGTATTTTAGCTTGCCTGCAGAGCTAGATGGACCCAATGCAGCTTCAGATGGCTCTATGGGATCCAATGCCCCCTGGCGGCTTTTTGGATGAGCTTGTGGAGGACTGGCATAGCCAACTCTCTGCAGCCATCAATGAGATTGCTCCCCAGCGCCCTCTGCGCTCTCACCCCAGGCTTGCTCCTTGGTTCACCCAGGAGTTGCGGCTTATGAAACGAGAGCTAAGATGGCTAGAGAGACGGTGGCGCCGTGCTCGCAATAAAGCTACAAGAGCATCCTATAGGATGTTTATGAGATCCTATGAGATAGCAGGCAACGCCATGAAGAGAGAGTACTTTGCAGCTACGATTGCATCTGTGAGCTCATGCCTACCCAATTGTTTAAACGATTCGGTCTATAACAGCTCTGCCACAGGGCAGGCCAAATGTTAGGGAATTGGATATTGGCTGTGAGGCATTTGCAAGCTATTTTGCAGATAAAGTCTTGTCGCTGTGCCACAACCTCCCCGCCACAGTTGAAACAGTAAGCGAGCTTGAGGCCCCAAGTGCATCCCTGATTTCGGTTTTGGATCATTTCAACCCGCTCAGCCTGGAGGAAGTTGACAGATTGCTCTCAACTGTTCACCCAACCACATGCAGCCTTGATCCGTGCCCTTCCTGGTTATTAAAGTTGGCCATGAAGGGTTTCAAGGCGCCCTAAGGGAAATTATCAACAAGTCCCTCTTGGAGGGGCTGTTCCTGGGAGCCCTTTTTTTAAAAAAAAAACATCTCTGGACCCGGCTAAATTGGCGAACTACCGGCCAGTCTCCAACTTGCCCTATTTGGGCAAGTTAATTGAGAGGGCGGTGGCGTTACAGTTACAGGGCTTCATGGATGACACTTCCATGTTAGATCCCTTCCAGTCCAGCTTCCACTCGGGACACGGGACAGAGACAGCACTGGTCGCTCTTACTGACAACCTCCAGAGGCATCTGGATCGGGGCAGCTTGGCAGTACTGTTGTTGTTGGACCTGTCGGCTGCCCTGCAATGGCTTGCTTCCTTTCTCCAAGGTCGGGGACAAAGGGTGGCACTAGGGGAACAGCAGTCCACGAGGCACCTGCTGGAGTGCGGAGTGCCCCAAGTGGCAGTGCTGTCCCCAATGCTGTTCAACGTCTATATGTGCCCCCTTGCCCAGATTGCCCGGAGGTATGGGCTGGGGTGCCATCAGTACGCTGATGACACTCAGCTCTATCTGATGTTGGGCGGCTGGTCGGACTCTAGACTGGAAGATCTGGACCAGGCACTACAAGCCATGTCTGGTTGGCTTAGGTTAAGCCAGCTGAAGCTGACGAAGACGGAGGTCCTGTGCATGAGTTAAAGCAGTTTGGGAGGAGGGACCATACTCCCAACCTTCGGCGGGGTGCCATTGGTGCCAGCACAGGAGGTTAGAAGTCTGGGTGTGCTCCTGGATTCCTCCTTGACAATGGAGGCCCAGGTGGAAGCCACTGCCAGGTCAACCTTTTATCAACTTCAGCTGATCAGGCAGTTGGTTTCTCAATCACAACAACCTAACAACAGTCACCATGAGACTAGACTACTGTAACGCTCTGTATATGGGGCTGCCCCTGTTGCAAATCCAGAAACTGCAGCTAGTGCAGAATGCTGCGGCCAAGCTTTTGATGGGCCTTCCCGGATGGGAGCACATCCAGCCTGTGCTGAAGGCGCTGCACTGGCTGCCATTAGCATACCGAATTCGCTTCAAGGGGCTGGTGCTTACCTTTAAAGCCCTATATGGCCAGGGTCCGACATACCTGAGGGACCACCTTTCCCCATACATACCACAGAGAGCACTGAGGTTGGGGTCCCAGAACCAACTGATCATTCTGGGCCCCAAGGATGCCTGGCTCACCACCACTAGGGCCAGGGCTTTCTCGGTGGTGGCTCCGTACTGGTGGAATGAGCTCCCGGAGGAGATCAGGGCCCTGCTGGATCTTGTGCAGTTCCACAGGGCCTGCAAGATGGAGCTCTTCCACCAGGCTGTCAGGCCTCTTAGTCAGGTCACACAATGCAGGGCTTCATAAGAAGAATCTGTTTATTGGTGAATCATAACTAAAGACATGAATACAGCTGGGCATGGATAATGGAGGCCCCTGACCTATAGTAATTTCAGACACCCCCTAGCTACTTGAAGCCAATGAATACATTTTGCGCGCGCGGGCAAAGCAGGCTAAGCAAGAAAACAATTTAAAAGGCTTTGATTCCCAGTGTAGTGCCCAGCATCTGGAGACACTACAAGGTCAGAGTAATGATATCATGTGAGCAATAGAACAGTACTGATGAGAAGCTGGGAGGAAGAAAGTACTCCCTCACATTCCATCCCAATGACAGGGCTACCTGACACAGGCTTTCAACTAGGAGCCGCCCCCACTACTACCAATGAGCCAGCCTGTAGCTTTAACACTTGGCCTCTACCACTGTGCTCAGGAAGACCATTGAGTGGCAAACTGTTTGGTTGTATGGTATTTCCAGCTTGCCATCTTATGTCCTAATGTATCAGCACTAGCACTTTAAGAGTTATGTTTTACTGTATTGAAATTTTAAACTGTTTTTATGCAAATGAATGGTCATTATAGACCAATTATGTAAGCCGCCCTGAGCCTGCTTGAGGGGAGGGCGGGGTATAAATTAATAATAATAATAGTTTTACCTCAGTAATTTCAACCCCTGATTTACCTGACCTTTCCCTTGGATGTTAAATAAAACCTTTTGTTATTTTTGAATTTTAAAAGTGTCTCAAGTGCCATTTTCAAGCATTTAAGTTAAAAGGAGATCCTAACTCTTCCCTCAATGTCCTGGGCTGAGCAAACAGTCAAAAAATATTTTATTGACAGGGTGGGACTGCCAAGTTTCTTCAGGGGAGAAGAAAACACATTACCAGGGCTGCTCAGTCAGTGAAAGGCCAGAGAAATGGAGGGAAAATCTAGCCCCTGAGGGAGAGAAGTGGAAGGGGTCCATCATAGTTGCTGATCAGGGCCAAGCCCCAATGTGTCCCCCCTCCAGGGCAGGAGGCAGGGAAGCAGGGGTAGACTGGGAGGTCAAAATATCTTTGGAAACAGGCCTTCCCCTCTGCTTTTTACTGACAAAAATTAAGGTTTGAAGGCTGGTAATATTGTTGTGGTTGCCTAGCAACTCTCCACCAGGGCTACTAAGAGATAATTCCTTTCTTAAAGGTACAGGCATTGCTATTATTTGGGGGGGGGAGTTAACTCCCTAATGTAACTTTAGAATTTAGATTTTTCTACCTTCTTCTACATTAGCTACCTTCTTCAGGTATGTAGGAAGATCTGTCTTGTCTGTTTCATGGCTCCAGTCTCTGGATTTAAGTATCCACAGATTTGGCTGTGTGAAAATTAGATATATTGATAATTTTTAGGAACCAAAGCCAGCAATGAGTGTTTTAAAGCTAAACAACTTTAAATCCTTTTGTTTATGAAACAATTAGTCATTTGCACTTAACAATCCAACATTAGAGCAGTCCCTACTTCCCAGGAAAGTACCACTAAAGGGAAAGTACCACTAAAGGGGGTTGCTTGTGAAAGATTTGTTTTTAAATAGCATGCACATTCTTAGGTGAAGTCTTCTATCACACATTTGAAACATGAACTATGAGGACTTCAGAAATTCTACCATTATGATACTGTGACTTTGCATGCAGCATGTGCTGTATAAAAACACATATACCAGTGCAGTAGGTAGTATGCTTGACCAGGACTGGGGATAACTGGGCTCAAATCACTACTTGTTGTGGAGGGAATTTTTCTGATCAGCCTTATTAATATTTGAAGTTTTGGACCCACAACAATGGATTCTCTCACTCTTATAAGAAGAGAAATCATCTCTTGCTCTGACCCTACTGATGGCCAGGGCTATTAATCCGTTGACAAAAGACAGAGACACCTTGGCACCAGGAAAACAACTGTTTATTATCTTGTGGCCAGGACAGATTTACATTATAGGGGCTATTCAGAGGGAAACCCTAACCCATATTCCCAGAGATGTGGCTAGTCTGAATTTTAAATGTGACAAACAACTGGGGCCTTTCACACCTCTGCTTTCACAGAACAACAGGAGTGATTCAGTTTTGTTATGATAACATGAGAACTTCGGACCTGTTTTGTCAAGATCCGCTCTGAATGCAATATATCGATCACTTACATCCTAAATGTCAATGATTGGTGTTTTCCTGATGTCAGAATTGAAAAGAACCATGTATGCACATCAATTGAATGTTTGAGGCTGTACTTGATGTAATTGTCTGTGGTGTGAAGTCGTGGGAAACCCTTTGAAAGGTCCTGTATAAAAGACCCCTGGTTTCTGACAGGCCTTGTCTGATTTTGGGGAAACTTTGAGAAGCTCATCTCTCAGTGTTTGCCCTATCTCGGGTCCGGACGCCTCCGTGTTGTGTGTTCTGCTGTTCTGTTGCTTTCTTGTCTCTCTGTCTTGTTAAGTTGTTGAATGTAGGTTTGTTTCTGTCTTCTTGGGTTAGGAGGAGTGTGGTCTAGCGGCTGGCAGCCACCCTCCTCTCTTTATAGAATAAAAGAAACACTATATAGTTTCACCTTTTTTGTATAAGTGTGTTCCCTTGTCTGGGAGCCTAGTGGTTCCTCTTTTCCTTTCCTCCACCCAGGTGCTTTTGGTAAGTGGGCCGTTTACCGCAGCCTAAACGAACCTTGAAAGGGGGAAGGGTTGCCCTGGGAAAATTCTCACGACACTTGTCATAAAACTGGGCCAAACTAGATAATATGCTGGAGTTACATGACAAGAGCTCCCACATTTTTAAAATTTAGTTATCAGCATGTGAGATCCCAATATGGATCAGGACTGTGGCTCAAGTGGGGCTTAAATCTTTTCATGTGCTATTTTTCTGATCTAAAATGGACCTAGGGCGCCACTATTCATGCCTCTGAGGAAACATACCAGTACAGATATAAAAACATAAGAATGTAAGAGAAGCCAGTGTTGGATCAGGCCAACGGCCCATCAAGTCCAAAACTCTGTCACACAGTGGCCAAAAATACCAGGTGCCATCAGGAGGTCCAGCAGTGGGGCCAGGACACTAGTAGCCCTCCCACTGTTGTCCCCCCCAAGCACCAGGAATACAGAGCATCACTTGCCCCAGACTGAGAGTTCCTATCTATACCTTGTGGCTAATAGCCACAGATGGGCCTCTGCTCTATATGTTTATCTAATTCCCTCTTGAAGCTGTCCATGCTTGTAGCCGCCACCACCTCCTGTGGCAGTGAATTCCATGTGTTAATCACTCTTTGGGTGAAGGACTTCCTTTTATCTGTTCTTACCTGAGTGCTCAGCAATTTCATTGAGTGCCCACAAATTCTTCTGTTGTGAGAAAGGGAGAAAAGTACTTCTTTCTCAACCTGCTCTATCCCATGCATAATCTTATAAACCTTGATCATGTCATCCCTCAGCCGTTGTTTCTCCAAGCTAAAGAGCCCCAAGCGCTTTAACCTTTCTTCATAGGAAAAGTGTTCCAACCCTTTTATCATTCAAGTTGCCCTTTTCTGCACTTTTTCCAGTGCTATAATATCCTTTTTGAGGTGTGGTGACCAGGACTGTACACAGTACTCCAAATGAGGTCCCACCATTGATTTATACAGGGGCATGATGATACTGGCTGATTTGTTTTCAATTCGCTTCCTAATAATCCCTAGCATAGTGTTGGCCTTTTTTATTGCAGTTGCAGACTGCCTCGACATTTTCATTGGGTTATATCTACTACGACTCCAAGATCTCACTCTTGGTCAGTCTCTGCCAGTTCAGACCCCATCAACATGTATTTATAGTTAGGATGTTTTGTCTCCAATGTGCATCACTTTGCACTTGGCCACACTGAACTCCATTTGCCACGTTGACGCCCACTCACCCATCCTCAACAGATCCCTTTGGAGTGCCTCACAATCCTCCCTGTTTCTCACCACCCTGAACAACTTTGTGTCATCTGCAAACTTAGCCACTTCACTGCTTACTCCCAACTCCAAATCATTAATAGACAAGTCAAAAAGCATCAGACCGAGTACTGATCCCTGTGGTACCCCACAACTTACCACCCTCCACTGAGAAAATTGCCCATTTATACTCAGTCTCTGTTTCCTATTAATTAGCCAGTTTTTGATCCACAAAAGAACTTGTCCTTTTATCCTGTGACTATTGAGCTTACTTAGGAGCCTTTGATGAGGAACTTTATCAAAAGCTTTCTGGAAGTCAAGGTGAACAACATCTATTGGGTCCCTCTTGTCCACATGTTTGTTCACTCCTGCAAAAAATACTAACAGGTTAGTGAGACAAGATCTTCCCTTACAGAACCCATGCTGAGTCTGCATCAATAGTTTTTGCTACTAATTCTTTCCTTAACAACAGTGTCCACCAACTTTCCTGGTATCGACGTCAGACTGACTGGCCTGTAATTTCCTGGATCTCCTCTGGAACCCTTTTTAAAGATGGGAATAAGATTAGATACCTTTCAGTCCTCAGGAATGGAGACAGATTTTAATGAAAGATTACATATTTTTGTCAAGAGATCCACAAGTTCACATCTGAGTTCTTTCAGAATTCTTGGATGTATGCCAT
Source organism: Gekko gecko (assembly GCA_029375565.1). Classification (NCBI taxonomy): domain Eukaryota; kingdom Metazoa; phylum Chordata; class Lepidosauria; order Squamata; family Gekkonidae; genus Gekko; species Gekko gecko. Next base: position 219,312,621 of record JAPDNY010000001.1, read on the forward strand.
CCAGGCCTGGTGATTTATTAGTTTTTAAGTTGTCTATCAGTCGAAGGACCACCTCTCTCACCACCTCAATCTGACTCAGGTCTTTCAACACCCCTCCCGAAATCAGCGGTTCTGGAGTGGGCAAGCACTTCTCATCTTCCACAGTGAGGATAGAGGCAAAAATGCATTCAGCTTCTCAGCCATTCCCCTGTCATCCTTCAGTACTCCTTTTACCCCTTGGTCATCCAAGGGCCCACTGCCTGCCTGGCTGGTTTCCTGCTTCTAATGTATTTTAAGAAAGTTTTTTATTGTTGGTCTTTTTTTGCAATATGCTCTTCATATTCCCTTTTTGCTTGCCTGATCACAGACTTGCATTTTATTTGCCATAGCCTGTGTTCCCTTTTATCAACTTCACTGAGACTAGCTTTCCACCACTTAAAGAAATCCTTCTTACCTTTTACAGCTTCCATTACTTTGTTTGTTAACCATGCAGGCTTTTTTCTATACCTATTTGTGCCTTTCCTAACCTGTGGTATATATTTTTTCTGAGCTTCTAGGATTGTAGTTTTAAATAGTCTCCAGGCTTCCCCAATGGTTTTGGCCCTTTCTACTTTTCTCTTCAGTTTCCTCCTCACATGTCCCCTCATATCAGAGAAGTTACCCCTTTTAAAGTTAAAAGTGGTTGTGTCAGTCTTTTTGGGCAACTTCCTATTTATACAAATGTTAAACTCAACATTATGGTCACTGTTCTCTCACCAGGTCTTGGGCGTCCTTAGGACCAAATCCAGGATTGCCTCTCCCCTGGTAGGTCCTGTGACAATCTGCTCCATAGCACAGTCATTGAGAATGTCTAGAAACGCAATCTCTTTTTCCCGACTTGAACACATATTGACCCAATCAAGGTGTGGGTAATTAAATCACCAATTACAACACAGTTATTTTGTCTAGCCGCTATCTTTAATTCATTCGTCATTTTATAATCCTCCTCTGTCTTTTGATCTGGTGGGCGATAACAAACTCCCAGTGTTAAGCTTTCTTTTGGGCCCACTATTTCAACCCATATCACTCCCAGAAGCGAATCCAATTCTCTTACCCTCTCAATCTTACTGGACTGTATACCCCCTCTGACAGAGCCACCCCCCTCCAACCCTTCCCCCCACTCCAATATAATTTATAACCAGGAATCACCGTATCCCACTGATTTTCCTCATTCCACCAAGCTTCTGAAATATCCATTTCCTCCCAACACCAAGCATTCCAACTCCCTGATTTTACCTCAGACACTTCTAGCATTTGTATAGGTACCCTGTAGTTCCCCAGCAGGGTAAATAGTGGCTCCCCACTGCCATTTTAGCTTAGGGAAAATGAGCTCCTTGGAGGAAAGGTGGAATAAAAAACATGGCATATATACAATGCTTCATGTTCTAACAGCACAACAACTATCCAGACTCTGTAACATACAGTCTGGCAGAAGGACTGTACAGTTCTGAGATTAGTGGTTCAAGCAGAAACCTGGCAGATGGAATTGAAATCTTTATCTGTAGCTGTTCTGAAAAAAAAAACCCACTCTAGGACCCTGATGAAATGTTGCCAGACAGGACTAACTTATTTGTGAGTAATGGCCAATCGCTGGGCAGTGATGAGAGGAAGAGCTTTGAGTGGGAAGCCCTGGAAAGCTGGTTTAAAATATTACATCAGAAATCAGTGTTTTCTAACAATGAGCACTCTAGCAAATGCAAGGGCCCGGAGGCACATCCGATTCAATGTTTAAAGCAAGGTGTAGTTGCATTGCGGGAGGTTACTGGAGAGAAGGAAGGTGGACCAGCAGCTCCCACAGAATGCCTTATATTATAAAGCTCCTTTTGTTGATTTTTTTCTTGGTCCTTCTTGGGGAGAGCAGAAAGCACAGGAGGAAGAGATGGACAGGACAGTTAGAGATGCAGAAGACAAGGTAAGGAAGGGACTGTAACAAAGTCAAATGATCTTTGTGTTTTCATTATATATTTTCACTGGAAAAATAATGCATGGAGATCTACAGGTGTTCTGTACTTAAGCACTATTAGATGTCTCTAAAAAGGACATACGTTCTATTTGTCAGTGTGAGAAAGAGGCAGGATGGAAGTTTCCCTGAATTAATCCTAAACCACTTTCCTTTTGAAAGCTGTTGAAATGGATCATGTTTGTAAGCATTTTCAGAGATAAACAGAGCACTTAATAAATTATTGGATATAAATGTTGAAGACATTATCCACTGTGCAAGTACTCTGAAATGGTGCGAGTTAAGTTGATGGGTCTGGTCTGCATTACAGCCAAAGACTGAAGGAGTGCAAAAGGAATCAAACCTAGAGTCCTAAAATATATTTATAAATACCTTTCCTGTTGCACAGTAGAAGTGAGCTGCCCAAACGTATGCATGCTTACTCACGTAGAACCACTATTTAGTGGGGGGTTCTAATTTTTTTTTTTGTCAAAGATAGCTGTTTATTATGTTTACCTATTAGACAAGCATTCATTGGTATGGCTGGACAAATCATATAGGGTTTGCCAGCTTCTCTTGTCATTATGTTTGGGTTTGTTTGTTTTTTGCAGACTTTCACTTCATTTTTGGACTATTAAGAAGGGAAAACAAGAGCTAAAAGGTCTTAGTAAAGTTGATCAGATTTAGTGTCACAAAGGCATGCTGAATAGTTGATGTCAGAAAAGATAATCTTCCAAAACTGCCAAGCGAGTTTGAGTGTATTATCTCTCTTTGTTATGTCATCCAGTGGACTGTGGCATCTTGTGACCATTTGCCTTGTAAACAAAAATGGGTTAACCCATCTCATTAAATGGAAACCCTATGGCCATTGCCTATTCATTAGGTGTGTGTTCTTCAGCATGACCCTCTGAACTCACAGTGTTCATGGAAGAGTTGCTAGTGTACTACACAGCTGGTGCAAAACAAGCATTCCTGGCAAATTCATAGCAGAGCAGGGCTGCTGCCTGTTTAACAGGAGTAGATACTTAGCGTTATAAATACACTGTTCTCAGGTTTTGCACATGAGATTATTTCTGTCATTTTCTCACTAAGTAAGATCAACACAGTGGATGTCGTGTTACCTTTTATTTGGCCAAGGTTGTTAGTGAACACTTACATTCTCTAGTTTAGCAAAAGACCTCACCTTGCCAGTGTCATGACATCTGTGGATCAAACTTTCTACTGTTTAACAATTCAATCCTATATAGAGTTACTCCAGGTCCTAGCCCATTGATTACAATGGACTTAGACTGTAGTAATTCTGCATAGGATTGCACTGTAAATCAACGAGAACTCTGCTGTTGATTATAAAGAATACTCATAAACCCATTAATGATTTATAATCTAAAATATTACAAAAATAAACCATTTTAGGATGCAATTTACTGCTTCTGTGCAGGGCCCATTCTTTTGGAAGAAACCTCATCTGCTGAAATCCACAGTGATTTCAGTGAAGCAGTGCTTAGTGGATTTCACCCTTTGTTTCTATGGAAGTCTGAAGCCCCCACTCCTTTACCTGAACATGTATGTAATTAAACACTGGAGGCCAGTTCCAATTTACTCTCCAATTTAAGGGTCATAAGGACTGATTCCTGCATATCACTTTTCCCTTCATGGAAAAATACTGTAGTAAAATACTGATATAAATGAAAATTTTCCACAGGTTCCTGCCTATTTCTGTCTGATCTACAAAAATCCAAGTACCAATGGCATCCAAATGTAACCTTTTCCATATGGTTTGCTCCCTGATGAAAAAGCACAGCACTAGAATTGTGCCATAGTTGCATTAATAATATTTTTTTAAATGCTGTGACTCCTTTGGCATGAATAAAAGGGGCACATACTTTCCAGTACTTTCCAGGAAAAACAACAAACAAGGATCTAAGTAATTGCTTCTTCCTTCACTATACAGGGCCCTATAGACAGTCTGCATGGTTGCATATTCACTAAACTATAACACATAGTATAGCAGTATATGATCATTCACAGTGCTTAACTTCATGCTGTCATATACTTGGGTGAATGATTACATGAAGAAATGAAACAACACAATGTATGACTGTATGGAGAAGCTATGCACAGTTGGTTTTAATGAACAGGATGTGACACATTTGAATAAGAGCTATTTTGAAACCATGAGAGTTAGTTATATATGGCTACATTGCTCAAGTACCATGTAGTCAAAAAACAATTTGTTCATAATAATCTAGCTGCCCCTGTTTACCAGAAGCAATGCCCATTTTAATTGCTGTTCTCTGGTAAGTCACTGCCCCAATTTCCCCCCATTTTTTGCCTGTTGGGAAAAAATTAGGGGGGGATGTAGCTTGCTAGCATTGTAATTTTCCTGAATTCTAGAAATGAAGTGCCTGAATGGGGTAATGGGCATATGTAATGATTCCATGTTTGGTGTGTTTCTTTAAATGTTTACTGTGACTGCAGTAATGTAAGGAGAGTGATAGAGGGAGACAAGTGTGATGTGATTGGCTGATGACTGAGAGAGTGGGAGGAGAGGTGTCTATGAGGTGATTCTGTGTGTGAAGTTTGAAGAGAAAGCATAGTCTGTGTGACTATGGGAGTTTGAGTATATTCTGTGTGAATAAGACAAACTGTTTAGTCTGTGTGTCTATGAGAGTTTGAGTCTATTCTGTGTGAATAAGAAGAAAGAGTTTAGCCTGTGTGCATATATATATATGAGAGAGAGAGTTTAGACTGAGTGTCTAGGCCTGTCAGAGTGGAGTATTAGAGTCTGAGAGACTGTTTGTGATGCCAAGCTTTGCCAGTTATATTTACAAGTCCCTTTCTTCAGCAACAGTTCAAAAATACCCAGAAACCTATTTTGTTCTTTAATAAATAAATCATTATTTGTTTAAACTTATCCCAGCAATCAGAATAGTCCTTCCTCAGGGCCACATAGTCCTCTGAAATGCCCAGACCCTGGGTCATTCTACCAAAAGAAAGAGATTTGGAATTTTTAATTCCTGGTGGCAGCAGAAATCTACCGAGTTCATGTACACAGAATGTATTTTAAAGGTAAAACCATCTCCCCAATAAGCGAGGACGCCATAGCATAACTTGTCACTATTGCCCATGAACACTAAAGCACCATATGGTGCATAGCCTACCATGCCAAGTGCCATATTTGCTGAAGCACATCTTGAACTATTGCACATTATAACTATAGAACAATTGTTTTCCATCTATATTTTTAACCAAAAGAACACTGTCTTTTCTTCAAAGATGGTAAAGGTCAGGTAAAGCCATGCTGGCGACGATTCACCTACTCTCCCAGTGGCCACTGGGGAAGCTGCCTTGGTGTCCTATTGGCCCATCCTGCTGGCTCCTCCATTCTTATACCCCCACTTTTGATGTGTTGCACTTTGGGAGTTGTAGTTCTCAGCTGGCCTTACTGTAACCATAACAAAGGGAATTAGAACTACAGCTCCCAAGTTGGGAGTCTCAAAAGGCCATGGAGCATTAGCAGGAAGTCAGTTAACTGTTAATCAGGGGGGCACGGTGACACTGTGAAACATGGTGCTTGCCTAAACCACAGTCTCCTGCCCTGAAACTCTCTCTTACTCACCAGAGGACACAGCAGCCCACAAAAAACACGGAAAACGCGATGGGAAAATTGGGCAGACCAAAGATACCATCCCCAGGTGGTAAGACCAAGCTAATTCACCCCTATTTTCTGACCAAAAATAACAAGTCGTGGAGAGAACTGGAGGCCCCACCACAAAACAAAATGGCAACCAGAATCTTTCCAACACTTAACGAGGCTTCCTTAGACAGCCCAGTATTACAATCTCTGCAGACTTCATTACAGGCCTCCTTTCAATTGATAGGAGCAACAATATTAACTTCCCTTACCAAAAAATGGCAGGAATGTTTGGCCCTTTAAATGACAAACTGACCGGCGTAGCTGAAATGTTGGTGCAGACAGCACAAAAAACTGAAATGGCATTCACACTTGCTCAGATGGTGCCAGAAGAAACCAGATCCCTTCAAGACATCCAAACATTGAGAGACTGCATTGTTCATTTAAGGGATTTAAGGGAGCGGTGGCGCAGGTAGTAAATCACCCGCTATAACATCAAAAGCGAACAGCCATTGCGGCTGTTCGAGTCCCACCGCGACTGGGGCGAGCTCCCGGTCCCAGTCCCAGCTCCCGCCCACCCAGCGGTTCGAAAGCATAGCGAGTAGATCAATGGGTACCTGCCTGTAGGTGGCAGGGGGCACCCTCCCTTCCGGGGGTGTGTAGCAGCGACTTCAAGCAGCAAGCGGCAACAGTGGCGACGGCAGCAGCAGCGGCAGGCAGAAGCAATGCCGACGACTGATCCTGGCGGTGGGCGGAGCTACGAGGTGCAGGCAGCGTGACGGTGCGGCGTGGTGGAGCCTCTGGGACGTTAGCCAGAAGCTGGAGCCTACACGGGGCCTGCGCGTCAAAGACGGGCCTGCCGCGGGGAGCCTCCTGGCCCAGGAAAGAAGATCCCAGGGGCCCCAGGACATCAAAGGCTGAAGCGCGGCCGTCTGAAGCCCCGCCGGAACAAGAAAGACAAAGAAGAAGCCCTGTTCGGGTGCTGGTAGGAGGTCCCTTCCCAATATGATTGTGGCCCTAGTTAGGCAAGGATAAATTGTGTAAACCGCCCTGAGACCCCTTGGGGGGGGGTCTGAGCGGTATAGAAATCGAATATATATAAATAAATAAATATAAATCTTGAAATGGCCCTTCGTCAAAGTAACCTCAAATTTTGCGGTGTCCCAGAAGGACTTGAAGGGAGCTCTGATCTGATATGTTTTATGGGGAATCTTATAGCTGCTGAGTTGGGTGCTGAGGAAGGCATTTTTCCTGTAATACTTAAAGCATTCCAACAAGGAGCCCTAATGTTCCCAATAGGAAATATCCTAGAGATATCATGATAACCCTTGCAGACCTTCATGTGCATAGATCAATCCTACAACTTGCCAAACAAAAGGGTCATCTCACATTTCATGACATCAATCTTACAGTCCTGCCAGACATACCACCTGAGGCTCTTCAGATCAGGAGACTTCTGAAGCCTGTAACATCAAAATTACAAGATGCTGGGTGCAAATACAAGTGGACTGCTCAGGGAAAGCTCCTAGTGCTACATCATGGACGCCAAGTTCTTGTCCAAGACGAAGAAAGTGTCTTATGTCTACTACAAGCTCTACACCTTGATGACCCCATAGACTTAGAAAAGAAGTCATACAAGAGGAAATTCTCACCAGCGGAATCTCCTGAAAAACTGAACAAGGTTCCGGTGCATTAGAGTTATTGATTTTCTTCAGCAAGATAAGATCATTGACTTTATTCTATACCTGCTTTGAAAATGTAACTCACTCTTAATTATATTGTTGTTCATTATTGCTTGGTTTTAAATCTATAATAACACTGCATGGCTGCTTTCCCTATATTAAGAATTTTATCCATTAATGGGGAGGGTGGAGGGGGGGGAAATGAAAAGGTTTGAAGCTCCCAATTGATTGATTGTATTGTAATCTGTTTTATTAATTGTTATATTAATTTTATTCTAATTAACTTGATTCAGTCTTCTCTTGTTTTTATAACTTTACAGGGACAAATCAACTGTTAATAGCACATACTCCCTGATTGTCTGACATTCTAGAGGACTACCACTTATAATTTTATTTTCTATTTGATTATTTTCTTTTCCCTTCCCTTGAACGAGATAAGGCAACATAACAATGTTGCTGAGGGACACTGAACAATATACCATTTTGTATATTCAGGACGATTTGTCAGTTCTTTTCAATACAACTGAAAGGATAAGTTATACTGTTAAACAATTTGTTGGTTAGGCAACACAGTACATTCTTAGATAGGCTTGATCTCACAATTTAGTACTGTATCTCTAGGTTAACAGTTAGGTCTTTAGGATATAGTTGGGTCTTTAGGATAACTTAGGACTTTAGGATAAAGTTAGGTCTTTAGGAAAACTTAGGTCTTTAGGACAAAGTCAGATCTTTAGGATAGGTTTGGTCTTTAGGATAAGTTTGGTCTTTAGGTTAAAGTTAGGTCTTTAGAACAAATCGAGTCTTTAAGATAAAGTTAGGTCTTTAGGATAAATCGGGTCCTTCAGATAAGTTCAGGCCTTTAGGATACCTTAAGTCTTCAGGATTACATTAGGTCTTTACGATAACTGAATTTAAATATTGCAGTGGTCTCTAAGCTACTACTTTCTTTTGTTCATGCTTTGGACAAAAACTGGTTCAGCCCTATTAAATCACTATAGACTTTCTTAGTATAGTAACCAAAACTTTATTTTGGTATAACATGCCACCTATCAAAGTACTGTCATTCAATGTACGTAGTTTGAACAACAAAATCAAACAAAAGCACATCATATCATGAGTTCAAAAAACTAAACCAGAAGTCCTTTTTATTCAAGAAACACACATAAAATCACCAGATCTCCCACTTTTAAAGTCTTCTTGGTACACCAAACAATACCATGCTCCTGGGAATTTAAAATCCCACAGAGTGGCAATTCTTCTGGCGAAATCCTTGAGGTTCGAACAAACTGACAACCTACAAGACCCCCATAGAAGATATGTCTTCATAAAAGAAAAACTAGATGGCCACCCAGTCACTTTGGTGTAGTGGTTAAGTGCGCAAACTCTAATCTGGGAGAACCAGGTTTGATTCTCCACTCCTCCACTTGCACCTGGCTGGATGACCTTGGGCAAGCCATAGTTCTGATAAGAGCTGTTCTTGAAAAAGAGCAGTTTATCTCAAGAGCTCTTTCAGCCCCACCTACCTCACAGAGTGTCTGTTGTGGGGAGGGGAAGGCAAAGGAGTTTGTAAGCCGCTCTGAGACACCTTTGGGTAGTGAAGGGCGGGGTATAAATCCAATCTCCTCCTCCTCCACTTTAGGATTGATATATGCTCCCAACTCAACACAAATCCAATTCCTGAAGAAATCCTTACAAGAATTACAAGTCTTTAAATCAGGTGACATTATTCTGGGTGGTGACTTAAATTGCATACTTAACAAAGACATGGACAAATCACATCTTAAGTCACCCAACAGGAATTTCTTAGCTCCTGAGACAAAATTATATCATCTGCTTACACACAACGGTCTTACTGATGTCTGGAGATCCCTAAACCAAAACACTAGAGACTACACGTATTACTCCCCTAGATTCAGTTCGTACTCAAGAATTGATTACTTCTTGGTTTCTCAAGCCTTATTATCTAAAGTGACTGAAGCCTTTATTGGAGTTAAAATCTGCACTCTAAAAGGATTTGAACGAACTCCAAACAACAAAAGGGTGAACATTTAACTCTTTTCTTTTATTATCAGAAAGCCAAAGAGACATGATTCTTCAAGGAATTAAACATTTCTTCAAAGACAATGAAAACTGCGGCGTTCCTCCAGCAATTCAATGGGACACACTAAAAACAATGATCAGAGGACAAGTGATATCCCTTGCCATGCACCTGAAATGACAAAAAGTACAGAAAAAGAAAATATTATTAGCTAACATAAAACACTTAGAGGAACTACACAAAAGTTCTGGCAATCCCCGCATTCACAAGAAACTACAAGCGGAAAGAAAAATCCTAGAAGCAACTGAAACTACAACCATTAAACTAAACCTCTTATACTTGAAGCAGCGATACTGGAAGAAGTCTGCAAAATCACTGAAGCTCTTAGCTTGGAGAGTAAGAGAACAGAAAACATCCAGACACATCTATAACCTGACAGACTCCACCGGACAAATTTGTGGAGACTCAACAAAAATTCTTCAGATTTTATTGGATTACTATTCCAACCTTTACTCCACTACTATTCTGGATCCAACGGTAATCACAAAACATCTGTCAACCAATAACCTAGTAAAATCTCTAATGGTGGATCACAGAAAATTTTTGGACTCATCAATCACTACAAAAGAAGTTCTGGATTTGATTAGTCATCTAAAATCTTCCACAGCACCAGGCAGCAATGGATACATGATGGAATATTACACGGCTTTTAAAGTGGAATTGGCAGAACCACTCCAAAACCTTTGTAATAATGTCCTGGAATCAGGTCCAATGCCCCCCGCATGGTCTGAAGCCATCTTAACCCTGATTTCCAAATCTAACAAAGATCACTCAGACCCTGCGTCCTTCCATCCTATTGCCCTCCTTAACGTGGATGCAATTTTTTTTTACCAAAATCCTCACCAATAGACTGAAACTCTTATTTCCACAATACATAAATCAAGACCAATCTGGGTTTGTCTACCAAAGAAACGTAACAGATACTATCTGTCAGTCTTTAATTGAACATTGCAAGTCTAATCACACAGAAGCTCTAATCTTATTTTTAAATGCTGAAAAGGTGTTTGATTGTGTTGAAATCCTGTATCTTACAACAGATCCTACAATAGATGAGCTTTGGAAACAAGTTCCAGACTGCCATACAGGTGTTTTATCTTGAACCCACAGCATGACTTTTGGTTAATGGCAAATTCTCTCACAAAATCCATTTGCAAAGGGGAACCAGACAAGGATGCCCCCTATCACCACTTCTTTTTGTTTTAGCTATAGAGCAACTGGCAGACGCTATCCAGAAAATTGCAGGAAATTGAAATGCAGGAAACTGAACACACAAGATTGGTCTATATGCTGATGATCTTACGCTGTACTTAACAGACCCAGTCAAATCACTATGTAACATCCAAAGTACTACTTCTGAGTTTACTCACATTTCTGGTCTTAAATTTAGCCAGAAGAAATCAGAAAACTATCCCATTAACCTGAACCATCACACTAGATTTGCGATAAACAAAGACTTTCCATTCAACTGGACTAAATCATCTTGGCATCATCTAGGAGTTTATATCCCAACAGATATCTCCAAATTATCGGATCAGAACTTTAAACAGATTTACGCGGATGCCAAAGCTCAAATGACCAAATGGAATTCACTAAACCCTACCTGGCCAGACTGAATAGCCCTTATAAAAAGCTTCATACTCCCCAAATATCTCTTTCTGTTTCAAATGCTTCCAATAGAAATTCCTCTTTAAGAATTGAAAACATGGCAGAAGAGCATAAACCAATTCTTATGGGCATACAAGGAACCTCGTGTCAATTTTGCTACTCTACAAAGAACATCACAATGAGGAGGAATAGATCTACCCAATTTCATTGCCACAATTAGAGTGGGTGCAAATTGAAAGTGATTACTTATCCCCACATACTTTGTTAGACACATTTTGGAATCCAGCCCTGGTGAAATCTCTGAACCAGCAAGAACACAAATACCTGACTTTTGCTCCGCCGTGACCTCCCCACCACAGTTGAGACAGTAAGTGAACTTGAGGCTCCATGCACATCTTCTAGTCAGGTTATGGATTATTTCAGATGGCTCACCCTGGAAGAAGTTGACAAACTGCTCTTAACTGTACGCCCTACCACGTGCTGCCTTGACCCGTGCCCATCATGGCTAATTAAAGTTGGCTGTGATGGGTTTCAAGATGCCCTAAGGGAGATTATCAACAAGTCCCTCTTGGAGGGACAGTTCCCTAGGGCACTTAAGGAAGCTGTGGTTCGTCCCCTCCTGAAAAAGCCATCTCTGGATCTGACCAAATTGGTTAATTACCAGTCGGTCTCCAATCTGTCCTGTTTGGACAAAATAATTGAGAGGGCCGTGGCAATTCAGCTACAGAGCTTTTTGGATGACACTTCCATTCTAGATCCTTTCCAGTCTGATTTCCACCCAGGCCATGGGACGGAGATGGTACTGGTCACCCTCATGGATGACCTCCAGAGGCATCTGGATCGGGGCGGATTGGCAGTGATGTTGCTGTTGGATCTGTTAGCAGTGTTCAATATGGCCGACCATCAGTTATTGATCCACCGCCTCACCGACACTAGAGTCCAGGGGCCTGCCTTGAAACGGCTGGCTTCCTTTCATCAGGGTCAGGGACTAAAGGGAACAGCTATCCCAAAGGCACCCACTGATTTGTGGGGTGCCCCAAGGGGCAGTGCTATCCCCAATGTTATTTAACATCTATGTGCGCCCCCTTGCCCAGATTGCCTGGAGGCGTGGGCTGGGATGTCACCAGTATGAGGATGACACCCAGCTCTATCTGTTGTTGGACAGCCAGTCTGACTCTACACCAGAAGATCTGGACCAGGCATTGCAAGCCGTGGCTGGTCGGCTCAGAATGAGCAAACTGAAATTGAATCTGACGAAGATGGAGGTCCTGTGCCTGAGCCAGGGCAGCCTGAGGGTAGGGATCCTACTTCCAACCTTCATTAGGGCACCATTGGTGCCAGCACTGGAGCTTAGGAGCTTGGGAGTGCTCCTGGATGCCTCACTAACAATGGAGGCACATGTATTAGCCACTGCCAAATCAGCCTTTTACCACCTCCGGCTGATTAGGCAGTTTTTCCCCTTCCTTGAATGCAACAACTTGGCAACAGTGATCCATGCGATGGTCACCTTGAGACTGGACTACTATAATGGTCTCTACATGGGGCTGCCCTTGACCCAAATCCAGAAGCTACAGCTAGTGTAAAATGCTGTGGCCAGGCTTCTGATGGGCGTCCCTATGCGGGAACACATCCAGCCTGTGCTGAAAGCACTGCACTGGCTGTCGATAGCATACTGAATTTGCTTCAAGGTGCTGGTACTTACCTTTGAAGCCATTTATGGTCAGGGGCTCACATAACTGAGGGAACATCTTTCCCCACACATTCCCCAGAGAGCACTGTGCTCAGGGTCACAAAATCGATTGGCCTCCCAGGTCCTAAAGATGCCAGGCTGGCCACAACCAGGGCCAGGGCCTTCTCAGTGGTGGCTCCATACTGGTGGAATGAGCTCCCAGAAGAGATCAGGGCCCTCTGGACCTTTTACAGTTCCACAGGGCCTGCAAGATGGAGCTCTTCCTCCAGGCCTTCGACTAAGGAGCCGCACCAAATAACATCTAATAACTGAAAAGTGACAGTGCCCTGGTCCTTGGTTTACCACCAACAGCCTGTGCTGTTGCCTAAATATAGAGACCAAGACAAGCCAACCACCAATATAGATCATCTGATTACAACACTAGTATTGGTTCCACCTTCTTTAAGCATTGCTATAAGTACATGATCACTTACTAGCACTTTATGATAATGTAGAGTTTTATTATATAAGATTGTATATAATTTGTGACAGGGGTCTTTTTGTAGAAAAAGAGCTGCAGGAGCTCATTAGCATATGGTATGCTAATGAGCTACTAGGCTATTAGCATATGCCATGCCCCCTGACATCACCAGAAATTATGTCAGAAGGGGAAGCAAAAGGAGGGGAGGCATCTTCAAAAGCCTCCCCTTCCCTTCCCCAGCTGGCCTGGGTGGGGGAGTGAAGAGTTGGGCCACAGAAGGAGGAAAGAGGGAAGGAAAGAGAGAGAGTAGAGAGAAGGAAAGAGGGAAAGAAAGAGAAGGAAAGAAGGAGAAGGAAAGAAGGAGAAGGAAAGAAGGAGGGAAAGAAACAGAGAGAAAGGAAGGAGGGAAACAGGGAAAGGAGGAAAAAAGAGAAGAGAAGAAGGTGGGAAAGAGGAAAAGGAGAGAAGGAAAGGAGGGAATGAAAGAAATTCGGCGGCAATTTGCCCCTATTATATCCTATGGGCCATTGAAGTCAATGGTGAAAACATAGGGTATATTCTGGGGGCTAGAGGGGAGGGGGTTTGAGGAAGAGGCTCCAAACTCACAGGGTAGCTGTAGGAGCCTCTCCCCAAGATACCCACCAAGTTTCAAGAACATTGGACCAGGGGGTCCAATTCTATGGGTCTCCAAGCAGGTTGCCCCCATCCCCTCCATTGTTCTCTATGGTGGGTGAAAAAGTTACGTTTTTCCCATGGTGCTGTTAGTAGCTCTGGGGGGAGGGGGTTTGAGGGAGAGGCTCCAAATTTTCAGGGTAGCTTCGGGAGCATCTCCCCACTTCCCCCCCCAAGTCTCAAAGCAATTGGACCAATGGGCCTAATTCTATGGGCACCCAAACAGGTTACCCCCATTACCTCCATTGTTTCCAATGGGGAATCCCAGCCAGCAGCACTTAAGGCAGGCAAGCAGGTAGCCACCCAGCAGTCAGACTCTCCCAGAGAATCTCAGGGAAAGTGAACTGTCTTGGGAGGTGCTTGTTTGCCATGAGAACAAGTGGCACACTCCAGAATAAGTGGCACTGTGGCAGTGCAAGCATGCCACAATGCCACACAGAAACCCCAAAAGACCAAAAGGAACAACATTTATACATGTATAAATTGATGGTGCAACCTCATTAGACCACTCACACCACACACACCTCAAAAAGAATATTTATAGCACTGGGGAAAATGCAGAAAAGGGCAACTGCAGATGAAAGGAAGTTCTTCTTCACCCAAACAGTGATTAACACATGGAATTCACTGCTACAGGAGGTGGTGGTGGTGGCTGGCACGAACAGCTTCCAGATGGAATTTGACAAACGTATGGAGGCTGGAGCAGACAGGAAAAAAACAAAGCAACCCACCCCCACACCAAGCAACAGCAATCAGCAGAACTTTTTAAAGTTGTAAACCTGTAAGAACCAAAAAACCTTTCATCTGTTCTAACTTCTAACCCAGGGGTGGGCAAACTGCGGCTCGGGAGCCACATGCGGCTCTTTCACACATATTGTTTGGCTCCCAGCAGGGTAGCTGGGGAAGTGAAGGGAAGGCATGCATTTGATCCCTTCCTCCCTCCCTCCCCCATCCCTCCTATCTATTTGCTTTCTTTGTTTCTCTCTCTCTCTCTTTCTTTCCACCTCTTTCATTCTTTCTTTCCACCTCCCCCTCTTTCTCTCTCTCTTAGACAAATAAATATCATTGGACAAATAAATATCATTATCAATATCTGTTTTTACCCCTTTTGTTTTTTATTTTTGGCAGTCTCATTTAATGGTAATAAAAAATCTGCAAATTTTCTAAATAAAAATGTGTGCATAATATTTGTTCGTGTCTTGCGGCTCTCAACCATCTGAAATTTATTCTATGTGGCTCTTATGTTGAGCAAGTTTGCCCACCCCTGTTCTAACCTGATTGCTCAGCAATTTCAATGAGTGCCTACAAGTTCTTGTCTTGTGAGAAAGGGTTAAAAGTACTTCTTTCTCCACCTGCTCTACCCCATGTATAGTCTTGTAAACCTCTTATCATGCCACCCTTCAGTCAGCTAAGATCCCCAAATGTGATAACCTTTCTTCATAGGGAAAGTGTCCTCCTCTTATTATTGCAGTAGCCCTTTTCTGCATTTTTTTCCAGTGCTATAAATATTTTTTTTGAGGTGTGTGTGGTGTGAGTGGTCCAGTAAGGTTGCACCATCAATTTATACATGTATAAATGATGTTCCTTTTGGACTTTTGGGGTTACTGTATAACACTGTGGCACGTTTGTTCTGGAGTGTGCCACTTGTTCTCCTGGCAAACAAACACCTCCCAAGACAGTTCACTTTCCCCTCCCCCCCAGAGCTAATAACAGCACCGTGGGAAAAACGTAACTTTTTCCCCCACCATAGAGAACAATGGAGGGGATGGGGGCAACCTGTTTGGAGGCCCATAGAATTGGACCCCCTGGTCCAATGTTCTTGAAACTTGGTGGGTATCTTGGGGAGAGGCTCCAACAGCTAACCTGTGAGTTTGGAGCCTCTTCCTCAAACCCCCTCCCCTCCAGCCCCCAGAATATACCCTATGTTTTCATCATTGACTTCAATGGCCCAGAGGATACAATGGGGCTGAAATTGACATTGGGCTGGGGAAAGACTCCCCAATCGGAAACTGACATGCTGGAGCCTTTCTGCTCTTGGAAGTTGCCGGAGCTGTGCTCTCTGCACTCCTCCCCCCAAAGACCCCTGATTTGTTACCTATATGTTTAATCTCTTTGTAAGCTGCCCTGGGCCGGTTCCAGCAGGGAGGGAGGGGTATAAATTAAATAAATAAATAAACAAATAAAGTTACTCATGAACTCTTTTGTTTCTCAATAGTTTTCTACACTCCATCCACAAGCATTTTTTCCCTTGTCCTTTCTTCCATTGCTTTCTGAACTCCCTCTAGCATGAGCTGTGCCATGTTGAATCCCACAATATCCATCACCTCTACTTTCATTGTCTCATGTTTTAAGAGGTTAATTATGTTTCGATACTTTGTGGAAGATTTCACTAAATCACTTTTACTCTTAGGAACAAAGTCCTTAAAGTACTTAATAACTACACTGAAAATAATCTTTCTTCTCACTGGTAATTCATCATGTTTCCCCAAAAATGCCGTAATGAAAATGGAAAAACACAAACTGTATTCACAAAAATCAAAGAAATACTGACTTTACTGACCAATTTTTTTAAAAACTGACAAATTACTGACCAAGATGAAAAAACTGACTTTTACTGATTTTACTGACCATTTTCCTCCCCTGTATGTACCCCCATCCACCTTGCATTACATAAATAAAGACATAGCTCCGTTCTGCAAAAAAACCTGTGGACAGAAAGCAGATTTTATCCACTGCTGGTGGTCATGCCCTTACATACAATCCTTCTGGACACAAATTACACATCACATACAATTAATTACGCAGATAAAACTACCTTTTTTACCAGAAACTTTACTTTTGAACAACTGGTCAGACCCAAATGGAAACAAGAGCAAGACTGGACTAATCCACATCTTACTAGCTGTAGCACAAACCACCATAGCTGCTAACTGGATTGACAAGTCCCTGCCTGCGATAGAATCGTGGCATGATTGTTTATAAGGCCATTTCATCATAGGCAAGATCACACTTCACACACCCTCACAAAAATCAGAAACCACGTTCATTGCGACTTGGTATCTATCCGCTCATAATTTACATGGCTGAGGCAGCTGTGATTCCAAAAAACCCTCTTTATAGACCACTGATATATTTTTGAATCCACTTTTAAACTAATTAGACTTAAGGTAACTTACACTCTATCGACTTGGTAATCCAATTTCATCTGATCAATGCTCTTGGTGGTTTATTACACAAATTTTCAAAAACAGTTAACTTTACCTAATTATTAAACAATGTTAGTACTGTTATTACTATTGTACTGTTGGTATTAACCTTTTATTTATGTTACTCTAGTTTCTTCATGTTCTACATTCACGTTATACTTAATTCAGTGAACTCAGTTATAAAACTATGGTTATGTAATAGAAATACTATTATGTATGTTATTTGACTACTACAAATGTAATCATTATGTACTTGTTTGATACTTCAATAAACTAAAAATATAAATTAAAAATAATTATTATATGCATGTGATGCTTGATGGCTAAGTTTGCTAAGCCCTCCCAGCTTCAGCTGGAAGGGTGGGGTATACATCTGAAAAATAAATAAATATAAGCTGTTCTACAATATCACAAGGATGGGACTTTTCTAAATTTTGCATTACAGGATCACATTATTAGGTGTGATATTTTTCTGTTATCTGCGTAATATATAAGGGCCATTTGTATTTCTATTAACTATAAAATACAGTAGCCGTAAATCACACAAAAAATAAAAATAAAATAAACTGTTAATCAGTTGAAGTATTAAACAGGAAGTAGGTTTGGAACTGAAAGGAGCTGGGGAGAAAAGGAAGGCCTGGACATCTCTCTGAATTACAATTGATCTCCGGACTACAGAGATCAGTCCCCATGGAGAAAATTGTTGCTTTTGAGGGTAGGCTTCATGGCATTATACCTCACTGAAGTCCTTCAACAAACCTGGCCCTCCCCTAAGTATTGCTAGCCTCCAGGTGGCACCTGGAGATCTCCAAGATCAGTTCTCCTGGAGAAATTGGCTGCTTTGGGCAGTGGACTCTATGGCATTATAGCCTGCTGAGGTCCTTTCCCACCCCAAACCCTGCCCTCCCCAGGCTCTACCCCTCAAATCTACAGGTCTGGTCCTCCCCTTGGTATTGCCAACCTCCAGGTGGTACCTGGAGACCTCCAAGATCAGTTCTCCTGGAGAAAATGGCTGCTTTGGGCAGTGGACTCTATGGCATTATGCCCTGCTGAGGTCTCTCCCCTCCCCAAACCCTGCCCTCCCCAGGCTCTACTCCTCAAATCTACAGGTATTTCCCAACCCAGAGTTGGCAACTCCGGAACTGGCTATGGAACTGCTTTCCAGACCCTTGAAACCCAGAAAACATGGCATAGGAGGAGGTGCTTTTCTACCTTAGCTGCCACCACATGGTCCCAAATCAACATAAGTCAGGGGTAGAGGGAACCATACCTGTTACCATGAGGCTCTCCTTGCATACTACCCACTTGGGGCACCAAAATGACTTGAGACAGCCCTGCCTTATAGCTAAGCAGAAGGAAATATGGCTCACCTCCTCCCTCTGTTTTCCCCGTCCCTCCACTGTTCCACCAGCCACAGCTGGGCACTCACCTGGAGCCTCTTTCTAGAGCTTGTTGTATTTCTTTCCACAGTGGGCCTTACTCCTAGTGAATACAGAATAGAACACACACAGTAGAGCCTTCAAGTAATATGTTACAAAGGGAAGGCAATAAGTCAACAAGTGCTTGGGCATCATAAGCATGTCCCTATGTTGCTCTGTGAAATGTTGCAGGGTATTTAGAATAAATCTAAATCTAATGTATGACAAGTGATGCTAGAATTTTGGCTAGTTACTACCGCTTTTCAATATATGTGCTAGATACAGAATGCACAAATGAAGTAGGCAGCTCAAAAGTTTACATGCTTCACAACTGGGATGGACAAGCCAGACTTTAATCTTGCCTCTCCTCCAGCAGTCTCAAGGCATTGCATAATATCTTCCCCTAGCCTCCATTTTATCTCCACAGCAACCCTGTGAAGTGGGTAAAGCTAAGAGAGAGACTGGCACAAAGTCACCTAGTAATTTTCATAGCAGAGTGGAGATTTTTTGAGCCAGTCTCCCAGATCCAAGTCTGAAGCTCTTAAGTACTACACCACACTGTCAGAGAGGGAAGAATCAGCTGGCAGCAGAGGCACAAGCAAGTTGAGATTAGGGTGCCTCAAGATCAGCCCTACTGAAGTTGTAGATCACAGTGTAAGGGAGGTGGCAAATTTTAACAACTCCACCATCTTTTTCTCATTTATTGTATGTTATGTGAGTCTCTCCAAGAAAGGCAGGCTATAAATATATGAAACTTGTATATAGTTTTTTGTGTCCAGTTTTCCATCCAGAGAGCTCAAGATGCCATACACGAATGATTCCTTTTTATCCTTGCAGTAACCCTATTTGACGATGACTTGTTCAAGGCCACCCAGTGACAGTTTCCTGATCCAGAGCTGTCCACAGGTTCCCATGCTTTCTGCTTTACCACAACAGTGTCCATAAGTCACTACACCACTCAGATGCTCTTCTTGGGCACTGTTTGGAGTACTGGAATCCAGTCGGGGCTTCTGAAGTTAGAAATTCACCACCAGTCAGAGTTAACAAGGCACAATATATGAGGAAACATGGGGTCCTGAATGCTGGAAAAACTTTCCCAAATTTTCTGGAATGTCTAGGATCACATCCTAGGTACATCACAAGCCACAGCTGCTAGCATTTGTGAGAACTGATGCAGACCATTTCCCTCCTGCACCCAAAAGTCTGCACAGAGGAAATAATAGGTTGGAGACATAGGTACTTTGCAGGACTGCAATGATACTGAAATCTTAGAGCTATGTTCCCCCTCTGTCTATTAGGCCTTCAGGAATTAATAGGAAGTATTTTTTTTTTGCTGTTGTTCTGAGTTTCTTTTAAACAATTTTTAACTATTAATATTTTACTTTTAAATTTTTGTTCAAAATAAGACTTGATTTATTTTCATTAAAGGTAAAGTAAAGGTAAAGGGTTCCCTTGCTCGAAAGCTAGTCAAACTGACTCTAGGGAGAGGTGCTCATCTCCATTTCCAAGCCGAAGAGCCAGTGCTGCCCTAAGACTTCTCCATGGCCAGCATGACTAGAGGCTGAGGCGCATGGCACGCTGTTACCTTCCCACCAAAGCGGTACCTATTTATCTACTTGCAATTTCTTGCTTTCGAACTGCTAAGTTGGAAGAAGCTGTGGCCAGAGATGGGAGCTCACTCCATCACGCAGCACTAGGATCTCAAACTACCGAACTACAGACCTTCTGGTCTGCAGTTCAGCATCTTAACCTCTAAGCCACCGCAGCCCCATTTTCATTAAAAGACAGTAAATAAATAATGGACTGAAATAATGATAAATACTTGGGTAGCAACACTCCCAAACTTGAAAAAAAGATCTTTTAATGAGGCTCAGAAAACAAGAGAGCAATAAGAATTCGCTCTCTCATGCATACCTCTCACATACAAAAATCGCATGGTAAAGTGCTGGAAGACTGAAATGCTTACTAAAAAGTCATTCCTGCCTGGCCATCGGTCAGTTCAGAAACCCAATACAATCATGTGCAGAACTGCCCTTCTATTTTTTTTTTCACCCATGCACAACAAATAGTAGAAAAAGGCCTGAAAAGTGCTCTTAAGTGACCTGTGTGG
Source organism: Gekko gecko (assembly GCA_029375565.1). Lineage (NCBI taxonomy): Eukaryota > Metazoa > Chordata > Lepidosauria > Squamata > Gekkonidae > Gekko > Gekko gecko. The sequence goes on from JAPDNY010000001.1 coordinate 219,333,153, forward strand.
CCTATTATCCCAGCATGCCTCAGGAGGAAAGCTGTACAGCACAAAAGCCACCAGCACTCTTACGTTTATAGCATACAGTGCTCAAGACATAAAAAGATGAAACATTCTCCCCCTTCTTCCAGAAACCCCCATTTGCAACATAACTATGAGGGTGAGCTACTTTCATGCGCGCGTCTCAAAGATGTGAAAGCTTAGAAGCAAATACAATGTGCACAGAAATATGCTTGGGGAAATTCTCTTCTGAATAGGTTTTTTGTGACACTCTGTTTCACCAGCAAAAGAAAAGGGAAAGATACATGGTTTATTACTGGGGACATATTCTTCATATAGGGATGCCAGCCTCCAGGTGGAATCTGGGGATCACCCAGAATTACAGCTCATCTACAGACTGTGAAGATCAGTTCCCCTGGAAAAATGGGTGCTGGGGGGGGGGGTGGACTCTATGACACTGTACCCTGCTGAGGTCCCTGTCCTCCCCAGGCTCCATCGCCAAATCTCCAGGAGTTTCTTAAACTGGATCTGGGAACCTTAGCCCCCCCACCCCCCTCCAGTGGCCAGGGGGGACCTGGCAACCCTATGACATAAAATCAGCCCAGCATATCTGAACTTTGGAGCTGTGCTGGCTGAATATGAGCCATCTGAACACACTTCTGTTTTAGGTCAGTTTCATGCTGCTGTGACACCATCAAGCATAGAGAAAGACAGTTGTCACAGCAGCATGAAACTGATTTAAAAATGCAAATACAGCATGAAACTGATTTAAAAATGCAAATGCAGATTCGACCTTAGCTGATAACCGTGCAACAGTACATTCATTATTTTTAAATTGTTACTATTATTAATTGCCTTGACCTGGATAGCCCATGCTAGCCTGATCTCATCAGATCTTGGAAGCTAAGAAGGGTCAGCCCTGGTTAGAAGATGAATGGGTTTTTATACCCCACTTTTCTTTACACTAAGGCAGGGGTGTCAAACATAAGGCCTGGGGGCTGGAACCAGCCTGTCCGGGGCTCTTATCCGGCCTACGAGCCACTCAGGGGTAGGTGAGTAGGGAGAGCCACTATGATTGTGGCTTCAGCACAGCAGAACAACCTCACCTGAAGCAGTCAAGCAGAACCCCTTTGCTTCATGGGGCCTTGCAGTGAGGATACACCAACTCAGAGCTTACCAGTTGCTGTCCTTTATAAAGTTATATCTCTGGTATCTGGCATTACGTATGATGACTCACATGGTCTGGCCCGACAGAGTCATATTTATGTCAGATCTGGTCCTCATAAGAAATGAGTTCAACACTTCTGCCCTAAGGAGTCTCGAAGTGGCTTACAATCACATTTATTTATTTATTTATTTATTTATTTATTTATTTATTTATTTATTTATTTATTTATTTATTTCCCTTCCCCTCCCCACAACAGGCACCTTCTGAGGTAGGTGTGGCTGAGAAGATTCTGAGAGAACTATGACTGGCCCAAGGTCACCCAGAAGCCTTCATGTGGAGAACTGGGGAATCAAACCTGGTTCTTCAGATTAGAGTCCACTGCTCTTAACCACTACACCATGCCGGCTGGTTAGTGATTAGATGGGATACCACCAAGGAAGTCTAGGGCTGCTACACAATGGCAAATCACCTCTGAACCTGTCTTTCCTTGAAAACACCTCTGGCACCCCCAGCCCTGTAGCTAAGGAGTTTTTGGGGAGGGGGCCTTGGGGAGCCACCAGCCAATTAAACCAAAGTTAATTAAATTAATGTTGACTTAATTGGTGGAACTCCTAAGGCAGCCCTGCACACACACCCAGGCTTCAGGGAAAGGTGGGGTAATGCCCAGTGGCTGCAGCTTCCCTCCCCACCCCCCTGCAAGGCCAGGTCAGTTCCCTGGAACTCTAGCCCTACTATCAAGAGAATCAGCACTGAAACGGGTGACCCGTTATGTAGCCCGCGGTGCTGCAGAGAAATCTAGGGGGCGAGGATTCCACTGGGCTGCTGGTTGCCTTTCGTCTCCCTCAAACAAATGGAGCCATTGTGTCAGCCCTGATTCTCCAGCCCTGACTTGGAATTCTGTTGCCTTGCACCCCCCCGCCCCATTTTCTTAAAGGGAAGGGACCCCTTAAGGTAGTTTCCTCGCTGTGGGTGGGTGTGTTCATTTCCCGGGGCCCGCAGAGACACACGGCTGTGGATCTATTTTTAAACATATGTCAGCCTTTCTCAGCCCCCCCCCCCGCCCATGATTTTACTTGTTTGCTCTGATATTGCCAGCAGGAGAGACAAGCGAGGGGTCCAGAAACTGCCGCAAACTGGGCAGGCCAGGGCTCGGGAGCCACTGGCTGGGGAAGTGTTAACTCCCCTGTGACTGTATGTTAATGAGTTCCATGGTAATCAAAGGAGGCTGGCTTTAGCAGACAGGCAGGCAGGCTGGCTGCCGCCGCTGTGGCAAATGGGAACAGATGAGCATGCAGTGCCAGCCTAGAGCTGGAGGAAGGACTGCATGCTCACCGTGGGTGGGTGGGAGGGGGAGCTGAGGATTGGGGAGGGGCCCATAAGAACCACAGGGGGGCTGGGCCCCATGGGCCCCATGGTAGCTACGTGCCCGCACCCCCCATAAGTCAGCTACGACTTGACAACACTAAATATGTTTATATATAGTTGTGTGTTTATCCTGCCCTTCCTCTGAAGAGCTCAGGTGGCATATGAGGTTCCTTCCCCATAATTCTATCTTCACAACAACCCTTGTGCAAGGTTAAGCTAAGAGATTGTGGAATTTGTCTATTTTTCTTCTTTAAAAGATATGCCATCTGCAGAACTTCACCCATAGATCCTGTATTAAATTTGCCCAGTCCTGAATCAAGGAAATCAGCTTTGCCTTTAACACTTGCACAATGTGTTTTGATCACAGTGGACATTATTAGCTGTTACAATTGCTTACCTGTGTAGGAATATATTGTATTAAAATTCAGTATGTACTGAGGCTAAAATATTTTGAATATACGAATAACAGTCAATACAAATGTTACAGACTAGGAAAATTCTACAGATGTCCCCCCATGTCCACATTGCTATGTCAGAGGAAGCCAAATTTCTGCTATCACCCAGTCCGGCTACTGACACAAATAAATTTACAAGTTAGATATAGCCTATGTTAATCTATACAGCACAAATATGAAGCATACCTCTACCATAGACTTGAACTGGTTTAAATCTAATTTTATGTCTCCAAAAGACTATGAATTACAAGTCTGGAAGTATATGAAGGAATTCCCTAACATTTTCAGCACCCTCATCAAACTATAATTCCCAGGATGCTGTGGGATTGTGTGTGACAATCTGACAGAAAAATTATACATGCTTCTCATGAAGATAAGCCTTTACTCTTTCCCTCTCCACATGCTAAGAACTTCCACTACAAACTAATGTATTTGGGAAGGGGGCTGTGGATCCATGGTAGAGCATCGGGTTGGTATGCAGAAGGTCCCAGATTCCCCAGCATTTTCAGCTAAAAGGATCAAGCAGTAGATCATATGAAAATCTCTACATGAAACCCTGGAGAGCTGCTGTCAGCCTGAGTAACTTTTTTCCCACCATAGAGAACAATGGAGGGGATGGGGGCAACCTGTTTGGGGGCCCATAGAATTGGACCCCCTGATCCAATGTTCTTGAAACTTGATGGGTATCTTGGGGAGAGGCTCCACCAGCTACCCTGTGAGTTTGGAGCCTCTCCCTCAAACCTCCTCCCCTCCAGCCCCCAGAATACACCCTATGTTTTCACCATTGACTTCAATGGCCCATAGGATATAATGGAGCTGAAATTGACATTTGGCTGCCTGAAAGACTCCAGGGGACTCCGGCTGGGGGTGGGGCTCGGCTCCTGAGCTCCCAGAGCTGCGCTGGGGTGTGCGCCCCCCATGCAGCATCCATGGACATAATTATAGAAAATCCCACAGGTAAAAAGGATAAAATGTGTTGCTTGTTCTTTAAGTAAGATTTACTCATGCAGGAAGATCCTTTCTGACCTCACTGCACTCCTTTCCCTACCTCTGCTCACTGGATTATTGGCCTGCTGCCCAAAAACAGCTAAAATGGACCAAATGCTGATAGTCCCAAAGATCCGCTCAGCAGCAAGGAAAGAAAGAGATTCCACAATGGGAAGACAAAAGGAGGCGGCAATTTGGAGAGTTGGTCATGGCCTTGTAAGCAGCACTGGAAATGCCCAGATGGCAGTCTATGATTAATTGGAGCTCTGTTTTTAATCTATCAAGCTGTTAATCTATTAATGCCTTCAGGACCAACAAAAAATGGTAGCATTCCACACTGTAGGGGGCTTCATAATCCTTCTCTTCTAATGTTTGTAAGATGAAAAGGGCTGTACTATGTTATATTTCATAAGAGACACACTTCTTATTGTGAAGTGAAGAAGTGGTATACTAGGTTTTCTCTGAAGTCTGGCAGATGGCACACAGATATTTGGAAGCTATTTCTCCAAGAGATATTTGTAACTAGCCTTTTAATATTTAGAAACCATACCTGCATATATTTTATAGTGTGTTACAATAATATCACTCCAAAACCCTATAATTCTTCACAATTTCAGTATATATTAGTAAAGATGGTGTATCTGGTACAGAATCATTACTAATTTAGTATGCAAAGCAACAACTGGTCTACATAGTGAAAAACTATCTGTTTACAAACTATCTGTTTGCAAATGGAGGGTATTGCTATTGACCTTTCATGAGTATGCCTGGCTTAAGACCATAGGAACGGAAGGAACTTGATGCTGGAACATTCAGATTCATTTGTAGCTCGCTGTTTCGTTACCTCAGACAATTGGCCTTTGAGAAATATCTGGTAGATCTGATGGTAAAATAATTGAGAGGGAGAGGTATTAAATAAAGCTATAGAATTACTGAATCTTCCTCCAAGATCTTCCCTTGCCATTTTCAGCTAAAGAACTGCCCATGGTCCCTCCATCTTTCATATGGCTGCACTTGCTTCCTTCCTGCTATATTACTTATCTTCTGTTTTTGAAAAAAAAGCATCTTTGTGCCCATGCAGCTGTGATCAGTGCCACACCTCCTTCAGTCTTTTGCAGTGGCTCCCTTAGTCGCCAGCTCCAGATTTAAGGTTCTGCTAATTTTAAAGTCCCCACCAAGGTTGTATGTATGAAATAGTATGAAATATGTTGTTACATGTATGTGTATTATGTTTTGTTGTAATGTTGTAGTCTAGTGTGTGTAAAATAGAAATAAAAATGCCCTTTGGGGCACTGTAAAAAAATTATATTTGTTATGGAGATACCACCAAAAATGGCCTCACTGTGATTACATCTCCTTTAAACCATATGGATTGGTAACATCAAGTGAACCTCCAGATTCTTTGGGTGATCATGGGGAGACAATGTGGAGCTTGTCAGTTATGGGCCAGAACATGTAATTAAAGGGATACCAGAGAAATGGACTCCTAATAAAGACTCACAACTTAATAGTCTTGATTTGTAGGTTAAATAATTCCAGACGTCATGGTAACATTTAGCAATCAGTTTGGCCTGTGTTTCTATAACAAATATATAAAGTCCTGTGGCCGTCTCTCTCCTTTATTCCCATTAGGCATGGTTTGAAAATTCTCTTCTAAATTGCTGTCTGATTTTGGAATTCCAAATTATCTGCTATTGTTTCTGAAATCTGTGTGATGCATTATTAGTAGTTCATGGTTTAATTTTATTTTTGGTATTTTGTAGACAGTTTCTTACACCTTTCAGTTCCTAAAGTTTGCTTGTATCTTCCTTCACCCTCCATGTTATTACTGTGCATATAAAAATGGATAACCCCCCAAAAAAGAACAATGTGATGTGATTATTCGTACAGTATCTTCTTTTTGTGTAGTGTTTTACCAATTAGCAGGACCACCACGCATCAGTAAAACCCACAGAAAAAGGATTTTCCTACAGGTATACATATCGCACCATTTTCTTTTCTTTTTAAAACGGTGTTTTATCAATGCACGTTTGCAGATTGATAACAGAGATGGTAGAAAAAATGCACATGAGCTGCGGCAAACCATATATGCTCCAGTTCTCAAATTCATTTAATGAATTCTCCTAGTAAAACCAGAATCAGGAAGAAGTAGACTACAATGCAGAGCAAAATTCTGGGATTAATAAATAGATTGGTATAAATCTACTCATTCCTAATTTTTCATTAGTGCTCACTTTTGCAGTCCTCCTCCTCCCACCCAGTGCCTGGCAATCAGACCATTATTCAAGAATCCCCACCCCCCAAAATAATCAAGCAATACACCATTACCTCATTTTCATTATCTACACTTAGGATTCATGCCCATACAGGGATCAGCATCTATTACCCACCTTTGGACTAATTATCCAGTGGTTTCAGTTGGTACACTTTGAATTGTGTGCCAAACTCCACAGCTATGCTAAGGCTGAACCTTCTTCAGAGCAGACACCCTTTTTGCCTGGAAATGCCTGCTATTTCATCTTATTTGGGGTTATTTGCACAAACCCAGTCTTCCTCTATCTCTTTTGTCCAGTTAAGGCTGCACATCTGGCCACCACCACTGCCCCTCGTCTCTTTCAAATCCTGGAAATAAAAGGTTTGTTTTTGTTTGAGTCAATGCTATTTGTTGGGGACAGAATGGCTGAGTTCAGACTGGCAATTTGCCCTGCTATAGCTCCGTTTCAGTGATGTTTTAAAAGCAGATTAAAGGGGGCATTCACACAGGCACATCTGCCTGGCATTCCCCACCCATAGGCAACCCGTGCTGTTTCGCTTTGCTCTTGCATTTAATAGATACCTCATAAAAGTGATAGCAAATCCCTGAAGAATGCCTTTATGCCATGTTTGTCCACTTCCCGGCAGTGTGAATGCTACGCAGAAAAGCCGGGAGCAACCCACGTTGCACATAAGGGAGCAGCGATATGATTGGCTGTGCTCTGCTCTACCGCCCAATGTGGTGCCGGCACAGCGGGATCCTCCCCAAATTGGCTGGATGCCTATGTGTGTATGGGCACAAGAGCGCTCATGTGCTCATACACTCATATACACATAGGCATCCAGCCAATTTACCAGGAGAAAGCCGTTTACAACTGCGCCTCCAGGCCAGCAGTCTGAACACTCCCGCACATCTCCTCGCAGTATGCTCCCGCATCAGTCCGAGCTGTGTGACTGGGAAAACCCGGAACAGTTTATTCCAGGGCTTTTTTTTTGCCATGACTGGCTCCCGCTGCAAATTCCCAGTTTGTCCTCAGCCAATATGTCCTCAAAATGTTCTTTTAGCTGGCTCCACACTACCTGTGTTTGAGCAGCTGCAAATCTGGCATATGATACATAATCTTCTTTGTCCCCCTTTTGCATTTACTTGCTACTGAGTGCTTGCACTATTAAGTCATTGGCCCCCTGGCTGGGCCTTCAAGATCAATAACTATACATCTCTGGCTTTGTATTTCTGGCTTCTTGCCTCCCTGCTGAATGGAAAGTTCTTCTCAGCTGTTCTCATTCCGTCACTAAAGTTTTCTGCCAGCCGTCACTAAAGTTTTCTGCCAGCCGATATTTCCCTGAAAAAGTGGTTTTAGTTCTCTTCTACATTCTCTTGTCCATGACTGGAGCAACAATATTTACAACTTTGTAGATCTTCCCTGCCAGGGCAAAAGGCTCATGGATCTTAGTTTATTCTAATCCTCTAACAGTGATTAGAAAACTGGGTGTTTTTTTTCTTAGCTAACTGACCCTGTGACTTCTTATTGGCCTGTAATTACTTTCCTATTGTGTAATATACATTACTAGGAATAAGGCCCATTGTGGAAATAAATACAATGAGTTCTAGAAAGAGGCTCTGGGAGAGTGCCCCAGCTTTGGGCACACAGTGTGAATTTGCTGTGGCAACCTCAGCAGGGTATAATGACAGAGTCCAGCATTTTCTCCAGAGAAACCGATCTCTGCTACCTGAAGAGCAGTTGTAGTTTTGTGATCTCCAGCCCTCACCTGGAGATTGGCAACAGTTGTTACCCAGGACAAAATGGCTGGTTTGGAGGGTGGAGTCTATGGCATTCTACCTGCCTGAGGTCCAACCCCTCCTCAAACCCCACCCTCTCCAGGCTCCAACCCTCAAATCCCCAGGAATTTCCCAGCCTGGAGTTGGCAACCCCATCTCCTTCCCAGCTAACCATCAACCTACCATTATCTGCCCTTCTGACTTCAGCTGACTTCTGCCCTCCCTCCTGCAGAGCAGTTGTAATTCTGAGTGGTTTCCAGCCCTCATCTGGAGATTGGCAACAATGGCTCCCCATGAGGGACTGGCTGGTTTGGAGGGTGGAGACTATGGCATTGTGTTCTGGCAGGGGACCCCACCCCTCCTCAAACCTCACCATCTCCAGGCTCCAACCCTCAAATCTCCAGAAATTTCCCAACCTGGAGTTGGCAACCCTATCTCTCTCCCAGCCAATTGTCAACCTACCATTATCTGCCCCCTGACTTCAGCTTTCCATCTCCTCCCCCCCCTTCCTGGAGAGCAGTTGTAATTCTGATTGATCTCCAGCCCCCACCTGGAGATTGGCAACAATGGTTCTGCAGGATGGAATGGAGTCTATGGCATTGTACCTGTCTGAGGTCTCACCCCTCCTGAAACCTCACCCTCTTCAGGCTCCATCCCTCAAATATCCAGGAATTTCCCATCTGGAGTTGGCAACCCTATCAGGACTGGCCCCAATGAGTTTTCTCTCAAAGGCCAAAACAGGTGACAGGACCAAGCTTGGTTGCCTACCAACAGGCACTGAGGGGAAAGTAGGGGTGCCAGCTCTAAGTAGGGAAATACCTGGAGATTTGGGGGGGTGGATCCTGTGGAGGGCAGCATTGAGGGGGGCGGAAGGACTCAGCAGGATATAATGCCATAGGGTCTACCCTCTAAAGCAGCCATTTTCTCCAGGGGAACTGATCTCTCTCATCTGGAGATCAATTGTAACAGCGGGAGATCTCTAGTGGGTTGAAAAGAATGGTTTTGATGGCCACTGGGCCAAGATTGGCAACAATAATTCCCCAGGAGAAAATGGCTGGTTTGGAGGGTGGAGTCTATGGCACTGTACCTGTCTGAGGTCCCACCTCTCCTCAAACCTCACCCTCTCTGGGCTCCACCCCTCAAATTTCCAGGAATTTCCATACCTAAAGTTGGCAACTTTATCTCATCCCCTCTCAGCAGCCTTTTCCTAGGCAAAATTCTGACTTTCTCATTAGCGGGGAGCAAAGCAGTTTACTTCATTCCTTTTGCCTTTGTGATCTGTACAGCAACCCTGCAAGGTAGGTTAGGCAGAAAGTCTGTGGCTGGTCCGAAATCACCCGGGCAGTTTCCATAGGGATGCTCCTGCTGAACAGGAGCAAGCAGCCAGGGCTAGTGATGCCATGCCAGTCAGTAGGCATGAAGTCACCCTGAGAGTGCTGGCAGGTCTAGGGTTGCCATTGCCAACAAAGACAAATTGATGCAAAGGAGGATGGAAAAGTCTCCATATCTCTATTTTGCCTTCAATAGGTTTTGATGCCAGCAGAGTGAGAAAATGCCAGAGGCTCTGGGTGGGTGCCCCATGGTAAATGCACCAAACAATTCCTAAAGATTTTCCAAAACACTGCTGTGTTGATAAATCATTTTCTACACTCACAGCATCCCCTGCCAGAACACAACTCATCCCCAGCACTTTGAATTAGTACCAGAGCTTTTTTTGCCTTGCGGTATTCTGTTTGTGGTGTGATCTGTCTTTTTTGTGGTGTGGCATGGTTGTGTTGTTGGGTGTGTTTCTTTTGAAGGGGAAGTGTTGTGAGTAAGGACATATTTTACCTCAGAATAAAACAGGTTGCATAAGCAACTGACAATTCCAACTGTCTTGCGAGGGGGGGAAGTTTGAGGTGCGGAATGGAGTGAAGTCCAATCAGCTTTCATATGCAAATGAGCTTGAAATGCTGGCCCAATCAGAGAAGAATGGCCTAGGCTGCAGTGGGTAGGAGAGAACTCGGGCAATGCAGCTAGTGGATAGGGATAGCTTCTGACTGACATATCAGGGAGCGAACTGATTTTGCCAAGCATAGAACCTTGCCAGACCACTACCCTTTTATATAATAGGACAGGATGGTAACTCTTAAATGAAGAGGTTGCTCTGCCAACTTTCTGCATTAATTTCCATTGTATCCAAATTATGGAGGATTCATTTTCTCATCTGCTCCACAGGGCAATCAATTATAAATGTATTAATTGGAAAGGAATTATGTTCCCATGGAAACATATTCTGAGCAATCAGATAAATTCTTCTGTGTGCAGATTCAAATCTCTTGTGGACTGGGAACATCACTTGCAGCCAGGAAAAGAGTATACATCTATATTGTGGTATAAAACAAGACAATGTGCATATACATAGTTTTATTAGCACTGTAATTTAGGTCTGGATCAGGCCCAATGTATTCATGTTTTGAAGAGGGTTCCAAGTAAATACATACTGCTCCAATGTACAAGGGAAAGGAGTAGTTTTAAACAGAAATTAATGAATACATTTTGCACATAGCCCTCCTATGTATATAAAAAGACAAATTACTGTAATTATATGAAAATGTTAAAAAAATGAAAATGTGTAATATATTAGTAATGTGCAGGTCTGTGTTACTTCATAATTGCACTTCAAGTGTACATCTTTCTGTTAATTTAAGAGTCCAGACATAATAATTTGTCTTCACTCTGTGGTCTACTTGGATTGGTCCTTGATGATGAGAGATAAGTTGTTGTTAGATGAGGTTGGGCTAAGAGAAATATAATACAGTGCTTTAGCTTTCTGCACTGGCTTCCTATTTTCCTCAAGGCACCATTCAAAGCCCTGATATGGAGAAATTCAGTATAAAGGATTTTCCAAGACCTCTGCCCCAGTGGACATTTACTTTTTATTCTGTTTCTCTAGTCCCTTTCTGCTCTACAGAATAGTTTAATGAAACCATGGCAATACAGCAGAATGCTGTACTAACAATTTTAGTCCAGTATAATATCTTGGATGGCAAAGCCTGGAAGTAATCAGACTCACTAGAATACCTGCTGGGTTCATAGGATGAATCCATCATAAACTAGAGCATTCTATTCCCATGAGATGTAGAGTTCCTACATCTTAAGCTTAAACATGCTTATGACCCCACAAACAATTAAAGGGCCAGTACAGGTGAAACTTTTCACACCATGGATTTTATTTTAACACACAACCCCTGCTTTTTCAAAGGATCACTTCAGTTCCCAGCTTTGCACAAAGCTATCAAGCTGGGATGTGCAAATTTGGCTCTTTATTCTACTTAAAGGTAATTATACAGAAATATATTTCAGAGTCTTTACCTTTTAAAATATTAACCATTACAGAAATAAAGCAAACTTCCCACAGTTTTTAAGGATTGTTTCTAGAATAATGTCTGGAATCTGGAAATTTCAACTGGTGCTATTGTTTTCCATTTTAGTCACATATATAAAAAGAACCATGACATAACAAAAATTCGGAAAGGAAAAACTGAACAGCTTCTGAGGGTAGATGACCATGATTTCACCATGAGACCTGCCTTTGGAGGTAAGAAATTGTTTGTACAAGTTCCTTTATAGCTGAATTGTTCATAAACCTAATGCCATTCCCAACAGACTGCATTGTCCTACACATGATTATAAAGTTACTTTGTACTGGACAAGTCAAAGATGATGAAAATAGGAGTTGGGTAATTTCCTGATTTTCCAGGAGCACATAAGAATATTACTCCCAGTCTCAGCATGTTGCTACATTCTATTTCAGTTTATGTGATACATATTTTTATCTATTTATTTCAAAAAACAGGGGGGTAAGAAGGGGGAATAAACAGGCAGTATAGAAATGAATAATAATAATAATAACAGCAATAATAATACGAGGGAAGTATATATAAACAAAAATGTCACAATACTGGTAACAGATCTCTGCACATAAGTTTCTATAACAAGTCCATATGCAATTGTCATATATATGCCAGGTTCTCAATTCATTGATTTATAGGAGGTGGGCATTTGTCTCCCAGATGTTGTAATACCAGTCTTTTGGCTGTAGTAAGGGCATGGAGGATCCATTTTTGTTAGCCTCTGAGAGATGGGCAGATAATGTAAAAGTACATAATCATCCTCAAAACTCAATGAACATTCTAATACAGAATTAATATGAGTACTAACTTCCTCCAAGAAAAATATAATAACTGGGCATGTCTGAAGCATCTGTTTAAAGGGCGCATCCTGTGAGTTACAAAGCCAACAATTAGAAACATTACTCAATCCTTTATGAAAGAATCACTGTAGTATCCAATATATCTTAAGCATAATTTTTTTTTGCTGAATATGTTGCAACTTAGGGTCCATAAATTTTGCAAGTATAAACTTTAAGGCCATATCTCATTACTTTGGCAAAATAGGGCAACCTAGCTCCTTATTCCATTAATTCCTGAGACTCTGCATAACATATTTATTAATCAACATCAAGTGTTTATAAACAAATATTGTAAGTATTGTTTTCTGCATCGATTCAATTAGAGTTTCCAGGAGTGAAGGAGACTCTGAGACACATAATGCAACAAGATCATAGTTAGATACCAACAAATGTTGCAGCCTATTGCTATTCAACAGAGGTTGACAAATTATATCTACACCTCAGCTAAGAAAATGACAAAAACTCATCATAGTCTATCAACTAGTCCAATGTAAAAATCTCCCCATCAGTCCAAGCCTTCCATAAATAAAGACTTCTTCCCAATGTTTAGGTTTGGATTGGCCCATAATGTTAATTTAGTGTGTGAAAATGGATCAAGTTGGTATTGTCATGACTTTATGCATCATAGTTCTCTAGCTGCAGAAACTGCAGTAGGAACAGGATCCACTCTAGCATAAGTAGACCCTAATGCATTACACTTACAGGGTGCGTTCAGACAGCGTGCTGGAGCAGTTTATATTGCTCCGGTCTGATGCGTTGTCTTTTTTAACCTGGAGAATTGCGATCACACTGACCTCCTTGTTCCGGGTTCCCCGCCGTCCACATGCAGATGGAGTTTTTTTCCTCTCAGTTTGAGCATACGCACAGGCAGCCCTCTCTGGGGCTAAAAATTTTGTGCGTGTGCAGAACAGTGATTTCCACACGTCCCTTTAAACTTTAAATGAAGACTTCTCTTTACATTTTACCCTGAAACTAGCCTCCCTGAGATCCCGGACTTGTCTAAGTGCTTAAACTAGGCACCATTTAAGCTTTTCTTTCATTAACTTAGGAGCGGAGCTCCGCCCAAGCACACACCACCAAGACATAAAAAAATGGCGGACGAAAAGTGGAAGCCTGAGGCAGCTTCCCAGAGGGGAGGGGGGTTGAAGCACCCGGAAGTGGCTTGATGGAGTGATCAGATGTCAGAAAAGTGCGGCTCGAAACCGGAGAATCAGGAAAACACCACTTGGTAAGTGGTATCAAAATACTCCGGTTTAAAGAGGGTTTGCTCCAGAAAGCCACAGCTGGGGATGGTGGGCAGATGTTGGGCGTGTGAATGCGCACATAAAATCCATCCCTGAGGCATGCTGAAAGCGGTTCAAATGGCGCATCTGAACACACCCACAGAGGGCACCAGACAAGAAGCCTCCAAAAGAGCCCAAGATGGATAGTCCAACTGCAAGGAATGATCCTAGTAATTAGTACAAGTTGACAAATATGCCTGATGATAGAAACCAAGATCAGGGAAACCAGATCCTCCAAAGCTGCATCCTCTTTAAAAAAATCCGAGGTGATAAGAAACCCCACATCAATTTCCAAAATAAACTCTTAATTTTATAAAAATATTGACAAGGTATAAGAAAAGGAATTGCATGTAAAATATAATCCTAGGTATAATATTCATTTAGAGTGATTGTCCCATAAAGACAAGTTTAAGGTTGCCAATCTGTCCAAATCCAAACATATATTAGCAATTAATTTGTTAAAATTTAGCATAATCATGTGTATAGTATCTCTAGGAATCAATATTCCAAGATAAGTAATTATATCTGGACACCTCTGAAAATTTCCATGAGCAAATGCACTCCATGATATATTGTCTCCCAATGGCATCAACATATTTTAAATGATATTCATTGCCCATCAGAACTGAATTAGGGAGGAATTATTCTACTGTTTACTTGCAATGGTAAAAGGGGTGGTGACTTTACTAGTTCCCCCCCTCATTGCAGACCTCTAAATTTTGCCCAGTGCTGTTCCCAGGGGATGGAGCTGTTGTCTCTGACCTCTCAAGTCAGTGTTTTAAGGGACCAGAGAGACCTACATTGTCAAGGGGAGGCAGGAAATTTTCCCTCTGTAAGCTATGCTCCACTCAGTTATCAATGAATATAATTAATAACAGTGAACCACTGTCTCAAATTCCCTGCCTTCCACCTGAAATCAGTGACTAAAATACATTGTTACTCATTCAGTGAGAGTTAAGCAAAAAGCACACATAGGATTTCAGGCTTATTATTATTTCAAGCTCTTAAAATCTTCGTATCCCATATTTACACTGGATTATTTATTTATTTTATGTATTTAAACCATTTTTATGCTGCCTTTCCACCCAATCAGGGTCCTCAAGGCAGGAAACATGAAAACACTGAAACATTTGAACAATTGAAACAACATTCAAAATTATAAAATAATTCAATAAAAACATATAAACATACAGCACCAGAACCAGGGAGGAAAGAAATATTTGTTATTGGGGGTGTGCCAAAAGAAACAGAAAAATCTTCAGCTGCTGGTGGAAGACACCAATAGAGGGAGACAGAGGAATCTCCCTTGGGAGGGAGTTCCAAAGTTTTGGTGCTGCAACCGAGAATGCCCTTTCTTAGGTCACTACCTGCCTGAAGTGGCAGAGGCAACCATAGCAAGGCCTCTGAAGTTTCCTGGAGTGGATGAGTAGGTTCATATGGAAGAAGGTGGTCCTTAAGGTATGTTGGCCCCAGGCTGTACAGGGCTTTAAAGGACCTTGAATTAAACCCAGAAGTGAATTGGAAGCTAGTGTAGAGGGAACTACCAACAGGAGCAATATGGTCCCTACAACCCACTCCAGCCAACACCAACTCAAACATGGACAGTTTCAAGAGGGAATTAGATAAACATATGGAGCAGAAGTCCATCAGTGGCTATTAGCCACAGGGTATAGATGGGAACTCTCAGTCTGGGGCAGGTGATGCACTCTATTCTTGGTGCTGGAGGGGGCAGCAGTGGGAGGGCTTCTAGTGTCCTGGCCCCACTGCTGGGCCTCCTGATGGCACGTGATATATTTTGGCCGCTGTGTGACAGAGTGTGGGACTAGATGGGCCATTGGCCTGGTTCAACATTGGCTTCTCTTATGTTCTTATGTTAACTGTAGCTTTCAGACAGCCTTCAAGGGCAGCCCCACAAAGCACACATTGCAGCAACCTAATCTAGACATTACCAGGGCATGCACCAAAGTGGCAAGATCTTTCCTTAGTTCAATGGGACTTGGGTAAAATGTTATTATTACTGTAGCCATGTTTTTTTCCTTTAAAATGTATGCCTTGTACTCTTTCACTAGTTTTGCCAGATTATATCTGCTTGTGTTTCTTGGGCTCCTTACACCCACAATACCTGGTGATGAAAACTGAAGTCTGTCAAATATATGATGTTGACCACTCATGTAGGGTGATAGACAAATCACAGAAAAGTGCTTCTGGTGTGATAGGTAGGTTTGTTCTAATGATACTGATAATATGTAGCAGCTTCAAGCATTTATATTTTGGTAGTACATCACTATTTCTATCACTGCCGTCAGAAGGAGGAGAAGGAGAAGAAGTGGTATTTATGCCCCACTTTCCTCTACCCTAAGGAGTCTCAAAGTGGCTTACAATCACCTTCGCTTCCTCTCACCACAACAGTCACCTGAGAGAACTGTGATTGGTCCAGGATCACCCAGCAGGCTTCCTATGGAGGAGTGGGGAATCAAACCTGGTTCTCCAGATTAGAGTCTGCTGATCTTAATCACCATGCTGGGTCTCATCCTATGCTGAAATCAGTGTATAGAAAAGTATAACTTTGCTTTGGATGAAGAAGAAGAGTTTGGATTTATACCCCACCCTTCACTGCCCAAAGGCGTCTCAGAGTGGCTTACAAACTCCTTTCCCTTCCCCTCCCCACAACAGACACCCTGTGAGGTAGGTGGGGCTGAGAGAACTTCTGACAGAAACTGTCCTTGAGAGAACAGCTGCACCAGAGCTTTTGACTGACCCAAGGTCACATCAGCAGGTGCAAGTGGAGGAGTGGGGAATCAAACCCGGTTCTCCCAGATAAGAGTCCATGCACTTAACCACTACTGGCTCTGGATGACAAAGTAACTGGATGACAAAGTAAAAGCTAGAAAAAGCTATTGCTTCACAACTCCATGGAGATGTTGTTTCAGTAGTAAAGATGGATCCCTAAGGCAGCTGGCAGGCAGGACAAACACTGTAACCACAGGAATTTCTTTTTACCCCCCCCCAAGTCTGTTCATTTTAATACCTTCAAATAAAACAAGATGATTTCTCTGTAGTATATTTTCACAGTGCATTGGCAAAACTTGCAGAATTTAAAACTTTAAAGGAGTAGCACCTTCAAAATCAGGTGCTGTAACTAAATTAAATGAACCCTGAGGGAAGTCATTGAATTCAGAGAAACTTTAGAAGCATCTTGTTTCAGGCATGATACTTGGTACTTTTTATGCATGCACACATATGTCAGTGTAGCAGAGTATAGCCCCTGATTCCATAGAGCTTTTTTGCTGAATATAGTCACCGACCTTTCTAACTGGCAGAATTAAAGCATGTTAGTGGCAGGTGCAGTACATCAGGGCTGAGTTTAATTTAACTTCAGGCGTGCTCACAAAGATAATCTGGTAAAACTTTAATGGGAACTGGGAAATGAGCAGCTTACTTTATGGCAAGGGATTAGTTTTGTTGTCAAAAAGCCTCCATTTTGTTGGCCTGTCTCGTCCTTCTTCCACCTTGGCTAATAATAAGACAAAGTCATGAAGCAGTGTTTCAGGTAATTAATACCTCAAAAGAATAGATTCAGGTGGGTAGCTGTGTGGTACTATTCCCCTCAATAAACATCTGTGCTTCTAAAAGTGAAGTCTGGCTCCCATGCGCATGTATCTAAATCTGTGGATTGGGGCCACACTGACACTAAACAGATTTTCCTGCAAAAAAAAAAATCTGAAATTGTTTGGGTTTTTTTTAATGGGGAGGTTAAATTTCCCCAAAATGTGAAGGGGGGGGTATTTTTGCACAAGTGCAGACAATGCGGCTGCCTCTGGGCTTCAGGCACCCGCGTGGTGCTGTGGGCTGGAAAGCTGTGGGTACAGTGGGCAAGTGGGCATTGTGCCAAGAATAGAGGGGAAGCATGCGGGCAAGCGCTTCACCAGGGATTGGGGGGAGCAGGCAAGGACCCTGCCGAGAATGGGAAGAAGTGGGCAGGTGAGTGCTGCACTAACATTGGGGGCCCGGGCAAGCAGGTGAGCAGAGGCCCTAAATAAAATATAGGGTGAAAAGAAGATAAATATTTAGAGGGGAGAAGCAGAAAAGGTGAAAAAGGGAAACAAAAAGAGGGGGCAGATGAGGAAACAAAAAAAGTGAGTGTGTGGGGGCAATGACTGCCTAGGGGAAACAGGAAAAGGCAGGTATAGGTGGATGGGAGAGAGGGGTAAGTGGGCCTATAGCCACGAGGGGCTCACAAGGGTGATGCCCCCTCTTGAATTTTCTTGGCTCCCTCATCATTGGGTCTGGGGTGGCCTTGCCCTCCTGCTCAGTCAATGCCCGCCACCCAAGAGCAGGATGGAAAAGTGGCGGGAAGGCCTCAGCAGGCCCACCTGAAGTAGCTTCAGGCAAGCCAGTGAGAGTGGGAGAGGAAGGGGAGGGAAGGTTGGCTGGTGAGCCAGGTGAGCCACTGAGAGTGGGGGTCTGGGGAGAAACTTCAGTGGGCCCACCTGGAGCAGCTCCAGGTGAGCCACTAAGAGCAGCATGGGCAGAAGCTTGGCTGGTCCTCCCAGAGCAACTGCAGGTGAGCTGATTGGGGAGGAGATATCAGCTGGCTCACCTAGAGTTGCTCTGGATGAGCTGGTGAGGAAGAGGAAGGAAGGTTGACTGGCTCAGCTGGAGCAGCTCCAGGCAAGCTGCTGAGAGTGGGGGTCTGGGGAGAAGCCTCAGCAGGCCCCCACTGGCTCACATGCAGTTGCTCTGGGTGAGCTGGCAAGGAAAGGGAGGGAAGGTCGGCTGGCTCTCCCCAAGCAACTCCAGACAATCCAGCAAGGGAAAAGAGATTAGGGGAGGCAGATCAGTTGGCTCACCCCGAACTGTTTCAGGCAAACCAGCAAGGGAAGGGAGGGGAGGTGGGCTGGCTACTCTGGGTGAGCCAATTGACCTCCCCTCTGTTGCTGGCTCACCTGGAGTTACTTTGGGTGAGGCAGCCAAGCTTAGCAGCTCACCTGGAGCTGCTCCGGGTGGGCCCTCTGAGGTCTCCCCCCCTCTCAGCAGCTCACCTGGAGCTGGGCAAGCCTGTGAGGGAGGGGAGGTGTTATGTACTGAGTTTGTACTGTGCCAGAGAAACTGACCTAGCTTAAGTCACCAGAACAATAGGTAGCCAGGATCCTGGAAGGAACCTATTGAACAGCAGTTGTAATGTAAATAGCCTATCACTGGGAGTGGGTGGGTGTTGGGTGTGGTGTTTTGCATGCATTTAAGCAGGGCTCTGGCCCTACTAGAGTTGTCTCTTAGTTTCATTTAACTCACTAATAAAGTATGAGCTGATCACTCTAAGCATCTGAACCCAGTATATTTCACTGGCGAAGAGGATGGGATCTTGATGGGTGAGCATGCTCCAGCTGATAGCACAGCATCGAGCATCGCGCTTCAAGCCCCAGACTCCCGTGCATCGCATTGCTCTGGAGACCATGGCTGCTGCTTCAGGATTCTTCGATGCATTCTATGCCACCACAGAGGACTGGGAGTCCTACCTCAGCTGGTTCGAGTTCTTCTTGCAATCCTCCGACATCAACGAGGCAGAAATGAACTGTGCCACATTCTTCCGCATCTGTAGCCAAACAATATACGAAATTGCCCACTCGGCCCTCACCCCAGCAGAGCTCAAGGACACAGACTATCAAACCATCATGGACTGGCTTAAGAAACACTTCTCCCCTAAGCCATCAGTCATCACGGCCCGCCATGTGTTCCACTTGAGGAACCAAACCACAACAGAATCCATCTCAGCGTTCATCACGGCGCTCTGCCGTATTGCCTGCCACTGCAAGTTTCCCAACCTCAAGGATGCTCTCCAGGACCGGCTGGTCTGTGGCCTACATGATGAGCAAATTCAGAGGAAGATCCTCACCCAAGGTGACCCTAAATTCAAGGAGGCCATGGAAATGGCCCTCACAGCCAAATCAGCCGAGCAATTCACTGCAGAGGTCCGGCATAGGAATGGCCCACCATTTTGACAAAGATACAACCATGGCCACACACCACGTGGACCTGAGAAAGAAGAGGATGAGGTACTGCAGTTCCAGTTCCCCAGATGCCACCTGCCTCGCAGCGTCCATCCACACCACCGTGTGCCGTCGACACCACCGCATGAACCACATGTGCCAGCTGCGGGGAACCCCATGAGAGAAAGTCCTGTCAGTTCCGTGATGTCAGATGCAGGAACTGCAGGAAGGTTGGCCACCTCACCCAAGCCTGTTGTGCCAAGGAGAACCAAAGGCGGCCAGCTGCAGCTTCCACCTCAAAGCACCCCAAAGAACTCCACACAACATCGGTCCAACAACAGGTACTGAACTTGCCCCAGGACACCCCTGGCAAAATTTCAGTAACAATTTTTTTTGGAATTTTTTTTATTGCTTTTCACTACACCCTAACAACTACAAACTACAAACTAAACTCTAAAAAAAACAGAGTAGGCAAGGATCTTAAAAGGTTTACATTCGAATTTAGGAATTTCCCATAGGTATGATTACAAAGTAGTTATAGTAAAATAGCACTAGCTCAAAATGCAATTTAAGGTAACATTATAGTGCATTATCTCAAGTATAAAAACAAAGCGGATTCTCAGATCTTCACTTTGACTTTTTCTTCTGGTTACTTCTTCTTCTTCTCAAAGGGGATTTTATCTTAAATGATCTAGAAGCTGCCGCCCCTAGTTCAGATTCAGAGTCAGAGTCTATAAAGTTGCCTAAAGACACCGATGTAGATGAGGAACTGCCACTACTTGTCCCATCCTGTTTCCTTGTATCCATAGTATTTTTGTCCTTCTCTTGGTTTCACTAGGGTAACGATCTTAATTGAGGGAAGCCCCTGCATGATGGAGTTGGACTCCAGGTCCTCCGTTTCCATAATCTCGGAGGATACACTTAAGTGACTCTGCCCCATGGGGGGCCCTCCCCTACAGCCTGCCGGTTCACCCTGCGTGACTTTTCAAAGAATAAGGTATCTATCCTCAGTGTAGGCAAGTTCCAAGTGCAGTACCGGCACTTCGACAGACTGTTGGACTTGCTAGTAGTGAGAGGCAGCCGCACAAGCCTCATCGGCCTTTCCTGGTTTGCGCCTCTGGGGTTCCGAGTGACAGAAGTGCACCACGTGGCTACTAGAGACTTTCAGAAGGTGTGCTATGAGTTCCTCACAGTCTTTGATGGGATGCTTGGTCGCTACACCTCACCTCCAGTATCTTTAGAACTCAACTCATGTCAGGTTCAAAAGCAAGTAGATCCAAGCATTCTTGAGGCCAAGAAAGGCTTTATTGGAATACAGTGCTAAAACCCACAGCAAAACGGTTATTGTCAGGAATGGCGGGATGTGCGGCTCAGGCATAGTTATAGTATGATGCAGAAATGCGACTAGCAAATTATCTTCAAGCGCGCGTGCGGGAAACTCCCGGCGGGAGGGTTACTTAATGGTCAGGAGACAACTCCCCCACCCCCTCGGCTTCACAGGACTGGAAAATTCTCATAGACTCAAGAATACAAAGCCTGCATTCAAGGCCACTGTGATAACACCGAGCAGTAGCGGCGAAGCTCCCACGTTACAGCTAGCATACCTACGCAAGCGCAGAAGCAGGAACAAGATAGGGAACACAGAACAATGGACTCAGTATGAAACATGAACTAAGGAGCCATTACTGACACTCTGCCCCCCAAAAAATTCACCCTGCCCCATTCAGGAGGAAGGGAAGGAAGGACCTCCCGGTTTCATTGGGAAGCGTGAGTGGAAGTCCCTGATAAGTTCAGGTGCTCGTACATCTGTGACTTTCACCCATTCCCTGTGCTGGGGACCAAAATGAACCCATTCGACAAGAAAGTAGAGTTGGTCCCGCATCAGTTTAGAGTCCAGGATATCAGCCAGTTCATAATGTTCATCGTTGTCCACAATCAGCGGGGGGGTGCAGGGTGCTCTGGATGCCATTTATTCGGAGGGTACGCTGGTTTGAGATGTCTGAAATGGAAGATGGGATTAATATTTTTAAGAGTCTTTGGTAACTCTAACTGCACAGTGACCTTATTGATACATCGGACGATCTTAAATGGGCCAATGTATTTCCAAGCCAGTTTCCTGGATGACTGGTGTAAACGCAGGTTTTTTGTGGACAGGTACACATACTTTCCAGGCTGAAGGTCCCAACCCACCACCCTTTTCCTATCAGCCTGTTTTTTATACTCGGCTTTAGCCACTTCCAAAGTTTCACAAATCAATGGCCATGAATCACAAAAGGTCTTACACAATCCGCGGCATCTCCCGCCGTCCCGGAAGGTTTCAGAAATGGCAAAGAGGGACTATTGTAGCCAAGCGCTGCTTTGAATGGAGAAACACCAGTAGAAGCATGCCAAGAGTTTTTGTAAGCAAATTCAGCTAGGGATAAGAGGTCTACCTAATTATCCTGTTGGAAGTTGGTGAAGCAACACAAATATTGTTCAAGGGTTTGATTAACCCGTTCTGTTTGCCCATCAGTCTCTGGGTGATAGGTGCTACTTAAGGCACGCTCTATGCCCAATAGGGCCATCAGTTCAGTCCACAATTTAGAAACAAATTGCGAGCCGCGGTTGGATATTATTTTGGCTGGCAAAGTATGTAATCTTACGACATGCTGCAGGAAAGCCCTTGCCAAAACTCTAGCTGTTGGGAGTCCTGCAAAAGGGATAAAATGGGCTTGCTTGGAAAACAAGTCGACTACCACCCAGATGACCGTCATGTGCTTACTGAGGGGTAGATCTGTAATGAAGTCCATGGAAATGACTTCCCAGGGTCGACCGGGGGTTGGTAGCGGTTGCAACAGTCCTGGTGGTTTCCCCCCCTGGGTTTACAAAGGCTGCAGACAGGACAGGATTGTATATAAAGAGATAAGTCCTTTTTCATGTGGGGCCACCAGAAACTGCGCTGGAGCAGATGTAGTGATTTAACATATCCGAAATGTCCGACTGGCTTTGAATCATGCACAGACTGCAACACCTCCAGCTGAATGCTTTCAGGCACAAAAAGTTTCTCTCCCTTGTACCAACAGTCATTAGATTTACGCGCCAAGTTCCCCTGGGATTGAAGCATTTGCTTTTCTTGATCTGTTACGGCTTTCGTGAAGCGGTCCTCCCAGGGAGTCCCCAGGGGCTGGGGTGCACTTGCCTGTTGACTCTGTTTACGGGTAACCACTACTCCAGTCAATTGAGCTGGGGTAAAGAATGACTCCCGCACTTCCAACCTTTTGCTATCGTGCTGAGGCAGGTGTGAAAGGGCATCCGCCAAATGATTAGACTTCCCCGGGAAGTGGTGGAGGGTGAACTGGAATTTAGAGAAAAACTCAGCCCATCGGAACTGCTTGGCATTGAGAACACGGGCTTTTCGTAACACTTCTAGGTTTTTGTGATCAGTCCAGATTTCAAATGGGACCCGAGCCCCTTCTAGACAATGGTGCCAAGTGATGAGGGCCAGTCGGATCGAGGCCGCTTCCTTGTCCCAAATGGGCCAGAACCTTTTGGTATCATTAAATTTTCGAGACACATAGGCTAAGGGGTGTGGGCGCCCTTGTGCGTCCTCCTGGAGGATTGCCCCCCCCATTGCTGTGTCAGAAGCGTCCACTTGCACGATGATTTTTTTTGTTTCGTCAGGGTGTGCAAGGACCGGCTCAGTGGTAAATAATTGTTTGAGCTGTTCAAATGCGTCCTGACATTGCGGGATCCAGTCCAATCTAGCGCCTGGCTGGGAAGCTTTGGCCCCTCTCCCTTTGATATTAAGGAGGTCTGTGAGTGGTAGGCTGACCTGGGCAAAGTGGGGTAGGAATTGGCGGTAGAAATTGGTGAAACCGAGAAAACTCTGGAGTTGTCTCCTGGTTTTGGGGGGTTCCCACCCCACCACATCTTGGACCTTTTTGGGATCCATCTCCAGACCCTCAGGGGATATGCGGTAACCTAGAAAGTCAATGCGGGTCTGATGAAACTCACATTTTGATAGCTTAACAAACAGTTTGTGCTCCAACAACCTAGAGAGCACTTCTCAGACCAGTTGGACATGGGTTTTTAGGTCCGGGGAGTACAGTAAGATATCATCCAAGTAAACGACCACCCCTTTGAACAGATAGGGGTGCAGCACCTCATTGATCAGATTCATAAAAACTCCTGGAGCCCCCTGGAGCCCGAATGGCATAACTCTGTACTCAAATTGCCCCAGTGGGTGTTAAAGGCAGACTTAAATTCATCGCCTTGCCAGATGCGTACTCGGAAATATGCATCTCGCAGATCCAACTTAGAAAAAATCTTCCCTTAGCCACTTCTGCTAAGTGGCATGGGGTAGGCATTGGTGGCAGATACTGCATTCAGTCCCCGATAATCCGTACACAATCACAGCCCCCCATCCTTCTTTTTGCAAAACAGCACCGGGGCTGCAAATGGAGACGAAGCTAGTCAGATAAAGCCACGCACCAGGTTTTTATCGATGAACCTGCGCAACTCCCCTTTCTCCATGGGGCTCATGGCATAGATTTTACCCCTTGGCATTTTTTGGCCCGGGAGGATTTCAATGGCACAGTCTGAGTTACGATGGGGGGGGAGTTCATCAGCTTCCTCCTCCTCAAAAACTCGAGACAAGTCCCGATACTCTGCGGGGATGCGATCGATCTCCTCTGCTGCTAGGCAAGCCTGTGGAGGTTCATTATTGGGTGGGGTGCCCCATTCTGGGTCCCATTTATGTTCTGAGCATCTTGGGGAAATGAAATGCACAACCCCTTCCTCCCACAAAATGTACAGGTCATGTCCATGTAACCACGGGCTGCCTAACACCAAGGGGAATTTGGCTTGTTGAGCTACCACAAAGGAGCGGAGCTCCCAGTGCTCGTCCGCCCCCATGCGCAACGGTACAGTCTCAGATCTGCAGGGCTCCTTCATCAGTGACCCATCCATCTGAGTGAACGTGATGGGGTCTTTCAATTTGACTACTGCTGCCTCCAACCCTGTAACCAGAGAGGGGTTAATGAGGTCTCTCCCGCAACCAGAGTCAATAAGGCCGCGTACCCTAATGTGGGTCATCACGGCCGGGTTCATAATGATCACAGTCACAAAAAAGAGAGAGGGATAATTGCTCACCATTTTGGGAGCTTCTGGGGCTGGGTCCTGTTGTGCTGCGCCACTTACAACAGGACCTGCTCGTTTCCCTGCTGCTTTGGTTCATCCTCCTCCAGGAATAGTGGGTCTATAACTTCCTGGTTGGTATAGAGGGCCCAGGGGTTGCGTGGCTTGGCTGTGCCCTTCTTCAGTGGGCCCCCCGGCCATCGTCTGTCCTCCTTGCGAGGTGGTAACCGGCCCGAATCCTCCCTAGGGCAGGAGGCAGCGAAGTGCCCTTTATCCCCACATTTCAGGCACAGACCTTGTCTCATGCGTTGATCCCGGAGACCGCTCGAGGTCGGGGCTGGTTTCCCTTTGAGTTGGGGAGTGGAAGTGGCTGGGCTATTGTTCCCCAAGGACATGTCTGGCTTCATGATGCATAGCCTGCTTTCAGCCCGCTCAACTTCTTCCATCCAGCCCTGCAGTGTTCGTGGCTCCTTGGAGCTGAGGACGTTATTACGGACATCTACAGCCAGCCCCATTCGGTATTGCTGGGCTAACACCGGGTCCATCCAGTCTCGGATCTTGGCAGCATGCTTTTGGAATTCTCTGGAGTACTCCCTCACAGTAAGCCTCCCTTGTTTAAAGGTGCGGAGGAAGGTTTCTGCCTTCAGGGCAGCTGCTGGGTCTTCAAAATGGTTTCTCAAGGCCCACATGAAGTCATCCACACTCCCCAATTCCACCGCTTCTAAATCATGTAAGCCCACATACCAGCTGGTTGCAATTCCCCTCAACCGGGAAGCGATAAACTCCACCTGTTGTTCTTCATCTGGGAACAGGTGTCCCCACCGCTGAACGAACTTTCCGACCTGAAGTATGAAGAAGGAGACGCTCTCGGGATCCCCGTCGAATGTGATCTCCAGCAGATCTTTTGGCCGTAAAATTGATGGGGGGGCACTAGACCTGGTCCAGGTGCGGGTCTTGGGGCTGGCATCGGTAGGGGTGCTGGCCCTGGGACCGGCAGTGGCCCCCCCAGTGGAGGTTGACCAGGGACTGGCTGTCCCAGGATCAGTTGCCCTGGTATCAGCTGTCCTGGGATCGGTTGCCCCGGGATTGGTTGCCTTGGAACCGGCTGCCCAGGGACCGGTTGACCTGGGACTGGTTGTCCTGGGATCGGCTGTCCTGGCACTGGCTGCCCTGGAACAGGTTGCCCTGGTGGCGGATGCCCCGGCGGCAATTGGGGTCCTAGGCCTGGGGCAGGGCCAGGCTGGGCCAGCAAATGGGTGCGAATAGCTTGGTCCATCATCCCCGGAAGGGATTGCATTAGCTTGCCCATGTCCCGCATCAGCCGTCGGCAATCATCTTCTATTGTGTCCATCCGAGTATCCACATCCTTACTCGGGCTGCGCCTCACTGGCCCAAGGGGAGTTCATCCCTGGGGTAGTCCAAAACTCCCATGGGGGTCCATCAGGCTGTCCCGGCTTTGGCTCCCTGGTAATGACCATGTTGTCTGAGTGGTGTCCAATAAGTTCCTGGACCAGTCTCTAGTCTTCCGTTATGTGACCCATTTGTCCCACGGGATCGGGGCACTTTGGTAGTAGGTCCGGGGTATAGCCCTTCCATGACTCGGGATTGATCCAGCTGGGCTGTAGATTGGGAGGGTGTATTAGGCCCCCAAAGTCCCAGTTGCAGAAGGAGTGATGGGCCCTGCCGAGGTGTACGGAACCGTTGTCACTGGAACGGTTGTTATCGGTACGACCGTGACCAGCACCGTGGTAACTGGAACAGTAGTCACTGGAATCAAGGTGACAGGAGTGGTGGTACTCGGGACCATCACCGGTGCTCCACCGGGGCCACTCATCCTGGTGTGGGGAGGTGCGAACTGGTAGGAACACTGAAGAGGATTCCTGACAATTTCTGTCAGGTTCAAAAGCAAGTAGATCCAAGCATTCTTGAGGCCAAGAAAGGCTTTATTGGAATACAGTGCTAAAACCCACAGCAAAACGGTTATTGTCAGGAATGGCGGGATGTGTGGCTCAGGCATAGTTATAGTATGATGCAGAAATGCAACTAGCAAATGATCTTCAAGCGTGTGCACGGGAAACTCCCGGCGGGAGGGTTACTTAATGGTCGGGAGACAACTCCCCCCACCCCCTCGGCTTCACAGGACTGGAAAATTCTCATAGACTCAAGAATAGCCCAAAGCCTGCATTCAAGGCCACTGTGATAACATCGAGCAGTAGCGGTGAAGCTCCCACGTTACAGCTAGCATACCTACGCAAGCGCAGAAGCAGGGACAAGATAGGGAACACAGAACAATGGACTCAGTATGAAACATGAACCAAGGAGCCATTACTGACAACCCAGAGCTGCGGCCCATAAGGCTGAAGGCCAGACTTGTCCTGTTTGCCTTAAAACTGAAGATAGACAGGGAGCTGGATCAGCTGGTGGCCCAAGGGGTTTTGGAGGCAGTACTGCATGCCCTAATGGAAACCCCTATCATGACTCCAGTTAAGCCCAATGGAGATGTCTGCATATATGCGGACTAAAAGTGCACGATTAACAAGGCCCTCCAGGACCATGCTTTTATCCAGTCCCCGTGGTCAGCCACATCCTGGCATCCCTTGTGGGCATGAAGATCTTCAGCAAGCTGGATTTAGCCCAGGCCTACCAGCAGCTCCCAGTTGATGATGCGACTGCAGAGGCCCAGACGATAGTGACGCACGAGTGTGTGACGGGTGCATCAGCTACAGTTTGGGGTCAGCATAGCCCAGGGAATTTTCCAAAATCTAATGGACTTTCTCTTTAAAGGAATTCTTGGGGTTCAGCCCTTCTTTGATGATGTTTTGATTGCTGCACCCATTGAGGAAGACTTCACCGAAAGATTGAGCACCATCCTCCAGCAATTTCAAGCAGCCGTCCTCAAAGTAAAATGGGAAAAATGTCTCCTGGGAGTTCCGCAGGTCGAGTTCCTGGGCTTCTCCGTTGATGCGCAGGGCATCCATCCAGCTCCTGACAAGATCTGTGCTATTGTCAATGCACTGGCCCCCACATCCAAGCCAGAATTCCAGGCCTTCTTGGGGCTATTGAACTTTTATCACACATTCCTGCCCCACAAGGCTGTGGTCATGGAGCCACTGCACTGGCTCCTCGACAAGAAGGCCCCCTGGGTCTGGGGGCAGAAGCAAACCATCGCATTCCAGGCTGTCAAGGAGCTGCTCACCTCCAACGCTGTCCTCACGGACTTCAATGAAGAACTGCCAGTCATCCTCACCTGCAATGAGTCACCATAGAGGGTAGGAGCCATCCTCGGTCACCAGCTACCCAATGGCAGGGAGGTCCCCGTGGCCTACTATTCCCATGCCCTGTCTGCGGCCGAGCGCAACTACGTGCAAATTGACAAGGAGGCACTAGTGATCGTTGTGGGGGTCAAGAAGTTCTATGACTACCTCTACAGGCAGCCCTTCACCATTGTGACCAATCACAACCCCCTGCTTGGTATGCTGGCCCCAGATCGCCAAACACCACAGATGCTGTCTCCCAGGGTGCTGCGCTGATCTATCTTCCTGGCTGGCTACCAGTATTCACTCATCCATCGCCCCGCGAAGGCGATGGTTCATGCCAACACCCTCAACCTCCTGTTGCTGCTCTCCTGCGACCTGGACCCGGCTCCAGCACATCAGATCCTGCTACTCAAGGACCTGCCCGACCGTCCTCTTCAGGTTTCCGATGTGTCCTGCCACACCACCAGGGACCATATCCTCTCCTGTGTTTTGGACTGGGTGGGGAGGGGATGGCCCACCAGCTGGGTGGACCCAGAGTTCATTGCATTCTCCTCCCACCAGGATGAACTGTCAGCACACAAGGGCTGCCTGCTATGGGGAAACTGGGTGGTGGTGCCAACACCATTGTGCCAACAAGTACTAGTGGCACTTCATGAAACGCACCCAGGGGTTTTGCGGATGAAGGTGTTAGCACGCAGCTACATATGGTGGCCTGGCATGGACAATGAAATTGAGGACTGTGTTAAGCATTGCTGGGCATACCAAGAAACCCATCCGGAGCCTCACAGAGCACTGGTACAACAGTGGGAGTCCACCCACAAACCCTGGCCCTGGCTACATGTGGACTTTGCAGGGCTCTTCCAGGGGCAGATTTTCTTTATCTTGGTGAACTCCTACACCAAATGGCTGGAGGTGGTACTGGTCCCCTCCACCTCTTCCAAGGCAGCAATTTGCACCCTTTGCCACATCTTCTCCACCCACAGGCTTCCAGGCACTGTCGTGCCGGACAATGGAACAGGCTTCACCTCGGGGGAGTTCCAGGAGTTTATGGGCTGCTATGAAATCTGGCACGTCCGATCCACTCCTTTCCACCCAGCCACCAACGGCCAAGCAGAAAGGATGGTAAGGGTCACAAAGGAATCCTCCAGCGGATCATCCATGGGGACTGGGATCACCAGCTTGCAGCTTTCCTCTTCGGCTATCGGGTGACCCCGAGCATGTCCACCAGTTGCAGCCCTGCTGAACTCCTTATGGGCAGGTGCCTAACCACCTGCTTAGACAGGCTGCACCCCAATCGTGCTCTGGAACACTGCCCGGCAACTGAGAGCCAGGCAGCACCCCGCAGCTTCTACCCGGGAGACCCCGTATACACCTGAAACTTTTCCAGTGACCCAGCCTGGATCCCCACCAAGATCATCTGAGTGACTGGGCCCCTTTCCTACAAGGTTTCTACTGAGGACAGCCAGGTACTTCGGAGGCACATCGACCAGCTCTGCTGCTGTCTCCTCCTGGCCGAGCCCAAGGAGTGCGACTCGGAGCTGTCTCGTCCTCAAGAACCAGAGCCCAAGAGGGGACAACCAGTGACCAGTGAATCACCAGCTGCCTGAGAGTCGCCAGAGGGGCACATGGACGACACACCGGAGCCAGTGGCAACTGAGAGCCCCGAGGTTGCACCAAGGCCGCTGTCTCCCTCCAGCATCTTAGTTGTACCATCGGACTCCAGTTCAGAGACCCCGGCCCCACAGGTAGAACCGCGGTGCTCGAACTGTGAACAACACAGACCAGATTACTTAAGAGACTCTGTTTGTTGAGGTGTTTTTTCGAACCTGGGGGGTAGGGGTGTTATGTACTAAGTTTGTACTGCGCCAGAGAAACTGACCTAGCTTAAGTCACCAGAACAATAGGTAACCAGGATCCTGGAAGGAACCTATTGAACAGCAGCTGTAATGTAAATAGCCTATCACTGGGAGTGTGTATGTGTTGGGTGTGGTGTTTTGCATGCATTTAAGCAGGGCTCCGGCCCTACTAAGGTTGTCTCTTAGTTTCATTTAACTCACTAATAAAGTATGAGCTGATCACTCTAAGCATCTGAACCCAGTATATTTCAGGAGGAAAGGTCAGCTGGCCTGCCCGGAGCAACTCCTGATGAGCTGCCAAAAGCAGCAGAGTGGGGAGCTTAACAACAAATTTGCCCCCTTACAAAAAAAAAAAAATGTCTGGCTACAGGCCTAGGGAAAAGGCAAGGGGTTCCAAACAAGGATGGGAAGGAAAAGAAAAAACCAAGAGAGAGAAATGGGGTAATCAAACTCTTTCTGTACCCTCCTGAGAGTCCTCTCGGGTTCTCCGTTTTGTATTTCTGATTTCACTATATGTTTATTCTCAGTGCTTCCTTCAGAATGTATGGAGACACATGACTTTGTCAGCACATCCCTTTGGACGTTTATGTATATCACTGCCCAGACTGGGGTATCCTCTAAACTGGATGTAGAACCCAAAT
The DNA here is from genome assembly GCA_029375565.1 of Gekko gecko. NCBI lineage: Eukaryota > Metazoa > Chordata > Lepidosauria > Squamata > Gekkonidae > Gekko > Gekko gecko. The sequence continues at coordinate 219,363,525 of JAPDNY010000001.1, forward strand.
CAAAGCTCCTTTACCCTAGGAATGAGAGGCAGCAGATGGAAGTTAGTTTCCTGTGGCTCAAGTGGTTAGGACGCTGAACTGCAGTCTGTGGAAGGTCAGTAGTTCAGCAGTTCGAGACCCGAGAATGCTGCATGACAGAGTGAGCTCCCGTCTCTAGTTCCAGCTCCTGCCAACCTGGCAGTTCAAAAGTAGATAAATAGGTACCACTTCGGTGGGGAAGGTAACAGCGTTCCATGCACCTTGGTGATTAGTCATGCCGGCCACATGACCACGGAAACGTCTTCAGACAGCGCTGGCTCTTCGGCTTTGAAATGGAGATGAGCACCACAACCCTAGAGTCGGATTTGACTGGCTTTTGAGCAAGGGAACCTTTACCTTTACCTTACACTATTTGGGGCTTCACATTTAATTGTTTCTGGGTCTGCCCTAGACATGCACTGGGGGAGTCTAGCAACTTTTGAAACTTAATTCTCAGGTTTGTGGGGGTCCAACCTAGATCAGAACCACAGTACATGGGGAAAGAGGGCTTAAGCTTTCTCCCCTATGCAGTTTTCATCACCTGAAGTGGTCCTGGGGATCTGATATTTGTCCTGGGAAATTATCCTGAGAAATTCATCAGTATACATATGTTTCCCTAACAAGGCAAGTAGCAGTTCCCCAGGGTCATTTCATGTCAAGAAAGCAGCATTGGGAGAATACAATTCCCCTCTTCTCATGCGCTGCACCCCCAATCTGAATTGGGCTCCCAGATGTCTGAGAATTAAGATTCAAAAATCACTGGGGACTCTGAACATGGAACTCCCTGCACATTTCTGGTTTGACAGGACCCAAAGCAAACAGTGTGACTATCCCAGTGTGATCTGGAACTCAGATTGGAAAATGGCCCACATTCACAGGACGCATTGCTTCCACTGACTCACAGGGTAACTGCTTAATGGCTATCAAGAAGTATCTCTAGCTCAATCAATTCCGTTGTTTACATCACCATCATCTCTGCCCATATGTCTATGTATTAACATCTTTGTCCAATTAATACAACTTACTTCTTGCATACAGCACAGAATCTTTTCCAGCTCTCAAATAATTTCCCCCTTATAATTACAAAATGATTTATGTAATTGTACACATATAAATAGTAATAATGATGAATCACATTCAGCCCTTTCAGAGTTTTCCTAGTGCCAGTGACCTTGGTGGAACTAGCAGATGTTCAGGTATTATATACTACAGATATTAATATTTAAAGCTTATGTAAATAGTTCATTTGGGCTCCCTTTCTCATACTCTCACTGGAAGCATTTCATCTAGGACATCTGATATTTTTTGACAGAGTCCATGAATAAGCAGCTTTAGCTGATGCTTAAAATAGCAGTATCTTTTCTATCGAAGAACAGCCTAATGCTTCCTATGATGCAGTTTACTTCTCATCCACCCCCACTATGCCATACCTTCAGATCCCAATGGACAGAATTTAATCAGTATATATAGGCTGGAGGCATAAATGGTACCATTGCAAGACCATTCACTAGTTTTTGCAGTATGTAATAGGTATGTAAAGAAAAGAGGTATGTAAAGAAAAGGTACCACAGGACATAAGTAGTCTGTGAATGTTGCTGGCTCTTTCCTGCATGGAGGTTCCCTCCTGCTTTGCCCAGGTTTATTTAGAGAACCTACTGGTTGCATGCAGCTTTGCCAGATATCTTGTCTATCCATTAGGAAGATGAAGGGAATCAAGATCAGTCCTAGAGTAATGTCATCACATGAGAAGCTGTTGACATTCCACTTTTCATTTGTTCAGCATTTATTTTATTGCATATGTAGTGCACTTCACAGCTTTGCAACACTATTTGCATGCACAGTTTATCCTTGTCACGTAAGACAATAAGTTAACATTGTATTAATGTTCAGAGGGTAGCTGTGTCGTTCTGCAACAGAACAACTAAGATTTGAGATTTCAGAACTCTTTCTTCATTATTTTGTAAGCCTCTGTTGTGAGGAAGAATACCTGTCCTACTTTCTCTGTCCAGCAGTGGTTTATCACATGCTAGCCATCCTGTCTGATATGGATATTTCAATTGTTTCCTTAGCATCCTAAGCTGCTTTCATAAGGGATTTTTTTCTCACATGGACAGTGGGAAGCCCATGAAGTATTTGGGAGCATTCAGAGGAAATAGTGTCCAAGATGGGCATGACATGTCTGGTTTCAAATTTCCTCCCCCACTTTTCAGCTCTTTCAAGGGCCTTTTCTTCCTCTCCCGGCTGAGCTGTGCTGTAGTATTACATAGTAGCGTGGCTGGGAAATAAAATGGGAGGGTAACCTGGGGGTCGGAGTTCCAGGCTATGGGTGTGCTGGAATTGCCATCATGTTACATTTTTGCACATGTGCAGGGGAGCAAAAGGGGAGAAGCAGGGGACAGCACCAATGAGCACCATGGGGACAGAACAGGCCATTCCTGCTTGTTCCACCCTACTTGCTGCTGCCACAGTTAGAGTACAAGTTTATGTCTCCATGTAGAAACAGTTCTGACTCATCTTAATCTGAATCAGTTGGCTCTGAAAGGCTGAAGAGTATTGACTACAGCAGGGGTGTTGAACTCATTTCTTATGAGGACCTGATCTGACATAAATGAGGCCTTGTTGGGCCGGGCCATGTGTGTCATAAAATGTAATGCCAGGTAGCGAATATATAAATTTTATAAAGGACACAAAAACAAAACACAATTAAAGATTTATAAAACTTTAAATAAAACATGCTTAAAACACTAGCAATCTTGTAATATTTTGTCTACTTAATAGTCTCTGATAACTGACACCTCTGCTCTGAATTATTGCATCAAAATGTCTGTGCTGTAGCAATCTTGAGTATGCTATTCAGGTGCATATCTGTAAGCTGCAAATCTACTTTTGATTTATTGACATTTATTACAGAAATCTCATGCTCAGTGTTCTGAGCCTAGGACCCAGAGGAAAACATGAAATTGCCTGGTATTTCTCCCTGTGATTGAGGCAGCCCAGCAAAGCAAACTGTCCCTTGTTCCCTCTCTCTCTTCAGGGAGGAGCCACAGCCAGTGGAAGGGAAGAAAGGCTTCTCTTTGTCTCCTGCAGCCTTGGAGAAGGAGGGGGAGGAGCCTCAGCCAGTTCTTTCCAGACTCTCTTAATCACACAAGAGAGTTCTAATGTATCCAGTTCAGCCTGTGGCTCAACCATGTGCTCTAGCCGGTGCAAACCGGTAGAGCACAGGGCTAGCTAAGGCTGAGCTTCGTTCCAGGAAAACAATAGAACAGGGGCTCCTCAAGCCCCACCAATCTGGCCTCAAATATTTTAGGAGTTAAGTGGATTAAGTTTGAATGATCCTATCATGGGTGGAGTAGGAGTTGGGGTGTGGGTTTTGCTGGGGGATATAAGCCGGCCTGCGAGCTGGCTAGTTTGTCTTGTTCTGTAACTAATAAAGTATGTGAGAGCTGAAATCACTCACCAGTCTGTAATGTATCCACTGGAGAACATGGGCTCTGGACAGCCATGTGCTTGGACTGGTTCTAACCGGTCCACCATGTGGCCAGGCGAAGGGCCTGAGCTTCGCCCTGAAGGACAATGGACTCGTGGATCCTGACTCCCCTCCAATGGAGGAGCAGGAGTTAATCCAATCAATGTAAATAGCGAATCACCGGGTGTGTGTGTGTTTGGGGTGTGGGTCACTTGGGAATAAAAGCCGGCCTGCGAGCCGGCTCAGTTGTCTTGTTCTTCATCTAATAAAGTATGTGAGAGCTGAAATCACTAGTAAGTCTCAGTACTTTTCACTGGCGACGAGGATGGGATGCCAACTCCCTCCATGAACAACGACCACGAGACGAGCACCGCTGACCGCCCCAACGCCGAAAGCACCGAACGCCGCCGCCGAGCTTCGTGTCCGCCTCTTCGGTTCCTGGGCACCGCACTGCTCCCTAGCACCGCTGACCCCGAGAGCAGCCTCGCTTCCAACGCCGCCAACTCTACGCCTGAACCGCGACCTCCACGGGTGAGCACCATGGCCGCTAGCAACGAGAGCTTCCCTGCCTTCGACATCTCTCGTCCCGCACACTGGGAGACCTGGATCGAGACGCTGGAGCGTCACTTCGAGATCCATGGCATCACGGATGCGGGTACGAAGAAGGCCTATCTCCTGCGCTACTGCGGCATCGAGGCACACCTCCTCCTGAAGGACCTGGTGAACCCCCTCCTGCCGAAAGACGCGGCCGCCACCTACGACATGCTGGTCAAGGCGTTTACTGACCACTTGGCACCAAAGCCCACCAAGTTCGCAGAACGAATGGAGTTCTTCGCGAGAACGCAGGGCCCCGACGAAACATCTCCGGAATTCCTGGCCAGACTACGCCGCACAGCCACAAGGTGTGCCTTCCCCAACCTCGCAGATACCCTCCTAAACCAGTTCTTGGTGGGGCTGAAGGAGGCGAAGCTGCGCCGCAGGCTCATCAGCCGGGACGACCTCACTCTGGAGGCTGCCATCCAAGAAGCGGCCGCCTACGAGAAGTCCCACGCAGATCGCCGGCCTCAGATGGTCCATCGCCTCCAGGACTCCGGCCCCTCGGATGACTCGAACGATGAGGAGGTCCTACAGGTGAACCGCCGATCACAGCCACGCACCCAACGCAACAGGGGATCCCCCGCACCACCAAACCAGCCCAACGCATCTGCCTGTGCCAGCTGTGGCGACGCTCACGAGCGCCGGACCTGCCGTTTCCGGGACGCCGTCTGCAGGACCTGCAACAAGGCCGGACACCTCGCCCGAGTCTGCCGCTCCAAGGGCAAGTGCCTGGGATCCACTGCCCAGCTGGACGCCGCAAGCCTGCACACCGTGACGACACAGCGCCGGCAGACGGTATGTAACTTGCCCCCTGAAAGCCCGGACAAGGTGCATGTGACTGTCCAAATAGAGGGGTCCCCCTGCCAAATGGAAATAGACTCAGGGTCCTCGTTCTCTATAATTTCCGCGGAGACCCTTAAAACGCTATGCCCCAAGGGGGGACCCCGACTACACAAGCCACGGGGGTTGAAACTGACGGACTTTAACAAAAACCCAGTGGCAGTCCGTGGCTGGGGCAAGTTTCAAGTCCGATTTAAAGGGTTCTCGAGCTTGCTGGACCTGCTGGTTGTGGAGGGGCGCCTCTCAAGCTTCCTGGGACTGTCGTGGTTTAGGCCTTTGGGACTCCAAATAGCAGGAGTAAACCACCTCGGGACCGCTGACTGGGAGGCAGTTTGCCGGGAGTTCCCCAAAGTATTCGATGGGACCCTGGGGAGGTACAATGGGACCCCGATTTCGCTAGATCTGGACCCTAACGTACGACCCATCCGCATAAAGGCACGGCCCCCTCCCCTAGCCATGCGGGAAAAAATAGAGGCCGAGCTCGACCGCCTGGTCGCCCAAGGCGTGCTGGAACCGGTCGCGTCAGCACGCTGGGAAACCCCCATTGTAATGCCAATTAAACCGAATGGGGCTATACGCATCTGTGCAGATTACAAATGCACCATAAATAAGGCTCTGCAGGACCACGCCTATCCGGTCCCAGTAGTGAGCCATGTCCTGGCCTCCCTGACGGGGGCCAAAGTTTTCGGCAAATTGGACCTGGCGCAGGCTTACCAGCAGCTGCCAGTGGACACGGCCGCTGCGGAAGCGCAAACCATCACCACCCACAAGGGGGCTTTCCGGGTCAATAGACTGCAGTTTGGGGTTTCAGTGGCGCCAGGGATTTTTCAATCTTTCATGGATTCCCTCCTGAAAGGAATTCCAGGGGTCCAGCCCTTTTTAGATGATGTCATCATCGCGGCACCGGACTCCACCGCCTTCACCGAACGGCTGCGTCAGGTCCTGCAGAGGTTCAACGAGGCTGGCCTCAAGGTGAAGAAGGAGAAATGCCTCCTGGGTGTGCCCCGCATCGAATTCCTGGGGTTCGCAGTCGATGCACAAGGCATCCACCCCACAGACGAGAAAATTAAAGCGATCACACAAGCCCCGGTCCCCACGTCCAAGCCAGAACTCCAGGCCTTCCTGGGCCTCTTGAATTTTTACCACGCGTTTCTGCCCCAAAAGGCAACGGTGGCTGAACCCCTCCACCGGCTGCTGGACAAGGAGGCGCCGTGGGCCTGGAAGTCGGAGCATGCGGCAGCTTTCCAGGCGGTAAAAGACTTGTTGGTCTCCAACGGAGTGCTGCACCACTTCTGCGAGGCTTTACCTGTGGTTCTGGCGTGTGATGCGTCGCCCTACGGGGTGGGGGCGGTGTTGGGGCATCGGTTGCCGGATGGCCGGGAGGTTCCGGTCGCCTACTATTCTCGGACCCTGTCTTCTGCGGAGCGTAATTACGCGCAGATAGACAAGGAGGCACTAGCGATAGTGGCGGGGGTTAAAAAATTCCACCATTATCTCTATGGCCGCCCGTTCGAGATCCTTACAGACCACAAGCCTCTCCTGGGCCTCCTTGCGCCCGATCGACAGACGCCGCAGATGGTCTCGCCCAGGGTTCTCCGCTGGTCCATATTCCTGGCGGGGTACTCTTACACCCTCACCCACCGCCCGGGAAAGGCCATGGGTCACGCGGACGCGCTCAGCCGCCTCCCACTGCCCGCAACGGACCCAGACCCAGCCCCCGCCCACGTCATCGCACTCCTAGAATCGCTGCCCGATCGCCCAGTACATGTCAAGGAGGTGGCCCGCCTCACGGGCCGCGACAGGGTTCTCTGTCGGGTTTTGAACTGGGTGGGGAGGGGATGGCCGACAGCTAGACAAGACCCGGAGTTTGCGCCTTTTGTCACAAGGCGCGATGAGCTGTCGACCTATAAGGGGTGCCTAATGTGGGGAGGCAGGGTGGTCATTCCGAAACCACTACAGGAACGGGTACTGAGGGACCTTCATGAGCACCACCCTGGGGTAGTCAGGATGAAGGCTCTGGCGCGGGGGTATGTCTGGTGGCCAGGGTTAGACCGGGATATTGAGGACATTGTAAAAAGGTGTCAACCCTGCCAGGCCTCCCGACCCGCACCCCCGACGGCCCCAGACAGGGCCTGGGAATCCTCTCACCGCCCCTGGTCGCGCCTGCACCTCGACTTTGCGGGCCCGTTCCAGGGGCAGCTGTTTTTTATACTTGTAGACGCCTACAGTAAGTGGCTAGAAGTAGAGCCGGTACCATCCACCTCCTCCCGGGCGGCCATCCGAGCGATGTGGCGGATTTTCAGCTCGCACGGACTCCCCGACACCCTGGTCACCGACAACGGGACGGCCTTCACGTCCGGGGAGTTCCAGGAGTTCACCCGCCAGCACGGGATTCGCCACATCAGGTCGGCCCCGTTCCACCCCGCCACCAATGGCCAAGCCGAACGCATGGTGCGGACAGCCAAAGAGGCACTCCGTCGCACCGAAGGAACGGACTGGGACTTCAGGCTGGCGCACTTCCTGTTCGGCCAGAGAACGACGCCCCATGCGACAACCGGCCGGAGCCCGGCGGAACTATTGATGGGCCGACGCCTCACCACCAGGCTGGACCGGTTACATCCCGATCGAGCGCCCGAGCGGGAGCCCTGCACGGAAACGCCAGCGGCGGCGCGAGGGTTCTTCCCAGAGGACCCGGTGTACGCACGGAACTACGTGAGAGGGCCCCCGTGGATTCCCGCCCGAGTAGTCCGGGTCCGTGGCCCCCGGTCCTACAAAGTCTCGGTGGAAGACGGCCAGATCCTGCATCGCCACATCGATCAGCTACGTCACCGGGTGCTACCCCTGGAGCCGGATGAGGGGGAGGAGTGGGATGAGCCAGCTCAACCAGACGCGGGGGCGGACGCACCAGAAGAAATCCCGGGGGACTTCAACTCCGGACTGACAGCCACCGCAAATGACACACCGGCCGAGATGGTGAGCCCAGCCCCGCCAACACCAGAGCGGCCACCAGTCCCCACAGCCGCCCGGGAGGCTGTCAGTTCCCCCATGCCAGAGCCCCGTCGCTCCACGCGAGAGCGGCGGCCCCCCAGCTATTTGAAAGACTATGTGTGCGGGTGTTTATCGGACCAAGGGGGAGGGGTGTAATGTATCCACTGGAGAACATGGGCTCTGGACAGCCATGTGCTTGGACTGGTTCTAACCGGTCCACCATGTGGCCAGGCGAAGGGCCTGAGCTTCGCCCCGAAGGACAATGGACTCGTGGATCCTGACTCCCCTCCAATGGAGGAGCAGGAGTTAATCCAATCAATGTAAATAGCGAATCACCGGGTGTGTGTGTGTTTGGGGTGTGGGTCACTTGGGAATAAAAGCCAGCCTGCGAGCCGGCTCAGTTGTCTTGTTCTTCATCTAATAAAGTATGTGAGAGCTGAAATCACTAGTAAGTCTCAGTACTTTTCACAGTCTCAGTACTTTTCACTGGTGACGAGGATGGGATACCAACTCCCTCCATGAACAACGACTACGAAACGAGCATCGCTACCCATTCAAGCGCCGAAAGAACCGAACGCTGCCGCCGAGCTTCATGTCCGCTTCTCCGGTTCCTGGACACAGCACCGCTCCCAAGTACCGCTGACCCCGAGAGACTTCCAACGCCGCCTCCTCTACGCCTGAACCGCGACCTCCACGGGCAAACGCAATGGCCGCCAGCAACGAGAGCTTCCCTGCCTTCGACATCTCCTGTCCCGCACACTGGGAAACCTGGATCGAGATGCTGGATAGCCACTTCGAGATCCACGGCATCACGGATGCAGGTACGAAGAAGGCGTATCTGCTATGCTACTGCGGCATAGAGGCACACCTCCTCCTAAAGGACTGGTGGCACCTCTACAGCCGAAAGATGCGGCCACCACCTATGAAGTATTGGTTAAGGCGTTTACTGACCACTTGGCCCCGAAGCCCACAAAGTTTGCGGAATGAATGGAATTCTTCGCAAGAACCCAGGGCCCGGATGAGACATCACCGGAATTCCTGGCCGGCCTGCGCCGCGCAGCTACAAGGTGTGCCTTCCCCAACCTCATGGATGCCCTTTTAAATCAGTTCCTGGTGGGTCTGAAGGAGCCAAAGCTGCGCCACAAACTCATCAGCTGGGACGATCTCAATCTGGAGACCGCAATCAAGGAAGCGGCCACCTATGAGAAGTCCCGCTTTGACCGTCGGCAGAAGGTGGTCCACCGCCTCCAGGACTCTGGCCCATCCGACGACTCTAACGATGAGGAGGTCCTGCAGGTAAACCGCCGACCACCACAGCGCACCCCACACAGCAAGGGATCCTCCGCGGCACTGACCCAGCACCACGCCTCTGCCTGTGCCAGCTGTGGCAACGCTCACGAGTGCCGGACCTGCCGTTTCCGGGATGCCGTCTGCAGGACCTGCAACAAGGCCGGGCACATTGCCCAGGTCTGCCGCTCCAAGGGCAAGTGCCAGGCGTCCACTGCACCGCTGGATGCCTCTGGCCTGAACACCGTGATGGCCCAACGCCAGCAGATGGTATGTAACTTGCCCCCAGATGGCCCAGACAAGGTGCATGTGACTGTCCAAATTGAGGGGTCCCCCTGCCAAATGGAAATAGACTCTGGGTCCTCATTCTCGATAATTTCAGCAGAAACCCTCAAAACACTATGCCCTAAGGAGGGACCCCGTCTGCACAAGCCACAGGAGTTAACTCTGAGAGACTTTAACAAAAACTCAGTGGCGGTCCGTGGCTGGGGCAAGTTTAAGGTCCAATTTAAGGGGTTCTCGGGCCTGCTGGACCTGCTGGTAGTGGAAGGGCACCTCTCGAGTCTCTTGGGATTGTCATGGTTTAAGCCCCTGGGACTCCAAATAGCGGGAGTAAACCATCTCGGGACCACGGAGTGGGAGGCAGTTTGTTGTGAATTCCCCAAGGTGTTTGATGGGATTCTGGGAAGGTACAACGGGACCCCGATATCGCTAGATCTGGACCCCAACGTCCGGCCTATCCGCATCAAGGTGCGGCCCCCTCCAATAGCAATGCGGAGCAAAATAGAGGCCGAGCTCGACCGTCTGGTTGAACAAGGAGTACTGGAACCAGTCGCATCAGCGCGCTGGGAGACCCCCATTGTGACACCCATAAAACCTAACGGGACCATACGCATTTGTGCAGACTACAAATGCACAATAAACAAGGCCTTGCAGGACCACGCCTATCCGGTCCCTGTAGTGAGCCACGTCCTGGCCTCTCTTACGGGAGCCAAGACTTGGCACAAGCTTACCAGCAGCTGCCAGTAGATGCGGCCGCTGCTGAAGCACAGACCATCACCACCCACAAGGGGGCGTTCCGGGTCACCAGGTTGCAGTTCGGGGTTTCTGTGGCACCAGGGATTTTCCAGGCTTTCATGGATTCCCTACTTAAAGGTATTCCAGGGGTCCAGCCCTTTCTAGATGACGTAATCATCGCGGTGCCGGACTCCACTACCTTCGCCGACCGGCTGTGCCAGGTCCTTCAGAGGTTCAACGATGCTGGCCTCAAGGTGAAGAAAGAAAAGTGCCTCCGGGGGTTCCCCACACTGAGTTTCTTGGGTTTGCAGTCAATGCACAAGGCATCCACCCCACAGATGAAAAAGTAAAAGCCATCATGCAAGCCCCTGTCCCCACGTCCAAAACGGAACTGCAGGCTTTCCTAGGCCTCTTAAATTTTTATTATGCTTTTCTGCCTCTGAAGGCCACGGTGGCAGAACCCCTCCACCGCCTGCTTGACAAAGAGGCACCGTGGGTCTGGAAGCCCGAGCACATGGCGGCGTTCCAAGGGGTGAAGGACTTGCTGGTCTCCAACACGTACTGCATCACTTCTGTGAGGCTTTGCCGGTAGACCTCGCATGCGACGCCTTGCCCTATGGGGTGGGGGCAGTGTTGGGACACAGACTGCTGGATGGCCGGGAGGTCCCGGTCGCCTATTACTCGCGGACCCTGTCTTCTGCGGAGCGTAATTACGTGCAGATAGACAAGGAGGCGCTAGCGATAGTGGCGGGGGTAAAAAAATCCCACCACTATCTCTATGGCCGCCCGTTCGAGATACTGATGGACCACAAGCCTCTCCTGGGCCTCCTCGCGCCTGATCGGCAAACGCTGCAGATGGTCTCGCCCAGGGTTCTCTGCTGGTCCATATTCCTGGTGGGGTACTCTTACGCCCTCACCCACCACCTGGGGAAGGCCATGGGTCACGCGGACGCCCTCAGCCACCTGCCGCTGCCCATCACAGACCCAGACTCGGCCCCCGCCCACGAGATCATCCTCCTGGAATCACTGCCCGGTCGCCTTGTCCACGTCAAGGAGGTGGCCCATTTCTCGGGCCGCGACAAGGTTCTCTGTTAGGTCTTGGACTGGGTGGGGAGGGGGTGGCCGACAGCTAAACAAGACCTGGAATTTGCGCCTTTCGTCGCAAGGCGCAACGAGCTGTCGAACTACAAGGGGTGCCTAATGTGGGGGGGTAGAGTAGTCATTCCGAAACCACTACAGCCGCGAGTGCTGAACGACTTGCACGAGCACCACCCCGGGGTGGTCAGAATGAAGGCCCTGGCCCGGGGGTATGTCTGGTGGCCGGGGCTGGATTGGGACATTGAAGACTTGATAAAAAGGTGCCAACCCTGCCAGGCCTCCCGACCCGCAATGCCGAAGGCTCTGGAAAGGGCCTGGGAATCCTCTCACCGCCCCTGGTCGCGCCTGCATCTCAACTTCGCAGGCCCGTTCCAGGGGCAGCTGTTTTTTATACTTGTAGATGCCTACAGTAAGTGGCTAGAAGTTGTGCCGGTACCGTCCACCTCCTCCCGAGCGGCCATCAGAGCAATGTGGCAGATTTTCAGCTCGCATGAACTCCCCGACACCCTGATCACCAACAACGGAACGGCCTTCACGTCCGGGGAGTTCCAAGAGTTCACCCGTCAGCATGGAATTCGCCACGTCAGATCAGCCCCATTCCATCCCGCCACCAATGGCCAAGCCGAATGCATGGTGAGAATGGCAAAGGAGGCGCTCCGCCGGGACGAAGGAACAGATTGGGACTTTAAGCTGGCTTCCTTCTTGTTTGGCCAGAGGACTACGCCCCATGCGACTACCGGCCGAAGCCCGGCGGAACTACTGATGGCTAGACCAGTTACCACCCCGATCGAGCACCAGAGCAGGAACCCTCCACGGAAACTCCAGAGGCTGCACGGGGGTTCTTCCCAGAGGATCCGGTGTATGCTCGGAACTTCGTGAAAGGTCCCCCGTGGATCCCAGCCAGAGTGGTACGGGTCCGAAGCCCTCAATCCTATGAAGTCTCTGGAGAGGACGGCCAGATTCTGCATCGACACATCAATCAGCTACGCCGCCTGGTACCCCTAGAGCCAGATGAAGGGGAGGAGTGGAGCGAGCCAGCTCGGCCAGACGCGGCAGCAGACTCACCAGAGGAAATTCCCGGGAGCCCCAACCTCGGCCAACCATCGACCTCAAACGAAGCACCAGGCGAGATGGTGAGCCCAGCCCCTCAGACGCCAGAATGGCTACTGGATTCCAAGCCAGCTCGGGAGGCAACCGGTTCCCCCATGCCAGAACTCTGCCGTTCTACGCGGGAATGGCGGGCTCCCAGCTACTTGAAGGACTTTGTGTGTGGGTGTTTATCGGACCAAGGGGGGAGGAGTGTAATGTATCCAGTTCAGCTCGTGGCTCAACCATGTGCTCTAGCCGGCGCAAACCGGTAGAGCACAGGGCTAGCTAAGGCTGAGCTTCATTCCAGGAAAACAATAGAACAGGGGCTCCTCAAGCCCCACCAATCTGGCCTCAAATATCTTAGGAGTTAAGTGGATTAAGTTTGAATGATCCTATCACGGGTGGAGTAGGAGTTGGGGTGTGGGTTTTGCTGGGGGATATAAGCCGGCCTGCGAGCCGGCTAGTTTGTCTTGTTCTGTAACTAATAAAGTATGTGAGAGCTGAAATCATTCACCAGTCTCAGTACTTTTCAAGAGCCTTGCCTATCGATCTCTCCTGTGAGATTGAGAGAGACTGATAAAGGAAGCTGTAGCATGGCAGCAGCTGCAGAACTGCAAATGGAAGTAGGAAACAGCCAGGCCCTTGCAGGTCTGATTGGGGCCCTTCAAGGCCCTGATCCGACCCATGGGCTGCATGTTTGATACCCCTGGACTACAGCTTTTCATTTCTGGATTTTATGCAATCTTTTTGATACACCTTTAAGCAGATGCTGATTCACAGAAACATAGAGCGGAAAGGGACCTCAAGGGTCATCTAGTCCAACCTCCTGCACAGTGCAGGAAATTCATAGCTACCTCCCCACTGCTCCCCCAGTGACCCCTGCTCTATGCCCTGAAGAAGGCAAAAAATCTCCAGAATCCCTGGGCCAATCTGTCCTGTAGGAAAATTCCTTCCTGACCCCAAAGTGGCAATCAGTATTACCCTGGACACAGAATAAAAGGATACAAGCACTGGATCATCCCTTCCTTCCCTCCCTCTCACAATCTGCCTAAATTCATAGTGAGTCATAGAAACAGCTTTGCTGTCAGATGGCCATCTAGCTTCTGCTTAAAAACCTCCAAAGAAGGATAGCCCACTACCTCCCAAGGAAGCCTATTCCACTGAAGAACTGCTCTGTCAGGAAGTTCTTCCTGATATTTAGCCCCAAACTGTTTTGATTTAATTTCAACCTGTCGGTTATGGCCTGACCTTCTGGGGCAACAGAAAACAACTCCGCTCCATCCTCTATGTGACAGCCTTTCAAATACTTGAAGATGGCTATAATATCACCTCTCAACCATCTCCTCTCCAGGCTAAACATACCCGGCTCCTTCAACTTTTCCACATAGGACAGTCTCTGGACACCTCATCATCTTTGTCACCCTCCTCCAGACATGCTCCAGCTTATCAACATCCTTCTTAAACTGTGTTGCCCCAGACTGAACATAGTACTCCAAGTAAGGTCTAACTAGAGCAGAGTAAAGTGATACCATCACGATGTATGATCTGGAAACTATACTTTTGTTGATGTAGCCCAGAATTGCTTTTGCCTTTTTAGCTACCACATCATACAGCTTACTCATGTTCAGTGTATGATCTACTGAGACCTCTAGATCCTTTTTGCATATGCTACTACCAAGACAAGTTTCCCCTATTCTATAATTATGCATTTTATTTTTCCCTCCTAAATGCAGAATTTTACATTTATCTCTGTTGAAATTCATTTTGTTAGTTTTAGTCTAGTTTTCCAGCCTGTCAAGAGCCTGAATCCTGATTCTGTCGTCTACTGTATTTTCTACCCCTTCCAATTTAGTATCATCTGCAGATTTAATGAGCATTCCCTCTGTCCTTTCGTACAAGTCATTTATAAAGAAGTTGAGCAACACAGGGCCCAGGACAGATCCCTGAGGCACTCCACTCATTTCAGTTGTTGTGTGGATAAGTGAGCAGATAGCCCTTGACAGGCATCCTCCAAGTCTAGCATTCTTGTCAATCACCTTGATCCTCTGCTTGGACTTGGGCTTTTGTGCAAATATTGCAGACCAGGTGAGGGGGGAAATGTGATGCTTAAAGAAATCACAGACTGATTCATACAGAAATGTTTCTTTATACTTTTGGCAGTACACTAAAGCACACCAACCACTCAAAATAGATTGATGACTACCATTCACTTTATCAGCACTCAAAAGCAAGTTGAGAAATTATGACAGCTTTATTATGCAGAGCTATCCTCCAGCCTATCATAATCAGCCATAGTTTAGTAGTAGTTTTCAAGCTCTGCATTTAAAAAGTTCCAAGTTCTGTTCTGATATCCAGTTAAAAGTACCTCCAGTAACAGGAATGGGAAAGTTTTCTGCCTAAGAATCAGGAGAGCTGCTGTAACATTATGTAACATAGGACTGGTTCTGTACGCAAACGTGAGTGTTATGAGAAGGACAAGGCAAATTACAAATTTGGGCATATGAGGGATGCTTGCAGGGGAGAATTGGTAGGGTGTGATTAATTCCTTCCCCACCTATTGGTCCTCTCACCCAGCCACCCATGCCATTTTAAAACATTTTTCTACAGCCAGAGTCCAAAATCAGAAATAAGCTATTTTGGAGGGAAAGCACTGTCAGGCAAAGTGTGTGTGTCTGTGTGCATGAAGATGAAAAGACAAATGATGCAAAGTAAAGAATCTTTAATGATTATATAACCCCTACGCATTTTGTGTGCAGCTTCGTCAGGGGGAATCTACCAAAATAATACAAACATAAAAATATATATTTAATATATCATTTCAAAAGCAATTAAAACATATTAATAAAACACAAGACAATTTCACAGAGCATGTACAGAGCACAATTCATAATGAGAATATTAAGACAACTGAATTAGTATCAGGCCCGTAGCTAACAACTTTTTGGTGAGGGGGCCCATTTTTTTTTCAGGGGGCCCACCACCAAAGATTGGGGGACGGGGGGGGAGAAGAAGGCCTCCTTGCGGGGCCGCGCTTCAGCGCGACCCTGCAAAGATTGGGGGACGGGGGGGAGAAGAAGGCCTCCTTGCAGGGCTGCGCTTCAGCACGGCCCTGCAAAGACTGGGGGACGGGGGGAAGGCCTAGAGTAGGGCGTGGGGGGTGCAGTCAGCAGCGCAGCCACTCACCTTGAGTTCCAACAGGGCTGCTGCAGCATCCCCTCACGTGCTGCTGCTGCTGCATTCTTCTTTAGGCGGGAAGGCACCGAGTTGGCTCAGAGCAGACTCAGAGGCGGAGGCAGAGCAGTCTAGCCCCGACCCGCCTTATGAGTGCTGGGAGGGGGGTGGAGGCCGGGGCGGAGCAGCGGAGGCAGAGAGCTAGACCTCCCGAGTGTGCTCCTAGGAGGGGGGAGGGGGAGGGGGTGGGAGAAGGGGGAGGCGAGCAGAGGATGGGGGAGGGGCCCCGGAAAACCCGCAGGGGGCGGGCCCCCAGGGCCCCATGCAGGCTACGGCCCTGATTAGTATTAACATCCACTACATGTTATATAATTCCAATAAAGTTTTTGTTTAAATTGTTTAACAATCATAGCTACATTCCCGATAGACACTTTAACAGAGTGAGCTGTCTGGGCTCATCTTGGCCCTTATCTACATGGATGCCTGCCATGAGATGTTCTCATTTAACTCTGTGTGTATGGGAGAATGGGTAAACACCAGAAGGGTAAAATATCTTACCCACCAATTTGTCTGACCTCTTTTCTTGCAGTTGTGACATCTTGGCAAAGCAGGGTTTAGAAACATATTTGCAAAGGTAATGTATAGTTTTCTCACATAGTACTAAAATGATGCTCTCTTTTGATATAAACCATATGTAGCCCTTCACTGAAAACAATGTTATACTATAAACAACACTGAAACTGCAGGAGGTGCCTTGTAATTTTGTAAAGATGCATACAAGAGTCAGACAGGTGGCTGTCATCTTAGTCCTTCATGTAAATGCAGGGCTGGACTTCAATCTCTGGGATTGCTAATCCCTGGCCTCTTTGTGGAGATCTAAAATTCAATCAAGATTTGAAATAACTGACTAACTAGATTGCAGCAAACGTAGCTCACAAAACTGCAGGATTAACCATGGTAGCTGGGAGCCAGCAGGCAGGTGCAGCATAAGCTTTTTTTCAGAGCTCCAGAGCCCAGATCCTCTTCACTTGGTGTTGCCTTCCATGCTGAATTGCCAAAGTAATAGTGTAGTGCCTGTAAAAAGTGAAAACAATAAAACTTGAGTTCCTCAGGGTTCATTCCAGACTTTGTTCAGAAGCAGAATGATGGTATATGAAAGAGAAAAGCACCAGAGCTCTCTTACAAAACCTTGTCCCCAAAAAGCCTCATGAGTCATACCGCTCTGAGTTTAGTATCCTGTACACTTCTGCTGTGGCTCAAGTGGTTAAGACGCTGAACTGCAGGCTGTGGAAGGTCAGTAGTTCAGCAGTTCGAGACCCGGGTGCCGCATGACAGGGTGAGCTCCTGTCTCTAGTTCTAGCTCCTGCCAACCTAGCAGTTCAAAAGCAAGAAATTGCAAGTAGATAAATAGGTACCACTTCGGTGGGAAGGTAACAGCGTTCCGTGCACCTTGGTGTTTAGTCATGCCGGCCACATGACCACGGAAACGTCTTCGGACAGCGCTGGCTCTTCGGCTTTGAAACGGAGATGAGCACCGCAACCCTAGAGTCGGATTCGACTGGCTTTCGAGCAAGGGAACTTACACTTCTGCAAAAGCACATTGTTAGAGAGAAAGCAAGTTTCAATACACCAAACAGGAAAAAAAACCCAGATTGTAAAGAAATTAAATAGAAGGGGCATTTTAAAATAGAACTAATGTACTGTAGGGCTTTGAAAGTTACCCATGAAGAAGTTACTCTAGTGAGCAGAAGGCCAAACAATTCACAGGGCGCCCTTCCAGGCATATATTAATGGGACATGTCCATGCTAGGTCATGACATTACTATAAACTACAAATGGATAACTGTGAACAAAATGAAAAGGAAAGCATAAAGACTAATAGCAGGGAAGGACCTATGGACACATATATGTATGCTTCCTATTTTAAGTATGTTAACTGCTATGCTTTTAGGAAAGAATACTGTGAAGCAACTTGACAAACAGCCACGAACAGCTCATTGTTCATAACTGGTGAAGAGGATGTGAGCTGCAGTGGAAGGTGTTCAAACATCCCTACTTAAAATTGTGCCCCCCCCCCCGTTGTGTTCTGAACCTAATTGCTCCCATTCCTATATCTTCTTGCTGATAAATGGATGTTGTTTTGAACACACCCATCACTGCTCTGTGACTCTAAGAGCAGGAACCTGAGCAACTATCCTATTCCAGATTTACAAGCAATCTGTCATGTCCTTTACCCTTATCCATTCTTACCGCCATTAATCCAAAACATTAAATTAGAAATTCTAATGTTTTTATTCCCAGTTAAGTATAATTAAGTGTTATTGCTGTCAACAACCTACTACTTCCACAATGTTGTCAAGCAGGCTAAATTCTCAAGTCAGGTAGCCCACTGCAGGAGGGTGGCTGGTTTGAAAGCAGCCACCAGCCTCTTTGACTACCCAGAGACCAAAGGACCAAGCCTCTAGCCCAGGGGTGGCCAAGCTTGCTTAATGTAAGAGCCACACAGAATAAATGTCAGATGTTTGACAGCCAAAAGACATGAACAAGTATTACACATATGTTTTAATTTAAAAATATGCAAATTTGCTTTTTATTAACATTAAATGAGACTGCCAAAAATAAAAGCAAAAGGGATAAAACCAGATATTAATTATCATATTTACTCATCCAATGATATTTGTAGGCTGGGGGGGGGGCTTTAAAAACACATTTAAAGTTGCTTTCTTTCTCTGCTCCTCCCCCCACCTCAAGCCTACCCATGGAGGGGAACACTGGCTGGGAGTCACACAATATGTGTTAAAGAGCCACATGTGGCTCCTGAGCCACAGTTTGGCCACCTCTGCTCTAGCCCTTCCTAGGTCTAAACAAGAAACCAACCCTGTAAGGTTGTGCATTCAGAAGGTGAGTCCAAAAAACAAGTTACTTTGGTAGCTGTAGTCAACTTGGGTCAAAGTACTAGATTCAGATTGAAGCCTCCTGAATTCAAGAACATGCCACAATATAATTAAAGTGATTTATTAAAAGGATGTGCAGGAATATACAACAAAGAGCAAAGAACAATGAGAACAGTATAACAAAGTTGATAACTAACCTAAGCCCTGGTCATACGGGCCAGAAAACACGGGGGGGAGGCGTGGCAGTTCACCCTGGAGCAAAATAAGGCGCAGTAGCCCGATCACACGGGCCACTGGGTTGCCACGCTCCAGCTCCAAGTGCCGATCACACCACACTGCTGCAGCGCGGCAAAAAAGCGGCGCAGCAGACCACGCGAGCCACACTGTTGTGAAGTGCATATGTGCCGTTGGGGGGGGGGCGGGCCACTGCCAGTGTCTTGCATATGCACATGCCTCATTCAGCATTGGTGCACATCCCATGGAAACTTACAACATCCGGAAACCCCAGGACATGGGCTGGCGTCGGAAACCGCGGGATGCTGGCGCTCCTGCGTTCAGACGCCGGCCTTTGCCCCAGGGTTTCTGGAAACTAGTACTTCGATCCTAGTAGTTTTTTACTCCGCGTTTTCAGAGGGAAGCCGCAGGTTGGCCAAGGGAGTGCTACGCCTCCCAGATGTGCTCATATGATCACGCACGGAAAGTCCGCGGGGCTCCCGTGCCTTCAACAGGGCAAATGCTCTGTGTGAACGGGGCCCTAGATGCTTAAAATCAATGGTTCTCTAATCCAGAGGTTACTTAGCAAGTCAAATACAAGATAGTTTCAAAGTCCAAAATCAACAGGTGCCTACCCCAGTCAAAAGCGTCACAAGGCTAGTTGTAGTCCAAGCAAAGGGCACAACTAGAATGAAGAATCTTTCCTTTATGCCTCACAGCCTGTGCTGGCATGATTTAGACTAGCCAATCAGATGTAGGGATGGGCACCAACTGGTGCATGAACTAAAGTTTGTGGAGATTTTTGGGTGGTTCATGGTTCGTGAACTGAAGTTTATGGCAGGTCAACCAGTATGAACTTTCCACAGACTTTCAAGCAGTTCATGGAGGTTCATGCCAGTTCATGAATGGATACATTTCCAGACAGACTGTCTCTGCTAAAACAAAATGTTTAACAAACTTCAAAGCAATGGGGAGGGGTGGAATTCTCCAGCCTTGAAAACACTGTTGTCAGTTTCAAACTAGTCATGTCAGTTTCAAGAGGGCTCCCTCCCCTTTGCCAGGGTTTCTTTGTGTTCATTTCCCATTTTCTTGCACAGAGCTTACAAAATCCCACCCGCCTTACTTGGATTTGTGACTCTGTGCTTTGAGATCAGTCCTTTTAAGCTTGCAGTGCCAATGGCACTGGGTTCTGCTGGGCAACCTGTGATTGCAGTGTGGTTCTGCTGGGCTTACAAAAATACCCCCCCTTCAGTTTCTACCACAGAGATTCTCTGGTTTGACCTTAGTCCTGTTGGGTTTGCACTGCCACAGTGGTACTGGTTCTGCTGGGCATACTGCAGGTTCTGCTGGGCTTGCAAAAGTGCCCCCTACCTTCAGTTTCTGCTACAGAGATTCTCAGGGACTTTGATTCTGTTCTGCTGGGCTTCTATTGCCCTTGTTCTTTTGCTGGAACCAATGGAGGAGGAGGACATCTTCTTTGTGGAGCCATAACATGGACCCTGCAAATTGAATCCTCACCAAACTTGGTGGGCAGGTAGAGGAGAGTCAGCTGGAGATCCCCTGCAAGTTCGGTGTCTCTAAAATGCCAGGTGGCAATTTTACTGCATTATGAACCTCACAAACTGAACTGGTTCATTTAGCTCCTAAAAGTTTGTGACAGCTTGGGGTTCGTGAACCGGGCATGTCACAAACCACAAACCGTCATGAACTGCATTTTCTGTTAGAGATGGAAAACATCCATCCCTAGTCAGATGTAACCCAAATGACCTGTTGGTGTTACTGACAAGGTGATGTAACCAATCAGGCGAGATTGCCAATGTTCTGCAGCTGCATCAGACCCAGTTTACAAGCTCCCACAAATTCTTCCATTAATAAGATGGAATGTATAGGGCCTTATGCGGCCTTAAAATCATTAGGGCTGGACCTGTGAATGCCTCCCATCCTCCCTTATTTCTCCCTCTGAGTCACTGTCAGCTTGGCCTTTGTGCTTAGAATGCAGAAATTTTCCATGTTCTGTAGGCCTCATGCCTGAACCAATGTTTCCATTTTAACAAGAAACTTGACAATTGCTAAATGAAACTAATTTGTTTCTTTGATGGGAACCACCGTAACAGGAAAGTTCCAAATGTCCCATTGACTTCCAAATAAGAAACTATCCTCATACTAAAAAGTGGTTATTCAAAAGCAAGTAAGATTATGACACACACATCTTCAGATACACATACATCTCACAACTGTAATCACTCAGGTGAAAGCATGCATTGTAATGGCACGTGTCTTTAGTACTTGTGCCCATACTACAAATGTAATTAATGATAGAAAGCAATATCCAAGAGCTACCCTCATAGTCATATGTATTCCTGTGACAAAGTGGTTACCTTGTGATATTTTAATGTATTTTGGTATCAACAGTTGTTAAGGGAACAAGTGTTGTGAGATGCTCCTAATACAAACAGTAAGCTGTAAACATGAAGAAATTAACTGGGCATGGCATCAATAACAATTTCATAAATCAATAAATAATTATAATTAAAGAATAATTCATTTATAGACAAGCAAACCATTTATATAATTTCCAAATTTTAAGCAAAATTATTCTTTAATTATCATTATTTATTAATTTTTGAAATTGTTATTGATGCCTCACAAAGTTAATTTCTTTGTGTTTTGATATAGAGTCATGCATGCACAGAACGCTGTTACCTTCCCACCGAAGTGGTACCTATTTATCTACTTGCAATTTCTTGCTTTCGAACTGCTAGGTTGGCAGGAGCTGGAACTAGAGACGGGAGCTCACTCCGTCTTGCAGCACCCGGGTCTTGAACTGCTGAACTACTGACCTTCCACAGCCTGCAGTTCAGCGTCTTAACCACTTGAGCCACCGCAGCGTTCTGTGCACCTTGGTGTTTAGTCATGCCGGCCACATGACCACGGAAACGTCTTCGGACAGCGCTGGCTCTTCGGCTTGGAAATGGAGATGAGCACCGCAACCCTAGAGTCGGATTCGACTGGCTTTCAAGCAGGGGAACCTTTACCTTTACATGCATGCACGAGTTGCACTTTTCAAGTGACCTCCTTTATATAGAGACTTCCCATTTTGGTGAATGCCAGAACTAGGGCATTTTCTGTTGTGGGGCCAGTACTGATCAGAATGGGTAGCTTTCCAGAATAAGTGATGATGGCATTTTTTCTTCTTGCTTTTCAGACAGGGTTACTGGCATGAGGCTGGCAAACTGTAGGAACCTCACAATGGGGAGGGAACCTCAACGGCAACATAATGGTGTTGCTGGCAATATAGTAATGTCATTTTCAGTTGCATTAGATGTGACATCAGCACACTGGGATGCTGATGGTCACCCCTACCATTTCCTTTGCATTTTTCTTTCATCACCCAACTGAGTAGCAATGAGAAGGGCCTGCTGGGGATGGGGGATTCCCCTGGATCCAGCAGAGATTTGGCAAGCCTATTTTCAAAAAGCATTTAAGAGGGTATTATTTCAGAGAGCTTTTTGTAGAAAGTGATGTTTTACATTCCCCAAACTTCTTCTACTACAGAAAAAACTGGCTATGTTGTAATTCCTGGGAAGAGCCAGGGATTAGGCAATAGTAACACCCACTTTCTGTTTCTCCTCAGTTGTGCCTGGGCAAAGTGAGAGAAAGCCCAGGCCAAGAGAGCTCTGTACAAAAGTTATTCAAATCAAGTTGTAATTTTATTCAAAGACAGAGATTGTTTTTTAATGAAGACAAGAAGAACACAGATTTTATCCTCACAACAACTCTGTGGGATGTTAGGTTGAAAATCTGCAGCTGGCCCAAGATCACCCAATGAAGTTCTATGGCAAAGTGGTAATTTGAACCTGGATCTCCCAGTTCCTAGTCTGAAACTCTAACCGCTATATCACATTGACTTTCATGGGGTGGTTGCTGTTGAGCAGTAGCAAGCAGCTAGTCCTAGATGAGTCACGCAAGTCACGTGCTCTAGTGTCTGCTACCAGGCCTAGCCCCAATGAATCCTCCCTTAAACACTAAAACAGCCCTGGAAAAAGTCCTGACCCCTCCTGCTGACTTTTACTGATAGAAACCAAGGCTTGAAGGCTGGCAGTGTTGTTGTGGTTGCCTAGCAATGGTCACTGAGGGCATTTGTTTCTGAAAGCTACAGGCCCTTCTATTATTTGGGGGCTTTTAAACTCCTCAATTTTTTGTTCATTTGTTTTTAGATTTCAGATTTAGATTTCAGATTTTTCTGCAAACTAGGACAATTTTTTAGGTTTTGAAAAGTACTGAGACTGAAGTGTCGGGTAGAGTGAAATCAGCTCATTCTTTTATTTCAGATCAGGAACAAGATAAAGTAGCCGGTTCCTAGGCCAGCTTATATGCCTCAAGGAAAACATACCCCATACACCCCAAACACCCATGAGTGGTCTATTTACAGCAATTGCATTAACCTCTCGGATCCTAGTTCCCCGATTGGAGGGGACTCAGGATCTGAGCGTCTATTGTCCTCAAGGCCCAAGCCTGGCTGCATGTCGAACCGGTTAGAACCGGTCAGAGCACATGGTCGGCTTGGGTATGTTACACCCCTCCCCCCTTGGTCCGAAAGACACCTGCAAACAAAGTCCTTCAGATATGTGGGTGGTTTGCACTCTCGGGTTGAGCGGCGGGGTCTTGATGCTGCTGGAACTGGAGCCGCCACTGACGTTCTCAGCGTAGGGCTGTCCAAAGGCGGTGGGGCCAGAACAATGCTGACAGGTCCCTGGGGTTGCCCTGTGGGGTCTGGAGACTGGTGGGTGATGGCTGAGCTGCCCAGTTCATTCGGTGGGCCTGTTGTTGTGACTAGCTTGGTTGTCTCATGCGTGTCCGGCTCCTCGAAGTCTTCTGGCTCCACCGGCAGGGTGCATCTGCAGAGCTGGTCAATGTGGTGATGTAGTATTCGTCCATCCTTGCTGGTGACCTCGTAGGAGCGGGGGCCTCATACTCTCACTACTCTTGCCGGAATCCAAGGGGGCCCCCGGGTGAAGTTCCGGGCATAAACAGGATCCTCTGGAAAAAAATCCTTGTGTGATTTCTGGAGTTTTGATGGCTGGCTTTCGCTCAGGTGCTCAGTCCAGGTGGAGCCAGTCTAATCGTGATGTGAGACGTCTGCCCGTAAGCAGCTCAGCAGGGCTCTGGCCTGTGGTAGAGTGTGGTGTGGTTCTTTGGCCGAAAAGGAAAGAGGCCAACTTGTAGTCCCAATCTGTGGAGTCTAACCTGTGGAGCGCATCTTTGGTTGCATGCACTTGGCCTGCCCGTTGGTGGCAGGGTGGAATGGAGCCGGACAGGATCCCGAAATAGTTGATGAAGTCTTGGAACTCCCCAGATGTGAAGGCCATCCTGTTGTCTGTCACTAGGGTGTCTGGGAGGCCCTAGGCACTGAAGATCCACCACATCACCTTTATAGCCGCTCTTGATGAGGTCGCTGAGATGGGGACGACCTCCAGCCACTTGCTGTAAGAGTCCACCAGAATGAAAAACAGTTGGCCCTGGAACAGCCCCGCTAAATCCAGGTGGAGCCACGACCAGGGGCGGTGGGAGGACTCCCAAACTCTCTCTGGTGCTCTGGGTGGGTCAGGGCGAGAAGCTTGGCAGGGCTGACATCTTTTTACCTTGTCTTCGATGTCCCGATCAAGGCCCGGCCACCAGATGTAGCTCCTCACCAACACCTTCATCCTTACGACCCCTGGGTG
Source organism: Gekko gecko (assembly GCA_029375565.1). Classification (NCBI taxonomy): domain Eukaryota; kingdom Metazoa; phylum Chordata; class Lepidosauria; order Squamata; family Gekkonidae; genus Gekko; species Gekko gecko. The sequence goes on from JAPDNY010000001.1 coordinate 219,387,926, forward strand.
GTGCTCGTGCAGAACCTCTAAGACGCGCTGCTGGAATGGGGCCGGGAAGAACACCCGGCCTCCCCACATCAAGCACCCTTTCATCCTTTCTTGTGACAAATGGTGTAAACTCTGGGCCTTCTTTGGCCGAAGGCCATCCCCTCCCTACCCAGTCCAGGACCCGACAGAGGACTTTATTCCGGGCCGAGAGGTGGGCCACCTCCCACACATGGACCGGGCAGTCAGGAAGCGAGTCCAAAAGGGTGACTGTGTGGGTGGGAGCGGGGTCGGGGTGTCAGAATTGCCACGGTGGCCTGCCCACAGTAGAAAATAAGGGAGTGCAAGTATCAAATGAAGACTTGAGTCCAAGCAGCTTAGTGTAAAAGTATTTAAATTTATTTCCAGCAGCCTTCACCACAGAATGCCTTTAAAAGTATGGTTTAAACAAGGAAAATATACATCCCCCTGACAAGTAACCCTTGATGGCGTGCCATCTGCTAAACTCACATGGTCTAGAGTTGATTCCCTCTTGTTCAGAAGAACACTTTCATGTTTACAAAACATTTGGGATGCGCCTGAACACAGTAACCAACAGGCAGAGTTGGACTCAGTGGTAACCACCACTGATGCAGAACGTTTAGCCTCAGGCTGTCGTTTTCTCCTCTGCTCCTTCTTCTCAGGACAGGAACGAAGTAAATGGTTTGTAGACCCACAACAGAAACACCTCTTCACCCGAAGAGCAACAGACGAAGTGTCTCTGTGTTTGCTAGCTACGGCAGGAAACGTGCAGGTGGCTGAAGCAGAATCAGCCGGTATCTCCTTGGAGCAATGCCCAGAACTCTTGGCAGAAAGCCCGGATTCCTTTAAACGAAGCTGCGACTCCACACAGCATTCTTCCTCTTGTAGAATTTTGCCCACGACATGCTGCAGACTCAAGAGATTTAACATCCACTGTCTCAAGAGCTGTGATGAGCATATCGAACCTTGGCCCCAGAGAATTTAATATTATGAAGATTTTATCATCCTTGGCATATTCCTTTCCTCACTCCTGTAGCTGCTGAAAGTAGCCAGTCAGGACATTGAGGTGTGCTTTAACTGACTCTCCAGGCTGCTGAACTTTTCGGTACAGCTTTCTTGTTAAAGAGATTAATGACCCAATGTTAGTTTGTAGATAAACAGCTTTCAAAGCATTCAACACCTCTTGAGAGCTCTGTTTATCAGCAATATAGATAAGCTGATCATCCCCAACACTCAGGACAATCAAAGCCAGTGCTTTTTTGTCTTGCTGCTCATCAGCTGGCATTGGATCATCTGGAGGGTCATTAACATACTCCCACAGAGCCTCCTTAATCAAGAAGTGCTTCATTTTTAGCGCCCACACATTGTAATTAGTTGTGGTTAATTTCTCCACTATCTGGGCTATGGGTACCTGGGCCATGATGTCATCTGCTCCTGGCAGCTGGAACTCTGATCACAGCAACTGGATGTCCTTCAGCACTCTGGACTCCAGCACGCTGCCAACAGCTTCCAGTTCCTCCAGCCTGCTCTCAGTAGCATGGCTCAGCTCGTCTCTGCTTCCCCTCCAACATCAGAGAAAGCCTCAGCAGACAGTCACTGGTCTTCCGATACTCCTTCCAACACTTCCACTTACTCACTGCGCAGCAAGCCACGGATCTGGGCCCATAACCCTGTCAGAATTGCCACGGTGGCCTGCCCACAGTAGAAAGTAAGGGAATGCAAGTATCAAATGAAGACTTGAGTCCAAGCAGCTTAGTGTAACAGTATTTACATTTATTTACACCAGCCTTCACCACAGAAATTGGACACAGTGACAAAGTGCTCCGCATACACCAGGTTCCCATCAAGGGCAGAAACTGTACAGAGTATGACTGCATATATACATCCATTGTCCAATCAGATCCCAGTGCTGAGTCACAGTGAGTAGGATAATTAGTGCCTCACAGAACTGCACTAAACTGGTCAGAGCCAGTCAGATAGAGCTCTGAGCTGTCAAATAGATCAAACCCATCTACAGCCAGACTTACTTGAACACAGTATATTTGATACGGGGTCCATAACCAGCAGTGGCAGGTGGCTGAGGGCATCAGCGTGGCCCATGGCTTTCCCAGGGCAATGGAGGAGGGTGTAGGTGTACCCTGCCAGGAAGATGGACCACTGAAGGATGCTGGGGGAGACCATTTGGGGTGTCTGATGGTCCAGAGCCATTAGACCCAGGAGAGGCTTATGGTCTGTCAACACCATGAAGGGCTGACCATATAGACAGTGGTGGAATTTTTTAACCGCAGCCACTATTGCCAACACCTCCTTGTCTATCTGCGCATAGTTGCGCTTTGCAGAAGACAAAGTCCATGAATAGTAGGTGACCGGGACTTCTCAGCCGTCTGGTAACCAGTGGCCCAGGACTGCCCCAACCCCGTAGGGGGAGGCATCACAAGCAAGGACCACCAGGAGCACCTCATTGAAATGGTGCTGGATGGAGTTAGAGGTGAGCAAGTCCTTGACACCCTGAAATGCCACTACGTGCTTGGGTCCTCAGGCCCAGGGTGCCTCCTTATCCAGGAGGCAGTGAAGCAGTTCTGCTATGGCGGCTTTCAAGGGCAGGAAAGCATGGTAGAAGTTGAGCAGGCCCAAGAAAACCTGCAGTTCCTACTTGGAAGGGGGGGGGAAGCATGTGTGATAGCCCGCACTTTATCGTCCATGGGGTAGATTCACTGCACATCCACCGCAATCCCCAGAAATTCAATGTGGGGCACCCCAAGGAGGCATTTTTCTTTCTTCACTTTGAGGCCGCTGGAGTCAAACCTCTGGAGCACTTGCTGGAACCAGTCTGTGAAAGTTGTGGAGTCCAGCATCTAAAAAGGGTTGTAGTCCTGAAATGCCTTTAAGAAGGGAATCCATAAATGACTGAAAGATCCCCAGCACCACACAGACCCCAAACTGTAGCCTCATTACTCGGAACACCCCTTTGTGCATTGCAATTGTCTGCGCCTCGGTGGTGGCCGCATCCACTGGCAGTTGCTGGTAAGCTTGCACCAAATCCAGCTTACCAAAGACCTTGGCCCCTGCTAGGGAGGCCAATACATGGCTTACCACCGGGACTAGGTAAGCATGGTCTTGCTGGGCCTTGTTGATGGTGCACATATCCTCATGTCACCGTTCGGTTTAACTGGCGTGACGATGGGGGGTCTCCCAGCATGCGGACGCGACTAGTTCCAGCACCCCTTGCTCAATGAGGTGATTGAGCTCGGCCTCTATTTTCACTCTCATCGCTGGGGGGGAGCCGCACCTTAATGCAGATGGGCTGTACAGTTGGGTCAAGGTCCAGAGAAATGGGGGCCCAGTGTACCACCCCAGAATCCCATCAAACACCCTTGGGAACTCTCTGCAGACTGTCTCCAAATCCACCATCCAGATCTGGTTGATCCCTGATATCTTGAGGCCCAGGGGCATGAACCATGATAGGCCCAACAAACTAGTGAGGTGCCCTTCCACCACCAACAGGTCTAGGAGTCCTGAGAACCCCTTAAACTGGACTCGGAACTTGCCCCATTCGCAGACCACCACAGGGTTCTTATTGAAGTCCCATAATGTGAGACCCTGTGGCTCGCGCAAACGGGGTCCCCCCTTTGGGCACAGGGAACGGAGGGTTTCTGTTGAGATTATGGGAAATGGTGAGCCGGAGTAAATTTTCATAGGACAGGGGTACTCCTCAGTAAGGACAGTCACATGCACCTTGTCCGGGCCATCTGGGGGCAAGTTACATACCATTTGTTGGTGGTGGACTGAAACGGTGTGAAGATCTGACAAGTTGAGCTGTGCCATGGTTCTCTGGCATTGTCCTTTGGAGCGACAAACCTTGGCGATGTGGCCGGTCTTGTGGCAAGTACAGCAGACGGCGTCCTGGAATCTGCAAGACCGGTGCTCGTGGGGTTCACTGCAGCTGGCACAGGGTGTGGATGTGGGGCTGATATTTGCCATGGCAGTTCCTGGGGTACGTTGGGAGTGCTGGGCCGGGTGGCATCAGACCTGTAGGACCTCCTCGTCGTTGGAGACATTGGACTCTACAGCCGCTTGGGTGCCTCTTGGTGGGCCTTCACATATGCCATGGCCTCCCAGATTGCGTTGTTGAGATCCAGGTCATTTTGGCTGACCAGCTTCCTCCATAACTTGGGGTCCCGCAAGCCCACGAGGAACTGGTTCAGCAGTGCATCCATCAAATTGGGGAACAAACATCTCGTGGCGGCCTGGTGCAGAGCCACCAGAAAATCAGAGGTGGTTTCGTCAGGACCCTGGACCTTCGCAAAAAAGTCCATCCTTTCCACAAATTTTGTGGGTTTAGGGGCCAGGTGGTCAGTCAGTGCTTTGACCAGCGTGGCGTAGGACTCATCTTTGGTCAGCCGGGGCTATATTAAGTCTTTCAGCAGGAGGTGGGCCGCCACCCCGCAGTGCCGGAGGAGGTATGCTTTTTTCTTACCTGACTCCGTGACATCAGGGATGGTGAAGTGGCTCTCTTGGAATCTAGTTCCCCAATTGGAGGGGACTCAGGATCTGAGCATCTATTGTCCTCAAGTCGAAACTCAGGCACTTGGCCTGGCTGCATGTCAGACAGGTTAGAACCGGTCGGAGCACATGTCTTGCATGACTCCAATCTCCAGATTTAAATATCCACAGATTTGGTCATGTTCAGGTCTGCCTCAGGGAGACAGCTGTGATAGTTCAAGGCTGACTCAGCAGAAGAGCGGACAGACTGAAGGGTAGCTCTGCCTGGTAGTATGGCAGAGTGGTTTAGCTGTACCTCTGGAAAAGTACAGAGTACCTGATTGTTAAGCCTGTCTCTGATAATAAGCAGACCTTGTACCATTTAGTCTGACTCTTGGGAAAGGGTGGGCTGGTGTGAGTGAAATCCTGCATGTGTGAGAGGATTTAACCTTGTGACTACTCAGTAAAAGCCTGTTTGTGCTTGAAAGCTTTTACAAAAGTTCAAACTACCCTCTGAAGCCATAACTAGCCTAAACTGAGGTGCCTCGGCCAGGTTTCTCCTTTGTCTACCTAGAGACCTGTGCTGCTGATCTGTTCTTTGAAACCAGCCTTTAAATAAATAAATCTTCTTTGTTGTTCATGTTCTAATCCTGCCTCAGTGATCTCTGTATTCTACTTCTGCACCACAATATTTACCTCACAGCAGTGAGCCCAAAGCTTATATACTTGCTTCCTTAGGAATGCTTGGTAACTGAGGGGAAGGTTTATAATTTAAAACAAACCTAGTTTCCCCAAAATCGTAGGAGGCTATGTGGGTCCCCTCAGTTGATAGAAAAGGCCTGTCACAGTATTCATATATAATGTTGCACAAATTTCCACCAATTCCCCTTCATGAGTTGGAAGAGCCCCCACCCCCATTGGAAATATGTGTGTTGCAAGCAATGTTCTCTCTTAACCTGTGGAGTCCTGTGAGCAAAAATTCCACTTTGTGAGCTACTGGCATTAAAGTTGTGAGCAAGTAATTTGGCTACTGCATAAATTAGTTTGCAAGGTCTAAAATTCAGTCATTATAGGGTTAATGTGTGCTTACCTTGTGTGCTATTGTTTAGACTGACCTGGAAGGAAACCTGACCCTATGCAGCTCCAGATGGCTCTTCAGGATCCGAAGCCCCCTGGCGGCTCATTAGATGCGGTTGTAGAGGATTGGCATAGCTGACTCTTGGCAGGCATCAACGAGATTGCTCCCTGATACCCCCTGTGCCCCTGCTCTAGGCTGGCTCCTTAGTTTACCCAGGAGCTGCGGCAGATGAAGCGAGGGCTAAGACGGCTAGAGAGACAGTGGCAGTGTACTCATGACAAAGCTACAAGAACATCTTACAGGACATTTATGAGCTCCTATGAGATGGCAATCAAAGCCGCTAAGAGAGAATATTATACAGCCGCAATTGTGTCTGCAAGCTCATGCCCAGCCCAATTATTTCAAATGATTTGGTCTATTACTGCTCTACCACAAGGCAGTCCAAATGCTAGGGAATTGGACATTGGCTGTGAGGCTTTTGTGAGCTACTTTGCAGATAAAGTCTTGTCACTCCGCTGTGACCTTCCCACCACAGTTGATACAGTGAGTGAACTCGAGGCTCCATGCACGTCTTCTAGGCAGATTATGGATCATTTCAGCCCACTCAGCCTGGAGGAAGTCAACAAGTTGCTCCTAACTGTGCGCCTACCACTTGCTCCCTTGATCTGTGCCCTTCATGGCTGATTAAAGCTGGCCACAATGGGTTTGGAGGTGCCCTATGGGAGATTATCAACAAGTTCCTATTGGAGGGGCAGTTCCCTGGGGCACTTAAGGAAGCAGCGGTCCACCCTCTCTTGAAAAAGCCATCTTTGGACTTGGCTGAACTGGCTAATTATTGGCTGGTTTCTAACTTGCTATACCTGGGCAAGGTAATAGAGAGGGCTGTGGCAATACAGTCACAGGGCTTCTTGGATGACACTTCCATTTTAGATCCCTTCCAATCTGGCTTTTGCCTGGGCCACGGGATGGAGACAGCACTGGTTGCCTATTTTGCAGATGATACCACTCTGATGGCAGAAAGTGAAGAGGACCTAAAGAGCCTCTTGCTCAGAATGAAAGAGGTGAGTGCAAAAGTGGGCTTGAAGCTCAACATCAAAAAAACTAAGATCATGGCAACCAGCCCCATCACTCCTTGGCAAATAGAAGGGTAAGTTGTAGAAGTAGTGACAGACTTTACGTTCCTGGGATCCCAGATCACTGCAGATGGTGACTGCAGCCATGAAATTAAAAGACGCCTGCTCCTTGGGAGGAAAGCGATGGCAAACCTAAACAGCATGATAAAAAGTAGAGACATCACCCTGCCAACAAAAGTCTGCATGGTCAAAGCAATGGTATTCCCAGTAGTAATGTATGGCTGCAAGAGTTGGACTATAAGGAAGGCCGAGTGCCGAAGAATAGATTCTTTTGAACTATGGTGCTGGAGAAGACTCTTGAGAGTCCCTTGGATTGCAAGGAGATCAAATCATTCAATCCTAAAAGAAATCAACCCTTAATGTTCCCTGGAAGGCAAGATCCTGAAGTTGAAGCTCATTTGGCCACCAAATGAGAAGGGAGCACTCACTGGAGAAGACCCTGATGCTGGGAAAGATTGAAGGTCAAAGAAGTAGGGGATGGCAAAGGATGAGATGTTTAGATAGTGTCATCGATGCAACGAACATGAAATTGAGCAAACTTCAGCGGACAGCAGAAGACAGGAGGGTCTGGTGTGATCTGGTCCATTCGGACTCGACTGTGTGACTGAACAATAACAACAACAACAAGTGAACTTAAGAAAAGATTTACAGACAACTGCAATGTTTTAAATGGGGTTAGTGCTTTCAATCCCAGGTGTTATTACTTTCTTGATCCAGAAAAGTCAGACCATTTGCAAGACATTATAGTAGTGACACCGATGGTTTTGAAGCAGAATTCAGTCTTTTCCCAAAAGTTCTAGAGAAGTATGAACAAGATAGACAAACAAAAATTGACACCATAAACCAAATGCTTTCTCTTCTTGAAGAACTAAAATGGTCTATCAGTGAACTTCACTGACTGTATACCATGGCCCTCCTCACAATACCTCCATCAGGCGCTGGATATGAAAGGACATTTTCATGTCTGCAGCAAATTAAGACCAACTTAAGGGAAAGTATGTCTAATGAACGACTAAGTAGCATTGCCATACCACCAACTAAAAAAATGGCAAAACCCCTTGACCTTGAAACTGTTGTCAATTATTTTACAGAACTGCATAAAAACTTCCACTCCTTTAGATCTACGTACCATCCTTCCTGTCTCAGTACATGACAATTCAGATAGCCAGAGGAGGCTATTTGGATACTCAAGATAAAAAACAACATGCATTGGGTTTCTTTTGTGTATAGGGACCAGGTGCCTTAGTTTGCTCTTATTTTCCTTACAGTTAGATGTTTCAGCCTTGCATGGCTTCAAAATTAGTCATTTTCTAGAGAATGTTCTGTCTGTTTAATGTGTATGCCATGGAAATGTTTATACGGCAACCTAAAACTTGTTTGAAAGCACATTTCCTTGCTATAATTTGAATTTGATTAATACATGTTATATAAAAATGAATATTGCCTAACAACATGATTTATTACAGAGGAAACATATTTAGCATTGCAGTTTTGCCATGAAATGTACTTTATTTTTCTTTCTGAAATCTCTTTACATCTATGTTAAACTTGCCCACCCAGAAATATACTTTGCCCCTTCTGTGCCTCCCCAGAATTTTTTTCCTGGCACTGCCACTGCTCACCAAGTGACACTAAGAAGGAGAAAGCAAAGAAAACCTCTTTGTGAGGAAGCATGTGAAAGATTTTATAAATGGAAATGGGAGTAAAATATAAAATTTACTCAGAATGACAATCATGCAAATCCCATTGAAATGGATGGGACACCTCTTGGTGCTGGGTGTTGTTCAGTTCAGCGAAGCCTCTGCTAGAGACATTTCCAAAGGATTGTACTTAAGAGTCCTTTCAGGGCTGTTAACTTTGCTTCTTTTTTTGCAGTTCTTGTACTTTTAAATATTATTTTGCTTTCTCCTCTTTGGTGTTAATTTGGAGAAGAAAGTGGTTAACCATCTGGAGCAACGCAAGCCCATATAGTTTGAGACAGAGACAGGATTAAAAATCTAGCGGCTTTCTAAAGACTATAAGGATTAGCGAGATCAAAAATCTCCTGATCTTTCCGTGACTCATCACCAGATGCTTAATTCAACAGTATGGTCTGCTGCCAGGGCAACCACCAAAAACACCCAAACAGAGTTTGAGGTGGGTTCTTCTGGATATGTGTTTTGGTTTCGATACTATAAAAGTGAGTGCTATGTGTTCATCTAATTTTTTATTCTTACTGTTATAAAAGTTGACCATGTGATTGATTGATTTATATGCCTTTACATCAAAGGTGGTTTACACTTCAAAACCATTGCCCAGAATATAACATATTAAAAAAGGAGATAGAAAGAGCAAAGAAAACAAGCAAACACAGGTGTAAACTTTTAGATAATTATAAAGCTGTTCCAGAATGATCAGGTGAAATTCAGGGGCAGGGAGGGGAGCCCAATGGCTGTTGGTCCCAAGCAGGCTGGTGGAGAAGGCCTTGCTGTGCCTTTCTTCTCCCTCTGCATTTTGGAGGGCCATCTTTGAGTAGTAAAATGATTATTCACTGACATTCCAGCGACATATACGCTGTATAAGCCCTTTGCAATCATTATCTTAAGAGATTTCTCTTCATTTATATGATTGTCATATAGTCCACAAAACCAGTATTGTTTTAAAAAAATGAATGTATAGTAATGGATTCATCAGTTTAAAAGTTCTATGGAGCAAAATGAATATTTCTAATTACTTAAATTCTGCAGTTAATATTTTGATCTGGCATTCTTAACAGCCAGTTTATAGAACTGTTGTGCAATAAAATAAAATAAGGCTGCAGTCCTCCAGCCAGTTATGCTCCTTTTAATCCCAGAACAACCTAAAACAATCATTATTGAAAAACTACCCTTTTTTACATACAGACCAATTAAACTATTGGTGGTTGGTGGACTGTCCCTCATCCCCTGCCGACACTAGGAGGCAGCACTGTCACTTTACAGATGGGGATCTGAGGCTGAATGATAGTGATTTGTCCCCAAACTATTCAATGACTATGTTGTTCAGGATCAGATAGCATGGTAACCAGGAAATTCTGCTGACCTTCACTAACAGGCACAGTCAGAGGCACGCTCATTAGTTGCACATGAATCTAAGCTCTAACTGCTTCTAGCATGACCAGGTACCCAAGTAATCTTATTTATTTATTTAATTAAATTTCCAGCCTGCCCTTCCCTGCACCACAGGGCTCAGGGAGGGTTACAACAGTACCCAGTAGATTTAAAATAATTGAAATGTAATCTACACAATATTCAAACCTACACAACATTGGCTAATACAGCTCACAAGATGGTAATAAGATACAAGTTGACAACTCCTCCCAAAAAACTTTCAATGTGTGTGCCCGTAGCTGAAAACTAAATACTGGGCAAGTGGCAGAAAAGCAGCAACAATAACACTGAATAAATAGCTCAAGGCCGGGTAGTGGAGGCCAATATAGTTAGATCTTCACCACCTCAGCCAAAGCCTGGCAGAACATCTCCATTTTACAGGCCCTGCAGAATTGCAACAAATCCCACAGGGTCCTGATCTCACTTGAGAGACTGTTCCATCATGCCAGGGCCAGAGCCAAAAAGACTCTGGCTAAGGCTAAGCAGATCTCCTTTGGGCCAGGGACCAGCAGCAGATGTTGATCTGTGGAGCGTAAAGTTTAGAGCATGAGGGTGCTGAGGTGCTATACACTTAAGGTTACCAACCTCCAAGTGCTGGCTGGAGATCTCCTGGGATTACAACTGATCTCTAGGCAGGGCCGGCTCGCCCACTAGGCAAACTAGGTGCTCGCCTAGGGCGCTGGGCCCGCAGGGGCGCCAAACTGCCCCTGGCCCCCCCGCGAAAAGCCCCCCACCATCGCCGCCTCCCCACCACCGCCGCCAGTGAAGAGCGCCCCGGCGGGGCTCAGGAGGCAGCGGCAGAGCTTGCTTGCCCTCCCCCGTTGGGGTGAGAGAAGACGGGGCAGCACCGCCAGCGAAGAGTGCCCTAGTGGGCACTAAAAGGCAAGCCGGCGCTCAGCTCAAAGGGAAGAGGCGGGGGTTTAAACCCCACCCCTTCCCTGGCTTGCTGGGGCGCTCGGATCAAAGGGAAGAGGCGGGGTTTAAACCCCACCTCTTCCCTGGCTTTCCTGGGTGCCCCACAGCTGTGGAGCGCCCAGGAAAGCCAGCGTTGGGAAGGAAGGGGCGGGGTTAGAACCCCCACCTCTACCCTGTCTTGCCTGGGCTCCCCACAGGTATGGAGTGCAAAGAAAAGCCAGCACTGGGAAGGAAGGGGCGGGGGTTAGAACCCCCACCTCTTCCCTGTCTTGCCTGGGTGCTCTGCAGCTGCGGAGCACCCAGAAAAGCCAGCACTGGGAAGGAAGGGGTGGGGGTTAGAACCCCCGCCTCTTCCCTGGCTTGCCTGGGGGCCCGGCAGTTGCAGAGCACCCAGGAAAGCCAGCACTCCGAGGGAAGGGGCGGAGGTAACCAGGCGCTGTCTCGGCACTCAGGCTGCTGTTCCTTCCGGTCTCCAGGCCCCACCGGGAGGTTGGCATCCCCGGTGGGGTGGGTGCCACAAGCTGGCCTGCCTAGGGCGCCCAGATACCTGGGGCTGGCCCTGTCTCTAGGTGACAGAGACCAGTTCACCTGGAGAAAATGGCTGCTTTGGACAGTGAACTCTATGGCATTATACCCCATTGAAATCCTTCCTCTCCCCAAACCCCGCCCTCCTCAGGCTCCACCCCCAGAATCTCCAGGTGTTTCCCAGCCCAGAGCGGGCAACCCTACATGCACTTATACTTTGCTAAGGGACTAAGCTATGTCAAGATCAGCTGGGCTCTCAGCTGTTTCCAGCATGTCTGGCTTGATGTTCTGACTTAGAAATATTCTATGGGCTTTTCTGCATTCTCATTTTCTTTGCTTGTGTGTTCCTGTTGCTTCAGGGTTTTTTTCTGTTCTGTGTTTTGCTTCCTTTAGTGATCGATTTGATATTACATTGTTTTATATCTGGCATAAAAACCTGCAGGCAGATATACTGGTCATAAACCAATGTATTGTCAAATTGACCCCCTCCCCACCAAAAGCAACAGGAGCACACAAGTGAGGAAAATGAGAACGTGAAAAAGCTCTGTGATGCCACAAGAGTTTCCAGGATGCACTCTTTGTTTGCCTTTCTTTTCCATTTAGGTCTTCAAACACCTTTGAACTGTTCACAAACTGCTCTCCAAGACCTTCTGCGCTGCACCCTACTGTTTGTGCCATTTGTCATTGACCCTTGTGAAATATTCATGGAAGTAACTAGCTGCGAGCCAAAAAACACTTACTTCTGAGTAGATCTGCTTGGGTTTGCTTCCTATAACTAATGGTGCTTTCTTGGATAGAGAGACCCAAGTAAAATTACTGAATATTCTTCCCTTTGAGCTTTGACTACCTTTGAGCATGAATTCTCATTTTAGGAGACATTTACTATACAGTAAGACAGTCTTAAAATATTCTGCTATGGTTTAATATCAACAACACACGATCCATACATCATACCCAAATAAAAAATGGGAAGGGCAATCAGAAGTATCAACATGTTGCAATATTCACATCCTTCCCTGCAGTTATCTAAAGTTTTATAAAGGACATTCTCATTCTCCCACAGGCCCTGCTATTCCTGTTGGGGTTGACGTGCAGGTTGAAAGCCTGGACACTATTTCTGAGGTCGATATGGTATGTAGCTTTTTTGAAAAGTCTATTTCCAGCTAGAATAGCTTGAATTTTGGTTCCGGATTAGGGCAGCGCATTATACTGTTAACATGTAAATACTTCACAAAACCAATGTGTAATAGACTGTCATTTGTGCCTGGCACTTACTGAGATGGTAAACTGTGGTCTCAAATTGCAGGTGGAGGCTGATATGATGGAATGTTCCTATATTCATTTCCCCCCCGAATATAAAAAACTATAATGTCAGGGACAAAGTTAGAATCCTTCTCCCTAGGTTACCAACCTCCCCTCATACTGTGACTTGATTTCCAGACTACAGAGATTAGTTCCCTTGAAATGGCAGCTTTGGAGAGTTACATCCATCACATCCCCACTGAGGTCTCCCCTCCTGAAACTCAGTTGGAGGTGTCCAGGAACCAGCTGCAGCAAGAAGAACCCTGCAGGAACCCGATGCAGCCAGGGAGGCCAAAGCATGCTGCAGAAGCACAGTGGCCACAGGAGACAGTGGCAGAGAAGCTTCCAGAAGAGGCAGTGACAACAAGGACAGGTTGGCAGCATCCAGGCTCGCTGGAGGCTGACCAACCAAAAGAACAGCCCAGCAATGCCTAGCTGGGCCTAAAGAATCCTGGAGGTGTGGCAACAGCAAAGGAGGCAAGGTGTTCTCCAGTTCACATGGAGAAAATGGCTGCTTTGGAAGTTGAACTTTATAGCATTACTAGGAGTAAGGCCCATTGTGGGAAGAAATACAACGAGCTCTAGAAGGAAGCTCCAGGTGAGTGTCCCGGCTGTGGCTGGTGGAGCGGCAGAGGGAAGGGGAAAGTAGAGGAAGGCAAGCCATGTTTATTTCCTTCTGCTTAGCTATAAAGCAGGGCTGTTTCAATTCATTTTGCTGTCCTAAGTGAGTAGTACGGGAGGACAGCCTCATGGTAACAGGTATGGTTCCCTCCACCCCTGACTTATGTTGATTTGGGCTTATGCAGTGGCAGCTAGGGTAGAAAAGCACCTCCTCCTATGCCATGTCTTTGGGGTTCCAAGGGTCTGGAAAGCAGTTCCATAGCCAGTTCCAGGGTTGCCAACTCTGGGTCGGGAAAGGCCAAAGCAGCCATTGTAATAGCTGGGAAATTTTCTGTAGGGGAAATGATGTGCTGTGGCTGGGGAACACAGTGATTTCTGGGAGATCTTCAGGCCCCACAGGGAGATTGGCAACTCCAGTGAAGGGAAGATTGGGATATGTATTTTACCTCAGGACACATTCAATGACTCCCAACAGCAACAGCAAAGTGTTTAGAATGTTAGAGGCAAAGGTCAATCAGGCTGCATATGCAAATGACCTCTGTATTCGGACTGGCTATTGGGAGGTGAGAGGAACAGCAAAGTGTTTAGAATTTGGAGGCAAGACTTGGTCAACGCAGCCAGTGGATAAGGGCAGCTTCTGAGTAACAGGGAGCCCACTGATTTGGAAGCGTGTGAAATGTTTGGGAGAGTCCATTACCAAAATACAATTATATATAAGGAGAGATGCCACAAACCCCACCCTCCTGAGGCTCCACTCCCACGATCTCCAGGTGTTTCCTGATCCGGAGCTGGCAACTCTAGCAAAGTGAGACTTGGCATGATACAGGGAAAGCCCAGTCAAGGAGGCCAGATCTTGGGGAGAGTACCTCATGGGGTGGAAAAGGCAATAGGCAGTCCCAGTCTCACTAGGCCTGAGCGGGCAGGAAGCAAGCTGCTTTACAGGAGGCTGGGAGGGTACTTATGGCCAGAACCTATTGGTCCTGGCTCCTGACAGACTACATTGCCTAACCTCTGGACTGGAGAGAGAAGAAAAGCCAGAGATGTCCCTCCCCCAAAGAACCCCCTAACAGGTGGGTCCAGGGACATCCAAGGGGCTTGACCACTCCCTAGACTGCAAAAAGGAGATAGTGTAAACAGGCCTGAGAGAGGGATGGAAGCAAGCCCACCTTCTCTAGGCCCATCTAAGGCTCTCCTAAGGTCCTGCCAGGAAGAAGGGAACCTGGAGGTTACTACAGCTCTCACCATTGTCCCTGCACCAGAAGAATCGGACACTCCACTGGCCCCAATTTTCCAGGAATTTTTCAAGTCAGATTTGGGAATACTATCTCTAACATCTTATTTTCTTTGTACACCCTGGTTTTCCTCATTTAAAAGGACCATTATGCTAAAATTACACACATGTAAGTTACGTCTACTGTGTAATTTGGGCCTGATTCTATGATCAAAAACACATTTAATGATAGACATTTTATACTAGAGTTGATACAGGTAGCTCTAGGATTTGCTGGATTCCTCGAGCTACCCATAGAGTTTGTGATAATTCTTAGAGCTACCCTATGTCACTTCCATTTTTTACCTGAAGTAATGTGATACTACAGCCAATATCACCGTTTTTGGGTTTTAAAAAAATATTTCTACTGCTGCCACTTAGAGCAGTGGCAGGCAATGGAAGCAGGGGTGGAAAACTCCGTGCCCTCACTGGGGGCTTGGCAGTCTATTTTATACTAATCTAGGCCAGGCTTGTTCCTGAAAATTGTTTCTCAAAATACACATGGAAGGCTGTAGAAACCATCTCCATAAAAATGAAGTTTTGTAGAAAGGGGATCTGTGTATCTTATAAAGGAGATGCATAGACTTTGGACCTGCTTGCAAATTTGCACACATAACCATATAGTTAATTATAGTTCTGGCAATACATTTACATTCATACAAGTGGGACTCCCAAAGAGTATAGCCATATGTCTATCAGGCATAAAACAGTTCTGAATGCTTACTTTACTTTAAAAATCACTATAAAGTGATTGATCAGCCTCCTAAAGGAAAGTGGAGGGGAGCCCTATGATTGCCAGATCCCAGGGGGTGGGGGGCTGCCTGCTTTAAGGGGCCATGATCCGCTGGTCTGAATCTGGCCAGCAGGGACCCCAACCCCAAAAGTTCCCAGACTGGGCCAACATGCTCAGCACAGACATCACCTAGATGTGACATCATTGCGCCGGGCATGTCACCGGTGGACATTCTAGCATCTGGCCTGAAAATAATATGGTAACATAGAGTTTCTAGCTGAATGTTAGAGCGCCCCCCCAGCAATGTGCCTAGCATGATGACGTCACTTCCGGGTGATGACAATGCGGAACACGCACTACGTGCGCGCACCAGAAGATCCCAGGAGAGGGGCTTCTTCTCTCCACCAGCAAAAGGTAGGGAGCTGGCACCTCTAGGGAACCCTCTTGGGGATGGTGCTAAATCAAGTCGTGCTGCACTAGGGTTGCCAGCTCTGAGCAGGGAAATACCTGGAGATTTGGGGGCTGGAGCCTGGGGAAGGCGGGGTTTGGGGGGGGACCTCATTGCAATATAATGCCATAGAGTCCATCTTCCAAAGCAGCCATTTTCTCCAGGGGAACTGATCTTGGTCATCTGGAGATAAATTGTAATAGTGGGAGATCTCCAGGTGCCACCTGAAGGTTGGTAACCCTATGCCACACAGCTTCCTTTGCTTTGAGCAGAGAAAGCATCAGTGAAAGCCCTATTGATTGTGTCTTGCTTTGAAAACCATATGACGTTGCCGTAAGCTGTGATCTGATATATTAAAAATCACAGTAAAAGAAGAAAATTGCATGTAGATATTGTATGTAGACTTAACTGAGGAAATTTTACCTAACGGACATAGTAATAGATCTTTTCCTTTTTCTTCCTTCTTTCACTTTGTGTAGGCTCTTTCTAATAATGTGTATGGATGTGGGGAATATAATCATGATACATCTTCTTTCTTCAGGATTTTACAATGACATTGTATCTGAGGCATTACTGGAAGGATGAGCGTCTTGCCTTTCCCAGTCACACTAATAAGAGCATGACTTTTGACGGAAGGCTAGTGAAGAAGATCTGGGTGCCTGATGTCTTCTTTGTTCACTCTAAAAGATCCTTCATTCATGACACAACTACTGATAATATCATGTTGCGGGTGTTCCCAGATGGCCATGTGCTTTATAGTATGAGGTAAAGTCACAATCAGTTCACTATCAGTTGCACTGCATTCTTTGGCCCATTCTGTTCTAGTTCCCATGAAGGTGTTTTCTGTATGCTCAAGGATTCCCCCCCCAAGAAATTGCTTTAGTTACTTCTCTGTTTCAAACCATTCAAAGTTGTCTTTCAATGGTGTACTGGGCAATATAAAAGTGGTGCTTCTCCCATATAGCTCGCCCATTGCTGTGGTGTTTGCTGTATAACATGTGTTGAAACAAGAACCTTGTGATTGTTATGGACATCCCTTGTGACATTATTCATTATATCTGTAAGGCAAAGCACCCTAATTTAACCCAAGGGTTAATGTGAATAAGAGGAGGTCTGCTTCGGCTTGCAAGTATTCGTAATCAAGCCTCCTCATAGACACCATCCTTATCTCTTTCAAGGCTGGATTCAAGAATGTGTTAATTGGCTATTAGAGGAAACCTGTGCTCGGTTCAGTAACTAGATGGGAGTGGGAGTCAGAGTGAATGTAATCATCTTCTAGAGGGTTCCAGTGAGCAAGTGCCCTGATTGGATTCCAAAGATCACCTGATGCCAAAGGGCAAGAGACTATGATTAAGAGCAATTCTGCATTGGCTTTTCCCTCTGTTGTTTTACAAAAGGAGGAGGAGGAGGAGATTGGATTTATACCCGCCCTTCACTATCCAAAGGTGTCTCAGAGCAGCTTACAAACTCCCTTCCCTTCTCCTCCCCACAACAGACACCCTGTGAGGTATGTGAGGCTGTGAGAGCTCTTGACAGAAACTGCTCTTTTTCAAGAACAGCTCTTATCAGAGCTACGGCTTGCCCAAGATCATCCAGCCAGGTGCAAGTGGAGGAGTGGGGAATCAAACCCAGTTCTCCCAGATTAGAGTCCACACACTTAACCACTACGCCAAACTGGCTCTCTCATGTTGGAAAAGAAATTCCTCTCTGCATTGCATGCTGCTTTCATTTTCTTTGATCATTTTATTGGTACCCTACACACTGCATGCTGCTTTCACTTTCTTTGATCATTGGGTACCTTCTGCATAGATTTATGGCCGTTCAGGGGTGACTTTGCAGTCAGTACAGTGTTGCCTCGAGGTATTTGAATGTGGTTTTGAGCTGCACCTTTTTCTCAAAGAAAATGTGGAGCAAATGCTAGATGCAGAATCACCCTAAGCCATAAACAAGGAGGAAGCCATGCTATTATGATTCCATAGGACAGTGGCTTTGAGTATGAAGCTTCATTGCAATGGATTGCTACATTAAGATGCTTAAACTTCTAGCCTAGACCAATGTTCTCTCTAAGCTGTGGAGTCTTGTGAGCAAAAATTCTGCTTTGTGAGCTACTGGCATTAAAGTTGTGAGCAAGCAATTTGGCTACTGCATAGATTAGTTGGCTCTGGAGCCATCCTTCCTGAGCTAAGACAGAAATGAGTGAGCTGGAGGCTAAAAAATTGTGAGCTAGCTCACACTAACACAGCTTAGAGGGAACACTGTCCTAGGCTCTAATGTTCTGAATGCTGTGCCATCTAGTGCAAGGTACCAAAGTGTTAAGATAGAAAAGTTAGGCCTTTGTTATTTTTTTTGTTAATGAATTCTAGGGTGATACTCCTTTTTTAAAGTCATTCAATAAATGTGTATATCTTTTGCAAAGGTTTTTTTTCTTGTGTGCACTTAGCCTCAGGGACCCACAGATCTGAGCACTGCTTGCTTGCCCTAGAGGTAGTGTAATATATTTGGCAAAGTATAATCTGCCCATTGAAAGTCCATGTTAAGCTTTGTGCCTAGACAAGGATCCTAATCCTCAACATCTGATTGGTTGTTTAAGAAGCACCGTCCTATCAGGACGAACCTCAAACTCTTGGGGGGAACGAACCCTATTGGTTCTTATCGCTCTAATCACATTGGTTACTTATCTGTAAATAGGCATGGCTACATTAGCCAGGAATGTTTAAAAGGAGCCCAGCTCCACTGTTGTTTTGTCATCTGTTGATCTGCTGTTTGCTGTTCTGGTTGACTTGAGCTGTTGCTGAAATAAAGCTGAATTACTTTGCTGAAATCGAGTAAAGTGTCAAACTTAACAGGTAGTGAGTGACTCAGAGGGACCAAGGTTTGGGTTCTTGACAATATCACATTAAGAGAGACATATTCTTCCCTCTATTCCCATATCATTTCAAATGTTTTCTTCATTAATTCAGGATATTTGAAATTTAGACATTCTTATCACAGTAATACATAAGCCATAAATGCCTTAAAAATGAGCAAATTAAAATCCCATTGGTATCATAGACCTGGGGTCCCCTTCCTTTTTGAGACTGTGGGCATCTTTGGAATTCTGACACAGTGCAGTGGGTGCAACCACAAAATGGCTGCTACAGGAAGTGGAGCCAACCACAAAGTGTCAGATACTGAGGCCATGCATAAATAGCAGTAACTCTTCAACATTTCAGGTAGAAGGATGCCTTTTAAAATGAACTTATTGTTTAAAATATTTTCTTGCATACATGCATCTTTCCTATAGTTCTTTTAAATAGTTTGTTTTATTTAATCATATAAAATTACAGTCTTTCAATAGAACAGAGTACAAGCATTCAAGTACACAGAATTGAAATATTGGACAATATAATAAGGATACAAACCATCAGTAAAATTGAGTGTGAACAACTAAACACATTGAACTAGAAATACAAATGCAGGGCTGAGAAGTTCATTGAAAAACAGATTTACACCAGCAGTGGAACAGGTTCTGTCAGACTAAGGAGTAGATACAATCTATTCAGTGTGAGCAGAGAAGAGAGAGTTGGCTTTTACTTAAAACATAGCAATCATTTGAGAGATCTGACCAACATTGGAGCATTATAGGTTGCCATTTCTCTAGGAGACTGGATTGGCCTGAGGTATCTCTAAATTTATCTAGATTGTACATAATTTTATCCAGGATGAAAAAATCCCATAACTTCAAGTGCCATTCTTGTAGCGATGGAATTGATGCAAACTTCCAATGAGATGCAATAAGACATTTAGCCACAATTAACATTATCATAATTAGTTCTTGTTTTGCTTTGGAGATTTTGCAATCCCCCCCCAGATTGAGAAGAATTAATTTCAAGGATAGGGGGATCAAGTGGCAGTGATTGTATGGATTTAGTTTTGAATTTGAGTCCAAAATTTTCCTATCAGTTTACAGGACCACCAACCATGGTAAAAAGTTCCCCGTTCCCCACATTGTCTCCAGCATGTTGGAGGCATTGTCGGGTTTGAATGGGCTAGTTGTGCAGGGGTTAGGTATCAACATGAAATAACCTTGAAATTTTGCAGTTGAATGTTCAGAGCTCTTGAGGTGGTGATAGGAGTCCCAGATCTGGTTCCACTGATCTACAGTGAGCTCTGTTCAAGTCTGCATGCCAGGACAACTGATATTTTAACAGTTTAGTGGAAACTGGCTGCATTAAGATTTTGTAAATTGTAGAGACCAGACCTGAACAAAGTTTATTTTGCTGACCAGCAACCTTTCAAATTCTGTTAAAGATTTACGAAGAGGTAACCTTTTAGAGTTGAATGAAGAGATAAGATTATTGAGTTGCATATATTCAAACCAAGGCAAGGATATTTTGTTCTCATGTTCCAATTTTAATATATCATGTAGTGCCCCCTTGCTGGTAACATCCCCAAACAGAGTCAGACATGCCTTTCTCATCCTGGGGTGAGCCAGCCTAGAATGGGTCATGGTCCAGATCTTTAACGTAGCTTCAGTGAAGGGATTTCTATCATTTGAGTGTGAATGCCTATCATGTATATCCCACAAGATTTCTTGAAAGGATCTAGGGAGGAAGTAATGATTTTCAATGTGTTTCCAGTCAGCTTCATATGACTCTCTATTCTGTTTAACTAGACTTGTTAAGAGTATTGCCTGATAATAACACAGTAAATCTGGTACTGCCAGACTACCTGCATTGATAGGTCTTTTAATTGTATTGAAATTGATTCTTGGTCATTTAAATTGCCAAATAAAGGAAGTAAACACAGATTGCCAGCTTCTTAAGAGACTGTCTGGAATGTAGATGGACAATGCTTGGAGATAAAATAAGATCTTTGGAAATAAGAAGTTTTTGACTAACATAGTGCTTTCTAAGAGTGACAGAAGTTTGGTGTCCCACTGCTTGGTGAGTTTTGTTATTTATTTAATTACAGCTGTGTGGTTTTAAAGCTAGCAAATCTTCCATCTTTAAGGGAATCTTGACTCCTAGATATAACCAGTAATTCTTGACCCATTTATATTTGAAATTCTGCAGAATGTAATTCCTAGAAAAAGATGTCCTAGTGATGGGATATAGCTGAGTTTTAGTGAAATTAACCTGTAGACCAGTCACTGTGCTAAATCTCTCTAGGATTGCATTGACAGGATGGAGAGAGGTTTCTGGGTTGGTGACATATACCACTAGATCATCTGTGAACAAACTGACTTTGTAAGATTGGTTATGTATAGTAATTCCTTTGACTTCAGAGTCATTCCTGATGGCCTCGGCCAGAAGTTCAATCACCGGGGCAAAGAGGAGGAGAGAGAGGGGGCAGCCTTGACGAGTGCCCCTAGTGAAAGTAATGGGCTGTGAAAAAGAACCATTAATCCAAATTTGGGCCAATGGTGATTGATACAGAGAGTTAATGGCTGTTCGGAATCAAACTCCAAAGTTCATCATTTTAACAGGTCTTGTAGGTAGCCAATTTCCGCTGAGTCAAAGACTTTCTCTGTATCAAGAGAAAGAATACAAGCTGAGGCAACTTTGGATTATTTACAAAAGTGGATAATATTTATTGTTTTTCTGATGTTTTCTATTAAATCTTGGTGGGTAATAAAACCTGTTTGGTCTAGGGAGATATAATTCCCAATTATTTAGTCGTGCTGTGAAAGTGGCTGTAAAGATCTTATAGTCAGTGCTCAGAAGAGCTATTGGGTGGTATGATTTTGGATTTGTCATGTACCTGTCCTTTTTTGGAAGGACTATCAATTTTGCCATCTTCCAAGAGCTTGGCATTACTCCCTGTATCATGACTAGATTGGACAGATCTGTTAGAACTTTTGTAAGGATATCAGAATATTTTTTTATAAAATTCAGATGTGAATCCATCCAGCCCTGGCAATTTGTTATGTTTTAGATTTTTAATGACCCCTCTAATTTCCTTTTCTTGTACAGGAAGGTCTAAAAATTCTGACAAGGACATACAAGCAGGCCTTTAAAGTTAAAGGCCTTTAACTTCCAAGGATCTGTAGAAAAAAATCCTTCTGTCAGCAGAGATACTCTGGGAGATCCAAGCACTTTCTTGCACTTGTCTGCATATGATAATTATCTATTATCCAAATGGATCAATAGTGCCTACAAACCAGAAATAATTTCTTTAGCTGATGCACTGCTGACAGTTGTCTTGGATATAATTTTCGCTTTCAGATTACTATATTTCTCCAACAGTTTAAAATATTTCTTATCTGAAAGTACTGAAAAAAATAATGGCACTTAACTTTCTGTTTTCTCAACTGTATCTGATAAAGAAAGAACCTGATGTTGATCATGGTGGTTGCTTAATACCTACACTCCGCTGCCCTTCTTCCCCCCACACACTCAGATAAGCCTTTTTAAACTATTTTTTGAAAAATAATATGGGTAAAAACAACAGAAATCCCATCAGCTTACCAAAATTGACATCAAAGACCGCTCAAACTCACTTAAATACAAAAGCAACCAGACCGGACTCAAAGCCGACAGAGACAGAAACCACCAAAATTGTGGACAAAAGCTCCCGCTCATAGCTTTTTAGGCTCAGCCTTTCATAAGCAATATCTCCCAACATTATTTGAAAAAATGGAAAGGAGATTAAGCGAAAAAATGCTTCAAACTGTACAATCTATAAAAGACCAGCTTCAGGAGAGCCAATCCTCCTTAAGAATAACCTCTCAAACAGCGGAATCTGCGCTTAAAATGGAAACTGCACTAAGATCTGACTTGAGAGACTTGCATACCTTAAAATTACGATCAAGAGATCATCTGCTGGCAGTTGAAACACAATTAAAAACAATTGAATTTAAAATTTCGTGGGATCCCAGAGGGGGCTGAGGATTCTACAAATACTGTAAACTTCATCTCTGACTGGCTACAATCAACGTTTTCATTTATTCAGCTAAGGCACCCACCATAGTAAAAGCATTCAGGTTGGCTATCCTATAAATCCACGTCGGAGAGTTCCCTGTGACTTGCTAGTGCAATTCACAGATTGGGAAACACAAAAAAAATACTTGCAGAATCAAGAATTAAAGGTTACCTTTTACTTAAAGATCTGCATATATTGGTTTTCCCTGACATTCCTCAGGAAGCTCTGGCCATTCAACACCTTCTGAAGCCTATTACTATAAAACTGCATGCTGCAAATGTTAGATATAAGTGGCTGCCTTCAGGAAAATTACAAGTAGTACAGCACGGTAACACCTTGCATGCAGCAGATGAAGATTCAGGACTGAAATTATTACAGACTCTGAGGATTTTGGAAGACATGGACCAACGGAAGTCAGAAAAATGCAAACTACAACTCCTAGCTACACCAGAAAAAAACACTAAAATCCCGATCTGCCCAAGTGCTTCTCCTGAACTGGAAGACATATCAGATGCACCTCTCACAAACTAACACATTCCAAGATCTTAATAGTGCTATCTGATCTAAATGCTAAATCTTGATTACTGGTTCTTTCATGTTTAGGTATCTTTGACAGTTCTTATTGTATCAGATGCATTAGCTTAATACAATGAGGGAGGCGGGAGGAAAGGAAAGCAGGTACAGTTGCTCCTCTGTTCTGAAGGAATCGCCTGGAGGCCTACCCTTGCAGCTCCTTTTATTAAAGGGCTCTAAGGCTGGCTGGCTGTTTCTAATGCAATCCCAATTTTTTATTTTGGTTTGTAGTTTTTTTTTTTTATAAACAAATTTTTTTATTGGAAAAACAATCAACATTTTCAATAACGGTACCAATACAATTTCGGGGAAAAAAGTTCCCAACCCTTCCCCCCACCCCCCAATAGGCTTCCAACACTGCTAATAACAAACAAAAATATATGTTAGACGGTAATCAAATTTAAACTTATATGCATTGACAAACCAGGTAACACATTATATAAAACCTCTACCATTGCAACATATTCTCAAATAACAGTATAATACAATTCCAAATTCATTTCACTTCTCGTTCAATATCCATACGTATCCAAGTTATATATTTTCCCCTTCATTCTATATTCAGTTTCTAGATACAGTTTCAATTCTTCCCAATCTTTTGTATACTGTTCTGCCATTTGTCCATTTAACTTCTTTGTCATTTTGTCCATTTCCGCTAAGAATAGCAGTTTTCTCAACCAATCATGTATATCTGGCACCTTCTCCATTTTCCATTGCTGAGCAAAGGCCATTCTCACCGACGTAATCATGTACCATAACAGTGTCCTTTTTTCTTGTGGAATTTTTTCCATTGTCAAACCGAGGAGAAGAAGTTCTGGCTTTCTCTCAATTGGGATTTTTAATATTTTCTGCATCACACAATGTATATTAGACCAATATGTTTTCGCTTTATCACATGACCACCACATATGGTAAAAAGAACCCTCTATTTTTTTACATTTCCAACATTTGTTACTCAAGTTCTTATCCATACTAATATTAGCAATCTTTTTTGGTGTCATGTACCTTGGTGTTTAGTCATGCCGGCCACATGACCACGGAAACGTCTTCGGACAGCGCTGGCTCTTCGGCTTTGAAACGGAGATGAGCACCGCAACCCTAGAGTCGGATTCGACTGGCTTTCGAGCAAGGGAACCTTTACCTTTACCTTTTTACCATCTATACATCATCTTATAACAGTTCTCTTTTACATTGGTACAAGTAGACATTTTAAAAGATCTTTTCCACAAAAATTCCCATGATTCCATAGAAATTTCTTTGTTCATATTTATGGCCCACTTTATCATTTGCTCTTTTACAGTGTCGTCCAGTGTATATACAGACAACAAAATTTTATACATCTTTGAAATCATTTTCCGCTCTCTATTCAACCATAAATTTTCAAATTCATCATACATGGCTCTAAAGCCAAACTCTTTACAATCTTTTTTATAAATATCCCTTATTTGACAATATTGTAACCAACCGTATTCGAATTCTAATTCATTGTTTGGCTTTAAAACATATTTTTTCCCTTCTTTTTGTAATAATTCCTGATATTTCAACCAGTCATGACCTTTATGTTCAGAAAACCGATGTATAACAGCAGCTGGTACAATCCACAAAGACCTCTCGTCCGAAATTGTATCCTTGTACCTGGACCATGCATCAAACAACGTCCTCCTTACATAATGATGCTTAAACATAGAATCAACTTTATTTTTCCCATACCAAAGATAGGCATGCCAGCCAAATCTGCAATCGTGTCCCTCGAGAGCTAACAGCTTTCTATTTTCCAAATGAATCCAATCGGATAACCAAGACATACATACAGCTTCATGATACAAACGCAAATTCGGAACTTGGAAGCCACCTCTGTCTTTAGTATCATACATTATCTTCATTTTAATTCTTGGCTTCTTTCCTGCCCAGATGAACTTAAAGATTTCTCTTTGCCATTTGACCAACACTTTCCCATCCTTCACAATTGGTATTGTCTGAAACAAAAACATTAACCTGGGCAATACATTCATTTTAACAACGGCAATTTTTCCAAGAAGAGATAGTCTTAACCTTTCCCATTTTTCTAAATCACTCTTTATCGAACCCCACAATTTTTCATAATTATTTTTAAACAGATCTATGTTTTTCATTGTGATTTCGACTCCCAAATATTTAACCTTTTTAACCACTTCACATTCTGTCACATTTTGTAACATTTGTTGCTTTGAACCAATCATATTTTTACACAATATCTTAGATTTATTTTTGTTGACATAAAACCCTGCAAGATCGCCAAACTCTTTCACTTTTTCAAATACCTTAGGCATATTATTAACAGGATCTTCAACAATAAACATGATATCATCCACAAATGCTCTTAATTTAAATGAAAAACCTCCAATATTCAAACCTTTTATGTTATTATCATCTCTAACCGCTTGTAGCAAAATCTCCAAAATCCAGATAAATAACAATGGTGACAGGGGACAGCCCTGTCTAGTACCTTTTCTTACCCGGAACACATCTGTTGATTCTGCATTCACAATCACCGAAGCTTTTTGTTCTTTATATATCGATTGAATCATTCTTATAAATTCTGCGCCCATCAAAGATTTCTCAAACACTTTAAACATAAATTCCCAATTCAAATTATCAAAAGCCTTCTCTGCATCCAAAAATAAAAAAGCAACTTCTTTTTCAGGGTGTTTATCATAATACTCAATTGCGTCCAAGACAACCCTCATATTGTCTTTAATTTGTCTATTTGGTAAAAATCCAGCTTGATCCTCAACAATAGTGTCCTTCAAAAACTTTTTAAGGCGCTCTGCCAATATTTTTGCAAATATCTTATAATCGTTGTTCAATAATGAAATGGGCCGATAGTTCTTTACATTTGTTAAATCTTGCGTTTCTTTAGGAATTAAGGTGATTGCAGCTTCATTCCAGGAATCTGGAATCTTTCCTGTCCTTCTAATTTCGTTTAAAAGAATCTCCAACACCGGGACCAAGTCTTCATGAAATTTTTTATAAAATTTAGCTGAAAAGCCATCCGGGCCTGGAACTTTAGAAATTTTTGCCTCAGCTATTGCTTTACTGATTTCTTCTTTAGTTATTACAGCATTTAAAAATGTTTTCATTTCAGGGTTTGGTTGTATCAAATTAACTTTGGATAGGTAATCCAACATTTTTTGAGGATCCGCTTGCTTCACTTGAAAGAGAGTTGCGTAGTATTTATAAAATTCCCTCCTGATTCCTCCTGGGTCTGAGATCTCTTTATTTCCATCTTTCAAACAAGTGATTGTTTTATTCTCTCTTCTTTTCTTCAATTGCCATGCTAAATATTTGCCAGGTTTGTTTGCACCTTCAAAGGATTTCTGTTGCAATTTTTTCAAGTTCCAAAATACTTCTTTGTTCAACCTTGCCTCATATTGCTCCTTTAAAATCCTCAATTCTCTCAAAATCTTCTTTTTGCCAGGCCTTTTCTTAAGTTCTATTTCTTTTTTCCGAATATTTTCCATAATTTCTTTGTCTATTTTCATTTGTTGTTTCCTTTCATTATTATTAATTGCAATCAGATGTCCTCTCATCACAGCCTTGTAGGCTTCCCATACCGTTTGCGTCTGTACACTCTTATTTAAGTTCAATTGAAAGTATGTTTGGGTTTCTGTCCTTATTTTATCCACAATATTTTGCTTGTCCAGCAAATCTTCATTAAGTCGCCATCGAAATTTTTTTCTCTTAACATACGTTGACCATTTTATCGGACTGTGGTCAGAAAGAGTCCTAGGTAATATCTCAATTTTGCGTGTTTGCAAGATTAAATTCTCTGTCATCCACATCATATCTATCCTTGAAAAAGATTCATGTCTTGATGAATAAAAAGAGTACTCTCTATCCCTGGGGTTTTTAACTCTCCAAACATCTGCCAAGTGTTCATGTTTAGTCAATTGAAAAAAGACTTTAGGAAGTTTGCCCATGGCATCAATTCCTTTTTAGATTTTCTATCAACAACATTGTCAACAGTACCATTAAAATCACCCATTAAGATCATTTGCTCATAGGTCAACTGTCGTAGCTGTTCCCACAAATCCTGAAAAAAGTTTTCCTTCGCACCATTGGGAGCATAGAGATTAACAATTAATGTCTTTTTATTCTGCAACACAACTTCTACCGCCAAAAATTTCCCTTCATTGTCTTTAAAAATTTCTTTTGGTTCCAACTCCTTTTTAATATATATAACAACTCCTTTTTTCTTTTGGGAGGAGAGTGAATAAAATTCCTCTCCTAGTCTTTTTTGAATCAAAAATTTGGCATCAGATTTTTTAATATGTGTTTCTTGCAAGCAAACAATATCACATTTCTGTTTTTCCAACCAGAGTCTGACATTTTTCTTTTTTTGGGGTGAGTTCAGTCCATTAACATTCCATGAAATTATTTGACTCTCCATGTTAATTTTATGATTATTTATCAGAGTCTTTAAAATTATCATTGATGAATCTGGTCATTTGCTCAACTGACTTGATGGTGACTCTCTTCTGCTTGAACGAAAAACTGACGCCTTTAGGAATTTCCCATCTGTATCTTATGCCCTCTGTTTTCAGCTTGTCAATCAGATCTTTGAAAAGTCGTCTATCCTGAAGCATTGCTCTGGGTAGTTCCTTTAGGACCATGATTTTCTTGTTGTCAATTGTGAAATCTTCCTGAAATTGTTGCTTAAACAAATCCTCCTTCAGCTTTTTAGATATAAACTGGACAATTACATCTCTGGGTAATTTTTTCCTTTGTGCAATCGCAGAGTTGACTCTGTATACCACATCAATCTGTGCCGCCACTTTCTCCTCTTCCATTTTCAAAAAGTCTGCAACAGCATCTACCATAACTGAATGGATGTCCTCATTCTTGTCTTCAGGGATCCCCCTGAATCTCATGTGGTTAATCATTGCATTATATTGGACCATCACATTCACTTTATCTATTTCTATAGTGACCTCAGCTATATTAGATGCTACTCCCTTCACCCTTACATCCATCTCATCTGCTCTTTTAGTCAACGTCTGTATCTCTTTTGTAATTCCAGACATTTCTTTTTTCAGCTCTGTTACTTCTGTTATTACAGTCTTTTCCAACTTCAGAATCGCGTCCATCACCCGTTTCTCCATAGCTTCCATCATGCCCTGTAGCTTTTTTTCCTCTTTCCCAGCCATTTTCGGGGAGGACCAGGAATTTGCCCTCTGTCGTTGCCGCAGGTCGTAAGCCGTTGTTCAAAGTTTTCCCTCCAACCCACTCTAAATCAAAGTCCTTCTTGTGCCCATCTAAATCGCACTAGTTCCACTTTTTTCTATTGAGGCTTTCATTTAAAATCAAAGAAAATTTTTCTGACCTTCCCAAAATGGCGGGCGCAATTTCTCTATGGTAAATGGTTCTTCTAGGTACTCACTTCCTGTCCGGCAGTCTTGATGGTCCCCCTTGTTCCTGATTTCCTCCCTTCTTCCGGCCTCCTTGGTCTTCTCTAGGACGATTACTTGTCTGGTCTGAAGTCACTTCCTGTTTTGCCGATTTCTGCTGCAGCAGCTACAGTACTTTTCCACTGTAATTCTCGCTGAGTTGCTGTTAGTTTCTATTTTAAAGTCAATAATCTAACCGCAGGAATGATCAACAATCTGGCTTTTTGGCCTTTTTAAGCTGTTTAACTGCACTTTTTCCGCTCCAATGTTAGTACGACAGATACAGCACGATCATGCGCTTCATCGGATGTTGTTTATTTTCGGCCAAAACGTGTCTCCGGTGAGCAATTTTAAAAAGTTACCTTCAAAGTCCGTGTCTTGTTATAGCAGTGTTTCCTTGATGTCAGTTTCCGTAGAATGTCTTGGAGGTCTGGGTCATGCGTTCTTATGTTGAGAATCCAACTCGGTGGGGTCTTGTAGAGAATTTCCGAAGTGCCTTCTCTGGGGGAGGGGATCAAGGCTGGTCGCGACGCTCTTTAAAGCCCCGCTATCAGCCGATCTCAACTCCCTCTCGGGCCAGGCTCGCTGCCAGTCACCCCCCTGCCTGGGGGGATCTGCGGTGGGCTATATGGAGCCCACCCTGTCGTCAAGACCCTCCGTATGCTCTGGGAGCTCTGAGAGCAAGCCAGAACACATTAGGACGCCATGAATCCCAGACCGGAAGCCATTTTGGTTTGTAGTTTGTAAGTGTTTGACTAAGTCTTAAGAGTGCATTATAGTCAAACTCACTTTAATCTTTTATTTATTCTTTCATTTGATAGTGCCTTATAATTTATCCTTGTGGTCAAATTGATAAATTGCGGTGGGAGGGGGAGGGGACAGGGGTGATTAAATTGTTTTGTTCAATTAAATATGGTGCACTTGATCCTCACCTCTATAATTTAATTCTCCAGTTTAATTCGTCTTTTAATCAAATAATTCATAGTAGTCATTTAATAGTCTTGTAAAAATATATTAATTCTATTGTTATTTTTATAGATTATATATGGCATAGCTATAGACTAATTTCTTGAATTTTAATTAAAATTAATTCTTATTGTAATTAGTTGATTATTAACAGTTAATCACATATTGTCATAACTTGAAGATAGTAAAGCACCTTTCTTATGCAACTATTTATACTTCCTGTTCTTTCACTGAGTCTTCTTTATTGGTCATTGAGGGATTCAAACATTGCATATTGTGCATTAAAAATTATCTTGATAAATTTTGACTTGATTTATTGATGAGAAATATTATCTCAAAGGTTATTGCCTGCTGTTCTTTTTTAAAATACACTAGGTTGTACTTAACTTTCCATTATGTCTCCTGCTCTGAAAATAAGCTCAATCAATATTAGGGCCCGTAACAATATGGTCAAGAGAAAGAGAATGCCACAACATGCAAAAAGTATTCACTTGGATATTCTGCTTATTCAGAAGTCCCTTATACACTCCCAAACTGATCCTATCCTGAAGACTTCACTATATCCATATCAATTTCTGGCTCCAGGCTCTTCTAAATCCTGGGGAGTTGCAATTCTGCTGGCAAAGAACCTCAACTTTATTTTAAATGCCACAATTATAGACCCACAATGCCATTATTTGTTCATTAAGGGGTTACTGGAAGTGAAAAAATTAACACTAGCTTCAATATATGCTCCAAATTAAACTCAGATCCCCTTCTTAGATGCCACCTTTGCTGAACTTACATAATTTCAAGATGGAGACCTTATTATTGGAGGTGATCTAAACTTTATAGCTGACAGTAAACTAGACAGATCCTGGCCCACTCCCAACAAAGCTCATAAAGCTTCATCTAACACCAAGCTCACTCAGCTCTTTTCCACATACCAACTATGTGATGCTTGGAGAATGTTACATCCAACAGAGAAGAATTATACTTATTTCTCACCCAGACATAATATATTTACAAGAATTGATCACATCCTTGTCTCCCAATCTTTGTTACCTTCTGTCACTTCTATATACATTGAAGCAAGACATTTAACAGATCGTGCTTGCCTGGAGGGTAAGGTGGACTTTAATGCCGGACGATACATGGAACAAACATGGTCTTTAGACAGAAGTATTTTAATGCAAGAATCTGTAAGAGCAAAGGTAGAACTGGATATTAAGGATTTCTTTAAAGACAATGCTTCATCTGATGTATCACCATCCCTTCTCTGGGATATGATGAAAGCAGTTCTAAGAGGCTCCTTGATTGCCATCACATCTAATCTGAGGAAAGAAAAAGACGTCTTAGAAAGGGAGTGACAGACTGCATTGCCTCACTAGAATGGAAACAAAAAATTATAGGCAGTAAAAAAAAAAAATCTGAAATTACTAGCTGAATGTAAGGTACCGGAGAATATGGAAATTACGCACATCCAGAAAAATTTTCTATATTCAAAACAGAAGTTCTGGCAGAAATCTCCCAAAATATTCATATGCTGGCTTGGAGAGTTAGAGATAAATGTAAAACATCTTTTGTTGGCTCTTTGAAAAGCACAGATGGCTCTCACTGATTCTCAGCTAAAGATATTGCCAAAATGTTTGCAGAACACGACATGAAATTATACTAAAAACCTTAAACAAGAAGCAATTGATTCATATCTAGATTCTCTACCATCGTTACCCCATGCATCTCCAGAACACACAGCTCGTATGGAAGCTTCTATTACCTTACAGGAATTACTTGATACCATCAAAGATCTCAAAACTAATAAGGCCACTGGCATTGATGGCCTGCCCTCAGAATTCTATAGGACATTTAGTGCCTCCATCTCAGAACATCTTTTATCCACACGCAATATGGTTCTACTAAGAGGCATCATGTCAATGTCTTGGTCAGAATCCGTTATGGTGGTTATTCCTAAAGATAAGAAAGACCCAACAATTCCATCTTCATATCATCCAATCGTGCTTTTCAATCATGAGACTAAAATTTTCACAGCAATTCTCGCTAACAGGCTAAAATCCTTAATTTCTTGCTATATTAACCTGGATCAAATGGGCTTCATCCCGAATTGCCAGTTGACTGACAATGTGTGACAAACCATTGCTATAATCATTCATGGGGAACATGTTCAAAAGGAGTCCATGATCACTCTTGATTTTGAAAAGGCATTTGATTCAGTGGAAGTGCTATACATGATCTCTTTATTTATAAGACTGGGGTTTGGGGACAATTTTCTGAGGGTGTTGCACATGTTATACACTCACACTAAATCAAAAGTGAGAGTTTATGGAAATACTTCACCCTTTTCCCAACAGTCAAGGGGGACTAGACAGGGCTGCCCCCTGTCACTTCTAATTTTGGTCTTGTGATGGAACTCCTAGCAGAAAATCTTTGAAAGAACTGAACATTTACCAGAATAAACATTGGAGGTTATGATCATAAAATAAATCTCTGTGCTGATGATCTTACCCTATACATCTCAAATACTCATCGATTCCTACCGGTTATACAACAAATCCTGTCCAGATTTGAATCTATTTTGTCCCCTCCCCCCCATGTTTATTTATATATTTTATAGCACAAACAGTACATAAAGTATCACTCAATATACAATTTACATTGAGTCTGTTCTTAATTATTCTTACTTATCCATTTATATAATCTTGACCATCTTCTCAAGAAAAATTCTTCTCCTTTTCCCTGAATCAACAAGCTTAATTTAGCCAATTCTGCTAAATTTAACAGTTTCAAACTAATCTCTTCTCTACTAGGAATTTTTTCAGATTTCCAATATCTGGCCAAAAGTATTCTTGCCGACATTATTATAATTGTAACTAAGTAGACATCACAATAATTACGATTTTCCGGTACAATATTCAGCAAATATATTACTGGATCTAAGATTATATGAATCTCCATAATTTCCCAAATTATCCTCTTCTCCCAAAATCTTTGAATTTTTACACATCGCCACCACATATGATAGAATGAGCCTATATTACTCTTACATTTCCAACACTTGTTTGAGCTGTTCACATAACATTTTGCTATTTTTTCTGGAGGCCAATACCATCTATGAAACACTTTAAGAATGTTTTCTTTATATGAAATGGCTCCCATTAATTTGATTTCCATATTTTGGACCACTTTTCTATTTCAATAGTATGTCTCACATCTTTCATCCATAAAATCATTACCAGTTTAACAATTTCATGTTCCATATACTCTTCTATTAATAATTTGTACAACCTCTGAATCATTTTATCATTAGACGAGAGCCAAATTTTATCTAGCACATTCCTATTGTCCTCAAAGCCCTGAATTGTATCTTTACTGTATCTTGATTTTAATTGTAGACTTTCCCACCAAGAGAGCTGCATATTGTATTGTAAACAAAGATTATTCTCTGATTTAAGCTTGCTGTTCTCATCTAATAACATGTTGTATGTTATTCTATTATGTTTTACAATAAGTGTTGGTTTTACAAAGGCTTCCATGGGAGAAACCCATCTAGGAATTTTCCTATAATATCTCTGTTTGATTCCATACTTTTATTAATGATCCTCTCACTATATGATTCTGAAAACTGAAATGAATCTTATCCTTTTCGTTCCAAACGTACACATGCCATCCCATATATAGATCATGCCCTTCCAACTTTAAACATCTTGAGTCTTCCAGGTTAATCCAATCTTTAATCCAACACAATGCTGCCACTTGGTAGTATAGCTTCCAATTTGGAACACCAAGTTTCTGTTTTCTTCTGTAAAAAATTTAATCCAGTTTAAGTGTTTTGCTGCTCGGCTGCACTCCATCTCACTCTGATGGGGGGGAGCCAATATTCGGCTGATGGGAAGAGTCCGAGTTCATCTTGGACCCTCCTGGGATCTCTGTAGGAGATCCTCAGCTTGGGGAGCTGAGGAGAGCCTGTTCCAAGGTGACGGCCAAGGAATTGAGGCTCACCTTCTTCCCTGAAAGGTCCTGTCACCGCAGAGCCAACATGGCACCGAGAGGCAACTGCTGGACGAGCGGACACAATCAAAAGTTTTGAAATGCTTCTAAAAGTCTTCCAAGGCTTCAAAGCATGAGTTAAGCAAAGCTCAGGTGATTAAAAGCATCTACAAGAACCTTGGAAGCACCTAAGTGCAAAGCAGCAGGGGAGGAAGGAAACCCAAGAATCCCCCCCCCACTTATAGTAAAGTGGTTTTAAAACAGGATTTAAAAACTTTCTGAATTAAGCTAAATGCATTAGAATACCAGTGAAATTGAAAACTGCATAATAACATGAAGCAGAAAAAAAATTAGTCAACATTATTTTGTTTTGGGAAACTTCTTGTTGATATTATGGCTGGGAGAGGGTGGAAGGCGGGTCTGGAGAAAAAATGCAGACCAGAAATAGCCAACCAGCGACTCCCTCCCACAACCAGGAAGTAACAGCAGATATTCCTACACTGCTGGCGAATGCATTACACCCTCTAATGGAACAGATTACTAATCTTAGCATTAAAATGGATAATTTGCAGAAACAAATGTCCCAAATAGACAAGAGGACTTCAGTGACTGAAAAGACATTAGAAAAAATGAGAAAATGGACTGAGAGTATTAATAAAAGAGCAGATGAAGCAGAGAAAGAGAGATCCTCCAATAAAACTCAGTTAACACAGCTCCAGCTGGAAAGATTCATGTACATTTTACACTTCCAAGGGATCCCAGAAGATAAAAATGAAGATTTAAAGGTTCTCTTAGCAGAGACTTTGGCTCCAATAATGGATTATAAACAGGAAGATTTATTGAAGGAGATGAGCTGGCCTTACAGAACTTAACCAGACTTTATAAAAAGAAATAAACTCCCGGGAGAAATATGTCTGAAATTTATGAGACCGTCTACCAGAGATCTGGTGCTGAAATCTACACAGGGGAAACCCTTGAAAATCAAGAATGAAGAGATAAAAATCTTGAAGGATATCCCCTTTGAAATCAGAAAGCGGAGGAAACCCTACAGGGATCTTACTCTCTATCTTCAGAAGGAAGGAATTCCCTATAGATGTCATTCCCTGAAGGGCTGAGTTTTAAATTTAAAGATAAAAATTCAGCATTGACACTGTTCCTAAGGTGGAAAAATTTGTAGACCAATACTTCAATCCTAAGCAATGCAACAAAGACAAGAAATCTAAAATAGGAGGAAGAAGAAGATGAAGAAGAATCCTAATCACAGGATTCATCAAGTGACAGTTACAAACCTAATAGTTCTTCAGATACATCGGAATCAGAGAAAGGTGCAGCTGCTCCCAAACCTTGAGGAAAAAAGAAACGCAAGAAGAAAAGACTCTAAAACTAAGTTAATTGTTGCAGTTTTTGAAGAATAGATTGCTAATACAACTTTTTACTATTTTTTGTTAGTTCTTTGTGTAAGCAATGACAGTTCTGTATTTTTAGGTGACAAAGATATATCACTATGTAATCAGATCATGTCACCTGTTAGTCTGTCCCTCCCTTTAACCATTAGTTGTTTTAGAGTTAGGGTTATAGTTTACCCCCCGCACATTCCAGTAGTGTCAATTGTATTAGTTTTCCTTTCTCATTTCCCATAGAATTCAGAGATAGGGACTTAGTCTCCTTACCCCATATCCATTAGCATTGCAAAATCAATAAAATACTTATATATGTATATTTTTAAATTTTATCCTGGCTCTTTTCGGATGCCAAATAAATTGCCTAGTTATTTTTTTTAAAGAAATTTTATTAACAGCATATAGTAATACGTTCCATAATTGGTAACCAATTCTTAACATATCCTTTTCTACAATTTTCTATCCCCCCCTCCCCTGGCTTCCAGCGATGCTCCACCCCCATTAATATTTCTGTCAATATTCTCTTACATTCAATTCTTATTCAATATTAAAATCTTCATTTTCAATATTTTCCTTTTCTATTTCTCACTATTAGGTAACATTTCTAATACAATCCATTTTCTTACTACACTTCTATTCTTAATAGTTGTCAAAGCAAAGCAATCTATTTTTCACATCCCAATTGAGTTCTAGATAGTCTTTAAAGTCTTTCCAGTCTACTAAAAATTCTTCATCTTCTTTTCCATTTAGTTTTCTTGTCAATTTGTCTATTTCTATCATGAAAATCATTTTCCTTATCCATTCCCATTTGTCAGGTATCTGCTCCTGCTTCCAAAATTGAGCATAAGTCATTCTTGCAGTTGTAATTAAATACCATAACAATGTTCTCTTTGTTACTTTAACTTCTTCCAATTTGAGCCCTAAAAGTAACATTTCTGGCTCTTTTTTCAAAGTACATTTCAGGATTTTCTGAATTTCATTATGGATCTCAGTCCAAAAAGCGAAATTGCCTAGTTATTTTATCCAGTTCTGTGAAAAAATTATTTCTCTTAAGTATTGGAATATTCTGTGCTAAAAATAGAAAATCTTGGTAATATGTTAATCTTAATTGTAGCAATTTTCCCCAACAAAGAAAGTTGTAGATCTTTCCATTTATCTAAGTCTCTTTTAATCTCCCCCAATAGTTTATTATAATTATCTTCTAATAGGTTACTGTTTCTGTTGGACAATATAATCCCTAGATACCTTGCTTTTTTGACAGTCTCCATATCTGATATTTTTTGGATTTCTTGTGTCATCTCCCGCAAGCAA
The DNA here is from genome assembly GCA_029375565.1 of Gekko gecko. Lineage (NCBI taxonomy): Eukaryota > Metazoa > Chordata > Lepidosauria > Squamata > Gekkonidae > Gekko > Gekko gecko. The sequence continues at coordinate 219,424,121 of JAPDNY010000001.1, forward strand.
TTTTTGGTTAGCAACTTGGTTTTTTTAAGATTAACTTTAAGTCTAGCTACTGCACCATACTCTCTTATTAACTCTAGTAAATGTATCATTGACACTTGAGGGTTCTCCATTATAAGCAATAAATCGTCTGCAAAATTCAACAATTTATATTCTTCACCTTTCACTTTCAATCCTTGTATCTGTTCATTCTCTCTTACTAGTTCATTTAACATTTCAAGTGCAAATATAAATAACAGTGGGGAAAGTGGACAACCTTGCCTTGTTCCCTTTTGAATTTCTATTTTTTTGGTCAAATCCCCATTTATATGCAAATTGTTCCTTATAAATTGCTCTAACCATCATATAGAAGTTTGTTCCACAATCCCATAAGCTTAACTTTTGTAACAGGAAATCCCAAGATACATTGTCAAAGGCTTTTTCCACATCCAAAAGCATCAGGGCTAATTGTTCCTCTGGATGTTGTTCGTAACATTCTATAACATTAATAATAGTCGTGATATTGTTTCTTATATATCTTTTCAGAAGAAACCCTGCTTGGTCTTAATGAATAATTTCCCTTAGTACTTTTTTAAATCTTGTAGCTAAAATACTTGCAAATATTTTGTAATCAGCATTTAGCAACAAAATAGGTCTATAATTTTTAATTTGATTCTCTTCAGTATTTGGTTTAGGTATTAGCGTAATTATCGCTTGATTCCAGGAATCTGGTAGTTTACCTATTTTCCCTATATCCTGTAGTACATCTTTTAACAGCAATATTATCTGGTCTTCATATGTTTGGTATATTTCTATTGGTAGACCATCCAGGCCCAGAGTTTTCTTTTTCTTCTGCTTCCTAATAGCTTCCACTATTTCACATATGATAATTGGGTCATTTAATTTTTTTTTGTTCTTCATTAAATTTTTGCTTATTTCTTTTTATTAAATATTCTTTAATTAATTCCACATCTTCACCCTTCCGTTGGTAAAGTATCTGATAAAATTTTTGAACAATCTGTTTTAGATCTTGAGCTTTATACTTTTCTTCCTCCATATCATTTTAAGTGCTAGTATTGTTCGTTTTGCTCTTTCTTAAGCCGGTAAGCTAACCATCTTGAAGGCTTATTAGCATTCTCAAAATAGTATAACTTTGCATACTCAATTTTCTTTGCTATTTCCTGTGTTAAAATTAAATTTATCTTATGGTGGAGTAAATTAATTTTTGATTTAGATTCTTGAATATTTACATTTTGTTTCAGTTGATCTTCTGCCACTTTAATTTGTTTGCTAAGTTGCTCATAGTTCTTTTTTTTTTTCCCATGCTTCTTAATTAATTAACCAGCATCTAATGAAAGCTTTGAATGTATCCCATATTATGTGCATTGCCATTCCAGGTTGTACGTTTCTTTTAAAAAATTCCTGAATTTCTATTTTCATTTTTTTTATAAACATAGGGTCTCTGAGTAAGCCAGAATTCATTGTCCATCTTGTTCTTTTCAGTATATAATTGAAAGTCAGCATTATAGGATTGTGATCGGCATATGTATTTAGTAAAATCTCTGAATCTATTAGCTCTTTTAATATTGATATAGATATCCAAGCCATATCGATCCTTGACCAGGAATTGTGCCTTGTCGAATAATACGTAAAGTCTCTCTTACTTATATTCCTGGTTCTCCATGTGTCTACCAAATTGAACTCTTCTGTGATTTGTAAAAAGTTTTGGTTAAACTGGTTCCTTTTGTTTTTGTCTTCTGATTTCTCCTGTCCATATCTTTATCAAACACTGCATTATAATTACCTATAATACAAATGTTACTAATCTCTTTTATTGCTACTACTTTTCTTAGTTCTTTTTAAAAAATCTTGATTCTGATTGGGTGCATAAATATTCACAATAATCGATTCTATACCTTTTCTAGTTATCACTATTGCCACTATTCTTCCATCCTTTGAAGCAAATAAAAGTTCCAGATGTAAATATTCCTTTACATATGTTACTACACCCCCCCTTTTTTTTATCAGAGGCACTAAAAGCCACACCTAATTTTTTATTTGCAAGATATTTCACGTCATCTCTTTTGATATGCATTTCTTGCAGGCAGACTATATCTGCTTTTTGTTTTCCAGTTTGATGATATGCTCTTCTTCTTTTTTGCGGTCCATTCAGCCCATTAACATTAATTGAGAGTATTTTCAACTTCTTAGCTTGTTCCATTTTTATTTTTGTTACTATCTTCCCCTCTCTTTCTATATTGATATCTTGTTTGGATGTTTGAGGGAATGTCTATTCTTTTTCTTCCTCTTTTCGGCTTCTCTTTTTTTCCTTTCTGAGTTTCTTGTTCTTGCTTCTCTCCTTCCACTTCCGATTCTTCCTCTCCTTCTTCCTCCTCATCTTTCTGCCAGCCTAAATCCTCTCCATTCTTCTCAAGAAAATTTTCTACCTTGAAAATTGAGTTTAGATTATATCTTCTTCCACCATATTCAAATTGGACTCCTTCTGGAATTAACCATCTGTACTTGATATCGTTAACTCTTTGGAGTTAACTCAGAACATAGTATTTTTGTCTTTTCCCCCTGACTCTCCAGGGAATTTCTTTTAAGAATCTAACCTCTTCATTTTGTATAGTAACTTTTTTCTGATTTGTAGCCTTTATTATATTTTCCTTCAATTCTTTTTTATAAAATTTTATATGTACTTCCCTTGGCACTTTATGTTTCCTCACATAAGCAGAGTTTTTTCTGTATATCGTGTCAATTTCTGCAGATATCTCTTCTTTGGTTCCTAACTCTAATTGATCTGCTGAGTTTTGGCAAATTTCTTCTCTTAAACTTTTTTCTAAATTTTCCAATATATTTTGGCACCTTAAAATAAGGGCTGCCCTATCCATTTCTAATGAAATAAAAGTTTCTTCCATTTTATCTTCTTTAGACTTTATTTCCTGAATTTCTTCATCCAACTCTTTAATTTTTCCTTTTATTGTTTCATTACTAGTAGCAATTTTTAAAATTTCTTGTTTGTTTTCTATTATTTATTTTTTAATCTTTTCAGTTTTGGTTGTAAGTTGGTTAGACATCTCATCATTTTTTTGTTTAATAGATTCTACTACTTGTGCCACTGATTCTAAGATCATAGCTTTTAAATCTTTAATAGTTAATTGGGATATTGACATTGAGCCTGATTTTTGTTGGGTCAGGGTACCTAATTGACTTGGAGATGGTAATGATGATTTCCTAACTCCACTATAACCAGAGGCCATAGGAATATCCTGTATTTCTTATTTTATTGATGCTTACTGTAAATTTATTATTATTTATTATTTATAAGACACTATGTCTCCTCTTAACTTTATTGAAACTATTTGGCTTATTGCATTATTTTTTTATGCTCTGCCTTTGCACTTTCCCTTTATTCTCAGGTCCCCTCTATGTTCTCTTCTTATGTTAATTCTCAGCCCTTTTCAGCCTCTTTATTACTGATTTTATTGGATCTCAGCCCTTTCCAATCTCTCTAATTCCATCTCTTTAAGTCTCAGTCTTTCCCGGCTTCCGGTTGGAGTTAAAATGGCGAGTTGACGCACTCTGCGAATTGTGCAGGGTGGATGATAGCCCCTTTTGACAGTTTGGACCTTTTACTGGTCCAACGCAGCACTCCCCAGGCGGGGGGGTGGCAAGCAAGCAGCCAAAGTCCAAGCGGGAGTTGAGATTGGTGTGGGCAGGCTTTGGAGGAAGTCTGTTTATGCTTTGATCCCCTCCCACGAAACGGGCAGTTGCGAGACAACACTACAGGAGCTAATCGGGCTGACAATTCAGCATAAACCCGTCATCTACCGACCTCTTTACCATCAAAGTCAACAGTAAGTTAAGAAGAAGCAATGCGAAACCCCGAGATTGAACTGTAAGGTAACAAAGAACTTTTGCTTACCGGTTTGAAGACACAGAGAGATTTGAATCAAGCGGCTTAGTGTACAAAAGCATTTCTGATGTAATCCGCTTTGTTTGGAACTGAAAGAAGCTTTCTAGAACGTGAAAATAGCGAAAAAGAAACATCTGTTTTGCATTCCTGTGGTCAGCTAGAGATAAACTGTGAGCTGTAAAAATGAAACTGATGTGAATCTGTGCTACCAAAAACAAGTTCCGGCTGAGAAAAGATGAGTTTGGGGCAGGAGAGGCATTTTAAAAGACTGAGTCACCGGAAGGAGTAGGAAGAGTTAGTGCGCTGCACAGGAAGTCGGATTTTCAGGACGGACACCAAACCGGAAGTTACAAAATTGCCTACTCTTGCCAAAAAACCATAGAGAAATTGCACCCGCCATTTTGAGGAGGACTAATTTTTTAAAATTGAATTTGAACTATAAAATTAAAGAGAAGAAATATATAAAGGCAGCGGTTTGACGGAACACCTAGAAGAAAAGAGATTTGGTGATATTTAAAAGTTTTCAAAACGGATTTGAGGCCAAGACAAAGGGCCGCCTCTACATCAAGTCCCAGAATGGCAGCAAAGGATAAAAAAGAATGGCAGGCAGCAATAGAGGCTATGGAGAGGAGGAGGATGGAGGCAGTGCAGAATCTTGGAAAACAAATGGAATTACAGACCAAACAAATAGAACTACAGATGAAACAACAAATGGAAAGGCAACTGAAGCAAATAGAACAAGTGCAAGTCCAAGTACAAGAGAAGATTAAGACAGATATGAAAGAACTGGTCCTAGCTGAAGTGGCAGAGTTTAAAAAAGATACAGAAGAAGTCAAAAAAGAAGTCCAAGGTTTAGCAGCTAAGTCGACGGAGCTAGAACAAAAAAATAAAAATACCCTCCAGGAGAACACAAGGTTAGAATCCATGATGGAGTACAGAGCTACACAAAACCACCTGAGGCTAAGAGGAATTGAGGCGGCAGAAGACCAAGATATACGCGCGTTGGTAATAACAACATTGATGGCATATATTGGTGAGGATCAAGGAGATCTAGACTCAGATTTCGACTTAATTTATAGAGCAAACTCAACGTATGCTCAGAGGAAAAAATTACCCAGAGATGTCATTGTGCAGTTTGTGACAAGAAAAATGAAAGAGGATATTTTCAAGAAGCAATTCACACAACCGTTGGAAATAGACGGCAAAAAGATAATAATATTAAGAGAAATCCCAAGGGTGATGTTGCAAGACAGAAAGAAATACAAAAAATTGGACGACAAATTAAAGGCAATGGGAATTAGATTCAGATGGGAAATACCTCAAGGATTGTCATTTACATACAACTCAGTGAGATTCACGATTAAATCAGAAGGAGACCTGTACAGGTTTAAAGAAAACAATTTTGAAGAGTTTTTGGATATATAAATCAAGACACCATGGATTACAAATTCCTATCTTGGAATGTAAACGGACTTAATTCACCTAACAAAAGAAAATTAGTAAATCATTGGCTGGAAAAACAAAAGAGCAATATAATTTGTTTGCAGGAAACTCATATTAGAAAACAGGACTATAAATATGTGATAAATAAGAAATTGGGAGAAGTATTTTTTTCACTAGCGACTAAAAAGAATAAAGGAACAGTGATCTACATTAAAAAAGAATTGGAACCTAAGCAAATTTTTGTGGACAATGATGGGAGGTATATTGGAGTAGAAATAATGTTACACAGGAAAAAGACTTTGATTGTAAATCTGTATGCACCCAATGGAGCTAAAGAAAATTTTTTCAAAGATTTGACAAGGGAGATGGAACAATTAACTTATGATCAGTTAATCTTCGCAGGAGATTTTAATGGTACAGTGAATAACTTATTGGACAGACATTCTAAAAAAGTTGGAGATGTGGCAGGGAAATTACCCCAAAATTTTTTTAAACTGATGAGACAAGAGAAACTGGAAGATGTTTGGAGAAAATGGAATCTCAAAGCAAAAGACTATACTTTTTACTCCAATAGACATGGCTCTTTTTCAAGGATTTATATGATTTGGATGTCGGAGGAGTTGGCTTTGAAGACTCAAAAGATTGAAATCTTAACAAAAAATAATTCTGATCACAGCCCCTTACTTTGGATGTCGAGAGAAAAACCCAAACAATTATATTGGAAAATTAATGAGGACCTATTAGACAGAAAAACAGTTAATGAGACATTGCGTAGGGAAACACAGAACTTTTTTGAAACAAATTTGAACAAAGGTACGGAATTACAAATTGTGTGGGATGCATACAAAGCAGTCATAAGGGTACTGCTTATTTCATTAAATACTAAAGATAGAAAGCAAAGACTGCAACAACAAAATGATTTACAGGAAAAGATCCGACAGAAAGAAAAAGAGTTAAAGAAAAAGCCAGGGAAGAAAAAGATTATAAGGGAAATCCACATGTTACAAGACCAGTTAAATGTATTGTCAAATCGAGAATTGTATTGGAATTTAAAGAAGTTACAGCAGAAATCGTTTGAGGGTGCTAATAAATCTGGAAAGTTTTTAGCATGGCAACTGAAAAATAGACGTGAAAGAAATTTTATAAACAAAATAATAGAAGATGGAAAGGATATTGTGGACTTGAATGGCTTAAAGAGAGTATTTTTTAATTTCTATGCCAAATTGTTTCAAAAGAAATGTATTGATTCACAGAAACTTAAGAAATATTTGGAAAATATTGAAGTATCAACATTGGGACAACAAATGAAAGAAGTGCTTAATGGTCCAATTAAAAATGAAGAAATTGTCAGTGCGATAGAAGAAGCAAAATTGGGGAAAGCTCCAGGTCCAGATGGATTTACTGCAAAATTTTACAAAAAATTAAAGAATGAGCTAACCCCAATTTTTGTACTTTTGTCAAATGAAATAAGGGAGACAAAACGGATTCCAGAATCATGGAAAGAAGGAAATATCTCGCTTATACCCAAAGAAGGTTTAGACTTAACTAATGTGAAGAATTATAGACCAATATCCCTCCTAAATAGTGATTATAAACTGTTTGCTAAAGTAATTTCTGAAAGGTTGAAAAATTATTTGAAAGATGTTATAACAGAAGAACAAGCTGGTTTTCTACCGAATAGACAAATTAGAGACAACTTAAGTGGTGATAGATGCAATTGAATATTGTGATAAGCACCCTGAAAAAGAAGTTGGATTTCTCTTCCTGGATGCAGAAAAAGCTTTTGATAATTTGAACTGGGACTTCATGCTGCAAGTGATAGAGAAAATGGAAATAGGTCAATCTTTTTTAAACATGATTACTGCAATTTATTCAGACCAAAAAGCGGCATTGAACGTTAATAAAGAAAAAACAGAATATTTTAAAGTGCGAAAAGGGACCAGACAAGGCTGCCCCCTATCTCCACTATTGTTTATTTGGATATTGGAAGTATTATTGGGGAAAATAAAAGAAGACAAGAATACTAAAGGACTGACAACGAGAGGCTTTACATATAAATATAGAGCCTTTGCGGATGACGTAATGTTTATGATTCAGGATCCATTAGAGAATATACCACGACTGATGCAAAAAATTAAAGATTTTGGAGACTTGGCCGGTTTCTACGTTAACAAAAGTAAAACAAAGGTGATGTGTAAAAATATGACGAAACAGAAGCAAATGGAACTCCAGGAGAAAATCCAATGTGAAGTGGTTACAAAGACAAAGTATTTAGGGATTGAATTGACTATGAAAAATATAGATCTATTTAAAAATAATTATGAAAAAAATTGGTATAAGATTCAACAAGATATGAAAAAATGGGACACTTTGAATTTATCACTAATTGGAAGGATTGCAACAGTCAAAATGAATATTTTGCCTCGGTTAATGTTTTTGTTTCAGACTATCCCAATACTACGACAAAGTAAGATACTGGATGGATGGCAGAAAGAAATATCAAAATTTGTGTGGGCAGGAAGGAAACCAAGAATTAAAATGAAAATTTTATGTGATGCAAAGGAAAGAGGAGGACTTCAACTACCAAATCTTAGACTTTATTACGATGCTATCTGTTTAACGTGGATAGAACAATGGATTAACCTTGAAAATATGAAGTTGTTGGCGTTAGAAGGACATGGTAACAAGTTTGGATGGCATGTATATTTATGGTATGAAAAATCAAAAATCGATAATTTTTTTAAACACCACTTTATTAGGCGATCACTGTTCGAGACTTGGATGAGATACAAAATTTTTTTTTATGAAGAACGACCACTTTGGATAGTGCCGTCAGAAGTGATCAAACCATATTCGAGACATGAAGGACTAGATTGGTTACCGTATAGAAATCTTTTAAAACCTGATGGGAAAAATTTTGTTATGAGAGACAGAGATGATGTGGAATTTGATTATGATTGGTTGAATTATAGACAGATCCATGATTTGTTTAAAACTGATAAGAGAAAATATGGCTTTAGGGCAAAGAATAATGAAATTGAGAATATATGGGTGGAAAAGGGAAAAAAAATGATCTCAAAAATATATAAGGTTTTGCTGAAGTGGTATACAGAAGATGAAATTGTAAAAGAACAAATGATAAAATGGGTGGTAAATGTAAATAATGAAATAACTATGGCATCATGGGAATGTCTGTGGAAAAAGTCAATGAAAATTTCAACTTGTGTTAATGTTAAAGAGAATTGTTACAAAATGATGTATAGATGGTATATGACTCCAAAGAAAATTGCTAATATAAATGAGAGTATGTCTAGCAAATGTTGGAAATGTAGAAAGAAAGTGGGCTCATTTTACCATATGTGGTGGACTTGTGATAAAGCCATGAGTTATTGATCAGGGATTCATAATGAAATACAGAAGATTTTGAAATGTACTTTTAAGAAAGATCCACAAATCTTGTTGTTAGGCCTTAAACTGGAAGAAATAAATGTAACCAAGAGAACATTGTTATGGTATTTGGTCACAACAGCTAGAATGACTTATGCAAAATTCTGGAAACAAGAAAAGATTCCTGAAATATGGGAATGGATTAAGAAGATGCTTTTTATGGCTGAAATGGACAAAATGACAAGAAAGCTTAATAACGAAGAAGATGAAGCATTTTTTGAAGAATGGAAAGATTTTAAAGACTATCTTGAGAAAAATTGGGACGTTAAAAATAGATTGATTTGCTTTGACAGTTATTAAGGAGAAAATAAGAAAAAGAATGATATGATTGCTAAAATGTTACCTAATTTGATAATGGAATTGACATATTTTGTGAACGATGATTAGATAATAGAGTTTATAAGGGGGTAAGAGCATTGCGGGAAGCCTTGTACTGGGGGGAGTGGGGAGAAAAGAAAAAAGGTATGTGATATCTATAAGATAAAATTTTAACTATGTGAAACATATCCTATAATAAAATGTTTTTTTTTTAAAAAGTCTCAGTCTTTCCAAATCTCTCTACCCCTGTCTCTTTCAGTCTCTTTTAGTCTCAAAACAGTCTCCTCCGTCACTCTCCGTTTCCACAGTCTCTTTAAATCTCTTCTGTTTTTTTGCTTCTCTACTACTGTCTCTTTAATTTTTGTGGCTTATCCCTCATCGCTCTCTGTCTCCTTCTCCTTCCGTTGTGTCTCCCCTCTCCACTCCGTTGCTTAATGAACCTTCTTGGCTGCCTTATTTCCCTCCTGCTGATCTCCTCCTCCTGTGCTCCTCTGCTACCACCTCTCTCCTCCGTCACTTGCACATTACCACACCATGCTCTACACCAGCTCCCAAAAAAGCCTTGTTACTCTGAAGCTTATGGCGGTGTTCTTAAAGTCCTACTCTAACATAAAGTAGAAAAAAGTGGAACAGAAAAGAAAAAAAGATTTTTTGCAGCACCAGGTATCAACTTTAGTTGGTTTAACAATTTATTTGCCCTGTTTTGAAACTCATCCCTTCTCCCCTCTATTGTTTTATTACAAAAAGTAGCCATCCTACTTTTCATTCCCCCACTTTGGGCATGATTATTATTTTACAGCCTCTAATATTCCCTCCCCCTAAGTATTACCCACACCACAATTTAGCAGCTTTGGTTTTTAGTTTTCTTGAGTATAGTTAGCTTTTGGTTTTCTTTGAGTCAAACCATGTCCCAGACTCTGACTGATCTCGGGCTCCTCTGTTGCTCGGCTTGACTGTCATCCCATCGGGCTCCTTATAGCTCCCTGTCTCAGGACTGGTCCAAATACCCTGGGGGGGGTGTTGCCACCCCTCCCCAAGTTCAAACAGCACGTTCCTTACACTATCTCTCTCTATGGGAGAGAACTAGCAGGCGTTAGAATAGCCTAGGAAGCTACAGGTAGGGCTAGACATGCAGAGCTACCAGTGCACATGTCCGCCATTGGAGAGCCCTGTTGCCATCCAGATTTGAATCTATTTTGGGCTTACTTATCAATCCCACCAAATCTGAAATATATCCTATTCACCTTAATCAGATGACAAAAGTCCCATACCACTGGATCACAGACGAATGGTGGCATTTGAGTTGTTCAGATAACCCTGGATTTGAAAGATTTATTTTTGTGTAACTTTCACCGACTATTCCAAAACATACAAGCTGATCTCTAAAACTGGGAATCTTTACATCCATCTCTATCAGATTGGTTCCATCTAGTCAAGAGTTTCATTTTGCCTAAATTTCTCTTTCTTTTTTGCACTTTGCCCATCTTCATAGCAGATAAAGAATTTCATACCTGGCAAAATGCTCTTGCTCTATTTTGGGGGGATGGCAAAACAACTAGAATTAATCACAATATATTATATAGACCTTCATGTCTAGGAGGATTCCATTCTTACAATCCTATTTTCAAGCAACTGTTCTCACACAAGTAATTCAAATGTTACACAAAGATTCTCAAAGACCTTGGATGCCAATAGAACAGATTTATTCCACATCACATAATTTGCAAGAAATATTTTGGCTGTCACCAACCCATCACCCAAATCTATTAAAAATAACCCATTACTGTCAACATCAATCAAAATTTGGGATCAAAGAAAGAAACATCTACCAACAGGTATATCACAACTTGTGATCTTCACAAACCAAGTTTGGTTTCCACTAGGCATGAATTTGAACACATTTGAAAATTGGATAAATGCAGGATTTACACGACCCTTTGACCTATTATAGAAGGGCAAAATTCAAGAAAAAATTACTTTGACCAAAAAACAGGTCTACAAACTCTGTGGTTTCAATACCTGCAACTTAAAAACCTGACGGAATATCTGGCCGATTTGGGAGCGTTCCAGAGAGACATGACGAATTTTGAAAAAAATTATTCTGGCTTATCCACACTCATCTAAAGGCCTTCTCTCCAAGCTTTACAAATTACTTCTGATGGATGACAATTTAAAAATTTTAAAACATCAGAAACACTGGGAAAATGAGCTGCAATTATCTCTTCAGGATACCCACTGGAACACCATTTGGGCCTCACCAGCAAATACTTCCATGATATATAACATTCGTATACAGTTTTTTAAAGTTACATCTCATTGGTACCTTACTCCACATCAGTTACATAAAATGAGCTTGGCCAACAACCCAACTTGTTGGAAGAAATGTGGCCTAATTGGTATTTACCTTCATTGTTGGTGGGACTGCCCAGTGATTCAGCAATTCTGGAAAGATGTGACACAGCAGATTAACATGATTATTTCACAATCTCTCTCTTGTAAACCTGACATTATACTCTTGAATATATAAGATGATTCAGTTAGAGAGAATGCCAAGGAACTTACCGCTATACTTTTAGCAACAGCTAGGCTAACAATAATGGCAGCTTGGAAGTCCCCTTCTCCACTGACCTTATCTGTTTGGCATGAAAAACTGTGGGACCAATTTGTTATGGCCAAGATATCAGACTCTATTAAAAGATCATAAACAACTTCTACACCAACTTATTCCAAATTTGTTCATATATGGCCATCTGTACTAAGCTTCATGTCAGCACAGGATTTAATTCCCTCAAATCCAATCTACCATAAATGGCTCCATTTGTAAAGCACTCTTGAATCAGACCATTTGTTGAGAATTCTGCCCAATGACCAGAGCCTCTTTATTTCAGGAACACTATCTTACTGGGTTTTACTGGACTTCTTGTCAAGTTTTGTTGATAATTATAAGAAACATTCTGTGAGTTTTGTGGTTAAATGTTATGACTTTTGATTTATTCTACCATAATCAATTAAATGTAATGGGTTTTTTTTGTACTTTATAAAGTATTTAAAAAATTTTGATGTTGTAGGGTTAATGTTTTAAGATTGGGAATAGACTGTAGATATTTATTTATCACTTCTGAGGGAGGATTGCCTGAGTTGTACAGTACAGAACAGTAATCTTTAAAGACTCTAAGTATGTCTTTGGTCTTGGTTTTTGAAGAACCTTTGGGATCTTTAACACAGGAGATATCATCTTCTGAAATCTTTTTTTTTTTTTTTTGGCCACCCGAAGGGGATTTTTTATTGCTTTTTTGTAATAGACAACTAAAACCACAATGAAAAAAGGAGAGGGGAACTAACAACTAGGGAGAAAGAAAAGTATACCCACACTATACTAAAAACCCAAGAGTAGGAGATCATTATCCCGGTTAGAGTCTATGTTAGTACTATACTGTTAGTGAACAATGCATGCTGTGAGTTTCTATCTATCCTTGATCAAAAATTAGCTGATTACTTGCTATGGGAGAATTTCAGAGCATCTCCCTAACTCGCTTCATAAAGGCAATTTTCAGAGTCCTTCTGCCTTTACTTAGGCTTTCTATCTCTAAAGGCATAGGTTGGTTTGCAGGCAGCTGTGCCTTCTTCTGTGGCCAGGTCTTCCTCTGTCTCCGAGGGTGTGGATCCATTCGAACCAGTTTCACCGTCTTCTTTGGTTCCCAGATGACGTTTCAGGAATTCTTTAGCCTTGTGCACGGAGTCAATCTTCTCTCTCTTGTCATGTAGCTTAAAGATGACCCCTTCTGGAAATGCCCATTTATATGCGATTAGATTAGTTTGAAGGAAGAGAATTAAATCCTTGTAGATCTTTCGTTTTTGGTGAATTTCAAATGGAATGTCCTTTAAAGTCTTGATGATAGCATTCCCCATTTTCAGTGGAGTTGCTGACGTAGCTTTTAAAATTGCATCCCTAGCTTGTCTTCTTGAGAATCTGACTGATATTTCTCCAGGCAGGCTATTCTTTTTGGTGTAATTGGAATACATCCTATACGCTGCATCCATATCATGCATTATTTCTTCCGCTGTCAAGCCTACTGCTGGTGCGATAAGATCACTCAGAAGCTTCTTCAAGTCCTCTTTTGGCGATTCAGGAATTCCCTGGAACCTGAGGACCATATCGGCTTTTTCCATTTGTAGAAACAACAGTCTATTTTCCAGATGGTTCTGTTTATTCGTTAATTGGTCCACTCTTTTCTTCAAAGTCTTGTTTTCAGTGTGTATCTCTTTCACTACTTCCATCGTTTGCTCCATCTGTTTAACTGTTTCAGCCATCTGGAGCTGTTGCGCTGCTAGAGTCTGATTAAGGACAGTTAACTGTTGGTTAACACCAGCGAGTTGATCCATGGCAGGCTTGAGCATGTCTGCTAAGAGTCTCATAACATCCACCCCCTCGTCTTATGGCCTCGGACTTTGACCTCCCATAGGTTTCGGTTTCACTCCTTTTCTCCCTGCGCCAAACATCTTGATTGATTGTTTACAAAAGCCAGCTGCTATTTCACCACCTCTGAAAATCGCTTATGCTTCAAATCCGCTCTGGTAAGTCTCACCAAACAAGCCAAATGTTCAATTCTCCCCCCCCCATTCTGCTGCTTTTCTCGCTCACTGGGGGGATCCCTCTGCCTTCCGTTTGCCGCTATAAGGGGGGGTTGAGGAATTTTCTGGTTATTTTAAAGTTCGGTTACAGCCAGCTCATGATCACTGCCGGCCACTTTTGACCTTGCTTAGATCTTCGCCAATCGCTCAGTCTCCACCACTTGTTCCAGCCAACCTAGCTGGTGCCATGCGGCCACACAGCGGTAGGACCGTCAGGGCAAAGGGGAGCCTCAATTCGCCGGCATTCCGCCATTGAAGAGGCTACCCCTTCAAAGCCCTATGGCTTGGAACCCCACCCAAGGGTTCCGTGGGGGGGCCACGTCAGTAGCTCCCCTCCAAACTGCTGGTGTGCAAATCGCTCCCCTGAGCCTTGGGGAGAGCAACTGCCATCACCACGCTATAGACCGGAAGCCCCTTCTGAAATCATTTTCCTAACTTTCCAGGAAAGGTAATGTAGGGATTTAGGGCTGTTATAACAGTACTGTTGCTTTAGGTATAATAGATTTTTTTGTATCTGGGAGACCTCAAGGGAGTCTAATTTTTTTTCTTTCTTCCTGAAGAAGTTTATATAATTTTGTGCTACAGGTCCATTTATGTTTTTCTTCTAAATCTTTAATGTTGTCAAGTAAAGTTTCTTTAAGCATTTTTTTCCTTTTTATAGGCCAATGAAAATGAGATTACCTTGCCCCTCAAGACTGCCTTGAAGGCATCCCAGATTGTGGCTAAGGGGACTGAGGTCCCTAGGTTGTGATTAAAATAACCAAGGATCTCCGATTCCACTTTTTTTCTTATGTCAACATCTACCAATAAAGAATTGTTTAATCTCCAACAGAGTGGCTTTGGAGTTTGATCTTGCAATCTAAAGAAGCACATTACAGGAGCATGGTCCGACCATTGCTTCTGTCCTTTAATTACCTTGGAAAAACTGTTAATTAAGGGAGAGGATGTGTGTATTGAAACGGGGTGAATAATAGATGTAATCACATTCATTATTATGAAGTTGTCTCCAGATATCACAAAAGTCAAATCTATTAAGAAGTCTCTGAAGATATGTTGGTCTAGGGTGAGGTGTGGTCTGGGCTGGTTTACTTTTGCTTTTGTGTGGGGAGGATCTATCCAAACAGGGGTAAACTAGATGATTTAAGTCCCCCCCCCAAGAATTAGTGAGCCTTCTTGGAATTATCTGAGTTTTGTAAGAACATCTGTAATATAACTCAATTGGCCAGAGTTAGGGACAGAAAGTGATGCCAGGGTAATATGTTGTCCCTCTAGCTCCCCCTTTAGAAAAAGACACCTGCCCTCCTGGTCCATTTCTGAAAATTTAAGGCTGAATTTAACTGTTTTCAAGAGTATAATAGCCACCCCTCATGTGGTTCCTGAAGCTAGATATTGTTTTGTGTACCAATTAGAATTGAAGACCTGGTTCAAATGTGACTCTTGTAAAAAGATTATGTCTGCTTTTGCCATTTTAGAGTAGTATGAATCCTCTTTGCCTTAATTTTATCTTTAATTCCTCTGCAATTCAATGTAACCAAATTCAAATTATTAGCTGTCATTTTTGGCTCAAGTGGGGCGATGGGCCAACAGATTGCCTTCCCAATGAGGTCTGCTGCAATACCACCTCTACTACCTTTGATCTAGGGAAAAAATCAACAAAAATAACTGAAAACCGAAATGGGCTTCACCTTGCAGTCAAAGTAATTCCTGGAGCACCGGTGAAATATTGTAGAGGGTTAACAAGCATTGCAATGGTGACATTATCCCTGATCAGATTGACTCTAGTACAGCAACAATAAGGTAACCTTCCTACTCCTGTCATTAAAGCATATTGTGTAGTTAGTGATGTGATTAGTGTGAGTGTGAGGTCAGGAGAATCATCCAAAGTTGACAAGGTGCAATAATTATATCCCATAGGCAAGTGCATAGAGAAGTATTATGTGTCAGTATTGAAATAACTATAAATATACAAAGTTGAGAATTGCATCTTAGGTAGCCTCGCTTGTAACAGCATGGTGAGAAGCAGTGAGTCCAGATGCAGCAATCTAGTTCTATGTGTCCTGGCTGTCCCAAAGAGACTCCCCATAAAATAAATCAAGAACTCTGATCCTTGACCTTGTATCTCAGGAACTATAGGATGGGAAGTCCCAGTAAGAAAGCCCAGCAATGAGTGTGCAAAGTTTCTCCCCTTCCATCTTTGCATATTCCAGTCAGCATTAATCTTGATGATGTTGTTATGAACCTTTAGTGATACCAATGAACAGCTAGTTAGCCATAAGTGTATAAACCTAAGATCAATGTGCTGCATCCAGGCTCCTCTCCCTTTAGCCCTTGTATAGTAGATAGAACTAATTATTGACAAGAGGAGCCTGACATAAAACATGCAGTAAAGCCAAATTTCTAACAGCCCCTTTTCTGGTGAAGTTAAACATAAAAAGTTATTGTGAAACACAAGTATTATAAATCTTCTCACTCTTACTACCTTCTCTGCATATTGTACTCCTAAAGCCTTAGCAATCAAATTAGCTGGTAAATCACACACATATAAAACCAACAAACTTTAACAACATATATCCACTAAATCTCCACAGCCAACTTCCTGCATACTGACATTCTAGGAGCCCAACTCCCCCTTTCAATCCCTCATCCCCATCCCTCTTGTAATAAATTCATTTAACCAGTTAATATACAATAAAATTGCATCGGAGACGATGATAAGTCCAGCTTACGTTTTGGAGACTTTCTCTGATCTAATTGTGGAACTTCCAAATGGAGTGATTATAAGATCAAACAGCTACTGTCCAGGCCAGTGGCTTGGTGACACACTTGCAGTTTCTCAGATTGTAACCAGTGGTATTTAATTCCTGATGCCATGAGCTTCGATATTATTGGTTTTAAAACACGGCATATTTGTAAAGGTCTGGAAAGACTAGTACAACAGTCCCTTCATGTTGGATACCTTTTTGGCGTTGTGCCCCATTAAGGATCCATTTCTGTAGTTGCAAATCGGCTAGTTTTATGACTATGTCTCTAGGGCCTTTTGTGTGGAGTGCATGGTAAGATCCTAGTCTGTAGGCCTTCAGAATAAATGGTGCAAGATCCTCCTCTATCTTGAGGGCTGTTTGTAACCAACCTGACACATAGGATTTCAGGTCCAATGAAGCTTCAGCTTGCTCGACAATGCCACGTAATTTTAGGTTCCGTTCCTTAAGTTTGTTTTCAGGAAAGAGTATTCTATCTTTGGCCCAATTCTCGTGATTGTGTAATTACTGGATCTCTTCCTGATTGGTTTGCCCCATTTGAAATGTCATGTCTGCAGTTTGTGAAGTTTGTTGAAGCGATCTTTGAATAGATTCAATTTGATCCATGAGAGGCTTCAGGATTTCTTGTAGGTTCTCCAAAATCTGTTTTAAATGCCTTGAGAGAGTCTGTGAGGTCTTTCTTAGTAAGGGTATCCTGTTGAGAGTCTGAGGCTCCTGCAGCCATCTTTTGTTGAAAGGCCGGGCTTGGAGATGAAGGAGAAATAGCTGACATTTGTTTCATGCTCAGAAAAGTGGGAAGCAGCTTCTTCTGTGTCAGTTGTAGGTTGTTCTTGTGTTAACCAGTCTTTCCCATACTCAGAAAGTTGGATTGCTGGTTAGGTTTGGGCAATGTTGGAGGATTGGATTGAAGAGTCTGGGAGCTGCTCTAAAAGGCGTTCTCCAGCTTCCCTGCCAATGCCACGCTTCTCTACAGCTTTCCTATAGTCATGTAGTAAAGATCCTTGTGCTATGGTAGCAGCTGCTGTCAAAGCAACTTTTAAAAAATCTGCCCAGAAAATCAGATCTCCAGTGGTCAATAGTAAACTGTGCAGGGCAAATGCCCCACCTGTTAATTTCAGCTAAGTTCAACAATTGCCAGCCATTTCTTTAGCTGGCAACTAAGGAGGAGCAGGAGACTTTGACAACATGGCCGCATAACCCCTTTTCGAAGGAAGTGTGCACATATGAGGAAGATCAAACCGAATTCAAGAAAAAAATCCCCCCAAATAAATGCCCTTTTGTGGAAGGGGTGCCGCAAAGTTGGAGCATCAGCTGGCAATTCGACTCGCTGGGAAACAGCAGCAAGGTCAGCAACCCTAGCCTCAAGGGGACAAACCAGCTCCCTGAGAGCTAAGAGCTCTATGCAACAAGCACATAACCATGATTTCCACCCAGTGGGTGGCACTATCTGCAAAACACTGGGTAGCCCCTGCCACCTACTGGCTTTCTACCTTCATAAATGGTTAGTCATTTAAAGATGTCTTAGAATGAAATAGAGTGCTTACCTGATCTAGTGGAGAAATCTCGGGGTGGTGCCTAACCCTAGGGTACTGTCACAGAGCTATTTTTCTTTTTCTAATACATCTGTCTTCATCCTTGCAGCTGGTTCTGATTGCTAGAATGAAACTTATAGTGGCTGTACCTGGAAATGGAAAATATTTCTTCCATATGATACTAATTGTTAAAAAAGCCATATTTTTTCATCTTACCTGACACAGGAAGAGGTAGCTGATCTATTAGTGTTGTGTCTTTCATCTCAACCTCACCAGTTAACTGGGGAAGGGCAATTTTTTATATGTGATTGATGTTTCAGTGTATTAATCTATCAATTCAATCATTTCAAATTCGCAGCCTATCGATGTGTGTATACCTGTGCCTGTCTGTAAATATCCAAAACTGACTATGTCTTTTGGAATTTCTAGGATCACAGTGACAGCAATGTGCAACATGGACTTTAGCCGGTTTCCACTAGATTCCCAGACCTGTTCTCTGGAGCTGGAAAGCTGTACGTAGAATTCACATTTTCCTCTACAACTGTTTCCTACATGACTATTCAATTACTAGTTAATTTAAATTGTTGAATTGGTTAAATTGTTGGGAAATGTATGTGTGAACAACACCATCCGATCCATGGTATTTGTCCATGGACATGTAGCATAAGAATTACTATAGTATTTTAGGATTTAATTTAACATGAAGTATCAGAGGACAGAAGTCTGGATAACGTTTATGCCACAAGAAACACTGGAACACAAAGCCTACTATATTTTATGCATTAAAAATTATTTCTATCCTGTTTTTCAGTTAAAAAATTCTTCCAAGGTGGCTTACAGTAAAATCAATGTCAAAGTAAAAAATACAAGTTAAAAATTACCAAGTAACAAACAAAACTAATAATTAAACCAAATCTTTCAGCAAACAGAGACCAAGTAATAAAATGAAAGCCCTCAATGTTAACATTTGAAAATCAGCATCAATATAATAGCAAAAATCCAAGATAAATGTAAACCAAAAGTCCTACAGGAAAGAATGATCCTCCTAAAAGACAAAAGGGAAGGTGCCAGATACACCTTGTATAAAAGAAAGTTCCATATCTCATCCACATCTATGAGGTGGTCCTGTCTTATATAGCCACTTGGGACAGTGGAGTCTCATGGACTTCTCCAGGAATGCTAGACTCATTTATATAAGGTGGTTCTTCAGTTGGTTCCAAAGCACTTAAGACTCTTACAGTGCTACCCTAAACAAGTATTCTCAGAATCCTAAGAAGATCTAATCAATAGGAATTATTCCCAGGTGTGTGTTCTTAGGATTGCCCTCTTTAAGGTCAACAGTGGCACTTTGAATTGAGCAAAGGCAGACACAAGTAGAGTGTGTTGCAATAATGCAATTTTGATTCCACCAGGACCATTGTAACCGGTCAAACTATACTTCTCCAGAAAAAGTTTATTAATCTAAGTTGTTAAAAAGCATTCCTGGCCACAGCCACTATCTATCTAGTACCAAAGTGGGATCCAGATATACCTCAGATTGTAAACGTGATGGTATACCAAATCCAAAACAGGATGAACATCTCACCTTGAGACAACTGAGGCCCAAACAGCAGCATTTCCATACTATCTAGATCAGGGGGGTCGAACTCATTTGTTATGAGGGCCGGATCTGACATAAATGAGAACTTGTTGGGCCGGGCCATGTGTGTCATAAAATGTAATGCTGGGTAGTGGAGATATAAACTTGATAAAGGACACAAACACAAAGGGCTTTTTTAAATTTAAAATTAAAACATGTTTAAAACATTAGCATTCTTGCAATATTTTGCTTATTTAACAGTGTCTGATAACTGACACCTCTTGCTCTGAATTACTGCATCAAAATGTCTGTGCTGTTGCAATCTTGAGTATGCTGTTCAGGTGTGTATCTGTAAGCCACAAACCTACAATAATGCAGCAGCAGCAGAACTGGAAGAAGAAGCAGAAGACAGCCAGTTCCACTGCAGGCCTGATAGAAGCCCTCTGGGGGCCTGATGCAGGCCCCGGGCCGCATGTTTGACACCCTTGATCTAGACAAAGCTTTTGCTTGTTTGCTCTCATCCAAGAATAAAAGAGGGGGCCACTGTTATGTACTGAATGTGAATCGCTCCCATCTATTCACATGTTAAGCTTGAGTCTGAATGTGGCTCTTCAGATGTCGCATTGCTATTGGTCGGTTTCTGTGAAACCTGTGTAATTACCCAATCACTGAGTGATATTGTTGCAAAGAGGGAATGGTCCTGATTGGCCTTTATCCCTGTATTCTGATTGGTCTTTAACTTGTAATGGGTGTGGTTTTGACAGCCCAGGAGAGTTTAAAAGAAGGAGCTGTGCTCCCCTTGTTGTCGTGTGTTCCTGACTTACAGTTGCTGTTTAATAAAGCTGAAATCACTTGAAGCTGAATCCTTTGTTGAGTCTCATACTTAACAATTGGCAATGAAGGTGGGATACTAGAGTGGGTAGGCAGCCCCGCTGAAACGAGACAGCAACGGTGGACGAGGACACACACCTGGTCGAGTCGGCTGAGGCTCCACGAGCAGTAGTGGCAGCACCATCAGCCCAGATGACCGTAAATCCGGTGTTCGAGGCGTTCGACCTGGCGACGGAGGACTGGGACTCTTACGTGGCACAGTTTGAGTTTCACCTCCAGGCAAACCAGATCACGGATGAGGTGAGGAAGAAGGCGACGCTACTGAGCTCCTGTGGCAAGGCCATCTTCGACATCGCTCAGTCCCTAGTTGCGCCCACCGAGCTTAGCACAGCTACATGGGCTGATATCACGGCGAAGCTCAAGGGCCATTTCGCGCCGTAGCTGTCAAAGATAGCCTGCAGGTACGCTTTCTACAAGCGGTGCCAGGGCCTGGCTGAATCGATAGCCGAATTCGTCACCACCTTGCGGAAGGCAGCCCGGCCTTGTGGTTTCACTGACCTGGAAGAGGCCCTCCTCGACCGACTGGTGTGCGGCCTTCGGGACGAGCGCCTCCAGCAGCGCCTGTTCGCCCGTTCCCAGCTTACGTATGCTGTGGCCTATGCTGAGGCCGTCGCCACTGAGGCTGCCAACAAATCGACCCGAGAGGTGCAACAACGACCACCACCGGCAAGTAAAGAGCCTGCAGTCCACCAGCAGTCCACCAGTGAGTCCGACGGCGAGGCTGATGGCGTATGCAGAATCAGGGAGACACGCCCACCGCGGACCAGACCGAAGACTCCAGTAGTGTGCTCCTGTACCGGCTGTGGAGGCAAGCATGACAGAGACCTCTGTTGGGCCAAGGAGCTGATCTGCCGCTCCTGTGGCAAGCGGGGTCATCTGGCCCGAGTCTGTCGTGCCACTAAAAGATCTCCACTGTCTTCGCATTGTGCAGACCCCAGGGTTCGTGTTCGAAACAACAACAAGGCATCTGGCTGTCATCAGACCGACTCCTGCTGCTGCCCATCAACAATCCTGGCCACCGGAGGCAAGCCCAGCAAGAAAATCTACGTGACGGTTCATCTGGACGGTGTTCCCTGCGTCATGAAGGTGGACTCCAGATCGTCCATCACCGTCATCTCTACAGAGACGTGGCAATGCTTGTTCCTGAGGCGAAGCCACCGCCGTCTGGCACCAGTGTCGACCCGCTTGACCGACTTCCAGGGACGGCACATTCCATTGGTGGGAAAGGCGACCTTCCACGTCGAGTTCAAAGACCGTAAGGCTGAGCTGTCTCTCCTGGTGACAGAGGGTGAGCGGGTTAGCCTGTTGGGCCTTGACTGGTTTGAGACATTAGGGATCGCTATCACTGGTATCAACAAAATTTGTGTAAATAAACAGGACTCATTGTATAGCGAGTTTCCTGAAGTGTTTGGTGAGGGGCTCGGCACGTACACTGGCCCCCCAGTTTCTTTTGATTTGGACCCTTCAGTTTGTCCAATACGACTGAAGTATAGGAAGGTCCTGCTCATGCTCAAAGCAAAAATTGAGTCAGAGTTAGATAAATTGGTCAGTCAGGGTGTTCTTGAACCGGTACCCTACGGGAAGCAGGAGACTCCAATTGTGATGCCTGTCAAGGCCGACGGGTCTATACGAATATGCGCAGACTACAAATGTACAGTTAACAAAGCTCTGCAGCAGCATTCCTATCCGGTGCCGGTAATCAGCCACGTACTGGGAGGGGGAAAAGTTTTTGCCAAGCTTGACCTGGCTCAAGCTTACCAGCAGTTGCCAGTGGACAACGCAACTGCTGAAGCCCAAACAATCGTTACCCATAAAGGGGCTTTCAGGGTAAAACAATTACAATTTGGAGTAAATGTCGTCCCAGGCATTTTTCAAGGGCTAATGGAGGGGCTCCTGCATGGGCTACCCGGTGTCGTGCCCTATTTCGACAATGTTTTAATTGCGGGCACAGATGATTGTGAACTGATGGCTCGCTTAAGAGCAGTGTTGAGTCGTTTTAAGAATGCCGGGCTGCGGGTTAAGCGTTCGAAATGTGTTGTCGGGGTAAAAAGAGTTGAGTTCTTGGGGTTCCTCATAGATGCAGACAGGGTCCACCCCACACCTGACAAGGTGGCGGCAATCCAAAACACGCCTCCACCCCAGTCCAAGAAAGACCTCCAGTCCTTCTTGGGAATACTCAACTTTTATGGTGCCTTTCTGCCACACAAGGCATCGGTCGCTGAACTTCTGCACGCTTTGCTCCACAAGAACGCTAAATGGGAGTGGGGTGAGCGGCAGAGGCGTGCATTCGCTTCAGTGAAGGAACTTTTGTCATTGAGTGCAGTCCAGACGCACTTCGATGAAAACAAACTGCTGGTGCTTGCAGCTGACGCGTCTCCTTATGGGGTGGGTGCCGTTCTCAGCCACCTGATGCCGGATGGATCTGAGGCACCGATCACATTTTATTCCCGATCCCTCACTAAGGCAGAAAAGAACTATGCCCAGATCGACAAGGAGGGCCTCGCCCTAATCGCAGGTATAAAGAAATTCCATGACTTTGTTTATGGGTGGCGGTTCCTCCTTGTGACTGATCACAAACCTCTCCTGGGCATCTTCTCGCCAGACCGGCCGACACCGAACATTCTATCGCCTCGGATGCTAAGGTGGGCGGTTTTTCTGTCGGCATACGATTTCGAGCTGGAGCACCATCCGGGGAAGGCTACTGGGCACGCAGACGCCCTTAGCCGCTGCCCCGCATCACTAACTGACTCTGATGAGGAGCCAGAACTGGACGTTTTGGCGCTGGAAGAGCTGTCCACAGACATTGCCGCTGAGTTGTCAAAGGACCCTTTAATTGCCCGAGTTCTCAATTGGGTGTGGAGGGGGTGGCCGGCCGGGAAAGTGGAGGCGGATTTCAAATCATTTGTTTCCCACCAAAATGAATTATCTGTGACTAAGGGCTGTCTGCTTTGGGGAAATAGAGCTGTAATTCCCTCTAAGCTAAGGGAAAGAGTCCTGGAGGCCTTGCATGTGGGCCATCCAGGAATGGTTCATATGAAGGCCCTCACCAGAGGGTACATGTGGTGGCCAAACATTGATGCGGACATTGAGGTTTGGGTTCGGAACTGCATGTCCTGCCAACAGTCCCGGCCAGAACTACCTCATGCTCCTGTCCAGCCCTGGGAAAAGTCAAGGAGGCCATGGTCCCGCCTCCATATTGATTTTGCAGGCCCGTACCATGGGCAAATATTTTTCATATGTGTAGACTCTTTACTCCAAATGGTTGGAGGTTGTAAATATGAGATCAACGAATTCTAGGGCTGTGATTCATGTCATGCGCAAGCTGTTTTCCACACACGGGCTGCCGGACTGTGTCGTCTCCGATAATGGGCCACAGTTTGTTTCAGCAGAATTTGAGGGGTTCCTGGCTGACAACCTTGTACGCCATGTAACGTCAGCCCCATTCCATCTGGCCTCTAACGGACAGGCCAAACGTATGGTTCGGACGACTAAAGAATCGCTTGGGCGCCTGACGTGTGGGGACTGGAATCAGAAGCTGGCCTCTTTCCTTCTGAGGCAACATATCACCCTGTATTCGGCAACGGGGTGGAGCCCAGCTGAACTCTTTTTTTTTTTTTTTTAAACAAAATTTTATTGGGATGCGCTCAACATTTTCAACAACGTTACCAATACAATTTGAAAAAAATTCCATCCCATCCCCCCACCCCCCAATAGGCTTCCAACACTGCTAATAACAAAAAAAGTATATATTAGACGGTAATCAGGTTTAGACTTATATGAATCGACAAACCAGGTAACACATTTCAAATATATAAAACATCTAACTAATTTCAACATATTTTCATATAACAGTATAATACAATTCAGAATTCATTTCACTACTCATTCAGTATCCATACAGATCTAAATTGTACATTTTCCCCTTCATTCTGTATTCAGTTTCCAAATACAATTTCAAACCTTCCCAATCTTTTATATACTGTTCTGCCATTTGTCCATTTAGCTTTTTTGTCATTTTGTCCATTTCCGCTAAAAACAGCAATTTTCTAAACCAGTCATGTATATCCGGCACCTTCTCCGCTTTCCATTGCTGAGCGAAGGCCATTCTCGCCGACGTAATCATATACCATAATAATGTCCTTTTTTCCTGTGGAATTCTTTCCATTGTCAAACCTAAGAGAAGAAGTTCCGGTCTTCTCCCAATTGGGATTTTTAATATTTTCTGCATCACACAGTGTATATTAGACCAGTATACCTTTGCTTTATCACATGACCACCACATATGGTAAAAAGAACCCTCTGTTTTTTTACATTTCCAACACTTATTACTCAAGTTCTTATCCATACTAAAATTAGCAGTCTTTTTTGGTGTCATATACCACCTATACATCATCTTGTAGCAATTTTCTTTTACATTAACACAGGTAGACATTTTAAAGGATCTTTTCCACAAAAACTCCCATGTTTCCATAGAAATTTCTTTGTTCATGTTTATGGCCCATTTTATCATTTGCTCTTTAACAGTTTCATCCAAAGTATATGTAGTCAACAAAGTTTTATACATCTTTGAGATCATTTTTCGCTCTCTTTTCAACCATATATTTTCAAACTCATCATTCTTATCTCTAAAACCAACCTCTTTACAATCTTTTTTGTAAATATCCCTTATTTGACAATATTGTAACCATCCATACTCAAATTCTAGTTCATTATTTGGTTTTAAAACATATTTGTTCCCCTCTTTTTGCAACAGTTCTTGGTATTTCAACCAATCATTACCTTTATGTTCTGAAAAAGGATGTATAACTGCTGCTGGAACAATCCACAAAGGCCTCTTGTCGGAAACTGTATCCTTGTACCTGGTCCATGCATCAAACAATGTTCTCCTTACATAATGATGCTTAAACATTGAATCAACTTTATTTTTCCCATACCAAAGATAGGCATGCCAGCCAAATCTGCAATCGTGCCCCTCAAGAGCTAAGAGTTTTCTATTTTCCAAATTGACCCAATCAGATAACCAAGACATACATACAGCTTCATGATACAAATGCAAATTCGGGACTTGGAAGCCACCTCTGTCTTTAGTATTGTACATTATCTTCATTTTAATTCTTGGCTTCTTTCCTGCCCAGATGAATTTAAAGATTTCTCTTTGCCATTTCACCAACACTTTCACATCTTTCACAATTGGTATTGTCTGGAACAAAAACATTAACCTGGGCAGTACATTCATTTTGACAACGGCAATTCTTCCAAGAAGAGATAATCTAAGTTTTTCCCATTTTTCTAAGTCACTCTATCGAAACCCACAGTTTTTCATAATTATTCTTAAACAAGTCTATATTTTTCATTGTAATTTCAACTCCCAAATACTTAACCTTTTTAACCACTTCACATTCTGTCACGTTTTGTAACATTTGTTGCTTTGTAGCTATCATATTTTTACACAATATCTTGGACTTATTCTTATTTACATAGAACCCTGCGAGATTTCCAAACTCTTTTACTTTTTCAAATACCTTAGGCATATTATTAACAGGATCTTCAACAATAAACATAATATCATCCGCAAATGCTCGTAGTTTATATGAAAAACCTCTAACATTCAAACCTTTTATGTTATCATCATCTCTAACCATTTGCAGCAAAATCTCCAAAATCCAGATAAATAGCAATGGTGACAGGGGGCAACCCTGTCTGGTACCTTTTCTGACCCGGAACACTTCTGTTGGTTCTGCATTCACAATCACCGTAGCTTTTTGTTCTTTATATATTGATTGAATCATTCTTATAAATTCTGCGCCCATCTGGGATTTCTCAAACACTTTAAACATAAATTCCCAATTCAAATTATCAAATGCCTTTTCTGCATCCAAAAATAAAAAGCCAACTTCTTTTTCCGGGTGTTTATCATAATACTCAATTGCGTCTAAAACAACCCTCATATTGTCTTTTATTTGTCTGTTTGGTAAGAATCCGGCTTGATCTTCAGCAATAGTATCTTTCAAGAACCCTTTAAGGCGCTCTGCTAATATTTTTGCAAAAATCTTATAATCGTTGTTTAACAGTGAGATAGGTCGATAATTCTTTACATTTGTTAAATCTTGCGTTTCTTTCGGAATTAAGGTGATCACAGCTTCATTCCAGGAATCTGGAATCTTCCCAGTTCTTATAATTTTGTTTAAAAGAATCTCTAACACCGGAACCAGGTCTTCATGAAGTTTTTTATAAAATTTAGCTGAAAAACCATCCGGACCTGGAACTTTGGAAATCTTTGCCTCTCCTATTGCTTTACTGATTTCTTCTTTAGTTATTACAGCATTTAATATTGCTTTCATTTCTAGGCTTGGTTGTATCAAATTAACCTTAGATAAATAGTCTTGCATCTTTTGCAGATCCACTTGTTTTGCTTGAAAAAGAGTCGCATAATATTTATAAAATTCCCTCCGGATCCCTCCTGGGTCTGAAATTTCTTTATTTCCATCTTTCAATTTAGTGATTGTTTTATTCTCTCTTCTTTTCTTCAATTGCCATGCCAAATATTTACCAGGTTTATTTGCACCTTCAAAGGACTTCTGTTGCAATTTTTTCAAGTTCCAATATACTTCTTTGTTTAACCTCGCCTCATATTGTTCCTTTAAAATCCTCAATTCTCTTAAAATCTTCTTTTTGCCAGGCCTTTTCTTAAGCTCCATTTCTTTTTTCCGAATATTTTCTGTAATCTCTTTATCTATTTTCAATTGTTGTTTCTTTTCATTATTATTGATTGCAATCAGGTGTCCTCTTATCACAGCTTTATAGGCCTCCCATACCGTTTGCATCTGTACATCCTTGTTTAAATTCAGTTGAAAATATGTTTGGGTTTCTGTCCTTATTTTGTCCACAATATTTTGTTTGTCCAGCAAATCCTCATTGAGTCTCCATCGGAATTTCTTTCTTTTAATATACGTTGACCATTTTACTGGACTATGGTCAGAGAGGCACAGCTGAACTCTTGATGGGCCGAAAGCCAGCTACCCTCCTCGACCATTTGCACCCTGACTTGGACCAGTCCAAGCAACGGTCTGAGGAACCAGCACAGGGGAGAGTGTTCCAGTGTGGGGACAAGGTCTTTGCCTGGAACTATGGGGAAGGTCATTGGTGGCTACTGGCCGTAGTCACCAAAGTTGCAGGATCCAGGCTGTATGTGGTCCAGCTTCCCAGCGGACGGGAGATTCGCCGCCACATAGACCAGCTCAGGGAGCATTGGGCAGACTCCAGTGCCAAGTCGGTGCCCGAACCTGAGCTGGTCCCCGAGCAGGAGGGGCCTCCCGCCGAGAAGGTGAGTGCTGCAGAAGGGGACTCGGAGTCTGAGCAGACCCCAACTCCAGAGCCTGTGATCCCTGCTTGTGTTCCCCCTGTCTCTCCTGCGAGAGAGGTTACCAGGCCTCCAGAAGAGTGTGCTGCTCCAAGTCCAATGGAGCAGAGACCGCTGCGCCGGTCGAACTGAAGCTGAGGTACCCCCCCCAACTGAAAGCTTATGTTTGGCAGGGTAATGCTCCATCTTAGGGGGAGGAATTTGTTATGTACTGAATGTGAATCGCTCCTATCTATTCACATGTTAAGCTTGACTCTGAATGTGGCTCTTCAGATGTCGCATTGCTACTGGTCGGTTTCTGTGAAACCTGTGTAATTACCCAATCACTGAGTGATATTGTTGCAAAGAGGAAACAGTCCTGATTGGCCTTTATCCCTGTATTCTGATTGGTCTTTAACTTGTAATGGGTGTGGTTTTGACAGTCCAGGAGAGTTTAAAAGAAGGAGCTGTGCTCCCCTTGTTGTCGTGTGTTCCTGACTTACAGTTGCTGTTTAATAAAGCTGAAATCACTTGAAGCTGAATCCTTTGTTGAGTCTCATACTTAACAGCCACATCACAGCAAAATGAAGATGAAAAGACAAATGATGCAAAGGAAAAAATCTTTAATTATTATATAACCCCTACATGTTTCATGTACTGCTTCGTCAGGCGGAATCTTCCCAATTCTTTTAGATCTTTTCCCGTCTGCTGCCAACGTGCATTTCACCTCCTCACTTCTTCCTAACTAATGTGCAGCTACTCTTCCTAACTAATGTGCAGGTGAAAAACATGTGACATAATGACATCACATCCCCTGCCCTATTTTATTGGTTGTCACTTGCAATGACATAACATCACTTTTTCCCCTAGCACATGTTACAGGGGAGATAGTGGGAAATGCAGCTCAGTGATACTCATGAATCTCCTACAATGTGCAGTCTGGGCTTTACATGAACAACACATGCATGGTGCTTTCTGGGCTTACTTTACCTGTCAATCCCTATTTGTGCCCTTACATTCCAGCCTTGTCTGCACATTTCAGTACTCCCTGCCCATTTCTGGCCTGTATGAACATCTCGCACCACAAGAGCAACATGTTAAACCAGAAGATAATTATTACCCAATGCAACCAAGAGCACACAACTCTCCTTGATTGCCTTTTGTAGAGTGAAAGTCTTATTACTGGTTATGGGACAAAGAAGAATAGTGTAAAGGTCAAACGTTCTACTTCCCTGTGCCTTCTGATCAGGGCATCCCCGTGCTGATGGTGAGCAAGAGGGCCACTGCACAAAGGTCAAACACCAACAACATATGCATTAGGGAAGTTATGGCTCAGCCACTGGCTCTGGAAGAGCCTCTTATTTGCTTTGTCATCCATAAATCCTCTGAGCAGACCTGCTAATCCATGGTCCAGCTGACATGCAGAATCTTGGTAGTGATAAAATCGGCTACATTTGCTTGCTGGCTCTATTCATCCAAGTACTTGGCTACAGCAATCTTTAATCCACACCCACACCCACTCACGAAGTACGCAACATTATCATTTTATGTCATGAAGCCTTAAGTAAAAAAATTAGGACATAAAAGCTGCACCCCAAACAAGGCAACTTTATTAATATAGGCACACTTAGGATATATGAAAACATAGGAAAAAAGCTCTTACTATGAGCATGCTTGGCATGTTTTGGAGAAATCTGTGTCTCCCTTGCTAGATATTTTATGCTCTGGGATTTATGCAGTTTTATGCTATGTGTTTTTATTGGCTGGGGTTTTAATGGTTTAATGTTATGTTTTTTATGGTTTTATCTTGTTTTATTTTGTGAGCTGCCTTGAGCAAGTCTTTGTTGCTATTTTAGTGCCCTCATTTTGGTTTTCTTCCTAGAAACTCATCACACATATTTAGCTTTATGGGCAGATAAGTATAATTTTTGTTCGTCTTCGCTTCTGGAGGGGGCATTCTTACTTGGCATGTACTTTTTTAATGTTCTGGAGGCAAAATCTAGAATTTGGGATTTTATGGTCAGTGCAAGGTGATTAAGTATAAAACTGCTAGCAGCCAGAAGCCTTTGCAAGAAGAGAAAAGGGGCTGCTTAAAACCTTGAATGCCTCTAAAAGTTCTGAATCCTCCCCCAAGATTTGTTGACTGAGGGCCAAACTACACATTTATATGAGTCTGCCAATAGAACTCAACTACATTGCAACTAGAATTTACCAATGGCAACTCCATTTAAAAGCACTGCTGGGAGGGGGGAGTTTGTGGCTCAGGGAAAGGAGGGGTTTGTGCTTTCTCCTTTGTACCAATTTTCCATGATAATACAGTGTCAGGGGACTTTATTTGCCCCACTATGCATGAGGAACCCTGGGGCAAATAACTCTCTGTTTTGGCTTGGGAAAACAGTATAGGATGGAGGCAGGAATCCCTCCCCCTGTGCCATTTCCTAAGCCAAAATCCAAATTGGGTCCCTGCAGCTCTTTTAAATGGAGTTTGTACTGGGAACTCACTGCAGTATGGCTGCAAGTCTGCGTGGTGGACCTGCATGCAGTGTAATGTGTAGTTTGGCCCTGAGTAATTGTTGCTGGTGTATGCTACATAGGAACTTCCTGTTTAATTTGTTTTCTGTTATTGGTACAAATAATGCTATATTTCAACAATGTTGGATATATCTATAATATAAATGTATTATTAATACATATCAGTGTAACTGTTATGACTTCCCTGAAAGAATCCTGGGAATTATAGTTTGATAAGGGTGCTGAGACCACATGACCTAAGACAGACACCCATGATTTCCAAGATTTCCTACTCTGGGGAAAGGAAACAAATATGCTACCTGTATTAGTCTGAAGGTAAATATCAGGTGTTTGTGTCAGGGAACCCCCTCCCACCCAGGTATTTGCTTGTATTCCTAATTACAACCCAATTTAGTTATGTATTCTTCATTACATGTTAGTATAATATCTAATCAGTACTGATAACCACACTTTCCAACAAGCTCACATTTTCTTCAGGGTTAGTACTTCAGTTTCGTTATTTTGGTACTGAACTGTTCAGGGTCACATTCTGCTATCCTCTTCCCCTTCTTCCCTAGATGCTTACACAGATGAAGATCTGATGCTCTACTGGAAAAATGGGAATGAATCTCTGAAAACAGATGAGAAGATTTCCTTATCTCAGTTCTTGATACAAAAATTTCATACGACCTCCAGACTCGCTTTCTACAGTAGCACAGGTATCAGGGTTTAGTTCTAATTTTCTGTTACATCTTTGTCACTTTATTAATCCAGTCTCACACATTTGCTTAGTGAAAGGCCAATAAAATGGTAGTAGATCTTTTTCTACCCATCTTTCTTTGTGAGAATAAATCAGTTCTCTCACACATAATTCTAGTAAGCATATTTCAGTCACAGCCATTTTTAAATCAAACGTACCTTCTAACCAATACAGTTTTCACATTTGCATTATAGATGTAAGAAATGCAAAAAAAAAAAAAAAGTATTTAAGCTACCACATATGAAAGACTGTACATCCGTGAGGGGCACAGAGAGCTGGAGTCAATGGCTTTGCTTATGGTTGCCAGCCCTCCGTGGTAGAAGCCATTTTTACTATAGAGTTTTTGCCCAAATACCAGAGCATTGCCAGGATGTCCCAACGTGATGATTATCACTTCAAGTACACTCCAGAAGTAACGTCACCATCGTAGACTTAGCTGGGGCTTCCCTCCCATTCCTGGTAAATCCACCCCCCATCCCCCACTGGTTGCCAGAAGGGATCTGGCAACCCTGGCTTTGCTGCTCAGGCTTCCTCTAATCAGTTCCCATCCCACATGACTTTTGTCCATACATGTCTAATATCCCTGGCATGGCTTTTTCAGTGTTCACAAGTGACCTCCTCCTCCTTTCCCCCAGAACTTAAACTGAGAGAATAAAACCCAGATATTGCTGAATGTTATCTGATATCCTAAAATTAAAAATATGATTTCTCCAAGCACATGGAAGCGGTGTATATATGTTTCATTTTGATTTATTTGTAAGTATCCTATATATATAAAATTCCCTTACGTGTTGGCCATTTTCAGCTCTCCCATTAATTGTGCAGTGCACTCCATCAGCCATTGGCCCATCAACTGCCACTCAAGAGTACTCGCATGCCATTGGCTGCATGCTGGGTCCACTCCTCTTCCACGCCCACTGCTGCCTCAGCCACTGTTCCCTGTCAGAATAACTGCCAAAACCACTGTCTCTGCTGAGGAAAACACTTCTCCTGCTTGGCTCCTGTGGGGCTAACTTTTCTCTCAGTGGCTGTTGCTAGGCAACCAAGCTTGGTTCTGTTAGTAAAAAGGCAAAGCCAGGAGGCCCTTAACCGGCCTTTGTGGGGAACTCATTGGGGCCAGTCCTGGCTAGGGTTGCCAACTCCAGGCTGGGAAATTCCTGGAGATTTTGTGGTGTGGTCTACAGAAGCCAGGGTTTGGGGAGGGGAGAGGCCTCAGCTGAATAGAATGCCATGGAGTCCACTCTCCAAAGCAGTTATTTTCTTCAGGGGTGGGGAGAGAGATCTGTTGTTTGGAGTTTCAGTTGTGATACCAGGTGATACCACAGCCAGTGTGGTGTAGCACTTCAGAGCAGGGTTTGCCAGACCCAGGTTCTTGCTGTGGAAGCTGAGTGGGTGATTTTGGACCAGTCACAGACTTTCAGCCTAACCTATGTCACAGGGTTCTTGAGCAGATCAAAAGGGGGAGAGGAGAATAATGTCAGCTGCTTTGGTCCTCACTGCAGAGAAAGACTGTTCTTTTCCTCCTGGGGAACCATTGTTGCCAATCAGCAGGTGAGGGCTGGAGATCACTCAGAATTACAACTGCTTTCCAGGTGGCAGAGATCAGTTCCCCTGGAGAAAATGGTGGACTCTGTGTCCTTATACCCTGCTGAGATGGCCTCTCTATGACAGCCAGTGTGATGTAGCAGTTAGGGCTTCAGAGCATGGTGGGGAGGGAGAGATGGAAAGCTGAAGTCAGAGGGGCAGATAAAGGTAGGCTGGCTGTTGGGTGGGAAGGAGATAGGGTTGCCAACTCCAGGTTGGGAAATTCCTGAAGATTTGAGGGGTAGAACCTGGAGAGGGTGCGGTTTGAGGAGGGGTGGGACCTCAGACAGGTACAATGACATAGACTCCACCCTCCAAACCAACCATTTTCTCCTGGGGAACCATTGTTGCCAATCTCCAGGGAAGGACTGGAGACCACCCAAAATTACAACTGCTCTCCAGGAGGGAGGGAGGAGGAGATGAAAAGCTGAAGTCAGAGGGGCAGATAATGGTAGGTTGATGGTTGGTTGGGAAGGAGATAGGGTTGCCAACTCCAGGTTGGGAAATTCCTAGAGATTTGAGAGGTGGAGCCTGGAGAGGGTGAAGTTTGAGGAGGGGTGGGACCTCAAACAGGCTCCACCCTCCAAATGCCATAGGCTCCACCCTCCAAACCAGACATTTTCTCCTGGGGAACCACTGCTGCTAATCTCCAGGTGAGGGCTGAAGAGCACTTAGAATTGCAACTGCTTTTCAGATGGCAGAGATCAGTTCCCCTGGAGAAAATGGTAGACTCTGTGTCATTATATGCTGCTGAGGTCACCGCAGCAAATTGACACTGAGTGCCCAAGGCCAAGACACCCGTCCAGAGCTTCTTTCTAGAGCTTGTTGTATTTATTTCCACAATGGGCCTTATTCCTAGTAATACATAACTACATAATTACTATTCCTTGTTATTACATAAAGTCCAACAGTTTTTATAAATCCAGACAGCTTAATTAGTAAGTAAAGTTCTAAAGCAACATTTGTAAAATTCTCATTTTTTTGTAATGCCAATAATGCTATGTGTAAATAAAATATGGATAAAAGTGTTTTGTGAAGGCTAATTAAATGTAATGTTGGCTGTGTTTCATCGTTTGATTTCCTTGTCGTTCTGTTTGAATATCTTTCTTCCAGTACCACCCATCTCCCTTTTCTGGCCTTATTCTTTTCATTATGCATATGTCTCACTATTCTTGCTTTCACCTCAATAAGGAGGTTTGCCTCTCACTTTTATGCTTCCCTCCCAACAGGCTGGTACAATCGCCTTTACATTAGCTTCACTTTACGTCGCCATATCTTCTTCTTCTTACTCCAAACATACTTTCCTGCCACTCTTATGGTCATGTTGTCCTGGGTGTCCTTCTGGATAGACCGCAGAGCTGTGCCTGCAAGAGTTTCCTTGGGTGAGAATGGTTATTTTTCTTTACACTGTGAAGCAACAGCCATTTATAAAGGTTTATTCATAGGGATGCCAGCCTCCACATGGGATTTGGAGATCCACTGGAATTACAGTTCATCTCCAGACTACAGAGATCAGTTCCCCTGGAGAAAATGGATGCTTTGGAGGGTGGACTTTATGGCATTGTATCCTGCTGAGGTTCCTGACCTCCCTAGGTTCCACCCCCAAATCTCCAGGAGGTTCCCAACTTGGAGCTGGCAACCCTACCCCCACACCCCACTGGTGGCCAGGGGGACCTGGCAATCCTACTTACTCAAAGTAAATTTTCACACATGCACACAAACAATTCATCCTGATGAAGAATTATAGACAACCCCTCTCACTTCATGGCTAATTACTATATTCTGTAGCCTGAAATGAGGAGAGATATAGGAAAAGCAGCAATTAATATTGAAACTAAACTCTGTTTTTTTCTTATTTATCAGTATTTTTTTTTGTAAAATATAAGGGGTGGGGCTTATATTTATTTGTAGGTCAAGGTCATTCATCTGGAAGCCTTTCCTTTTAATTTGATATGTGCAGCATTTGCTTGAGCTAGTTAACAAAAAGGGAAAAGGCATTCTGCACATGCTCAAAGGCAATCTAGCTTTCATTATTATTTCCTACACACCACACTGAGTGATGGCTTTGAAAACGGTGCCTCTGCTATTAGCCCGGGTTCAAATTAAGCCTCCTACTTGTCATGTGTTGATGCATATAGTAAATCCTTGTGTGTGGCTTTTGCAGGAATAACAACAGTGCTGACCATGTCAACTATCATCACGGGTGTCAATGCCTCCATGCCTCGGGTTTCCTACATCAAAGCTGTGGACATTTACCTCTGGGTCAGTTTTGTGTTTGTCTTCCTCTCAGTCATAGAGTATGCGGCAGTGAACTACCTGACCACAGTGCAAGAGCGAAAGCAGCGGAAGCTGCGTGAGAAGGTGAGAGACACTTCTGCACAACTCTTTGGAATATATTAGAGGTTTGTGAATGTGAGGGAGAAAACTCCAGTGCCCATATGTCTGTTTATATGAACAATTTTTTTCATATCAAAGCCTTAACACTGAAAAGCAGGAGCAGAACATAGCAGAAACAACAGAGGGCAGGAAATTAAGATCAGAACTGGGGAAAGCTGCAGGCTGGGATTTTGGCAGGAACAATACAGGGAGGGTAAGAAGAGGAAAATCTAGTAAGGTACTTTCCTATGTTTGTTTCAATGCAGTTAATTACTGCTAATGAGTAACTGTGAAGCCCCTACCACAGTCAGATGTACATTTTAAAACTAGCTTCAACCAATGTGATAGTAGAAACTCATGATAAGAAAATGCACTCAGGTTCACAAGTTAAATAGAGCTGGCAAGATCAGATGCATGGGTGACACACATCCTGTTATCATCTCCTGTCTCAAGGGCAAAGGAGAAGCTCTTGTATCTCACACTTGGACACTCAAATCTAGCAAGTCAGAACCAAATACAGCAGCAGGCTTCTGTTTGCATAGCCAGTGCAGATGGGCTGCTGGATCTGCACTGCAAACTTTGTTGGGGCCCCAGCAATGGTCTTGATGTATCTTTTGAATAGCAGTGAGTAAAGGAAACCATAGATAAGTAGTTCAGCGATGACATGATCTGCTGATGCAAGGTTAACACATGTTGCAAAAACACCCCTGTGTTATTTATTTGTCTCATGCTATTTTTAAATTAGAATATTTATATGCCTACCTTTCTCTTGAGCAATTTGCCAATCTAAAAACACCTTATGCCCTACTAGCAGGATATTCCCTCTTTGCCAAGGCTCAGACTACCCTGAAAGCTCTCTGGAGTAAATGTTTTACAGCCCCACTGGAGACCCAGGAGGTTAGAAGCCCCTTCCAGGCGGCTGTTCCACAAGCATGGGGAAGCCATGAAAGAGCCAGAGACTAGGTGGTTGTGAAATGTGCCTTAGACAGAAGGGGCACTGACAGTAGGACTTCTAAGAAGGAACAAGATGTCAACAGGAATATGAGGGAAGCGGCAGTCTTTCAAGTAGAGGCTAGATGAGTGGTGACCCGAGAAAAGGCCTCTGTCATGGCACCTTGGAAGTCCCTCCCCAGGGAGATTTGTCTGTCTCCCTCCATCCGTGTCTTTTGCCAGAGGGTGAAGACTTTTTTTGTTTCATCTGGCATACCCCCAATAACAGTTTTTTGCCCTCCTTCTAGAGTGTTTGCTTATATGTTTTAATTGAATTTTATATTTTAACTATATTTTAATGGTTTTAACATTGGTAAGTTTGCTGCCTTGTGGAGCCTCATTGAGTGGAAAGGCAGCGTTAAAATGTTTTAAATGAATAAATAAATATGTGAGCTCAAGGTTAAGGGCTTTAAATCGAGCACCATCACCTTGTGTTACACATAGAAATGAATAGGCAGCCAGTCAAGACATCTTAGAACAAACGTTAACAGAATCCCACTGGCTAGCCCCCTGGGCTGCTGCATTTTGCACCAACTGAAGCTTCCAGATAGTCTTCAATGGCAGTGTAATCTAGCCTCCAGGTTACTGAAGCATGGATTAGCATGACCACATAGGGTATCTGCAAATAGGGAGCCAGCTTCTAATTAAATGAAGCAGGTGAAAACCATGATCTTTTAGTAACTCTCTTTCTGCCCCTTTTATTGTGTTTTCTCTTCTCCAGTTTCCATGTACATGTGGAATATCTTCTACAAAAACTGTACTGCTCGATGGTACCTACAGTGATTCAGATGTCAGCAGCCTAGAAAGATATGCAAGAGGCCAGATAATGACTGAGGAGGATAAGCAAGACAAGATGGTGATCCATTTGACCATGAATAACGAGTCTAATTCATCAAAGAAGAGAGGGCTCAAGGGATATGTGAGCCTTCGTATTATCCAGAACACTCATGTTATTGATAACTACTCAAGGTTAATATTCCCAGGCACCTATATATTTTTTAACTTGGTATATTGGTCGGTCTTCTGCTGAATATATGGAAGCAGTGGGGAGCCAGGAGTCATTTACAAGAGAGAAAGAGGTGACAAATCTATCTCTCCCATTGCACCTTTGGAACATGAAAGCACTGCACTTCACAAACTTGTATTGGATACTGATCACTCGTGCCATTTAATTACTGCTTGCAATCATTTCTTAATGTATGTTGGTCTCATATTTCATACTTGAAACTATAACTTCTTGACATCAGCGCTGCATGCATCCTGGGCACCTGCAATAGCTCTTAAGATTGCCAAGTCAACTCTTCAACAATAAGAGATGTGGAGGAGGAAATCTGCTCTGCTCTGAATTTAACTGCTACTGTAGAAATAGTGGGTAATCCTTACATTTTATGGGGAAGTGTTCATTTGGAACATTCTCACCATACAGAACAGATCAGACCTGTGAACAGGTCCGTTCTGTGGAGAATTATCAATGTAGACTATAGGGCAGGAGTGTCAAACATGCGGCCAAGGGACTGGATGAGGCCCCCGGAGGGCTTCTATCAGGCCCGCAGTGGAACTGGCTGTCTTCTGCTTCTTCTTCCAGTTCTGCTGCTGCTGCATCATCGTAGGTTTGCAGCTTACAGAAACACACCTGAACAGCATACTCAAGATTGCAACAGCATAGACATTTGATGCAATAATTCAGAGCAAGAGGTGTCAGTTATCACTCAGACTCTGTTAAATAAACAAAATATTGCAAGAGTGCTAATGTTTTAAGCATGATGTTATTATAAGTAAAAAAAACCACCCTTTGTCTTTGTGTCCTTTATAAAGTTTATATCTCCACTACCTGGCATTCCATTTTATGACATACATGGCCCGGCCCAACAAGGTCTCATTTATGTCACATCTGGCCCTCATAACAAATGAGTTCGACACCCATGCTAAAGGGCATCACTCCAGATCATCTGCCTAGTTGCTCCTGGTGACCGTTGAAGCAGAGGTCCATCAGTGGTTATTAGCCACAACATATAGATGGAACACTATGTCTGGGACAGTGATGCTCTGTATGCTTGGGGGCAACAGTGGAAGGGCTTCTGGAGTTCTGGCCCTACTGGTGGACCTCCTGATGGCACCTGGGTTTTGGCCACTGTGTGACACAGAGTGCTGGACTGGAGAGGCCACTGGCCTGATCCAACATGGCTTCTTTTTTGTTCTTAAGAGATCTTGAAAAGGGCAGGTCCTATTATGCTACTGCTGAATCACATTGCTTTTATAGTGTGCAAGCAAAATCAAACAAGCTGGGGGGGGGCAGGTTTCTAGCCAAACATTTAAATTGTTTTATAAAATTACCCTAGTGGAACTTTTGCTTTATTATTTGCCCTTGTGGTCAGGTAGAACTTCGAATTCTCACACATACCCACTTTTCTGCATGTTAAATCAGTAGCCAAAATACTACTGATGTAGTGGCAAAATAATGCCCCCCCCAACATGCCAATCACTTCACAAGCATTCTGTCCAAAGAAATGTGGTAAAACCTTCTACCTTTTCTAACTTCTTTCACTAACATCATGGGGATGTTTTGATATGACAGTATGGATATCTAGGAGTGGTAGATGATAGTAGGTGACACTAAGATATTTCCATTAACGTTTATAAATTATAATGTTTCTCTCCTCTCCACAATAGAGGAGGATTGCAGCACAATTCTAAGTTACCCCTTGTCAGTCCATTGGTATTACGTTGTTAGTGACTCACTTATCCCTCTAACAATGTTGACTTTTCCAGTCATGACAACAAATTGAGCTGGAGGTTATAAATCGTCCAAAGACTTACCAGACAACCTGCTGTTGTCCCTTTGTGACAGGGCTGTCAAGTTGAACATTATGGACAATTTCTTGCAGCAACAACATTTACAGGATCTTGCCACTAATGCCTAAATTTCCAACACCAAGGTGCTCTTTTTCTTTATTTGTTATTTGAATTACAGACACAGAGCAATAATATTAATCAGAAGCTCATTTTGAATTTAAGAACAACGCAAGACTAGTGGCTCCTTGGACAAACAAATATTATGACATAAGCTTTTGTAGACATCATCTATTTTGTCTTGGCAGCTGGCAGATTTTACAGGTGATAGCCAATTTGGAAACTTCACCTTTCCCAAAACATCTTCCCCACTGGGCTTCTATAAGTTCTCAGGGTCAGGACTGATTCATCCTCCCCTTTTCCCTCTGTTAGCAACACTCATCTTCTCTCAACACTCCCTCCCTTCTGGAGCAAGATTTAGTCCTCATTTGACCATTAAAAAATGTTTAATTTACAAAGTCGACATACCTAGAGAGTCCCCCAAGTATACAGAGACCCTTCCCTTGTCTGTGAGTAGACCAGTTTAATAGCTTTTGTCATCCAGACACAGGACAACCACTTTACTATCAGATGGTGACATTCCAGGAATGATCCCTGGCATAACAAGGGTCCCAAATTAAGATGCAGCTCATATCAAACCACAAGTGAATCTCTGAAACTGAAATTTTACAATGCATGCGTAGATGGATGCATCAAGTTTCAAAGAAAAAGTGCACTTTCAGAGATTATTGAAATACAAAGATATCTCATCTTACATTCCAAATATGATAGATGAGGTCTGAGTAGTGATTACATTTGACTGCAGTATGAAACTTCAGCGGACAGCGGAAGACAGGAGGGCCTGGTGTAATCTGGTCCATGGGGTCGCGAAGAGTCGGACTCGACTGTGCAACTGAACAACAATGAAACTCAGAAATGCTTTTTTGGACCACTTAGGCAATGTATTCAAAATCTTTTGGATTGACAGAATCATTCAAACACCTTAGCTGAACTTTTCAGCTTTTTAGTTTATGATAGAAGCAACTAATACTTCACAGAATGTAACACTAAATTTGTTGACTCCAGATGATTACTCCAAAAATTTATTCTGTGCCTCACATTATTATGGGTCACATCAAAGTACATTTTAGTATTAGAACTGACTTACAGAGCAATCCTATGCAAAGTTACTGCAATCCAAGACTGGAAATACTACTTTGGACTATAGTCAGAACCATCCTGAGGCCAGAGGCTTCAATAGCAGCTGGCTGCTGTTACAACAATGGCAGCACCAGTTAGCCTCTTAGGAGTCCCATGCCATGCACAGCTGGCCCATGCTGCAGGTTGGCTGGCTTGCCAGTGCAGAGACCCTGCTGGAGACCCAGCAACAGTGCTGTTGCACTGAGTGGCATCACCATGGCATGATGGCACAACTGAGATGGGCAGGAGAGAGGGTAGCCAATGACCAGCCAGGTGGAACATTGGTGCCACACATGGCCCACACATCCTGGCCCCAGACATGTGAACAGCATCTGGGGGCATGACAGAATCCTGAAATGTGCCCCACACAACAGCTGACCACTAAAGGCATAGTACCTGCAGCCATCAAGCGAGGCAACCAGCCACACATGGGCTGCAAGAGCAAGCTATGTCCTCTATACAAGCACACTCAGGAACTATCCCCACAGGAACGAGACTCCTCTGGGTCTTGCAAACTGGCCAAATCTGTGTCTCTCAGCTCAAGACAGTGCTGTCTCTGTTTCCACTCCAGCAAAGGCCATGCAAGCGCCTCATAACCTGACTGTCCTGGGCCACTGTGTAACGGTGTGGTGGGACCCCAGCTTGGTCTGCACGGTGGAAGCCTGACCACATCTCTGCCACAGCCTTGCTGGTCAGTGTGACCCCTCAGAGGGCTCTTGGCTAGGGCTGGTGCAGGACTGAGAGCAAGCCCACAGATCACTGACAAAACATCCACTTCCCTCTCAGTGCAGCCTACAACTCATCAAGCCTGCAGACAGCCAACAGAAAATGATACAGGAGGCCCTTCCCCACACGTTGGCCTTTCACAAGGCCATCCCAGTACTGCTGGTTCCAGGCCAGGGCATTCTCGGATTCCTGCTGAGTCTCCAGGTGCCCCTACTCTATGGATGCCCATATGGATGCCAAGGCCAGGG
Source organism: Gekko gecko (assembly GCA_029375565.1). NCBI lineage: Eukaryota > Metazoa > Chordata > Lepidosauria > Squamata > Gekkonidae > Gekko > Gekko gecko. Next base: position 219,465,180 of record JAPDNY010000001.1, read on the forward strand.
GAATGCATGGCAAAAGTTGGAACCCCTGCACCTTTGGGCCAGGCAACAGGGTTGCACCCATGGGAACACCCTCAGCCCCCTATACCTTCTGCAAATACCCCCTTTACCATCCTGTGGGCAACCAACAAAGGGACACACAAACCTCCTCCTCACTGGGCATCTCTGACATCACACACATGGGGAATCTACCATGTCTAAGCCCCTTGAGGATGGCAGAGCCTGCCCTCAATACACCACCTGGTGGGTCATGGGCCAGCCCAAGCACTATCCCCTGACATTGTACAAGGCCACGTTGGACCTGCAGGGGCACACGGACTTTCTGTGGTATGGTGACTGATGGATCATAGGTATAATGGGCAGTGGAGCTGGGGGGGGAGGTCCTACTGTGACTAGGATTCCCATCTCATGCCATGCATCCATGTTCCCAGGCCACAACAGTTGCCACATGGTCAGCCACCTGACCTCCCCTTCCTCCACAGCCATGGACTGAATGAGGACAGCCTCCACATCTGTTGGGGTGCAATAGCAGACCGATGGGGCTACTGCAAAGAAGAATCAGCCCAGCCCAATCCCCCTTATCAATGTCTGGTGAGGGAAGTGGAAGCATTGCGGGGTGGCCAGCTGATGGCTGGAAGGACATCCAGCAGCAATGAGGAGAGTAGGGCTGCCAAGGTGGCACTGTTCCACCAGACTATGCGAGGGGGGCAGGGAAATCTGCTGGCATAACTCCAAGTTACATTGGTGTAATAGTTGGTCTGCTCCCTGAGCATTCCCCACCACCACCGGATTATGCTGATGGTCTTTTAAGAAAAGAGACAGAAGGATTATTTTTCAAAGCCATAAATCCTCTTCCCTATGCATACATCCTTATACCACTCACTCTGGTGTTGAGGAGAGAGCTGTGTGCTTTTATGAAGGAGAAGAGCTATGGCAAATTACATATAAATAAGAAAAAAAGTATCAGAAGTAGAGAAGAGTAGCAGTTGGGAGGGGCATTTATAATGAAAAAGGAGCAGACAGACAAGAGCTTTCCCCATCCTAACAACTGCTTCATTCCAAAGTGCTCCCTCTCAAAGAAACTTTTCTTTATAATAAAAAGGCCAATGGAGTTGCATTGCATGCATTTATATATAAGGGTTAGTTAGGCTTTTAGCAGAAAATAGGTTCATAGCTGATTTAATGTTTATTTTGTAATATATAAAGACTCCAGTGCAGAGATCTTTGTGAATACAAGGCAGTGGGACTTTAAGGGGGCAAAGGGATGCATCACATTATTCTACTGCCCTCCTTGAGAGATGGATGATGCTGTTAGAACTGACAATAATGGTGCAAGACTGCTCTTCTCCCAGCCATGGGTACTGGATATGATTGTTTTCTCCTTTTTTGTCTGCGTATTGGATTTTATACAGCAGGACAGTCCACAGGTCAAAAGCTATTTCTATAGATGAGTCACCAAAATCTTTTTTGACTGAAGGGAAGGAGAGGAGGGCCGGGTGATTTGTGTGCAACTTTGGGCACATCACTGAACCTCTTCTGTGCCTCAGTTTCCCCATCTATAAAATGGGAGTGATGAACTAGCCTACCTCTCGGGTGTTTTGTGAGGCTTGTTTGAATAATGAAAATCTGGTGAAGTGTTTCTCATTTTTGTCTGCAAGGCCTGTCTATATACAGGGTGTTATTTTTATAGTTAACTACATCTCATTTAACTAAGCAAAGTTGTCCACAGCTAATTATTAATTTAACACCAAGTATAAAGAGCCAGTGGACAAGCTGGTTTCATCTGCACAAACAATTATGGGATGGGTTTGCTAACTTCCAGGTGAGGTCTGGAGATCTTCCAGAATTACAACTGATCTCCAAATTACAGAGATCAGGCCCTCTGGAGCAAATGGCTGCTTTGGAGGGTAGACTCTCTGGCACTGTATCCTGCTAAGATCCCTCCCCTCCCCAGACCCTGTCCTTCTCAGGATCCATCCTCAAATTTCCAGGAGCTTCCCAACCTGGAGCTGGCAACCCTGTTTCGAGATTGTGGAGATAACGGGGCCATAATCACCTTTGGTGCATCTCCAGCAAAGTTTTTTTTTTTTTTCAAAATTACTGTAAGTAAATGATGCACATACAGGACAATATCTTCCGCTTTGTAAATAAATACTTTGCCTTCATCTTGCTATTTATTTTTATTGATCCCCCTCCCAGTTCACCTAGTGGCAAGAGGCAGTTGTTCAGATGCTGTTCTACAGACATTAACTCTCAAATGCTTTATAATGAATTTTGTTCTGAAAAGTCTAGCCTTAGCTTGCATAATATGCACACATGCATGTATATAATACAGGTTTTGAAACCATAAAACATCAGTAAGTGCTTCCAGCAGATGGAATGATGCATGCTGGGAACAGGCAGTGGGGTGGGTTTAGATATATCTATGATTATCTTGAATACAGGCATGCTCTTGTTTGAGAATGTATTTACTGTCTCTGATTCCAATTACTGACTCAGTAGAGGATATAAATAAAGCACAAGACCAGTCCAATGCATTTGCAGTTATTTTACCCAGCATTTTATCAATCAAATCTTCTCTGGTTGTGATTGATCTGAATTCAAATTTTACCTTTCCATGGATTCCCTTGGTGGGTGGGGCATATTGATTTAGCCCCTGAGGCAGCTGGAACATCTACAGAGAGCAGCCTGTTCATTTTAATTGCAAGAACTGTGGAATGTCTCTTTAAAAACATTCAAAACATTAATACTCAAATGAAACAGCTAACTGCAGAGCTCACTAAACTGTCTGCTAACAATCAGCAGATACAACTAACATCTCAGGTACAGCCAATATCCCAGAACACTAGCATGAGAAGACAGGGGCAGACATATGCTCTTAAGGGGACAAGGGAGCACGACCTGAAACAGGGAAGTGCTTTATGGAACAACCCCCTCCAGCTAATATTTCAACCAAGAAAGATCTGTCTAACAATGTTAAGTATGAGACTCAACAACGGAATAAGCTCAACAAGTGATTTCAGCTTTATTGAATGGCAACACCAACTCAGGAACACACAACAACAAGGGGAGCACAGCTCCTTCTTTTAAACTCTCCTGGGCTGTCAAAGCCACACCCATAACAAATTAAAGACCAATGGCATTGCAGGGATAAAGGCCGATCAGGACCGTTCCCTCTTTGCAACAATCTCACACAGTGATTGGTATTTACAGGAGGTTTTGCAGAAACCAATCAATAGCAATGCGACATCTGAGGAGCCACATTCAGAGTCAAGCTTAACATGACAATGTATAGGCTTGATTTACAGTTTAATACACAACAAATTCCTCCCCCCTAAGATGGAGCATTACCCTTCCATACATAATCTTTCAGGTAGTGGGGGGCACCTCGGCTTCGGTTCAACTGGCGCAGCGGTCTCTGCTCCAATGTTGGAGTTGGAGTGGCACGCACTTCGGGGACCCCTTCAACTTCTCTCGCAGGAGAAGGAGGAACACAAACAGGGATCTCAGGCTTTGGAGTTGGGGTCTCCCCAGACTCCGGTTCCCTTTCAGCAGCACTCACCTCCTTGGCAGGAGGCCCCTCCTGCTCGGGGACCAGCTCAGGTTCGGGCACCGACTCGGCGCTTGAGTCTGCACAGCGCTCCCTGAGCTGGTCTACGTGGCGGCAAATCTCCCGTCCGCTGGGAAGCCGGACCACGTACAGCCTGGAACCAACGATTTTGGTGACTACGGCTGATAGCCACCAATGACCCTCTGCATAATTGTGGGCAAATACTTTGTCCCCAACAAGAAAAACTCTCCCCTGAGCCATGGTTTCTGACCGCTGCCTTGACTGGTCGAGGTCAGGGTGCAGGCGGTCGAGTAGGGTAGGCAGCTTGCGGCCCATTAAAAGTTCAGCTGGGCTCCGCCCCATAGCCGAACACGGGGTAATATGTTGCCTCAGAAGGAAAGAAGCAATTTTCTGACTCCAGTCCCCACACGTCAGGTGCCCAAGTGACTCCTTTGCCGTCCGTACCATCCGTTCGACCTGGCCGTTGGAGGCCAGATGGAACGGCGCAGAAGTCACATGGCGTATGAGGTTGTCCCTCAAGAAACCCTCGAACTCTGCTGACATGAACTGTGGCCCGTTGTCCGAGACCAAACAGTCCGGCAGCCCGTGAGTTGCAAAAAGTTTGCGCAGGGCGTTGGTGACAGCCCCGGACCCAGTTGCCCCATATTTACAACCTCCAACCATTTGGAGTATGAGTCCACACAGATTAGAACATTTTTCCATGGTAGGGACCTGCAAAATCGATATGGAGGCGGGACCATGGCCTCCTTGATTTCTCCCAGGGCTGGATGGGAGCCTGTGGTGGTTCTGGACGGGACTGTTGACATGACATACACTGCCTTACCCAGGCCTCGATGTCCTCATCCAGCTTAGGCCACCACATGTACCCTCTGCCAAGGGCTTTCATGTGGACCATGCCAGGGTGGCCCACATGCAACGCCTCCAAGACATCTTCCCGTAGTTTGGCGGGAATCACTACCCGACTCCCCCAAAGCAGACAGCCCTTTGTAACTGACAACTCGTTCTGGTGCGAACAGAAAGGTTTACATTCAGGCGCCATTTTCCCAGCCGTCCACCCCCTCCATGCCCAATTAAGGACACGGGCAAGCACAGGGTCCTTAGCCGTTGCAGCGGCAATGTCCGAGGAGGTAACCGGTGCATCTAGGAGCTCCTCAAGTGCCAGAACGTCCAGTTCAGGTTCAGAGTCACAGTTAGTCAGCGGTGCAGGGCAACGGCTAAGGGCGTCAGCATGCCCAATAGCCTTCCCCATGTGGTGCTCGAGCTCAAAATCGTACGCCAAAAGGAAAACTGCCCACCTCAACATCCGAGGGGACAGGGTGTTTGGCGTCTGCTGGTCCGGGGAGAATATGCCCAGGAGTGGTTTGTGATCGGTCACAAGGAGGAACCTCTGCCCATAAACAAAGTCATGGAATTTCTTAATTCTGGCGATTAAGGCAAGGCCCTCCTTGTCGATCTGGGCATAGTTCTTCTCCGCCAGTGTGAGTGATCACGAATAAAAAGCGATCGGTGCCTCCGATCCGTCCGGCATCAGGTGGCTGAGAACGGTGCCCACCCCGTAAGTTTGTTCTCGTCGAAGTGGGTCAGCACCGCACTCGATGATAGTAGCTCCTTCACAGCTGTAAAAGCTCACTCCTGCCGCTCTCCCCACTCCCACTTTGAGTTTTTGTGGAGCAAAGCGTGCAGGGGTTCAGCAACCGATGCCTTGTGTGGCAGGAAGGCATGGTAAAAATTGAGGATCCCCGGGAACGACTGGAGATCCTTCTTTGACCGTGGTGGGGGCGCGTTCTTGATTGCGGTTACTTTGTCGGGCGTGGGGTGGACCCCATCCACATCAATGAGGAATCTGAGGAACTCAACTTGGTCCACCCGATAACACACTTAGATCGCTTCACCCGCAATCCAGCCTCACCAAAACGACCCAACACTGCTCTCAAGCGAGCCATCAGTTCACATTCGTCAACACCAGCTATTAGGACATCATCAAAGTAGGGCACTACTCCTGAGAGCCCACGCAGGAGCCCCTCCATAAGCCCTTGAAAAATACCCGGGGCAACATTCACCCCAAACTGAAGGCGTTCGACCCTGAAAGCCCCTTTGTGGGTCACGATTGTTTGGGCCTCAGCAGTTGCGGCATCCACTGGCAACTGCTGGTATGCTTGAGCAAGGTCGACCTTGGCAAAAATCTTACCCCCTCCAAGCGATGCCAGCACGTGGCTGATTACCGGCACTGGGTAAGAGTGCTGTTGAAGGGCTCTATTTACAGTACATTTATAGTCAGCACATATTCGTATTGACCCATCAGCCTTTACAGGCATCACGACGGGGGTCTCCCATCGACCATAGGGCACCGGCTCGAGGATGCCCTGGTTCACCAATTTGTCTAGCTTGGCCTCGATCTTTGCTTTTAGGGCGAGTGGTACCTTTCTGTACTTCAGCCGTATGGAACGCACTGAAGGGTCAAGATCAAAAGAGACTGGGGGACTGGTGTACGTACCAAGCCCTTCCCCAAACACATTTGGGAACTCTCTATACCATGAGTCCCATTTATTATCACAAATCTTATTTACACCGGTAATAGCAATGCCCAATGCCTCGAACCAATTGAGGCCCAACAGACTGACTCTTTCCCCCTCTGCAACTAGGAGGGACAGCTCAGCCTTCTGATCCTTGAATTCAACTTGGAAGGTTGCCTTTCCCGCCAATGGAATGCGCCTTCCTTGGAAGTCGGTCAGGCAGGTCGAAACTGGTGACAGCCGGCGGCGACTCCGTGTCGGGAACAGGCGTTGCCACGTTTGTGTGGAGATGACCGTGACGGACGATCCGGAGTCCACCTCCATCATGCAGGGTACACCGTCCAGATGGAGCATGACGTGGATTTTCCGACTGGCCTTGTCACCGGTTACCAGGACAGTCGATGGGCAGCAGTAGGTGTCAGTCTGATGACAGTCGGATGTCCTGCCATCATCTCAGGGCCAAACCTTGGGGTCTGCACATCGCGAAGACGGTGGTGATTTCCTGGCCGCTCGACAAACTCAGGCCGGATGACCTCTCTTTCCACAGGAGTGACAGATCAGCTCCTTTGCCCAACAGAGGTCTCTGTCATGCTTACTGCTGCAGCCGGTGCAGGGACGGGTCATTGTAGTTCTCGGTCTGGTCCACGGTGGATGTGTCTCTCGAGTTTGGCACATGCCATTGGCGTCGCTGTCAGACTTGCTGGCGGACTGTTGGTGAACTGCAGGCTCTTTGCTGACCTGGGTCTGCCGCTGTTGAACCTCTCGCGTCAACTTGTCAGCAGCCTCTGCAGCGATGGCCTCGGTGTAGGCTACCGCATACGTGAGTTGGGTGTGGGTGAAGAGATGCTGTTGAAGGCACTCATCCCGAAGGCCGCACACCAAGCGGTCAAGGAGGGCTTCTTCCAAGTCGGTGAATTCGCATGGCCTCGCTGCCTTCCGTAAGGTGGTGACGAACTCAGCTATCGATTCAGATGGCCCTTGGCACCGCTTGTAAAAAGCATGCTGGCATACGATTTTAGATGGTTGCGGCGAGAAATGGCCTTTAAGTTTGGCTGTGATATCAGCCCATGTTGCCACGCTTAGTTCAGTCGGGGCGACCAGGGACCGGGCGATGTTGAAAACGGCCTTGCCGCAGGAGCTCAGGAGCGTCGCTTTCTTTCTCGCCTCATCGGTGATCTGGTTCGCCTGGAGGTGGAACTCAAACCATGCCAGGTAAGAGTCCCAGTCCTCTGTTGCCAGGTCGAATGCTTCGAACGCCGGATTGATGGCCGTCAGGGCTAATGGTGCTGCCACTACTGCTCGTGGAGCCTCAGCCAGCTCGGCCGAGTGTGTGTCCTCGTCTGCTGTTGCAGTCTCAGTTCAGCGGGGCTGCCTATCCCCCCTGCAGAACATCATCATGCACAAGCTGGCCAAGGAACAAACCTGACCCCCTTGGACTCCAAAAGACAACTGACACATAAGCACTTGGCAAATCCTATAGAGGATAATTTTTTTTTACTTCTTTGGGAATCTCCCTTGCAGTGACCAACAATCAATTATTGATAGGCTGGATTTTATGTGTCATAAACTGAGTGAGATTAAAGATTTGGAGATACAGCCAGTTGATAGGTCCAAAGCCCATAAAAACCTGAGCGTTACAGTAGACCTCCTAGAACAAAGCTCTTCAGTGGATGCTGAATGACAATTACAAAGGAGGAGCATCCAAAATATATTGTCCCAGAGCTCCAATCATCTTCAAAATACCAAACATGGTTCTCATGGCAACCTCTTAATAGAGCACTCTCTGAATGAATTAATTGGATTACCTCATCAGAAGTCCTCAGCGACCCCACCAGCTAGCCCTCCATTTAAAGTTGGGACAAATGGCTGTATTTGCTCTGAACATAACAAATTGCTCAACCTAATATCTGAGCTAGATTGACTAGACTATAACAACCAGAAAAGGAGACAACCGCAGGGATAAGCCTTCCAGCTCATATCCTGGAATATTGCAGGATGGGGAAGTAAATGCGGAGAGCCTGATTTATTGAGCTTTTCGAAGGATTTTGACATCATCCTTCTGTAAGAAACTTGGTCGCCCAGAGATATTTTAATTGGTGGTTTCACTTCCTACACACTTCCTGCATCGAAAACGAATATAAGGGGCTGGTTTAAGGCTGGGTTGTGTTGTTTGTTTAATAATTCTATCAATCATATTGTTAGCCAATTAGGATCTTGCCCTCCATTGGCTCAGGCATTTTATACTGCTATTAAGGATCTGCTGATATTATTAGTTATTCTTTACATAACTTCTTTTGTTGATAACAGTACTTCCATATCTGCTTGGAAGTCACTGTGTGTCTATTTGAAAATGCTTTTGGAGGAATTTCCTGAGGCTGCTCTTCTTTTAGCTGGTGACCTTAATGCAAGATTGGGGTCTAATAATGATCAATTAGGCAATTTGTTGAGTTGGGGAGATGAGGACCACACATCTCTCCCATTCTTAGTCTCTAGGCAATCTAAAGACCCAGTTATAAACCAGACTGGACGTCATCTGTGGAATTCATGTGCGGAATTCAATTTATATATAATGAATGGGTCCCCTGAATTTGATCCACATGGCCAATACACTTACCTTTCCCCTCGTGGTTGTAGTGTTGTTGACTGTGTGATTACTTCAGCAGTCTTGAGAGACCATATCACTAAGTTTACAACTGGCAATTGAACAGAAAGTGACCATTCTACTATGTTGTTGACTTTTAGGATGAGTTGTATCTCAGATAGGTCTCCTCTGTTTAGTACTGAAAATACCAGTTGCCCTGTATATAAGAGAATAAAATGGACCTCAACCCTTTTGACACAGATTCAATAATGGATGCATAGTTATATTGGGATGCAACTAAACCAAAAGCTATCCTGTACTAAATTGCTAACAGAGGCTCTCCTAGTTTATAATTCTATTGTCGATACTCAGTGATTTTGCCCAACCATTTGGCTGTAAGCATGTGAAATGCTCAGCTAATTCCTGGTTTGATGCTGAATGCCACCTAGCTAAAAATAGATTGCGCCAATTTTTTCGGTAGATGAATACTGGCACTTTACCTTGGATCCCTTCTGTTTATTGCAAAATGAGGAGGGAATGTCAACTGCTGCTAGCCCAAAAGAAACATACTTTTGCCATGGAGAAATGGACCCAGCTTTTTCATGCAATCAAAAGTAGTAACAACAATGCTTTCTGGTCCTTGGTCACAGGCTTTAAATGTCAGTTGGGAGTCCTCAATATTAGCTCAATTTACCCTCAGAAATGGGTCACTTACTACACTAAATTGTTCAATAATCCTTTTGTAGCTGAACCAACGAGTAATGTGCTACCTCTAGATGTGCCAGAGTGGCCTCCTGTCTCGCATGAGGAGATATTTGAGCACATTTCTAGTCTTAAATCTGGTAAAGTCCCGGGCCCCGATGGCCTATCTGCTGAGCTCATGAAGAACAATATTGAATGCTGGTCTCATTCTCTTGCACACCTTTTTACATTAATTGATAAATTTGGTACTTTACCAGAATCATGGTTAAATTCCATAATAGTTCCGATTTTCAAAAAAGGTGACCCTAACAACCTAGAGAACTACAGACCCATTAATCTCTTGTCTATTCTAGAGAAACTTTATACTGAACATCTTCTTAAAAAATTATCTTAGTGGATGACTTCTCATAATTTACCAGGGAGAGAGCAAATTTGATTTGTAACAAACCATTCTACATTAGATCACTGTGTAGCATTATCTTTTTTAGCTGAAAAATATCTCCAGCACCCTTGAGGCAAGTTATATGTTGCATTTATTGATCTCCGTACAGCCTTTGACTCAGTCGATAGACAGAGTCTGTGGGGAAAATGACACAAATTGGATCTTGATCAATGCCTTCTGGTTTTGTTGCGTAAATTTCATCTCTCCAACACTTGTCAGGTTAGATTTGATGACAGAGGCTCGTTAACACAAAAAGTTCCTGTGACCAAAGGTGTAAAGCAGGGTTGCATTTTAGCACCCCCTCTATTTAATTTGTTCCTTTCAGATCTCCCTTCCTATTTGGCTAAAATTATGGACACTCTCCCAAATTAAACTGAGCCCCAGTTCCTATTTTATTATATGTGGATGATGCAGCAGTTCTTTCTTTCACTAAAGTAGGATTAACGTGCTCCCAATCAGCATTTATTTCATTCTGTAACAAGAACTCCTTATTTATTAATTTTGATAAGACTAAAATTTTGATATTTTCTAAATCATGGAGGCGTTCTGTCTGGAAGATCAATGGAAGAGAAACTGAACAAGTTAAATCTTTTAGATACTTGGGTATTCTCTTTCATTATAATCTAAAATGGTCCATGCACCGGGAATATTCTCTTAGCTTGGCTAAGAACAAGATGGCTGCTATAACCCACTTTCACTATCAAAAAGGTAACCAATTTGTCCCGGTTGCCCTATGGATTTTTCGGCCTATAGTGATTCCCCAATTACTGTATGGGGTTCCTGTGTGGATTCAGGACCTTAATAAAAAGGTTGAACAAGTTAATGCAATCTTTCTGCATCATATTCTTCACATTCCCAACTCGGTTAGTTATTCTACTTTGTGTGTTGAGTTGGGTCTCTACAACATAGAATCTAGAGCTTGGATTGCTGCCATCAAATATTGGTTACATCTTTATTTTCAACCTCCTCCAAATAGTTTTATCACTCTTCTAACTGCTGATCCATATGTTTCTAAATGGTCCCAATTAATAAGGGAGAAAATTAATTATTTAGGTATTGACTTAGACTCCCTAGTTAATTCCAATGAAACCTATATATTCCAAATAGTTCAAAGGTGAATTCAGGATATTGATTTACAATTAATAAAAGCTGGAGCAGAGGGGACTTGTTCCCCCTGTTTCCTGGGTCTTGCTTTCCCACAAAACTCTATGGCTCAGTACTTTTCAAGCCTAACAATCCCTTCTCAATGCAGAGCATTTATGCTGGCCAGATTCAATATATTTCCCTCAGCCATGGTCACAGGCAGATACAACAGCATCCCCTATGAGGCAAGTGTGGTAAGAAATTTCAGAAATATAGAAGGTTTGGGTTTTAAAATGAACCAAATAGTATATAAAATCCATGTATCTGTCTCTGTCTTTGCTAGCAAACGGCTTTGGTCTGTTTTCACTGAACAAAATCCCATGAGTCTGTGCAAAACCCTTGTTCCAGGCAAAGCACCCCTCTCTGTCACGTACAAAGTTCACTCATTCCACTCCCAGGATCTAAATCAATGCAAATTCCCTTAGGTGTGAGACCCGTTATATCCATAAATCCCATCTGGCAGGAAAAGCCATTTGGGCAGTGACAGACTTCAATCCATCTGATACAGGGATTCACACCCCTACTCCCATCCCAGAGATAACATGAAAGAATGGTTTTTCAATGCTGGGAACACCAGGAAAAATACAATTCCTGGTTCTGTAAACAAAAGGCAACTTTTGTTGTGTGAGACACAAGAAAGCAATTTCCTTACAAATATCCTCAACTTCAAGATTTCAATTTACAACTGTAATTTGATTATTGGGGATCTTTTTTGATCTTTCGGGTATAAAGACTGGGCAGTCCCAACAGACTTCGCTGGCTCTTGAAGGAACCAGAAGAGATTTTGCTCTCTGGAGACGTTGGGAGTCAGCCCGAAAGGCCTTTCGTTTTCTGCATGCTCTGGGGGGGAAACTTTGCTTGCATGTTTAATGTCTATATATTTTTTACTATCTATGGTTAAGAAATAGGATTGTATTGTGTTGGCAACTGGTCTGGCGTCTTGCCAAACCTCCTGGCCTGGTAAACTTTTGGATGTTTTCTTAATAAAGATAAGTTCTATTTTAAGAAGAGACCTTTTGCTAAGAGTGTCTCTGTCAGCGCTTGGGGTTTTCCTACCTTGCATCCATTGCCTTTGGTAAGGAGGCGACACTCAGGGAACACACAAATCATAATATCTCACAACAGCAAGATTCTGCAGATGTCTCTGCAAAGAACCTGACTCTGTTCAGCATATCCTCTTAAACTGCCTGTTGTTTACTCAGCTGCGTTTACACATGATTAGCCCTCTCCTTCAACGCTCTAAGGTTGCAACCAATAAAGATATTGAATTCTTGCTAGCGGATAAAACCCCTGAAGTTACTGAGCAGGTGGCAGAGTTCCTGGCAAATGTACTTAGGGGCCAAGAAAAGAGGAAAAGAGGTAAAGAGTGAATGAAAGAGATAAGGTAATTAAGCTTCTTACTGTAACTCTTTTAATTACTGTGATACTCGAGATTACCGTTCTGAACTTTTATCACTTTTATCACTTTGCCCTATTATTATTACTATATACAAATTTACAAATTGCTGTACTTTGATTGTTTTTCTTTGTTGGCATATGGGCTGATTTGTACTGTTATCTTTTATTTTTAAATAACTATTGTTATGCCAATAAAGGTTATTGGAAATTGGAATTAGATTCCCTTGGTGGCTTAGACAACTTATCCTCACCTTACCTCTTCCCCCATATGTCAAATGAGGAGAAATATGACCTGCTTTACAGAAGGATTGTAAGAATAAGAAAGTAAGAAAAAGAATTCTTTTTTTCTAACACTTTCAACTTGTGGTAGTAAGCTTCACTCAGAAGAACTCACATTTTTGGTAAATCATGAAGCAACTACCCCTTTTCAGTACTGTGCCAACTGTCTAGTTCTTGATCAGGTAATAAGCTGCCTCCCTTCATGTTTCCCAGCTGAAACTATACAAAGTACAAAAAAGTACTGTACCAAGTACAATGAAACAAACTTTCATTCAGATAGTCATGCTAGATGCTTGGAACAAAAGAAGGAAAGAGACAGAGCAAAGCAGACAGCCTACTTCAGTTATAGTTTGTCTCAGTCTTAGGCTGAATTCAGACTGGCAATTTGCCCCACTATAGCCACTTTTCAGCCGTGTTTCCCAAGCAGATTAAAGGGGACGTTCACACAGGCACATCTGCTTGATGTTCCCCACCTATAGGCTGTTCCGCTTTGCTCCCACGTTAAAAAGATACCTGTCAAAAGTGGTAGCAAATCCTGGAGGGTGCCTTTATCCCGTGTTATTCCACTTCCCAGAAGTGTGAATGCGAAGCCGAAAATCCGGGAGCAATCCGCTTCTATAGTGTGCACCAGGTGTTTCCATGCATAAGGCAGCAGCAACCAGATTGGCTGTGCTCTGCTGTACTGCCCAATGTGGTGCTGGTGCAATGGGGTCAAACCCAAATCGTCCGGATGCGCTTATACGCACGAGCACATATGCGCCTATACACCCATACACACATAGAGGAATAAGCCGTTTACAGCCATGCCTCCAGGCTAGGAGTGTGAATGCTCCCGCGTGCCTCCTCCCGGTATGCTCCCGCATCTGTTGGCTCCATGTGACCAGGAAAACCCAGAACAGTTTATTCTGGGGCTTTTTTGCCACGACTGGCTCCCGCTGCAAACTGCCAGTCTGAACTCAGCCTTAGATTCCCTAAGCCAAAGAACTAACACACATTTAGAAGACTGCCAGTTACTTTTAAAAACAAGATGTGTAACTACTCAACTATAATCCCCTCTAACAGATCAGACTCAATACTAACATAATTCAAATTTTTCCAGATAAACTCAGAAAAAGGTGATGGTAGAATAAACAGGTAACTACCAATATGTCCTATGTCCACATACCCTTGCTCTTAGGGAGTTTGCATATGGATGATTTTTCAAACACCAGACAAAAAGACAACCGTATTAGAATCTTTTATTCAGTACCCATTCTCGAATCACCAGTAGCTACTAAATCTACCATAGGAGAATCTGGGCCATGTTTTCTCTGGCTTACTATCAGTAGAAAGGGTTTGGGGGAACTCAAAAGCCTGTACACTCTTATGTGTAACTGAATTGGTCCTAATAAAAAGTATTACATAGTTTGTGTTTGTGGTTTTGTGGTTTAACCTTCAGACCAACACAACTATAAACAATTTTTTACTAACAGTAAGGGAAGCTAGTTTTAGTATGATCCTTGAAGGTACATAAATAGTAGCATCAGAACATGAGATTGAGAGAATTGCTGAACAATCCCATCTGTTATTCACTGGAGCCATTCACTGGCTTTCTCCTTTCAAACTTTGGTCCAAAAATGGGAGCTGCGACCCTACCCAATAGTTCATGATGGTTCTTAATAATAGTCTTGTACCTCTCATTTCGTGCATGTCATGGGTGACTCAACTAACAAGGTCCTGCGGAGGCAACATTGGTGGTGGAAAGTGCTGTCATGCTGTACCTATGGAAACCCCATAGGGTTTTCAAGGCAAGAAATATTCAAAGGTGGTATGCCATTGCCTACCTCTGTATAGTGACCCTGGACTACCTTGGCGGTCTCCCATCCAAGTGCTAACTAGAACCAGTCATGCTTAGCTTCTGATATCTGATGAGAATAGGCTAGCTTTGGCCATCCAGGTTCCAGCAACATTATCAGTCACAAAAGTGAACCAAAAATGAGCTCGCTTCCTTGCTTATTAGCATTAACCCCATTCTGCCAATCAGAAGCAGAGCAGCCTCAAGCAACCTTTTCCTTTAGAAATGACAGATTTACTGACTGAATGAATAAAGTTTATTGTATATGGCCATTGGCTGTCACAATTTTATATAAAACTGGATCCCTAATATCTTAAAATACTCATTTAGTTATAAATTAATGTGTATAATATCTAAAATACCTCAAATTAAAATTATATACAGCATTTACAAATTCCAATTCCAATTGTAACAATGTTAATGCCTTGCATCTCAGTAAGCTGCATTCCTAAGAACTACCTTTGCTCTAGGTTTCCTGGCTGCTAATGCAAAGAATGCCACCAAAGGATTTGCGTCTGACAACAGAAAAATTAGCTTATCACTATCAGAAAAATTGTGCAGTTGATTAAGTATTTGAGATAAAAATCTACTTCTAAGATCCAGATATATTGGACAAACCATTACACAGTGAAATAGATCTTCAATAGAAGTTTCACATAAACAAATACATTGTTCTAGGGGAATTTTTAGGTATCTTCCAGTCAGTACTTCTGGTGGCAGGTTCTGAAATTGTAATGCTATGAATGCCACTCTTAGACTATGTGCAGTAATGTTTATCAAATAAGAGGCTCTTAAATGATCTTTAAGTTTTTATATCAAGGGGCAGATTTTGGCTGAGCAATTAGCTGGTTATCTATTTAAGCATCTCCATTATATACACATTGTCAAGGTCTTGAATATTCCCTGAGGGTCTAAGTAAGTCATCTGGTACAGTGTATCGAGAAATGATGTTATTAAAAAATACAGAGCTGATTTTATCCTTACTTAATAGGGCACAATAACTAAGTTTGCTAAATGATTCACTTGGTAACAACTGGTACTTTTTCCGTGATTTCAGGACAGCTAAATGGGCTTGAGCCCTGATTGAGGGGGTACCAAGTTCCAAAGTTCTACTCCATACAATATATGGGAGATAAAAGTTAAAAAAGTTGAGGGCTGGATCTATAAGAAAGCCCCCCTTGGTTCAGTAGAATCTCAGTATTACTCCTGTTATCTTAGTTGCTGATGCTTTAATAGAAGCTACATGCACATTCCAGTTCAGCGTTTCACTAAAAATTAATCCCAAATACTTATAGATCTTGCATTGTTCTATTGGGATACTTTGTATGTTCCAAGAATGTCTTTTAGGTCTTTTTCGAAAGACCACTACTTTAGTTTTTGAGTGGTTAATGGTAAACTTCTCTTCTTCACAATATTCTCCTAGTTTGTCCAGAAGTCTCTTTAAACCATTCCTAGTTAGGGAGAATAAAACCATATAATTTGTGTAAAGCAGTATTGATGTTTTCTGCTGGCCTGTCATAGGTGAAACAAATTTGGGGCCATTTAGCCTGGGTATGATGTCATTTATGTATAAATTGAAAAGTACAGGAGCTAACAAACAGCCTTGCTTTATCCATTTTCTTGTGGATATTTCAGTAGTCAAAGAGCCTGAGAAGCTTACTCTGATTCTTGTAGATGTATCTGAGTATAACTCACGAATTAAAAACAACAGTCTCTTGTCTATGTTTGTCTTCTCCAGTTTATCCCAAAGCCAATCCCCATCAATCGAGTGAAAGGCTGTTGTTAAGTCTACAAATACTGCATACAAGGCTTGGGTGGGGCCAGACATTGCTGAGTTAGCCAAATGATATAAAGTATAACAATGGTTTATTGTTCCCTGTCCTTTTCTGAATCCTGCTTGCTGAGGATATATGACGTCATTATCAAGGATCCACTCTTCTAATTTTTGCAAGTGGTACTTCCCATAAAGTTTAGAAGCTGTGTCAAGGAGACTTATGGGATGATAGTTTTGTTGGTTTGTCCTATCTCCCTTTTTATAAATAGGAACTACTATACTGGTTTTACAGCCTGTTGGAAATACACCAGAGTTATTTATCTGATTAAATGATTTGACCAATATCGAGATCCACCACCTAGGAAAGGTTTTTATTAAGTCAGGAGGTATTAAATCCTCCCCAGGAGATTTTACAGAGGCTAAAGTTGAAATAAGAGTTTCAACTTCAAGCTCCTATGCTGTAGGCTATTCTGATGACAGTTCCATTTCTGTAAGAGCAGCTCTTTCCTCTATTCCAACTGGCTTCAATGTAAGAGTGGTTTCTTCATAAACTTCAGTGAAGTGCTCAAACCAGACATTTCCACTTATCTGCGCTTTGGCCATCCAGGTTCCAGCAACATTTGTGGTTATTTCCCCAGATTGGGTGTAACTAACTCCCCAAACCAGGTTTCTTTCCTTTTGGAGGTAGCTTGGGCCAATTCATTTCATAGGTGTTTGGCATGATAGTTTTTTCTTTTTCTTTTTAAGTATGCTCTTATATTGTGATCTAAGAGTATTTAATTGTTGAATCTGGTGTGCCTCCTTGCTTTGCCTAGTTTGTCTCATTTGTTTAATTATTAATTTTTTAAAATTTCTGCATTCTGAATCATACCACTTATTAATGGAACAAGGTTGGATTTTAAAGGGTCTATCCTTAATAAGGAGTGGCTTAATAGTCTGGACAATCTCTTCATATTGTTGGATAATTTTTGCATCTGGTTGAAGTAAAGCTTGTATCTTATTCCTTAAATTAGTACTCTCCAGAGCTTCAGCTACTTTTTTTGGTAGCTGTTCTGACCATCTGTGTCTTCTGTATCCAGGTGACACGTTTACTGTGGAGGACTGTGAAGATCTTTGGACAGGAAGCAGGACTTCCCCACATACTGATACTGCAGAGTGAGAAGGCCTGGGACTATTGTAAATGGAACTTGCAACTAGACCATCAAATCAGTGGGTTGCTGCTGCTGCAGCTGCTATCCCAAAGGATGTTGAGCAATAGCCCTAACTAAACTACGAATGATGCTAGTGAGGTAGTTATTAATTATGGATACAGTTAGTTAGTTAGGAATTGTTAATGTTAATTAAATTAATTGAATAGCTGAATTGTGGGGTTTTAGTTATAGGACCATCCAACCTGTTGGAAATAGCTATTGTGATTGCTATTTTGATTAAGGTACTTAGGTTTATAGGAAAATTGGAAAATAAAATAAAAAGGGGAGAATTTTTGTATGGCCTTTATTTAATTTACTGGCCACACAATTTGATTATTATTGGCAATCAAATTTAGATTAAATCTGTGGTAGGATAGGTCTGTGTAATTGTTCAGTTAGCAGGATTGTATGTTGCATCTTTGCAACATCTTCGGATCCGGCTGAATTGGCTAACTATCGGCCAGTTTCCAATTTGCCCTATTTGGGCAAGTTAATAGAGAGGGCAGTAGTGAGTCAGATACAGAGCTTTTTGGATGATGCTTCCATCTTAAACCCTTCCAGTCTGGCTTTCACCCAGGTCATGGGATGGAGACAGCACTGGTTGCCCTCATGGATGACCTTCGTAGGCATCTGGATTGAAGCGGATCAGCGGTGCTGATGTTGCTGGACCTGTCAGCAGCATTTGACACGGTTGACCATCAGCTACTGGTCCGCTGCCTCGCCGACATAGGAATTCAGGGGCTTGCCTTACAATGGCTCGCTTCCTTTCTCCAAGGTCGGGGACAAAGGGTGGTGCTAGTGGAACAGCAGTCCAAGAGGCATCCACTGGACCGTGGAGTGCCTCAAGGGGCAGTGCTTTCCCCGATGTTATCTAACAGCTATATGTGTCCCCTTGCCCAGATTGCCCGGAGGCATGGGCTGGGATGTCACCAGTATGCTGATGACACCCAGCTCTATCTGATGTTGGGCAGCCAGTCTGAGTCCAGACTGGAAGTCCTTGACTGGGCATTACAAGCCATGACTGGTTGGCTTAGGCTGAGTCGGCTGAAACTGAATCCAATGAAGACAGAGGTCCTGTGCTTGAGTCGGGGCAGTTTGGGGGTGGGGTTCCCACTCCTGACCTTCAACAGGGCACCGTTGGTGCCAGCGCCAGAGGTTAGGAGTTTGGGAGTGCTCCTGGATGCCTCCCTAGCAATGGAGGGCCAGGTAGTGGCCACTGCCAGGTCAGTGTTTTACCACCTTCAGCTGATCAGGCAGTTGGTACCCTTCCTCGACCACGCCAACCTAGCAACAGAGATCCATGCTATGGTCACCTTGAGACTAGACTACTGTAACGCTCTCTACATGGGGCTGCCCTTCGGCTAGGGTGCCACCACCATTACAGAGCCCTGGCTCTTGGTTTCAACATCCAGCCTGATCCGCAGGAAGATTTTGAGCAGAAGGATTCTTAAGACACTACACTGAAATAAGCCTTTCCTGGGCTGCACCGGAGCACAGAACCCGGGAAAAGGCCCACCACCCCCCTGCCACCTTTCCCGGGCTGCAGCAGGGCGGGAGCATGGGAAAAGGCCTGCTGGTCCCCCGCCACCTTTCCTGGGCCACGAGGGTGGGGGGCCACGGGGGAGGCTTGATAGGGGTGGGTGGGAGAGCCTTCCTCCCTCCTTCCCCATCTTTTCCCCCTCTTTCTTTCCTTCTTTCTTTCCCTCTTTCCCTCCTTCTTTCGTTCTCTCTCTTTCTCTTTCCCTCCTTTCCCTCCTTTCCCTCTCTCTCTTTCTTTCCCTTTTCCCCTCCCTCTTTCATTCTCTCTTTCTTTCCCTATTTCCCTCCTTTCCTTCTCTCTCTCTCTTTCTTTCTTTCTTTCCCTCTTTTATTTCTCTTTCTTTCCTTCTCTCCTTCTTTCCCTCCTTTTCCCCTTTTCTTTCTTTCCTTCCTTCCTTCTTTCCTTCTCTTTCTTTCTCTCTTTCCATCAATTCCTTCTCTCTCTCTCTCTCTCTTTCTCTTCTTTCCTTCCTTCCTTCCTTCCTTTATTTCTGTGTGGATCTGCACATCCTCCCCATAGCTAGCAATCGAAAACAGTCCAGTAGCACCTTTAAGACCAAGGTTTATTCAGGTACAAGTTCTCCTTCCTCTGCGAGGACAGATCTGCGTGTCCCCTCCCCTCAATAGCTAGCAATCCAAAACAGTCCAGTGGAGTCGGAATGGTGCGTGTTGTCTTCTGACACAATTCTGGTGATGTCAGGGGATGTGACATATGAAAATGAGTTATACTAATGAGTTATGGTAATGAGCTCATGCACCTCTTTTTCTACAAAATGACCCCTACAAAGTAGTCTACTTGCTCTGGTAGTTCAGGAGAGACGGCTATATAATCTATTGTAGTAGCATGCTCAGAAGATTTCTCTAGCTTTGTCCCATGTAGAACATAAAGGTTGAACGCAGAGAGTAGCTCTAAGAATTTTAACCCTGATTTACTAATTACAGTGTCTACTGAGTGGTGATCTAAAAGAGAGGCTTTTTCAGCCATTTCAGTATAAACATCTGCACAAGCCTCGACGTTTCCTGACCCAATCCTAGCATTAAAATTGCCCCCAAGGATCATATTAGAATGGGGATACTGGTACACTAAGTCTTCTAGTGTTCTGAAAAGTTGATCCCACAGCTTTCCTTTGTCATTGGCTTTGGAACTCTTTGGTGGTAGATAAACGTTAATGCATAGGAGAGGATCTGTATACAGACCTTTGATTAATAGTGTCTGAATGTAATTTGGACATATAGTTTCCAGGACTTCAATTTCTGCTTTTAAGTCCACAGTAATTAATATAGCCAATCTTCCACTGCCCCTCCCCTTTGGGTGTGTCTTTGGAGGGTTAGGGAAGTGGAGTTCTGAGTCCAAGTCTCCTGCAAAAACAAAATATCAAAGTTACTTAAGGCTTTAAGAAAATTGGGATCAAAAAGCTTATTATGCCACCCTCCCAAATTCCACGACAATATTTTTAGTTCTCAGTCTTCATTCAGAATTTTTTTCTAAGTCTCCTTTCAAATCATGAAAGATACACCCATTTTTATACTGGCCTCCCTGAGCCAAAGGTTCTGGTTCATATGAGTACACACCAATGACCAGCTGAATATTGTCTCTGAGGGCCTTTAGAGTTGTCCTCTATGCTCCTAGTTGGAGAGTTAGCTGTTGTTGTAGTCAAATTCATTGCCTTTATATTGCTTTCTGGGCAGGAGGGAAATGTTTGAAGTGCCTCAGCTTCCTTAGTTTTTAAAAGCTCAGTTTTTAACCACTCCAGTCCTGTTATTATTTTTGATTGCTCCTCTTCTGGTAAGTTTGAAAAAGATTTAATTAAGTCCTTTTCAGTTGCATTCTCAAGATAAGAGCATCTGCTATCACTTTGAGCATCTTTGTATGTACTTACACTGATTTTAGCTTGTGTTGTTGTTGTTACTGAAGCTTGTGGTACAGAATCCTTCTCAACTCTAGTAGTAGTGCATGCATGCTGCATATTAGGAAACAAGGGAGCAATAATAGTGTTAGCAAAGACTCTGACTGGAAAGATTCCTTTTGTTGCCAAGAAAGCCTTCTGTTGCAAAATTCAAAAGTAGCCTCTATGCTTGGTTAATGTTGGTTAATGTTTCCAGTGAAGCTAGATTATTGAAGCTTTTTACTCTGGAAAAAGCACAAAGGGCCCGGCTCGGCACAGCCCGCCGTTTGCGGCACTGGGCAGGGGATGGGGAGTTGGCTGGATGCCAGGTGGGGGGTGGAGAGAGTGTGTGTTGGGAAAAGTGGGTCCTTCCTTGCTCCCTAGGGACAGTGGAGCTCTGGGACAGCCAGGGGGAGGGGAAGAGTTAAAAGGGGGAACCGGCTGCTCACCTCCTCCACCCAGCCTTTGTCCTGCTGCCAAGCAGCTTGCCTCCCAGATAATCGGGAGGCCCCCTCCCAGCTTTGGCAGTGGTTACAGTAGCCAGGGTGGGGAGGGCCATCGGGGCCAACGCGCGCATTCAACAGCCTCTGCAAAACTTGTCCCAGTCCCAGGTAATTATAGGGGGTGGGGTAGTAAGCTCTGTGGCTGCTGCTTGCCGCATGGCCCACCCAAAGTTCTGCAAGGGCCCAGATACTCTTTAAGGAGGACAGGCACCTTCTTACCTAGACAGCAGGATGGGGGTGGCCACAGCCCTCCTTGTCCTCTCTGTTGCATGGTCACGAGGGGGCTGGGTGGCTGGGCAGCACCTGCAAGGCTAGATATGTAAGGGAGGCCACTTCCAGGTGGATGGGCAGACACCACCAGGCTGGCTGAAGCAGGGGAGGCCGCTTCAGGGCTGCTGGATGCCAGCACAGCTGGTGTGTACACCCAGGCAGGAACCGTCAGGCAGGACAAAATGGAGGCCACTTCTGGGCCGCTGGGAGCTGGTACAGCCGGCGTGCAAGCCTGGACAGCGATCGATGGGCTGGGCAGTAAGGAGAAGCTGCCATGGCTGGTACATGCACCCAGGCAGTTACTGGTAGGCCAGACAGGAAAGGGAGGCCACCTCTGGGGGACCTGGCACCAGCACAGCTGTACATACAGGGGAGGCTGCCCCTGGGAGGCCGGGAGATGGCACAGCCAGTGCATGTGCCTGGGCTGCAACCGCAGGGCTGGATAAAAAGGGGACGCTGCCTCTGGGTGGCTGGGGGCTGGCAGGGCCAGCACACATGCTCCCCGCCTCCCAGCCTGGGGCCCCACATCCCAATGCAACAATGAGCTGGCTGGGGTGGCCCGAGCACATGGCGCAGAACCAGTGGGGGGTGGCCACAGCACTCAGCGCAAGGCCGGGGAGTCAAGGAGGCACTGCAGCAGGTGGGCCGTGTGGCCTGGGCATGTGGCACTGAGGCTGTGTGGGCAGCACCCTCCTTGGGCGGCGGGTTGGGAGTTATTTCCATCCCTCCCCTGGCCTCACTGGCATAAGCAGTGGTGGGGAGGGCCAGGCCACTGGCGCAGCAGATGTGCGCATTCACTTGGCCAGTGGCAGCAGCCAGCACACACCCTGCGGAGGTGGCCCCCCACGGTCCTGGGTTCTTCCCCTAGCAGCATGTGGCAGGTGCACTGCCAGGCGTGGATCCAGGTGTGCATGAGGCACTGCAGGGCTGCAGCTGCTCATATTGCTCCTGCAAGGGTTGCATGGTCTTGGGGCACTCTCCCAAGCATGGGCTATGGAGGTCCACCCTACCCCTTCCTCCTTGAGCTTGGGTGGGAGCTGCGGCTCTATGGAGGAACGTGGGCCCTGGCATGGAGCTGGGAGTCAGGTGATCTCAGATGTGAGACAGCTTGTTTTGTAGTCTTCCAAACAGGCATCCTGCCTTTTTACTGACACACTGTAAGACAGATCTTCCAAGGTTGCAGGGTAAAATTATAAAGTTTCTTCCCATATGTCTGCATCTGCCTCTGGCCCGAACCCAAATTAGCCTCTTTTGAAGTCAAGGCAGTAAGGGGGCAGTCTTCTCTAGCCGCTATAGCACTGGTGGTATTTGTTGATTTCATTAAGGCAGATACTGTTTGTGTAAATTGCTCAAGGCTAAATCTAATCTCACTCAGTGCTTCAAAAATAAATTTCACTGTTTCAACCATTAGCATACATAGGTCCTTCTTGAAATTATCTGGCACCCCCATGCTCTTAGTTAATTGCTGTGAGATATCAGTTTCCATTGGAGAAGATTCCACAATATTAGTAACTTCCATCAAAGGAGCATAACAATTTGCAGTCAAGATATTATAAACTAATGTTTTTTTGGTTGCAAAATAGTCCATTATCTTTTTTTGTTTGCTTGCTGGGAGGATAATAGTATCTTCTGCATCTTGAGTCCTTTTGATCGAGCCCATATTATGGGCGTTAGATATCTTATTAGTGGAGAAAAACCTCACAACTTCTAAATTAACTTTTCAGAGTATAACCAACAGCCAAAATTCTAGCGTAACCAATGATACATATATATAGAAATCCAAATTTCTTCTTAAAACTTAAACTTCATAAAACATAAACCACTGGCTGCAGCTGGCACTGATAACAGCTTTAGTGATTCAGCACTTTAAGCTTATCTCGGCTGTAAAAGCTCATAGAAATTTCAGATAGAGTTCAAAAGCAGGCTCCTTAGTGAAAGGCTGCTGCAAACTGCAAGCTACTAACCTCTGTTTATAATTCTGGTGCAGCTAAACTAATAAAAGAGTGAGATAAAAGAATAAAAGCAAGGCAGTTGCGGAGAGTTGCTAATCAGTGCTGTTGTCTCTGCACCATCTTAGCCAACAGATTTACTGCCTCACAAAGTGGTTCTGTGAGATATGAGAAACTCAGAGGTGCTTTGTGGGTTGTTGGTTTTTTGTTCTTCTACTTGGACAGAATTGTCTTGTTATCACTCAAATCTGTTTTGACAAGCAGCTTTTGTTTGAAGTTTTTCACAAGAAGATGTACACTAGGTTGAACTGCTTATATTAGGGCTTCCCCCCACCCCGGAAGTAGCTAGAGATGGACTAAAAGTTTCTTATGAACTTACATAAAACAGGCACTATAGCTTACTGTGAACATACGTAGCCTACTGTTGTCTTCTAGACACTACAGATGATGCTGAAGCTACCTAATTCAAACATACAGATTCTTCCTTTTCCATGGAGAGGGAAATTGCAATTATCCTGTTCATGAACGGGGAGGGGCCATCTTGTGTGATATTTTGACCTTACTTGTTTGAGGAGACTATTTTGAACAGCTATTCCATGCTTTTGTGGGGCTCAATCCAAAATGAGTGGTTTTGTGGACAGAAGGATTTCCATCCACAGAACATAACTTTCTCACCTTCCCTTTCTGCTATAGCCCCAAATGCCTTCTGAAATGCTACTCCTGGAGGACAGGTTACTCTTGGAACAGGATTTGGGGGGCATTTAGGACTGTAATGGAAGGAGGAGGCAGGAAAATGCTGCTCTACAGATGGAAATCCTTTTGTTTGCAGAAACCCGCCATTGGATCTAACTCATAGTTCACAAATGCACGTTCTAGTAATGGTGCATTCACTGGCATCATAGATGGAAATCTGGATTTTAATATGTGTAGGTGTGTGTTTCAATATTCTGTACCAAATGCAATATTTCAATTAAATGTGCCACATTCAGAGAAGGCTGCATGTTAATAAACTGTCATTACAATCTGGCAGTTGGTTAGTAAAGATTAATTCCTAATGAAGACAAAACTCTTTATGTAATGTAATGCTTTTGGCTGTAGATCAAGGGTGCAATCAACTACTCAACAGCAAACCTCTAAATCCGGCTTTGTTTCAGAGGGGAAAAAATCCCCCTAAAATATCTGTTTGTATCTAAAGTTACAGTTCAGTCAACCTAAACCAAACCATTCATAATTAAGGGAGATTAACATTTGGCTTGTAAATTGTACATAGGCTGTAAAATGGCAAAGTAAATTGTTCTTTTCCATGGAGCTTTGGGAATAATCAATGAGGCAGCTAACAGAGGCAGAACATTTGCTTCTGTATGCAAAACCTCCCAATTATTCCAAGAGAAAAAAAATGCAAATTCTTTTGCTGACTTGGTCAAATTGAGAGGTATGGAGTAAAACCATAGTTACTAATGATTAGCTGAAACAAAAGGAAAGGAACAAACAAACAGGGACCAACCACATACAGGTGCAGACTGGTCCTTTAACTTACCGAGTGTGAGTTCTTGGTGGGTGACTAACCTTTCAAGAGCCATAACTACCACAACAGGACGGCTCAGCAGAAGGCCAGGCTGTGGCACCAGCTGGAGCAGTTCTCACTTCTCACAAGCAGAGCCACCTTTGTGCAGCAGCAGAAGAGCCTGAGCAGCTTCTTCAAAAGGATCCAAGGGTGGGCCCATGAGGACACTTCCCATTACCTACTATGAAAAAAGGAGGCAGCCAAGAGGACAGCATTTCAGCAGAAGACATATCTGGCAGATGCTGAGAAACAGAAGCCTGCACAAAGTCTGGACATTAACATGGGAGAAACACTCATGATAGAAAAAGCAAATAAGGATAGGCCAGTCTAGAAAAGTAGAGTGGGCTTCTTGGAAATACGGAGCCATTACTAATGAGCATATGGGATAGTATACACTCCTCCACAGATTTAGAACAATAGGCTTGGATTGAAAGACAAGCCATGCAATCCTAAGAGTTTTTTCCTGTGGAGTCAGCCCCACTGAATAGATCTGAGTAGGATTCTGTGCAGACCTGCTTAGGGTTGCTTTCCACAACGCTTTCAATTGAGAAAAGAATGATAAACAGACAACTATTTAGGTTTCATATGAATCTTAACACTTTCTTAGAATCATTTTTTGAGATTTCATAAGAATGATGCAGGCTGGCATAATAAAGAACAGTACATGCAGTGTTCTGATTGCTTTGAAAATTCAGAGACTCAAAGCATGTAAGTTTCTGCTGCTTCTGGCAAGCCAGAAACCACTTAATATAGTGCGAAAGCAGCTTCTCATGAGCTAGCACTCTGATATATGGAAATACCGGAATAGGTCCTGGAACAGCTTGCCCATCAAAAGGAGAAGCCATTACTCACTGATACCAGCAGCTTCAAAAATATACAAACAAAGCAGCTTTCCTGGATACATCCTTCCCCTTCCACCCTGGCTCAAATGACTGCCACTCATGTCATAAAGGCACAAGACACAGACATCAGTACTTTTATCTAATGTGCTACATTCCCTGTGCATGAATTCTTTGTAAAAGATGAAGGGAAGAACAAATTGAATATAAAAAACTGCACGCTTCCCTGTTTATAAGAAGTAGAGTGACTGTTGTGTACCCAGGAAAGGCCGCACATGCGGTCGAGTCCGCACGTGGTCAGGCGAAGGGCCCAAGCTTCGCCTCCAAAGACAATAGCCCAAATGGATCCTAGCATGCACCTATCGGAAGGCTAGAATCCTAGGAGGGACCTATGGGATTAGGGTGCACTGTAAATAACCTATCATGGGTATGGGTGTGTGTTTGGGTGTGGTGAAATACAGGGATATAAGCCTGCCTGTGGCCTGGCTAAATCATCTCAAGATCTGACTGTAACTCAATAAAGTATGAGCCGTTACCACTCTGCAACACATCAGCCTCAGTACTTTATACTGGTGATGAGGATGGGATCCCGATGAGTGAGCCTGACTCTTCATCCAGCACAGCACCAAGCAATGATCCCAAGGAAGCCACCATGCCCTGCACCGCTCCCGAGCAGCACCGCAACACGCACCACCTCCCAGGACACCGCTCCCCACTTCACTCAGGAATCATGGCTGTTGCTCTGGGACACCTCGAGGTCTTCGACCCCACATACTCCGAGTTCTGGGAAACGTGGGTAGACCAGCTCACCAGCTTCTTCACATACCACGAGGTCACTGATGCCAACAAGAAATGGGCTCTACTCCTCAGCACATGTGGGGTGGCCACCATTCGGCTAGCCAAGAACCGCCTGGCACTCAAGACGCTCATGGAAAATACCTACGATGAGATCATTGCAGTCTTAACGAGGTACTACGTGCCAAAGCCCACTGCAATGGCCAAGCACATGGACTCCCAAGTGCACCTCCAAAAGCCCAGTGAGATGGCCACTGCATTCATGGCCGACCTCCGTCAACAAGCGATGAATTGTGGGTTCACAAAAGTGGAGGAGAACATCCTGACACAATTCGTCTGGGGTCTGCGGGATGCCAAACTCCATAGCAAACTGATAGGCACTGCTGACCTCAAGACAGTTGGAGCCCTCCAGATGGCCACCGTGTACGAGGACTCACACCGAGGCCATCTACCATCTTCATCATTAGCACACCATGTGTTACCAGCTGCGGTGTCCAACATCTCGGATGATGATGAGGTCCTACAAGTCCACCATCCCAACTGCCGGAATCCCCAGCCCCAGGTTGGGGCCACTGTACACTGAGGAAAACAAGCAGCTCAAGCGTCTTGTGCTAGCTGTAGGGACTCACACAAGCACAAAATGTGCCACTTCCGTGATGCCATCTGCCGGACATGTGGGAAGCAAGGCCACATAGCCCATGCCTGCCGATCCTGCAGAAGTCAGAAAGCAATGTCCACTCACCAGGAAGACCTAGATCTGCACACGCTGACGATCAACCACCACCACCACCAGGTACTGAATCTGCCCCCTGATGCCCCGAATAAACTGCATGCTACAGTGTTAATCAAAGGGTCCCCCATTGCATGGAACTGGACACAGGCTCCTCGTTTTCCATTATCTTGGCAGAGATGCTACAGACAGGAGGGGACCCCTCCTGAAAAAGCCATGGGGTTTGTCACTTCAGGACTTCCAGAAAAACCCTGTGGCCATTAAGGGCTGGGGCAGATTCAGGGTGCAATTCAGAGACTTTCACGGCCCTTTAGAATTGCTGGTGGTGGAAGGGAAACTCACAAGCCTGTTGGGACTGACATGGTTTGGGCCCCTGGGGTTTGCTGTGACGGACATGCACTATGTACAACCAATAGACTTTAACTTGGTCTGCGGGGAATTCCTGGGAGTATTCGATGGCATGATTGGCCATTACTCTGGACCCCCAGTTTCCCTTGAACTCGACCTGGTGGTGTAGCCATAGGCGTCATCTTCGGGGGGGCTGGGGAGCTCACGCCTCCCCCGAAGGTACTGAGCCCCCCCCGGGGGCAACTGGTGTCAGCCAGAGCCTTGCTACCCCCTTCCCATCCCCCACTCCATTTTGAAAGCGGAGGGTTTTCCCCTCCCCTTTCTGAGACTGTTTGGCTGGGCTAGGAGAGGGACGGGAGTCAAGGGGGTGGGGGCTTGCTTCTTCCTGGAAGCTAAGCTCCACCTACAGTTCCCAGCAGCGCTCAGTTCAGCTTGGAGAGCTGCACATGGAGGCTGGCTTCGAGGCAGCACATGCTGCCTCTGCTTGCTGCTGCCACCAGCCTGAAGGGTAAGTAGGTGGGGGTGAAAGGAGTGGGGGATTGTTTCAGGTGGGGTGGGGTAGGAGCCCAGGGCTGCACCCACCCAGCCATCCTGCAAGTCCAAGCAGGGGAGGTGGGAGAGCCAGCATGAGAATGTGCCTGGCTACCACTCAGTGGGGAGGATGGAGGGTTGGGGAGGGGAGCTGGGCAATAATGGAGGGAAGGGGAAGGCGGGGGGGCCCTTCTGTGGCCTCTGGTTGCCCCTGCCATCAGTGAGTGGCTTGCTTTCTCCTGCAGTCCAGTTTAAACTGGGCTGCAGGAGAAAACGAAACCCAGGAACCCTTGTGCTGCACGGAGCACATTGCTCCAGGATACAGAAAATCCTGGGCTCACTTTCTCCTGTAATCGGGGGGGGGGGGCTGCGTTTTCTGTCCCTCTCTCTCTTTCTGTTTCTCGCTCCCTTTCCGTTGAGATGTGTGAGAGCTGGAAACAAGGAGACGCTGGGGAGCTGCCCCACCCCCACCCCCACTCAGGTTCAAAAGCAAGTATATCCAAGCATTCTTAGGAGTAAAAAGGGCTTTATTGGAATACAGTGCTAAAACCCACAGTGTAGAGGTTATTGTCAGGAATGGCGATGCAAGCGGCTCAAGCATGGTTATAGTGTGATGCAAAATTGCGACTAGCAAATGACCTGCAAGCGCGCGCGCGCGAAACTCCCGGCGGGAGAATTACTTAATGGGTGGGAGACGGCTCCCTCCTCCCCTCGTCTTCACAGGAATGGAAAATTCTCATACAAAGAAGAATAGCCCAAAGCCTGCACTCAAGGCCACTGTGATAAGACCGAGCGGCAGGGAAGAAGCTCCCACGTTACTGCTAGCATACCTACGCAAGCGCAAAAGCAGGGACGAGATAGGGAACACAGCACAAAGGATACAGTGTGAAGCAATACAGAACCATTACTGACACTCTGCCTTCCCCAAAATAACCCCCACCCGCTTAGGAAGGGGAAAATGGAGGGCTGCCTGGTTTGCCCGGGAATCGGGTGTGAAAGTCTCGGATTAGTCCTGGTGCTTGTATATCGGTGACTTTCACCCATTCACGATGTTGGGGCCCAAAGTGGACCCATTCAACCAAATAGTACAGTTGGCCACGGAGTATTTTAGAGTCCAGAATGTCAGACAGTTCAAAGTGTTCCTCACCATCGACCATCAAGGGGGGTGCAACAGTAGGTTCCGGGCACCACTTATTCGGAGGATGCGCCGGTTTGAGAAGGCTGAAATGGAAGATGGGATGAATGTTTTTAAGCGTTTTAGGCAAGTCAAGATGCACAGTGACATTATTTATACAATGTAGGATCTTGAAAGAACCAATGTACTTCCATGTTAGTTTTTTAGAAGTTTGGGGGAGGCGCAGATTTTTTGTGGATAGGTACACATAGTCACCAGGCTGAAGGTCCCAACCCACCGCCCTCTTCCTATCAGCCTGTTTCTTGTACTGGGCTTTGGCAGCATCTAAAGCTGCAGAAATCATAGGCCAGGAGTTGCGAAAAGATTTACACCAGTCTGTGGCTTTTCCCTCTGTAGTCTCATTTGTCAGGAACGATAGAGGGGGGCTATCATAGCCCAGGGCTGCTTTGAATGGGGACATTCTGGTTGAAGCGTGCCAAGAGTTATTGAATGCAAACTCGGCCAAGGGAAGCCATTCCACCCAATTGTCTTGTTGATAGTTAGTGAAACAACGCAAGTATTGTTCTAGGGTCTGATTAACCCTCTCCGTTTGGCCGTCAGTCTCTGGGTGGTATGCACTGCTTAAGGCTCGTTCTATATCCATAAGAGCCATTAACTCAGTCCATAATTTGGAAACGAACTGAGCCCCGTGGTCGGAAATTATTTTGATTGGCAAAGCATGGAGTCTAATGATGTGGTGTAGGAAGGCTTTTGCCAATCCCTTGGCAGTTGGTAAGCCAGGGAAAGGGATGAAGTGGGCTTGCTTCGAAAACAGGTCAACAACTACCCACACCACCATCATGTTTTTGCTGGGGGGTAGGTCTGTGATAAAGTCCATAGAAATGACTTCCCAGGGGCGACCAGGGGTCGGTAGAGGCTGTAAGAGACCTGGGGGCTTCCCCGCTCTGTTTTTACACCTGTTACAAACCGGGCAGGATTGTATGTACATTGACAAGTCTTTCTTTAAGTGGGACCACCAAAAGCTGCGCTGTAAGAGGTGCAACGATTTCACATAGCCGAAATGTCCGGCTGGTTTCAGGTCGTGGACTGATTGTAATATTTCCAACCGGACACTTTCAGGCACAAAAAGTTTGTTTCCTTTATACCAACAATCATTAGATTTATGCACCAGGTCCCCCTGGGCTTGTAACAGTTCCTTTTCTTGCTCAGTGATGGCTTGGGCAAATCGTTTCTCCCAGGGCTCAGGGGAGGGGTGGGGAATCGAAGTCTTTTGACTTTGTTTGCAAGTTACCACAGCCCCAGTTAGTTGGGTTGGAGTGAACAATGATTCCCGTACCTCCAGTTTCTCGCTAGCATGTTGGGGTAGGTGAGAAAGGGCATCGGCTAAGTGGTTGGATTTACCCGGGAAATGGTGCAGAGTAAACTGGAATTTAGAAAAGAACTCAGCCCATCTGAATTGTTTGGCATTGAGGACCCGGGGTTTTCGTAGTACCTTGAGATTCTTATGGTCAGTCCAAATCTCAAAAGGAACTCGGGCTCCTTCAAGCCAATGATGCCAAGTGGCTAGGGCTAATCGGATGGAGGCTGCCTCCTTGTCCCAAATAGGCCAGAACCTTTCGGTCTCGTTAAACTTCCAAGATACATAGGCCAGTGGGTGGAGGTGCCCTTGTGCATCCTCTTGGAGGATCGCTCCCCCCATTGCAGTGTCTGATGCGTCAACTTGGACAATGAATTTCTTTGTCTCATCAGGGTGTGCAAGCACCGGTTCAGTTGTGAATAATTGCTTGAGCTGGTCAAAGGCTTGTTGACAAAGAGGGGTCCAATCTAGGCGAGCCCCTGGTTGGGAAGCCTTAGCCCCCCTCCCCTTAGTCTTTAGGAGGTCCATGAGTGGGAGTGCACCCTGGGCAAAGTGGGGTAGGAATTGGCGGTAGAAATTAGCGAAGCCTAGGAAACTTTGGAGCTGCCGTCTGGTTTTGGGGGGTTCCCACTTTAATAAATCATGGACCTTCCTGGGGTCCATCTCTAGACCGTCCGGGGAGATGCGGTAGCCCAGGAAATCAATGCGTGTCTGGTGAAACTCACACTTTGAGAGTTTTACAAATAGTTTGTGCTTTAACAACCGAGTAAGGACCTCTCGGAGCAATGCAGTGTGAGTTTCCAGGTCTGGGGAGTACACCAAGATATAATCCAAGTAAACAACCACCCCTTTGAACAACAAGGGGTGCAGCACCTCATTTATCAAGTTCATAAATACCCCCGGGGGCCCCTGTAGTCCGAAGGGCATATCGCGGTATTCGAATTGTCCCAGTGGGGTATTGAAGGCAGTCTTATGCTCATCGCCCTGCTTAATGCACACTCTGAAATAGGCATCCCGCAGATCCAACTTGGAAAAGATCTTCCCTTTGGCTACTTCTGCAAGCAAATCTTTGATGAGTGGCATAGGGTATGCATTGGTTGCAGAGACCGCATTAAGGCCTCGATAATCTGTGCATAGTCTTAATCCCCCATCCTTCTTTTTGCAAAACAGCACTGGGGCTGCAAAGGGGGATGAGGCTGGTCGAATAAAACCTCGGGCCAGGTTTTTATCAATGAATCTACGTAATTCCTCCTTCTCCAGGGGGCTCATAGCATATATTTTTCCCCTTGGCAGTTTCTTCCCAGGAAGGATCTCTATAGTACAGTCCGAGTTGCGGTGGGGGGGCAGCTCATCCGCCTCCTCCTCCTCGAAAACCCGGGCCAAGTCCCTGTACTCGGAAGGGATGCAATTAATTTCTTCCGCCGCCAGGCAGGCCCGTGGGGGTTCATTATCGGGAGGGGTTCCCCAGTCCAGATCCCATTTGTGTTCGGCACACTTTGGGGAGATGAAGTGCATGATTCCATCCTCCCATAAAATGTATGGATCATGTTGGGAGAGCAGTGCTGACAGCTTGGCGAAGCGCACGCACTTCGAGCGTGTGGCGATCTTCTGATCTTTAAAGGGGCCCTTTGACCATCAAAAGGGCTCCCTGCCGTCCCGGGAAGGGACTGACAGCTGCAAGGGGCTTTGATCTGAAACCCTGTGTGATTTGCAACCCACGGGGTGGGCTGGATCGCCCCCAATGCGGGATCAAAGTTCGGGCTCAGTTTGTCTGAGTGAAGCCAAGACTTTTGCATTGGATGAGGGGGGGAATGAGGCACCTTACCGACAGCGCTTCTGTGAGTATTCATGATAAAAGCTGAATGGTTTGAAAGGGCAATTTAAAATAATTAGCCCTAAGAAGTAGCATAGTGGGGAGGGTCTCCCCCCTGAAGAACAAACGGCTAGAAACTGAAAGGGAGTGTGGCGTGACAAGGTTTGAAAGGGCGAGAGGGAAAGAGAACTCCATCAGAAAAGCCATGGAGCTGAAGAGGGAAATGATGGGGCTTTAAAACGGTTTCCTGGCTCTCAGTGGGAGTTGAGAGGAAACCTGGGTCTTCTTTTAAGCCTCTTCTAAAAGCTGAAAACTGAGACGCAAAGCAGTTTGTGTGCAGGGAGAGCTGGAGGGGGAATCCGTCCGGTGAGAGAGAGAGGCTGAGTGAAAATAAGAAGCTTTAAGGTGAAGACGGCTGGCTGGAGACCCCTCTGCAGCGTTCTCAAATTTTAACCCTAATAGGGGCAAGGTAGAAGAATCAGAGAAATAGAGAAGAAGAGGCCTGTTTCATCATACACTAATTTTTAACCCTTGAAGGCCAGGGTGGAAGAGTAAGAGAGTGAGGGAAGACAGAGTGTTTGCTACGTCCTCAATTTTTGCTGCGATTGTTATCGGTAAAAGAGGTGGGAGAGAAGGATGGACTCTGTTTAAAGACTGCTGGACGAAAGAGCTTGGTTTGACAATAAGGAATTTGATTATTGATTGATAGTGTGTCGGCTGGTCACTTCATTTGGTTCTAGTGGGCTATAGGGGGAGAATAGGAGGGGGAAGGTGGGCAAGGCAGTCTTCCTGGGAAAATTGCCAACAGGGAGGTTGTTTTGGTAAATAGACGGGAGGATAGTGAAAATAATTTCTGGGGACTTTGCCAGCAAATAAGATAGCCTAAACATTGGTATTTGTTTTAATTTTCTCTGAGATAGAAATTCTGGGAACGGGGCCAGAAGACCTGCGCTGTTCCCAAACATTGGATAAGGGTAAAGAGTAAATAATAATCTAAAAAAAAAACAACTGTGAATATTCTCTGTGCACATTAAGAGTGGGATTTGAAAGTGATGAAAAATAGATAAATATGGCCAGTGGAGGATTAAGGAAACAGTCTCTGGTTTCTCCAGGGGCTGCTAGCTCTTCTACAGGAAAGTTGGGGGGCGCAGGCCAGAAAGAGCCCCCGAAAGAAATATCCCAGAAAGAAATACAAGCGATAGTGCAAGCCACTATCCTGAGCACGATTAATGATGTTGTAGAACCGCTCAAGGCTGGCATGGAAGAAATCCATAGTAGTGTCCCACAAGCTATCCAGGAAGTAAGAGATATGATCCCCCAAGTGGTGATCCCGATCCAGAATGCAATGAAGGATATTACGGAGCAGTTCACCAAGAGTTTACAGCTATTGCAGAAACAAATTGCTGATAATACTACAAAAATTGTGTCACTAAGTAATACGGTGGAGGAAGTGGAGACAAAAACAAGACAAGTGGAAAGGAAGGTTCAAGAAAATGAAGAAAAACAATCACTATTGGAGCCAGACGTAATGAGATTACAGGTGGAGAGAGCAGCTTTTGTTCTGAGATTTCAGAATATCCCAGAGGAAAAAGAAGAAGATCTGAATTCAAAGATGTCTGAACTTCTGGCAAATCATTTACATATTGAGGATGTAAGCGAAGTGGAAAAAGAAATTGATGTGGCCTTCAGAATGAATTCGGCCTATGCAAGAAGATTTAAGGTGCCCAGGGAGGTCCAGGTGCGGTTCCATAAGCGGGCAGTTAGAGATAAGATACTGAGAGAAGTAAACGCTGTACCGTTGAAGATGGGACAAGAAGAAATTAAAGTTCTAAAAGAGATACCCTGGAGAGTGAGGGAGAAGAGGAGGGCATACTCAGACTTAACGGCACTGTTGAGAGCCAATAATATTACCTATAGGTGGATTTTGCCAGAGGGGGTCTTCTTTAACTTTGAGGGAAAGAGATTCAGAATCACCTCTGTTTTCAAGGCTAAAGATTTTCTAGAGACATATGGAGTGGAGATGTCGGATGATCAAGAAGAAAAAGAGGAGAGAGAAGAGGGAGAGGTGGAAAGGGAAGAGGAATCCCAATCCCAGGGAGCAACGGCATCAGCTCTCTCTGCTAAACCTCAAAGATCAAGAAAATTTAGACTGAGATCTCCAATTGTGACAAGGCAAAAAACAAAAGGTGAAAAGGAATACAGACAGACACAGAACCTAGATGGATAAAAAGAAGATAAAAATAACTTCGGTGAACGTCAATGGCTAAAATGGACCTCAGAAAAGAAGAAGGATATTTCATCAATTGAAGAAATGTAAAGCAGACATAACATGTATTCAAGAAACCCACATTAGGAGAAAGGATGAAAAATATCTGAATTATAAGGGATTAGGCAAGATGTTTGTGGCAACAGATAAAGAGAAGAAAAAACGTGGAGTGGTCACTTATATTAAGGAACATATGCAGCCAGAACTTATATTTGCTTCGGAAGATGGGAGAATATTGATGGTGACAATACAAAGACAAAATAAAAAAGTTTTAATAGTAAATATCTATGCCCCAAATCAAAACCAGGAGAAGTTTTATCGAAAGCTCTCAATCTTGATGGCTAAACAGGATTTCCAGGAGCTTTGTGTGATTGGTGACTTTAATGCGGTTTTTGATAATAACATGGATCGGAAAGCGAATACCCAGAGGAAGAAGCCAAAAGGTAATGAATTTCCTAATTCACTTCTGCAGATCGTAGAGGAATGGCAGTTAGTTGATACTTGGAGAATAAGAAACCCTAAAACGCAACAATATACGTTCTATTCGGCGAGACATGATTCTTGGTCTAGACTGGATATGTGTTGGATGTCATCTTCAATGGTAAGAGATTTACAGGAGGCTGAAATAGATGCAGGCACATTTGCTGATCACAATCTGATAACGGTGGAGCTACAGGGAATAAACTGTAGGGACAGATGGACATTGAACTCCTTATTGCTTAAGGATAGCAAGGTGGCGAAAAGCTTGCAAATGGAATTTACTTTCTTTTTTAAGGAAAACATCACCCCAGGTATTCCGAGACGAACGGTGTGGGATGCGTTTAAGGCTTTCGCGAGAGGACTTTTAATGAAGGAAGCGGCAAAGAAGAACAGAAAAAGAAATGAGGAATACCTCAATCTGAAAAAAGAAATATTGGAACAGGAGAAGCAAGAAATGGAGATGGGAGGAGACCCCAGTAGGAAAGCTAAAATTAAGCTTCTTATGCACAAAATGAATTGCTTATTGACAGTAGAAATGGCAAAAAAAAGTAAATTATGCCAAACAAAATTACTTCGAGAATGCCAACAAACCAACTAGATGGCTGCCTTACCAAGTAAGAAAGCAATCGGAAAGAACATTGATAAAATCATTGAGAGATAAAAATGGGGTAGAACAAAATGGAGCTCAAGACCTGAAAAGGATTGTGGAAGATTTTTATAAGAAACTGTATGCAAGAGGGAATATAACTAGAGAAGAAATATCTCAGTATTTACAAGACCGCGTGTGGCAGAAGTTCTCGGAGGAAGAACAGAAGATTTTAAATCAACCAATTACTATGATGGAGATGGTGGAGGCATTGAAAAGACAGAATAAAGGTAAGGTACCAGGGACAGATGGTCTACCAGTGGAATCCTATATAACCTTTGAAGAAATATTGCTTCCACAACTACATGAAGTTTATAAGAAAATGTGGGAAGGAGAGGAAGTGCCTGATACGTGGAGGGAAGCCCTAATCTCTTTGATACATAAACAAGATACGGAAGGAAACGATGTTAGGAACTATAGACCGATCTCCCTATTAAATGTGGATTATAAAATATTTGCTTCCATTATGGCTGACAGATTGAAGCGTGTTTTAGCAAAAACAATCCATAAAGACCAGTCAGGATTTCTCCCAAAAAGACAGATAAAGCACAATATGAGGCGATTATTGAATGTGTTGGAGTACTATGAAGCTCATCCAGAAAAAGAAATGGCAGTGATTTTTGTAGACGCAGAGAAGGCCTTTGACAACTTGGATTGAATGTTTATAATAGAGACACTTAAGAGGGCCAGAGCGGGAGAACGATTTATTCAAACAACTCAAGCAATTTACTCAAAACAGAGAGCAGCAGTTATGGTAAATGGGGAACGGACTAAACAATTCCAGATACAGAAGGGTACGAGGCAAGGCTGTCCCCTCTCAGCATTACTATATATTTTTGCTCTGGAAGTGTTAACAGAAGAGATAAGACAGAATTCAGAAGTGAAGGGATTAAAGGTTCATGGAGAACACTATAAGATATTAGCTTACGCAGATGACTTGGCATTCATATTGGAGGAACCGAGATCTTCAATCATGGAGTTAAATAAGATCTTGAAAGTGTATGGGCAAGTGGCAGGCTTGAAGGTTAATATGGTTAAAACAAAAATTCTAACTAAAAATATGACTTTGGAGCAAAGAGAGCATTTGCAAGAAGAGTCGGGATATAAATTCTGTGTGAAGGTGAAATATTTAGGAATTCAATTAAAGAATAGGTGTAGTTCATTACAAGAAGATAATTATAGAGAATTGTTAAGAGCAACGAAACAAGATTTAGAAAAATGGAAGAATGTGAAGTTGTCCTTAATTGGAAGAATTGCGTTGATAAAGATGAATATTCTACCAAGATGGATCTTCCTGTTCCAAACGATTCCTGTCCTGAAAAACTTGGCAATACTGAAAGAGCTGGAGCAAACCACGTCTAAGTTTGTGTGGCAAGGGAAAAGAGCACGAATTAGGCTTAAAGCGCTACAAGACTCAAAAGAAAGAGGAGGCCTGGCTTTTCCGAATTGGATACTATACTATAGAGCGGAAGCATTGGCATGGCTTAAGGAATGGGTGACGTTGGAAGATAGAAGGCTTTTAAAACTGGAAGGCCATGATCTCTTAGAAGGTTGGCATGCGTTTCTGTGGGACGAGAAGGTGGCAGCACGTAAATATTTTAGACAACACTGGATACGGGATGCACTTGCTAGAGTATGGGAGACC
Source organism: Gekko gecko (assembly GCA_029375565.1). Classification (NCBI taxonomy): domain Eukaryota; kingdom Metazoa; phylum Chordata; class Lepidosauria; order Squamata; family Gekkonidae; genus Gekko; species Gekko gecko. The sequence continues at coordinate 219,502,900 of JAPDNY010000001.1, forward strand.
ATCCGGAGGAGGTGGTTTGTTAAAACCTCTAGGCCGGTAGCCCCGGTAGAAGCAGTGACTTTACCTAGGTTATATTTTGAAGACCCACCGCAAAGATATCTGGATATTATAAATGCGAAGGGGGAGCTTGAATTGGGCGAGGATATTGGTTGGTGGCACAGAGTTCAGATTCAGTCAAGATATAAAAAAGACAAACAGAAAGGGTTTGAGAAGTCACTATCAGATATGGAGAAAATATTGTATGAGCCGGAAGAGAAGTTTATTAAAAAAATGTATGCATTGTTGTTGGCTGATTATACGATAGATGAAACAGTGAAAAACAATATGGTTCAATGGGCAGCAAATTTTGGCTATAGCATAGAGATGAAACAGTGGGATCAAATATGGAAAATAAATGTGAAAATAACCAGGGCGGTTGCATATAGAGAAAACATGTATAAAATGTTTTATAGATGGTATATTACCCCGGATAGGTTATCAAAATTTGATGAAAAATGCTCTAATAAGTGTTGGAAATGTAATGTCAAAGTGGGTTCATTTTATCATATGTGGTGGACCTGTGAGAGGGTTAAAAAATACTGGATATGGGTGCATAGACTGATGCAGAATATTATAAAAGGTACTATTTTATTTAAGCCAGAGGTATTATTGCTGGGTATACTTCCAAAAGAGGTGCGGAGAGAAGAGAGATATTTGATAACATATTTAGCAACAGTGGCTAGAATTTTATATGCAAAGTACTGGCGAACTATGGTGGTACCAACTGAACAGGAGTTGATTGAGAAGATAATGGAAGCAGCAGAAATGGACAAACTGACTTTGATGTTGAAAGGATACGATGAATCAGCCTTTACAAACACTTGGCAACGCTTTTATGACTGGTACGATCGGAGAGAGAAGGATGGAAAGAAATAAGGAGGAATGGATATTACTAACTTTATGCCAGGGGTGTCCAAACTACGGCCCGCGGGCCAACTGCGGCCCACGGGTCAGTTTTATTGGCCCGCAGCAAATTGGCCCGACGATCCCCCCCGCCGAGTTTCCCTCCCCCGCGGGCACCGGACTCCCCCCCCTTTCGGCTTCAAGACGCAGGCTTTTACTTTCCCCCCAAATGAATACATTATTTATTTGTTTTTATTTATATCCCGCCCTGCCCCGCAAACGGGCCCAGGGTGACTCACGACAAATAAATATAACAGGATAAAAGATGAAAACATAATACAGTAAAAATTAAAAACCGGCTCTTATGCATAGAGGATCTACAGATTATAAGAACCCTAATAACGGGAAAGGGGGGACCGTCATTGCTGCGTGATGGGAGAGGAAGATATATAATAAATCTATAACGAATAATAACAATAACAAAATATGAATCACGCAGAAACGCGGTGATTCATCCATGCGGGCGCAAAGGCACGAGCCGCCTCCCCTGCCCCCTTGAACCAACCCCCCCCGGCGTGTCTACATGTGCATGGGAGTCACGTGGTCTCCGAAGGCCGGGCACGCGCCCCGCTCGGCTCCGGCTCGCGCCGCTTCCCTCCCTCTCTCGCTCTTTTCCTCATTCCAACACGCTCATCCAAACCCCACCCCCTTTTCTCCGCCCCGGCCAATGGCGAGGCGCTGTCGTTAACCCCTGGCAGGGCAGAGTGGCGCTGTGTGGAGAACTCTGAGGAGGCGGAGGAGGAGGAGGCCGTGGCTCGGCTCGGCTGCCCGCTCGGGTTGGCGAGGAGGGGAAGAGACGGCTGGGAAAGGGAGACGGGCCAAGGGGAAGCAGAGCCGCCCCCTTCCTCCGGTCCCGTGAGCAGAAGGCGGGGAGGAGTGGCCAGGCCTCGTCCGGTTAACCGTGTGCGCGCCTGCGCACCCATGCCATCCCCCCCACCTTTTCCTCACAGCGGTGGCCTGGCTTGAGCGGCAGCCCCAGAGATGATGCCGGTGAGTGGGGCTGGGTGGGAGGGTAGGTGGGTTAAAGGCCGCCCTCGTCCCTGTCACGGCCGGCGGGGGAAAGGCACTTCCCTCCGAGGCAGGTGCCCTGTCGGGATCCCTCTTTGCCTCTGGGGCAGGTGGTCCCGATCCTCCTATGGCGGTGGTGCAGCCTTTTAAAATACATACATGAGGGGGGATGCCTTGGCTGGCTTGTAGGTGGGGAGGGATCCTGCCAGGCTTCCCCTTTCCTCTTAAAACAACCCCCCCATTCCTTCCTTCAGCCTTTGCTGGAGATGGCAGGGCCAGGTTGCAGAGGCTTCCCCAGTGGCTGACGAGGGAAAGCTGCCTGCTCTTTTCTGCCACCCCTTTTGGCAGGCATGCAGGTGAGTTTTGACCTCCCCCCTTCAACCACGAGCCGCCGGACCCAACAATCCCCCCGCTGAGTTTCCCTCCCCCACGGGCACCGGCAGTGAGGCCTGAGTGCCTCCCAGCCGCCGGGCCCAACGATCCCCCCCCACCAAGTTTCCCTCCCCACGCGGGAAATATGTCACCTCTTGTGTGTGGCCCGGGCCTTTGCTTATTTTTCTGTATTTGGCCCTCACCAAAAAAACTTTGGACACCCCTGCTTTATGCTAATTAGAATTGAATAAGTTAGAAAGTTAGAATTTAGTGGATACAGAAGCAATGGTATAATACTTAGATCGGTAAGGTGGGAGGGGTAAAACAGGATGCGATGGGATGAGAATTGTACCCCCCCGTGAATGTTTAATGTTGTGGTTGTCTGGCTTCCAGTCTGGGATTCATGGCGTCCTGACGTGTTCTGGCTTGCTCTCAGAGCTCCCAGAGCATACGGAGGGTCTTGATGACAGGGTGGGCTTCATATAGCCCACCGCAGATCCCCCCAGGCAGGGGGGTGACTGGTAGCGAGCCTTGGCCCGAGAGGGAGTTGAGATCGGCTGATAGCGGGGCTTTAAAGAACGTCGCGACCAGCCTTGATCCCCTCCCCCCTAGAAGGCACTTCGGAAATTCTCTACAAGACCCCACCGAGTTGGATTCTCAACATAAGAACGCATGACCCAGACTTCCAAGACATTCTACCGAAACTGATATCAAGGAAACACTGCTATAACAAGACATGGACTTTGAAGGTAACTTTTTAAAATTGCTCACCGGAGACGTGTTTTGGCTGAGAGTAAACAACATCCGATGAAGCGCATGATCGTGCTGTATCTTTTGTACTAACACCGACTCCGAAAAAGAGCAGTTAAACAGCTAAAAAAGGCCAAAAAGCCGGTTTGTTGAACATTCCTGCGGTTGGAATATTGACTTTAAAATAGAAACTAACAGCAAGCCCCGCAAGAACTAGTGTGGAAAAGTACTCTAGCTGCAGCAGAAATCGCCAGAACAGGAAGTGACCTCAGACCAGACAAGTAATATTTCCTAGAGAAGACCAAGGAGGCCGGAAGAAGGGAGGAAACCAGAGGCAAGGGGGACAACTAAGTTTGCCGGACAGGAAGTGAGTAACCGGAAGAACCATCTACCATAGAGAAATTGCGCCCGCCATTTTGAGAAGGTCAGAAAAATTATACTTCAATTTTAACCAAAAGACTTAATAGAAAAAAGTGAAATTAGAGCGATTTAGGTGGGCATAAGAAGGACTTTAATTTGATGTAAGTTTTAGGTGAATTTTAAACAACGGCTTACGATCTGCGGCAACGACAGAGGGCGAACTCCTGGTCCTCCCCGAAAATGGCTGCTAAAGAAGAAAAGAAGCTACAGGGCCTGATGGAAGCTATGGAGAAACGAGTGATGGACGCGTTACAAAAGATGGAAAAAACTTTAGTAACAGAAGTATCAGACTTGAAAAAGGACCTATCTGGGATTACAAAAGAGATACAGACGCTGACTAAAAGAGCAGATGAGATGGATGAAAGAGTGAAGAGAGTGGCATCCAATGTTGCTGAGGTTGCTATAGAAACAGAAAAAGTTAATGTGATGGTCCAATACAATGCAATGCTTAACCATATGAGATTCAGGGGGATCCCTGAAGACAAAAGTGAGAACATTCATTCTGTTATGGTGGATGCTGTTGCAGATTTTTTAAAAATGGAAGAGGAGAAGGTGGCGGCACAGATTGATGTGGTGTACAGAGTCAACTCTGCGATTGCGCAAAGGAAAAAATTACCCAGAGATGTGATTGTCCAGTTTATATCCAAAAAACTGAAGAAGGATCTATTTAAGCAACAGTTTCAGGAAGAATTCACAATTGACAACAAGAAAATCATGATATTAAAGGAACTACCCAGAGCAATTCTTCAGGATAGACGACTCTTTAAAGACTTGATTGACGAACTGAAAACAGAGGGTATAAGATACAGATGGGAAATTCCAAAAGGTGTCAGTTTTACATTCAAGCAGAAGAGAGTCACCATCAAGTCAGTAGAGCAAATGACCAGATTCATCAATGATAACTTTAAAGACTCTGATAAATAAGTACAAAAACAACATGGAGAGTCAAATTATATCATGGAATGTCAATGGACTTAATTCACCTCAAAAAAGAAAAAATGTTAGACTTTGGTTGGAAAAACAAAAATGTGATATTGTCTGTTTGCAAGAAACACATATTAAAAAAACTGATGCTAAATTTTTCATTCAAAAAAGATTAGGAGAGGAATTTTATTCCCTCTCCTCCCAAAAGAAAGAAGGAGTTGTTATATATATTAAAAAGGAATTGGAACCAAAAGAAGTTTTTTAAGATAATGAAGGGAAGCTTTTGGCGGTAGAAGCCGTGCTGCAGAGCAAAAAGACTTTAATTGTTAACCTTTATGCTCCAAATGGTGCGAAGGAAAAAATTTTCCAGGATTTGTGGGAACAGCTACGACAGCTAACCTATGAGCAAATGATATTAATGGGTGACTTTAATGGTACTGTTAATAATGTTATTGATAGAAAATCCCAAAAAGGAAACGAAGGCATGGGCAAACTTCCGAAAGTCTTTTTTCAATTGGTTAAACACGAACATCTGGAAGATGCTTGGAGAGTTAAAAATCCCAAGGATAGAGAGTATTCCTTTTACTCATCAAGACATGAATCTTTCTCAAGGATAGACATGATGTGGATGACTGAGAATTTGATCTTGCAGACACGCAAAATCGAGATGTTACCTAGAATTCTCTCTGACCATAGTCCAGTAAAATGGTCAACGTATGTTAAAAGAAAGAAATTCCGATGGAGATTCAATGAGGATTTGCTGGACAAACAAAATATTGTGGATAAAATAAGGACAGAAACCCAAACATATTTTCAACTGAATTTAAACAAGGATGTACAGACGCAAACGGTATGGGAGGCCTATAAAGCTGTGATGAGAGGACATCTGATTGCAATCAATAATAATGAAAAGAAACAACAATTGAAAATAGATAAAGAGATTACAGAAAATATTCGGAAAAAAGAAATGGAGCTTAAGAAAAGGCCTGGCAAAAAGAAGATTTTGAGAGAATTGAGGATTTTAAAGGAACAACATGAGGCGAGGTTAAACAAAGAAGTATATTGGAACTTGAAAAAATTGCAACAGAAGTCCTTTGAAGGTGCAAATAAATCAGGTAAATAGTTGGCATAGCAATTGAAGAAAAGAAGAGAGAACAAAACAATCACTAAATTGAAAGATGGAAATAAAGAAATTTCAGACCCAGGAGGGATCCGGAGGGAATTTTATAAATATTATGCGACTCTTTTTCAAGCAAAACAAGTGTATTTGCAAAAGATGCAAGACTATTTATCTAAGGTTAATTTGATACAACCAAGCCCAGAAATGAAAGCAATATTAAATGCTGTAATAACTAAAGAAGAAATCAGTAAAGCAATAGGAGAGGCAAAGATTTCCAAAGTTCCAGGTCCGGACGGTTTTTCAGCTAAATTTTATAAAAAACTTCATGAAGACCTGGTTCCGGTGTTAGAGATTCTTTTAAATGAAATTAGAAGAACTGGGAAGATTCCAGATTCCTGGAATGAAGCTGCGATCACCTTAATTCTGAAAGAAACGCAAGATTTAACAAATGTAAAGAATTATCGACCTATTTCACTGTTAAACAACGATTATAAGATTTTTGCAAAAATATTAGCAGAGCGCCTTAAAGGGTTCTTGAAAGATACTATTGCTGAAGATCAAGCCGGATTCTTACCAAACAGACAAATAAAAGACAATATGAGGGTTGTTTTAGACACAATTGAGTATTATGATAAACACCCGGAAAAAGAAGTTGGCTTTTTATTTTTGGATGCAGAAAAGGCATTTGATAATTTGAATTGGGAATTTATGTTTAAAGTGTTTGAGAAATCCCAGATGGGCGCAGAATTTACAAGAATGATTCAATCGATATATAAAGAACAAAAAGCTACGGTGATTGTGAATGCAGAACCAACAGAAGTGTTCCGGGTCAGAAAAGGTACCAGACAGGGTTGCCCCCTGTCGCCATTGCTATTTATCTGGATTTTGGAGATTTTGCTGCAAATGGTTAGAGATGACGATAACATAAAAGGTTTGAATGTTAGAGGTTTTTCATATAAACTACGAGCATTTGCGGATGATATTATGTTTATTGTTGAAGATCCTGTTAATAATATGCCTAAACTATTTGAAAAAGTAAAAGAGTTTGGCGATCTCGCAGGGTTCTATGTAAATAAGAATAAGTCCAAGATATTATGTAAAAATATGATAGCTACAAAGCAACAAATGTTACAAAATGTGACAGAATGTGAAGTGGTTAAAAAGGTTAAGTATTTGGGAGTTGAAATTACAATGAAAAATATAGACTTGTTTAAGAATAATTATGAAAAACTGTGGGTTTCGGTAGAGTGACTTAGAAAAATGGGAAAAACTTAGATTATCTCTTCTTGGAAGAATTGCCGTTGTCAAAATGAATGTACTGCCCAGGTTAATGTTTTTGTTCCAGACAACACCAATTGTGAAAGATGTGAAAGTGTTGGTGAAATGGCAAAGAGAAATCTTTAAATTCATCTGGGCAGGAAAGAAGCCAAGAATTAAAATGAAGATAATGTACGATACTAAAGACAGAGGTGGCTTCCAAGTCCCGAATTTGCATTTGTATCATGAAGCTGTATGTATGTCTTGGTTATCTGATTGGGTCAATTTGGAAGATAGAAAACTCTTAGCTCTTAAGGGGCACGATTGCAGATTTGGCTGGCATGCCTATCTTTGGTATGGGAAAAATAAAGTTGATTCAATGTTTAAGCATCATTATGTAAGGAGAACATTGTTTGATGCATGGACCAGGTACAAGGATACAGTTTCCGACGAGAGGCCTTTGTGGATTGTTCCAGCAGCAGTTATACATCCTTTTTCAGAACATAAAGGTAATGATTGGTTGAAATACCAAGAACTGTTGCAAAAAGAGGGGAAAAAATATGTTTTAAAACCAAATAATGAACTAGAATTTGAGTATGGATGGTTACAATATTGTCAAATAAGGGATATTTACAAAAAAGATTGTAAAGAGGTTGGTTTTAGAGCTAAGAATGATGAGTTTGAAAATATATGGTTGAAAAGAGAGCGAAAAATGATCTCAAAGATGTATAAAACTTTGTTGACTGCATATACTTTGGATGAAACTGTTAAAGAGCAAATGATAAAATGGGCCATAAACATGAACAAAGAAATTTCTATGGAAACATGGGAGTTTTTGTGGAAAAGATCCTTTAAAATGTCTACCTGTGTTAATGTAAAAGAAAATTGCTACAAGATGATGTATAGGTGGTATATGACACCAAAAAAGACTGCTAATATTAATATGGATAAGAACTTGAGTAATAAGTGTTGGAAATGTAAAAAAACAGAGGGTTCTTTTTACCATATGTGGTGGTCATGTGATAAAGCAAAGGTATACTGGTCTAATATACACTGTGTGATGCAGAAAATATTAAAAATCCCAATTGGGAGAAGACCGGAACTTCTTCTCTTAGGTTTGACAATGGAAAGAATTCCACAGGAAAAAAGGACATTATTATGGTATATGATTACGTCGGCGAGAATGGCCTTCGCTCAGCAATGGAAAGCGGAGAAGGTGCCGGATATACATGACTGGTTTAGAAAATTGCTGTTCTTAGCGGAAATGGACAAAATGACAAAAAAACTAAATGGACAAATGGCAGAACAGTATATAAAAGATTGGGAAGGTTTGAAATTGTATTTGGAAACTGAATACAGAATGAAGGGGAAAATGTACAATTTAGATTTGTATGGATACTGAATGAGAAATGAAATGAATTCTGAATTGTATTATACTGTTATATGAAAATATGTTGAAATTAGTTAGGTGTTTTATATATTTTGAATGTGTTACCTGGTTTGTCGATTCATATAAGTCTAAACCTGATTACCATCTAATATATACTTTTTTGTTATTAGCAGTGTTGGAAGCCTATTAGGGGGGTGGGGGGATGGGATGGAAATTTTTTCGAATTGTATTGGTAACGTTGTTGAAAATGTTGAGCACATCCCAATAAAATTTTGTTTTTTATAAAAAAAATAATGTTGTGGTTGTCTTTGGTGTGTAGTGTGTATTGTTATGTAGTCGATGTGTTGTCTACTATGTTGTGTAATGTGGTAGTTATGTCTTTGGTGGAAAAATAATAAAAATGCCTCTTTTGGGGGCGCTTTAAAAAAAAATGTATGGATCATGTCCATGCAACCACGGGCTTCCCAGGACCAATGGGAACTTGGCTTGCGGGGCTATGACAAACGAGCGAAGCTCCCAGTGCTCCCCCGCCCCCACGCGTAAGGGTACAGTTTCGAACCGACAGGGCTCCTTCATCGGTGACCCATCCATTTGGGTAAACGTGATGGGCTCTTTCAATCTGGTAACCGCAGCTTCTAGCCCCGTAACTAAAGAGGGGTTTATCAAGTCCCTCCTGCACCCAGAGTCAATGAGGCCTCGGACCCTGATGTGGGTCATCATGGCCGGGTTCATTATGATCACAGTCACAAAGAAGAGAGAGGGATAATTGCTCACCATTTTTGGCACTTCGGGGGTTGGGTCCTGTTGAGCTGCGCCACTTACAACAGGACTGGCTCGTTTCCCTGCATCTCGGTCTCTTCCTCTTCCGGAAATGTTGAATCCGTGGGCTCTTGGTTGGCGAAGAGAGCCCGGGGATTACGCGGCTTGGCAGTACCCCTTCTCGGTGGGGCACCGGGCGCCGACTCTCTTCCTCTTGTGGTGGGACCTGGCCGAGGTCCTCCTTAGGTCAGGAGGTGGCGAAATGCCCTTTCTCCCCACATCTGAGGCACAGCCCTTGTCTCATGCGTTGATCTCGGATCCCGTTCTGGGTGGTGGTTGGCTTACCCTTTATCTAGGTCATGGAAGTGGCCGGGCAGTTATTCCCTAGGGACATATCCAGTTTCATGATGCGAAGTCAGCTTTCGGCCCGCTCTGCTTCTTCCATTCAACCTTGAAGAGTACGCAGCTCCTTTGAGCTGAGGACATTGTTGCGACGTCCACTGCCAAGCCCATCCGATACTGCTGGGCCAAGACAGGGTCTGTCCAATCTCTGATCTTCGCAGCACGTTTCTGGAACTCTCTGGAGTACTCCCTCATGGCAAGCCTCCCTTGCTTGAAGGTGCGAAGAAAGGCTTCCGCCTTCGGGGCAGCTGCCGGGTCTTCAAAGCGGTTTCTCAAGGCCCACATGAAGTCATCTACATTCCCTAGCTCCACCGCCTTCAGGTTGTGCAAGGCTACATACCAGCTGGTCGCAATACCCCGGAACTGAGATGCGATAAACTCCACCTGTTGCTCTTCATCGGGGAAGACGTGGCCCCACCACTGCACAAACTTCCCGACTTGCAGGATGAAGGAGACGCTCTCAGGATCCCCATCGAACGTGATCTCCAGCATATTTCTGGGGCAAATCATTGGCGGGATGGGCACCATCCCCGGTCCCGGAGCTGGTGCAGGGGCGGGCAGTGGTTGAGGTCCTGGCGCTGGGACTGGAGGCGGGGGAACCGGCAGAGGCTGACCAGGAACTGGCTGCCCAGGGATTGGTCCCCCTGGAAGAGGTCTGCCCGGGACTGGCTGTCCGGGAATGGGTTGACCTGGGGGTGGTTGCCCCGGAATGGGTCCTCCTGGTACTGGTTGCCCGGGAATCGGCTGACCGGGAGGAGGGCGTCCTGCCGGCGGCGGTTGGCCGGGACCCGGGGAAGGTCCAGGCTGGGCCAGCAAATGCGTACGAATTGCCTGGTCCATCATCCCCGGAAGGGATTGCATCAGCTTGCCCATGTCCCGCATCAACCTTCGGGTATCATCCTCAATAGTATCCATCCGTGTATCCACATCCTTACTAGGGCTGGGCCTCATTGGCCCGCGTGGAGTACGTCCCTGGGGTAGACCAAAGCTTCCGCGGGGATCCATCAGGCTGTCCCGGCTCTGGCTCCCCGGTAGGGACCAAGTTGTCTGGGTAGTGTCCAACAAATTCCTAGTCCATTCTCGTGGTTTCTGTTGAGTGACCCACTTGTCCCACGGGATTGGGCCAGCCTGGTAATAGGTTCGGGGTTTCACCCCTCCATGGCTTGGGATCGATCCCGCTGGACTGTAGATTGGGAGGGTGTACGACACTCCCAAGGTACTGGTCACTGGTGGGGTGACTGGTCCTGCCGAACAGTACGGGACCAACGCTGTAGTAACTGGAACCATCGTTACTGGTAAAATCGTCACTGGCACGGTGGTCACAGGAACCGTAGTCACTGGAACTGTAGTCACCGGTGTGGTGGTCACCTCCGGGGCCGCTCCTCCTGGCTAGGAGATGTGTAGGCTGGATGGAACACGATAGTTGATTTCTGACAATTTCTGTCAGGTTCAAAAGCAAGTAGATCCAAGCATTCTTAGGAGTAAGAAGGGCTTTATTGGAATACAGTGCTAAAACCCACAGTGTAGAGGTTATTGTCAGGAATGGCGATGCAAGCGGCTCAAGCATGGTTATAGTGTGATGCAAAATTGCGACTAGCAAATGACCTGCAAACGCGCGTGGGGGAAACTCTCGGCGGGAGAATTACTTAATGGGTGGGAGACGGCTCCCTCCTCCCCTCGTCTTCACAGGAATGGAAAATTCTCATACAAAGAAGAATAGCCCAAAGCCTGCACTCAAGGCCACCGTGATAAGACCGAGCGGCAGGGAAGAAGCTCCCACGTTACTGCTAGCATACCTATGCAAGCGCAAAAGCAGGGGCGAGATAGGGAACACAGCACAATGGATACAGTGTGAAGCAATACAGAACCATTACTGACACTTCCCTTCCAGTCTGACTTTCTTTCTTTCCTTCCCTTCTTTCTGTCTTTCACTTCTCTCTCCCAATCTATATGCTTTTTCCCCCAGCTTCCCCCCCTTGCTAAAGTAGGGGAGGGTGGCCCAATACAGGTTAGGAAACTCCTGGAGATTTGGGAATGGAGTCTGGGGAGGACAGGGATCTCAGTGGGGCACAATGCCATAGAGTCCACCCTCCAGAACATCATTTCCCCCCCAGGAAAACTGATTTCTTTAGACTGGCAATGAGCTGTAATTCCAGGGGATACCCAGGTCCCACCTGGAGGCTGGCATCCCTAGCTCCAGTGCTGAAATTGGAAGCTCTGGTTCTACTTTGTGACTTGGTGCATGCAAACCTCTGGCATTGGCTTACATTTGCCAAACCACCCAGGTGGAGGAGGGGAGGGGTGTCATTCTACCAAAAATGAGAGTGTTTGGGTTTCTCTGTGAGTTTGAGGACTGGAACTGGCACTGGAGTGAGATTGGAAAAGTGTGTGTGGCTTTCTGAAAACCCTTGTGTTACAGCAATAATTATGCTACAATAAAGTTTGTTAGTCCTAAAGGTGTTACTGAGTGTTTTACTATTTTGTATGCTATGGCAGTGATATGAGAGCCAATTGAGCTGTGGGTCCATCTCATGCTACTGACAGTAGTTATACATTACGCCTTGCCCAAATGGTTCTGGGCATTAAAGCGCACTTGCCCTGGTGTGATGTAAAGTGCTAGCAAGTCATAGCCAACTCATGGTAACCCTGTAGGATTTTCAAGGCAACAGACATTCAAAGATGATTTGCCATTGCCTGACTGTGCATCATGTCCCTGGTATTCCTTGGAGATCTCCCATCCAAATACTAGTCAGAGCTGACTCTGCTTAGCTTCCAAAATCTGATGAGATCAGGCTAACCTGAGCCATCTGGGTCCATGGCATGGTGCTGTGTGGGTGCTTCCCAGGCAATCATCTTCAACCTATTCTTGGGAGCCACAATCATTAGGAAAGAGCCATGTGATAGAAGTGTAATAATAATTTACTCATAGTTGCAAGAGCCAATAAGATTTGAGTTTGATGGGGGACTGGGCAAATTGATCTAAGGAACTGAAAGAAGAGAAAGTATTAGCAAGCTCAGTGGTTAAGGATTTGAATAGAGCTCTTTATAGTCCAATCCTGAGGACACTTCCCTGGGAGTAAGCCCCCTTGGATAGACCTCAGTAGGATGTCTCTGTTAGACTGATGAGGAATTGTTATAGGAAGGGGATAAACAATTAAAGTATATGAGAGAGAATGTCTGAAAATGTCATACAGGTTTCTGTGGACTGCCTCCCCTGTTATATCACCTTGCAATAGTATTGTAGCTAACCCCAACTAAGAAACTTCCATGCTGTTTCTATAATTTCTCAAATGTACTTCACACCAACTATGCATCTCCATTCCTTTCTAATTCCTCTCAACTATGTACAGCTTTCTATGTTGTGCTTCATTTGGACTGCTTTGCTTTCTCAGTTCCTAGCCCCCTTCTTTTCTATAACCATGGATCTACATCCCCTTCCTCAAGCCTTGCTGCTTGTCCCAACTCTCTAAAGTCAGACCAGTTTGGCCAGTGGCAACCGAAAATACATCTGTCTGTCCAGGAAGTTCAACTAAATGCCACTAGAGGTTTTGTCACCACTGCTACATCACTTAATGCATTACAATATAGGTTCATGTTCAGGCTATAATTTATGATGTTTTAGTTTGGGAAGATCTGTGTTCTTGGTCACATCAGTTGGTGCTATTTTTTTCCTATAAACTCCTCTTCCATCCCAATGGACTCTGCTGCTCACATGTTGTCTGTCAATCCCCTCTTTATCTCACCCTTCCTCCAGTCTCCCTTCCCTTATATTGACCTCACAACAATGGCAATATCACCCAGCCTGATGAAGGAGGCTTTGACTCTTGGAAGCTTATTCCCTGAAACTCTTGTTGGTCTCTAATCTGCTCCTGGACTCAAATCTAACTGTCCCAGTATCACTGAGTAAGTGTCATGCAAAATGTAGATCTGAACATGGGTCTCCTCAATCCACACTGGTCTTCGTGCCATTGGTCCATCTACTTCAGCATGGTCTGCTCTGATGCAGGTGAGCTCTACAGGCTCAAACAGAGAAAGATCCTTTCCAACAGCTGTTCTCTTAGACCTCCTCGGTTTAAACCTTTATCCTTTGGCACGCAAAGCATGGTCTCTCTACCATCAGTCCATCAGTGTCATCATTGTCTGCTCAGACTGGCAGTGGTTCTCCAGGGTTCTTTGCAGAGGATTTTGCCCATGCCATGCTTTGTTTCTGAGCCATTGGGGCTGGGGGGGGGAAGGATGCAGGCGGGCTGCTTTTATTTGTAACGCAAAAGTATATTACCTCTTTCTAACAACATATGTCCATGCAAGATGTACATATGTTCACTGTAATATGTAAACAGGGCTTTTGTTTCCCTGAGTGGTGAGCAGGAAGAGAGGGAAATGGCAACAGATATGTTATTGGTATGTACACCATCCAGGGAGAACACTTAACACTTAACTCATGTTTATGCCAACATCATTATCCTTGATTGGCATGCAGATCAGAGGCCTTTTAAAATTTCCTTTTGCCTTGTGTGCAGTCCAGAAGTAACATTGGCAAGGAATGTACACTCTATAAGTGTGGTACAGTTTCAAAGGGACAACTAACTGGGATGTATAAAAGGAATGATAGGATTGCCCATTACAAACAATGGGAGAGACTTAAAGGCCCACTGGAGATAATAGGAGCCAGGAATGCCACATGGCTCCACCTCCATAAATAGTGACAATGGCCTGTGATGTCACTGGCTCCTCCCTATGATGTCACTGGGCCTCAGTTCTTTTACGGACCTAGCACAGCAATGCCTCTGGCCCAGCCCCAGCCCCCCCTGGGAAATTGGAAAGTCTACGCCCTTGGGTGTAGCCGATCAGGATGAAGGCCAGGCAGCCCCCATTAGCACTACGGCCAAAGACAGAGGCTGAACTGGACTGCCTAGTTGAAAAGGGGGTGCTAGAACCAGTGCCGCCCACCCACTGGAAGACCCCCATCATCACTCCATTAAAACCGAATGGGGCCATACGTATTTGTGCCAACTATAAGTGCACCATTACTAAGGCACTTCAAGACCATGCGTACCCGGTACCAGTGGTCAGCCAGGTTTTGGCTTCCTTGGCAGGAGCGTGGGTCTTTGGCAAGCTGGATTTTGCCCAGGCCTATCAGCAGCTGCCAGTGGATGACGCCTTGGCCAAGGCCCAAACCATAGTTACACACAAGGGTCTTTCAAGGTACAGCGCCAGCAGTTTGGGGTGAGTGTGGCGCTGGGGATTTTCTAAAATCTGATGGATTGTCACGTCAAAGGCATCCCGGGAGTCCAGCCATTCTTTGATGACATTTTGATAGTGGTCCTGGACTCCGAGACCTTTGCAGTGCGACTCCAGACTGTGCTCGAGTGTTTTGCCAACGCAGGCCTCAAGGTGAAGCGGGAGAAATGCATCCAGGGGGTGCCCTGAGTGGAATTCCTGGGATTTGCTGTGGATGCCCATGGGATTCACCCCACAGATGGCAAGATCCATGCCATCAGTCAAGTGCCCACACCCTCATTGAAGGCGGAGCTACAGACTTTTCTGGGACTCCTAAATTTTTATATTTCCTTCCTCCCCCATAAGACCGCAATAGTCGAACCACGGCACAGACTCTTAGATAAGCAGATTCCTTGAGTCTGGGGCCCTGCTCACAATGATGCCTTCCGGGCGGTCAAAGACCTATTGGTCTCAAATGCTGTCCTCGCTCATTTCGACGAGTCCCTGCCTGTAGTGTTGGCATGCGGCAAATCTCCCTATGGGGTGGGGTCGGTCCTGGGTCACTGGCTGGCTGACAGCCGGGAGGTTCCCGTGGCTTATTATTCTCACACCCTGTCGGCCGTGGAGTACAATTACATGCAGATTGATAAGGAAGCCCTGGTGATCGTTGCCAGTGTGAAAAAAAATCAAGATTTCCTATATGCTTGGGTTTGCTCACTCCAGACTGCTAAACCCCCCAGATCTTGTCGCCTAAGGTACTCTGCTGGTATATCTTCCTTGAGGGGTATCAGTATTTACTGCTCCACTGCCCTGGTAAAGTGATGGGGCACGCTGACACCTTGAGCTGCCTCCCACTGCCCTAATCCAACCCCAACCCTGCACCTGCCCACCACATCACCTTGCTGGAAGTCCTACCCTATCGCCAGGTTCAAGTGGGGGAGGTGTCGTGCCACTCTGCCCGGGATCGCATCCTCTCCCAGGTCCTCAACTGGGTGGGGAGGGGGTGGCCTGCTGGATCCCGAGTTCTCAGTGTTTGCCAGCCACCAGGATGAGCTGTCTTCCCACAAGGAGTTTTGCTGTGGGGAAGTCAGGTGGTGATACCACTACCCCTGCAAAGCCGAGTACTCACCACTTTGCACGAATGCTACCCAGGGATAGTGAGAATGAAAGCCCTGGCCCAGAGCTATGTCTGGTGGCCAGGGCTAGACAGCAAGATAGGGGTATGGTTAAGTGATGCCAGAAGTGCCAGGAGTCATGGCCCGAGCTCCCGAAAGCTCCGGTGCAACCTTGGGAGTTATCCCACAAACCATGGGTGCAACTCCACCTGGACTTTGCCGGGCTCTTCCAAGGCCAGATCTTCTTTATTCTAGTCGATGCTTATACTAAATGGCTTGAAGTGACACCAGTGCTCTTGACCTCGTCCCGATCTGCCATCAGAGTGATGTGACAGATCTTCAGCTCACATGGTATACCCGACTCACTAGTAACAGACAATAGCACCGCCTTTACTTCCTCAGAGTTCATGGACTTTGCACAGTACTATGGGATTAGGCATATCTGCTCTGCGCCCTTCCACCCCGCAACCAATGGCCAGAACAATGAAAGAGGTGCTGTGCCACATGGATCGGGGAGACTGGGACTGCAAACTGGCAGCCTTCCTGTTCGGCCAGCATACAACCCCTCACTCCACCACCGGCCGCAGCCCTGCTGAACCTGACAACCCATTTAGACTGCCTCCATCTGGATCGAGCACTGGACCACAGCAACGGATCAAGCACCGGACCCCTGGAAGACCAGGGGGCACCGAGGGGGTTCTTCCCTGAGGACCTGGTATATGCCTACAACTATGGCTGGGGTCCCACCTGGGTGCCAGTGAGAGTAATGCTGGTGACCAGCCCTCTTTCATATGAAGTGTCCTGTGAGGACGGCCAGCTATGGAGGCGACACATAGACCAATTATGTTGCCGTATCCTATCTGGCTCCAGATGGCCCAGATAAGGATGACATCTGCCCTGGAGAACCTGAAGCTTTGGATCCTCCGCACTTAGGGACAAGCGCGATTCCTAGGGGAAAGGACAGCAACAACCCAGAACCAACGATCTGCCCAGATCCCAGCAGCACAACAGCCCCAGCTGCAATCCCAGCAGCTGCGATCCCAACCCCGGAGCCAACAGGACCAGTGACAGGAAGCCCCGCCCCAGCTCCAGACGTCCACCACTCCACAAGGGAGCATAAAAGGCCTGCATACTTAAAGGACTATGTCTGCTCAGGCCATCTGGACCAAGGGGGGAGGGGTGTTGTGTACCCAGGAAAGACCGCACATGCGGTCGAGTCCACACGTGGTCAGGCGAAGGGCCCAAGCTTTGCCTCCAAAGACAATAGCCCAAACAGATCCTAGTGTGCACCTATCAGAAGGCTAGGATCCTAGAAGGGACCTATGGGATTAGGGTGCACTGTAAATAACCTATCGTGGGTGTGGGTGTGTGTTTGGGTGTGGTGAAATACAGGGATATAAGCCATCCTGTGGCCCGGCTAAATCATCTCAAGATCTGACTGTAACTCAATAAAGTATGAGCTGTAATCACTCTGCAATGCATCAGCTTCAGTATTTTATAGTGACTCAGTTATCTATGATGCAGCAGATTTACATCAAGAGTGGGTGAGAGGCAGTGACTTTATATGTTTGGAGGGGGGGTGTCTGTATCTGTCCGTCTGTCCATCTAGCTATCTGATTTATTTTCTCCCTCCCGTGGTAGCAGGCTCAGGGCAGGTCATTTCATAGTAAAAATAATCTTAAAATAAAGAAGAAGAAGAAGAAGAAGAAGAAGAAGAAGAAGAAGAAGAAGAAGAAGAAGAAGAAGAAGAAGAAGAAGAAGAAGAAGAAGAAGAAGAAGAAGAAGAGGAGGAGGAGGAGGAGGAGGAGGAGGAGGAGTTTGGATTTATACCCCGCCCTTCACTGCCCAAAGGCGTCTCAGAGCGGTTTACAAACTCCTTTCCCTTCCCCTCCCCACAACAGACGCCCTGTGAGGTAGGTGGGGCTGAGAGAACTTCTGACAGAAACTGTCCTTGAGAGAACAGTGGTGCAAGTGGAGGAGTGGGGAATCAAACCCGGTTCTCCCACTTAACCACTACACCAAATTGGCTCTACAATTTAAATATACAATTTAAATACAGTTTAAAACCAATTCAGAATAAGATGGCAGGCTGGTTCATGGTAGTCCAGAGTGCCTCTTGTGTGGGTGCTGGCTAGATGGTCAATAAGGCATCCAATTCATTGGAAGATGCTGTGCAGATCTGTTTAGCATCACAGGGCCATTAAATAGGGCAGTATGAGCAAGGGAGGTTGAGATGGTTGGACATCCACCGCCTCAGCCAAAGGCCTGGTGGAACAGCTCTGTTTTACAGGCCCTATGGAATTGTAATAGATCCCACAGGGTTCTGATCTCAGGTGGGAGCATGTTCCACCTGGCCCTAGTTGAGGCTAGGTGAACATCTTTCAAGCCGGGGACTACCAGCAGGTATTGATCTGCAGAGCACAAAGCTCTCCGGGGCACATATGAGGAGAGATGGTGCCATAGGTATGTTGGTCCCTGGCTGCATAAGGCTTTAAAGGTTAATACCGAAACCTTGAACCAGATCCAGTACTCAAATGGCAGCCAGTGCAATTGGCACAGCATCGGCTGAATGTGTGCTTGCACAGACATCGCAGTCAACAGGCGAGCCACCACGTTTTGCACTAGCTGCAGTTTCTGGCCCAGATTCAAGGGCAGCCCATGTAGAGCGAGTTACAGTAATCTAGCCTGAAAGAGACCACTGCATGGGTCACTGTAGCTAAGTCCCAGGAGGAGAGATAGGGAACCAGTTTCAGACCCTTACATATTACATTTATATGCCATCTTTTTTCCATTTAAGGTGTCATACACAGGATTCTGTGCATCTGGGCTCCATCCAGACCATACCGTCCAACCACACCAGGGCTCTGGAGTCTCCATGCCCGCATGGCTGGTCACTTTCTGTCCCAAACACTTTCTGTCCCAGACCATACTGTCCAACCACACCAGGGCTCTGGAGTCTCCATGTCCGCATGGCTGGTCACTTTCTGTCCCAAACACTTTCTGTCCCAGACCATACTGTCCAACCACACCAGGGCTCTGGAGTCTCCATGTCCGCATGGCTGGTCACTTTCTGTCCCAAACACTTTCTGTCCCAGACCATACCATCCAACCACACCACACCACACATACATATTTTATATTTGTACATGCCAATATAGGACCCACTTCTTACATATGATGAAGTGGACTCTAGTTCACAAAAACTTCATATCACAATATATTTTTAGTAAGTAAATCAGTAAGAAATCTATTTAAGTTTACCCTTGTACCTCTACCTAGCACAAAAGCAGGGATAAACTGATTGTATAATATGCTGGGTGAGAAGTACTGGGACCATTGGGGCTGATTTTGCTGGCATATTTTCTAAAAAAAAAAATGTCATTTGTCATATAACCTTAGGGTTGCCAGGTCTGGGTTGGAAAATACCTGGAGACTTTGGGGAAGAAGGTGGGGTTTGGGGAGGGGAGGGGCTTCAGCATGGTACAATGCCAGAGAGTCCACCCTTCAAAGCAGCCATTTTCTGCAGAGGAGCTGATTTCTGTCAGGTGGAGATCAGTTGTAAAAGTGGGAGATCTCCAGGCCCCACCTGGAGGCTGGCAACCCTATGTAACTTGAAGTCTACAGTAGCAAAGTAGCATTTACTTTTTTTGCAGTTTGTTTTATTGAAGAACTGAATTACAAATAAAGATTAGAATTTTAGTAAGTAGTATATACATACTTATTACATCACAATTTCTTCTTTTGTTTTTTTGTAGATATACATATACATTTTTAATTGCTTTCATAATCTACAATAAAAGCTTCTTTTCTTTCTTCTGTCTTTTCAGTTCTTCTATCTTCTCAGTATTAACCTGTACTGCATTTTAAGTATTTTAAGCAAAACTTTTCAACATAACCACAAAATTAAAACAAAATACACAGGCTCAAAACCAATCATAGTACTTCTTACTCTATTCTTCTTTGAACCTGAGTTCAGTCCGCGGGAGGCCCATGGGCCGAAAGGACTTAACCTTTCACCCAAGGACTGTTAAAGGGTGGGCACATACCCGCATTTGCTCGCCGCTACCTGGTTGCCCTATTTCAGATATAACAAGGGCAGTCCTCAGAGAAAAACATGAATGCTTGTTGTTTAAAAGGAGTCTATATGTTCACCCAACTCTTCTTTGTCTTCAGAACGACAGATTCTGGTTGCATTAAATGGAGTGGGAGGTGATCTTGTTTTCCTTTTGTTATCTTTTTTTTTTTTTAAGCGCCCCTAAAAGAGGCAATTTTATTATTTTTCCAACAATGACATAACTACAACATTACACAACATAATACACAACACACAGAATACTTAACAATACACACTACACAAAAAAGACAACCACAACATTAAACATTCATGGGGGGGGTACAATTTTCGCTACATATCAACTGCTTATAATCCCTCCCACCTTACCGACCTAAATATTATACTCCTTTACTTCTGTATCCTTTAATTCTAGTTTTCTAACTTATTTATTTCTTGTTTAGCATAAGTTGATAGTGTTCAGTCTTCATCGTTTCTCTCTGATCATACCAGTCATAAAAGCGTTGCCAGGTGTTTATAAAGGCTGATTCATCATACCCTTTCAACATCAAAGTCAGTTTGTCCATTTCTGCCGCTTCTATTATCTTCTCAATCAGCTCCTGTTTAGTTGGTACCACCATAGACCGCCAGTACTTCGCGTACAAGATTCTAGCCGCTGTTGCTATGTATATTATGAAATATCTCTCTTCTCTCCGCACCTCTTTTGGGAGTATTCCCAACAATAGTACCTCTGGCTTAAACAAAATAGTATTTTTTATAATATTCTGCATCAATCTATGCACCTATATCCAATATTTTTTGCAACCTCACAAGTCCACCACATATGATAAAATGAACCCACCTTAACATTACATTTCCAGCACTTGTTAGAACATTTTTCATCATATTTTGATAACCTATCCAGAGTAATATACCATCTATAAAACATTTTATACATATTTTCTCTATATGCAACCGCCCTGGTTATTTTCACATTTATTTTCCATATTTGATCCCACTGTTCCAACTCGATATTATAACCAAAGTTTGTTGCCCATTGAATCATATTATTTTTCACCATTTCATCTACCATATAGTCAGCCAACAACAGTGCATACATTTTTTTAATAAACTTCTCTTCCGGCTCATATAATATTTTCTCCATATCTGTTAATGACTTCTCAAACCCTTTCTTTTTATCTTTTTTATACCTTGACTGAATCTGGACTCTGTGCCACCAACTGATATCCTCATCCAGTTCCAGCTCCCCCTTCGCATTTATAATGTCCAGGTATCTTTGCAGGGGGTCTTCACAGTATAACCTAGGTAGAGTCACAGCCTCTACAGGGGCTACCAGCCTAGAGGTTTTAGCGAACCACCTCCTTCGGATGGTCTCCCATACTCTTGCAAGTGCATCTCGTATCCAGTGTTGTCTAAAGTATTTGCGGGCTGCCACGTTCTCATCCCATAAAAAAGCATGCCAGCCTTCCAAGAGATCATGGCCTTCCAGTTTTAAAAGCCCTCTATCTTCCAGCATCACCCATTCCTTGAGCCATGCCAACGCTCCCGCTCTGTAATACAATGTCCAATTTGGTAAAGCCAGGCCTCCTCTTTCTTTTGAGTCTTGTAATGCTTTAAGTCTAATTCTTGCTCTTTTTCCTTGCCACACAAACTTAGTTGTGGTTTGCTCTAACTCTTTCAATATTGCCAGGTTTTTCAGGACAGGAATCGTTTGGAACAGGAAAATCCATCTTGGTAGAATATTCATCTTTGTCAGCGCAATTCTTCCGATTAAGGACAGCTTCAACTTCTTCCATTTTTCCAAATCCTGCTTCGTTGCTCTTAACAATTCTTTATAATTATCTTCTTGCAGCAAGCTACACCTGTTCTTTAATTAGATTCCTAGATATTTCACCTTTGCACAGAGTTTATATCCCGATTCTTCTTGCAAACGCTCTCTTTGCTCCAATGTCATATTTTTAGTTAGAATTTTTGTTTTAGCTAAATTAATCTTCAAGCCTGCCACTTGCCCATAATCTTTCAAGAGCTTATTTAATTCCATAATTGAAGACCTCGGTTCCTCCAATATGAATGCCAGGTCGTCCGCATAAGCTAAAAGCTTGTATTGTTCTCTGTGGACCTTTAGGCCCTTCACTTCTGAGTTCTGCCTTATCTCTTCTGTTAACACCTCCAGAGCAAATATATATAATAATGGTGAGAGGGGACAGCCCTGCCTCGTACCCTTCTGTATCTGAAATTGTTCAGTCCGTTCCCCATTTACCATAACTGCTGCTCTCTGTTTTGAATAGATTGCTTGAATCATTTGGGTGAATCGTTCTCCTGCACTAGCCCTCTTAAGTGTCTCTATTATAAACGTCCAATCCAAGTTATCAAAGGCCTTCTCTGTGTCTACAAAAATCACAGCCATTTCTTTTTCTGGATGAGCTTCATAGTATTCCAACACATTCAATAGCCGCCTCATATTGTGTTTTATCTGTCTTTTCGGTAAAAATCCTGACTGATCTTTATGAATTGTTTTTGCTAAAATACGCTTCAGTCTATCAGCCATAATAGAGGCAAATATTTTATAGTCCACATTTAATAAGGAGATCGGTCTATAGTTCTTAACGTCATTTCCTTCTGTGTCTTGTTTGTGTATTAACGAGATTAGGGCTTCCCTCCACGTGTCGGGCACTTCCTCTCCTTCCCAAGTTTTCTTATAAACTTCATGTAGCTGTGGGAGCAGTATTTCTTCAAAGGTTATATAGAATTCCACCGGTAGACCATCCGTCCCTGGTACTTTGCCTTTATTCTGTCTTTTCAATGCCTCCACCATCTCCATCATGGTAATTGGTTGATTTAAAATCTTCTGGTCTTCCTCCGAAAACTTTTGCAGCGCACGGTCTTGCAAATGCTGGGATATTTTTTCTCTAGTTATATTCTCACTTGTATAAAGCTTTTTATAAAAATCTTCCACAATCCTTTTCAGGTCTTGAGCTCCATTTTGTTCTAACCCATTTTTATCTCTCAGCGATTTTATCAATGTTCCTTCAGATTGCTTTCTTACTTGATAAGCCAACCATCTAGTTGGTTTATTGCCATCCTCAAAATAGTTTTGTTTAGCATAGTTTACTTTCTTTGCAATTTCTGCTGTCAATAAGCAGTTCATCCTATGCGTGAGGAACTTAATTTTAGCTTTCCTGTAGAGGTCTCCTCCCATCTCCATTTCTTGCTTCTCTTGTTCCAGTATTTTTTTCTTCAAATTGAAGTATTCCTCATTTCTTTTTCTATTTTTCTTTGCCGCTTCCTTCATTAAAAGTCCTCTCGCAAAGGCCTTAAACGTGTCCCATACCGTTCGTCCTGGAATGCCTGGGGTGATATTTTCCTTAAAAAAAAAGTAAATTCCATTTGCAAGCTTCTCACCACCTTGCTGTCCTTAAGTAAGAAAGGATTCAGTGTCCAACTGTCCCTATGATTTATTCCCTGTAGTCCCACCATTATCGGATTGTGATCAGCAAATGTGCCTGCCTCAATTTCAGCCTCCTGTAAATCCCTTACCATTGAGGATGACATCCAACACATATCCAATCTAGACCAGGAATCATGTCTTGCCGAATAAAACGTATATTGTTGCATTTTAGGGTTTCTTATTCTCCAGACATCCACTAATCGCCACTCCTCTATGATTTGCAAAAGTGAGTTAGTAAATTCATTACCTTTTGGCTTCTTCCTCTGAGTGTTCACCTTCTGGTCCATTTTATTATCAAAAACCGCATTGAAGCCACCGATCAAACAAATCTCCTGGAAATCCTGTTTAGCTATCAAAATTGAGAGCTTTCCATAAAACTTCTCCTAATTTTGATTTGGGGCATAAATATTCACTATTAAAACTTTTTTATTTTGTCTCTGGATTGCCACCATCAATATTCTCCCATCTTCCGAAGTGAATATAAGTTCCAGCTGCATATGTTCCTTAGTATAGGTGGCCACTCCACGTTTCTTCTTTTCTTTATCCATTGCCACAAATACCTTGCCTTTATAATTCAAATGTTTTTCATCCTTTCTCCTAATATGGGTTTCTTGAATACACGTTATGTCCGCTTTATGTTTCTTCAATTGATGAAATATCCTTCTTCTTTTCTGAGGTCCATTTAAGCCATTCACATTGACCGAAATTATTTTTATCTTCTTTTTATCCATCTAAGTTCTGTGTCTGTCTATGTTCCTTTTCTCCTTTTGTTTTTGTCATGTGACAATTGGAGATCTCAGTCTGAATCTTCTTGGTCTTTGGGGTTTAGCAGAAGAAGCTGACGCTGTTGCCCCCTGGGCTTGAGGTTCTGGTTCCCTTTCCACCTCTCCCTCCTCTTTTTCTTCTTGATCGTTCGACATCTCCACGCCATAGGTCTCTAGAAAATCTTTAGCTTTGAAAACTGAGGTGATTCTAAATCTCTTTCCTTCAAAAGTAAAGAAGACCCCTTCTGGCAAAATCCACCTGTAGGTAATATTGTTGGCTCTCAACAGCGCTGTTAACTCTGAATACGCCCTTCTTTTCTCCCTCACTCTCCAGGATATCTGTTTCAGTACCTTGATTTCCTCTTGTCCCATCCTCAGCAGTTCAGCGTTTACTTCTCTCAGTATCTTATCTCTGACCGCCCGTTTGTAGAACCGCACCTGAACCTCCCTGGATACCTTGAATCTTCTTGCATAGGCCAAATTCATTCTAAAAGTCACATCAATTTCTTTTTCCACTTCGCTTACATCCTCAATGTGTAAGTGATTTGCCAGAAGTTCCGACATCTTTAAATTCAAATCTTCTTCTTTTTCCTCTGGGATATTCTGAAATCTCAAAAAAAATGCCGCTCTCTCCACCTGGAGTCTCATCACATCTTGCTCCAATAACGATTGTTTCTCTTCATTTTCTTGAACCTTCCTTTCTACCTGTCTTGTCTTCGTTTCCACTTCCTCCACTGTATTACTTAATGTCACAATTTTTGTAGTATTGTCAGCTATTTGTTTCTGCAACAGCTGTAAACTCTTAGTAAACTGTTCAGTGATGTCCTTCATTGCATTCTGTATTGGAACCGCCGCTTGAGGGATCATATCCCTAACCTCCTGGATAGCTTGATTGACAGGGACAATCGCTTGTGGAACGGAGTTTTGAATTTCTTCCATGCTGACTTTAATCGGCTCTATCCAGAACCTGTACTGTGTCTCTATATATTCTTTAATACTATGCTAATTGAAATGTGCAATCACATGACTACTTCAGGACACCCTATAGGGATTATATCATCCTGTCTATTAGGATTGCATCATCCTGCACATTAGGATTGCATCACCCTTAACCAGCTATAAAGCTCCAGCAGTTTTAGGTGACCACCACTGCTCTTTTCTTGAGGATTATTTGGCTCTACAATCATAGGAAGGTGTTTCCTGGACCAGAAGTAATTATGCTTTATGATTTATTATTTTTGCATTTAGGCTCTAAATTGTGGGATACATTGATTTATACATGTTTTGTCTTTAGGTTTATATCTGAGAACCACTTGGCATGTGATTGCACTAATAGAGGCCTCATTTGTATTTTCTTGCTCTATGCCTGGTGGGTTATCTTGAAAGTAAGTCAATGGTATATATTTATTTATTGGCAATATATTTATGGTTTATTTATTTGTTTTAATACATGTGTTTAATTCTCCATTTGTTTATCTTTTACAGCAACTTGCTTCTGGTCCTTATTGTATTTATGCTCTGTATATGATTGTGTATGATTGTACTATATGTTTTTATAATAGCCAATATGTTCCTCATTATTGACCTCTGAGGAAGGCCTATGTAGGCCAAAACGCGTCAGGTCAGATTTACAAGGCCTTGTGTTTTATCGTTTGTTACTTATAAATAACGTGTGACTGGGCCCTTATATATTTTTAAAGTTGTGATTAATAAATACATGTATTTTTATATTTCCTTTATCAAGTTTTTAACATTGGCCCCCTTTCCCACATTTGACTAACCTTTGTCAGGTTCTAGATTCTAGGTTTTAGGTTCAGGATTTTTTTCCCCTCCCCCTCTTTTTTAATCGGCTCTATGACATCGTTAATTGTGCTCAAGATAGTGGCTTGAACCAAAGCTTGCATTTCCTTTTGGGGTTCTTTCTGGCTTGCGCCCCCTAACTTTCCTGTTGCGGAGCCAGGAGCCCCAGGCGAGACCAGGAACGGTTTTCTGCCTCCTCCGCTAGCCATATTTACCAATTTAAATGCAATTTCCAAATTGCACTCTTAACGTGCCCAGAGGATATTCACAATTTATTATTTATTATTTATTCTTGTCCCTTATCCAATATTTGGGAACAACGCAAACCTCCTGGCCCTGTTCCCAGACCTTCTATCTCCACAAGTTTAAACAGGAAGCAATGTTTAGACTATCTTATTCGTTGGCAAAGTCCCCAGAAGTTGTTTCCACTATCCTCTCATTTATCAAAACAATCCCTCTATTGGCAATTTTCCCAGACTGGCCGCTTTATCCACCTTCCCCTACCTTTATTCTCCCCCTGTAACCAAACCACTGATCCCAACCACCAAGAAGGCTAACCAGCCAGCCCACTGTCAATCAATAATCAGACACCTTATTATCAATCCCAGTTCTTTCACCATCCAAACTTTGTCATCTTTATTTGAACAAAGTCTGTCCTTCTCTCCCATCTCAATTGAAGTAAACAGTTGCAGCAAAAATTGAGAACGTAGTAAACACCTTAATCTTCCACCCTGGCCCTCAAGGGTTAAAAATTAGCGTGCGCTGAAATGGGCCTCCTCTTCTCCAGTTTTCTACCCTACCCCTTTTAGGGTGAAAATTTGAGCACGTTGCAAAGGGGTCTCCCGCCAGCCGTCTTCTTCTCCCAAAGCTTTATGCTTTCATCAGACAACTCTCTCCCTGGACGGGTCCCCTCAAGCTCTCACTACCCAAAGTCGGCTCCCTGTCCCGATCTTCGGCTTTCAAGGAAAAATAAACCTAGCAGAAGCCCAAGTTCTTTCCCAAACCTCTGAGAGCCAATTTAAATAGCTCTATAGCTGAATCGCTTCACTCTCAGCCTCCACTGCTCCATTGCTTTCGGATGGCATTCCCTCTCACTCTCGCCCTTTCCACATCAGCCTCGCCAAGCTCACTTTCGCTTACTAGCCATTTAATTCTTCAGGGGGGAGAGCCCTCCCCACTTATGCTACTTCTTAGGGCTAATTATATTAAATCGCCCTTTCCAAACCGCATAGTTTATTTCACGGATACTCACAGAAGCGCTCTGTCGGTAAGGTTTCTCTTCCCCCCCTTTCCGGTACAGGAACATTGGCTTTGCTCAGACGAACTGAGCCCGGACTTCGATCCCGCATCGGGGGCGATCCAGTCCACCCCGTGAGTTGCAACTCACACAGGGTTTTGGATCAAGCCCCTTGCAGCTGTCTGTCCCTTCCTGGGACAGCAGGGGGTCCTTTTGATGATCAAAGGACCCCTTTGGAGATCGTAAAGCCGCCACCGCGCTCAAGCGTGTGTGTCTCACCATGCCGCGCCTGCGCACTCCTCTGTTTTCCTTTTGTTATCTGTCTTTTTCTGTAGTTCACCTGCCATCAACTGCTCTCCAGATGCCTGGTCAAAAGCTGTGTAAATCACCTGCTTATATTCCACACAGAGTTTGCCTGTATTCAGCCAATGATACTTGATGTCTAACTTCCGGAGTTTAGTTGTAATTGGTTTCAACTCCCTTCTTATCTTAAGAAATTCTGGTGAAAGATCAGGAAACACCTGTATCTTTACATCTTGATATTCCAAACCATTTTTTTCTCTTGCTTATATTAATATCCATTGTCTAGTTCTGAAGTCGTTGAAAACTACAACAATGTCTCGATAATAAACTGAAGTATTTGCTGTTTCCTCTCATTGTCTGCCCACCTGATAAGCCTTTTGAATTAAAGGAGCCACTCCTTCCTCCAGATTTAAAACACCAAACAGCCAATTAGCAATAAAGTCTTTTAATTCCATTCCTTCTTCAACATTTGGTTTAAATCCTCTGAATTTCAGATGCAGCTCATGGGAACAATAATCCAAAGAAAGAACGCATTCTCTAGCCCATAGATCAGGGGAATTGCAGGCAGTTTGTTTCTCCAAAGCAGAAACCTTCTTTAAAGCATTATCAGCTGTTTGCTTAGTTCGCATAAGCCATTCTTCTAATTCATTCATACATAGGTGTCAACTTCAGCGGGGCTTGAGGGCTGAGGCTATCCCCAAAATTTTCCAAGGATGACTGAGCCCCCCCCCCAGGCAACCAGTCTCACAAGCCTTGCCACTACCACCCCATGCCACCCCCAACCCATTTTGAAAGCGGAGGGGTTTTTCTCTCTGCTTTCTGAGACTTCAGGAGTGGTGACAGGAAACTCAGGGCTTGCTTCCTGAAAGCTAAGCCCCACCCCCAGCTCCCAGAAACCCTCAGCTGGGACTGGTGGAGCTGGGGGCTACAAATATTTTCAGTGTTTTCAGCTTTCCCTCGCAGAAAGGTAAGGAGCTGTCCTGGGCCTCCAGCGAGGATGAGGGGGATGTTTTCAGGGGTGGGGTGGTGGGCACTAGGCAGAGAGTGCCCAGGCTGGCTGGCTAAGGCCAGCCTCGGGGTAGCTGGGTGCCCAAGCACCTTTCCTGCAGCCTTGTGCCACTGCTGTTGTTTTCTCACTCCCTTCAAGGCTTGCCTTGCAGAGAGCCATGTGAGGAGGTTAGGGGGAGAGGCTGGTATCCTTGGAGGATTGCCGGCCTTGGGGAGGCTGGGCACCCTGTGCTCTTGTTCTTCTAGTTTTTTTCCTCTCTCCCTGCAAGGCTTGCAGGGAGGTCAGGAGGTGGGGGAAGTGGGGGGGGAGGCTGGCATCCATGGAGGTTTGCCTGCCTTGGGGTGGCTGGACTCTTGGGCACCTTTCCTTCAGCCTCGTGCCACTGCTGTTGTTCTCCCATTCCCTGCAAGGTTTGCCTTGCAGAGAGCCATGAGAGGAGGTTGGGGGGGAGGCCGCCATCCATGGAGTTCTTTGTTGAGCTCCATCCCTTCCCTTGACAGAGAGAGGATATTAGGAAAGCCGGGAATCAGCAGTTTACAATCACTGAAATCGCACACACAGCCCATGCAGGGGGAGGAGGGAGGAGGGCAGGTGAAACCTCGAAGAGTTTAAATGCATACATTCAAGACCAACTCTCCCCTGAACTCCTGGATAAATTATGGAGAGGGATTTCTATTTTCTTTCTTTTCATTTCTCTCCTTCCTCCCTTCCCCCTTCCTTTCTTCCTTCCTTCCTCTCTTCCCATCTATTTGCTTTCTTTCCACCTCTCGCCTCCCTCCCTCCCTTGTTAAAACATCCCTAGTTAGGGTTGCCAGGTTCCCCCTGTCCACCTCTGGGGGATGGGGGGAGGGGTGGCCCAATACAGGTTGGGTAACTCCTGGAGATTTGGGGATGGAGCCTGGAGAGGACTGGGACCTCAGTGGGGTACAATGCCATAGAGTCCACCCTCCAGAACATCCATTTTCTTCAGGGAAACTAATTTTTGTAGTCTGAAAATGAGCTGTAATTCCAGGGATCCCCAGGTCCCACCTGTAGGCTGGCACGCCTAGCTCCAGTGCTGAAACTGGAAGCTCTGGTTCTTCTGTATGAGATGGTGGATGCAGACTGACATTGGCTTGCATCTGCTGAATCACCCTGCTTCATGTAGGATTCACAACAGCCAGGTAGTGGAGGGGAGGGGTGTATTTTACTCAGGTCTATATATCCTTGATTGAGAACAGTTTTTTTTTTTTTTTGCATGCTAGTGGGGGTTGGGCTGCTCTTCTTTCAATCTCTGTTTCATTTTTAAATTGTAAGCCCATCTGCATGAACAAGATGGGGGGGGCATGCAGATCAGAGGCTTTTTAAAATTTCCTTTTGATCTGTGTGCAGCCCAGAGAGAACATTGGTAAGGGATGTGCACTCTATGTTCATGCTCTTCGTTTTGCTGTTACTTAAAATGGTGTGGTAGTTTCAAAGGGGCAACCAACTGGGATGTACTAAAAGGAATGACAGGATTGCCCATTGGAAATAATGGGAGAGGTTTGAAGGCCCATTAGAGATAATAGGAGCCAGGAATGCCAATTGACTTGCATGGGCTCTGCTGAAATACACTGCAGCCCAAAAAAAGTTGCAAAGAAAATGCAGAATGGTTTTTCCAATAAGGTTTTTGGGCCCAGATAGCTATTCTAGGACTGTAATGACAGTTCCTAGAGTGGAAAAACAGTCCCTAGCAACAGAATCTGTGCTGCATTTTAAGGTGGAGTTTCTAAGCAGTGTGCTAAGAAGGCACCTGTTCCTGGGGTTAGCCCAACCCAGGGGCATTGCTAGGGGGGTTCCCAGGCCACCCTAATTTTCTGGGGAGCCCCTCCCTAAATGCCACATAGTTCCACCTCCATAGATAGTGACAATGGCTTGTGATGTCACTGGCTCCTCCCTATGATGTCATTGGGTCCCAGTTCTTTTAATGACGTAACAATGCCTCTGGCGCAGCACCAGCCCCCACCCCCCCGGGAAATTGCAAAGTCTACACCCTTGCATTCATACGCTGGAATGCTGGTTTTAGCATTTCCACAATGTCCATTCTTAACTCTTGTCATTGTTTAGCCAAGGCTTCTAAAAGAAAATTTGTTGTAAAAGTAATCCCTTCCTTATCAGTATTTCCTAAGTTCATTGTGGAGGAGGTTCCAGCTCCAGCTTCAGCTTGAGCAAAAAATTCTGTCAAAGAAGGTATATTATCCATTTTTTGCTTTGCCTTCTGCTTCTTCTTATCGTGCCTTGGAGGCACGTTTTCAGAATCTCAAATAAATTTAAACAGGTTGAAAATAATAAATTAAGAGCGAACAGACAGCAAGCTGCGGGTAATGGCTACCTACCCCCCCCCCCACAAAGTAGCATTTACAAAGGATGTTAGTTGTCCCCCCAATACAACAACAACCCCCTGCCTGAACATTGTTTAAATGTAATTAAAACTAATTAAAGGGGAATTCTAACTTCTGTTCCACATGTGTAACCACTAACTCAGATTGTGTGTGGGGGGGAGCATGCTTATACTATTTTGATAGATTATGGGAAAATATTAACTCCACCTCCCACTTCTGTTAATAATATTAACAAGGGGTTGATGCTATACTACTGTTAGCTACTTCTAAATAGGCAACCAAGATACGGATGAGGAGCGGAGACCAAGAGACACAAATAAGGCAGGGAATTAGAAGGGGGGAGAGAGAAATGAAGGTATATCATGGAAAAAGATGCAAAATGGAGAAAAGTGTTGAAAGGAGGAAGAAAATTAAGAAAAGAGGAAAGGTTGTTTTATTTTCTACAACACACAACAGACATCTGGATGAGCAGACAAAACCATGGAACTGGGTGGAAGGGAAGGAAGAATGAAACAGACTGCTAGAAACAACAACCTTGTTAGGAAGCTGAAGCCTGGCAATGACTGTAGTAGCCATGAGCTGTGCTGCATGGTCTTGCCTTGCTCCAGTTTTGGCCTGGTAGATAGGTTTAACAGGATATGGAAGTGTTTGCCTCTTTGTAGTAAATTTTTCAGAAAGCAGAGGACTGCTATTTACTGTCCTATGCCTTCTCTGCACCTCTAGTGGCTGCAGTGCAGAACTGCATTAGAAAGTGAATGCAGCATGACACTAGCTTCAGGGGCCCTCCAACTAACTTGGGCCCTAGGAATTTTGCCCCCCC
Source organism: Gekko gecko (assembly GCA_029375565.1). NCBI lineage: Eukaryota > Metazoa > Chordata > Lepidosauria > Squamata > Gekkonidae > Gekko > Gekko gecko. Next base: position 219,534,392 of record JAPDNY010000001.1, read on the forward strand.
CGTCCCCCCACCTTGGAGGCCCTGTCTTCCAGATGCATTCTTTCTTGATCCTCACTCCTTTCTTGAAAAGCAACAGGAGACAGAAAGGAAGGAAATATGTGTGTACAAACATAATGTATTCAGACTAATTTTTGCATCTTCCTATCAGAATATTTTAAAGAAATTTGGGGAGAGAATTTGCAATTTTAAGCTTTCTCCACCAGGGGGAAATAAATCATCATTTTCCCCCTTTCACTCCAAAATGGCCTTTTAATTTGCAGTGTTTTATATGTTTGAAATAACCTTGAACAAGTTTTTAGAATCCTGAGACTTAAAAAAAAAACAGATGGAGAAGGTGGAAATTTATGCAAAGATCCAGAGATCTTTTGCTGCCTACTTTTGCAGCCTACATGGAAAGGTCCAGATCTAAATACACAAATGAAGTGTTTAAAGCATATGAGCTAAAAATTTTCCAGGATCAGGACCCAGGGAGTCCTTACCTTAAACACATCAAAAATAAGCCAATATGCCAGTGCCTATGACACTATATAACTTTTTCCACCACAGCAAGGAACATGAAAAGACAGTTTAATGTCAGTATAGATCAGCATTGTGTACGTTCACAAATAGCAGTAATTTTTCTTTAAAATAACTATCAAGCACTATTCAGACCTTTTCTTTAATAATATTATTATGGTGAGATACTTTCTACTTTGTATATAGCACTGGCCCCCAGTGTTAGAAGATCGGACCTGATTATAAATAGCGGAGGATGACAGTTTTAAAGGGGGATTAGACAGATTAATGGAAAATATGTCCATCTAGGAGTTTCTGGTCTTGGCGATTGCCATGGCAGTTGTCTTCTCCTGGGGCTCCAGGAGAAGCCTGCCAGTGGCTGCGGCTGGCTGGAGGCACAATCGTCCACACCACCCCAGGAGTCCTTGGGCTGGACTCCAAGCCATGGGGCACTAGAGAACCCCCCCTGGCAAGACAAGCCAGAGAAGGGGGGTTCCTCCAAGCCCCAATGGGCCTGCTGTAGAGCATCCCAAATGGGAACGAGATCAGCAAAATGGAGCAAGCGTACGGTGATCAAGCGATTATGAACGCAGAGAGATAATCGCTAAAAATGTGAGTTGGAGTATAAGCGAGAACCACCCGCAAATACTGTGCTCCCCTAAAAGGAAACGAGGAGGGAGGGGACTTTCCCCTGCTAAGGACTGCTTGCAAGCGATTTTAAAGTGAGAAAAAGGGGAAAGGCGGCGGCAGTAAAAAGCGGATTAATGGAAATAAAAAGACTGTGAGAGCTTACCATTTTGATTAAGAACTTCCAGAGGCTTTGACAAACTTTTACAAAAAGTAAACAATCCTCAAACATGGCGCCGCCGAAAGACTCTAAGGATAAACTAGCGAAAGTTAGGCCTCCTTCAGGAAGTTCCAGCTCTTCAAGTTCTGTGCCTAGACAAGACTCAACTGTGGAACTCCAAAGGTTGCTGTCGGAGGCTCTGCACCCTCTGCTGGAGAAAATTACAGCTATTGATAATAAACTGGACACACAACAAGCGCAAACGGTGTTAAACACACAGAAAATCGAAAAAGTGGAGCAGGAGCTTAAAGAGATTGGTTCCAGCATGAAAAAGGTGAATAATAAACTGCAAGCGCTTGAAAAGAAGTGCCAAATCAAAGAGTCTCATGTGTTACAGCTGCAAATGGAAAGGGTGAGCTATGTCTTGAGACTTCAAGGGATCAAGGAGGAGAGAAGGGAGAATCTGAGACAGATTGTGGGTGACTTGTTGGCTCCCTTGGCACAGGCGACGTCGGATCAGCTTCAAAGCAAAATAGATACGGTCTTTAGATCGTATTCTGAATTTATCAGAAAGAATAATCTGCCAGGGGAAGTTACAATAAGATTCTCCCAAAGAAAAGTGAGAGATCAACTACTGAAAGCGACCAACGGAGTTACCTTGAAGTTGAAAGACAAGGAGATTAAAGTATTGAAGGACGTTCCATTTGAGATAAGAAGGAAGAGAAGGAAATACAGAGACTTGGTGTTATTTTTACAAAGCCACAAAGTTGCCTACAGATGGTTGGTACGCGAGGGACTAATCTTCAGATATGCAAATGGCAAAGAAAGGATAGACTCTGTTGAAAAGGCTTGTGAATTTTTGCGTCAGTATGGTTGGCCATCAGGAGAGGGAGAAGGAGCCCCTGACAGCACCAAGGAGAGTGAAGAAGGAGAGACTGGATCTTCTCATGAGGACTCAGACTTTAAATTGGGGGCAGTAGCCCCCAAAACAGGCTATCATCTGAGAGGGGGAAGAGGGAAAAAGTAGATTGTTATTGTTCTCTGGAGTATTCAACTATGTTTATTGCAGGGCACAGCTCTTTATGAAACAGGGATTGCTGGGGAAATATTGAAACATTTTATTAGTTAGATGATTATTTTTGGTGAAAGCCAATTTGCATTCAAGAGGCAGGGTATTATTTTAAAAGCTTTGTATGATCACTGATTCTTGGGTTTTTAGAGGTTTTTCTTTTCTTTCACCCGTAGAGTGTAGTTTCCCCATCCCTATTTTTCTGTGTATGTAGATCTAGAAAAAGCAATTAAAAAAATCCCCTTCGGAGGGCCAAAAAAAGAAAGAAAATATGTCCATATAGGACTACTAGCCAAGCAGGGCCGGCTCACTCACTAGGTGAACTAGACTTTCACCTAGGGCGGGGCCATCATGGGGGCGCCAAACTGAGCCGCCCTCCCCCTGCCAAAAGCCCCCTGCCTCCGCCAAAAGCTTGTGCCGCATGCCCTGGCCACTGCCCCCACCCTGGCCACCGCTGCATCTTCTCTGCCCTGATTCCCAACGTGACCACCCTCTCTCCTTCTGCCCAGGTCACGAGGGGCGCAGCAAGGCCCCTGCTGCCGCTGCCACCTGCCCCTAGCATGGCTTTCTGGGCACCTACTCCACAGCACACCGCTTCACTGACAGGTCTCTCATCCTCCTCCCCCCCAGCAGGTGTGCTGCCCAGCAGGGAGAGATGGGAGGAGGCAGCGGCAGTGACAGGGTGCACACGCTCTCATTGGGCAGGTGTGTTGCGACTTCAGCTTTTTTGGCAGTGGGGGGTTTCCCCCTCTCCTCTGCTCACAAGTGAATCAGCAGCAGGTTGCTCAGCGGCCAGCCACCTCAGAGGTGAGCTCAGCTCCCCGCTCTGGCATAGCTGCTGTGGACGGGCGAGAAGGCAGGTGTCAGCTGCCCCTCGCTGGTTCTCGCTCTCTCGCTTGGGTCTCCTCCCACCCGGCAGCAACCATGAATGCGAGGAGGGTGGCTAGCATCTCTGCGCAGCTGGAGGAAGCCAGCTCGAAGGGAGGTGGCAGGGCTCCTGTTCCCCCGGGAGTGGTGTGATCTTTGTCGGGGGGTTGGTGATGGAAGGGAACGGCTGCTGGGAGGGAGGGAGGGACGGTCCTGGGTGGCTGCAAGGGCGCCTGAATGGGGAGCACCAAAAATTTGGGGCCGCAAGGGGGGGCACCAGAAGGTATTCTCGCCTAGCGTGCCAAAATACCTGGGGCCAGCCGTGTAACCAAGATGACTGCAGGGAACCTTCACAACCAGAGGCAGTAAACTTCTGAAAAGCAATGTTAAGATGCAGCATCAGGCAAAGCCTTTCCTTGCCTCCTGCCTCTGTGCCCTCCAGTGCATTATTTTACTCTGCTTGTCTCCTGTCTGTTCTACCTCCCTCCTCCAGTCTCCATTTTGTCACCCTGAACTAGGACTGTAGCTGGGGGGGTTGTTTGGGGGGGCATTTAAAATTTTAAGGGAGCAGTCAAATTACATTCTGAATGCCTGTCTTTAAAGGGGGAGGGTCTGAGCCTGTTTCTAGCCCTTCAAGATAAATTGATTTGCATGTTTCCCAAAGGCTCATGGGAATTATTTTGAAAGACTCACCATGATCTAGGTCAGGGGTGTCAAACTCATTTGTTATGAGGGCCAGATCTGACATAAATGAGACCTTGTTGGGCCAGGCCATGTGTGTCATAAAATGTAATGCCAGTAGTGGAGATATAAATTTGATAAAGGACACAAACACAAAGGTTTTTTTTTTACTTAAAATAAAAACATGCTTAAAACGTTAGCACTCTTGCAATATTTTGTTTATTTAACAGTGTCTGATAACTGACACCTCTTGCTCTGAATTATTGCATCAAAATGTCTGTGCTGTTGCAATCTTCAGTATGCTGTTCAGGTGTGTATTTGTAAGCTGCAGACCTACAATGACACAGCAGCAGCAGAACTGGAAGAAGAAGCAGAAGACAGGCAGTTCCATGGCAGGCCTGATAGAAACCCTCCAGGAGCCTGATCTGCCCCCCCGGGCCATATGTTTGACACCCCTGACCTAGGTGGTATACAGCAGGCCTAGGCTAGCAGAAAGGGGGATTGTTGGAGATGTATTGAAGGTGCCACTCTTGAGGGTTCTTCTAAGCTTTCTTGCCCTGTGGAAGGCAACTCAAAAGGCATTTTTTTTTTGTAAAGAAATTTTATTAACAGGATATTTTAACATGGTCCATAATTAAAGACAATTCTTAAGATATCCTTTTCCACAACTTTTTTTTCCCCTCCCCCCCCGGCTTCCAATGATGTTCTGCCCCATTATCATTTCAGTCAATATTGCCTTACAATAAATACTTATTCAGTAATCAAATCTTCTATTAAAGCATTTTCCTTTTTCGTTTCTCTCTCTTAGGTAACATTTTAAATAGAATCCATTTCTTACTATATTTCTAATCTTAATAGTTATCAAAGCAAAGTAACTTATTTTTAACATCCCAGTTCAGTTCTAAGTAGTCTTTAAAGTCTTTCCAATCTGCTAAAAATTCTTGATCTTCTTTTCCATTAAGTTTTTTTGTCAATTTGTCCATTTCTACCATAAAAATCATCTTCTTTATCCATTCCCATTTATCTGGTATCTTCTCCTGTTTCCAAAATTGAGCATATATCATTCTCGCTGTTGAAATCAAATACCATAACAATGTTCTCTTTGTCACGTTAACTTCCTCCATTTTAAGACCTAAAAGTAACATTTCTGGCTCTTTTTTCAAAGTACATTTCAGGATCTTCTGGATTTCATTATGAATCTCAGTCCAAAAAGCAGCCGCTTTCTCACATGTCCACCACATGTGGTAAAATGAGCCCTCTTTCTTTTTACATTTCCAACATTTGCTAGACATGTTCTCATTCATATTAGCAATTTTTTTTGGTGTCATATACCATCTGTACATCATTTTATAACAATTTTCTTTCACATTAACACATGTTGAAATTTTAATCGATTTTTTCCACAAACACTCCCATGATGACATGTCTATCTCTCTATTTATGTTTATAGCCCATTTCACCATCTGCTCTTTTACAATCTCATCCTCTGTATGCCATTTTAACAAAATTTTATAAATTTTTGAAATCATTTTCTTACCTTTTTCTACCCATACACTTTCTATTTCATTATTCTCTTTCCTGAAACCATACCTCTTTTTATCCATCTTAAATAAATCATAGATCTGCCTATAGTTTAACCAATCATATTCAAATTCCAGTTCTTCCCTGGCTCTCATCGCAAAACTACTCCCCTCAACCTTCAGAATGTCTCTGTAAGGTACCCAGTCTTCACCTTTGTGCCTTGAAAGTGGTTTGATTACTTCTGCCGGAACTATCCATAAAGGTCTTGCTTAAAAAAAAATCTTTTATATCTCATCCAAGTCATGAACAGTGATCTTTTTATAAAGTGGTGTTTAAAAAGGTTATCCACTTTGGATTTTTCATACCATAAATAGGCGTGCCATCCGAATTTATGATCATGCCCTTCTAACGCCAACATTTTTCTATTGTCCAAGTTAATCCATTGTTCAAGCCAAGCCAAACACACCGCATCATGATACAGTCTAAAATTGGGGAGTTGTAGACCTCTCCTTTCTTTTGTGTCACATAAAATCTTCATTTTAATCCTAGGTTTCTTTCCAGACCAAACAAACTTTGAAATCTCTTTCTGCCACAAATTCAACACTTTACAGTCTTTTACAATAGGAATTGTCTGGAATAAAAATAACAAACTGGGTAAAATGTTCATTTTGACTACCAAAATTCTTCCCAAAATTGACAAATTCAAAGTATTCCACTTCTTTATATCCTGTTGAATTTTGGTCCAGGTCTTCTCATAATTATTTTTTAAAAGATCAATGTTTTTCATTGTGAGCTCAATTCCCAAGTATTTGGTTTTTTTCACCACTTCACATTGAACTTTTTCTTGCAGTTCCAGTTGTTTTTCTTTTCTCATATTTTTGCAAAGCATCTTTGTTTTAATCCTATTCACGTAGAATCCAGCCAAATCTCCAAATTCTTTAATCTTTTCCATCAATAACGATACATTGGTTACTGGATCTTCAATCACAAACATTACATCGTCTGCAAAAGCCCTATACTTATACGTGAAACCTCCAACTGAAAGTCCTTTTATATCTTTGTCTTCTCTTATTTTCCCCAGCATCACTTCCAAAATCCATATAAATAGTAAAGGGGATAACGGACATCCTTGTCTAGTCCCTTTTTGAACTTTAAGGTAATCCGTCATCTCTTTATTAACATTTAGCGATGCTTTCTGTTCAGAATATATCACCCTAATCATGTTTGAAAAGGGCTGACCAATGTCCATTCTTTCAATCACTTGAAACATAAATTCCCAGTTTAAATTGTCAAAGGCTTTTTCAGCATCCACGAATAGAAAAGCAACCTCTTTTTCTGGATGCTTATCATAATATTCAATAGCATCAGTCACCATTCTTAAATTGTCTCTGATTTGTCTGTTTGGTAGAAAACCGGCTTGTTCTTCTGTTATGACATCTTTCAGATAATTCTTCAATCTCGCCGCTATTACTTTGGCAAACAATTTATAGTCATTATTAAGAAATGAAATTGGTCTATAATTCTTGACATCTGTTAGGTCTTGTCCTTCTTTTGGTATGAGTGATATATTGGCTTCTTTCCAAGTCTCTGGTATTATCTTGGTCACCTGAATCTCATTTGCTAGAAGTTCCAAAATCGGGGTCAACTCCTCTTTTAACTTTTTATAAAACTTTACGGTGAATCCGTCTGGACCTGGAGCTTTCCCCAATTTGGCATCCTCTATTGCCTTATATATTTCTTCTTTCTGGATTGGACCATTCAGCATTTCCTTAATTTTTAAATCAACCTTAGATAATTCCACTTTATCCAAATACTTTTTAATTTTCTCAGGGTCAATGTTCTTCTTTTGAAATAATTTCGCATAGTTCTTGAAGAAAACTCTTTTTAGGCCATTCATATCAACAATTTCTTTGCCATCCTCAATTATTTTATTTATTGTCCTTCTCTCCCTTCGATTTTTCAGTTGCCAAGCCAAAAATTTTCCTGGTTTATTTGCACCTTCAAAGGATTTTTGTTGCAATTTCTTTAAGTTCCAACAGAGTTCTCTATTAATTATCACATTCAATTGGTCTTGTAAAATTTGGATTTAATAAGTTTCTTTTTCCCTGGTCTTCTCTTCAGTTCATTTTCTTTTTGCTGGATTTTTTCTTGTAATTCCTTTTGTTGCTTAAGATTCTGCTTCTTATCAGTCACATTCATTGATATCAACAATCCTCTCATCACAGACTTATAAGCATCCCAAACTGTCTGTATTTTAACATTTTGATTTAAATTCATTTGAAAGAAAAGTTGGGTTTCCTTATGTAATGTCTCAATTAACTTTGCCTTATCCAATAAATCTTCGTTAATTCTCCACTGGAACTGTTTGTTTTTTCCCCTTAAAGTCCAAATTACCAGATTATGATCCAAATTTGTCTTTGGCAAAATCTCGACTTTCTGAGTCTTTAATGCCATCTCACCGGACATCCAAATCATATCTATTCTGGAAAAGGATTTATGTCGCTTAGAATAAAACGTAAAATCTCTGACCTTAGGGTTCCACTTTCTCCAAACATCTTCAAGATTCTCTAGTTCCATCAAATTAAAAAAACTTTTTGGAAGCTTTCCAATCTTCTCATCACCTTTTTTTGATTGCCTGTCTAATTTATTATTAACAGTACCATTAAAATCTCCTGCAAATATTATCTGGTCATAGTTCACTTGGTCCAATTCCTTCATCAGGTCTTTAAAATTGACTACCAATGTCTTTTTTTGAAGCATTGTAATTTCCACTCCAATATATCTCCCATCTCTGTCGCTAAAAATTTGTCTTAGCTCCAAATCTTTTTTTACATAAATCATGACTCCTTTGTGTTTTTTCTCTGCCAATGAATAAAATTCTTCTCCCAATTTTTTGTTGATCAAATACTTATTATCCCGCTTTTTTATATGGGTTACTTGTAAACAAATAATATTGGATTTCTGCTTTTGTAACCAATAATTCACTACCTTCCTTTTGGAAGGTGAATTAAGTCCATTTACATTCCATGATAACAATTTGTAATCCATGTTGGTTTGTTTTTAAATATCTCAAAAATCTTCTGTATTTTCTGCCTTAAACCTATACATATCTTCAAGTGTTTTGATCGTGTGTCTTTTTGAATTGTAGGTAAATAACAGTCCTTGTGGTATCTCCCACCTAAATCTGATATTTAACTGCTTCAATTTGTCGACCAACTTCTTGTATTTCTTTCTGTCCTGAAGAACTATCCTTGGGAGTTCTCTCATTATTATTATCTTTTTACCATCAATCTCCAGTGGTTGAGTAAATTGTTTCTTGAAAATATCCTCTTTCATTTTCCTTGTTACAAATTGAACGATGACATCTCTTGGCAAATTTTTCCTTTGAGCATACGCTGAATTCACTCTGTAAATTAAATCAAAGTCAGAATCCAATTCTCCTTGATCTTCCCCCAAATATTCAGTCAAAGCTGCCATCACCACCATACATATGTTTTCATCCATTTTTTCTTCTATCCCTCTTAACCTCAGATGATTTAACATCACTCTATATTCCATCATTGCCTCAAGTTTGTAGTTGTCTTATAGAGTTGTTTCCATTTTTTTATCTATGGCTTGTGTCTTTTGCTCCAATTCAGTTGATTTTGTTGCCAACGCTTTAAATTGACTACTTGTATTTGTCACTTCTTTTTTAATTTCCGCCACCTCTGCCAACACTAATTCTTTTAAGGTCGCCATGTTTTTTTCCTGGACTTCTTCCAACTGTTCCAGCTGTTTTTCCATTTGTTTCTCTATCTGTTGATCTATCTGTTTCATCATACCTTGAATCGCTTCGAGCATCCGCTTCTCCATTGCTTCGATTGCCGCTTGCCATTCTTTCTTCTCTTTTGTTGGCATGCTTGGACTCGCAGCTGAAGCAGCTCTGTGCCGAAATTTTGGTTCCGTTTTGAAAATTTTCTGATATGCTTCAGCTGTCTACTGGTTGTTCTTTTAACTCCGACTTTTTCCACTTTTGTTTACAGTCAATTTCACACTTAAAATTAAATTTTAAAATTAGTCCTCCTCAAAATGGCGGGCGCAATTTCTCAATGGTTTCTAAGGCTAGAGTAGGTTCTCTTTTAACTTCCTGTTTCTGGTCCCACGCTAACAATGTCCTACCAGAAACACTTCCGCTCTTCTGCTCTTCCACTCTTCCGGTCCTCCAGCAGATTCTCTAGCCTGGTCACAGTTCTAGCCGGATGCAGTTTTGTGTTACACCTTCGTCTCACAATCTTTTCAGTCGGATTCGGTTATACGCTTATCTCTCAGTCTTTACACCACAGGAATGTTAAACAAAGTCTATTTTATCCAAATTTATTGCTTTAACAAGCTCTTCGGAATTATACGATGGATCGGTTGTTCAGCTTTAAACCTAATACGCTTATCCATCTTGCTCAGATTTTATTATCTCTTCATCCCGGTAAGCAAATCATTATTGTTACCTTGCATGTTTATCTCGGGACTTCGCATCACCTCTTTTTGCTTTCCGCTTCAATCTGTTTCTTAAGAGGTCGGGAAATGACGAATTTAAGCTGATTTTTCAGCTCGGCTGGCTTCTTTAGAGCTGTCTTGCAAACGCCCGCTTCTGAGAGGGGATCAAAGCATAAACAAGCCCCCTCCAGGACTTGTACACGCCAATCTCAACTCTCACTTGGACCTTGTTGCTTGCCTGTCACCCCCATGCCTTGAGAGTACTGCATTGGGCAATATAGCTGCCCAAACTGTCAGAAGAAGCTGCCGTCCACCCCGCTCGTTCGCGAGGTGCGTCAGTTCGCCATTTTACTCTGACCGGAAGCCAGAACTCAAAAGGCATTTAAATGCCCTCTGAAGGCAATTAAATGCCCTCTAAGCTGTCTTTTCCTGGGTCCAATGATGCCTCCCCCAAATTCCACAGTGGGAGAGAGAGGGAATCCTGAGGGCAAGCCATGGTTCCTTCACCATGACCACTGCCAGCAGCAGGCAGCGGGTGTGGGGGGGGTGTCTCCTCAAAAGTAAGGTTTCTGGTATGACTGTTTGTGGGGTGGGGTTTTAATTAAGGGGGCAGGCCCCCAAATGCCCCACTGTAACTATGGGCCTGCCCTGAACTTCCTTGTTCCTTATTTCCCTAGACTTTCTCCTTTATTGCTTCTCCAGGCACCTTCTCAACTCACTGCCTTATTCATCAACCTCCCTTCAGCCATTCCTGCCTTCTTTCCCACTAAGAGCATGCATCATAACTTCTTCTGAAAATTGTGTTATGCAAGTGCTCCTCATATGTTCTGAGCTTGAAGTGACAGAATTTTTATAAGAACAGAGAAGAGACAAAGTTCATACAGATTTCTGACATGTATTGTCAGGATTTCACTCATAATATCCCCCCCATCCTTCTTTCACTAATAAATTCATTAGACTTATCAGAATAAAAATAAAGACAAAATGTTTCCTGTTTCAAGAGAAAAAGTGATCCAAAGCCATGTAGCTGAACAGCCCTTTCATTTTCCTCATGCAATAATATTCTATGACAGCCACTCAGGTCAATGGCCTATAATCATATAAATGCCATAACATTAACCTTGCCACTTATGAATGAGTAGAAATCTTCTTGAGGCTTGTTATGTCCTGACTAAGTGAACCAGCTATATTCTTTCCCATGTTAAGCTTCGAGTCAGGACATGGATTGTAAGCATCGACATTCCTATTGGCTGTTGCAATCTTGTAAATATTGTAACCAATCAGAACCTGTATAATAGTTAAAGAGGGAACGAACCTCATTAGTCTTTATCCCTCTATTGTTATTGGATGCTAACTTATGAAGGGGCGTGGCTATGTTAGCCCGCACTGTTTAAAAAGGGAGCTGCGCTCCACTGTTTTGTGTGTGTTGTCTGATCATCTGGTTGCTGTTTGATAAAGCTGAAATCACTTCTGAAATCACTCTCTTTGTTAAATTGCATACTTAACACGGCTGAAGGCAGTTTAGGGCTTGAAACAATCTGTAAGCCTGACAAGAAAAATATGTTCAAGGCAGAATATGCCTGCGGGGTGGGGGGGAATCCCCAAACCTCAGACTTGAGATCATTGTGAGATCAGCATTAAGCTTCATACACAACACTAAGCATGCTTGCCTTCAACACATCTCCAACAATGCAAGGACAAATAATAGACAATGCAATCCCAACCACATACCAGGCTTTTCTAGGATAGGGTTGCCCACTCTGAGTTGGGAAATACCATAAGATTAGGGGGAGGGATCCTGGGGAGGGAGGAGTCTAGGAATGAGTGAGACCTCAGTAGGGTATAATGCCATAGAGTCCACCTGCGAAAGCAGCCATTTTCTCCAGGGGAACTGATCACTGTTGCCTGGAGATCTCAGTCCCACAGACCTTCAGGCCCCACCTGGAGGCTAGCAATCGTACTCCAGGAGGTGATTTCAGAACTCTATAGGCCAAGAATCATGGCATGTGTTGACTAAGTAGCTATTTCCTCATATCCCAGGTGAAGTAAAAGTGGTGGATGGTGTGAAAAAGAAAGCCACTGGAATCGCATGGGAGAAAGAAGAGCCTGTAGAGAAGAGATTTAGTAAGGGGATTAAAATAAGGGACAGAAAGAGAAGAATGGGGTGATTCAGGGTATGGAAAGTGCAGATTAATGGAAAGATACTGGGATTATTAGAGGAGGAGGAAAGGAGGGCTGAGCTAGCATAAGCAGAGGGACTGGGTGAGGGACCAAAATCAGAATACGGTTATAATGAAACTTAAAACAGCACACTGGTGATAGAAAGACTAAGAAAAATTGTGAGGAGAAATGTCTAACAGATGTGGGGTGATGATATAGGAATAAGAAGGGAGGCAGGTGAGGAAAAAAATAAAATTGTTCATTGTAAGTATGCAGAAGTGCCTTCCTCTGAAAATTTGCTTGCTGAATAAAGACCATGGTATCAAAAAAACAATATAGAGGACAGCACCAGCACAAGAGTAATGATGCAAACGTTTAACATGCAGCATTCATATCTTGATTGGAATCTGTTCTTCTAAGCAGAGCAGATCTGAGCAGCATCCAGTAGATTTACCTCATGCTGGCCTATGCCCAGTTAGAGGAGCATTTCAGATTAATGCTTCCTGGAAGCACTCTTGTAAGACACAAATGTGCCTCTGGCTGTGTTTTCCCAACCCAATTTGAGAAACACACGGAAATAGTCTTGTAGAGGAGGAACACTTAAAAAATTACTAATTAATAAAGGAAGAATACAGATAACAAGTTCTGGAACCCCTGGAACCCCAGACTCTTTGAGTGTTAACAATGGGTGAAATAGCATTTTATATTTCACATTACATCAGAGAAATAAAATAGAATTATTGGTTCCATCAAATATCAGCACTCTGACCTACTGGGTTTCTGATTGGTGGAAAACCTGTTGGGCTGGGCTTTCCCAAGTAAACTTTTTCTTTTAGCTAAACAATAAGTCTTCAGTGGCTCAGTCCTGAAGAGGAAAATGAGGCGTTCCACATAAATTGTATTTTCTTCCAGGATAGTTGTCATTGTAGCCATCATTTTAAGGCCCTCTAGTTCTGATTGTTTCTGATTTGAAAGCTTTTGTCTATAATATTACAGCCCAGGAGCTAAGGCCACAGGCAAAATAAGAGTGATCAGTTTCTGGTATCCAGTGAAGGCATTTTAAAAAGATGACATTGGCTGAGCTTTAACTTTCAGTGGTAGGGTGGTCATAATCTTTTTAAAGTTCTTCAACCATTTTCTTCCCCTCCATTAGCTGGGGCTCCTCCCTTTTCTCCTGCCTTGCTTTGCTCAGCTGCCTCAATTGCATGGGAGAAATACAAAGCACCTTTAAGACCAACAAAGTTTTATTCAAGGTGAGCTTTTGTGTGTCTCGCTACATTGTGTGTTTTGTTGGGCTTGTTATGCCAGGGCTCTCCTGGGGGCAGCTGGGTTCCCCTCCTCTTTTTCACTGTATTCATGCCATCATGATCCAGTCTTTCTCAGTAGGAAAGCAATGTGAACTATTTAGAGGAGGAATAACAACAAGCAGGTGACATGGATTGGGCTGAGAGTGTGTGTCCAGACTAAGTTCACCCAGCTTATTTCCTTTGTAGACTGGGGGTTTTGAACCTAGACTTCCCAGATAGTAGGCTGATATTGACCACTATACATTGCTATCTCTCTATTCTTGCACTGCCTCATAGGAGTTGTGGTTATTTCTCTTGGGAAAACAAACACATAGCCCTCAGTCTCTGTCAGGATGCCTTCTCATGTTCTTGACCAGCACATGAAGCAATTTATGTACAAAAGCTCATGATGCCCAGCCATTTCATGTTTTCCCCTAGGTCCTAGGTTCTGAACACTGAGCATGAGATTTCTGTAATGAATGTCAATAAATCAAAAGTAGGTTTGTAGCTTACAGATGCACACCTGAAGAGCATATTCAAGATTGCTACAGCTACAGACACTGATGCAATAATTCAGACCAAGAGGTGTCAGTTATCAGAGACTGTTAAATAAACAAAATATTGCAAGAGTGCTAGTGGTTTAAGCATGTTTTATTTAAAGTTTTAAACATCTTTAACTGTGTTTGTGTCCTTTATAAAGTTTATATCTCTGCTACCTGGCATTACATTTTATGACACACATGGCCTGGCCCAACAAAGTCTCATTTATGTCAAATCCAGCCCTCAAAACAAATGAGTTCGACACCCCTGCACTAGATGGTTTCCACTTGAAAACTATTCTGATGCATGTTACCTTAGCAGGGAGCGATGTAGTTTTTCAACATTTCACGGTTCTACTTAACAATTAAGAATTATTAGAAGTATGTAAAAATATAACAGGGAAATAATATTACTGCTGGATCCTAAGGTCTTTGAAAAACCTGGGTAAAGGTACAAATAGAATTAATATATAATTAACTGATCCAGCTAAAATTATTATTGTTCCCACCCCCACCACATGGTAAAATAATAGTTATGTAAAGCCTGCACCATGTTAAAGTTGATAAATTAACATATAGTGTTCAGAGAAGGGAAACAGAACCATATGGAAAGTTCCTGGTTTTGGGATGAACATTGAAGGACTGGATTGGATGTTCAAGTAGAAGGAGTATTCTCTGCATAGAATACAGACAACCAAATTGTCATTCATATAGGAAACTTCTTGCATGGAACTTTTGCCTTCTGTTACAATTGTTACAAAGCAGCACAACATTGATCTTAGGTACCTGGGTGCTTTGGGTGAAATACAGTAATGTCATTGCTTCCATTCCCTGGCACCGGTTCCTGGAACCCCTAGGCTTGAGAGCTCCCTTTGTACTCATCTTACAGGGTCATTGCTCCCTCCTACCTATTCATTCAAATGTTTCTACCCTACAACTTCCAGCTGATTGCCTTGTAAAGGCTTCCAGTACAAAAACTAAAACAGTAAGGTAATGATGGCAAATAACAGGAGCCCAGAAATTCCATTTCCCCCTCCTTTTAAGAGCCATTGAAACCCGAGTGAGAAAAATCCAGTTAGCATCAGCAACAGGAAACAGTACTAAGCATTGATAGTATGGTGGGTCAAGAAGCAGCATTCAGTGCGTGGCTGAGAAGTGTTACTGAACACAGCTGATAGAATAAATGATCCAGACAAGAGAGAAAGGTCGAATCTGCATTTGCATTTTTAAATCAGTTGTGTGCTGCTGTGATGCTGTCTTTCTCTATGCTTGTTTGAATGTTGTTTGGAGAAGATTCTTTTAAAGCAGCGTGGAGGTGCAATGACAATGGAGCCACCCCAGAGGGCGATAAACAGATGTGGACGTGCGAAACTTTGCTAGCACCGTTGAGGTGTGAAAAGGACACCAAATGTGGACAGCTTTTTTGAAGACAGAGTCAAAAGGCTGGGACACTGGTGGGAAAGACAAATGCAGATTTGGCCAAAGAAGGAGTTATCATCTGTTGTAGTCACTCCGGGTTTATATAATGTGAAATCATTAACATATGGTTACAAGAAGAAATAATAATGACAAAACATTGGAAAAGGTTATTTTGTCAGACTGCAACAAATGTTATATGGTTTATTCTACTTATTCCTAGGATTTTCCACATTTTTTAAATTGGTTCTGACCCCGTACTGCTTCAGTTTATCCCCCAAGTTCCATACATATGTTTGTGCCTTTAGTTTTCCTTTTTTGTTATTTGTCAGTTTCTCCAGGGTTTTTTCCATTTCTTTTGAGATCGCTCTCACCCCAATCTTTTTTCTGGAATCCGATTCTGAGTCACCTTTTTCCTCACGCATAATGTTTCTGTTAGTTTTCTTTGTCCTAACTACTTCCATGCACCTACAATCCACTTTTTGCTGATCAGATTGTCATCATCATCATTAAACCATTCCCTCTCCACCCCCCACCCTGAAGATGAGTGGTTTCATTTTTTATTTTTTAAATCACTCACCCATTGCCATACTGCTGAATTCCCAGCTTTCATTTTTTAAAAAGGTAAGACACCATCCCTCATGCAAATATAAGGAAAAAAGCATATCTCTGCAAGACTTACTTATTTTATCAAAGCTGGGAATTCAGAAAATTTACTTGACCTATCATTACTGTCCCAATCCAAAGGTATGCCAATACATATTGGAAAAATCCCAAAAGAAAACAACTTCTCACAATTTCAGCGAACAATATTCTTCAGACAATTTGAGTATCATTTTCAAAAATTCATATTCCATCAGCCATTCAGTAGAAAAATCAATGGTCCCAGTGACAGGGAGTCAATTTGGGACACCCGTTACACTCCTAGTTTCCTCAAGGTCAGGACTCTGACTACAATATTATAATGTTAAAATCAATACAACCATATATAATAACATCAGAAGTGCAGGAAGTTCCACGAAGCCCACCTCTGTAAAAATCTGCCCTATGGCCAATTTCTCCATTTAAGAGAAACTCTCAGATTGTTTGAAAGACAGCAGAGATATGGCCGATGTGTTTGAAAGTAGGGGTTATCGAGAAGAGGTGATACAGAAGGCCAAGAAAAGAGCAGATAGGACTAATAGGGAGGAATTATTTACAGGTCGGGCAAAGACTAGACTAGGTAGGATTACATGTAGTTTAGATTATACACCACTATCTAATAAAATACACAGAATTCTAATTCAATATTGGCCCTTAATAAGTGATGTTCCCGGGTGTGAAGAATTGCCCTATGTAGGCTTCAGAAGAACTAGGAACATCAAAGATCTATAGGTGCATTCTGAAATGAATTCCACAGGTAGAGCAGAGGAGGAATTAACGGGCATATCATAGATGTGATAGATGTTTGATCTGCCCTCAAGAATTAGAAATTAATAAATTCACACCCAAACAGGTGGGGTTCAGAGATTTATTTGTGGTTTTTCTCCACTTGCGGGCAATGTTCCCTCTAAGCTGTGGAGTCTTGTGAGCAAAAATTCTACTTTGTGAGCTACTGGCATTAAAGTTGTGTGTGAGCAATTTGGCTACTGCATAAATTAGTTTGCTCTGGAGCCATCCTTCCTGAGCTAAGACAAAAATGTGTTAGCCGGAGGCTAAAAAACCATGAGCTAGTTCATACTAACTCAGCTTAGAGGGAACACTGCTTGTGGGACAATATCTGTTATTGTGGCTCGATGTATATTGTAAACACTACTCACCCTATAAGAACTAGAATTTTGCAACATCGGAGTGGAATTCAAACTGAAATTATGGAAGCATCTCTTATATCTTACTTTATTGAAAAATGGCATAATTTTGACAGCTTCAAATATTTTGTATTATACAAATACAAGTGGAGACCCGCAAGAAACTTGCGAGATGGTCATCCCATTCCTCACATCTTTGCTTCCTCCCCTCTCCCCCTACCTGTCTCACACTCTTTGTCCCTTCTGCCCCCCCTTTTCTTACTCTCTATCTCTCCTCCATGCATGTTACTTCCTCTCTCTTTCTGACCCATCATCATTCTCTTTGTTTTTCTGCCTCATCACTCTTTCTCTCTGTTTATGCCCCCCCATCACTCTCTCTTTCTGCCCCCATCCTCCCCCACCCCACACAGCAGCAGCTGCAGTGGTTGTGGTGCTCCCACCACCCACCTGCTTCCTCTCCCCTCACAGCAGCAGGGGCAGCACTCTGGGAATCACAACAGATCTCCCAGCTACAGAGATCAATTCATCTTAGGCCTGCCAGCTCCAGGTTGGGAAATTCCAGAAGATTTGGGGTCGGACAACAGTTGTAATTCTGGGTGATCTCCAGCCCTCACCTGGAGGCTGGCAATGGTAGTTCTCATGGAGGAAATGGCTGCTTTGGAGGGTGGAATCTATGGTATTATACCAGTCTGAAGTTCCTCACCTCCTCAAACCCCACCCTCCCCAGGCTCCACACCTCAAATGTCTGGGAATTTCCCAACCTGGAGTTGGCAGCCCTATTTCCTTCCCACCCAACAGCCATCCTACCTTTAGCTGCCTTTATCTGTCTTCAACTTTCTGCCTCCACCCCACCCCCCTCCACAGCCTCTACCTAGCAAAATTAGTCTTTCTCCACAGTGGGGATCAAAGCAGCTTACATTATTCTTTCCTCCTTTTTATCTGCACAACAACCCTGTGAGGTTGGTTAGGCTGAAAGTATGTGACTGGTCCAAAATCACCCAGTCAGCTTCCACCACAAGATGGGGATTTGAACCTGGGTCTTGCAGACCCTACTCCGAAGCTCTAACTGCTGCACCACACTGGCTTTCATAGGGTGGCTGCTGATGAACAGTAGCAAGCAGCCAGACCTAGTTGAGTCATGCAAACCAGGTGGTATCAAGTCATCCAGACAGTGCTGCCTAGGGATGCCAGCCTCCAGGTGGGATCTGGAGATCCCCTGGAATTACTGCTCATCTTCAGACTACAGAGATAACTTCCCATGGAGAAAATGGTTGCTTTGGAGGGTGGACTGTATGGCATTGTACTTCACTGAGGCCCCTGTCCTCCCTGTCCTTTCCAGGAGTTTCCCAGCCTGGATCTGGCAACCTCCCCCCATCCCCTGCTGGTGCCCAGGGGGGACCTGGTAACCCTAGACAGCTGCCAGGCCTCCAGCAGGAGGTTGCCAACCTCCAAGTGGGGCCTGGAGAGTGAACCCTAGACAGCAGGGATATGTCTCCCTGGAGAAAATGGCTGCTTTGGAGGGTGGACTCTGTGGCATTATACCTGAGTCTTCTCCCTTCCCCAAACCCAGCCCTCCTGAGAGTCTACCACAAAACCTCCAGGAATTCCCCAGCCTGGCACTGGCAGCCCTTGTCAGGCCTGACCCCCAAGGCTCCCTCCCTCCCTCAAAGGCCAAAAGAGGCCTGGAAAGGGCCTTTCCCCCTCCCTTTTACTGACAGAGCCAGTTAGAAGCCTCCTCCCACAATGTTCTAATCTCTCACCATTGATGCCTGGAGTAGAACCCTGCAGAGGCCATTTCAAAAGGTTTTGGGGGCAATTCAGCCTTCCCTGAGGGTTTTTGAAAAAACTTTTTAGATTTTTCTGCTGACCCAGGAAGGCCCTTGAGTCTGTTGAAAGAGCTATTGTGGGAGAGTGAGCCCTCTGTTGGTGGAAATAAGTATCCACACAGGAAAGTCTGGGAATTAGATATATAGATGTGTCAACAGGATCTTATGATGAAACACAGAAAAATTTATTCAGAGGGGAAGCACTTTGGATTTTCAGACTTAACATGGTCACACCCCATGGTCTGAATTGGATTATTCATGTTTTTTGTGACGCTTAGGAAATATTATAATTGTGTACATAATTCTTTATATAGTTATCACATATGAATCTTTAAAATCATTCTAGTAGGTTTTATTAGACATATAACTTGAAGAAGCCAGGGAATACTGCAATAGAAATGACAGGTGTTAGTCATTAATTTACATTTTTTAAATGTATCAATGTTTGTAAAGTTAACCACAAAACTTGAAGGTGAACACTGAATGATGAGAGAACTTCTTGGAATTTTGTATTTGTATTGGAATAGTCGTATAGTAAGTATGATATTGTAAGCAACTTTTAAAATGTACTGTGATATGTGGTTGTATTAATTATAACATTGTAATATTGTAGTTGGAGTTATGACCTTGAGGAAACTAGGAGTGAAACAGGTGTTCCAAGCTGACTCCCCTTCCCTGGGAACATTGATTTTTCTACTGAATGGCTGATAGAATATAAATGTTTGAAAATGATACTCATATTGTCTAAAGAATATTGTTCACTGAAATTGTGAGAAATTGTTTTCTTTTGGGACTCTTCCAGTATGTATTGGCATACCTTTGGATTCAGACAGTAATATGATTATGTGAATTTATAAAAGCCAATTTTATGCATGAATTATTCAAATTTGAAATTTATTGAGTATAACTGAAACAGCTTTAGTAATTTGTTCATGACTCCTTTTGCTTCTTGGATGTTATACTTTTTTCGTGACTTTCTCTTGGGTTACATATGACCTATCATTACAGCAGTATGTTGATATATCAATATTTAAATGCCTTTAAAAATGATATTCATATATTGATATAAGCAAGCGAAAAAATAAAGGGAGGGTGCTGTAATACCATCAATAATGACTACACCCTCCCTTGAAAATCCTGATTTTTTTAAAGCACATGCGGAAGAAAATAAACTGACTCCACAACTGTGAAAATGCAGAGGGAGGGCAGACATACAGAACAGCCCTGCCCAAACTGATTCCAAAGCCAAGAAAATAAAAAATAAGAGGAACATGCATAAAAGCACATAAGAAGAAAAGCTCATCAGAAGTGGAAATGGTAGCTAGACACTCAGCAAAGGGACTAATCCAGAGCCAGCTGGCAAGATTGACAACAGTGATGTTAATAATCAGATTCTTACCCATTTAGTTCAGTAATCTGGCAGGAATTACAATTTAGAGATGAGTAAACAATCAACTGAACTACCCGATTTTTTGTTGTGCTGAATTATTTAAATGTTTACTTTAATATAAAATTAGGAAAATGTGTAGGAAATATCATATCGTTTAATTAATTGATGATACTCTTATTACTTACAGTATGAACTAAACTGAGGGATTCCTTTGTGATTTTTGTCCATTTAACAAAGAATATGGCTACCTATTACAGTATTCGGGAAGTCTTCAGTTACATCTTGTGTAGTCTAAACAAAAAAAGTGCATATTGATCTCCAGTGCATACTCTCCATTATATGAAAGGGGAAGTAAAAATTGTACAGGAAAAGATGGCTCTGAAGAAGGTAGGAAACTTGGTGGCTTGAAAAAAAAGGATTTCCTTGCCATGAGTACCAGGGTGTGTTCATGTGTGATGGAATATCAAGGGTTAATGCCTCACAGACTCTGAGAACCCTTTAGTGACAGGATATTTAAATTGAATTCTGTGGAGAGTGTCAGTTAAGAAATGACAGTTGGGAACTGACAGTTGAAGAAGATACGGTTTAGCATTGACTGGGGACTGAGAAGGAGCAGGAGAGGATTAAGGCTCACTGGTGCCCTAAGCACTGACCAATCTTGGTGCCCCCCTTCTTTCCACACTGACCCAGTCCATTTTAGTTGTTGACCTGTCTGACCAGATATACAATGCAGATTGCAGCAATACAAAAATTTATTCATAAATAAATAAATAAATAAATAATATCACAGGTAGAGTCAGGATCCTAGCTATCCACTAAAATTCTTCTTTGTTGGAAACACCTTTCTTGATCTATAACAGCTAGAAAGATGTTTCATAATCTATTACATGTACTGTAACAGCTCTTAGAAGTCAGGCTAGGTTTAGGAAGTGACTTGTGGTATGGACAATTCAGTGCTACCAAATAATGTCAGACAAGATTAATGAAAACAACAGTTTTAGTGATATCTATTTAATATTTCAGCATAGATTTTAAATGTCTTAGGTCAGAGACTTGTAGGTTAGAATAACTTGTATTAACCTACATTATCATGGAACAAAGATTCCTTTTTGGTTATCTTTGTGGAAGCTGTCCGTAAGGGAATCATTGAACATTGCCAGTCAAACAAAGATTCTTCATTGGGAATGTTTAATGTGTAAATATGCTATAACCTATTACTCTCTTTTGAAACCCCCTCCCCTCAAAAAAACCCAGTAACTCATTCTCCTAAAGTTTGCAGATGGGTTCCCAAGAAAGGGAAAATATAACAGTTTTGTTGACAGAATTGACTTTGCAAGAAAGGTCAGATGATATCTGGGGAAAAGGCAGAAAAGATGTGGTGTTCTTTTGTATGCATTAAGGAGGGAAGGATAAACTTCTGGAGGGCTGCAGTCTTTCTGTAAGAGCATTAGCCAAGATGGGAACAACTTTTTCACAGGTATAGTTATATGGGTGTGATGGATAGATCCAAAGTTCTTCCACTCTACAAAGATTGCTATTTCTTATTCAATTTAAGGTGTGGTTTTCATCAGATATGAACTGCTATGCCAGGTAACAGTACTTTGTTCCTGATTTTTGGTTTTACAGGAAAACCTGATGCATTAACTTTGATATCTGAAATACTATAGGTTTAACAGTCTCCATGTCGTGTTGTCAGAAGTTCTTGTTAATGGTGATATTAACCCGGGGGGGGGAGTCATCTCTACTTCCAGTTATAAAATGGGGTATTAGGGAGGTGTAAGGCAACCTTTATCTTTTCTGAAACCATTCCATAAGGTATGTTTTACCAATAGCAATTCACCACAGACATGGTACATTCAGTATCGGGTTTTGCTATGGAACTTTCTTTTTTCACCAACTAGAATTTTTTATTTGTAATATTTGATTGTGGTATTTTACCTAGATAGTGCCCAGACCCCATGATATTTACTTTTACGTAGGCTTTCTCTGTAAAAATTCTGTTTAAATTTGAAAAAGTGTCCTAGTGGCAAATGATGGGGTTGCTGTTAATTAATTAATTAATTTATTAATTAATTTATTTATTTATCTTTCGATTTGTATACCGCTCACCCCCGGAGGGCTCTGAGCGGTTCACATATTTCATTAACACAAATCCTAACTTAGGGCCACATACAAGGGGGGGTGACAAGCCTACCAGGCACCCTTATTGCAGCAAGTTGTTATTTCCTGTTATTTCCTCTTGCTTTGCGAGCGATGTCCTCCTGGCACTGGTCTTTGACTTTTTCCGACCTTTTTGTGGCTGTTGCGACATCTTTCGAGTTCGGGCCAAGCGCATGTTTTGCGCATGCTCGTTGACGGCCTCTGTCCATCTGGCTCTGGCCTGTCACACCGCCCCACCTCCATGCCTGTCGACCCGGCCTCCTTTCGCTTGCCCAGCCTCGCCAGCCACCGCCATTCTTTTTCTGCCACCGCCGCTCACCGTTTGCTGCCGCTCACGCTGCTGCCGCTATGCCACAAGGGCAGGTGCCCCCCCCCGCTCTAGGAGCAGATACCCATTTGTCTAATTGCCCTTTAACGGGCTTTCGAGCTGCTGGGTGTATATATTATCCAGAGCTTTAAAAATATTGAGATTTTAAAAACTTGGATTTCCCCCCATTCCTACAGACAGTAGGCATAGAATTTAATCCTGGTTCCCCAAAGTTAAAGCCATCTAAGATTTAAAAATGTTTTCATGCCGGGCTTCCAGTCTGGGATACATGGCGTCCTGACGTGTTCTGGCTCTGCTCCCAGAACATATGGAGGGTCTTTACGACAGGGTGGGCTACACAGCCTGCCGCAGATCTCCCCAGGCAGGGGAGTGACTAGCAATGAGCATTAGCCTGAGTGGGAGTTGAGATTGGCTGATAGCGGGGCTTTAAAGAGCGCCGCGACCAGCCTGGATCCCCTCCCCCCAAGTGGGCACTTCGGAATTTCTCTAAAAGACCCCACCGAGTTGGATTCTCAACATAAGAACGCATGACCCAGACCTCCAAGACATTCTACGGAAACTGATACCAAGGAAATACTGCTATAACAAGACACGGACTTTGAAGGTAACTTTTTCAAATTGCTCACCGGAAACGTGCTGATCCCGAGAATAAACAACACCCGATGTAGTGCATGATCGTGCTGTATTCTGTGTACTAACACCGACTCCAGAAAACGCGGTTAAACAGCAAAAAAAGGCCAAAAAGCCGGTTTGTTGATCATTCCTTCGGTCGGGATATTTACTTTAAAAACAGAAACTAACACCGAGTCCCGCGAGAATCAGTGTGGAAAATTACTGAAGCTGCGACAGAAATCACTAGAACAGGAAGTGACCTCAGACCAGACAAGTAGCATTTCCTAGAGATGACTAAGGAGGCCGGAAGAAGGAAGGAAACCAGAAGTCAAGGGGGACGATTAAGCTTGCCGGACAGGAAGTAAACAACAGGAAGAGCTATTTACCATAGAGAAATTGTGCCCGCCATTTTGAGAAGGTCGAAACGTTTTTATTCGGATTTTAGCTAAAAGACTTAACAGAAAAAAGTGAAAATAGAGCAGTTTAACTGGGCATAAGAAGAGCTTTAATTTGATGTAAGTTTTGTGATAATTGTAAACAACGGCTTACGATCTTCGGCAACGACAGAGGGTGAACTCTTGGTCCTCCCCAAAAATGGCTGCTAAAGAAGAGAAGAAATTACAGGGCATGATGGAAGCCATGGAAAAACGGGTGATGGATGCTATACAAAAAATGGAAAAAACTCTAGGAAAAGTGGTTGATGAAGTAAGTGACCTGAAAAAAGACCTGGCTGGGATTACAAAGGAAATACAGACGTTGAACAAAAGAACAGACGAGGTGGAGGAGAGAGTGAAAGGAGTGGAAACTGGTGTATCTGAGGTTGCCAAAGAAGCATTAAAAGCCAATGTAATGGTGGAGTACAATGGAATGCTTAACCATATGAGATTTAGGGGAATCCCTGAAGATAAAAATGAGAATATCCATTCAGTCATGGTGGGTGCTGTTGCAGATTTTTTAAAACTAGAAGAGGAGAGGGTGGCGGCACATATTGATTTGGTATACAGAGTCAACTCTGCGATTGCACAAAAGAAAAAATTACCCAGAGATGTGATTGTCCAGTTTATATCCAAAAGATTGAAAGAAGATTTGTTTAAGCAACAATTTCAGGAAGATTTTACAATTGACAACAAGAAAATTATGATACTAAAGGAATTACCCAGATCAATTCTTCAGGATAGACGGCTTTTAAAAGATTTGATCAACCAACTGAAAATAGAGGGCATTAGATACAGATGGGAAATTCCAAAAGGTGTCAGCTTTACATTTAAGCAGAAAATAATCACCATCAAGTCAGTAGAGCAAATGACCAAGTTCATTAAAGACAATTTTAAAGACTCTGATAAATAAATACAAAGTCAACATGGAGAGTCAAATTATTTCTTGGAATGTTAATGGACTTAATTCACCCCAAAAAAGAAAAAATATTAGGCTATGGTTGGAAAAACAAAAATGTGATATTGTTTGTTTGCAAGAAACACATATTAAAAAGACTGATGTTAAATTCTTGACTCAAAGTAGACTAGGAGAGGAATTTTATTCCCTCTCCTCACAAAAGAAAAAAGGAGTTGTCACATATGTAAAAAAAGAATTGGAGCCAAAGGAAATTTTTAAAGACAAAGAAGGAAGGTTCTTGGCAGTGGAAGTTATGCTTCAGAACAAAAAGACTCTAATTGTAAATCTCTATGCCCTGAATGGAGCCAAGGAAAAATTCTTTCAAGATTTGGGGGAACAATTACAACAGTTAACCTACGAGCAAATGGTACTGATGGGTGACTTTAATGGTACTGTTAACAATGCTATGGATAGAAAATCAAAAAAAGGAAGTGAAGGCATAGGTAAACTTCCAAAAGTATTTTTTCAAATGGCAAAACATGAGCACCTGGAAGATGCATAGAGAATTAAAAACTCTAAAGACAAAGACTACTCCTTCTACTCATCAAGACATGAGTCTTTTTCAAGAATAGACATGATGTGGATGACTGAAAACTTGATCTTGCAAACACGTAAAATTGAAATATTACCTAGAATCCTTTCTGACCACAGCCCATTAAAGTGGTCAACATATGTTAAAAGAAAGAAATTTCGATGGAGACTTAATGAGGATTTACTGGACAAACAAAATATTGTGGACAAAATAAAAACAGAAACCAAAACGTATTTTCAACTAAACTTAAATAAAGATGTACAGACGCAAACGGCATGGGAGGCATATAAAGCTGTGATGAGAGGACATCTAATTTCAATTAACAACAATGAAAGAAAACAACAATCCAAAATAGATAAAGAAATTATGGAAAATATTCAAAAGAAAGAAATGGAACTTAAGAAAAGACCTGGTAAAAAGAAAATTTTGAGAGAGTTGAGGATCCTAAGGGAACAATACGATGCAAGGTTAAATAAAGAAGTATATTGGAATTTGAAAAAATTGCAACAGAAGTCCTTTGAAGGAGCGAATAAACCTGGAAAATATTTGGCATAGCAATTGAAAAAAAGAAGAGAGAACAAAATAATAATTAAACTGAAAGATGGGAATAGAGAAATCATAGACCCAGGAGGGATCCGGAGAGAATTTTATAAATACTATGCTACTCTTTTTCAAGCAAAACAAACGGATCAACAAAAAATTCAAGATTATCTATCAAAAGTAAATCTGACACAACCAAGCTCAGACATAAAAGCAATGTTAAACGCTGTGATAACTAAAGAAGAAATCAGCAAAGCAATAGGAGAGGCAAAAATCTCCAAAGTTCCAGGACCAGACAGTTTTTCAGCCAAATTTTACAAGAAATTTCAAGAAGACCTGGTACCGGTTCTAGAGATTCTTTTAAATGAAATTAGACAAAGCGGGAAGGTTCCAGACTCCTGGAATGAAGCTGCAATCACCTTAATACCGAAAGAAACTCAAGATTTAACTAATGTTAAAAATTATCGACCAATTTCACTTCTGAACAATGACTACAAAATTTATGCAAAAATTTTAGCAGAACGCCTTAAAAGGTAT
This sequence comes from Gekko gecko, assembly GCA_029375565.1. Classification (NCBI taxonomy): domain Eukaryota; kingdom Metazoa; phylum Chordata; class Lepidosauria; order Squamata; family Gekkonidae; genus Gekko; species Gekko gecko. The sequence goes on from JAPDNY010000001.1 coordinate 219,560,787, forward strand.
TTGAAAGATACTATTGCTGAAGATCAGGCTGGGTTTTTGCCAGGAAGACAAATAAAAGACAACATGAGGGTTGTTTTAGACGCAACAGAATACTATGATAAGCACCCGGAAAAAGAGGTTGGCTTTTTATTTTTAGACGCGGAGAAGGCATTTGATAACTTGAATTGGGAATTTATGTTCAAAGTGATTGAAAAATTGCAGATGGGCGCAGAATTTACAAGAATGATTAAATCAATATACAAAGAACAAAAGGCTACGGTGATTGTAAATGTAGAATCAACAGAAACGTTCCGGGTCAGAAAAGGGACTAGACAGGGCTGTCCTTTATCGCCATTGTTATTTATCTGGATTTTGGAGATTCTGCTGCAAATGATTAGAGATGATGATAATATAAAAGGTTTGAATATTAGGGGTTTCTCATACAAATTAAGAGCATTTGCTGATGATATTATGTTTATTGTCGAAGATCCTGTTAATAATATGCCTTTGGTATTTGAAAAAGTAAAAGAATTTGGTGAACTCGCAGGGTTTTATGTAAATAAAAACAAATCGAAAATATTGTGTAAAAACTTGAACGTCACAAAGCAACAAATTTTACAAAATCTGACAGAATGTGAAGTGATTAAAAAGGTTAAATATCTGGGAGTTGACATTACAATGAAAAATATTGACTTGTTTAAGAATAATTATGAAAAATTGTGGGTTTTGATAAAGCGTGATTTAGAAAAGTGGGAAAAACTTAGATTATCTCTTCTTGGAAGATTTGCTGTTGTCAAAATGAATGTATTGCCCAGGCTGATGTTTTTGTTTCAGACAATACCAATTGTAAAAGATGTGAAAGTTTTGGTGAAATGGCAAAGAGAAATCTTTAAATTTATCTGGGCAGGAAAGAAGCCAAGAATTAAAATGAAAATAATGTATGATATTAAAGACAGAGGTGGCTTCCAAGTCCCGAATTTGCGTTTGTATCATGAAGCAGTATGTATGTCTTGGTTAACTGACTGGGTTAATTTGGAAAACAGAAAACTTTTGGCCCTTGAAGGTCACGATTGCAGATTTGGCTGGCATGCCTATCTTTGGTATGGGAAAAATAAAGTAGACTCAATGTTTAAGCATCATTATGTAAGAAGAACATTGTTTGATGCATGGACCAGATACAGAAACACAGTTCCCGATGAGAAGCCTTTGTGGATCGTTCCTGCTGCAGTTATTCATCCCTTTTCAGAATATAAAGGTAAGGAAGGGAAAAAATATGTTTTAAAACCAAATAATGAATTAGATTTTGAGTATGGATGGTTACAATATTGTCAAATACGGGATATTTACAAAAAAGATTGTAAAGAGGTTGGTTTTAGAGCTAAGAACGATGAGATTGAAGATATATGGTTGAAAAAAGAGCGAAAAATGATATCAAAGATGTATAAAACTTTGTTGACTGTTTATACTTTGGATGAAACTGTTAAAGAGCAAATGATAAAATGGGCTATAAATATGAACAAAGAAATTTCTATGGAAACATGGGAATTTTTATGGAAAAAAGCTTTTAAAATGTCAACCTGTGTCAATGTAAAAGAAAATTGTTATAAGATGATGTACAGGTGGTATATGACACCAAAAAAGATTGCCAATATTAGTATGGATAAGAACTTGAGTAATAAGTGTTGGAAATGCAAAAAAATAGAGGGTTCTTTTTACCATATGTGGTGGTCATGTGATAAAACAAAGGTATACTGGTCAAATGTACATTGTGAGATGCAGAAAATATTGAGAATTCCAATAAGGAAAAGTCCGGAACTTCTTCTCTTAGGTTTGACAATGGAAAAAATACCACAAGAAAAAAGGACACTATTATGGTATATGATCACATCGGTGAGAATGGCCTTTGCTCAACAATGGAAAGCGGAGAAGGTGCCAGATATACATGACTGGTTAAGGAAACTGCTGTTTTTAGCTGAAATGGACAAAATGATGAAAAAATTAAATGGACAAATGGCAGAACAATATCTAAAAGACTGGGAAGGCCTGAAATTATATATGGAATCTGAATATAGAATGAAAGGCAAAATGTACAACCTTGACATGTATTGAAACTGTATGAGAAATGAAATGAATATTTGAATGTACTGTACCTTTATTGGAATTATGCTTGTAAAAGTCAGGCTTTTATATATTTGAAATTGGGTTACCTGGTTTGTCGATTGTTACAAGTCTAAACTTGATTACCTGTTAATTTTTCTTTTTTTGTTATTAGCAGTGTTGGAAGCCTATTAGGGGGGTGGGGGGATGGGGTAAAAATCTTTTTAAATTGTATTGGTAACGATGTTTAATAATGTGGAATGCATACCAATAAAATTTTGTTTTTTTAAAAAAAAAGAAATGTTTTCATGCCTTCTTATCCTTTTTTCTTGGTCAGCTCATGGGCTGCAACTACAAGTATTATGCTGTTATATACTGTAGAACTGATATAAATTGGTTAAGCAGAAATAGTGTAACATATTTTTAAGTACACTCAATTTTCTGGTTTCACGCCAACCTTGAATCTTCAAGCAAGAGTTCCAAATGTGATTGACAGTTTCTATGCCTTATTTTCTGTTACAATAAAGAGCCTAAATATATCCAACTTCTCTGTTCCTCCTTACAGCTCACTTAATCCCATAGTACCGCTACATCAGAGGTAGGCAACCCCTGGCAAATGTGACAAAGAGCAGGATGGTATGATGTGTTGTTTAATATAGGCTGTGATCCCACACACTAAATAATCCACTTTCAATGCACTTTCCAACTGGATTTTGCCAGTTCAAAGTTAAAATCCAGTTGGAAAATGCACTGAAAGTAGATTATTGAGTTTGTGTGACCACAGCCTAAGTTGCTCCCTTGCTCCAGCCCAAATCAAAGTGCCGCAGAGTTGGGACAGCATCAGGTCACAGTTGGAAAGATGGAAAGACAGGCCAGAAGCCAGTAGGACTCTGTGGGGTAGTCCCCTCCTGGTCATTAGCAATGGTGTAAAATTAGAATATGTAATGTGACCATTCTGCATGAAACTGAAGCCCTTACATCCTATAAGGACCTTGCTCGCAAAGCAAAGCAAAACTACTGATGTTTTATACTGACATTTCTAAAGCGGTGTTATAATAGTCCCTTTAAAAGTCTGTTTAACAGATGTAATGTACCTGGCCAGTACCAGTCCTCTTCCACCCTTTGTTTGCTGGCACATCAGCGTCATTTCAGGTAAACATTGTGTGTTTTCTGGCACTCTGACCTAAAAGTCTGCTTACTCCAAGCTATTTTTTCTTAACCTGAAGAGCAAACAGATAATAATGGAAGAATATGAAAATAGGTTTAGCTTTGCCTTTTTAAACATTGAAGTACATGTTCAAGACTCAACACTTTTTCCTATGCAAAAACATGTTTTATTCATATTCTGTTGGAGAACAGAAAGGAGTCAGATCCAAATACATGAATTAGCACCTTGTTGGATGGGATTAGGAACATCTGTCAGACAAGAGAATCTGTCTGCTATTTCAGTGTACACCTTTTGTCTCCTCATTTCCGTTTCTAGTTTTTCAACAATTACATAAAAAGGGGAGCTACGGAATTTATCTCTGGCACAGAGAATGACCTCTGGTGACCTCTGGTGCATTTCCATCATTGGGCATTCTCTTTCTTATACACTTACGTGTTTGAGTTGCTTTGTATTCTACATCAGGGAGCATGTCCTTTGCAAGTGATTCAAATCTCTCAAAGTCATCTCTTGATGTGTGCAACTGGTCTGCCAGTGATAAATACAAATCTGCACATGTTTGCAAGATCACATTTTCACTTTGAAGAAGTTGACTTGTTCTATGAAACTTTTCTAAAGTTTCATTCCAAAAATTCAGCATGAACACAAATTCCAGTTCTTGCATCTTGTTTGCAATATTCTTTGCCTCCCTTCTAGTGTCACCTTTTTGCAACTGGTCATCTGATAAATCTTCCAAAGCTTCAAGAATCTTGAAGAAAGAGTTGACAATTGCTGCAGTTGCCACAGCATGTGCTTCCCATCTGGTGTCTGAAAGTGATTTCAACACTTTTTCATTTCCAATGCAATCTTTGAGAATTCTCCACCAAGCAGTTGAGGCTGAAAAGAATGTGTAGAGCAGTTGTACAGTGGAAAAGAAATCTACTGCAACTTGACAGCAGTCCACAGCACTTCATCCAACTAAATTTAGTGCATGAGCTGCACAGGGTACATAAATGGCAAACTGATTTGCATCCAAAAGTTTTTGCTGCATGCCATTGTAACGTCCAGACATGTTGGCAGCATTGTCGTATGACTGCCCTCTGCATTCAGCAAAATCCAATTTACAACCATCACATAAGTACTTCAACACCTGCTGTGCCATAGCTTCACCAGTGTGGTTTTGTAATTCCAAAAATGTGATAAATCATTCAACGGGTTGTCCATCTTACAAGTATCTGAGCACTATACTCAGTTGGTCAACATGTGAAAGATCCGGCGTTGAGTCCACAGACAGACTGAAGTACCCAGAAACATTAATTTCATCAATGATGATGGAGTGTACTCCTCTTCAATTTGTTTTTCCAGTGGCTGTGTCAAACCTAAGCCTTGTTTCCGAGTTAAATATGTCAACATGGCATCTCGGTGAGTTGTACTTTTTTCATGGTTGTCAATTACAGCAGTGTTTCTCCAGTCACTGAATCCCTCATTTCTAGCAAAATGCATTGACCCTTTGGGCACAAATAGTTTACAAACAAAACAGTAAACTGATCCTTTTGAAGGAGAGTACAACAGCCATTCTCTCTTGTAATGTTCACCATTGGCTTTTATTCCAAAAAAAATCTTCTGTGGACAGGATCTCTTTGGATTCCCAATGATGAAATTGTGACACAATTTGTCAAATGGCCCATTGTGGTGCTGACATTCCCTGGGTCCACAAGCAACCCAATAAGTGACATCATTACCATAAAATTCATCCCACAACCCTGGGTCCTTAGCTTTGTTCATTTCATCCTTGGTCAGTTCTCTAAACTTCTTGGACAGTTCAAAAGCATTTACACATCTTGTCGTGGAAGTAGGTCCAGGTTGTGGCACTTCATCATGTGCATCGTCATCATGAAAATCTGGCCTTGCACCAACACTGCCTGTTTCTGATGAAGGAGATAGATTTGATTCACTTCCTGTCTCTGACACTGTTTTTGATCTGGATCATCTTTCTCTGCAGTTTGTAAGAAGAAATCTGTCAGCTTTCCTGTCTTGGCTACAACAGACAGATTCTTTTGCTCATTCTCTTTTGCATGTTTCCTCTTTTGCGCACCACTCAACTGAACATGCTTCATTTTTGACATTTACATGGGGCTGAGATTAAAAAGGGGCAGAGAAGGTCATTGAAATGACTGTCATGACAACTGAATTTGGCTCCATCATTTTACTTTTAAACACATACATAGCCTATGACACTGCACCTTGCCAACAAAAAATAGAAGATAACCCTAGGGTGCACCATGATCAATTTGAACTAGTTTTATCATTTTTTTTCAAATCTTCATTCATGTTTTTTTCTTTTCACCCTTTTCCACACTTTGTGGTGCCTCCTTTGGCCCTGGTGCCCTAAGCACGTGCTTAGTCTGCTTAATGGTTAATCTGCCACTGAGAAGGAGGGAAGAGGAGTGAGAAGATCATGGAAGATCCCCATTCAAGTTGAAAAGGGGCACAGCTTCTAGTTAAGAGAAGTAATCCTTGCCCAATGAAAAAGAGGAATGATCCCTGATCTGTGTAGAGAGAAGGATTTTGGAAACTTTGTTGTACATTCCTGCCTTGTAAACATGAAGTGTCAGTAAAACTCAGAAACCTATGCTTGCAAATTAAAACAGAAACGGAAAAGAAAGCCTCTCTCTTCAAAGTTTCAATGACCTTATTGAAAAGCAAACATGCTTACTAGTTGGCAACATATTAACTGGATTTAGTGTAATTACAAAGTTACTTCAGTTTTTTTTAATTGGTTCACCTCATACATCTTATCCCTGATTCCACCTGACCTATTCCCTTCCAAGTTAAATAAAATATTTTGTTTATTTTTGAACTTTCAAAAGCCTCTCATGTGCCTTTACAGGAGTAGAATATTACTAGGTGATTTTGTCCCTTCCCTCAAGTCTGTGGGCTGGACCAGCATCAAAATATATAATAGCATGACAGGGAGGGACAGCCATAGACCAACAAATAAGAAAATAGATGTAGAGGGTGCTCAGCAAGGATGAAAGAAAAAAACAAAGGAAGGGAAGAGGGTGAGATTGCCATATCATGACACAGTCACCAACATCCAGTTGGGGGCTGGAGATCTCCTGGGACTACAATTGAGATCCATGCAACAGAATATAGTTCCCCTGGAGAAAATGGCTGTTTTGGAAGGTGGAAACTATGGCATTACTCCCCATTGAAGTCAAGTCTCTCTCCTCTCCACCCACAAAATTTCCAGGTATTTTACAAACCTGGAGCTGGCAATCCTAGTTCATGAAATTATGGGTACTAGTGTGGAAGTAAGAGAGCCATAGCTTAAATGATGTTGTGAAATGTTTCTTGCCAAGTCCTGGGACTAGTGCTCTTTTTGCAGCAGGAATTCCTTTGCATATTAGGTGACACACCCCTAATGCCATTGGATATTCCAGTCCCTCTCAAGTCAAGAAGTACTGAAAATATGGGTTATGGTATAAATGAACAGTTCTGCAGTGCTCAAACATACAGGAGCCTTCAAAGCAAGTGAGAAACAGAGGTAGTCTCCCACTGCCTTCTTCTGCAGAGCCTTCCTTGGTGGGTCTCCCCTCCAAATACCAACTCTGGATAGCTTCTGAGATCTGATGAGATCAGGCTATACCACACCATCTTCCCTCTCACAGAACTGTAAACAGGTTAAGTACTGGGATTTATACTGGTAGCCAGTCAGATGGTAAGGGTGTGCAAAAAAAAAAAAATCCAGTTATTTCGGGTTTGGATCTGTTGGACCCCAATATCCATATTCCCGAATATACCCAAATACCAGTACTGGTATTTCACTGGTATTTTGGTCAGTATTCAAGAACCCAAATATATTCGGCTCCATACCCTATCGGGACCATCCACAAAGGGTATAATGGAGAATTTCACTTGCTGCACCACACTGCAGCATGACTCAGCAAGTAACGGGAAGGTATTTTAACTTTAAATACCTTTCCTTTCGTCTCAGGTTCGTGCTGCCTCTGTGGCACAACTTCCCAATGAAGAGAAAGGTATTTAAAGTTTAAATACCTTCCCTTCACTGGGGAGTCATGCTAGAGAGGTGGCACAAGCCCAAGAGGGAAGGGATGGTGATTTAACTTTAAATACCTTTCCTTCCCTCTTGGCTCATGCCATCTCTGCAGTGCAACTCCCCAGCGAAGGAAAACTATTTAAACTTTAAATACCTTCCCTTTCTCTGGGGAGTCATGTGGCAGGGGCTGCAGACTCCACAAGTAGCTGAGCCCAAATAAAAGCTGAATAATATTGGCTTTTATTCAGGGATGGCGAATACAGATCTCTGATCTGTATTCAGCTGAATAAATACCCCAAAAATCCACCCCTATTGTGTGGTAATTGCTAAAAGGCTGATTCTCTTTTCCACAAGTATTGGCATTTAGACTTGCTTATACTCTCAATATTCATTTGGCAAATTTGAATGCCATCTCTTATACCCTTTATCAAGTAGTCCTGAGAAGGACTGTTTGATTGATTGTTCCCATTGGTATAATGTAGCCAGGAGATCCTATGATTGTCTGGCTGCCAGAAGTTCCAGCTGTTTAGCGTTATCCAGGATGCACCACGAGGAGGCAAGCCTGAATTGTGGCATGTTCACTAAGAAGTGGCTTGCAAAGTTTCTCACTGACATCAGGAGAACAGGAAAACTCCCAGGGGAATTCAAGAAAGCAAAGACAATTGCTATTCTGCAACCTGGAAAACCAAAACATCTGGTGGAAAATTACAGACCTATTTCCCTTCTGAGCTCCTGTTTAAACTCCTTGAGAGGCTAATTCCAAACAGAATCAGTGACAGAATTTGTGAACATGTCCCTATAGAGCAAGCAGGATTTAGACCCCATCGTAGTTGTGAAGACCAGGTTCTCAGCTTAACAACTTTCATTGAGGCAGGGTATCAGAAGTGTCTTAAGACATATTCAGTTTTCATCAGTCTGACTGCCACTTATGACACAGTCTGGAAGGATGGTCTGCTGTATATGTTTTTATAAGTTTCCCCCTGCAAAACATTATTTCAGCTCCTAAATAACATGCTGAGCAATAGATCTTTCCAAGTAATTATGGGTCACTCAATTAGCAAGCAGAAGAAACTGAATAACGGTCTACCCCAGGGTTCGGTCCTTGCTCCAGTTCTTTTCAATCTATACCTCTCTGATGTTCCTGAGACAATATCCAGGAAGTTTGCTTATGCTGATGACATAGCAATTGCAGTAAGGCACAAATCCATTGAAAGAACTGAAGAAATACTGACTAGGGACCTAGAAATTTTGGCTGACTACTTCTGTAAATGGCACTCGTCCCAAGTCCAGGAAAAACAGAATGCTCCAGTTTCCATCTCAATAACAATCCTGACAACCATGAACTGGATGTCTACCTTAATGGCACCCAACTTACACATAACCATACACCTAAGTGCCTTGGCATTACCCTGGACAGGACCTTGAGCTATAAACACTATCTTATCAATGTAGCAGCGAAAATACACATGCGAAACAACATTCTCCAAAAACTTGGGGTGCATCTGCTACAATGCTTAGATGCTCCACTTTGAGGTTGGTGTATGCTGCAGTACTGCAGAATACAGTTTATCAGTGTGGTTCAATAGCCCCCATGTCCACAAACTTGATGTCCAACTCAATACAACAATGAGAACCATTAGCAGATGTATTCAACCCATTCTGATCTATTGGCTAGCCAGTTGTGCCACATTGCTCCCCCGCATCTCCAAAGGCAAGATGCTCTTCTTAATAAATATAGAAATATCATTAAAAACAGAGAGTTGCCCATCCAAATGATATGGCTGATGCGAATCTATCCAGACTAAAGTCCTGACACCCAGCAATAAGACCTGCACAAATCCTGCAATCACAAAATTTTGATCTAGGAAATGAATAGTTGTAAACATGGATGAAATCAGTTCTACCCAATATCAATAATCTGATAAACACCAACAAGAGGCCTGCAGGATTTGACTTGCCATGTAAAGTATGGAAGATGGCTAATAGAATATGAACAGGCTTTGGCAGTGTGCAGACCTGTTGTTTAAATGGGGCAAAATACTAGGGCCTGAATGCAATTGTGGTGCAGCCCACCAAACTATTTTCCATCTGTCACAGGAATGTGAGAGTCATGCTTTCCAGAGAGATGTGACGGAGCTCTTTGTATCCACCCCAGCTGCAATTGAATGGATTGAAAATTTAAGTATTAGTATTTAGAGGGTTTGTCCAATGTCCGCATAACTGTTGTATCTACTTGTTATATGCTCCCTGTGTGTAACTCTGCCATATGATAAATAATAATAATAATAAACTTTTCCACATTTATATTAAAATCTACTTTTGTAAATAAAATGATACCACTGGATACTACTGATAGGATAAAAGAAGCTGCGGAAATGAAAAGCAGCAGTGGAAAGATTCCAGTGACAGAGCTATCTGGGTCTACATAAAAATGATTATAAGTACATACTAATAAAAACTGATGTGATTCATTGGGTGGGACAGTAAACCTAAAGCCGACAGTAATTCTAGCAGCCACTATTTCTGTTTCATTATCATCTATAACCATTTCACAATTTGCCAAATGCTGGCAATATTAAGCCCTCTAAAGCCTTTTGTTGCTCTCTTTGCCTGTGGCGTTTTCCACTAGTCTACTTTGCTGAGATGAGAACAATGAAGAGCTACGATGGCTTATAAATATCCAGTTCAGGAAAGGATACTCAATTGACTTTGTGCACATCTTTGCCTCCTTAATTGGATATTTTCCTCAGGGTCTGCATCCATCCAAGCAGCCTGGCATACAGACAACAATGACATATATGCCATAAGCCTTGTATGTTCCCTGAAACACAACAATGGCATCCTCATAAACAGCAAGTGTCAAATGCTACAGGGGGTGGCGTAGGGGATGAAAATATTGTCTTTCATTCAAAGACTGAAACCACGAGAATAAGATGGAGGTTCCAAGACATGACTGTTTGTTAAAATTAGTACTGGTATATAAAGGCATTTCAACAGGTGCTCATCATATTCTTTCTCACCGATTAAAGAGCTACCCCAGACAACCTCTCAACAGCCACACTATCCCTGCTTTGCTAGAAGGAATGATATAAATATTGTTTCTCAAAATACCTGGAACATTTCATTTTAAACCAATTTATACAATAGCTGTTGCAAGCAAAAAAAAAAAAAAAAGTGGGGGGCGGGAGAAAGAGAGAGAGAATAATTGTTCTGTACAGATTCATGAATTCTGCACTGTTCGGAAATCCCTACCATCTGACGTCGAGGGATTTATAGGTTTAGTGGAAATTGCTTTCCCCACTGTCCAGATTAAATACTGTGGGATGTTTTTTCATATGAGTAAACATCCTTCCTAAAGAACAGACTGATAATGTCTTAAAAAGCCAAACAAAAGGATCTTTATTTTTCTTTTCTTCTTCTTTTGTGGACTGTTTCTGGATATAAGATCGAGGATATCATCTTGACTGTCCATAAAATGCACTTTAGCATTTTCTTGCTGTTTTGGGGATGGCTCTTGTCCACAGAATGCAAAGCTCACTGGCAAGGAAAAGAAATACATGAAGTCTATAAGAAAGGCAGGTGAGTTAATCCATGTGACTCTCTAGCGTCAGAGTTAATTTAGTTTAACGTTATTGAATATAGCACTTATAACAATGATCTGCTAAGTGATCTTTTCTCTTTTTAATCTCATTTAAAGGTTAGATGCTGCATACTTTTACAACTCAAAATACAGAACATAAAAATTTGGTTGGATATGATTTCCTATTTTTTGTTTGAAAAGAAAGTAGAAAGAGTTACATTAATCTGTTTATTTTTCAGGAATTTATTGGTTTAGTTGCAGGAATAGGACTATAATGGATAGATAGCAAACTATTTTTTTCCAGTTTCATATTTCTGGCAGGTGCCCTCCACAACATAAAGAGGTCTGTTGTGTCAAATCACCATAAACATTATCCATTCTCTTTTCCATGTATATGGCTATTATCATTAGTATTTTTTTGAATTGGCATAAAGTTTTGGGGAAAAAATCAGAACAGACTACAAACTATGGTGGGACTTCAGAGGAGAAAAAGATATGTTCAGTGCAGTTCTAAGTAGGCTTACTCAGATATGTCATATTGAACTCAATAGGTCTTATTTCCTAGCAAGTATATGTAGAATTCCAGCCTAAGATTGCAATCCTATGCAGAATCTAAGCCCACTGAAACCAGTGGGTTTGGACTGGAGTAATGGCAGAAGACTGCAGCACTACCAATCACCTATTGCTTCATGATCTGGTTATTTCTGCAAAGCTGTGCTTTAAGAATTTTTTCTGGATAAACTTTTGTGAGTTAGATCACTTCATCAGATGCAGGAAGTGCACAATATTAGGCAAATACATGCATCCAATAAAGTTAGCTCTGACTCTTCAAAGTTTATGCTGGAATAAAGTCTATTAGTTTTTAAAGGGCTACTGGACACCAGTTATATTCTTACAAAACAAACCTGTGCATATTTACCCCAAAGTAAATCCTAGTCCGTTCACAGATTTACTCGCAAGTATATGTATAGTGTATATAGGATTGGACTCTGGGGAGGGTCAGAGGAATACTGATAATTCATATCTTTTATGGGTTCACTATCAACGTCACCCAGCCAAAGGTATTAATGTGCTGAGCAGACTACGTATTTGTGCAGGTTATATGTTAGATGGTGATGCTGTAATTTTCATAAATAGCCATTAGACTCTTAGGCAGCAATCCAAAGAACACTTTCCTGGGAGTAAGTAAAGGTTCCCTTGCTCGAAAGCCAGTCGAATCCGACTCTAGGGTTGCAGTGCTCATCTCCGTTTCAAAGCCGAAGAGCCAGCGCTATCCGAAGACGTTTCCGTGGTCATGTGGCCGGCATGACTAAACACCAAGGCACACGGAACGCTGTTACCTTCCCACCGAAGTGGTCCCTATTTATCTACTTGCAATTTCTTGCTTTCGAACTGCTAGGTTGGCAGGAGCTGGAACTAGAGACAGGAGCTCACCCTGTCATGCGGCACCCGGGTCTCGAACTGCTGAACTACTGACCTTCCACAGCCTGCAGTTCAGCGTCTTAACCACTTGAGCCACCGCAGCTCCAAATAAAACAAGGCTTCATTCTGAGTAGACCAGTTTAAGATAGGTACCTTAGTTATCTAATTTAATTAAAAACTCATTTATTGGTACAGGCTACTTAAATTAACTAGACTTAAATAATATCAAAAACAAAAAAAAAATCAGAAATCTTCATAGCATAGTTCTTAGTTCTCCCATTGATTTAACAAGAGCAAAAGATTCAGGACTGCGGGGGGAAACACACACAAGTGACAACATCAAGGGCTGAGAATTCCAAATCCACCTTATAAATAATGAAATGCACTCAGTAATGATAACAGCAGGCATACTATTGTGTTATATTTGTTCCGTAAAGCAAATAAAATGATTGCAGGCCCTCACATTAGAAAGATGCACAAATGAGACACATTTGCAATAGTTACTAAAGAATGGGTTCATTACTCATTTAAAATCCTGAAAATACCCATTCAGGTTCATGCCATGTAAATAATTCACGCTGTTGGGTGTGCTGACAACTGTATTCATGTTAATTTCTGTTTTAAATTATTTTTCTGAGGAATTAGCAATTATTGCCAGTATGGTATAATAGCTGCATTGTCAGACTCGGACTGGAAAAACCTGGGCTCAGGTGATCTGGCCTGAGCAAAATGGTTGCTTACCTCAACACTATGCTTTTTCAGATCCTAAATAATTCTGTATTGGGAACAGTACCACATTAGAACCACATGAAAATATGGAATAATTAACTGCTTCAAATAGCAGACAGTGATCATCGCTGTCCTTGGAGCATAAGGCTGAAGAGCCCCCAGAAGAACATCAGAAGAACATCTCTGAAGCCAGATTCAGCCAACCAGAGGTTCAGTCTATGTCCTGATTTGCTACCTGCTTGGGATTGCAAAGAAGAGGAGGGCTGTCATATACCTGCCAGGGTGCAGGATATGATTTAATAGGTCACAAGTTATGCAGCCTGTAGAATTATCTGATTTTAAGTGATATCACTATGAAAGCTAAGGACAGGAATGGTCTGCTATGGTTTGGAATATTTATTTATTTACTTTATTTATATCCCACCTCTCACCCCAATGGGGACCCAAAATGGCTTACATCATTCTCCTCTCTTCCATTTTATCTTCACAACAACTCTGTGAGGTAGGTTAGGCTGAGAGTGTGTGACTGGACCAAGGTCAGCCAGCAAGTTTCTAAGGTATGAGTGGGAATTTACTACTTCACCACGCTACCTCTCTAGGTTTTGGCTCAGGGGAGGGGACTATTGGCTGCATTATCCTTTCCTGATTTAAAGGAATATTCTTTTGTGAAACAATAGTATTCTGGCAAGAAAAAGCAATGAGATGCAGAGACTGAGGCTGTGATCTTTTCTTTTTTTAAAGTGACATTTTTAAGCAAATTAAAAATTAGGCCAAGGCCAATGGTGCAAGTAAAGTAAAAATATTTTTAATTACTCAGCTAAAAATGTCCTATGCATTTCACCAGCAGGCTTCTTCAGTAGACTGTTAGTCTTTCAATGTTACTTCAGCAAGAGTACAATTAGGGATGCCACCCTCCTGAGGGGAACTGGGGATCCCCCAGAATTACAGTTCATCTTCAGACTACAGAGATTAATTCTCTTGGAGAAAACGGATGCCTTGGAGGGTGGACTCTGTGGCATTTTAACCACTGAGGTCCCTGTCCTTTGCAGACTCCACCCCCAAATCTCCAGGAGTTTAGCTGGCAACCCTACATCCCCATCTCCCACTGGGGAGACCTGGCAACCCTAACAAGACTAACCAATTCCCCTAAAGAAGTCTGTCAGCAAAACGTATAGGGACTTATTAGCTGAGAAATAAAATATATTTTTAATTTACTAGCATGGCCTTGGGCTTTTTGTAGCAGGAATTCCTTTGTATATTAGGTGACACACCCCTAATGTATCCAATCCTCCAGGAGCTTACAGTAGCCCATGTAAGAAGAGCTCTGTAAATCCTTGGAGGATTGGATACATTAGGGGTGTGTCGCCTAATATACAAAGGAGTTCCTGCTACAAAAAGAGCCCTGCTTGGGCTTATTTTTTTTAATCTCTTTGCAACCTGTGGCCCTTTTACTTTCTCCATATTTTTTAAGTAAACAAGCAAAACAATGCCATCAAATACTGTTTTGCACCAAAGTTTTCTCTCATGCCTTTCCCAGTTCTACTTCTGGTTTCTAGAAGAAATTGTGCATTCCTTGGACAGGGGTTATGCACCTTTTTCTGACTCAAGAATCCCACAAAGGGTTTTTGTATTCACCTATATTATTTTTGTTAGTTTGAGTATATGGTTCTCAGAACAACAAGCAGGACCCTCAGGGACACAGGCAGCTGTTAATAAAATGCTAGTTTTTAACCGATATTCCTTTTGTGTTCCAGACTGTGACTATGGAACATTTTCCGTTGCTATGGTAACCAGTAAATAAGTGGCCTGTATATCTTGTTAATTGCCTGTGTTGTTGAATGGTGAGAAGGGGTAGTGAAACAGCTCTCTTTTCTCACAGGCTTTTTGTTCCTTTTGAAGTGTGTAGGCTTCCTCTTATGGTCCTTGTGGCCAGGGTCCAATGTGAACCAAATTCTCACTCCACAGGTATAAGTCCCCCTGTTTTCAGCATGGTAAAGCAAGCAATCCTAGCTGATGCGTCTTTTTGTAAGACCTGAAATGATGTATTTTTCTGAAGACGAGGAAGCAAGTGAAATTGCCCTTCCTTTCATCAAAGGAGCAGTGCTGATGGAAGAAAGAGGAAGGAAAGAACAGTTTATAAAAATTATGCATGAGATGGAGAGAGTTGACAAAGGGAATTTTTTCTCCTTCTCCCAAAATACTAGAACTCAAGGGTATCCAGTGAAGCTGATGGACAGTAGGTTCAGCAGAGGCAAAAGGAAATACTTATTTACATGAGTGATTAAAATGTGGAATCTTCGTGTTCAGAGACAGGATGCTGGACTAGATGGTCCATTGGTCTGATCCAGCAGGGCTCTTCTTATGTCTCAGGTAAGAGCTCTGAACTAGACAACAGGCTTCATGTTCCCTTCATATTTCCAAAGTCAGCAATCTGCCAGTGTGGGAAGCAGCATCTAACCTGGAGCCCTCAAAAATGGACAAAGTTCCATATGTGGCCCTCAAGTCAAAATATCAGCCCACCCCTGCCTTGTTGTTGTTGCTCAGTCGCACAGTCGAGTCTGACTCTTTGCGACCCCATGGACCACATCATGCCAGGCCCTCCTGTCTTCCGTCATGCTCCGGAGTTTGCTTAGTTTCATGTTCATTGCATCGATAACACTGTCTAACCATCTCATCCTTTAGCATCCCCTTCTTCTTTTACCTTCAATCTTCCCCAGCATCAGGGTCTTCTCCAGTGAGTGCTCCCTTCTCATTTGGTGGCTAAAGTATTTGAGCTTCAGCTTCAGTATCTGGCCTTCCAGGGAACAGTCAGGGTTGATTTCTTTTAGGATTGACTGATTTGATCTCCTTTCAGTCTTCTCCAGCACCATAATTCAAAAGCATCTATTCTTTGGCACTTGGCCTTCCTTATAGTCCAACTCTCACAGCCATACATTACTACTAGGAATACCATTGCTTTGACCATATGGACTTTTGTTGGCGGGGTGATGTCTCTACTTTTTATTATATTGGCTAGGTTTGCCATTGCTTTCCTCCCAAGCAGCAGGCATCTTTTAATTTCATGGCTGCAGCCACCCCTGCTTTACCACCTCATAATTGCCTTCTGTCCTGGTTGTGTGATAATTGGAACTAAAGTACTGTTTAAATGATCCTGGCACAGCCCATGTGGTACCTGGATCTAAACATTACAAGAGCAGGGAGGAGTCACAGGATAGTGCTGCTACTGGCCAGGTATCTAGCAACTTCCCAGCCCATTAAAATCACTGGAACTACATAGTTCAGGAAGGTACTTAATAAAGGGAATTGGATTGTGAACTGTAATACTGTGAATAATATGTATTATTTGTTGCTTTATGTATTATCTTGCTCTCACTGCCTTACTTTCTACCTACGTAATACCATTTTATGCATTTCTTAACATCATATTTAATACTTAGCTTTTTTCAGATTTCTAGTTCTATCACATTGTTTATTAGATGTCTAATCTTATTGATTGCATTGGTTTACATTGTGAAATCTACCCTGGGTCTCAGTGAGGAGTACAGAACCCTCTCCACAGTCTGTCCCCCAGAACTTTTCTTTCAACTTGTGATGGACTATCAAGGGTTAATGCCTTACAGAGTCTGAGAACCCTTGATTGACAAGCTGTTCAAATCTGTGGAGAGCGTCAGGTAAGAAATGACAGTTGGGAACTGCCAGTTGAATAACAGACAGTTTAGCACTGACTGAGGACTGGGAAAAAGGCAAGAAGAATGAGAGGATCACAGAAGATCCCCATTCAAGCTGAAAAGGGACAGAGCTTCTAGTCAAAAGAAGTAATTCCTGCCCAGTGAAAATTTTATTTCTGAACTTTCAAAAGCCTCTCATGTGTCATTACAGGAGTAGAATATTAGGAGGTGATTTTGTCTCTTCTTTCAAGTCCCTGGGCTGGGCCAGTATCAAAATATATAATAACGTGACAGGGTGAACATAAGAACATAAGAGAACATAAGAGAAGCCAATGTTGAATCAGGCCAATGGCCCATCTAGTCCAACACTCTGTCACACAGCGGCCAAAATATACCAGGTGCCATCCGGAGGTCCAGCAGTGGGGCCAGGGCACCAGAAGCCCTCCCACTGCTGCCCCCTCCAGCACCAAGAATAGAGTGCATCACCTGCCCCAGACTGAGAGTTCCCATCCATACCCTGTGGCTAATAGCCACTGGTGGACTTCTGCTCCATATGTTTATCTAATTTCCTCTTGAAACTGTCCATGCTTGCAGCTGCCACGACCTCCTGTGGCAGTGAATTCCATATGTTAATCACTCTTTGGGTGAAGAAGTATTTCCTTTTATCTGTTTTAACCCGACTGCTCAGCAATTTCATAGAGTGCCCACGAGTTCTTGTATTGTGAGAAAGGGAGAAAAGTACTTCTTTCTCAACCTGCTCAATCCCATTCATAATCTTATAAACCTCGATCATGTCACCCCTCAGCCGTCGTTTCTCCAAGCTAAAGAGCCCCAAGCATTTTAACCTTTCTTCATAGGGAAGGTGTTCCAACCCTTTTATCATTCTAGTTGCCCTTCTCTGCACTTTTTCCAATGCTATAATATCCTTTTTGAGATGTGGTGACCAGAACTGTACACAGTATTCCAAATGAGGTCGCACCAATGATTTATACAGGGGCATGATGATACTGGCTGATTTGTTATCAATTCCCTTCCTAATAATCCCCAGCATAGCGTTGGCCTTCTTTATTGCAGCTACACATTGTGTAGACATTTTCAGCGAGTTATCCACTACGACTCCAAGATCTCTCTCTTGGTCAGTCTCTGCCAGATCAGACCCCATCAATATGTATTTATATTTAGGATTTTTGGCTCCAATGTGCATCACTTTGTACTTGGCCACATTGAACCCCATTTGCCACGTTGACGCCCACTCACCCATCCTCAACAGATCCCTTTGGAGTGCCTCACAATCCTCCCTGGTTTTCACCACCCTGAACAACTTCGTGTCATCTGCAAATTTAGCCACATCACTGCTTACTCCCAATTCCAAATTGTTAATAAACAAGTTAAAAAGCATCGGACCGAGTACTGATCCCTGTGGTACCCCACTGCTTACCACCCTCCACTGAGAAAGTTTCCCATTTATACTCACTCTCTGTTTCCTATTTATAAGCCAGTTTTTGATCCACAAGAGGACTTGTCCTTTTATCCCATGACTATTGAGCTTACTTAGGAGCCTTTGATGAGGAACTGTATCAAAAGCTTTCCGGAAGTCAAGGTAAATAATATCTATTGGGTCCCCCTTGTCCACATGTTTGTTCACTCCTCAAAAAACACTAACAGGTTAGTGAGACAAGATCTTCCTTTACAGAACCCATGCTGAGTCTGCCTCAATAGTTTTTGTTCATCAATGTGCCTACTAATTCTTTCCTTAATAACAGTTTCCACCAATTTACCCGGTATCGATGTCAGACTGACTGGCCTGTAATTTCCTGGATCTCCCCTGGAGCCCTTTTTAAAGATGGGAGTGACATTAGCTACCTTCCAGTCCTCAGGAATGGAGGCAGATTTTAAAGAAAGATTACATATTTACATATTTTTGTCAGGAGATCCACAAGTTCACATTTGAGTTCTTTCAGAACTCTCGGATGAATGCCATCCGGGCCTGGTGATTTATTAGTTTTTAAATTGTCCATCAGTCGGAGGACTTCCTCTCTTGTCACCGCAAGGGTAAGGTGGATGTTGTGTACTGAGTTCGACCACATGCATGGTCAGGTCCACACACAGTCAGGTGAAGAGCCCCAGCTTTGCTTCAAAAGACAATAGCCAGAGCGGATCCTAGCCTGCTCCTATCAGAGGGCTAGGATCCGAGAAGGAACCTATGGAACTCTTGCCACTGTAAATAATCGTATCATGGGCGTGGGGTGTGTGTTTGGGTGTGGTTTGCCTTAGGGATATAAACCAGCCTGCCAGCCAGCATTCTCTCTCTTGTTCTTCACTTCCAATAAAGTGTGAGCTGATATCACTACCGATGCATCCTGCTCAGTACTTTACAGTGGGACAGCCATAGACCAACAAATTAGAAGAAAATAGATTCAGGGACTGCTCAGCAAAAAAAGAAAGAACAAAGGGAAAAGCCGATACATAAGTGAGGGAATAGGGCAAAATCACCATACAGCTGAACTCTCTCTTAATATCTGAGAATACCAGACTGTGAGAAATTTAGCTGTAGGGGTGTGGAGGGGAAGCGAGATCCAGCACCTCCTGTCCATATGTCCCTTTTGCTCTTTAAATTGGACCCTTTGCTTTACATGCCATTGGGGGGAAGCTCCAGATTTAAAGTCATGGTGTGCTACTATCAGTAACTAAGGCCCTTTCTGTACTCTCCTTTTAATCCACGTTCACTGCAGTGTCCTCCAAGCATTTCTGCACTAAATTGAATTCAACCTTCCAGGTTTTTTTCTCCATTCTGCACTAAAATTGACTTCAACCTCCTTTTTATTCCAGGTTTTCCCCACATTTTACAATGCATTACCTCCCTTCAGTGGTCAGTGAAAAGAGCTCTCTCAGCCCCACCTACCACACAGGGTGTCTGTTGTGTGGAGGGGAAGGGAAAGGAGTTTGTAAGCTGCTCTGAGATTCCCTTGGGTAGTGAAGGGCAGGGTATAAATCCAATCTCCTCCTCCTCATCATCATCCTCCTCATCCTCCTCTTCTTCTTCTTCATGGCCAGAGTTTTCTGGATTGGCCTGTCTTTTCTTCATGAGAGAACACAGGATAATACCTCTTAGTCTGCAATCCCCCAAAATGGCCTATGAACATTTATCATATTATCAGATTGAATGACCTCAGTGGGTGTTGCTTACAGGGTACCCATTTTCCTAGCCTATTATTTTTTACAGCAGAACACCCAGAATCATAAAGAGGCTCACATCCTCTACTGGCACCCAGAGGGGGCATTGTCCTATACATGACCAGGCAAAGCAGTGGTTAGATGTTCAGAGCTGGAGCTGCTTTCCAGCTATGGGAATCATCTGACTTTTGGATGCACCCTCAGTGCAAGTTAGAAGCAAAGAAGCAAAGAAGTTGGAAGCAAAGAAAATAACTAAATGGGCTTATGAAAATGATAATGGCCTTTACATACATGGACTGGCAAACAAAGGCGGGGAGGGGGAGAGTCACACTAGCAGAAACTAGGCCCACTGCATCCCTGGGCTGCTACTAGAATCCCAGTATGACCCAGATTCTGTCTATTTTTACCTCTTATTATCTCTCATCACACTGCATTTATCTACTGCAATGCTTCTAGCAGCTGTCATCTCTAATAAACTTCTGTCATCTTAGCGTCTTGCCTTTCACATTGTTGTCAGAATAATACAAAGTGAAAACTTGTTTTCTTCTTCTTGAAGACTGGGTTTGGATTTAACTGTCCTTTCTCTTCTTTCTCTGGCAAAAGCAATTAGAATCTTGTGATGATTTTTCTCTTGAGATGGCTCCTGATATTACTTAGGGAGTGAGGGGGTACAGTTGCCAGTCTGAGGTTAGGAAACTCCTGGAGATTTGGGGATGGAGCCTGGGGAAGACAGGGACCTCAGTGGGGTACAATGCAGAGCTGGTCCGTAGCTTCAGTGGGGCCCCTTCCTTAAAGGCACAGCCTCACAAAATTTTCTTCTGAAAATGCTTTTTAAATTGTTTTACATCAGCTAGCTACATGCCAAACAGACCCCAGGATCCCCAACAAAGACTTTTTTTTAAAAAAAGACATGTGAATTCCTGATGAGAAGCCATTGTGCCACCACCTCCTCTGCCCTCCCTCCTCTCTTCCATCCTACAAAAGCTCCCCCTTCTGATCTGACTCCCCTCCTCCCTTTCTGACACTTGCAGCCTGGTTGGGGGCCACTCTCTGCAATGCCTCACTTGCATCCTTCCCTCCCAAGGGTAAGGCCAGTGACCTCCACGAGAGAACAGGTGCCACCTCCAATGGCCGGACACATCTTCTTCTCCTGGGACTGCCACCCTCTACATGCTTCCTTTGGAGTAAGTGCCCTGGAGCTTGGCTGGGGCTGTCTCCCATCCATGTCCACCCAGACCTGGACTTGGTATCAATGAACCCCTTCAGCTCTTCCCCCTCCTCATCTCTATTTTTATTTTGCTGCCTCCCCTCATTTCCTCCCCCCAGATCTTACCTTGCCAGCTTCCCCCCCCACCTGTGAATGCTGACTTAGAAGGACTCACTTGTCCTCCCTTCTCCATCCCTTCCCTTAAAAAAAACAAAAACCCTGGGGGGAGGAATGCATGAGGGAATGCTTCTCCCCCTGAATTCAGCCCAGGGCCATTCTCCACTTTTAACTCCCATAGAGTTAACTCCCATAGAGACTTGTCAGTATGTAGTTCTTTGTCCCCCCTCCCCCCAGTGTTTGAATCTTACTTCTTTCTCTACTTTTTCCAGTAATTAGTGTGTGTGTGTGTGTGTGTGTGTGTGTGTGTGTGTGTGTGTGTGGAGTGGAGGGAGAGTGAAACCTTGATGTTGTTCAAATGATTAACCAAATATGTTTGTTGATGCTGTGTGGCTTCCAAATATTAAGAAAAATAAAATAGACATAGATACTAAAAATATCATAATGGATATATGGAAGTCCTGCTTCTAGGGGATCAGCAGGACTCACTTTGGGTGGGTAATGTTATGCTGGTTACTCCCATTGGGTAAGGGCAAGCCCCCGTTGCTGTCTATTCTGTACCCACCACGACTGCACCGGACAGTTTCTGTGATAGGGCCTCATTACCTTTCCAACACCTGTAGTGACTATTGTAATTTAGAGACACATCCTTATAGGGACATAGATAATGGGAGTTTCCAAAGGATCCCTGCTGGCTAAGAGGGAGGTGTTGCAGGCAGAGAGTGGTCATGGAAGCTTGGAAAACTGTATTTGTTTGGCCAAAACCTATTACATTTACTTTTATTTAGGTGTGTCCCACATATGATTGAACCCTATTATGTCATCTCAGAAGCCAAACAGACATTTGATTGAAGCCAAAAGTGAGAGACCACAGGGGGAGACGGAAGTCCAAACAAAACATCCATGACAAAAATAATGAAGACCTTGGGTTCTGATATCAGACAGTCAACATAGGATGTTTATTTCAAGAGTTGATAAGTGGAAATTGATAAGAATTGTAATTACTACATGCTCAGATAAAGCAAACCTTGTGAAATGGATATTTTTATTGCACAAAATTTGTTGTCTGTAAGCAATAAAAGAAGAGAGTTTTCCACAGAATTATAATTATTATAGTAAACAATTTCGCATATATATCTTTATTAACTCTTCATTATTTTTGTCACGGATGTTTTGTTTGGACTTCCAAACAGGCATTTGAAGCAGAAGTAGGAGCAGCTGAGTACTGTGGACAAGCAGAGCTCCAACCAAGGATTTGAGACCTGGTTGCAAACCAGCAGCAGAAAGTGACAACAGAGTATCTGAAGATGTGAGCAATGACTATTGAAAGCTCCTACCTTACTACAATTTTGTTAGTCTTTAAGGTGCTACTGGACTCTTACTCTTTTCTACTACTACAGACAAATACGGCTACCCATCTTGAACAGAGGTTTTGCAACTGCTACCCAGCCTGGAGATGTTTAGCAATATTGCAGAAAATTGGAGGAAATTATGGCAATGATTCAAACAATATCTAGCCACCACGGTGGCTGGAGAAAAAAACCTGACAAAGTAAAACCATCCATATCATTGCATATGGTAGGAGAAGTAGTTTGCTGAAGGAGAACAGATAAAGTTCAGTGTAATAATGAAAAAATTGGAATAGTAT
The DNA here is from genome assembly GCA_029375565.1 of Gekko gecko. Classification (NCBI taxonomy): domain Eukaryota; kingdom Metazoa; phylum Chordata; class Lepidosauria; order Squamata; family Gekkonidae; genus Gekko; species Gekko gecko. The sequence continues at coordinate 219,583,612 of JAPDNY010000001.1, forward strand.
TGTATGCCCCCAAAGACTGAGACATCTGAAAGGCAGTAAATGGATGAAAGTATAGACCAATATTGCACAGAGCTAAACAAAAAACAAAAAAACAAACTCTGATCAGGGACAACATTATATGTGGCATTAAGAAGAATGCAATAAGGGAAAGACTGTTACAGGAAAAGGATCTCACCCTGGAAAATCTCTTTTTAAGATTTGTAAAGCAGCGAAGGCACAAGCAAAAGAACTGAGGCCTGCTGAAGAGACTGTCCATGCAATAAGCAAGCAGGAATAGAGACAGCAGAAAGTACAGCAACCATTTAGGGAAGCACCTGGGGGTGGATGCAGAGGTATGAAAAGTGTGCAGAAGCTGTGGCATGCAGCATGACTGTAAACAGTCTGCTGCTTTTGGGAAACTCAGTTACAACTGTGGGAAACAATAACAAAAACAGCATTGATAAAAAGGTCAGGAACTTCCAGGTCTGCAACCAGGTGACAGTGTGCATCAAGAACTACAGTCCTATTGTGTGGGATCAGCAGGGTACAGACTTCTATTGCCAACATCCAGGTGGTAGCTGGGATTACAACTGATCTCCAGGCAGCAGAGATCAGTTCCCCTGGAGAAAATGGTTTCTTTAGAAAGTGGATTCTATGGCACTGTACCCCATCAAAGTTCCTCCTTTCCCCAAAACCCACCCTCCTCAGGTTCCACCCCCAAAATCTCCAGTTATTTCCCAACCTGGATGTGGCAACCCTAGGTACAGTTGAAAAAAGTGTTACCCAAATTGGTAGTCTCCTAATTAGTGGTGGAAATTAGCTTAATGGAGACACGCAAGGGGGGTTAATTTAGGGATCTCCATCAATGTATACCAGGATCGTTCTCTTAGAGAACTCTCAAAATAAACCAATCAGATGTTCAACTGGAAGTGTTTTTATTGAGAAATAAAGTCTGTGGATAAGGCTTGTGAAACGGCCTGCATTTCATGGAGCAAAGATGGGAGGAAGCTCACACACAAGTGGGGGTGTATGCTGAAGGACACACACACAGCTGTGGAGCTGAGTGCTTACCTTTATAGGGAAATTATTTCCTGGGACTATGTTGAGTGGCTGCTCCAAAAAACCCAGAAAGATTTGGGTGAACCTTTGATGGCGCTTGCATTCTAGCTGTAAATTTTCTGTGATGACCGTTTGATTTAGGAACAGGAAAGCTATCAGGGTTGTTAGTTGCTGCTAAACTGGGGTAATCTGGTCAGGAGGAAACAAGGATGAGATTAAATCAAGGTGATGTGACATGTTTTTATGGGAAACCATTTGTCCTTTACTTCACCTCCTCAGGATGCAGGGAGGATGTTAGACCTCACTCCCAAATATTTTTCCAGGCTAATCTTCTGACTGGAATCCCCTTTGGGGTCATTTCTGAGCAAGGCAGAATGTTGAATGTATATTTGGAGTGATAGTATATTTTAAAATACATTTTATTGAGCATTTAACCAAAGTGGAATCATAGAGTTGGAAAGGGCCATACTGACCATTTCGTCCAACCCCCTGCCCAATGCAGGACCACCCTAAAGCATCTCTGACAAATATTCATCCAGCCTCTTCTTGAAAGCTGTCAGTGAAAGGGAGCTAACCACCTCTCCAGGCAGCTGATTCCACCTTTGAACTGCTCTGATCGTGAAAAGTTTTTTCCTAATATCCAACCGATACCTTTCTGCATGTAATTTAAACCTGTTGCTTTGGGTCCTATCCTCTGCTGCCAACTGGAACAGCTCCTTGCCCTCCTCCAAATGACAGCCTTGCAAATATTTAAAGAGCAATCATGTCCCTCCTCAGTCTCCTCTTTTCCAAACTAAACATTCCCAAGGCCCTTAGCCTTTCCTCGTAGAGCTCAGTCTCCAGACCCTTGATCATCCTTGTTGCTCTCTTCTGCACCCTCTCAATTTTGTCCACATCCTTTTTGAAGTGAGGCCTCCAGAACTGCACACAGTACTTGAGATGCAGCCTGACCAAGGCAGTATACAGAGGGGCTATGACCTCCTGTGATTTTGATGCTATGGCTCTTTTAATACAACCCAAGACTGAATTTGCCTTTTTTACCACTGCATCACACTGACTGTAATGTCTCAACTGTAACTGAGCCTATTCTGTGCCATGTTAAGCTTGATTCTATGCAGAGGATCGTAAGCTGTAACATTTCTATTGGTCGTTCCTATGGAATGGTTTGAAGCAACCAATCACAATTGTACATATGTTTATGGAAGGAACAGACCTGATTGGCCTTTATCTCTGTTATGCCATTGGATGTTAACTTATCTGTGGGTGTGGCTTAGACAGCCTGGATCATTTAAAAAGGGAGCTGTGCTCCACTTGTTGTGTGTTGTCATTGTGTTCTAATTGTCTAGTTGCTGTTACAAATAAAGCTGAATCACTTTGCTGAAATCACTGCCTCTTGTTGAGTTGCATACTTAACACTGACTGCTCATATTTAGTTTACAGTCCACTCTTACCCCAAGATCTCTTTCGCATACACTACTCCCCAGAAATGTACCCCCCTTCAGGTATTTGTGCTTGACATTTTTGTGGCCCAGATGTAATACTGTGCATTTATCTTTGTTGAATTGCATCCTCTTTGCAACTGCCCACTTCTCCAGAGTATTCAGGTACTGTTGAATTTTAACTCGATCTTCTTGGGTGTTCGCTACTCCTCCTAATTTGGTATCATGAGCAAATTTAATGAAGCCCTTCTACCCCTTCATCCAGATCACTGATAAAAGTATTGAAAAGTACAGGGCCCAAAACCAAGCCCTGCAGCATCCCGCTGGACACCTCCCTCCAATCTGATGAATCGCCATTGACCACCACTCTTTGGGTGCGGTCATCTAACCTGTTCCCTGTCCACCAAACTGTCCTATAGTCCAGTCCACAATCTTCCAGTTTGCCCATCAGAATGTCATGGGGAACCTTATTAAAAGCTTTACTGAAATCCAGGTAAATCACATCAACATAGTTCCCACGATCCAGTAAGCTTGTCACACTATCAAAGAAGGAAACCACATTGGTCTGACAAGATCTGTTGGGGACAAAACCATGCTGACTTCCCCGGATCACTAAGTGGTCCTTCAGATGCCTATAGATTGATCCCTTTAAAATCTGCTGTAATATCCTCCCAGCAACAGAAGTCAGACTGACTGGCCTGTAGTTTCCCAGGTCATCCTTCTTCCCTTTCTTAAAGATTGGGATAACATTCACTCTTCTCCAATCTTGTGGCACATCCCCAGTCCTCCAGGAGGCTTTGAAGATGATGGACAGAGGCTCTGCAAGTTCCTTAGAAAGTTCTTTGAGCACTCTTGGGTGCACACCATCTGGCCAAGAGAATTTGTATTCATCCAGTGCAGCCAGGTGCCACTCCACAACCTCCCTGTCAATGTCAACTGGACACTCAGGTGTCCTGTTATGTCCTATACCATCTCTTGATGGGCTCGAGTTCTTCTGGGTGAAAAGAGAGGCAAAAAAGTCATTAAGCCTGTCTGCTTTTTCTCTTTCCTCCACCAGAGTTTCTCCTTCTACACCCAAAAGTGGTCCAATTGCCTCTTTTACCTTGCGTTTGCTTCTCACATATCTGTAGAAGTTTTTCTTATTGTAGCGAGCCCCCCTGGCCAGACCCAACTCATACCGAGCTTTGGTTTCTCTGATGGCTGATTTGCAGTACCTAGTAACTCTCATATACTCCTCTTTAGAGGTCTGACCTTCCCTCCATTTCCCTCCATTTCCTTTTTCTCCCTTAGCTTATTCTGAAGCTCTTGGTTCATCCACATCATTTTCTTGGAGCCCCTACCATGTTTCCGTCTTGCTGGAATAGTGAGGGCTTGAGCTTGCAAAAGCTCATGTTTGAGAAGAGCCTACCCTTCACTCACTCCTTTCCTTTCCAGCACACTCCCCCACAGAATGACTTGCATCAAGCCTCTGAGTTCGTTGAAGTCGGCCCTACAATCTAACCTACAAGTCTGGCTGCGAACTTCCTTGACCCCCCCATAGCAACTGGACATGGTCACTTCCCCCTAAGGTCCCCACCACCCTCACCCCATCTACCAATTCTTCCCTGTTGGTTAATATTAAGTCTAGTATGGCTGAGCCCCTTGTAGCTTCCTTCACCACTTGAAAAGGAAGTTGTCAACCAGACAGGTCAGGAAGTTGAGTGATTCTTGTCACTTTGTTGAGCCTGTCTCCCAGCGCACATTGGGGAAGCTGAAGTCTCCCATAATTATAAGGTTCTGATAAGAACATAAGAGAAGCCAATATTGGATCAGGCCCATGGCGCATCTAGTCCAACACTTTGTCACACAGTGGCCAAAAATACCAGGTGCCATCAGGAGGTCCAGCAGTGGGTCCAGGACACTAGAAGCCTCCCACTGTTGCCCCCCCCAGCACCAAAAATACCTTGCATCACTTGCCCCAGCCTGAGAGTTCCTATCTGTATCTTGTGGCTAATAGCCACTGATGGACCTCTGCTCCATATGTTTATTTAATTCCTGCTTGAAGCTGCCTATGCTTGTAGCTGCTGCCACCTCCTGTGGCAGTGAATTCCATGTGTTAATCACTCTTTGGGTGAAGAAGTACTTTCTTTTATCTATTCTAACCAGACTGCTCTAACCTGTCTAACCTGTCTGGATACTCTACCAATCTGTTCAAGGATGGCGGCATCCATTTCCTGCCCCTGGTCAGGCAGTCTGTAGCAGACTCCAACAACAATACCCTTTGTTCTACCTCCCCTTATTTCCACCCATATACTTTCCATGGGGCTGTCAACCACATTCTCCAGAAGTTCCTGACATTCTAGCCCTCTCTTCACATACAGCGCCACTCCGCCTCCTCTTCTACCCTCCCAGTTTTTCTTGAACAACCTATAGTAGTCAAATAAATAAAATACCATTTAGGACATGTAGGTTAGCCCATGAAAGCAATTCCAAGAACTTAAGGCCAGATTTGTTAATAACCTTGTCCCTAGAAGAACGGTCCAATAGGGACGCGTGAGCAGCATTAGAGAGTTTGTACTAGCTCTTGTGTCTAAGGCACCTGATCCAATTCTAGCATTGAAGTCACCACCTAATATAAAATGTGCATTGGGAAACTGAGAGGTTAAGACTTCAATGGAGGCTCCCAGAGAATCCCAGAGACTTCCATTAGGCTTATACTTAGAGATATTTGGAGGTATATACACATTAATACATATAAGATTACCAAAATTAAGACCTTTGATTAGTAAAATTTGAAAATTACTTGGACAACTGTTTTCCAATATTTGTAATTCGACATCTAGATCTACTGTTATAAAAATTGCCAAACCTCCAGAACCCCGACCTTTTGAATGGGATTTAACTGCGGGGACTTGTAAGGTCCTGTAACCCTTAATAAAAAGCTGTTCTAGATCCTGACTCCAGGTTTCCTGGAGAAGAATTATATGATACCCTTGCAGGAAATCTAGAAAATCTGGGTCTTGGAGCTTATTTCGCCACCCCCCAAGATTCCAAGACAAAAACTTTAGTTGTCAGACTTCATGTGCTATCTCGTTTAGGTTACCCTCGGGATCTAAAAATATACATCCATTTTGAGTGGCCCACCAATTACCCTTTGACCACCAAATGGCTTGCTGGGATGCTGTCCATGGCTGTCACTATGATTTCCCTCTAGTTGTCTGATTACGGGGCTTTCAACTGCAGCATTTGGATTTGGTGCCACATTATCAGTTTCTGCAGCAAAGGACAGTCTTTGAGATGTCTCATTTTCTTTTGCTTTCCAAAGTTCAGTTTTTAGCCAGTCCAATCCTGATATAATGTCTGTTTGTTCCTCTTCAGGCATTTTTGGAAAGGATTTGATTAAGTCCCCTTCGATTGAATTTTCCAGATAAGAGCAGCTTCTATTATTATCAATGTCCATGGGTGTTCCAGTTGAGTTACTTTTAAGGTGCATGTCAGCACTTGAAGATGGTAACTTATGGACGTAAGCCCTTTTGTCAGACACTGTAGATCTTGTGTGCTTTTCTTTAGGAAGCAAAGGAGTGATGATAGTATTAACAAAAACCCTAGTTGGTAGAATTCCTCTTGACAACAAATAGCTCCTGTGTTTCAGGATCAGTGTGGGCAATTTGGGGGTCTTAAAGTTCAGCAGCAGTCTCTGTACTTCGTATGTACTAGGTAGTACTTGTAATGAGATTAAGTCGACTGCATCATTGTATTCTGGGAAAAGGGATTGCAGGTGAAAAACAGCCTGTTTTACAGACTTCCAATTGGGCATCATACCCTTGTAGTAGCTCGCTGTGATACAGACTTTGAGAGCTTGCAAAGTCAAGTTGTAAAATCTCTTGCTACAGGTTAACTTTTGTCCTGAGCTGTCATCTTTTGTTAGCTTTTGTCCTGTGTTTTCCTCTTTTAGAGTAGTGCCTGAGTATAAAACATCAGCTGCACTGTCAGCCACACTTGGGAGTACCGCTGGGCTCACTAATTTAGCTAACAATTTAGTAATCCCTTCAAGATTGCTTCTTATTCCATGTAACGCCTCAAATATACATTTGACAGTCTCTGCAGTTAACATACATAAATCTTCCCCTAAGTTGTCAGGCAGCCCTGCTTTCAAAGATAATTGCTGAAGCGTTTGAGTATCCAAATTATACTCTGGAGTAGAAGCTGAATCAGGAGGAGTGTCTGAATTATACTCCAGAGTAGTAGCTGGGTCAAGAGGAGCATATCTGTTTGAAATAGGAATATTAAAAACTAGGGTTTCCCTGGTTTCCTTAGTTGCAAAGTAATCCTTTATCTTCTTCTGGTTACATGCTGGAAGAGGAGTTATATCTCGGGCTCTCTTACTTCCTTTTGTTGAATCCATCCTACTTATGAGAAGGCTGCAGGAGTATGTTTCCTTAAGGTAAACTAGCTGTAATATTGTTGTTATATTCTTGTGAACTGTTGTAATGTTGATATATTGTTGGTATATTCTTGCAAGCAGCCTATTGCAATTGAGGCAAGGTGTCTGAGAAACTCTATTCAAGTGTTTTCTATGTTCAAGCTGCTGTTTCTCATAACACACTTCCCAGGCTTATCTCAACAATAAAACTTGACGCTTCGGGCGAGGCTGTAGGAGTGAGATTAGAGTTCAAATGTTCAGGAGCAGCCAGCCCAAAGATGTAAACTGCAATATCTACCGAAGGTAAATTACAAAGACATAAGGAGCAAAGTGGGAGTAAAGAGAAATAAAGTAACTTGCGGAGCGTTGTTAATCAGTGCTGCAGCCTTGGCGCCATCTTGTCCTCCCTTGCAGCAACTAGGTTTATACTGTAAGGAAGAGGCCCTTAATATTAACTTTGAAAAAACCAAAGTGTTGGTCTTTAGAAACAGGGCTCAAATATCCTCCTGGAGCATACTTGGCAATTCAATAAATCAGAGTAGTACCTTTAAGTATTTAGGGATTACGTTTAGAGAGAATCTGAACTGGAATGCTCACATTGCCACAGTAAAAGTTTCTGCGACAAGGATTGTGGGTTCCATTCTGAGGTTTTATTATACCAAGGGAGGTTTTCTTATTGAGCCTGTTATTAAATGATTTAAAAGTAAGGTCATACCCCACCTTTTGTATGGTGCTGAGGTTTGGGGATGGAAAGAGGATTTACTCACTAGCATTGAAACAATTCAAAACCAGTTTTTAAGGCGTATCCTGGCTCTTCCCAAGGGAACATCAGTTGCTCTGATGAGAGCAGAAACTGGTCTGCCTTCCTTAAGGGTGCGGGTGCATCTTGTGGTTCTAAAATCTTGGAAGAAAATCAGAGTTGCTGGCATCGACTCTTTCAGCCAACTAGCCTTTAACTCAATGCTATCTTTAGACTTAGATTGTGCCTGCTTTCTTAATAATTTACTATTAAGATATTCCATTCCTGACGACCTTCTTAGTTCTTCAACAAACAATTCAGAACTTAGAGAATGGGTATTTAAGCAGGATGCTCTGTTAGACAGACAGTTAATTTTAAAATCACAGTCTGCTACCTGGTTCAAATCATTTAAGAATGACCATTTTAGATCACCCTACCTGGTTAATATAGATAATCATAACCTCAGAGCAGCTTTTACATCTTTGCGTTTTGAATCTATGCCAACGGCTGTATTAGCTGGCCACTATAATAGAACACCCAAGGAACAGCGTTTATGTATTTATGGTTCTTCTGTTATTGACGATCTTCCCCATTATCTCCTTGAATGCTCTTTGTATACCCAATGTTGTGTATTAAACTGTGAATTAAGCCTATACTTTACTGTGTTAAGCTTCAGGCTAAATGTGGCACTTCATCTGTCGCATTACCATTGGCTGGTTTCTGCGAAACCTCTGTAAATATCCAATCACTGTGTGAAAATGTATCTAAGATTGGCCTTTATCCCTGTGTTTTGATTGGTCCTTAACATATTCTGGGAGTGGCTTTGAAAGCCCGGGATAGTTTAAAAAGGGAGCTGTGCTCCACTGGTTGTTGTGTGTTCCTGAGTTGGTGTTGCCGTTCAATAAAGCTGAAATCACTTGTTGAGCTTATTCCATTGTTGAGTCTCATACTTAACAATTGGCAATGAGGATGGGATCCTAGAGTGGGTAGGCAGCCCCGCTGAACCAAGACCACGATGGCAGACGAGGACGCACACCCGGCCGAGCCGGCTGAGGCTCCACGAGCAGTAGTGGCAGCACCGTCAGCCCCGATGGCCATCAATCCGCCGTTCGAAGCGTTCGACCCGGCAATGGCGGACTGGGACTCTTACCTGGCACAGTTTGAGTTCCACCTCCAGGTGAACCAGATCACCGATGAGGCGAGAAAGAAGGCGATGCTCCTGAGCTCCTGCGGCAAGGCCGTTTCCGACATCGCCCGGTCCCTGGTCACCCTGACTGAACTGAGTGTGGCAACATGGGCTGATATCACGGCCAAACTTAAAGGCGATTTCTCGCCGCAACCGTCTAAAATCGCAAGCCGGCATGCTTTTTACAAGCGGTGCCAAGGGTCATCTGAATCAATAACCGAGTTCGTCACTGCCTTACGGAAGGCGGTGAGGCCAAGCGATTTCACTGACTTGGAAGAAGCCCTTCTCGACTGTTTGATGTGCGGCCTTCGGGACAAGCACCTTCAACAGTGTCTCTTCGCCCACACCCAACTCACGTATGCGGTAGCCTACGCCGAGGCCATCGCCGCAGAGGCTGTTGACAAGTCGACGCGAGAGGTTCGACAGCAGCAGACCCAGGTCAGCAAAGAGCCTGCAGTTCACCAACAGTCCACCAGCGAGTCCGACAGCAACGCTGATGGCATGTGCTGAACTTGAGAGACACACCCACCGCAGACCAGACCGAGAACTATAATGACCCGTCCCTGCGCCGGCTGTGGCGGTAAGCATGACAGAGACCTCTGTTGGGCAAAGGAGCTGATCTGTCACTCCTGTGGAAAGAGAGGTCATCTGGCCCGAGTTTGTCGAGCGGCCAGGAAATCGCCACCGTCTTCGCGATGTGCAGACCCCAAGGTTCGGCCCCAAGATGACGGCAGGACACCCGACTGTCACCAGACCGACACCTGCTGCTGCCCATTGACCGTCCTGGCAACCAGTGACAAGCCCAGTCGGAAGATCCACGTCACGCTTCGGCTGGACAGCGTTCCCTGCACGATGGAGGTAGACTCCGGATCGTCTGTCACAGTCATCTCCACGCAGACATGGCAGCATCTGTTTCCGAGGTGGAGCCACCGCCGCCTGTCACCAGTGTCAACACGCCTCACCGACTTCCAGGGACGATGCATCCCATTGGCGGGAAAAGCTGCCTTCCAAGTGGAGTTCAAGGATCGGAAGGCTGAGCTGACCCTCCTGGTTGCAGAAGGTGAGAGGGTCAGTTTTTTGGGCCTTGATTGGTTCGAGGTCTTGGGCATCGCTATTACTGGTGTTAACAGCATTTGTGAAGATAAAAGGGACTCATTGTATAGAGAGTTTCCTGAAGTGTTTGGGGAAGGGCTTGGAATGTACACTGGCCCCCCGGTTTCTTTTGATTTAGACCCTTCAGTGCGTCCCATACGGCTGAAGTACAGAAAGGTACCCCTTGCTCTAAAGGCAAAGATTGAGGCGGAGCTAGACAAGCTGGTAAATCAGGGTATCCTCGAGCCGGTGCCCTATGGTCGGTGGGAAACCCCCATAGTAACACCTGTAAAGGCAGACAGGTCAATACATATTTGTGCTGATTATAAGCGTACTGTGAACAAAGCGCTTCAGCAACACTCCTACCCAGTGCCGGTGATCAGCCATGTGTTGGCATCACTGGGAGGAGGAAAAGTTTTCACTAAACTTGACCTAGCCCAAGCTTATCAGCAGTTGACCGTGGACGACGCAACTGCTGATGCTCAGACAATTGTGACCCACAAAGGGGCATTCCGGGTCAAAGATTGCAATTTGGGGTAAATGTCGCCCCGGGTATTTTCCAGGGTCTAATGGAGGGGCTTCTGCGTGGGCTACCCGGTGTTGTACCTTATTTTGATGACATTTTGATGGTGAGCTCTGACGAGTGTGAACTGATGGCTCGACTAAGAGCAGTGTTAAGCCGTTTTAAAGATGCCGGGCTACGGGTTAAGCGTTCCAAATGTGTTGTTGGGGTGGAAAAAGTCGAGTTTTTGGGGTTCCTCATAGATGCAGATGGGGTCCACCCCACACTGGACAAGGTCACCACAATACAGAACACACACCCTCCCCAGTCCAAGAAGGACCTCCAGTCCTTCTTGGGAATACTCAACTTTTATGGTGCATTTCTGCCGCACAAGGCGTCGGTCGCCGAACCTCTGCACGCCTTGCTCCACAAGGACGCCAAATGGGAGTGGGGTGAGTGGCAGAGGCGTGCTTTTGTAGCGGTAAAAGAACTTCTGTTATCGAGTGCAGTCCTAACACACTTCGATGAAAATAAACTGCTGGTGTTTGTAGCTGACACGTCCCCTTATGGGGTGGGCGCTGTTCTCAGCCACCTGATGCCAGACAGATCTGAGGCACCGATAGCTTTCTACTCGCGGTCCCTCACTAAGGCAGACAAGAACTATGCCCAGATCGACAAGGAGGGCCTCGCCCTAATCGCTGGAATAAAGAAGTTCCATGACTTTGTTTATGGGTGGCGGTTCCTCCTTGTGACTGATCACAAACCACTCCTGGGCATTTTCTCTCCGGACCGGCCAACGCCAAACATCATATCGCCCCAGATGCTAAGGTGGGCTGTGTTTTTGTCAGCTTATGATTTCGAGCTGGAGCACAGACCGGGGAAGGCTATTGGGCACACCGATGCCCTTAGCCACTGCCCCACACCACTGACTGACTCTAACGCAGAGCCAGAACTGGACATTTTGGCAATTGAGGAACTCCCGGAGGCACCGATCACCTCCTCGGACATTGCCGCTGCGTCGGCAAAGGACCCTATAATTGCCCGGGTTCTCAATTGGGCGTGGAGGGGGTGGCCGACAGGGAAAGTGGAGGTGGATTTTAAACCGTTCGTTTCCCACCAAAACGAGTTGTCTGTTGCTAAGAGATGTTTGCTCTGGGGAAGCAGGGCAGTGATTCCCTCTAAGCTCAGAGAGAGAGTCCTGGAGGCCTTGCACACCAGCCATCCAGGGATGGTACACATGAAGTCTCTCTCCCGAGGGTATGTGTGGTGGCCCAAGCTGGACGAAGACATAGAGGTATGGGTTTGGAATTGTATGGCTTGTCAGCAGTCCCGTCCAGAACCACCTCATGCTCCTGTCTGGCCCTGGGAAAAGTCAAGGAGGCCATGGTCCCACCTCCATATCTATTTTGTGGGCCCATACCATGGGCAAATGTTTCTGATATGTGTGGACTCCTACTCCAAATGGATGGAGGTTGTAAATATGAAGTCAACAGGGTCCGGGGCTGTGATCAATGCCCTATGGAGACTAATAGCAACCCATGGGCTGCCGGACTGTATAGTCTCCGACAACGGCCCTCAGTTTGTGTCGGCCGAATTTGAGGAGTTTTTGCGGAACAATCTAATCCGCCATGTGACATCGGCCCCATTTTATCCAGCCTCTAACGGGCAGGCCGAATGGATGGTACGGACAACTAAAGAGTCGCTTGGGCACCTGATTTCTGGAGACTGGAACCAGAAACTTGTCTCTTTTCTTTTGAGGCAACACATCACCCCGTGTTCAATGATGGGGAGGAGCCCAGCTGAACTTTTAATGGGCCGTAAGCTGGCTTCGTTGCTAGACCGCCTGCACCCTGACCTCGACCAGTCAAGGCAGCAGTCAGAGACCCCGGTGCAGGGGAGAGTTTTCCTTGTTGGGGACAAAGTATTTGCCCGCAATTATGGGGAGGGTCATCGGTGGCTACCAGCCATAGTCACCAAAATCATTGGTTCCAGGCTGTACGTGGTCCGGCTTCCCAGTGGACGGGAGATTCGCCACCACGTAGATCAGCTCAGGGAGCGCTGGGCAGACTCAAGCACCGAGTCGGTGCCCGAACCTGAGCTAGTCCCCGAGCAGGAGGGGCCTCCCACCGAGGAGGTGAGTGCTGCAGAAAGGGAACTGGAGTCTGGGCAGACCCCAACTCCAGAATCTGAGATCCCTGTTTGTGTTCCTCCTTCTCCTGCGAGAGAAGTTGAAAGGGTCCCCGAAGTGCGTGCCACTCCAACTCCACCATTGGAGCAGAGACCGCTGCGCCGGTCGAGCCGAAGCTGAGGTGCCCCCCCCCACCTGAAAGATTATGTATAGAAGGGTAATGCTCCATCTTAAGGGGGAGGAATTTGTTGTGTATTAAATTGTGAATTAAGCCTATACTTTACTGTGTTAAGCTTCAGGCTAAATGTGGTTCTTCATCTGTCACATTACCATTGGCTGGTTTCTGCGAAACCTCTGTAAATATCCAATCACTGTGTGAAAATGTATCTAAGAGGGAACGGTCTTGATTGGCCTTTATCCCTGTGTTTTGATTGGTCCTTAAAATATTCTGGGAGTGGCTTTGAAAGCCCGGGATAGTTTAAAAAGGGAGCTGTGCTCCACTGGTTGTTGTGTGTTCCTGAGTTGGTGTTGCCGTTCAATAAAGCTGAAATCACTTGTTGAGCTTATTCCGTTGTTGAGTCTCATACTTAACACCCAACCTAAGTTAAAATTTCTCTCTGGTATTTTATCAGTTTTAAGCTTTTACTGAATCCCTGAGAAGACTGTATTTTTGTTAGCTGATTCTAATGCTGATATATCCTATAGAATGACTTTATTTGCCTTGGCTGCAAAGAAAATATGGGCCAACGCTGTTCTTACAGGAACTAGTTAACACTGATTTTAATGGGTATGCTGTGATTCAATTAACTGTTCATAGCTTCGGTTTTATACCTTTTAAATATTATAGGCCTTTTAAATATTTTAGACTATACTCAATTTTATACAATTACCTATGTTTATAGTATTTCTCTCTGTTGTTATTTTTGGATTGTAATGGCCCATGGCTAAATACAATAAAACCTTCTTCACCTTTAAATAAAATACAGGGTGCAACAGTGGCTTAGAGGTTAAGATGCTGAGCTGCAGACCGGAAGATCTGTAGTTCAGCAGTTTGAGACCCTAGTGCTGCGTGATGGAATGAGCTCCCGTCTCTGGCCCAGCTCCTGCCAACCTAGCAGTTCAAAAGCAAGAAATTGCAAGTAGATACATAGGTACCACTTCACTGGGAAGGTAGCAGCATTCTGTGTGCCTCAGCATTTAGTCATGCCAGCCACATGACCATGGAAACATCTTCGGACAGCGCTGGCTCTTCAGCTTGGAAACGGAGATGAGCACCGCCCCCTAGAGTCAGATTCGACTAGCTTTCAAGCAAGGAAAACCTTTACCTTTAAATAAAATACAGTCTAACAATATGACAGCAAAAAACCCGCCTCACATAAAAGGCATATAACAATTACATTTTTCAATGTAAAGTCAAAAGAAAAATTTCCATCTTTTGTGGAATGGTAAGTTGTTTAAAATCCTTGGAACTAAAATCTTTCCCAACAAAGAGTAACCATTTCTTTATAAATTAAAGGGTTGTTTTGGCCTTTAAGGGAGAATTAATTGGGGCCAAGCCTGGCAGCAACCACTGGGCTACTAGATACCACACAACCTACAGGACTCATCCAGGCCTAGATGCTTGGTACTGTTCAACAGCAGCCATGCCACAAAAGCCAATGTTGTACAGCAGTTAAAATTTCAGACTAGGACCTGGGAGACCCAGGTTTGAATCACTATTCTGCCATGGTAGCTCACTGAGTTACTTTGGGCCAGTCTCACAGTCTCACCCTACCCTACTTCACAGCTAGGGCTGCCATTCTCCCAATGGGAGCAGGGGTCTGCTCGCTTTGGTGTAGTGGTTAAGTGCACAGACTCTAATTTGGGAGAACCAGGTTTGATTCCCCACTCCTCCACTTGCATCTGCTGGATGACCTTGGGCAAGCCATAGTTTTGATAAGAGCTGTTCTTGAAAAAATCAGTTTCCATCAGAACTCTCTCAGCCCCACCTACCTCACAGGGTGTCTGTTGTGGGGAGGGGAAGGGAAAGGAGTTTGTAAGCCGCTCTGAGTCTCCTTTGGGTAGTGAAGGGCAGGGTATAAATCCAGTCTCTTCTCTTCTTCTTCTTTTGGACCCTTAGATCTGCTGGCCCTGATCCAGCCATGTCATGATCTGGGCTGTGCCACCAGAGGCCTACTAGGCCTAGGGAGCCTGGCTAGCAGTACGGGAGGCTGGGCCTACAAACCCCAGAAGGCCTTGGGAAGTTTTGGCACTGATTTTGACCAATAGGGAAGAACAGGGCTGGGGAATAAAAGAACTGGTGCAAGAGAAAAAAGCTGTCCTTCCCAGGAAACAGGGCCAGAAGAGAGGCTGCTGTGGGGAAGAAACCCTCATCCTGAGGAAAGGGTGAGTAGTCTAAGGCCACTTGAGATAGTGAGCTAGGGACAGTATATTCAGACGCATTAGGGCATTTGATTTCTTTTCTTTTCACCCACTTACTGTTATTATTCTGCACGTTGTTTGTTTGACCTCCTATAAAATAAACTATTTTCATTGTTCACTCTGCCTGGTCCTCGTGCTCATTTCAGCTAAAAGGGAGGTCTAAAGGCCTCGGAGGGTGCTCTGGGCCTTCTCAGAAGAGCCTGGAACCAGAGTGGTGGCAGAACCTCGCCCCCAAAGCACCCTGTCCCTGCCAATGCATCCAGCACAATGATGTCACCTGGAGGTGATGTCATCACACAGGGTACATTGCGGGGGGGGCACTCAATCACTCAAGAAAAAACTCTATGTTGGTTTCGGTTTCGGCGTCGCGAATGGCGGCCGCTTCTCGGGACGCTCCCGGAGGCGGTTAGCCCACGCGCAGTTAGGGGGGGTCTTCGCATGTGCGAAAGACCCTAGTGAGCCTTAGGCAAAGGCTCCGAACCGGGGGCGCTTGGGGAGTAGCCTCTTTGCCGGCAGACAGCCGGGAAATTGAGGCTTTCTCCCCGCCCCAATCAGCCCCACTGCGGCGTGCCCGTAATGGGACTTAGCGGCGCCACCGATTTCCAGGAGTGAAGACAGCGCTATGGTTTAACATAAAAAGAAGAAGTAGCATCGAATCGTGAGTTGAAGATCTATTTTGAAGCGTAAATCGGAGCCCCCCTGCATGCGTATAAGCGTTGGGAGGAGGGAGGAGTTCCCACCCCCTTTGAGAAGCAAGATCTACAAAGGGAGCGCGAAGGGGGGCAGAGAGAAAAAAAAAGTGTTGGTGAAAGTACCGTTGGGGTTGCATGGAAGACTGCGATCATCTTAGCTTCCTGGGGGATGCGGCACGAACTTTTTAAAAGTAAACAAAAAAACAAAATGTCGATAATGGAAAAAGTCCTGCAGACACCGGAAGAGAAGAGAGGAGGGACTTCCGGTCCAGACAGCCCCCCCAAGAGCTTGCTGTCAATCAACAGGAAAAGGAGATGCTGTGCCCCCTGCTGGAACAATTGCAGAAAATCAACGAAACTCTGTTCAAAATGGAAAGTGTTCTCATCAGTCGACAGAAACAGATATCGGAAACAACTAGAAAGATGATGGAGATCGAACAGAAATCGAATCTGATTCTAGGTTTCCAGGGCGTTAAAGAAGAAGAGAAAGAAGATCTCGGATCTACCTTGACAAATGTCTTGGCACCCCTAACTGGCAGTGAAGCGATAAAGTTAAAAGAAGAGGTGGATAAGGCTCCCAAAGCCTATTCCGCTTTTACAAAAGAAAATATTCTGCCAGTAGAAGGGGATGTTGAGCATAGCAGGCAACAAACTGGAGATCTAATTTCATCTGAAGAGTTTATGGAGCCCTGGAAGCTTGAAGGCCAGAGAAAAGAAAGAGAAAAGAAAGAAGACGGATTTCATCTTCAAAATACAGAAACTTCTGAAGAGACACGCCAGCAGGGAGGAAGATGCAGCATTCAAAACTGGGACAAGTGAAGAAGATAGCAGCCCAGGGGAAAGTGGTGATGGAACGGAAGACTTCAAAGTTAAAATGGACTCAATCCATAACTGGAAGAGATTTAAAAAGAAGATACTTTGAGGACTGTTCGTGTAACATCTGGAAGGAGCTGTTTAATTACTAACCCCAATGGACTTTACTAACTGCATTAACAGAGTGACTTTGGACTTTGCAATAGTTAAAAAGAAGATCTTCTAACCATGATAGATGCCAAAATTGGTATTGGTTATTAACCTAAACTAACCCTTACTAACAGAAAAAAATTTCACTCCATCTTTCTCTTTCTCCATCTGTCTACCCTTCCCGTTTCTTATAAAAAGAATAAAATTCTCTCTTTTTAAGAGAGTTTTACAAAAAAAAAGAAAAAACTCTATGTTTACCATAGAATTTTTCCTTGAATGATAGAGCATTCCCTGCAAGAAGCCCCAGAGGAGAACTGGGACACACACACCCTTGGCAGCCAAGTAAGACCTGGCAACCCTATTCACAGTGTTGCTGAGAGGATACAATTGGGAGAGGAGAATGATGTAAACTGCTTTGGGCTTGCATTGTGGAAAATGGCGGCATATAAATGCAGTAAATAAATAATACAGCTGAAGTTGGGAGGCAGATAAAAGGTAGGTTGGTTGGTGGGCAGAAGGAGAGAAAGCAGCAGAGAAAGGTGAGGATATGACGACTACCAGGTCAGGAGAAGGGAAAAGGGAAATAGAATAGGGAAGGGGATACAGGGGGGAAATGTGACGCCCCCTCATAAGTCATTGTGGGTTTCCTCTGGGGAATGGCCCTCTCCTGTCAAGTTCTGTAATGGAGGAGGATGCGCCAGGCTCAATGATGATCACTGGAGATTCAGGAGAGAAGGAAGCAGGAAAGGGGGAGAGGCTATGGGAACTGCCAGAGGGGGAAAATGGGAAACAGTGGGGGAGGGAAAATGAGATGCCCCCCGCAAGTCTTTGTGGGTCCTCACTTATAAATAAATAAGAGGTGCAAGGCTATCCTTTAAACAAATATCTTGGAATAAAAACTCCAGCAATAATCCCAATTTAATCCTAATAGTAATCACAATAAAAAATTCAAATTGGAAAAGAAGGAGATGCAGCTGTAATTCTCTCAATGAAGACTCATTTCTCTGTCACTGGTTTACATAAATTCCAACCCAATCGTCTGCTTGTCAAAAATAAAAATGAGATTCCTTAAAAATGCACAATTATGACTTTCTTATGCAAGTGAGTACGGATTAGGAATGGAATGGAAACAAATGGCCAAGGCATTATGGAGCATGCCCCAGCTATACTCAGACTCTGGATGGAATTCTTATTAGTAACCAAATGCATAACAAAGCAGTGAAGCAAAGTGATATTGCTCCAAATAAAGGGGAGAGCTCCTGAACTTAGTTTCTGAGTAAATACACCCCATCACAAAAGAATCTTTTGTCAGTATTTCAAACTGTTTCAAAATATATGTTGTCAAAGCAACAGGTCATTAAGGTATCCACAATTAGATATGTTTGTATTCTTGTTTTCTGTTTGTGCTGTGTTATTCCTCTGCTGATCACCTATGACTATTTTGCCATTGAAGAAGTCTGACCTCAGCGATATGAGATATTTGGTTTGAAAGTAAAGGAGGGGGAAAGAGGGTATACATTTGGTAAATGAATGGTCTTTTCATATTGTGGTCTTCATGGTCATCAAGTGATTTTGTTAAAGCTATCCTAGGCCCCATTCACACGGAGCATTTGCCCCGCTGAAGGCACAGTAGCCCTGTGGACTTTCCATGTGCGATCATACCAGCACATCTGGGAGGCGTAGCACTTCCATGGCCAACCTGCGGCTTCCCATGGAAAACATGGAGTAAAAAACTACTAGGATCAAAGTACTAGTTTCCGGAAACCTCGGGGCAAAGGCCGGCGTCTGATCGCGGGAGCGCCAGTATCCTGCGGCTTCCAATGCCGGCCCATGTCCCGGGGTTTCCAGATGTTGTAAGCTTCCATGGGATGCGCACCAACGCTGAATGAGGCATGCGCATATGCAAGACACCGACAGTGGCCTGCCCCCCCCCAAAGGCACATACGTCCTTTGCTACAGCGCGGCTTGCTACTCTGCTGTGCTGCTTTTTTGCCACGCTGTAGCAGTGCTGTGTGATCGGCGCTGGGCGCCGGAGCGTGGCAACCCGGTGGCCCGTGTGATCGAGCTACCACACCTTATTTTGCTCCAGGGCGAACTGCCACACCTCCCCCCCACGTTTTCTGGCCCATATGACCGGGGCCCTAAATTGTAGGAATTGCCAAAGAGAGACCTATGGGTGTGATAAAATTAATCCTGTATATCAACTTCAGTGGAGAGATTAATAAGACCAATTCACATGTTACGAAGTCCTTGTAGCTGGCTGAAGGACTTAAAATTAAATAGAACAAAGTTTGAGTCCAGTGGCACCTTTAAGACCTACAGAGTTTTATTCAAAGTGTAAGCTTTCATGTGCAACGCACACTTCTTCAGACAAATTGGAACAAAATCTCTTCAAGGGCTGCTTAGAGGAAAAAAAGAGGGTGGGAGCAGCTGTTAGGAGGGGCCACACAGAACCAAGATGCATATACAGAGCTGAAATTGATCAAGTGGCTGATAAGATCAATGGATGGCAGCAAATTAGTACGTAAATACAAGAGTTAACAAAGAGATGTGAGAATGAAGCTTGGAGTCCAGTGGTACACTTTGAATGACAGCTTACACTTTGAATGACAGCTTACACTTTGAATAAAACTTTGTTGGTCTTAAAGGTGCCCTGGACTCAAACTTTGTTCTGCAGCTTCAGAGCAACACAGCTACCCACATGAATTACAAGTAAATAGATATTCTGGGAATTTCATGCTCAGAATTTAACTCCCAGCCATGTGCAAATCAGATTGGATTGGAAATGCAGTAGTTGAGGCAAGGGAGTTTAAGTCTTCCTCTCCTATGCTGTTTTCTTCACCTGAAATGGCCCTGGGGAACCACTGTTTATGCTGGTGGTGAAAGTTACATGGAAGCATCACTATATGCAAGTTTATCCAAAAGGCCAGACAGAGGCTTCTGGGGGCTTTTTCGGTTAGGAAAATACAGGAAAGGGGCCTTGAACCTGTTCTTGCCATACAGTACAGCTCCAATCTGAATCAGGCCCACTCACCTGAGATCTAAATTCTGAGTTTAGAACTCTCAAACTGTATCTGTAGACAGCCCACTTGAGGAACATGCAGACTTTTTAATTGGTGAATGGGTCTCAGCCATTTCCCTTTGGATGCCTGTAATAGATTCCTACATGTTACATTTTTTAATCCCTGGGTGCCTATTTCCACGTATATATATATATCGTGCTGCCTAAACCTCTTGCTAAACTGAAACTGTCACATGGAATGAAGCTCTTTGAAAGTGAAATTTAATTACTACTAGGAATAAGGTCCATTGTGGAAACAAATATAACGAGCTCTAGAAAGAGGCTCTGGAAGAGTGCCAAGGCCTTGGACACTCAGCGTCAATTTGCTGTGGCAACCTCAGCAGGGTATAATGACACAGAGTCCACCACTTTCTCAAGAGGAACTGATCTCTGCTACCTGAAGAGCAGTTGTAATTTTGATTGATCTCCAGCCCTCACCTGGAGATTGGCAACAATTGTTACCCAGGAGGAAATGGCTAGTTTGGAGAGTGGAGTCTATGGCATTGTACCTGTCTGAAGTCCAGTCCTTCCTCAAACCCCACCCAGGGCCAGCCCCAGGTGTCTGGTTGCCCTAGGCAGGACAGCTTGGGGCGCCCACCCCACCATGTACAAGTTCTAACCCCCGCCCCTTACCTCCCAGCACCGGCTTTCCCTCCCAGTCCTTCCCTTTGAGAGCCCGCTGGAGCACTCTTTGCTGCTGACCGCCACCCCCACCTTCTCTCCCCCCCCAGGGGGGAGGGTGGGCAAGCTCTGCCACCACCTCCTGAGCCCTGCCGGGCGCTCTTCGCTGCTGGCGGTGGCGGGGTGGCAGCAGCAGTGGCGGTGGCGGGGAGGGTTTTTCATGGGGGCCGGGGGGCGTTTGGCGCCCCTGTGGGCCCAGCGCCCTAGCCGAGCACCTAGCTCGCCTAGTGGGCAGCCGGCCATGACCCCACCCTCTCAAGGCTCCATCCTTCAAATCCCCAGGATAGGATCTCTCCTTGGACCGGCCTCTGGCTCTGCTTCAGCCTCTCTCCTGCCCAAAAGAACAGGGAAACTTCCATTCATTCCCCAGTCCAGCCGACTGTGGAGTGGCTGAATTTCTGCTGCCTCCCAGGGTTCCCCATGCCTCTGGCTTGTGGCCTAGCTGGAGTCTATATTGATGCTGGCCTGCCCTTTGGGACAGTCCCTCTTTTCCCACACTTTTTGGCCTTGGGGCACCTGTTTGAGATCCAACCCCACCTCAAACCCCACCCTCTCCAGGCTCCACCCCTCAAATCCCCAGGAATCTCCCAACCTGGAGTTGGCATTGGCAACCCCGTCTTCTTCCCAGCTAACCATCAACCTACTGTTATCTCCCCCTCTGAGGGAGAGGCTTCCTATTGCCTCCATTGTTCTCTATGGTGGGAAAATAGAGAACAATGGAGGGAATAGGGGCAACCTGTTTGGGGGCCCATAGAATTGGACCCCATGATCCAATGTTCTTGAAACTTGGTGGGTATCTTGGGGAGAGGCTCCATCAGCTACCCTGTGAGTTTGGAGCCTCTCCCTCAAACCCCCTCCCCTCCAGCCCCAGAATATACCCTATGTTTTCACCATTGACTTCAATGGCCCATAGGATATAATGGGGCCAAAATGCCACCAAATTTCTTTCATTCTCTCCTTTTCTTCTCTCTTTTTCCTCTTTCCCTCCTTCTTCTCTTCTCTTTTTTCCTCCTTTCCCTGTTTTCCTCCTTCTTCCCTCTCTTTCTTTCCCTCCCCTCCCCTTTCCTTTACTTTCTTTCCCTCTTTCCTTCTTTCTACTCTCTCTCTTTCCTTCCCTCTTTCCTCCTTCTGTGGCCCAACTCTCATGAGAAGGAGTTTAAACTTTAAACCCCTTCTCTCTTAGCTCCCCCACCCAGACCAGCTGGGGAAGGGAAGGGGAGGCTTTTGAAGATGCCTCCCCCCCTTTTGCTTCCCCTTCTGACATCACTTCCGGTGATGTCAGGGGGCATGGCATATGCTAATAGCCTAATAGATCATTAGCATACCATATGCTAATGAGCTCCTGCAGCTGTTTTTCTATTAAAAGACCCCTATCTGTAATGCTTATTGTTTATATAGAATATACTTGCAGTTCCATCCATAAGCTTTTGGCCATAAACTGGAAACAGAAACAGTGCACCAGAACTGGCTGAAACCAGCTTATGAGCTTCTCTTAAAGGGACAACTTCTCACATCACAGTATCCTTAGAGTTAGTCTTTACTGAATTGAACCAGTTAGTGAAAAGTTTTCTGGCCAGTTCTCTACATCACATACTTGCCAAGACTCTGCTCTGCCATCTCATTCATTAGGAGCTGGCAGGGGATGAGAATAGGCATCCCTGTCATGGAGGCATCCATCCTATCCAGCTATTGACTAGTGTGGGGGGGAACAGCACCAACTACTTCAGTATCATAATCATAAACATTCCTTTAGTGTCCCAATCCCCTCCCAAAGAGAGCCCGATCCACAGTTTTAGAAGCACTGCTATGGAACCAGATTTCAGCAAGTGTTTTTCCCCTCTGTCAAATCATGAAAGAGCTATGATCAGAAACCCTCCAAGTACATGGGGAACTCATATTTCCCTCATCTCTCTTTTAAAGAACTATAGCTCTGTCCCAGGAAGGATGTGGTACCTCTCATCAATTATCTCACAGCCCTGACTTCCATGTGTCAACAGCACACATACAGACAGGAAATAAATATTTTAAATAATTAAGTGTAAACATTACATGCATAAATATGCACACAGTGAACTTTCACTTGACTTTTTCTTCTGGGTTGATACAGAGATTAAATTTAAGAAAGAAATTCAATTTTTTGTCAGATTATGAAATTATATATCCTTATTTTGTCTTTTTTAATAGTCGGCCTCAAAGACAAAGAAGAGAAACACATGGAGAATCACACAAGCAAGGCAGGTACGCTACTAAAAACAAAGTGTTGTGATAGTTATTCATACTCATCTCTTGCATTCCATACTCAATGGAAGTCAAAGCAAAATGCCTGAAGCAAAAATACTGCAACCGAACAAAGGATTATGCATGGAGCTACAGCATTCCCAAAAGACAGCAGCACACTCTGCTTCATTCTTTTCTTGTTTACAAAGTTCAAGAATATAATACATAATCTAAAAATTATAATATTTACAATTATATAATATTCATATTCTTTTAATTTTTGACACATCAAGAGATCAATAGTAATTATTGTTTCCTAAATCTGATAACTATTAATTTATTTCTTATGATCTGATAACCAGTCAATTCACAAAAAGACTGTGCAATTTATAGAAATCAGTTGACAAATACAACTCCTTACTCCAAAAATTTTAAAAAGTTTCCAGAGTTTTTTAAAAGGGTGATTTTTACACATCTACCTCTTAATCTTACTGATTCAACCTCTCATCATTGTGCCAGATAATCAGAATGGTGAGGCTGATTGAATGTCTCTTTATATATAAGTGAATATATATCTCACAGTTTTGCCACTCAGGCTTTATACATTTCCCCAGCATTTGGCCATCAATTTCATAGTAGATCAGAGATCACATTCTTATGTCATAGTCATTTATCAAACCTAACAGACATTTTCGGATCTTCTGTTAATTTATATTCTGTCTTATGGTACTTTCTTCCAGAATTTTTTAACCAAGAGACATAACCACCATATGGGGGGGTCTGTTCTGCTGGATTCACACTTCCAGCTCTACATCTACTTTATTACCTCACACTTAGCCATGCACTCTTCTCTGCACTTCATGGCATGGTTCAGATGAAACAGCTAATTGTGGTTTACCATTACATGAATGAGTCTGAGGGAATCTCCTTCCCTTACTTTTTCCTATCATGAATGGCCAACTAATTAGTTATTTTCACTTTCATGGCAAACTATATCTGAACTAGTAAACTATTTACAGTGTTGCTGTAGATTTTCCGGGTTGTGTGGCCGTGGTCTTGGCATTGTAGGACCTGACATTTTGCTAGTAGCTGTGACTCGCATCCTCAGAGGTATAACATAGAAAGATGGAGTACTCTCTGTGTCAAGGTGACCTACAATGCCAAGACAAAGGCCACACAACTTGGAAAATCTACAGCAACTAATGAACTCCGGCTGTGAAAGCCTTCGACAACATAATTACAGTGTTCCCTGCAACTGAGAATTTCAAACATGAATTAAAGAACTATTTGTAATCACAATTGGCATGGAAAGCACAAACCATAACTTTCTGGCTCAGATGTAATGGGAAACTGTAGTTTGCCATGAAAGCCAAAGTAATTAATTTACTGGCTACGAATAAGAGGAGGAAGGAAGTGACTCCAAAATTCCTACAATGTTAATTCATGTTGTAGTCACATGGTTTTCCATAAGCTTCTGTTCCTTGCAGCAGGCAAAAGAACTCCCAGTTCCTGTATTTAGAACCTTCTTGAATACACATAAATATCCCACTTAGCTACCAAAATATTTATATAAATGGTTAATTCATGAAACAAGCATGACCGTGACAGAAGGTAATGGATAAACATGTGACAACCAGATGTCCATCCTTTTCGTGGGATGGCAGGCTGAAACAAGCAATGAACCTGCTACAAGATCAGGGACAATGTTTAGCTATGTGAATCATTTTATAGACACTGAGCAACCACCCTTGCCTTAAAATCCGATCCAAGAAACAAAACCAAAAGGGAATCACAGTGTCAAAAAGACAAAGAATACTATGAAAGAACACCATGACTGAGGCTATAAAAGCTACACACAATCAATAAAGAATATGTTTAGAAATTGTACTTGCATTAGTGCCTTATTCAATACCTTATGCCATCAATGTTATTACACAATTTTCCAAGTAACATATTACCATTTGACAAAATAAGGAAAAGCAGTCCAATTGTATGAAAGTACCATCAAACCCCATGACTTGTGGGAATTCAAAATGTCCTAGGGGTGTAAAGACACTGTCCTAGGAATATTTGGACTGTCCAGAAGTATGAAGACAACGAGTAACCAGTTGTACACTCATTTCAAGTAATTTTCTTCCAAGTCAGTGAGTCTTCCTACCATCACTCCTTGATATTCAACCTCAAAATGGAACCAATAGCTCATAAGTAATCTTTTCAATACACTCATCAGTCACCTGTTAATCTTTACTTCATACAAACACTTTTACATTTACATCATTGGCACAGGTTCTCTTACCTCATTGAGAATAAATATCAAGGAGTTACAGTGGGAAGATTCATATCTTTATAGATTGTGTGAAGCTTTAATAGCCTTAGTCACGGTGTTTTTTTGTAGTATTCTTCAAATCTGATCCAGGCAGCAGATTAGTTTGCTTTAGATCTATTTCCCCCCAAAAAAAAATCTGAAGAAAGCTTTTCTCTCCATTCTGATCTAGTACTTTAAATTTAGAGTAGACACTCAAAAAATAAATAATGTGCTGTTGACTTGCAGCCAACTCATGATGAGCCCATGCACAGGGTGTTCAAGGCAAGAGATAAGCAGAGGTGGTTTGCCATTGCCTTCCTCTGTATAGATGCTCCATACCTAGGGATTAACAAACCATTGTGGAACTCATGTTTTGCACCATTTCATCATCTCACAGTTAAAATTTACAAGCAAGTACTTAAAAGCAAAATAATCTCCCCAAATGAGCTTTAATGTAGCTTTAATTAAACCTAGCTAATGTATTCATCAAAGCCAGGAAAAGCTCTAATGGTACAGCTTGTGAAAGATCATAGCCAAGGGCCCTACTGCAAAACTATGTGAGAGGAAAAGAAGGTTGTTTGGCAGCTGTTTTCTACTGGAGCAACCATTCCCCTCCCCCTGCATCAGCTGCTGTTGCCCCTCTAAGAAGGAGTGTTTTGGTGGTGGTGGTTGTTTTTAAATATTCCTTAAGGGCATGTGTTTATATAAGCACTTTTGCACATCATATTACCAGGGACACTTTCTAAGTATGCTTTAAATAATAACTGTCAACAGGTCAAATAATCATCATGTTGTAAACACAGAGTCAATGATGGGGACTGAGTAGTGAATTACCTCAGGCCCATAGCCAGGATTGTTTAATTTGGGAAGCCCAAGCAAACATTATAAATAAAATAAAAAAATTGAAAGTTGGGGGGCCTGGGCTGGATGAGAGGTCATGGGGCCTTGGTAGTAAATTGGGGGGCAGGCCCCAAGAGGCCCCACTAGGCTTGCCAAGTCCCCCCAGGGGGCGGGTAAACCCCCGCCCGAGAGGCCCGTTACCCGCCCCCAGAAAATCGGGCCCTGGGGGAAACTCCACCCCCTTCCGGCAACGTCTCCAGCGTGATGATGTCACTTGGAGGTGACATCATCACGCTGGGCACGCCAGGGGCGGGACGTTCCATGACTCGAGGGAAAACTCTATGTTTTTCCCTCGAATCCCAGCGGCCCCGCCCCCAACGTCCTGACGTGATGACGTCACTTCCGGTGATGTCATGGCGGCGCACGCGCGCTTTGCACGCGCGCAGGAGCTCCAGGTACCGAGCGGGACTCCCCCGCTCTAAGAAAATTTGCACTTGGCAACCCTAGGCCCCACTGAAGCTACAGGCCTGTCCTACAACAATCAAGGACTAGTGATACACTCCTCCTAACCAAGTAAGGTCATATCACCCATTCTTTTGGAAATCCTGAGTTTTGACTCTTTATATGCCTTTCAGTCTCTTCTATGCCAATGTAAAAGGTTTGGTTTGTTCCTCCCTACCCCACACAATTTGGTGTTCCATAATTTTTTAGGAAAGCCCACATACTCAATTTAAAGACTATCAGATTACAGATCAGTAATTGTTGGTTTTCCCTTGCATAGCCCAATACTAAAACGAAGTCCTGATATTACCAAATCGCCGTTGACAAAGTCAGAACAACTTCTAAGAATAGATGACCATGACTTCAGCATGCGACCTGGTTTTGGAGGTAATGATGCACAAAGCTCTATTGATACTCTTCTTTTCCTCACTGCAGTTTATGAAAATACATTTTATTGGTTTCTTCAGAAATCATGGGGAATAATTAACACTTACAGCGAAGTTCCTTCATTTCCACTAACCTATAATGGAATTTCTTCAGTACCAAAAGACTTCCATGAGTGAGTAAGGCAGAGATTGCCAACTGATGGCTTGTGTCCCCCAAAAGCAATTTCCCTGCCTGCCTGCCTTCCTTGTAGCACTACCATATTTTAAAGCAGGTGTATTCAAAAGATAGATGTGTCAGCTATGGATATTAAATAATCATAGCATGATGCTTAACTTTTCCTTTAAAAGTTTGATGTGGTCAGTTCATATTTCTCTCTAGGTCACATGGTTGCATGGATCCCACAAATTAATTATTATTTCCCCATTTGTTGATGGCTTTCCCCATGTGCTGAGCCTCTCTATTTAGGGAACAAGTTCCCCATCGCAACTTCTCTGACATGTAACCAGGAGCCATGTTGTTAACAGAGATGTTTTCTCTCTCCGAGCTGTTAATCCTCCTCTTCCGGCCAGCACCACCCCAAGTAAAAACCACAGGTCCATGATTAGCACTTGCCAAATCCAGAAGGAAAGCTCACCTGAAGCTTGGCAAAAGTCTATAAAGCTCTCCATCCAGGGAGCTCATGTGAGCATCTTGTAGAATCATTCATTAGGGTAGCCACTGTTGATGGGATGTGTGCCCTCACATAGAGAGTTGAGTGAGCTATGCATTTCTTCCACTCACTCAGCAGCAGTGAGCTGCTGTCAACAAAATGGTGCCCAGGGCTGGTTGGTTCATAGAGGCGAGGTTAGGCTGCTGCCTTAGGATGCCACCACCAGGGGGTGCCGCTGGCCTGTCAATATAGACGCACACACTGGCCCTGCTCTCTGGCTGATTCTCCCAGCCGCTCTGTCTGACCGTCTGTCCCCCCACGTGCGTGTGCCGCGACAGAAGGGAGAAAGAGAGCCCAGCAGCTAGGAGGGGTGGGAAGGCAAGGACAGGGTTTCAGGGCTGAGGCTGCCCAACAACACCTACAACTCAATGGATGTGGGGCACCACTTGGCGCGTTTTGTCACCCACCCCCTGCTGCCGCACAGAGCCGGCTGACGCGACTGGGTTGCTGGTGCCTCAGCATGTCAGAAGCCCTACCCACAGCTTGCCAGGGACTGGGGAGGAGAGAGGCAAAGCGCAGGCCAGCAGTAGCCCTGAGGCACTTGAAAGGGAGGGAGAGGAGGAAGAGGGGGGAGCCAGCTCCAAAGAAAGTAGCGGAGGCAATTTGGGGAGGGGACAGAGGAAGCCAGCAGGAGGGGTGCGGCACCCGGTGGCTGCCCTCCCAGCTAAGGGAGATGTGAGTATTGAGGGTGTCTTACAGAAGCTGCAAAAGATCTGCAGGGCTGGGGGAGGAATGTGAAGAGAAGAAGAAGAGTTTGGATTTATACCCCGCCCTTCACTGCCCAAAGGCGTCTCAGAGCGGCTTACAAACTCCTTTCCCTTCCCCTCCCCACAACAGACACCCTGTGAGGTAGGTGGGGCTGAGAGAACTTCTGACAGAAACTGTCCTTGAGAGAACAGCTGTGCCAGAGCTTGTGACTGACCCAAGGTCACATCAGCAGGTGCAAGTGGAGGAGTGGGGAATCAAACCCGGTTCTCCCAGATAAGAGTCCATGCACTTAACCACTACACCAAACTGGCTCTCAGACAGGGGGAGGGAATCCAGAGGGACAGAGAGGCGATCCCCTTTTCCTGGTGGTGGGACGCCCAAGTTTCCAGTCCTCTGCCTACAGCCCTTTCTTTGCTTGCAACCCCCAAACTGGACTTTAAAAAAAAGAGGAGGGGGGAACCCACATTCCTTTCTGTGTGTCTGGAATTGGCTCTGCAAAGACAAGGCGGCGCTGTGAAACAGCAAAGAAGGGAGAAAGCTTCAAACTTGTTTTCCTTCCTGAGAGGGATGCATGTGGCAGTTTTGGAAGTCTCTCCCCCCTTCTCCTTTTCTGCCAAGATTGCTGCTGAAATTAAAAGGAGGCAGGTCTCAAAAGGACCTGGCCTGGAGAGAAGCCCCCCCCCTTTCAGATTTGCTTTTCTTTTGGCAGTGGCGCGTGTGTGTGTATGTTTGTGTGTGCAGTTGGCTTGTTTTGTTGCTGTAAGGGGAGGAAAGGAGGATTTGCTTCAAAGAGTTCCTTTTACTTGAACTTTGGCTCTAAAAAAAGAGAGGCACTTTTTGCAGGATGCAAATAAGGAAGGGTTAGTTTGAAAGCAGTTTGAGAGCAGCTGCCAACCGGAAATGTGGCATTTCTCTATTTCTCTATTTATATTTATGGCCCATTTCACCATCTGTTCTTTTACAGTGTCATCCTCTGTATACCATTTTAATAAAACCTTATAAATTTCTGAAATCACGTTTTTGCCTTTTTCTTCCCATACAGTTTCAATTTCATTATTTTCCTTCCTGAAGCCATAGCTCATTTTATCCACCTTAAATAAGTCATAAATCTGTCTGTAATTTAACCAGTCATATTCAAATTCTAGTTCCTCCCTAGCTCTCATCACGAAACTGCTCCCCTCTACCTTCAAAATGTCTCTATAAGGTATCCAATCTTCTCCTTTGTGCCTTGAAAGTGGTTTAATTACCTCTGCCAGAACTATCCATAATGGTCTTGCTTCGAAAAAAAATCTTTTATATCTCATCCAAGTCATAAACAGTGATCTTCTTATAAAGTGGTGTTTAAAAAAATTGTCCACTTTAGATTTCTCATACCATAAATAGGCATGCCATCCAAACTTACGGTCATGACCTTCCAATGCTAACATTTTTCTATTGTACAAATTAATCCATTGTTCAAGCCAAGACAGACACACCGCATCGTGGTACAGTCTAAGATTGGGGAGTTGAAATCCTCCCCTTTCCTTTGCGTCACATAAAATCTTCATTTTGATCCTCGGTTTCCTTCCTGACCAAACAAATTTTGAAATCTCCTTCTGCCATAAATTCAGTACTTTACAGTCTTTTACAATCGGAATCGTCTGAAATAAGAACATCAAACGAGGTAAAATATTCTATCTTGACTACCGAAATTCTACCCAGTAGTGACAGATTCAAAGTATCCCACTTCTTTATATCCTGTTGAATTTTGCACGAAGTCTTTTCATAATTGTTCTTAAAAAAATCTATGTTTTTCATTGTAAGCTCAATTCCTAGATATTTTGTTTTTTTCACCACTTCACACTGAATTTTTTCTTGCAATTCCAGTTGTTTTTCATTTGTCATGTTCTTGCAAAGCACCTTTGTTTTATTCTTATTCACATAAAATCCAGCCAAATCTCCAAATTCTTTAATCTTTTCCATCAACAATGGTAAATTGATTATTGGATCTTCAATCAGAAACATGACATCATCCGCAAAAGCCCTATAGTTGTACGTAAAACCTCCAATTGTAAGTCCCCTTATATTCTTATCTTGTCTTACCCTTCCCAGCAAAACTTCCAAAATCCAAATAAATAATAAGGGGGATAGCGGACACCCTTGCCTGGTCCCTTTTTGAACCTTAAAATATTCCGTCATCTCTTTGTTTACATTCAACAATGCCTTCTGTTCAGAATATATTGCCCTAATCACATTTTAAAAAGGCTGTCCGATGTCCATTCTTTCAATCACTTGAAACATAAAGTCCCAATTTAAATTGTCAAAGGCTTTTTCGGCGTCCACAAATAGAAACGCAACCTCTTTTTCTGGATGTTTGTCATAGTATTCAATAGCATCTAACACCGTCCTTAAATTGTCTCTAATTTGTCTATTTGGTAAAAAACCGGCCTGTTCTTCCGTTATGACCTCTTTCAAATAACTCTTCAGTCTCTCTGAAATTATTTTGGCAAACAACTTATAGTCATTATTGAGTAAAGAAATTGGTCTGTAGTTTTTGACATCTGTTAAGTCTTGTCCTTCTTTTGGAATAAGTGATATATTGGCCTCTTTCCACATCTCTGGTATTGCTTTGGTCACCTGTATTTCATTTGCTAAAAGTTCCAAGATTGGGGTCAACTCCTCTTTTAATTTTTTATAGAATTTTGCGGTAAATCCATCTGGACCAGGAGCTTTCCCCAACTTAGCATCTTCTATCACATTGTAGATTTCTTCTTTCTGGATTGGACCATTCAGCATTTCCTTAATTTTGGCTTCGACCTTTGGTATTTCCACCTTGTCCAAATATTTTTTGATTTTTTCAGGATCTATATTCTTCTTTTGAAATAACTTCGCATAATACTTGAAGCAGACTCTTTTTAAACCGTTCATACCCACAATTTCTTTACCATCCTCAATTATTTTGTTTATTAACCTTTTCTCTCTTCGATTTTTCAGTTGCCATGCCAAAAACTTTCCTGGCTTGTTTGCTCCTTCAAAAGATTTTTGTTGCAGTTTCTTTAAATTCCAATAGAGTTCCTGATTAAGTATCACGTTCAGTTGATCTTGTAAAATTTGAATGTCTTTGATAATTTTCTTTTTTCCCGGTCTCTTCTTCAATTCATTTTCTTTTTGCTGGATTTTTTCTTGCAACTCCTTTTGTTGCTTTAAATTCTGTTTCTTATCGGTCGCATTCAACGATATAAGTAAACCTCTCATCACAGCCTTATATGCATCCCAGACCGTCTGTATTTTAACATTTTGATTTAAATTCACTTGAAAGAATAATTGAGTTTCCTTATGCAATATCTCAGTTATTTTTGTCTTGTCCAATAAATCTTCATTAATTCTCCATTGGAATTGTTTGACTTTCTCTTTTAACGTCCAAATCACCGGATTATGGTCTGAATTTGTCTTTGGCAAGATCTCAACTTTCTGGGTTTTTAATACCATATCACCCAACATCCAAATCATGTCAATCCTGGAAAAGGATTGATGTCTATTAGAGTAAAACATAAAGTCTTTCCATTTTCTCCAAACGTCTTCAAGTTTCTCTTGTTCCATCAAGTTAAAAAAAAAATTTTGGAAGCTTTCCGATCTTCTCATCAAACTTTTTTGATTTCCTGTCCAGTTTATTGTTTACTGTGCCATTAAAGTCTCCTGCCAATATTATCTGGTCGTAACTACCAACGTCTTTTTCTGAAGCATTGTTATTTCCACTCCAATATATCTCCCATCTTTATCACTAAAAATTTCTTTATTTACATAAATCACAACTCCCTTGTTTTTTTTCTCTGCCAATGAATAAAATTCTTCTCCCAATTTTTTATTGATCAAATACTTATTGTCCCGCTTTTTGATATGGGTTTCTTGTAGACAAATAATATTGGATTTCTGCTTTTGTAACCAATAGTTCACTAACTTCCTCTTGGAAGGTGAATTAAGTCCATTTACATTCCATGATAATAATTTGTAATCCATCATGATTTGTCTTTAAATATCTTCAAAATCTTCCAAATTTTCTGCCTTGAACCTATACATATCCCCTGTCGTCTTGATCGTATGTCTTTTCGAATTGTAGGTACCTTGTGGTATCTCCCATCTGAATCTGATGCTTAACTGCTTCAATTTGTCCACCAGCTTCTTGTATTTCTTTCTATCCTGCAGAATCATTCTTGGGAGTTCTCTCATTATTATTATCTTTTTGCCATCAATCTCCAAAGGCTGTGTAAATTGTTTTTTGAAGATATCCTCTTTCATTTTCTTTGTCACAAATTGGATGATAACATCTCTAGGCAATTTTTTCCTTTGCGCATATGCTGAATTCACTCTATAATTTAAATCAAAATCAGAATCCAATTCTCCTTGGTCTTCTCCCAGGTATTCAGTCAGAGCAGCCATCACTATTGTGCGTATATCTTCATAAGTCATTTCTTCTATCCCTCTTAACCTCAGATGATTTGACATCGCTCTATATTCCATCATTGCCTCAAGTTTGTGGTTGTCTTGTAAAGTTGTTTCCATTTTTCTGTCTATATCTTGTGTCTTTTGCTCCAATTCAGATGATTTTGTTGCCAAGTCTTTAACTTGACTATTTGTGTTTGCCACTTCTTTTTTAATTTCAGCCACCTCTGCTAGCACTAGCTCTTTCAAGGCTGCCACATTTTTTTCTTGCACTTCTTCCAACTGCTCCAGCTGTTTTTCCATTTGTTTCTCTATCTGTTGGTCTATCTGTTTCATCATACCTTGAATAGCTTCGATCATCCGCTTCTCCATTGCTTCGATTGCAGCTTGCCATTCTTTCTTTTCTTTTGTTGACATACTTGGGCTCGCAGTTGAAGCAGCTCTGTGCTGATGTTTTGGGTCCGTTTTGGAAATTTTCTAGTATACTTCAACTGTCCTGTAAATGTTCTCTTAAGTCAAACTTTTTTCACTGCCCTTTAAAGTCAATTTCACTTTTAAAATTGCATTTTAAAATTCAGTCCTCCTCAAAATGGCGGGCGCCATTTCTTTATGGTTTCTCGGGCTAGAGTAGGCTCGCTTTAAACTTCCTGTTTCCGGTCCCACATTAACATTGTCCTACCAGAAGTTTCCTGTTCCGCCGCTCTTCCGGTTCTCTAACAAGCACTCTAGCCTTTAGTCACAGTTCTAGCTGGACACAGATTTTTGCAACACCTCAGTCTCACGATCTTTTCTGTTGTACTCGGTCATGCGCTTCACTCTCAATCTTCTAACCACAGGAATGTTAAACAAAGTCTATTTTATTCAAATTAAGCGCTTTGACAAGCTCTTCAAATTTGTACGATGGATTGATTGTTCAGATTTAAATCTTTTACGTTTAACCGCCTTATTCAAATTTCGTTAAATCTTCATCCCGGTAAGCAAACAGTTTTTGTTACCTTGCATGTTTATCTTGGGACTTCGCATTGCTTCTTTTCACTTTCAACTTCAATCTCTTTCTTAAGAAGTCAGGAAATGACGAATTTAAGCTGAATCCTCAGCTTGGCTGGCTTCTTTAGTGCTGTCTTGCAATCGCCCACTTCTGAGAGGGGATCAAAGCATAAACAAGCCCCCTTCAGGATTTATACATGCCAGTCTCAACTCTCACTTGGACCTTGTTGCTTGCCTGTCAGCCCCCTGCCTGGGGGATGCTGCGTTGGGCAATAGAAATGCCCAAACTGTCAGAAGATGCTGCCATCCACACTGCTCTTTCGCAAGGTGCGTCAGTTCACCATTTTACTCCAACCGGAAGCCCCTGAAGCATCAGTACTTGACCTGAAGGAATTGGTGACAAAATTTGCTAAAGAAAAGGCACGCAAAATGAGATTCTGATGCGCCTGAAATGGAAACATTAAAGAGACTTAAATTTCAACATCACAATTAACAGGATTTTTCAAAATGCTTTGTGATTTGTGTTTTTCTGTTTAAGGGAGAAAATCAGAGATTGTATTACTTGTTCTCATAATTAAAAAAAAAGAAATTGGCAATTTCAAATTTTGTGTTTTTCATTCTTCCTAAAATGCATTTATATTTGAAAATTGGTGGGTGCAGGGGTGGGGGGTGCGCCAGAAGGTAGCCTTGCCTAGTGTGCAACAAAACCTTGCACTGGCCCTGACAGCACCTCACAGAAGTGCAGACCATGATAGCTGGATGAGGGATGAATCAAGGAGCATGCAAGTTTGAGAAACAATTTCAGCTTACGAGTGATAGGGAATTTCTGTTCTTTTTTTTTGTTGGGCCCCTTTTCAAATGGCTGCCAAGTGATAGCAGTGGATTGCTGTACCCAATCCATCCAGGGTTAACGGGGCAGGCAGAAGGGGAATTAAAAGGAATGGGGGAGTGCATGCCTGTTGAGGGGCTTGTGGGCAGACACCTTCTCACTTCTTCCAAAAGTATTGAAATCCCTGAGGGTTTAAGTAACTGCAACCATTCCTGCATGTACGTATAAGCAACGAACGCACCATTTTGCTGACCTAGGCTTTTCATTATGGAAAGAATATTTATATTGTTCTGTGTTTATGTTTCACTCTAAGCATTGTAGTCATGTGCTATAGATATCCAAGATTTTAGACTAGAGGATTAGGAGAGCATGCTTCCTTACAGCCTACTGGATTAAAGAATGTTGTAATTTATCTACACTTTCATGGCTGACAGATGGTAATTCAAATCCGAAATACTATTATGCCCCTTGATTGGGCAAGTTTATTATTATTAAATGCTTGGTATACGCAATTCCATTCAATTATCTGTAAAAGGGTTTTTGTTTCAGGACTGTTCATTAATATTTAGGCTATTAGTAAACCTCCTGTTCTGCAACTGCAGCATCAACAGTCATAGCACAAAGTGTGTTTCTGTTCTAAAAAGTGATCCTTATTGAAAATGAAAATCCAGTACTTTGGATTAGGTCCCACAGATCTATTCTGTTAATGGACGTAGTTTCCCCAGTGCAAAGAGCCTTCTCCTGACATAAAAGGGTCTGCCATTAGCAGAACACAGCCACAGGATCCAGTCCTATAACCTCAAATATAAAATCATGAAGTAATAAATGGTCCATTTATAAGGCTGCATACACAGATACATATTCATGTCTGGATGAGTGCAACATTGTAATTGCTTGCATGTACAATACACCCCTCACAGGTTAAATACATTGAGATTTCATGTCACTTTGTTGAAGTCCACTGCAATGATTATTGTAGGGATCACCTGCTTGTACTGCATTGTCATATACCTTGTAATCTACTTTCTGTATTCTGCATCCCTCAGATAGTTTGTTGTTCGCATTAGTCTCTAATTCTGTAATCCTAGTCCAACTGCTTTGTTCACTGTCTTAACACTGTCTCAACGCACTGTTTTCTATCCTGTAATCCTCCTTGTGTCCTAATGAGAGGCAGACTATAAACAGAGTAAATAAATAAATAAACGTTTCAGTTAGGGAGCTATCGTAATCAGTTGAGAGCTATGAGCAACTGAGGCCTATGTAAACCCTGTGTAAATCAGCCATAGGTATTATGGCTGCTTCCACATGGGTTCCCCCCCTCCACAGGCATGCAGCACGTGGCACATTTTCCCGCTTCTTGTTCTTTCTTTTTTTAAAAGATAATGATATAATAATAACAATAACAAAAACAACAACACATGTTGGGGGACCTTATAGATGACATTTTGCCTTTTCTGACCACAACTCATAAGGCTGCTAGGGATTTCTCCTTTGTTTCAGCTCACATGAGTAAGTGATGAGGGGATTGCAAGAGAAGTATCCCTGTGGACAGCTGATACGGGGTGGGGAGAGAGTTAAGTTCCATATTTCCCCCCTCCCAGGGGAACAGAATCCAGCAGAGCAAGAACAGAGCATGTGGACACTATCCCTGCCCCACTCCTCCCCACTCACTGCTGCTTCCACAGTATGGTGGTTTTTCCATCCCCTTTATGGAAGCAACCTATGACTAGGGTTGTTTTAAAGAAATAACTTTGAATCATGTTTTTAGTTTTTTTTCATTTCTTGCAAGTCATTCTGAACTTATTGTCAGTAGGACCTAATATCATCAGTTTGGTCAAGAGGCTACTTGCAAACCATGGTTTGTCCATTCAAATGTTAACACTAAACCATGGTTTGGCCACAGTCTGTGTTTTGGGGTTCATGTTGACCCATCCTTTTGGTTTGCTTGAAACTGAATCTATTCCATCAGGGTCTCCCACCTCATTCCGTTGCAGGCCTTGTTGCTTAACTTCCTCCTCAGCTGCTGCAGGATGAAAATGAATGTCTGTCTTCATTCAATGGGAAAGGTAGATGAGTAATAGGTTATGAAGAAGAAACAGGTAGGAGGTACAATAGAACTAAACTATGAGATGGGAAAAGTTCCAGGTTAAGAAAATCCTGGCGTTCCCAATAAGAACAAACCTTTAAAAAGACAAAAAAAGAGGGACAAAACTGGCATACTTCTACAAATCTTTGCTGGTAGCAAAATGTAAAAATGTTCTTATTCTTGTTGGGGGCTGGTGGAACAAATGTGTGGGAACTTATTGTGGTATAATAACTTGGGACCTGAGTAAGCTATGTAAATTTCACACCTCAGTTGTAGAACAGAGGTGATTCAGGGTAATTCTGTCACTTAGCTACTTTCACATTTGCACATGTACCTGACTAATGCAATCCTCTGTCTTTTTGGAGAGAGCAGACTGGCATGAAATGGGCCATGTATGTGGCCCAAGTATGCACAGGATTTCCCATCAGGGTTGACTACATGAATCAGCCCATACCATAGATACAAATGGCAAGTGTTCTCAGCTTTCATTATTTAAATAAATTAATTGTTGGACAATGTTTGGTTACTTTCTTGGTAGTAAATGATGTGCAATCAACATAGGTTGTAAATCTGTTAACTGCATGTGGTCTGATGGGTAGCATTTGCTCAAAATAAGTTTGCTTGGCAGTTTGCTCATTTGCCTTCTCTGCAAGGGCTCTGCTGCAACCTGAGCATGTTTCTTCCCCAACCTTTCTGAGTATTTCTTCTGAAGATTATTGTGTTTTTATATTTCTGTAGGGCCCGCTATTCCTGTTGGAGTAGATGTACAAGTTGAAAGCTTGGATAGTATTTCAGAGGTGGACATGGTAAGTGCCAGGCTAACAAAAAGGTTCAGATTCATATTTTGGGATGATATTATGTATTAACTAATGTATGAGCCATATTTTTGACTCCTAACTTCCCTAAATGGTAGACAGTTTCAGAAAGGCAGCATTCTAGGGTATCAGTTTGCTGGTAAAGACAGAGAGACATATGTGGTTTTAAATATGATTTTTGTAACATAAGGAACATGCAGTCAGATGAGGTGCTAGTTAGGGGAAGACTGTGAGGTTAAAACAGCCATGGGGCAAGCCAAACAGCCTCTGGTACCCTCTTCAGAACCAGGCAGCAGAACCCATTACTGGGCTAAGTCCAAAACAAGCAGCCTCTGAGCATTTGCTGTAATGCTGAGGTTCAGCTGGCACCCGTTAGTAGCCCACCAGGAAATTTCCCATTCAGCCCCTGTTGCTAATCTGCAAACTAGCATCAATTTCACCCATAAATATCCTTCAAGATGCCAAACAGCTGCAGAACTCAATCCCCCCCTTTTTTTGCTGGCTATCTATCAGCTCCCATGTGTCTCTCTAGTATAGGGGTGGCCAAACTGTGGTTCGGGAGCCGCATGCGGCTCTTTCACACACATTGTGCGGCTCCCAGCAGGGCAGCTGGGGAAGCTAAATATCATTAGCAAACAAATATAATTGGACAAATAAATATCATTATCAATATCTGCTTTTACCACTTTTGTTATTATTTTGGCAGTCTCATTTAATGTTAATAAAAAGCAAATTTGCATATTTCCCAGTAAAAATGTGTAATATTTGTTCATGTCTTACAGCTCTCAAATATCTGATGTTTATTCTATGTGGCTCTTACATTAAGCAAGTTTGGCCACCACTGTCTAGCCATACACATTCAAGCAGAAAACTGGTCTCAGCCTTCACTCTGTCTGGCAGGTGTGTCCAGTGGCTGTGTGGGGATCCAGGAAGTCTGCAGCTGCTTGGTCCTCCCTGTCTACCTCCATGTTTCCAACTGAGACCCGAGGGCCACCAAAAGCCTCTGATGTTTCTCTTCCAAAGCCTCTCCTTTGCAACCTGAAAAAGACCCATGGCCTCATCCCTGGCCTGCCATTTGGCCCTTTATATGGGCCAAGCTTTAAGCATATGCATCCCACAGCCTTCCCTGACCTCACATACCTGTTCGCTTGATAGCCTGACCAGTGTGGCCCAGCTGCAGCAGGAGCTGCCGAGAGCTCCTTAAAGGGGCTGCTTGGTGATGTATAGGAGTTATGCATTTCCTGCCCCAGCAAAGCCAGCCCTCTTTGCTGTTGGGATGGCCATAGAAGTGGTCAGCAATCTGAAGGTTGTGGCCAGAGACATGGCCACCTGCTGTGGCCCAGATAAGCCTAAGAGGAATTCTGGCTTTGGATAGGCTAGTAGTCACCAGGTACCAAAAGGCATTGAGCAAACTTGTCTAGTCCACAGAGCTCATTAAACACATCTTATTGACTAAAAACCTAGAGACAATATAAATTTCCTTACTTGGTGGTTATTACTCTAGTGAGTATCAAACTGATTTGTCCTTTCTGAACAAGAACTTCCATCTGTTTATGGACTGAGGAACAAAGAGAAATAGAAAGAATCAGGAGGGAAATTGGCCCATCCCACATATTTCCAATATTCATAATGCCAAATGGGTAAGATCAGCATTTGCCCATACCCGAGTATTCCTGGTACACACAAGAAAGCCAGTCATGAGGAGGGAGAGCAGGCCCAAGCATGTTAACCCCATCTCCTCCATCCTTGTGATCACCTGCTGCTTTCAACTGCTGCTGATCACAGAGAGGGAGAGTTTGCATGGCCATTTCCTCCGCAAGGGGAGGAGCCAGCATGCTTTCATCCACTTTTCCTCCCTGTGTGTTCATTGAATGTGTGAGTGTGTAGTGTGTACTGGGCTTATGTTGAGGCTCCCACTTTGTGGAATGGGCTGCCTGAAGAGGTTAGGAAAGCTTCCAAACTCCCATCATTCCACAGAATGTGTAAAATGGAATTGTTTCGGAGGGCATTTTTATACAGGGAATAAGGCTGTAGTAAAATGGAATTGTTTAGGAGGATGCGTTATAAAGGAAGAAGAGCTGTAATTTATGGCTCTGTTTATTGTATGTATTTCTTGGTTTTACTGCATTGTTTTCTAATCTCTATAATCCAGTTTTTGCATTTCTTATGTCATGTTTTATATAGTTTTACTGCTTTGCTTTCTAACTTTTTATTTCAGTCTTATTACAGTGTCTTATATGACTGCTGTTGCACTACTAAATTTTGTAATCTGTCTTAAGTCTCAGTGAAAAAGGAGGACTATAAGTAAAGAAAATAAATAATACAATAAGATGGGATCTTCTTGCCACATGGAAGTGGCTTCCACCCATCCTGCCAGCAACATCTGAGAGAAAAGGGGAGGATAGGAAGAAGAACTGGGTGGGGAGAATGGCTGCTCTGAATACAAAATGTGGTGAAAGCAACATAACTTTATCCCAAACTGATGAACGAACTCATAAATAGTTATTTTTATAGTCCTGAAATTCATAAAAATAGATTTTAAGAATATTTGTTTTAGCAGTTCTAGACTGGCTCATTCTTTCTCCCCCTATTCCTTCAGAGATGAACCCAAATGTTCTTTTCTGCACTTCCACCAGCATGAAAGAACTTTCCCCCTTCCCTCTTCCTGCTGCAACCCACCGAATGCCCCCCCATGCTACCTTTTGGTAGACCTTCAGGAAAAGTGTGTGGGGGGGAGTGAAATTACGATCTGCAGCATAAGGGGGAGCAAAAATTACCCCCTCCCCCAACTCATGGGAAACAACCTTGGAACTCAACCTCCGATTTTTAGCATGGAGGGGGAAAAGTGGTTTGTGTTTTTCTGTACTATTGATGGCAGCCTGTTTTAGAAAAGCAGACCTCTTTTTCTACAAAGCCTGAAAATATACAGTTCTACAATAGGATATATCCCTGCTATATATCTCATGTCTCAAACATAAAATATATTGTGATCTCACAGAAAAGTGCACTCAAAACCTATTTCAGCTCCCACTGATTTAAAACATTGGTTTGGGTGGTTATTGATTGCTGTTCTTAATGCTTTTTAAAGCATTTAAAAGAAGCAATGCCTGCTGTCAGAAAGCACAGCCACAAATCTTTTGGTAAGTTAAACATTAATTAGCCTTAGATGTTGACTATACCTTAATGTCAAATCCTGTTGTCCAGTGAACAAAATTTTTCTGTTCAACTATGGCACAGGGTTAAAGGGGAAAGAAGGAAACTGGGGCAGAGGATTTCTTAACCACAGCAGCTTACATATAGTTTCAGTAAAATGCCTTTTTTCAGGCTTGTGCTTTGTGGTGGGGTAAGGGATCATATGTGTATCTTGATAAATGTGATCAAGTAATATTTCTGAGGAATAAATAGCAATGTAAATAAGATTATCCATTTCTCATTTTTGGTTAGGACTTCACCATGACACTTTACCTTAGACACTACTGGAAAGACGAAAGATTATCTTTTCCAAGTACCAATAACCAAAGTATGACCTTTGATGGCAGGCTAGTGAAAAAGATCTGGGTACCTGACATGTTTTTTGTGCACTCCAAACGTTCATTTATCCACGATACCACTACTGATAACGTCATGCTTCGGGTCCAGCCAGATGGGAAGGTGCTTTACAGTCTGAGGTAAAGTGGATTTTACAGGCATCTTTGATTTAGCCAAGGAGTGTTCAAACACTGAAAGTGAATTGATTACTGACTCCTATATGTTATTATACATGCTGTCTCATTAAGTAAAGTGTGAATCAGAAAGTTTTACAACATTATTGAATTTAAAAATGTCTCACTAACATCAAATCCAGAAGAAATTATGAGGATATATGGAGCATATGTGGAGGGAAAGAGTGGTTTGGTGGACTGAGTGATCTGGCTATGACATTTTAGTCTCAGCTCAGTCACTGAATTGCTTTTGATGATAGGTAAGCAAATAATCAAATCCTGTGCAATTATAATAGGAAGAAAATTGAACAGAATTCATCAGGACTTACTTCTGACTGTTTGTACAGACCAAGCTAAAACGGGGGTTTCAGATGTATCATGGGATAAGAAGCACAAGTGCTTTGTTTTTCTGTTCAACACAGTCTTGTTGAACATACATCTTTCATAATTTCCATTAACAAGTTCTGTTTGTGTAGCATCCTTGAAACACAATAAGTTATTAATACATTCTACTTGAAACCCTTTCACACGTCCACATCTGTTTATCACCCTCTGGGGTGGCTCCACTGTCATTGCACCTCCGCACTGCTTTAAAAGAATCTTCTCCAAACAGCATTCAAA
The DNA here is from genome assembly GCA_029375565.1 of Gekko gecko. NCBI lineage: Eukaryota > Metazoa > Chordata > Lepidosauria > Squamata > Gekkonidae > Gekko > Gekko gecko. The sequence goes on from JAPDNY010000001.1 coordinate 219,625,081, forward strand.
TAAGCATAGAGAAAGACAGTGTCACAGCAGCATGCAACTGATTTAAAATGCAAATACAGATTCGGCCACTATTGTTTTGGCAACTACCACAGCTACTGGCCAGAAATTTCAATCACTATGACTTAATGGATCTTTTGATGGCAAGGCATGGGTTATTGCAGACACCAGTCTCCAGTCTTGATTGGTACAATTCACTAGTTAATATGATCAAAACACAGAATACTAAAAAGGTATGGATGTAACAATACATCTATGGGCAGAATAAAATACCAGCCTTAGGGTCCCATTCTGCTTTTGCACAAGTGGAAGTGCATCTTCAGATTGCTGAGGTGTGCACTTCATTGCATCCAAAACTTGTTTTCCACTTGTATAATGGCACAGCACAAACATCGCTAAAACAGCTTATGACCTGTTTCACAGATCACAGTGTGCACACATGCAGTGACTGTTTTATAAAGAAAAGGCTTGAATTGCTTGAATTATTTCAAAGTTTGTTATTGTTAAACAATACCATGCCATGAGAAATCAGAATGTTTGCTTGTGGAAGATATTTATTCTAATTGTATTAGTGGAACAATGCTAAATATACATACAGGTCTGTTAATGCCTACTTGGCCACCACTGAAAATGTTAGTGGTTTAAATTATCATGGTAGCATCTCATAATGGCAGTATAGCACTACAAATATTGTGCTTGTTTTACAGCATGATTGACCAGACATAATCTCTCCACATTTTTTTAACTGAGTGAAAGACAACCAGTACAGTCATCCCAGGTAGAAACACCCCTGGAAATGCAGTGATCCAATTGAAGAAGGATCTGCACATGCAGAAGCTGGTGCTTATTTTTATAAGATTTCCTCAAGTGGATAAGCCATAATAAACTGGGGAGGGGCGGGGGGGAGAGACATTCTGTTACTATCAAGAGTCACTTTGTTTGAAATATAGTTGGGGAGTTTTAGCTGAAATGTAGGAACAGATCTAATGTCAAGATGGCTGCAAGAAGATAATATCTGGGAAACTGAACTGTATTTTGTGTTTCAAACTTTTAACAATTTACAAACACCCTTCATGTTCTTCTTGGTTGAAAAATGCAATTCTGCAAGTTAGCTTCCTTGACAATTAAACGGACCTTTGCCCCATTCAGCAAGGAACAGAAGTAAAATAGGTGAATGGACAGAAGGCAAAATTGGTCACCTGTTAGTTAGATTAGTAAAGTCCTTTGGGGTTAGTTATTGATATAGTCCATCTTTACGCTTCACGAGCAAATGTTTATGTTTGGGGTTTTCTCCCTTTCAAGTCTCTCAGATTATATGTTGGGCCCTTCATTGCTCTTCCATCCTCTGATTCTTCGTCTCCTCCCTCCAGGCCACTGTCCTCTTCACTGCTTAACATTGTCCATTTGGCGAGTTCCGCATCTTCCTCTGAGCTGGCATGCCTCTTCAAAAATTCTTGAGCTTTGAAGATGGAGTCAATCTTCTCTCTTTTATCCTTAAATTTAAAAAACAATCCTTCTGGGATCCACCATTTGTAGCTAATTTGATATTTTTGCAAGAACAGGGTCAGTCCTTTATATACTTTCCTTTTCATCCGAATTTCATATGGAACATCTTTTAGGATCCTTATGCTCTGCTCACCAATCTTCAAGGGCATTGTTGAAGTCACTCTTAGAATTTGATCTCTGGTACGTTGCTTTGTAAACTTGACAACCACTTCTGCTGGCAAATTATTTTTCTTTGTGAAGTTGGAATAGGCTCTATAAACCAAATCCATCTCTTTGCTTAATTTTTGCACTTCTTTGCCAGTTATTGGTGCCAAGGCATTCGCCAAAATATTTCTGAGATCTTCTTTTTCCTCTTCTTTTATGCCCTGAAAACGGAGAGTCAAGTTTGATTTTTCCATCTGTAGCATCAATATTTTTTTTCCTGCATCTCTTGATGTTTTTCTATTTTGCTGACCTTTTTCTTAATTTTTTTGGTGTCTTCCATCGAGATCAGGCATTTTTCTGCAATCTCCTCCATTTTCTTGGCTGTATCTGTTAGTTGTTTCTGTTGACTGTTGAGAGAACTTTGCATGCTACATAAAGTTTCGCTGATTTTTTGCATTTGATCCAGCAGAGGGCGCAGCATCTCATCTTTCAGCTTCTTTGTCGGCTTGTCCGGGACTCTCTTTTGCCCCGACATTTTTATTGTTTACTTTTAAAAGCTCGTGCCGTGCAACTCTGGAAACAGTCTATTCTCCTCTCCTTTCAACAGACCCCAAAAGATAACTTCGCTAATCCGCTTTTTCGCTCTACCCCCTTTCTCTTCTCTTTTATAAATCCCGTTTTCTTCAGGGGGGTTGCTCCCTCCTCCCGTACATTTGTACAATTAGGGGTGAGTGCATTTAATCCACTTTCAAACTGATCGTCAACTCACGGTTTGCTGCCAGTTCTTTCTTTTTTTAAGCAATCTTCTGCTTCTTCACTCCGGGAAGTCGGTGGCGTTGCTAGGTCCCATCAAGGCACTACACAGCGAGGCCACTGGAAGAGGGGGAAAGCCTCAATTTTCTGACCATCAGGCTGGCAAAGAGGCTACTCCCCAGGCGCCCCTGGTTCGGAGCCTTTATCTAAGGCTCACTAGAGTCTCCGCTTGTGCGGAGTCTCCCCCGACTGTGCGTGGGCTGGTCGCCTCTGGGAGCAGCCCAGAAAGGCGACCGTCATGCACTCTGCCAAAACCAAAAACCCATAATGGAGCTGAAATTGACATTCGGCTGCCTGAAAGACTCCCCAGGATGCCGGGGGCGGGGCTTGGCTCCCCCCCAAAAAGACCCCTGGATATTATAGTCCACTCTTCTCCCCAGTGGAGACCCATAGCAGCTGTAGGTATCCATGCTTCATCAGCCCTATGAGGTAATTTTGTTGAGGGAGAGAGACTGGCCCAAAGTCACCTATTGCACTCCCATACCATAAGGGCAATGTGAACTTGGGTCTCCCAGATCCTGGTGGCTCCCTGTTATTTGACCAATTTATGATAGGGCATGGAGTCTGCTGTGAAAGGGAAAAGTCAGAATTTATACTATGCATGCCCAAGCATTTAGGAACATCTGAAGCAGCTTAACAGCCATATTATTTAAGTTATTATTTATTTATTTAAAATATTTTTATACTGCCTTTCCACCTGGTTAGGGTCCCTGAGGCAGTGCATATAAAAACATTGAAATGTTTGAACAATTAAAAATAACACTTAAAATTATAAAATAATTCAGTAAAAACACATAATACCAGAACTAGGGAGAAAGGCCAATAACAGAGGTTAGGGGTATGCCAATCAAAACAAAGAAGTCTTCACCCACCGGCAGAAGACACCAAGAGAGGGAGACAGACAAATCTCCCTGGCGAAGGAGTTCCAAAATTTTGGTGCCACAACTGAGAAAGCCCTTTTATTACAGGTATAGGCACAGTCCTTTTCTGATGTATAGTAAGAATACTCACGTTGTGTTTATATAAACACAGAAAAAGCCATGTAGCTGAAAATCAAATAGTTGTTTTTAATGTAGTACATGCCAGCTAAATGGATATGGGGGGATAAGTAAGTCAGCACTTAGTAACATCCATTGTACTGTTAGTCAAAATGGTCACAAAAGAAATGAGTCATAAATCTGTAAAGATATCCACATGATACCCTGGTTGGTATATTTAGTATCTCAGATGTGAAGTTTGGATTCCAGCTACCCTCTCAACACCTAAAGTTGCCAGTCTCTGAGTGGGGCCTGGGTGGGTCTCCAGGAATTACAGCTGATCTCCAGGCTACAGAGATCAGTTCTCCTGTAGGAAATGGCAGCCAACCCTGAGCTAACAACCCTGTCAACAGCATTAGTCCCATTTGTTTACCCAAGTTCACAAAAGCTTATTGAGAAACTTGAAAGTTTACTTGGTGCACTTAACCTATATTATTTTTTTCCCTTTCCCCCCACCTTAATAGAAAGAAATTTCTAATGTGTTTATTTTGTTTTTAGGGTCACGGTGACAGCTATGTGCAATATGGACTTCAGTCGCTTTCCTCTTGATACACAAACGTGTTCATTGGAAATTGAAAGCTGTAAGTAAACAAAACGTAAATAGGACAAACACGATCTCAAATTTGGTTTTGAAGAAGTGTTGCTTTCAGTTGTTCTGGAAGATTCTCCAGTGCTTTTCAGAACTATATGATAAGGAAAAACATCTGAAAGTACACATTCACTGTTGTATACAGAGAGGGCCCTGAACTGGGTGACCCAGGCTAGCCTAATCTCATCAGATCATAGAAACTAAGCAGCGTCATCTCTGGTTCCTACTTGGATGGAGACCACCAAGGAAGTCCAGGGTTGTTACACAAAGGCAAGCAATGGCAAACCACTTCTGAATGTCTGTTGACAGTACTTTCCACTACATACAGAGAGGTCCAGTACTGGTGCTATTGCCCTAGCAGTGAGCAGAGTTCACGATGGATTGCTTCCCTAAAACCATCTTTACTTTGACCTAAGGACATAGAGAGTGCATGTGAGGGAGATACTGCAGAACTGAGCTCAAAGGTTCTTCTCGCTGCTTTCATTTCAGGAAATTACATTCCGGTATCTGTAGGGCATTTTGCTTATCCACAGCCCCACTGACAAAAGAACCCTGCCCATCTCTTGGGATCTGTGGTTAGATCAGGCAATTAGTAACCTAAAATAAGCATTGTTTTAAAAAATGCAGTGTAACTTCCAGCTTCATCTGTAGTCAGTAACTCTGAATACAACAAACCAACTCTCTTTGTTGTGCAGCAGCAATAAAGAAAATTTGTCCTGTAGAAAGATGCTTTGTGCTGATAGCACCCCACTTTCAATTGCTGAAATAATAGAGGGACAGACTCACAGGGCATTTACAGAGCAGTAATCAGGAAAACTGCTGATGGAAGGGATTTGTCAGTGGAACAGGATTTCCTTGTCTTTGAACTCCCACTGTCCCAATGCAGCCCCAAATAATCCCTGAAATGTCGTTCTTCATGGACAGGAGAGCCTTGGAACATCACAGAGGACCTGGATGTCTGCCTTGGGAAGGGGGAACTGAGAAAAATCACCTTCTCCTTCCATTAGTAGAAATTTACTCTGGGATTCAAGTTGCTGACAGCAATTACAGCCATTTTGGGTCATTTACTTTTTTTATATAAGTCAACAGGCCCCATTTGTCTATACAAGAAATTCAATAGAGTCTGTCATAACTGATAGACACTTTGCCAGTCCAAATTAAATACTCTTCTGATCAGAATATATGATGTGCCTGTATGATAGTCAAATAGCACCATGTTCTAAATTGTGCACAAAATATCATCCTGTTTATTTCAATGAAATCAGAAGTTACTTGTCCCCTCCATCCCTTTAGATGCCTACACAGAAGATGATCTCATGCTGTACTGGAAGAATGGGAATGACTCCTTAAAAACAGACGAGAGGATCTCACTATCCCAGTTCCTTATACAAGAGTTTCACACTACTACCAAACTTGCCTTCTATAGCAGCACAGGTGAGCACGTTTTGATAAAGACTTTTCACATTTTCAGGTAGAATCTATTTCACCTTTGCCCGGAGAAATGAGCATTGGACTGACTAGAGGGAGTGCTACAGCATGATGTTGGACAACTTCTTTCCTGTAAAAGCTTAGCAGCTGCTCAATCCCAGGCTTTAGTTTAATTGCCTGTTAGCCTAGTACATTTGGGTGGATTCAGACTTGTTAGCAGCCTATTGATCATGTGGATAATATAGTTTCATCCTGTGGGGATTTCTTCCTACTGATAGATAATTCTCATAAGAGAGTTAAAAAACCAAACAAAAACATAAAATGAAAATTTCAGAAATGGAAGTGCTACTTACTCTTACATGGAACTCTTTGAGGAGTAGGCTCAGATACCTCAAGTGTTTTGGATAATTAAGCTGAAAAGTACTGAGACTGGCAAGTGATTTCAGCTCTCATACTTTTATTAGTGCAGAACAAGACACTTTTAGCTGGCTCGCAGGCCACCTTATATTCCGTAAAACCACACCCCAAACACACACCCCTGCACTGTAATAGGCTATTTACAGTGGCCGCGAGTTCCATGGGCTCGCAGCTGGGAGCCTAGCCCTCTGATTGGTGTGCTGAGTCCATTGTGCGCTGAGTCCATTATTCGCTGGAGCAAAGCTCTGAGGTTTAGCAGGACCGTGTGGAACCCCCCAGGTGCCACGCAGTCAGGACCAAGTACATTACACCCCTCCCCCCTTGGTCTGAAGACACCCACACTCAAAGTCCTTCAGATACGGCGGTGTCTTACGTTCCCATGTGCAGCGTCAAATCCCAGTCCCGGCTGGGCCTGGAGCCGGCGCCGATGCACTCGGCGGAGTGCCGGTCAACAGCAGTGGAGTGATTGTAGCCCAGGCGGTGTCGTTGGGTACCTCAACTGTCTTCAGCAGCTGGCGGGCTGTTGATAGACTGGGAGCTGCGTCCTGGGGAATGGGGTTCGCAGCTGGCAGCTCTGCCGTCTCTGAGGTGTCTGGTTCCTCAAGGTCTTCCAGTTTGATGTGGTGGTGGAGGATTTGACTGTCCTCGCAGGAGACCTCATAGGAGCAGGGCCCTTTTACTCTCACCACTCTCGCTGGAATCCAGGGGGGGGGCCTTGGCGAAGTTCCAGGCAAGCACCGGGTCCTCCAGGAAGAAGTCTTGGGCGACTCCCAGTGTTTTGATATTGGGTTCTTGCTTGGATGCTCAATCAGGGTGGAGGCGGTCCAGCCTTGTTGTGAGATGCCTGCCCATAAGCAGCTCAGCTGGGCTACGGCCCATGGTTGTGTGTGGGGTGGTTCTTTGGCCGAAGAGAAAAGATGCCAGCTTATAGTCCCAGTCCGTCATTTCTAGCCGGTGGAGCACATCTTTCATGGTCCTCACCATGCGTTCGGCCTGTCCATTGGTGGTGGGGTGGAACGGGGCTGAGCGGATGTGGAGGATCCCATAATAGCTGGTGAACTCCTGGAACTCTCTGGACATGAAGGCAGTTCCGTTATCTGTCACCAGGGTGTCAGGGATGCCCTGGGCACTGAAGATCTGCCACATGGCTTTGATGGTGGATTTCGAAGAGGTTGATGGTACCGGCACGACCTCCAGCCACTTACTATATGCGTCAACCAGAATAAAAAACAACTGTCCCTGGAATGGTCCTGCGAAGTCTGGAGCCGAGACCGGGGACGGTGTGAGGATTCCCAGGCCCTCTCCGGGGCCCTGGGCAGGTCGGGGTGTGAGACTTGGCAGGGATGACATCTTTTTACCTTGTCCTCAATGTCCTGATCAAGGCCTGGCCACCAGATGTAGCTTCTCGCCAGCGCCTTCATTCTCACAACTCCGGGGTGGTGCTCGTGCAGTGCCACTATGACTCATTGTTGGAATGGGGCCGGAATCACCACCCGACCTCCCCACGTCAGGCAACCTTTGTACGCCGACAACTCGTCTTTCCATGAGATGAACGGCGTGAATCCAGGGCCCTCTTTGGCCACAGGCTACCCCCTCTCCATCCAGTCCAAGACCCGACAAAGAACCTTGTCCCTGGCCATGAGGCGGGTGACCTCCCGTACTTGAACTGGGCATTCAGGAAGGGATTCCAAGAAGGTGACCACGTGGGCCGGGGCCAGATCAGGGTCCACAGCGGGCAGCGGAAGGCAGCTCAGAGCATCCATGTGTCCCATGGCTGTACCAGGCCGATGGGCGAGCATGTAGGCATAGCCCACCAAAAAAAAATGGACCAATGCAGGACCCTGGGAGAAACCATCTGAGGCATCTGACGATCGGGGGCCAGAAGACCTAGGAAGGGTTTAATGGAATTTTTTAATGCCTGCCACTATCGCCAGCACCTCCTTGTTAATTTGCACGTAATTGTGCTCTGCCGATGACAAGGTCCATGAATAATAGGTGACTGTAACCTCCTGGCCAGCCGGTAACCTGTGGCCCAGGACTGCCCCTACCCCATAGGGAGATGCATCGCATGCAAGGACCCCAGGGAGTGACTCATCGAAGTGGTGCAGCACAGAATTCCATGTCAGCAATTCCTTGACCCCTTGAAAAGCCATGGTGTGCACGGGCCCCCAGGCCCACAGAGCGTCTCTGTCCAGGAGGCTGTGTAGGGGTTCTGCCACTGCAGCTTTCAAGGGCAGAAAATCAATGGTAAAAATTGAGCAGGCCCAAGAAAGCCTGCCGTTCCGTCTTGGAAGAAGGAGGGGGGGCCTGCGTGATCGCTTTGATCTTATTGTCCGTGGGGTGGATCCCTTGGGCATCCATGGCGAACCCCAGAAACTCGATGCAGGGCACCTGGAGGAGGCACTTTTCTTTCTTTACCTTGAGGCCAGCAGAGTCGAACCTCTGAAGGACTGCTTGGAGCCGCTCTGCAAAGGTGGATGGGTCCAACGCCGCGATGATCACATTGTCTAAAAATGGCTGCATTCCTGAGATGCCTTTGAGCAAAGAATCCATAAAAGATTGAAAAATCCCCGGGGCCACACACACACCAAATTGCAGTCTAGTTACCTTAAACGCCACCCTGTAAATAGAGATCATTTGTGCCTCCACAGAGGCCGCATCGACCAGTAACTGCTGGTAGACCTGAGTCAAATCCAGCTTACCAAAAATCCATGCCCCTGCCAGAGTGGCCAATACATGGCTTACCACCGAAACCAGGTAAACATGGTCCTGTAAGGCTTTGTTAATTGTGCATTTATAATCTGCACAGATACTCACGTCCCCGTTTGGCTTTACCGGTGTGACAATGGGGGTCTCCCATCGTGCAGACACAACCGGTTCCAGCACCCCCTGCTCGACCAGGCAATCGAGCTCTGCCTCAATTTTAGGCTTCATTGCAAGCAGGGAAAGACAGGCCTTTATGCGGATGGGCCGGACATTGGGGTCCAGAGAAATGGGGGGCCCCATGTACCTCCCCAGAGTCCCATCGAACACTCTGGGGAATTCTTTGCATAGAGCAGTAAAGTCAGGCAGCCTAATCTCGTTCACCACCGTAATCTTAAGTCCCAGAGGCCCAAACCAGGAAAGGCCCAGCAAACTGGAGAGGCGCCCCTCCACTACCAACAGTTCCAACCATCCCGAGAAATCCTTGAATTGGACCTGAAACTTGCCCTGGCCCCGAACCACCACAGGGTTCTTATTAAAGTCCCACAACTTGAGACCCTGTAGCTTGTGCAGATAGGGTCCCCCCTGCAGACAGAGGGCATGCAGGGTCTCCGCAGAAATAATGGGAAAGAACAAGCCCAAGTTGATTTCCATTTGGCAGAGGGATCCCTCTATAAGAAAAGTCACATGCACCTTGTTGGGGCCATCGGGGGGCAAGTTACATACCATTGTCCACTGGTGCACTGAAATAAGAGTTCAGCTCCGCTGCTTCCAGTTGAGCTATGGTCCTCTGTCGCTGTCCTTTAGAGCGGTAAACCTTGGCTATGTGACCGGCCTTATGGCAGGTTCTGCAGATGACATCCCGGAATCTGCAAGATCGGTGTTCGTGAGCTTCGCCACAGCTTGCGTAGGATGTGGAAGTCGAGGCAGCTTTTGCCATGACAGGGAGTCCTGAGGAGCGTTGAGAGCGCTGGGCCGGGCAGTGTTGCACTTGGAGGATCTCCTTGTCATTGGAGACGTCGGAACCAACAGTCACTTGTGTGTTGTGGACCGCCTTGGTGCAGTGATCTTGATGGGCCTTCTCGTAAGCAGTGGCCTCCTGGATCACTTTGTCAAGATCCAGGTCATCTTGGCTGACCAGCTTCCTCCGGAGCTTGGGCTCCTGTAGGCCCACGAGAAACTGCTTTAGGAGAGCATCCACCAAATCAGGGAACGAACACCTCATGGTGGCCCACCGCAGAGCCGTGAGAAAGTCAGAGGCAGTTTCATCGGGACCCTGGACCTTTGCAAAAAAATCCATCCGCTCTACAAATTTCGTGGGTTTGGGGGCCAGGTGATCTGTTAGTGCCTTGACCAGAGTGGCATATGACTCATCTTTGGTCAGCCGGGGTGCTATCAGGTCTTTCAGCAGAAGATGGGCCTCCATGCCACAGTGCTGGAGGAGATATGCCTTCTTCTTACCCGGATCGGTGACATTGTGGATGGTGAAGTGGCTTTCAAGAGTCTCAAGCCAGGTCTCCCATTTTGTAGGGTGGGAGAGGTCGAAGGCAGGGAGACTCTCGGATGCGGCAGCTATCTTACGGAGTCCACGTGGAGGCTTGGGACCAGAGTCGGTGGAGCGAGGAGCGGTGCAGTGCTGCTCTCAGGGTCAGCAGTGCGATGCTCTAGGCTAGGAGCAGTGCGGTAAGCAACAACCGGAGATGCTGGCGTGCGGTGCTCTCGGCGCTGCTCGATGCAATGCTCGGTGCTTGGTCTCTGTTCATGGGAGGTATAATCCCATCCTTGTCACCAGTGAAAAGTACTGAGACTGGCAAGTGATTTCAGCTCTCATACTTTTATTAGTGCAGAACAAAACACTTTTAGCTGGCTTGCAGGCCACCTTATATTCCGTGAAACCACACCCCCAAACACACACCCCTACACTGTAATAGGCTGTTTACAGTGGCCGCGAGTTCCATGGGCTCGCGGCTGGGAGCCTAGCCCTCTGATTGGTGTGGGCTAGGATCCGCTGAGTACATTATTTGCTGGAGCGAAGCTCCAAGGTTTAGCAGAACCACATGGAACCCCCCAGGTGCCACGCGGTCAGGACCGAGTACATTACAGAAGGTATGAATGAGCTTATGGGAAAATACAAAAACTCTATGGGGAGATTACTGTCTAATCAAGAGGGTCTTTTTAAAACTATGTATTACCTTTTCATTTCACTTTTTTTCCAAAGACCTCAGGGCAGCAAACATAGTTCTACTCTTCTCCATTTTATTCTCACAGTAAAGATGGCATATCAGTTTTCCAAATAAACAACCTTGAGTTGGTTAGACTGTGAGACTGGCCCAGGGATATCCAGTGAACTTCATAGGTGGTCACAGGTATTGTGTTCAGGAGTTAATGCCATATCCACATGGTTTAATTAGTGCATTCTAAGGTCTTGACAGCTGTGTGTTGGTTACACTAACAGAACAGTTATGGAAGGAAGGAACAATGTTAGAGACTTCACTTTAAAGTGGGCTGTATAGTTTTATGGTTTATAGGTGTGAGAGAACCATTACAAATGCTGGCCACATTCCACAACTTGCCAGGTGTCTCTCCTCCTGAACATCACAGAAAGAGCAGAGGTAGTTGCTCTGCAAGAAACAGTACCAAGAAGAAATTTGGGATATCCCCATTCCTCATATCTCTGCTTTAAACACAGTCTTTTGGAAGAAATTGGTATTATTGTACGCACACACATATATATAATTTTAAAAATTGTACTGATCTTGACTTTTATAGACAAATAGGGACTACTCCATGATATTTCTGTGTCTTTGTTTTTAGCATCACAAGCAGTTTTTCTTGGAAGTTAGCTCTTTTCTTCTTTCTCCTGTAGGATGGTACAACCGTCTCTATATTAACTTCACTTTACGTCGCCATATCTTCTTCTTCTTGCTCCAGACCTATTTTCCTGCTACTCTGATGGTTATGCTATCCTGGGTGTCCTTCTGGATAGACCGCAGAGCTGTGCCTGCAAGAGTTCCCTTAGGTAAATGAACATGAATGTGGCTGCACGTGATTATTCTTTGGATTTGTTAGTACCTCTAATCCAAGGGAATCTGTCAGAAAAGCAGGTATAATTGAGATGTCTTTGGCTGCCTCTTCCACCCCTCCTCTTCCACTTTGGATAGTGGATTGTTAGCTAAACACACATGAGTGCAGGCCAGTTCTACATTTTTAGCACTTCTTATCAGTAAGCATAGCCATGGTACCATTTTTGGCAATATGTCCCCCCCACACACATATCATTGTATTCTCCTCTGGCCTACAGAAAGCCTAATATATGGCATTGGATAAAGGTTTATTGCTCTAATACCTTACAGAGTTTATACAGTGACCCTCATTGTTGTGTGTTGAACTTAGGAGGGTTGTGTGTTGAACTTAGGAGAAATCCATGGGTGCAAGTATTGCCTGATCTTTCCCTTGTTTCCTTCCCCTCCGCAGTCCTTTCAACTTGAGGAGTCAACACAGGACCAAGGTAGAATAATAGACCCATAGTTTGGGGAGGCTGCATTGAGGAGGTGGTAAAATCTACTTCTTCTGGCAGTGCAGTTCTGCTGACAGAAGAGGCAGGATTTCATCCCCATCCCACTCCCCAGTGCAGTCCCCTGACCTGCATGGCTGTCAGTCCTTGAGGGGCTCACAAATCTAGGAATCAACTTTTGTGGGTGTTGAAAAGGACTATTGGTGGGCATCTGCATCTGCTGATGAGTTTCTGTATCCAGCCCACAGAATGGAGCCCCAAACAGCCCAATACCAGAGCATCAGTTCTCAGACGTTTGCCTACATCCAACAATAAAGGATGATTTTATAGATGGAAGTAGGATGCTTAAAGAATTTAAGCAAAGAGTTTCTCTTCACTGAGATAACTGACACAATAGTCTCCACTAACAAGTGAAGATGAAGACATAATCAAAATACAATAATTGTTTCTGCACTTTTGAAAGTGATTACACTACATTGGTAAGAGTTTGGAAGAATATGTATTGATTTATTAGAGCAACAAATACTGATATGCATACTAGCAGGTAATGATGCATATGACCACTAAATGTGACTGTTTGCTCAGTATAACACTGAACAGATGGCCATATTTATTGTATTTGCTCATTCATACCACATCTTTCTTCCCAATGGGGTCCCAAGGTGGCTTATATAATTCTCTCCTCCATTTTATCCTCACAGTAACCCTGTGAAATAGCTGCTCTACCACTGAACCATAGCCCCTCAAACAGGTTAGACTGAGAGTGTGTGATTGTCCCAAGGTCACTCAGCAAGCTTCCATGAGAGAGTGGGGCTTTGCATTTGATTCTCCCAGATGCTAGTCCAAAACTTTAACCACTACACCACACTAGCTCTCAGTGTAGACCTCTGCACATTTACCTCCTAATAATGTATTACAATTTTCAGTTGGTTACCATAAATTGAAAACATAAGGAATGCTATATTATTTAGCTACAGAATTACTTATTATGCAGTATTTCTGGATTGTAAACTCCATACCATCCTTAATGTAAAAGCTTCCAGGGTGATCAAAAGTTGAAAAGCATGTAATAAGGCTTATGTTAAGAACTGTTCTACAGATTGTCCTGTAATGCTGTCCTTTCCTGCACTGCAGATTTCTGCCTCGATCTCAGAAGCTAAGCAGGGCAGCCTTGGTTAGTACTTAGATGGGAAAACACTAAGGAAGTCCAAGGTTGCTGTGCAGAGACAAGCAATGGCAAGCCCCCTCTGAATGTCTCGTGCCTTGAAAACCCTATAAGGAGTCGCCACAAGTCAATGGCCATCTTACCCAAGCATTAACCACTACTAGTACTTCCCTCAGTGTTATCAGGATCTATTATTTTCTTAGATCTGTCCATTGCCTTGGCATCTAATATATCTATTCTTTAAATATTCTATTCTCAGTTTGATGTAGTGGTTAAGTGCACAGACTGTAATCTGGGAGAACCGGGTTTGATTCCCCACACCTCCACTTGTACCTGCTGGATGACCTCAGTCACAAGCTCCAGTACAGCTGCTCTTGAAAAAGAGCAGTTTCTGTCAGAGCTCCCTCAGCCCCACCTACCTCACAGGGTGTCCCCTCCCCCCATGTTGAGGGGAGGGTAAGGGAAAGAAGTTTGTAAGCCGCTCTGAGACTCCCTTGGGTAGTGAAGGGCAGGGTATAAATCCAATCTCTTCTTCCTCTTCTTTATTGTTTGGAATAAAATTCTCCCAAAATCACATACAGTATTGTTTAGTTTATGATCAAAGGAATCAGTTTCTATATCACCTTTCCTCTACCATACTCCTTATAGACTCACAACATTTTCTACTTCTACTGCTGAATTTCTCCACCAGACGTGAGCTCTGCTGTCAAAAGCCTCTGAAACAGCATTATGCCTTTTTAAAATTCCCCTCATTTTGCTGCCTATAAAATGATTGTTTAATGTGCATTTGGTTACATACTTCTCAATGTGGTATCAGAATGTACAGAAGCCCATATACTATGCAACTTGGGGAGAAGCAACTAATTTCAGAGGCTCATGTTGACAGAAGTCTCTTGTGTCAGTGGAATGGAATTTTCCTCTTCCCTTCCTGTCAGATCCCCAGTTAAGACACTCTCCACAACACTTTCGGCAATGATGCTTTATTAGAGATTTGCTTACTACAGGAACTGGATCTTTGTCAGGACTGAAGAATGCATGAAATTCAGAGGTGAAAGATAAAAGCCAATGCACCCCACACCCCATTCATACGTCAGCATTCGGCCCCTAGTGTTACTATGGTGAGTGATCTTGACAGATATACGGTGTCTTATCTGTTCTAGCCTGGCAAAAGAGTCTCCAAGACCAAATCCCATGAGAACAGGCTGAGGGGTGCAACTTGAGAAATGGTTATGGCTACTACAGGCAAGCACTCAACCCACACACACTCCCTTCAGGAATTTCCTCCCCCCTCTAATACATAGCAAGGAATTCCCTCACCCCAATTCATGGCAAGGTAAGCAGTGAAGCAGAACAAAGAGAAGCAAAACCGAAACCTTGACACCTCCTGCTACAGACCTGATTTCCCCCTTCTGCTATTCCTAAGGGACTCCTGTACCCCAGGAGGAGCATTTCATGATCAGCAGGCTGCAGTGGGAGGGATGAGAGGAAAGTTCCATGCCCCTGACGTGCACTCCTTTATCAGAAAATTCAGTCTACATCCAGTCCACGTTGGCTCAGGGGAGCAGTGAATGCCTGCTGTTACTTCTTTAGCGAAACAAATATGAAATGTTTTGTCATACTGAAGCGAGACACCTATTGAAATAAATATATATATATATATATATATATATATATATATATATATATCAGACAGAATGCTAGGGGAAAATTTTTACTTCCTAGAGGGACGAATGGGAGCAAAGGCAGCATGGTATAGCCCAATCTTGTCAGAAGCTAAGCAGGGTTGGTACTTGGAAGGGAGAGCACCAAGGAAGGCTCTGCAGAGGAAGGCAATGGTGCAAACCACCTTTGCTTCTCACTTGTTTAGAAAGCCTCTTGCTGGGGTCCCCATAAGTTAGCTGCGACTTGACAGCTCCTCACAGACACAAAGGGAGGAATAGGAGGAACAGAATATGTGGTGACAATCAGAGACACAATATATAATGCTTATCAGAAAAAATAGGTTGGATGTGAGTGGTGCTCTGCTTGTGGTATGGATCTTTTTTCCCCTCCCCATTTCTGCTCTAGCCCCTAATGTCCTTGGAAATGCTGCCTTTGGGTTTCAAGAGTTCCCAGGAACAGTGCAAGGCACAGTTTGGGGGGTCTGCATGGGAAGGAGCAGTCAGCAAAACCACTCTTCTGCCACCGCTGCCCTTGTGCTGGCGTTGAGAGATTGTAGGATCTCAATAATAGAAGCTAGGGGGGTTAGTTTACTCCTATAGTTTGGCAGACTTAATGATAACACAGTTCAATCTTGTACTGAACTGCAGGATCAAAATGTGCCATAATCAGACAACAGGCTCACTACAGAAAGACGAACCAATGGCTGCGGAGGACTCAGACTCATTCCTTCAACTGAGCATGTGATTTTAGTAAAGAAAAAGTTGGCTCATTATTCAGGGTAAACAATATTGACTTGTTTCCACAGTCAGTATCTCAAAATGAATAATTTTATGCCTCAGGGATAACAACGGTGCTGACCATGTCGACTATCATCACGGGTGTCAATGCTTCCATGCCTCGGGTTTCCTACATCAAAGCTGTGGACATTTACCTCTGGGTCAGTTTTGTGTTTGTCTTCCTCTCGGTGTTGGAATATGCGGCAGTGAACTACCTGACCACAGTGCAAGAACGGAAAGAACGGAAGCTGCGAGACAAGGTATATTCCATGTCAGTTGATGCTGAGTGATTGAAATGCCAGAATGGGTATATTGTAAATTAAGAAGAAAATTCCCAACAGAAACTAAGCTTTAAAATTAAACATTCATATGAGAAAACTGATAAAACAGAATAACCATGCAACAGGTTCTTTTTACATTGGCTTGGTCTACACATGCAGCAGAATGAGGTGGCAGAGTTCAGAGGTATGACAACAAATTATATTGGTCTCTGTGCAACCCCAGTTTCAAAGACCTAAGGACACTTGGATTTTCTTAAGAGGGGGCAGCAGCTTCTGTTGATTTCTCTGTCCCACCAGTCATTTTGTTAAAGGAAAGCGGGCAGCAAACCATCAAAAACAGTGCAGAGAGTAAAATGGGGGTCCATAAGAGGAGTGGGAATCAGTGGAAATCACTGCCCCTTAAGGAAATTTAAGTGCCCTTAAGTCTTTGGAGTGTGTGGCTAAATACAGGTGTGTTTCAGACTATAGTGAGGAAATCACATTTGAACATTCTCAATTTTAAAAATAAACTTGTTTGCAAGACAACATTAACAGATGGCATCTCATCATTGGTTGGCATGTTGTTGTCAAAAGCTACATTTTAACTGGTTCTCCCAGGTTGCCACTCACCAAATCTGAGAAAACATCCAAATAGGGCCTCAGATTACCATAGCAGTTGTGTAGGTTCATAAGGGAGAAGGTGGTCCTTCAGGTATAATTGGTCTCAAGCCAGTAGGGCTCTAAAGGGCAACACCAGCACCTTGAATTGTTTTCAGAAACTAATTTGGAGCCAGTAATGATAGGTCACAGGACCTACATGGAGTAATAATCATACAGATTGTGGAATTCTGAGAGGGAGAAGGCAAAAAGTCACTCTTCCTGCTTCTTTAACCAGTGAAGCTGATCCTCTCCAGTGTTTCCACCCAATCCTACTGATCTCCTGATCTAAACAGCCAGAGATTACAATTACTCCTATGAGAAAGACTATTGTTTGCCCTTTTCTTTACAGCTTCCTTGCACTTGTGCTGTGCCCCAACCAAGGCAAATGATGATGGATGGCACTTACAGTGATGGGGAGGTGAATGAACTGGGACAGTATGTTTCTGAAAATGGAGAGAAACAAGACAGAATGATGGTTCAATTGGCACTTGGTTCAGAAAGAAATTCGAACAGGAGGAAAAGCCAGAGATACAGCAGCATGAAGATTGACACTCATGCCATTGACAAATATTCTAGAATAATATTTCCTGGAGCCTACATTTTATTTAATCTTATATACTGGTCCATTTTTTCATAATTAACACTTTTTTCCCTTTAGTCAGTTTCCATGTGGTACATGTGTTGACTGTATGAAACTACTGTCCACCAAGCAAAATAAAATGTCAATAGACTATTATTCTATGCTTTGACCAAAAAAAAAAAAAATCTGCTATTCTTGTTGCATGAAACTTAAGCATGGCAGTACCCAATTCATTCTATGGACACTCCTGTTCTATGGGCACTCCCTAAAAGACTCAAGTTCACTGGCACAAAAAAATTTAAGAACTAGTAACTGTATTACAACAAAAGGGGAAAAATGCAAAAATAGGCATGAATCAGTGTTTAGAAATACAAATGTAATGAAAAGTACAGAATTGTGATGATATGTTATAAAAGCAAGGCATCTTTTGAGCTACTCTGATGTGAATCAGCTAATTTTAGCATCTGTGTACTATTAAGAGCAAAACTGAATGAACAGACCATATAAACATTTTGCTTCCATTTGTAAATATATACAGTATTCTACTTTTTTAGTATTTGTGTAAATAAGATTACAAATCCAAATGTTGTACACTTTCACTATACCTTTCTACATACAACTAAAGTCCTTGTTTATTATTATTATTTATTAAATTTATAAACTGCCCTCCCCTGCAAGGGCTCAGAACTCCTAAATCAACCCTTTCTGCATGTAATTCTCTGTATTAATCACTGTTTGCTATTTCAAAATCACCCTCTGAGAAAGCTAAATAGAAAAGGCTACTTCAATACAGTGTAACCTCATAAAGCTAAGACAGTGTAACCTCATAAAGCTAAGACTGAACACTTGCAGTATAAAGTCTATAGTTGTCACCAAAATTAATACCCTACAAGAAGCTTCAAACTAAATTTGCAATGTGAATTGCCTTCCACCATCATAGTGATTTCAGGAATTCACCTAGTGTTGTATATAATATTTACATTGAAACAGACTTTCAAAGAAGTGAATATTAACATAAGCAATGATTAAAGCATTAACTACTGTCACTGTAGAACTTTCACCAAAGTCAGGTGGTTAGATTCAAAGACGATTTGCTGATGTAGCACCATTTATGTTGGCAGAAAGAGGCTTATTTTTAAAGATTTTCCCCTGCCATACTGGTCATCAGGGTTCCTTGACACCCCAGGGGCAGAAATGAGAGGTAGGGAATCACTGGACTTCAGCAGGAAGGGAGGCAGGAAAGTCCTGCTCTGTGTTTTGCTCTGTTCATGGTGATTTGGATCCAGCCCAGACTAAAAAGTTTGGAACAAATATCAGCAAACCAATTGCTCTACTTATCTGTACAATCCTTTTCCCCCTTCCACACAAACCTTTTTGACTATTTTTACTGTCCATACTTTATACAATTATTCCACTCCCCCTTCAATATTTGATTTAAAGGAGTCCAATTTTGTATTGATGCTTGTTATAAAGCTCAGCAAAACCAAATTCTTTTCTTATAGCTTGAGACTCTACACAGCAGGAAGTAGCCAACTGATATATTTCATTTTTAAGCAGCCACATTAGGGAATTTAGGCCTAAGATTAAGGGTAATATGCAGCAAATTGATTCTTTGCCCACAAATTATTCCTCCCAGCCTCACACTAGCACATCATGAGTTTTTCATAGGCTTCTTTTTCATTCTAGTGCCTTTGTGTTTGTAGAACACCAACAATATTATGTTACTGACCTTCCTGGGCCAAAGAATGGGCAGAAGAGACTGCCTCTGTCCCTCAAAATTCTTTGGCACACACAGAGAACTAGTGCATTAGCCTCTTCCTTCTCACTAGTTCAAAGGGTAGACAAAGCCTGGCACGTGTGCTGACAATGGTGCGCCAGACCATTTTGTTTGGCAGTCAGGGTCAGGTCTCTGTCCAAGCAGCTGAAGCACTGGCATTACTACTGGGACCAGTGGTATGGGAGAAAGCAACAGCCATGGCTCATACCTGTTACCACTTCCCAGACATGGCCAGCCACCACCTGGTAAATCCCTAAGACACTTGGCTTATTCCAGGGTGTCTAGCCAAGCACAACTCATTTTTCTTCACTACACACATAATTTTGTTTGCAGGCCCACAAAAACATCTTCACAGGTAAACTTATTTTTTCCAGCACTTGAGCCAAGAAACTATTCTACCCTGTGCAAGTTTGGGCATACATCTGAAAAAGAGGCTCCATCCTATGCAGAGGCTGGCATTTTGTTTCAGATTTTAGAATTGGTGTTCACTTGTCTCCAAATACAAATCACAGAAATGGTATTAAATATAAATATTTATTTAATTAAAGGGATGATAAGGAGTACCTCAGCACTCTTGTGCAATGTTTAAATGCAAACCATGCCACTGAACTCATGACAGATGTTTGCAATACAAATATAACTGTACCGTGAGCATGCTCAAGTCATTAAATATTGGAACAAGAATACTGTAACCACTTCACTGAAGGCATGTAATAACACCCCAAGAAGTTCATTCTAAAGATAAAAGGTTACAACTGAAAAGGACCTGGAGGGCCACATGCACCACTCCTGGTGAGGGCACAACACATTTTGTATGACAAGCACAAGTGTGGCATGGACTCCTAAGGAGAGAGAGGTGGATTAAAAAGCTGCTTTGAAACTGCTTATGACCAGTCTGCAATGTTACAGAATCCACAAAAGGGCTGAAGTGTGAGATTCAGTTTTTTGAGCACTTGGAGCAGCATGTTTATGGCCCTTTTACAGCTGCCAAAATATGCTCGAAAAACCTGTGACTTGGGCCTGCTGAAATCTCAAAGATCTGGAATAAGTTTTTCAATAGTAAGAAAACGGGAAGGAGGCTTAGTTGCCAAACAAACTCTGTGCCTGCTCACCCCAGAATTATGCAAAAAGAAAGTGCAGAATTATATTGATAAATTATTTCAATGCATCTATTCCATAATTTAAATAGGTTTGCACAATTCATTATTTCAATAACCGGGGGAGAAGAGTTTTGGCTTTATAGTAAGTCTTCTCACGATCCCAAGAGCCCATTTTCCTCTTTTACACTGTAGTGCTGTTTACTCTTCTTGCTTGCCTTGTCTGAAGTCTTCTCTCACTCTTTCCAGCAGGCCTGGTCTAAAGATAACATCCAGTGCAGTCATTGCCAAAGCTTTAGCTGTATGCAAGGCATATTGCTGTGCTACTTTGGACCCTGAAGAAACACCAATGTTCAGATTAATAAAACTATCAAAAGCAAATGCAGAAGAAAAACACACAGTTTCTGCGGTTTAATGGCTTACATGCCACTAGCTTTTTAAGAACCACAGGAACATGCAAAACAAAAGTATCCACTGACCTGCAGCCTCTGTGAACTACTCAGTATGATTTAGAGCATCCGAGCCAATATAAAAATAAGCATGAATTCCAAAGTCTGTAGATCCTGGACAGTTTAAAAGGAAAAAAGGACAATTCATCTTAAGTTGCAGTTTGCAATTTTCGATTAATGTAGAATTCATAAACTAAAAGCTTAAGAAGAAATGCATTTAATTTTATTTTGGTTTTGACCTGTAGCATAGCCATGGGTCCTGAACAGAATTTGCCACTAGAACTGGCTTAGTACCAGCTTTACTGATGGACATTGTAGTACAAGTAAGGTACTGCCTGGTAATTTCAAGAATTTTCAATAAACCTATTTAAAATGTAAGTAGCTTTATTTCTATGTACATACCACAGCCATCTTTAAAACCAGGAAAAATCAACAAATGCTTGTATAAGCAACCTTAATGGCACAGAAGAAGCATAATGTAGAACAAACTTGTATGCCTCTTTTCAGACTATGAAAATAACTCCTGCAAGAAATTAAGCAGGTGGAAATGCCAAGTTACCTGAAAAACTGGTTTTGTTCAAAAATTCCATTCCAAGGCTCATTCCATTTTCCATGTAAGTTTGCTGCAGACTTTTATTTGGAAGCACATTGTAATAATCTGGACACTCACGTTTTAATTATATCTAAAACATTATAACATACAAATTAGACCTTTTTGAGCCTATGATCATCTTTGGAAGTCTGACCCAGATTGATAGGTGTGATCACAAAATGGTTGCTTTGGGAAGCAGGACACAAAACGGCCACCTTGGGAGGCAGAACCATCAACAAACACACACAAAGGAAGCCTACGTGCAGGGGGACCAGAGAATAAAACCGACACTACAGTGGCAACTGCTACCAAAGCTACATTATTTTAATCTGCACAGACAGTCAGAAGCCCTGCCTCAGTCACTTTCTAGAACAGAGGTGTCAAACTCATTTGTTATGAGGGACGGATCTGACATAAATGTCACTTTGTTGGGCTGGGTCATGTGTGCCATAAAATGTAACATAAGGTACCAGAGAGATAAACTTTATCAAGATGATTTCAGATGCCAAATGGCAAAAAGCAGGCGTGATTGGATTAGGTGTGATATGCAGAGGGATGGAGATATCAACATTGGTAATGAAACAGGAAACCTAGGTCTCAGTTTGGTACAGGAGGATTCAGTCCAGGAGGATGCGAAGAATAAATGGAAATTATTCTGAAGAAGTGAGCAGTGACTCACAAAAGCACATGCCCTACCACAATTTTGTTAGTCTTTAAAGGTGCTACTGGACTCTTTCTACTACCATTAGAAACCACAACATTAAAAAAAACAGTGGGGGAACATTTTAACCTTCCAGGGCATTCAGTTGCTGACCTAAGAGTAGCAGTTCTCTTACAAAAGCATTTCAAAGGGAGATTAGCAAGAGAGACTGCTGAATTGCAACTGATCATGAAGCTTAAGACAATGCAAACTCCTGGACTGAACTGAGACCTAGGTTTCTTCTCTCATTACCCATGCCTGCTATTGTCTTTTGGCATCTAAAATCACTTCACTCTCCAAGATATAAGGACAGATGGACTCACATTTCAGCTGTATGTGAAGAAGTGAGCAGTGATTACTGAAAACTCATGCCTTGCCACAAATTTTTAGTCATTAAGGTGCTGCTGTAGTCTTGGCTCCCTTTCATTAATAAGGAATGCAAGCTTTGCTTTTAGGTTTCTCTCCCCCACATCCGTTAGAAATGGAAAGGGGGATCTCTCCAAGTGCCATGAGATTCTCCTCCATGGCGTGCTGTCTCTGGCTCACAGCACACAGACAGTTGCTCTTGAGCTGGACTGGAGCCTTGCAGGGCTGGATCCAGCCCGCAGGCCATATGTTCGACACCCCTGTTCTAGAAGCACTTGGCAGGCACTAGGAAAGTTGTCTACGGGTGCCATGGCACCCGGGAGCAACACATTTGGGATTCCTGAATTAGAATTTTAAGAACATCCAGAACTACTTTGCTACCTTAGTGAGATTTTAAGACTGAAAACAGCAAATAAATATGCCACCTGTCAAGAAACCTTCAATATCTTATATAATGAAAAAGAACTAAAGGACAATATATTTATTCTATTGGGCAAGTGAGTGACTGAGGAGTTACTCAGGTAATGGCAACTGATTAACAGATCAGCACTCTTCCTTGTTAAAACAGAGAACAAATGGAACAAATAAAAAACATTTGCAAGTCTCTAAAGGTAAACAGATCAAGTTGCTGTTTTAGTTATTTATATTTGACTTTTCCACTAATGGGTATCAGAAAGATATGCCTATTGCAATGAGTTGTGCAATTACTTTGACTGTAATACTGATGACTATAAAAGCTGACATTTAGCATTTACAACAAGCCATCTGTATTTGCTGATCTTTACTTCTCCATGGACTAAACAGAGGGCTTCAGGCAAGTACCTCTTCATTTCGTTTCTCACCTGGAAAATGGGACTAAATTATCAACAACAGTTTGCACATTACTGTAGCTTATAAAGCATTATATACATTAACAGGAGTGGTTAAGCAGATTGAGGGCTACTTGTATACAGTCTAACAAATATTCAATTGGACAGAGCCTCTTTTCTCTGTGACAGAGAAAAGACAGAGCCATAGCCACATATTCTCTGTGATACAGATGGATGCAGTTCTGAAGCAGCTTTCAGCTTTCTCTACCAGAACAGGCAGGTCCTTCAGCAGAGGGGTGTGCACCAAATAATCTAGCTCTGTACATGAGGGTATAGTATTTGCTTTCTCACTATCTTGTTTTATAACACCTATAAAATAAAAGCAATTTTTACAGTAAAAAATAGTACCCCAAAATGTTACTTGTTGCTTCGTTATAACATCACTTCTTTACATATTAGCTTTGTCAAGGAGATTAACATTTTATCAAGTTTTGTATTTCCAGATTCTCAGTTTACAAGATTAAAATAAAATTTCATGTGTTACTTGAATTTAAGAACATTCCATTTCCAAGCATGTGAACAAACTCTGCGATTGTGCCTTATGAATTTGGGACTGTGACTTATGAATTTACTAGAGAATTGATTTGTCAGTGTAATCCCTAAAATCCAACCAATTTGATTAAGGGGTGCAGTTCTGTAGCACTTTGATTTGTCTGCATCTCTCACTGCACTTAAGGAGGTTGTATGGTTCCGATTAAACTAAGGACAGTCTATGTAGCTCACCATGGACTCTCCAAGCTGATTTCATCTGTTGTCTTAATACTGACAGACATATGCAAGAACTGCAGCATCTAAAGCATTTATTCCTCCCCAAGGATATGCAGCAGCATGAGAAGCTTTTCTGTAATGTTTCACAGTCACACTAGGGAATTTAAAAAAATCTCTATACATCCTAGATGTCAGAACATAAGAAAACAGGCTATGAAAAGCACAAGTACAAGAATATGAAACCATTAAATTGAAGAACTCGACTATCAACAGATTGCTTAACTCATATTATTAGAAATATGTCAACCAATTCCTTTAAGCTGTATAACAAAACAGTTTCATTGGCCATTGTAGTCATACATCAGTGTCAGGTAGCCCTGCCATGATGGATGGAGGGGAGGGGAGGTTGGCTCTGGGCGCCTTAGTGGCGTGACAGGCGGGAGGTTGGAATCTGGGGAGTTGTTGATTTACGCTTAGGGTGTGAGAATGGAATGTAGCTCTGGTTACCCCTATCTCCTGCAGACGGGACATTCTGACCTTGAGGAATCAAGCTGCGAGCTTTCCTATCGCTTTCAAAGCTGCAGCTTTGCTGTGAATAATGGGGGCGTTGGGAACTTCATTAGCGTAGTAACTTTCGATTCCCAATCGCATGGTATTCTGTGACTAGGAGAAGGGGGGGTCCCCATTCACCCCCTTGCCCTGTATAACTGCTTGCTTTCTGTAACCAAGTCATTCTGAACAATGTACCTGCATCAGTGAACCTTTCTCTTGCAGCTTTATAATAAATACTATCCTTGTTTGCATCACAAGGCCTGGTGTTTTGCTGACTAAGTTAGGACTCCTGACAGTTTGTTCAGAATCCTCATTAACTTTCGGGACTGGTCGTAAACCCGCAACTCCACAATGAGTGACGGTGAAGAAGACACTCTCCCGATTGAAGAAGAAAAGGAGAAAAGGCCTCCAGGGAAAGACGTACCCAAGGAGACCTCTGACACACATGTGCCGAGACAATGGGGTGGGGAGTACGACTTTGGAGGGCCTTACGGAGACCCGTATGGGGCAGCCTATGGAGGGGTGACCCACCGAGTTGGGCGCAGACGAGACTGGGCGAAACCCTTGGCTGAGACCCACGAAGCGTGGTTTGGGACCCCGAGAGCCTCCATGGGAGCTAGTCACCCCGAGAGGTCGGTCCGAAAGCTCATCACAGCAGAAGCCCCGGAGGACACCGGTCGAGACACCGAGAGCCGCGAGGGTGCCGTGGTGAGAAGGAGGTGGAGTGGGGAGCCGAGCCAAGACCGCCTGATGCGCTTCCTGGACGAATCCCTCGCACGCATCCCACAGATGATCGCGGAAGGGATACGGGAAGAGCGTGAGCGGCAGAGACGTGAGGAACCACCAGACCGCGTTCCTCCCGACCAGCGCCCGGCGCCGGACCAAGACCAAGGGAACGTACCAGCCGGCCCGCCAGACCAACCAGCGGGGCCAGGACCTGGGCAACCACCCCCTCGCCCTTGGGGGTTCTTGCCATCTAAGCCGGCAGAACTCCTGGATGCTGATTTTGATGGAGACCCCGAAAAATTCCCATTCTTCCTGGTGAGAGCCGAGAGGTTTATCGAAACCTGGGGTCACCTTTTCCAACGGGAAGAGCGCATGGTCGATGTCATAGCAGCCCACTTGAAGGGAGCGGCCGCAGACTGGTATGTGGGACTCCACCAAGATGACGGGCGTGAGCTGAGAGAGATCGATTCTTTCATGTGGGCCATGAAAGAGCAATTCAAAGATGTGCACTCTACTAAAGCAGCCAAGGCAATGATCCGAAGCCTCAAACAAGGCGCGAGGTCGGTGAGAGACTACACCTCGGAGTTCCGCAGATGTGCCGCTAAACTCCGAGGGGAAGGGAACCTAGTAGACTTCTACAAGTGGGGGCTCAACGCGGAGATCCGCCGAGAAGTCACCAGGAACCAAGACCCGAACACCCTCACGGGATGGATTCAAGCCGCCATCACGATGGAGAACCGGCTGAAGACCATCAAACTGGATGACGCCGCAGCGATGGCTAACAGGGGTCCCACACCTGCAGCGAAGGGGAAACCCCTTGCCCCGAATCCGAAGCCGAGAGACGGTACCAGGGAACTCCGAATGAAGCAAGGTCTTTGCCTCAAATGCGGAGAAGGAGGTCATTTCGCCGCGAACTGCCCAACGTCTTCTGCACCGGCCGGGGCGCCAAAAGGAGTCAAGAAGAAATTTGACACATCTACACCCAAACAGGTG
This sequence comes from Gekko gecko, assembly GCA_029375565.1. Lineage (NCBI taxonomy): Eukaryota > Metazoa > Chordata > Lepidosauria > Squamata > Gekkonidae > Gekko > Gekko gecko. The sequence continues at coordinate 219,651,161 of JAPDNY010000001.1, forward strand.
GCGAAACCGAAGGGGGCGAAAGCCTTGCAAGCTAAACCGCTCAGCGAGGCATCCGACTCATCCGATGGCGAGACCGTGCCGCAGGGAAACGAGCCGGACCTGCTGTAAACAGCGCTGAACAGCAGGTCCCACACTCCCAGGCGCAAAACTCGGTGAGCAAACCCCCTCTCTTTTCTTTCTCACAGTGACTGTAATGGACCCGGGTCTATTGACCCATGTGAGAGTACGAGCTCTCATTGACTCTGGGTGTGGGAGAGACCTCATCAATCCCACACTAATTACGGGACTAGGGGCGAAAGTTGTTAAACTAAATGAACCTTTAATTTTTACTCAAATGGACGGGTCCACTATGAAAGAACCCTGTAAATACGAGACTGTACCCTTGAGGGTGGGACTCGGGCAACACTGGGAAGAAAGATCTTTCGTAGTTAACCCTGCAGCCCGCTTCCCTCTGGTTCTAGGGAGCCCGTGGTTCTTTGACCACGATCCGCACGTACTATGGGGGAGGGGAAGGTGAACTTCATCTCCGGGAAATGCCGGTCCCATTTGTGGAGAAAAGAGTGGGGACCCACGACGGGGGGCAACTCCTAGTGACGGCGGGGGTGGCAGACGCGGAACTGGAAAGCATCCCCCCGAGTACCACGACCTGGCCCCTGTGTTTGGGGAGGAGGAGGCCGATGAATTACCCCCCCACAGAAACTCAGACTGTGCAATCGAAATTTTGCCCAACCAAAAGTTGCCAAAGGGAAAACTGTATTCTATGAGCCCCTCGGAAAAAGTGGAACTGCGAAAGTTCATTGACAAAAACCTCAGTAGGGGTTTTATACGGCCAGCATCCTCCCCGTTTGCGGCTCCGGTGCTTTTCCGAAAAAAAAAGGACGGGGGTTGCGGCTATGCACTGACTATCGTGGTTTGAATGCAGTGTCCAACACAAACGCTTACCCCATGCCCCTCATAAAAGACTTGTTGGCGGCGGTGGCTGGGGGGAAAATCTTCTCGAAGTTAGACCTCCGAGATGCCTATTTCAGAGTCCGAATTCGGGAGGGGGATGAATTTAAGACGGCGTTCAACACCCCCCTGGGCCAGTTTGAATATCTGGTCATGCCATTCGGGCTCCAAGGGGCCCCGGGGGTCTTCATGAACTTAATTAACGAGGTGTTGCATAAATATTTGTTCAAGGGGGTCCTTGTTTACCTTGATGACATTCTTTTATATTCCCCCGACCTGAAATCTCATGTGAAACTGGTGCGGGAAGTACTACAAACGTTGCACAAGCATAAACTGTTTGCCAAACTGTCCAAGTGTGAATTTCACAAAACGGAGATCCCTTTTCTGGGCTACTGCATATCTCAAAAGGAATTGAGATGGACCCTGACAAGATTAAGGATGTAGTGGGGTGGGAGGCCCCCAAAACGCGGAGGCAACTCCAGGGTTTCCTCGGATTCGCGAACTTTTATAGATCGTTCCTATCAAACTTTGCCCAGGTGGCTCTCCCTTGACTGACTTATTGAAAACCAAAGGAAAGCCACCCGAATGCACTCGACCTGGAGCTAAATTGGAATGGTCACCAGAGTGCCAACGGGCTTTTGACAAATTGAAAACCCTTTTTACGTCTGAACCGGTCTTAGCCCACCCTAATGAACTTAAGAAATTCATTGTTCAAGTTGACGCTTCAGACGTTGCCATGGGGGGGCGATCCTCCAAGAGGGAGAGGATGGGAAACTGCACCCCCTTGCCTATGTTTCAAAGAAATTTAATGATACTGAACGGAATTGGTCGGTGTGGGAGAAAGAAGCGGGATCGATCCGTTTGGCGCTGGCTACTTGGCGCCATTGGCTTGAGGGGGCGCGTGTCCCGTTCGAGGTCTGGACTGATCACAAAAACCTCGAGCTGCTCCGCTCCCCCGTTCCTTGAACGCCAAACAGCTCCGCTGGGCTGATTTCTTCTCCAAGTTTAACTTTACACTGCACCACTTCCCGGGGACGTCAAATTCGCTGGCTGATGCGCTGTCCCGCCTCCCGCAACACGACAGTAAGAGGGAGGAGATTCATGACTCAATTTTCACTCCCTCCCAACTGGGAGGGGCAGTTACCACTCGGAGGCAGGCCAAACTCTCTCCCCCGTCGCCAGATCCTCCTCCCAAGGACTGGGCGGTGAAATTCTCTACAGCTATGACGGATGCGGATAGGGAGGAGGTGGAGGGGGAAGACGGAATACTCCGTGATGCGCACGGCTGCTGGACTAAGAACAATAAACTCTTTGTCCCACGGTCCCTCAGGGGGGAGGTGATGGGATGGGCACACGGGTCGAAACTGGCTGGACACACAGGGTTTGTGAAATCTCTCCAGCTCCTACAAAGACAGTTTTGGTGGCCGGGGCTAAGGAAAGACATTTCCCTCTTCACGTCTGGGTGTCAAACGTGCTTGATGAGTAAACCTCGGCCCGGCAAACCCCCGGGTGCGTTACAACCCCTCCCCACGCCGGCTCGGCCATGGGAAGTGATCTCTATGGACTTTATTACGGACCTACTCCCTAGCGGGGGGGAAACTGTCATATGGGTGATAGTGGACTTGTTTACCAAACAGGCTCATTTTGTTCCGTTTGCCTCTATCCCCTCTGCCAAGAAACTAGCCTCTGCGTTTTTGCAACACGTAGTGAGGCTCCACACTTTACCTGCTAAGGTGATCTCGGATAGGGGGTGCAATTCGTTTCACGATTCTGGAGTGAACTTATGTCACTGCTTGGGGTGGAGAGGGGGTTAGCAGTGCATATCATCCAGAATCCGATGGGCAGACCGAACGTGTCAATCAAACTTTGGAACAATATTTGCGGTGTTTTTCCAACTTTCAGCAGGACGACTGGCATTCTCTTTTGCCTTTAGCTGAGTTCTGTTACAATAATACTCAGCACTCGTCGACCGGAATGTCCCCATTTAAAGCGGTACATGGATATGACGCCCCGCCGCTGCCATTTTTGAATTCTCCCGATCTCCCGGCGGGAGACGCTGGAGACTGGTGCAAACACTTACAAATGGCGTGGGGTTCGTTAGCCAAGACTCTAGAAGAGGCTAAGGCAGCTTACAAACTCCAGGCCGACAAGAAACGTAATCTTGCCTGGATCCCTAAATGTGGGGAGTTTGCCTATTTATCCACGCAACACTTGCGTCGTATTCAGCCGAGTCGCAAGCTCGGTTGGAAATTTATCGGTCCCTTTGAGATTGTGAGAGTGATTAACAATGTAACTGTTGAACTTGCTTTGCCTAAATCCCTAAAGTCTGTTCATCCTGTTTTCCATGTAAGGCTTCTCCGCCAGGCGCCTGAGGAGAACAAATGGAGACCACAACGACCGACCCCACCTCCGCTGCTGGTGGGGGGGGAACCTCACTACGAAGTATCGCAAATCTTGGACTCTAAGATCTCTCGCAATCGCTTGTTTTATCTGGTTGAATGGATTGACTTTGGGCCGGAACAGAGGGAGTGCGTGCGGGCGGAAAATGTTCTGGCCCCCGGCTTATCCGGGCGTTCCACAAGTTGTACCCCCGTAAACCAAAGGGGTAGGCTTATTTTCGAGGGGGCTGCATGTCAGGTAGCCCTGCCATGATGGATGGAGGGGAGGGGAGGTTGGCTCTGGGCGCCTTAGTGGCGTGACAGGCGGGAGGTTGGAATCTGGGGAGTTGTTGATTTACGCTTAGGGTGTGAGAATGGAATGTAGCTCTGGTTACCCCTATCTCCTGCAGACGGGACATTCTGACCTTGAGGAATCAAGCTGCGAGCTTTCCTATCGCTTTCAAAGCTGCAGCTTTGCTGTGAATAATGGGGGCGTTGGGAACTTCATTAGCGTAGTAACTTTCGATTCCCAATCGCATGGTATTCTGTGACTAGGAGAAGGGGGGTCCCCATTCACCCCCTTGCCCTGTATAACTGCTTGCTTTCTGTAACCAAGTCATTCTGAACAATGTACCTGCATCAGTGAACCTTTCTCTTGCAGCTTTATAATAAATACTATCCTTGTTTGCATCACAAGGCCTGGTGTTTTGCTGACTAAGTTAGGACTCCTGACAGTCAGCTACCAAGAATGCAGCACTATGTATTATATTTTAGACCCATATATTGCTCTTTTTTCAAGGAACTCTTAGAATTGTGTGCATAGGTGTATCCTTTCAACTGTCTTTAGAGCTGGGTTAGACTGCCGGACCAGATCTTTGCCTACCTAAGGAAGCAACAGAACAGCAAACTTACTGATGATTTGCCAAAGCAGGCTTATAGGGCATATCTTCCTGAAAAAGATGAGCCATAAACACAACATCCAGGTTTTCAAAAGCACCAGCTTCAATCAACTTCACTTTACCTCCTCCCCCTTCTTCTGCTAGTGTACCAAGAACAATTACCTAGGAAGAAGAGAAGTGATTTTTCAATTTCAGTTTTTAAGGGGTGGAGAAATCTAGGACAATGTGAACTCCCTTATCATTTATACATTTGTAGAGGGCCAGACTACACAAGACAGTGGCAGACCCATGTTATTAGATGTCATTTGTGTGTCTAATTTGTGTGAGGCTGCTGAACTGCCTAGTGCCTGCTTTTCTTTTAGCATGCTGCTTTCAATACCCACAGACTGACTAGGTGAATGTGATCTAGGAGAAATGGATTGTAAGGGGGGGGTAGAACTTCATTCTCTCCCATTCACCTCTACACTACACCCCTATTTTCCCACCAAACTACACATGACAGTAAGGATCAGTGTTCAGAGTCCCAAAAGTGTGATTTAGATGTGGATTTCAATGAGGATTAAAATTAGGTTATGCCAGGTGTTTGTATGTGAGGGAGGAATTTATTTACTTAAAACATATATTAGCCACCAGTCATCCTTAAGGAGCTCAAGTTGGCTTACAATATAATACAAATAAAAAACATAAAACAGAATACAAGGTAAAAACATAAAACCAAAATTTAAAATCACAATTTAGGACTCTTTTAATCAAATGCAGTCCTAAATAAAACTGTCAACTGCTTCCTAAAGACAGAAAGCAGGGGGGAGGGGGGCAAGCACTGTTGTCTTAATAATCGTGGGGCTGCCACTGTTGTCTTAATAATCGTGGGGCTGCCACTGAAAACGCCCTCTTTTGCGTACCCACCAAACCAGCTTCTTTTGACTGATGGAACAGTCTGGAAGGGCCTCTCCCTGCAATCTCAATTTCCAAGGAGGAAAGGGGCACAACACTGGCAATGGTAGGCATTTTAACTTTCCCTTCTCCCCATAAAGTTTCAGAATGGAAATGCCCTAGTAAGCCACCTAAACCAGTAAAACCTTACTTTATTTATACAGAAACTCAGTGAGAAGGGGGGGGATATCCCCACCCTTGCTGAGCATCAAGGTGGATTACACAATTTAAAAACCAAAAGGAGATGGGAACAGTAGCTTCCTTCAGAGAAACAAGGGGGAAGGAGAGGGGGGAAATTAATCACCTCTTCCTCTGGGTTGAACCTTCCCTTAGCTACATGACATACTCCGAAGACGTGGCATACCAATGCTGAGTGAACAACTGTAATGTACTCAAACATAATGCAATCAGACCTGACCACATGCAAGGCAAGGAAGCCATGCGGTCAGGCAAATACCTCCCAGTTTTGCTCACCTGAACAAAGGACTCAGTGGATCCTAGTGCTCCAATCAGAGGGTTAGGCTCCCAGCCGAGAGCCTATGGAACTCTCGGCCACTGTAAATAGCCAATGTCTTGAATGGGGTGTGTTTTGGGTGTGGGGTTTTCAGGGCCTGTGAGCCAGGTAAAGTTGTCTTGTTCTTGAACTAATAAAGTATGTGAGAGCTGAAATCACTCGTCAGTCTCAGTACTTTTCAACAACACTTCACATGTTACTGGAACAAAACAAAACCCCATTCAGTCCTTACAATTTTGGCGTTAAGCCTCCTTTAAAGGGAGACCTCACTCAGTACCCTTAATCTTTTCGATACGCAAATACAGGGAGGACTAAACTGGGCTACTTGTGTTTAGCGTCAGTGGTTTGCCACTTTCAGCTCTATTACAGCTCACAGTACTCATTCTTCACCTTGATGGTGGGGGCTTGGGGAGTCCCATCCGGGCCGTGGCTGGCAGGGAGGCTCTCGAGGGTACCCTTGAGGCCCAGCGTGGCAGCGGTGCCCACTTCGGTGATGAGGTTGTGGCCGCAGGCGTGGCCGATGCTAGGTAGGGCATCGTACTCGCACAGGAAGCCCAGGCGGAGGGCGGAGGGGGGCTCAGCAGCCTGGCCGGGGGAGGGGGACCCGCAGTGGTCGTCCTCGTCCTCCTCACTGCCGTGGTCAGGCGCCCAGGCCCAGTCCACCCAGAAGGCCGTCTCCAGCTTGTAGTGTGGCTGCACTGACCAAGCCGGCCGGGCAGCTCCAAATCTCCTGGCTCAGCTCGCCCAGCGGCTCCGACAACATCTCGATGCACTCACCCGCCCAGCCACTGCTTCAGCTCTTCCAGGTGCAGCGCCATCCTTGTTGCCTCAGTTCGTTTCACTGAGAGAACTTTTCACCAGCCCGTGTAGCACGTTTAGGTAGCCGCACTTGCTACCCCAACCTGATCAGAGTTTGAATACCCGCCTACATGAATCCAGATAGGCGCCTCACCAGGCACTTTCCACTGCCCTCTCCTGGGGGACCTTGGGAAACATAGTTCTCTAGCCAGTCCCATTTATTTCCCACCTATCCTTTTTAATAACAACTAGTCATACGACAACTAAACTCATAAAGCATTCCTCTGTGGTCTAAATCATATGCTTTTTAAGGCGCAAGACAGGTATACCATAAAACCATGCTGCCTGATAATGTCTATGGCATTATCATTGGAGGGATAGCCATGCTAGTCAGCTGCAGCAAAAATAAATGAGTCGTTATGGCTCTTTAATCCCAGAATACATTTTCGAGGGCTACAGCGCATAGTTCATTTTTACTGTGCCATTTGTGTTTATTTTTTATATTCTCCAAGACAAGGAGAGCCAATTCAATGCCCCTAGGCTGTACGCTACAACAAAAGGGACAACCAGGGGTCATTTCATAGAAAAAGAGCTGCAGGAGTTCATTAGCATACAGTATGCTAATGAGCTACTAGGCTATTAGCATATGTCATGCCCCCTGACATGATGTCAGAAGGGGAAGCAAAAGGGGGGAAGGCATCTTCAAAAGCCTCCTCTTCCCTTCCCCAGCTGGCCTGCGGGGGTGGGGGAGCAAGGGGTTTAAAGTTTAAAGAGTTGGGTCACTAGAGTTGGGCCACAGAAGTAGGAAAGAGGGAAGGAAAGAGAGTGAGTAGAGAGAAGGAAAGAAGGAAGGAAAGAGGGAAAGAAAGAGAAGGAAAGAAGGAAGGAAAGGGGATAAAAAGAGAGAAGGAAAGAGGGAAGGAAAGAAGGAGGGAAAGAAAGAGGGAGAAGGGAAGAAGGAGGGAAAGGAGGAAAAAAGAGAAGAGAAGAGAAGAAAGTGGGAAAGAGAGAAGGGAAAAGGAGGGGGAAAAGAAAAGGAGGAAAGGAGGGAATGAAAAAAGAGAGAAGGAAAGGAGGAAAAGAGAGGAAGGAAGGAAGAGAACAGAAAGAGAGAAAGAAAAGGAGGGAAAGAAAAGGAAAGGAGGGAAAGATGGCAAAGAGATGGAGGGAGGGAGGCCGATCAAGCCCTTGCCACCCCCACTGATCCCTTATGTAATGTATGCAATAAAGTGAAATGTCTCCATTAGAAACTCATGTGAAGCTCCGTGCCTAGACAAGGATCCTAATCCTCAACATCTGATTGGTTGTCTAAGAAGCGCCGTCCTATCAGGACGAACCTCAAACTCTTGGGGGGAACGAACCCTATTGGTTCTTATCCGTGTAATCTTATTGGTTACTTATCTGTAAATAAGCATGGCTACATTAGCTGGGAACATTTAAAAGGAGCCCAGCTCCACTATTGTTTTGTCATCTGTTGATCTGCGGTTTTGCTGTTCTGGTTGACTTTGAGCTGTTGCTGAATAAAGCTGAATCACTTTGCTGAAATTGAGTTAAGTGTCATACTTAACAACTGGCGATGAGGATAGGATTCTAGGGCAGGTAGGCAGCCCCGCTAGCAACAATCCCATGATGGACGAAGATGATCAGCAAACTCCAGTCCATCAAGCTCCGGCGCCACTGGTCCAAGTGGCTGCACCTATGGTGACGATGGCTGGCAACCAGAAGTTCGAGGCATTTGAACCCGAGACGGAGGATTGGGACTCATACCTGTCACGGTTTGAGTTCCACCTTGCGGCAAACCAGATCTTGGAGGAGTTCCAGAAAAGAGCCACACTTCTGAGCTCTTGCGGAAAGGCGGTGTTTGACATCGCACGGTCCCTAGTGGCACCAGCTGAAATCAAAACAGTGCCATTTGTGGACATCACTGAGAAACTGAAAGCTCACTTCTCACCACAGCCGTCTGAGATCGTGTGTCGGCATGCGTTTTACAAGAGGAACCAGGCACCCAGTGAGTCCATCGCCAAGTACATGGCAGCTTTGCGTAAGACTGCCCAACCATGCAACTTCAAGGACATTGAAGAGGCGTTGTGGGACCAGCTGGTGTGTGGCATGAAGGACGAGTGCCTACAGCAGCACCTGTTCGCCCGTACTACCTGGCTGTGGCATATTCAGAGGCGGTTGCTGCGGAGGCTGCGGAGAGGTCTACATAGGAGGTGCATCAGCAGCAGGCACCAGAAGAGCCAAGCGTACACCACCAGGCTGTCAGCGAATCTGAGGATGACACAGAGGCTGACATCAACAAGACAAAGGCGAGAGCGGACAAGTGGACCGCAGTGAGGCCTTCAGCCAGCAGGGCGTGGCGGGAGCCATGATCACGATCACTGCTGGGCCAGAGACATTGTATGCCGAGCATGCAGAAGGTGTGGTCATCTGGCGCGAGTCTGTAAAGTGAAGAAGAGGTCCCCACCGGTGTCTCCTAAAGGAAAGCCACGCTCACGAGCAGCTGTCAAGGACGACGTCTGCGAGACGACAGCATGTTGTTCCTGCCCACCCATGATTCTGCACACAGGGAGCAGGAAAAAGATCAGCGTCACCCTACGGCTGGACGGTGTCCCTTGCACCATGGAAGTCGACTCAGGATTGTCCGTGACGATGATCTCATCAATGGCGTGGCAGCAGATGTTCCCAAGACAGAGGCGGCGGCGGCGGCTGAAACCAGTGGACACACAGCTGTCCGATTTTCAGGGCAAGCTTATTCCTCTGGCGGGGAGGGATGAATTCAAGGTTCAGTTTAAAGAATGTAAAGTTCTTTTGCCTTTGTTGGTTGCTAAAGGGAACTGGGTTAATTTGCTTGGCCTGGACTTGTTTGAACCTCTGGGTATTGCAGTAACAGGGGTTAAAAAGGTGGCAGAAAATAAATGGGAAATGTTGTATACAAAGTTTCCTGAAGTGTTTGGGGGAGGCCTGGGAAGGTACGAGGGCCCTCCAATTTCATTTGAACTGGATCCATCGGTGATCCCAATCCGGTTAAAATACCAAAAGGTGCCCATTGCCTTAAAACCCCGCAATGAGGCAGAGCAGGACAACCTCATAGAACAAGGGGTGTTAGAACCGGTGCCGTTTAGTAGGTGGGAAACCCCTATTGTGACACCTGTGAAGCTGGATGGCTCGGTGAGAATATGTGCAGACTACAAATGCATATTAATCGTGCTTTACAACAGCACTCATACCCCGTGCCAGTGATAAGCCACATCCTGGTGTCCTTGGGGGGTGGGCGAGTTTTTGCAAAACTCGACCTAGCACAGGCCTACCAACAACTGTCTGTGACTAGGGAAGCTGTGGAAGCCATAATCATAGTCACCCATAGGGGGCCTTTAAAGTAAATAGGCTCCAGTTCGATGTAAATGTTGCCTTCGGAATTTTCCAGAGACTTATGGAAGGAATGTTGAGAGGGGTCCTTGGAACGGTGCCCTATTTCGATGACATGTTGATTGCGGGGAGTTCTGACAAAGAATTAATGGACTGGGTAAGGGCAGTGTTGGAACGCTTCAAAAAGGCAGACTTAAAGGTAAAAAGGTCCAAATGCCTTATTGGGGTTCCAAGTGTTGAGTTCTTGGGTTTCTGAGTGGATGCTGAGGGGGTCCAACCCACACAGGAAAAGGTGACAGCCATCCAAAACGCCCCTAGCCTGGGGAATAAAAAAGAGTTGCAGTCGTTCCTAGGGCTGCTCAACTTTTATCATTCTTTTTTGCCACATAAAGCGTCTGTGGCGGCGCCATTACACACCCTGTTGCACAAGGACACAAAATGGCAGTGGGGCTCTGAACAAGAGTGGGCATTCAGGGAAGTCAAAAGTTTATTGTCTTCAATGCTGTACTAACATATTATGATGAACAGAAACTGTTAGTGCTAGCGGCAGACACATCCCCATATGGGGTGGGGGCAGTATTGAGCCACATAATGCCGGACGGCAGTGAAGTGCCCGTGGCTTTCTACTCCCGTTCCTTATCTGCAGCCGAAAAGAACTACATGCAGATAGATAAGGAGAGACTTGCGCTTGTCTGCGCAGTAAAGAAATTCCATGATTTTGTTTATGGATGGAAATTTCTGTTAGTGACTGACCACAAGCCGCTTTTGGGAACCTTTGCCCCAGACAGGCAATTTCCTAATGTTTTGTCCTCCCGCATGCTGCACTGGGCAATTTTTCTAGCGGCCTATGACTAGGACCTGGAGCATCGGCCAGGTAAGGCAATAGGGCATGCCGATGCCCTGAGTCGTTGCCCTCTGCCCAGCCAGGACTTGGACCCTGCGCCTGCCAGTTCTGTGCTGGCTATTGATGAACTGCCTCACCTATCTCCTCCATGGACATTGCTGCTGCGACAGCAAAAGACAATCTTCTGACCCGTGTTCTGAACTGGGTGCGGAGGGGGTGGCCAGCAGGGTCCTTGGAACCGGAATTCAAGCCATTTGCATCACGGCAAAATGAGTTGTCGGTATTGAAAGGTTGTGTTCTGTGGGGAAACAGGGTGGTGGTCCCCGAGAAATTGCAAAAGAAGGTGCTGGAATCACTTCATGAGGGCCATCCCAGCATGGTCCACATGAAAGCCCTGGCAAGAGGGCATGTATGGTGGCCAGGCATAGATGCCGGCATTGAGGCATGGGTCCGTGAGTGTATGCCTTGCCAGCAAGCCAGATCAGAGCCTCCACAAGCTCCCCCCCAGAGGTGGGAATCCACCAGGAAACCATGGTCTAGGCTGTGTCTAGATTTTGCAGGACCCTTTCAGGGTCAGACCTTCCTGCTCATTGTCGACTCCTATACAAAATGGTTAGAGGTGGCACATATGCATTGTACTTTTTTGGTGGCTGTGATAAATGTGCCTGGTTTTTGCCACCCATGTGTTAGTCAGTGATAACAGGGCACAATTTGTCTCTAGGGACTTCGAGCAGTTCCTAGAGAACAATGGCATTCGCCACCTAACTTCAGCACCCTTTCATCCGGCCTCTAACGGCCAAGCCGAAACAATGGTCCGTATGACCAAGGAGGCTTTTAAAAAGATGACGCAGGGTGATTGGGGGCAGAAAGTGGCAAGCTTTTTGTTAAGGCAGCATACAACACCATGCTCCACTACAGGTAGAAGCCCAGCTGAGCTTCTAATGGGGCGTCGCCTCATGACGCGGCTTGACAGGTTGCACCCTGACCTGAATGAAGTAAGGCCACCGCAACAATAGGGTCCAGAGAAGGTGCGAACGTACGAGACGGGCGATAAGGTATTCACATGCAATTACTCTGAGGGTCACTTATGGCTTCCCGCCATGATCAGAGACAAGGTTGGGTCACGAATGTATATGGTGGAACTCGCCAATGGTCAGAAATGGCGGCGCCATGTAGACCAGTTAAGGCAGCGGTGGGCTAAGGACAGCCTAGACTCCCAGCCTGTTGAGTCCACAGACCTCGACGGGCAACCAGGGCCTCCGGACAGGGAGGTGAGTGTTGCTGTGACCAGCACAGACCCCAAAGTAGGGCAGACCCCTACTTACACTGGTGACCCCTCAGAAACTGCCGACCCAGACTCCTCTGACAGAGAGTCAAGCAGGGACCCCAATGTTGTTGTACCATCCGAGCCTGAACCTCTGCGCAGGTCTCAGCGAGCTCGCTGTACTCCCCCATATCTGAAAGATTATGTGTGCAATGGAGTTGTGTCAACTTGGGGGGGAGGAATTTGTAATGTATGCAATAAAGTGAAATGCCTCCATTGGAAACTCATGTGAAGCTTCGTGCCTAGACAAGGATCCTAATCCTCAACATCTGATTGGTTGTCTAAGAAGCACCATCCTATCAGGACGAACCTCAAACTCTTGGGGGGAACGAACCCTATTGCTTCTTATCTGTGTAATCTTATTGGTTACTTATCTGTAAATAAGCATGGCTACATTAGCCGGGAACATTTAAAAGGAGCCCAGCTCCACTGTTGTCATCTGTTGATCTGCGGTTTTGCTGTTTTGGTTGACTTTGAGCTGTTGCTGAATAAAGCTGAATCACTTTTCTGAAATCGAGTTAAGTGTCATATTTAACACCTTACTTACCGCTTTGGTGCGGGCCAGGGAAGCTGGCAGCAGGGCTCTCCAGGCCTCCCCCGACCTGCAGCACTTCTGCACAGGCCCGGGGGACCCGGCTGCGGGGCTCTCTGGGCCTCCCCGAGCTGCAGCGCTTCTGCTTGGGCCCAGGGGACCCGGCTGCGGGGCTCTCCAGGCCTCCCCTGAGCTGCAGCACTTCTGTGCAGGCACAGGGAACCCAGCAGTGGGGTCTCCAGGCCTCGCCCCGGCCCCAGCGCTTCAGTGCAGGGAGCTGGGGGCAGGGCTTGCCGCTGCCACCATTTGCGCCCACTCCTGGGCTGCTAGAGCAGTGCTCCGCCACTCTCTGCCCCCAAAAGACCCCTGGGGACAACCAAACCTTGGTGAATTCCTGTGCAAAAGACACAGTGTGAGGCCTGGAGGAGACCCGGTTTATGCATATTTGTGTGGAAATAAATTGCTTTTTATGAGTTACTAGGAATAAGGCCAGTTGTGGAAATAAATATAACGAGCTGTGGAAAGAGGCTCTGGGAGAGTGCCAAGGCTTTGGGCAATCAGCGTCAATATGCTATGGTGACCTCAGCAGGGTATAATAACACAGAGTCCACTATTTTCTCCAGAGGTACTGATCTCTGCAACCCAAAGAGCAGTTGTAATTTTGAGTGATCTCCAGCCCTCACCTGGAGACTGGCAACAATTGTTACCCATGGAATCTATGGTATTGTACCTGTCTGAGGTCCCACCCCTCCTCAAACCTTACCTTCTCCAGGCTTCACCCCTCAAATCTCCATGAATTTCCCAACCTGGAGTTGGCAACACTATCTCCTTCCCAGCCAAGCATCAACCTGCCATTATCTGCCCCTCTGATTTTAGCTTTGCATCTCCTCCCCCCTCCCTCCTGGAGATCAGTTGTAATTCTGAGTGATTTCCACCCTCTCCTGCAGGCTCCTCTCTGGAACAACAGCTCAATTAAACCTTATGGGGGAACATTTTAAACAAAGAACCACAGCCATCTTACAAACACAGGTAAGTGCCATTTTGTGACACCTACCAACAGCCACTGAAGGAACAGTAAGTCCCATATGGGAGGAAAGCAGGAGAAGCATCTTTGTCAAGAGAGAAAGCCCTTTGCCAGTAATTCTGACCGGGTACAGTGGCTGAAGGGGGAGTGGGCAGGGAAGAGGAGCAGACCCAGCACGCGGCCAATGGCACACGAGTACTCTTGACTGGCGGCTGACAGGCCAATGGCTGAGGGAGTGCATGGAATGTGGCCACTCCAAAACAGGATTATTATATAGAGAGATTTCCCAGTTTGGGTGAGTGCTGCCCTTTTAAACCCATTTGAATCAATGGGGTTAGAAGGGTGTAATTCTGTTTAGGATTGCACTACAATTCTTGTTAGGATTATAACCTATATGAACAACAACAAGAAAACTTTTTATGCCCTTAAACCATAGTTGGATTTTCAAATTTTGTTCATTCAAAAATTTAAGATCAAACCATCGCACTACATTGGCCCTGGCAACCATCCTACGGTTGTTTGTGTGGTATCAATGCTGCTGAATGAGTCCAGCTTCCCTATGAGTACCACGCCATCGTGTACTGAAGATTCTGAATATTGAGAGCACATCTATTTTTGTATTCTGTCTCTGTATGTTATGGATTTTACTTGTTTTATTATTTTATCTTGGCATAATTGCCCTTGTGAGCCGCCCTGAGCCCGTTCCAAGGGAGGGCGGCCTATAAATTTGAACAAACAAACAAATAATAAATAAATAAATGAAAGCAGAGCCGGATCTCTGCACAATGGAATTCTATAGTTTGGCTGCTTAAGAGGTAAATTCACACTTACACTCGTTACTTAGAAAAGAAACAAATTCTTTATTGTAAGAGGATGACACATTGTACACATTTATTGTAAGAGAACTGGACATGAAGCTGCCTTATACTGAATACCCTTGGTCCATCAGTGTTCAGTATTATCTACTCAGACTGGCAGCAGGCACCAACTCTCCAGAGTCTCAGACAGACAGGTCTTTTACACCACTACTACCTGATACTTTTAACTGGAGATGCCAGGGATTGAATCTGGTACTTTCTGCATGCCAAGCAGATGCTCTACCACTGAGACATGGCCCCTGCCCTCAATACTAAATAGGAAAGACAGAGTAAAGGCTTCTAGCTAGCTATGTAAGCTAGGATGGTGAGAGACTGTAGAAAGTCGATCCCGCCCTCATGGTGAACAGAGGAAGAGAGAGAAGGAATGTGACCAGAAAGAAGGAACCCTTGCATTCTGGTAACAAAGGAACAGCAGCAAGAGTGGCTAAAGGAAAAGGTCAGCAAGCACTCTAACTTCCCTAACTTTCCTACTCTACTGCCCTTCCCTTTGACTCCAAAGTCTGTGTTAGCATTAAGTTACGTTGCACAGTCCATTCATTCCAACAAAACAAAGGACATATTCTCTGTGATACAGATGGATATAAATTATGATTTAAGACATAAATACTGCTATGTCTGCACATAAAGAAGCATGCCTGGACTTGTCTGGCAGGCCACCTAGATAGAGAGTGGGCTTGTCTGGGCAGGCCACCTAGTTGGAGCTTGAAGCCCCAGAACAAAGGCAGACAGGATCCTGGAACCTGCCTGCGGATTGGCCCCTGAGGGCTGTCAGCCAATCTGCAGGCTGGAGACCATTTGAATTCACCAATTGCATGGGGGCTGGGAGTGGCTTAGGTGTATACAGTCAGGGCAGTTGCCTCATGTAAAGTATTCCTGTTGAGATGCAATATACTGCTGCGTGCTGAAGTCACTTTGCCTTAGCTTCTGCTGTATTAAACCCACTATTTAACACTGGCAATGAGGATGGGATCTTTCTAGCACGGCTAGAAGCCAAAGAAGCTGACTCACCTCTGGGTAACCATCACCCCAGACGAAGAGAGCCACTGTGAGTTTCTACAAGCTGCTTCACAGACAAAGAAACATGGCCATTCAAGGCCACTTTGAAGAATTCAACCCTGTGTTTCCAGAACTATGGGACACCTATGCCGATCACCTCAAGTTCTTCCTCAAGGTCAACAAAATCACTGATGCCAGCCTCAAGTGGGCCACCAGCGTCTGTGGCTCCGCAACCTTTCATACAAGGACATTATGGCTCTTCTAAAGAACCATTTTTCACTGCAGCTGTCCTGCATTGCTCACCGCCATGCCTTTTACAAATGGGATCAGGCAGCTGGGAAATCTCTGTTCACATACATGGCAGCACTCCACCGTCATGCCCACCACTGTGAGTTCTGAAACATAGAGGAAATGCTCCTAGACTGGTTTGTCTGTGTTTTCGAGATGAGAGAATGCAGTGGAAACGCTTCGCCAAGGAAGAGCTGACTTTCCAAGCTGCCATCAAAGAGGCCCTGGCTTTCGAAAAGGCTGAGGGTGCCACCCGAGAATTCCACATCTCTCTTAGCCCAACTACAACCCCCAGGGCCGAGGCTGTCCACCATGAAGATGCCTCTGAAGACTCAGAGGAAGAGGAAGTACAACAGGTCCATTGCAATGCCCAGAAGTGCTCTGCCAGGCTTCGCCAGCTGGCCAGCCAGCTTAACAAGCTGCCAGCTCCAGCCCCTGCACTAGCTGCAGGCACCCCCATGAATGCCAGTCCTGCCAGTTCTGGGACACCACCTGCTGGACCTGCAGTAAATGTTGCCACATCGGTCACACCTGCCACAGCAAGATATCCTGGGGTACATCTAGAGCACCATCGCCCCACTGCCGAGGGGTCCACCATGAGTCCATCTGCCACAAAGAGCTCTACACCGAGGTCCACCCAATCCAGAGCATCTGCCTGCTGACCAGAGAGAAGATACACGTGATGGTGGAAATCCAAGGGTCCCCCTGCAAAATGGAGGTCAACTCTGGCTCGGAACTCTCCATCATCTCCATCGAGACCTTCAAGTACCTCTGCCCCAGAGGCAGGCCCTGCCTGGAACCAACTGGATTGCTGTTTACCAACTTCCAGGGGAACCGTGTTCCGGTCTGAGGCGCTGGCAAGTTTCGGGTTCGCTGCAAGAACTTCGACAGACTCCTCAACCTGATGATTGCAGAGGGCCTCCACACCAGCCTTGCATGGTTTGACCCACTTGGTATCCAGGTGACTGGAGTTCAGCACATCAGTCAACAGGACTTTGATGCCATCTGCTTGTCACCCTAACACCGCTTCCTGACAGGGTTATGGGCCCAGACCCCCGCTATGGTCTGCGCCGTGCTGTGGAGAGCATTGCAGAGCACCCCAGGAGTGTCCTGTGGATGTCATCCAGTGAGCCTGAGACGGAGGAATCCGGGGAGAGTGCCTCAGAGCCAGAGGAAGAGCTTTCCAGAGAGAGTGACCAGGAGACTGGTGAGCCTGTGGAGACCAGGATGGCGCAGGTTCCAGTAACCCAGCTGGTGGAAAAGATCACCTCATCCAACTACAGTGTGTGGGCTCTATGAATGAAACACTACCTGATACATGAAGGGTGTGTATAGAGTCACCTCCGGCAGCACCGACAGCTGCAGATACCACTCAGGATGAGAAAGCTCTGGCAAGTATAATATTGTCTGTTTCTGATAGCCAGCTTGTGTACCTATCAGATAAGCTAACAGCAAAGCCGGCTCGGGATGCTTTGAAAAGCATTTATGTGTCCTCTACAGCTGATTCGTTAATTGCCCTGACATGGCGTCTATACCACACTGTTATGAAACCAGGGCAGCCTGTTAGAGAGCACCTAAATTCCCTGGTTGAGTGTTTTCAGCAGCTGGAACAATGGGGAAAGCATGTGAGCGAGGGCGATAAAATGTACCTTTTGCTCAGCAGTCTTTCAGAGGAATGACAGCTCTTGAAACAGCAGACCCAACTACTTTAACTTTGGAATATGTAACCGGGAGAATCCTAGACCAGGAGAAGAGGAATCTCGAGCAACTTTCTACTGTGAGTTGGCAGCAGCCCAGCGTGGGGGAGTTGCCAGCAGCTGGCTGCAGAAGCACTCCAGTTATCAGCTCCAAGCAGAGAGGAACTTCGCAGCAAACAGCTCTAAATGTTTCAAGGAAATGTTTTTCCTGTGGCTCAGAGGAGCACCTTCAATGTTCCTGCCCATGGAGACGTAAGCAAGGGAAGCAGTCTTTTTTTGCGAAAGGAGTCACAAACGACCAGACAGCTTCGATGGTCGTGGTGCTGGAAAACAAGCCTGGGGGAGTATGGCTATTGGACAGCGGAGCCTCCCTGATTTACAGCAACACTGAGGCCTTGCTACAGGATAAGCAAACCCCCAGTGTAACACAAGTCAGTTTAGCCGATGGCAGGACTGCACAGGTAACTGCGCAAGGCAGCATGTTTTTCTCTGCACTACAACACACATTTACAAATGTGCTGTGTGTCCCCTCTTTGGAGAACAATTTACTGAGTATCCTAGCATTAAACAAAGCAAGTTTTGAAGTATTGTTTTCAAATGAAACATGTAAAATCATGAAGGGAGGTAAAGTGTATGCCAAGGGTTATTTGCATAACATTGTGTTTGTGTTAAACAATGCCAGAGAGTAGGCTAAGTCTGTAACCAATGTGAAATGTCATGATGAGTGTATCCACCTTCTTCATCGACGGTTAGGCCATGCTGGATACACTGCCATCAAGAAAACCCTGGAAATTACAGGTGACAAGGAGGTGAAACCTCGTCCATTGTATCTTGATCGTGATGTTTGTAAGAGTTCAAAGAGCAAAGCATTTCCAGTGGCTAAGAGGTCTGATAGAGTTTCTGTAAAGCCTTTGGTGTTAATCCATGCAGATTTGATGGGACCCTTTTGTAACAGTATTGCACATAACAAATATGCCTTGGTCTTGACAGATGACCACTCACGTTTCTCATGGCTTTATATTCTTAAACAGAAGTCTGATACTTTCAGCACTATCAAGTACTGGCACAGAATGGTGCAAAAACAACTAGGGCAAGTGTGTACTATACGTACAGATCGTGGTGGTGAGTTTATGTCCACTCAATTCCAAACGTGGCTGGTGAAACAGGGCATTAGCCACCAAGTAGCAAATGTAGCAACTCCACAAGAAAATGGAGTAGCTGAAAGAAGGAATGGTGTGTTACAATCAATGATGCATGAAATGTTGAATCATGCTAATTTAAACAAATCTTACTGGGCAGAAGCCCTGAAAGCTTCTTGTTATATTGTAAACAGGTTGTGGTCAAGCTCTATCAACGATATACCATTCAGAGTCCTGTATAACAAAGTTCCAAAACTTGACTACCTAAGAGTTTTTGGCTCTAAGGCGTGGGTAAACATCCCTGTAACCCAGAGAAGGAAAGGGGGAGCCAAAACAAAATGCCTTCTTTTCTTGGAGTACCAAGCAGGAATGAAGGCATACAGATTTGCTGTTGAGCATAACAAGCTAAGTTTTAGCAGGGCAGCAAACTTCTCAGAGCACAGCAATTGGAACTGGATCCATGCTAATGAGGTGCCCAAACAAGTGTATTTGCCTTTAACAAATGAGGCTGAAGAGGTAAAAACAGAGAATGGTGCTGTTAGTCAGCAGTCCTCTAAGCAGAGTGTGGCCTCTGAGCAAAGTGTAAAAACTGAACAAGGTGTGAATGGTGAACAAAGTGTTCAAAGTGAACAACAGGTACCTAGAGTGTCTACTCGTGTAATTAAGGGAATACCACCTGAAAGATATGGGTTCCCAGCTGTGAATCTTGTTTGTTTAAAGGAACTTCAAACATACCAGGATGTATTGGAGTTGCGTGAACCTGAGAAGCAGGCATGGTTTCAGGCTATGCAGCAAGAGTATAACTCACTGCTTGAAAACAGAGTGTTCACACCAACTGCTATGCCAAATAACAAGAACATCATCGGTTGTAGATGGGTGTACAAGCTAAAGGTATTGCCTGATAGTAAAATGCCGTCAAAGGCTAGGCTTGTGGCAAAAGGTTATTCTCAGATTCAACGGTCTGATTATGATGAGGTGTTTGCCCCAACAGTAAAAGCAGACACTTTAAAACTAGCTCTCTGCAAGGCAGGAAAGGAAAATATGTGCACCATTTTGATGTGACAACTGCATATTTACATGCCAATGTTGATGAAGAATTACATATGTCACAGATACCTGGTTTTGAGGAGGCAAATGAAGCCTGTGTATTAAAAATTAACAAATCACTGTATGGCCTACGACAGAGCGCACAAAATTGGAATTTGTGCTTAAGTGAGGCATTGGTTCACTTGGGTTTTGAACAATCTATAGCTGATCCTTGTCTTTTTACCAAATGTATTGGTACAACAACATGTTACTTGATGGTCTTTGTTGATGACCTGTGTTTTATGTTTAGGCAGGATGAACAGTTGCAATGGTTCATCAATAACACTGAAAACTTGTTCAGAATCAAACATTTAGGAGACATTAAGCACTACCTGGGTGCAGATATTGGCAGAAGTGAACATGGTTTTTTCACAATGTCCCAAGAAGAGAAAATTGCAAATCTTTTGCAAAAGTATAGAATACAGGAAGCTAATGTAGTCACAACTCCTATGACTACTGGTTATGTTAAAGAACCAAATGATGTACCATTTGATAACAAGCATTTATACCAGTCATTAATAGGATCCTTGCTGTATCTTTCTGCCTGGGCCAGGCCAGGTATAAGCATGGCGGTACATTTGCTAAGTCAGAGGTGTGAGACACCATATAACAAAGATTGGATTGCAGCCAAGAGAGTCCTCAGATATCTGAAAGGCACCATTGAGGAAAAATTGGTGCTGAATGCTACCTTAGACAAACAGATTGTAGCCTACTGTGACTCATCATGGGGGGAACGCCCGATGGGAAATCAACTACTGGGTATGTTGTATATGTAAACAGTGCACTAATATTGTGGAAGTTGTTGAAACAGCGTTTTGTCGCTACCAGTACCTGTGAAGCGGAGTACTTGGCGTTAAGTGATTGTATAACACAACTAGAGTGGCTACTTCAATTGATTATTGATCTTGATGTAAAGTATGTTCTGCCTATGACAGTGTTTTGTGACAACACGGCGGCAGAACAATTAGCCAATACTCTCAACGTGACAAGGGAAAAGCAGGCATATTAATATATGCTATCAAAATGTAAGAGATGCCATGCAAAGAGGTTTAATTAAGCTGCAACACTGTGTATCAGAGCGTAACATTGCAGATCTCTTTACCAAATGTCTGGACAGTGACAAATTTGTTTCTTTGAAACAGCAACTAGGAATCTACCACTCAGTATCTTAGGGGGAGTGTCAGTGTATGAAAGATATGAACTGTCAGATTCAGATCATGTCCATCTAAGTGACAGTTAACAGCTGCAGGCTAGAGGTTCTAGCTGGAGCAAACCGGTTCTGACCAGCACCTCTGCTGGAGTGTCAGAGTGACTCAGCAGTCAGTGCTGATTGGTCAGTCAGTGTATATAAGCATTCTATGTACAGTCTACTTTCTCTCTCTTTGTGTGTGGATGTATGGCGAAGCACTTTGTTGGATTGACTTGTGTATACCTGCATCATGTAACAGTGTGAATAAATCCTTGTATATATTTCCTCCCCACTACCTGTGTGGACATTGGACTTTATGGGACTTCACTCTACAGCATGCTGTACCACTCTGCACTGGTGAGGCTTCACCAGACCCTAACACCGCTTCCTAACACTGCTAGGAGTTTGCCCCTGTCTTCAAGGGGACCCTCAGCTGCTACATCAGAACTCCAGTCTCACTGCACCTCAACCCATCCATTGTGCCCATCCGAATGAAGGCCCAGTGGGTCCCCTTCCCATTCAAGCCCAAGGCTGATGAGGAACTGGATCACCTCATCGCTCAGGTCATCTTGGAGTCGGTCTCTCATGCTGGCTGGGAGACACTGATCATCACCCCGATTAAGCCCAATGGAGAGGTCCAAATATGTGCAGACTACAAATGCACACTTAATAAGGATCTTCAGCAGCACACATATCCGGAGCCTGTCACCAGCCTCTTCACCTCCCTTGCTGGCTTGAAGATCTTCTGGAAGCTCAACCTAGCCCAGGCCTACCAGCAACTGCCTGTGGATGACAGCACTGCAGAAACCCAGACCATTGTCACCCACCAAAGAGCCTTCAAGGACAAGTGACTCCAGTTCGGCATTAGTGTGGCACCCAGGATATTCCAGTGTCTTATGGACACTCTCCTCAAGGGTATCCTGGGAGTCATTTGATTCTTTGATGATGTACTCATCGCAGGCTCCTCCGTGAGATACTCCACCACTTCCAATCCGCTGGCCTGTGTCTCAAGTGGGAAAAGTGCCTCCTGGGCGTCCCAAAGGTCGATACCTCATTGACACAGACACCCCCAATAAGGTCAACCCCACCTCCAATATCTCCCAATAAGGTCAACCCTGCCTCCGATGTCAAGGCAGGAGCTCCAAGCATTTCTTGGACTCCTGAACTTTCGTTGCTGCCACACAAGGCAGCCTTGGCTGAGCCACTTCACCATCTCCTGGACAAAAGTCTCCCTGGGCCTGGGGCCGATGCCAGAACACCATGTTCCAAGCTGTGAAAACCCTGCTCACGTCCAACTCCATTCTCACTCACTTTAATTAGTCCCTCCCAGTGGTCCTTGCCTGCGATGCCTCCCTGTACGGCATAGGTGCCATCCTGTCACAAGTTTCCAGATGGTGTCAGCTCACTGCCATGAATTGGAATGTGGGGGATGCTTTGCCGCTTGATCTCTCTCTGCTTCTCTGGTTTATCGGCCAGTGGCCCTGAAGCTCTGCTCTGCCTGCTCTTGCCTTCCCACTCATCTCTCCTGGGAATGTGAAACCGTTGTTTTGCCCACACACCCAGGTGCTTGTTTATTGGCCTCAGTGTATCAGGGGGTCCTGTTTGAAGGGGGTATTTCTTTTCATACTGTGTCTGAACCCACCATTCCTGACACAAGAGCTCATGGTGTTTACCACAAACCTCAATAAACTGAACTTGATGAAGCGCTATGCTGCCAAGATCCAAGGATGGCCAGATGGGGTGATAGCCAAGCAGTACCAACTGTGGCTGCACCCCAAAATCAGAGAGACCAACCTATGCATGGTACATCCAACCTTGCTCCTGGTGTGGATGCAGGAGGTGGCTGATGCAGAGAGATGACTGCAGATGATCCAGATTGACAACGCAGTGGCTGGGCTGTGGGGAGGGTCTGGAGCCCCAAAGACTAAAACCCCTGCACCCAAACCCAAGGAGGGAATGAAGGAGCAACAAATGAAGCAAGGGCTCTGCCTGAAATGTGGTGAAGGCAGCCACTTCACCACTGCCTGTCCGAAAGGGGAGCCCCCCACCACGGGAGAGAATAAGCGTCCTGACACCCCATTGTGGAAGAGCACATCCAGGCTGAAGTTCCAGCGAGCCCTACAGGTTGGCATCCCGGAGGGAGGTTCCAATTCCAGCAGTGAAGGGAAACACGAGCCAACAGGAAAAGGCCAGGACCTGTTGTAAATGACACAGAGCAGCAGGTCCCGATTCCAACTGCGCCGCAGATGGTGAGCAACCACCCCTCCCTTTTCTTTGTGACTGTGACTGTGATAAACCCTGAGGCAGGGACCCATGTCCAGGTGTGAGCATTAATAGACTCTGGCTGCACCCGAGACCTCATCAGCCTGACGTTGGTCACAGGGCTTGGAGCCCTAGTGGTCAAGCTAGCAGACCCCATCATGTTTACCCAGATGGACGGATCTTCTATGAAAGAGCCGTGCAAATCTGAGACTGTTCCATTACAAATGGGGGTGGGGGCCCACTGGGAGCACAGGCCCTTCGTCATCATGCCTACATCCCGGTTCCCACTAGTACTGGGGAGCCGAAAGGGGAGCCCCCCACCACGGGAGAGAATAAGCGTCCTGACACCCCACTGTGGAAGAGCACATCCAGGCTGAAGTTCCAGCGAGCCCTACAGGTTGGCATCCCGGAGGGAGGTTCCAATTCCAGCAGTGAAGGGAAACACGAGCCAACAGGAAAAGGCCAGGACAGCACAGGCCCTTCGTCATCATGCCTACATCCCGGTTCCCACTAGTACTGGGGAGCCCCTGGCTACATGACCACAACCCATATATCCTCTGGGATGAGGGGAGGGTGCAGTTCATAGCACCGAAGTGCCAAGGTCATGCATGGGACAAGAACTGGGGGGGTGGCCCCTCCAGAAGAGACTGTGCAAGCATGCTTGGTTCAAGAGAAGCTTGCCACCATCCCTCCAGAGTATAGAGACTTGGCCCAGGTATTTGGGGAAGAAGAAGCAGATGAACTTCCCCCCCGCCGCAACTCAGACTGTGCCATTTGACTGCTCCCTGGTTAGAAACTCCCCAAGGGCAAACTGTATGCAATGAGCCCAGGGGAGAAGGAGGAATTGCGTAAGTTCATCGACATGAATTTAGCCCGTGGGTTTAATCAACCGGCCTCATCCCCTTTTGCCGCCCCCATCCTCTTCCAGAAGAAGAAAGATGGGGGTGGTTAAGGTTATGTACTGATTACAGAGGCTTGAATGCAGTGTCTGCCACGAACGCCTACCCACTGCCTTTGATCAAAGACCTCTTGGCTGAGGCTGCCAAGGGGAAGATTTTTACAAAGTTGGATCTAAGAGATGCATACTTCCGGGTGTGTATAAAGGAGAAGAATGAGTACAAGACGGCATTCAACACCCCTCTGGGGCAGTTTGAGTACCAAGTAATGCCATTCGGGCTCCAAGGGGCCCCTGGAGTCTTCATGAATCTTATCAATGAAGTGTTGCACAAGCATCTGTTTAGGGAGGGCCTTGTTTACTTAGATGACATTTTACTGTACTCTCCTGACAAAAAAATCACATGTTAAATTGGTGAGGGAGGTACTCCAAACCCTGTATGATCACAAGCTATTTGCCAAGCTGTCCAAGTGTGAATTCCACCAGCCTGAGGCAGAGTTCCTGGGCAACCGTATTTCCCCTCGTGGCTTGGAAATGGACCCTGCAAAAGTGCAAGCAATTCTGGGGTGGGAAGCCCCTCACACTCACTGCCGACTCCAATCCTTCTTAGGATTTGCCAATTTTTACAGAGCCTTCCTGGCCAATTTTGCTCAGGTCAGCCTACCCCTGACTGACATTGAAAACTAAGGGGAAGGGACCAGAGAGCACTAAGCCCGGAGCCCAGTTAGCATGGATGGCAGAGTGTTAAACTGCATTTGATAACCTCAAAATATTGTTCACATCTGAGCTGGTACTAGCCCACCCCGATGAGAACCGCAAATTTGTAGTCCAAGTAGACATGGTGGATGCAGCCATTGGGGGGGGGGCAATCCTGCAGGAGGGCCCAGATGGAAAGTTGCACCCCCTAGGCTATGTGTCCCAAAAATTTAATGCCAAACAACTGCAGTGGGCTGATTTCTTCTCCAAGTTCAATTTTATTCTACACCACCTCCTGGGCAAATCCAGCTTCCTAGCTGATGCACTTTCCTGCTTCCCACAGCATGACAGTCAGAGGGAGGAGGTACTGGATTCTATGTTTACTCCATCCCAGTTGGGCGTGGCTATCGCCACTCAAAGCCAAGCAGCTGCCCAAAAGGAGGTGCGAGGGGTTGACTGGGAGTTGAAGTTCAAAGAGGCCTTTTCTGACAAAGACAAACAGGAAGTCGAGATGAATGGGGGGTTGGAGCAGCGGGACAATGGCTGCTGGTATGCAGGGTCTCGACTATTCATCCCAACTTCCCTGCGGGGGGAGGTAATGTGGGCTGGGCACGGCTCCCATCTGGGGGGCCACTTCAGTTACGTGAAAACCCTACAATTACTACAACACCAATTCTGGTGGCTAGGCATGAGAAAAGACATTTTGTTATTCATTCAATCCTGTCAGACCTGTATCGTGTAAACCCCACCCAGAGAAGCCCCCTGGTTTGTTGGGAAGTGATTTCCATGGATTTCATGGGGAAGGGGAAGACTGTTATATGGGAGGTCGTAGACCTATTTTCAAAACAAACCCATTTCATGCCCTTTTGCTCGGTGCCTATGGCGCGACGCTGGGCTAAAGCCTTCATGCATCACGTTATTCAACTCCATTCCCCCCTCCCTGGAAGATTATATTGGACAGAGGTTCTCAGTTTGTTTAGAAGTTTTGGGGGGCATTATTGAAAGTTCTGGGGGTGGAAAGGGGTCTCAGCAGTGCCTACCACCCTTAGGTTAATCAAACGTTAGAACAGTTCTTGAGTTGCTTCTCCAATTACCAGCAGGATGGCTGGGTGGACTTATTGCCCTTTGCAGAATACTGCTATAACAACACCCTCCACTCCTCCACGGAAGTCTCCCCTTTTAAGACTGTGTTTGGTTATGAGGGGCTCCTCTCCCTTTCTTGGACAATGGTGGGGAGGTGGAAGGCGACTTAAAGGAGTGGTGTGAAAAGGTGTGGGCCATCTGGCCGGATATAACCAAAGCCCTTGATAAGGCAAAGACTGCTTACAAAGCACAAGCTGATAAAAAACACAGGAAGGGGATTTTGGAAAACAATCCATACAAACTTCCAGCAACATACAATTAGAAGTGCATTGATGAAAACTTGGAAAGAAGTAAAATAACATTTCTATGAGAAAACCCCTAAATGGGTCTCACCTCTAGAAGCTTTTATGAAGTCCATGTTGATTACTAAAGAAAAACAAGAGGGTTATGAGATGCTTTTAGATAAAGATAATAAACTGAAATCGGAGGAGAAACTTCACGTACAAAATAGAAAATTAACATGGTGGGAAACAGTATTAATAACTAATAGATTTAACAAGGATACAAAAACAGGTTTCTATGAAACTAAAAATGACTTAGATAAGATCTGGCTGTCATCAAATGATAAGATGATCCAAAAACTATACAACTTTTTGTTAGAGGAATATCTACAAGATGAAATTGTAAAAACAACAATAATTAACTGGATGCAGGATATGGGTTATAGTATAGAGTTAGATGAATGGTCTAAAATTTGGAAAGCAACTAGGTTTACAAGAGCTATACCTTATAAAGAAAATCTACATAAGCTGTTTCACAGATGGCACTGGTTACCTAATAAGATTGCAAAATGTTATCCAAATGTATCTAAAAATTGTTGGAAATGTAAGCACAGTATTGGAACTTTTTATCATTTATGGTGGAGGTGCGAAGTGACTCATAGTTATTGGCTGAAAATACATAAAATGTTAATGGAAATACTAAATGTAGATGTATCCTTGACACCAGAATTTTTTCTGTTAAATATTATACCAGATAGTTGTAAGAAAGAAGATCGGTATTTAATAACCTACATCCTAACAACTGCTAGAATATTGTTTGCAAAGAACTGGAAACTAGATAGGCTCCCTTCAAGAGAAGAACTAATCTTGAAACTGTTGGAAATGGCTGAAATGGACAGATTATCTATAATAATACAAGGAAAAGATGAAGAGTTGCACAATAAAAGGTGGATGAGAATGTATACATGGATAAATAATAAGTTGTATCTATAGACTCATAATATATTAAAAACAGCATTGTTTTACATGTAATAATGTGAAAATTCAATAAATAAATAAAGGTGGGGGACACAGTGAGGGGTGGGATCTGAATCCTGGTGATACTGTCTATGTGTCCACTAAAAACACTAAGGATTTACAACCTAGTTGAAAGTTGGGGTGGAAGTACATTGGGCCTTTTGCTGTTGTGCGCAAAATCAATGATGTCACCTTTCAACTGGACCTCACCATGACCCTTAAACATTTGCACCATGTGTTTCATTCCAGTCTCTTAAAAAAAGACCTGGGACTGAATGTCTGGCACCTCTAGCTGGCCCTGCCACCACCACCCCGGTGGTGAATGGCAAGCAACATTTTAAAGTCTCTTGGGTCCTGGATTCCAAGTGGAAGATGGGCCATTTGTATTACCTTGTTAAGTGGGTGGACTTTGGGCCCAAACATCGGGAGTGGATGGTGACCCATCATGTCAATGCCCCTCACTTACTCCAGGCTTTCCACTCCGCACACCCTTATAAGGCAGGAGGGGAGGGGGTCTTGGGGGGGCAGGACGTCAGCTCGCTGCCATGAATTGGAATGTGGGGGATGCTTTGCCGCTTGATCTCTCTCTGCTTCTCCGGCTTATTGGCCAGTGACCTTGAAGCTCTGCTCTGCCTGCTCTTGCCTTCCCACTCATCTCTCCTGGGAATGTGAAAACGTTGTTTTGCCCACGCACCCAGGTGCCTGCTTATTGCCCTCAGTATATCAGGGGGTCCTGTTTGAAGGGGGTATTTCATTTCATGCTGTGTCTGAACCCGCCATTCCTGACACAAGAGCTCATGGTGTCTACTACAAACCTCGAAGCCCTGCATCCCCTTGGGAACAATGAGCCAAGAACTGGGCCCGGACCCAAACAACCATCGGCAGCACGGGGAGAGGCCGAGTGGAACAGTAGCGCACCGTGAGGAGAGGACTGAATTGCCACTCGTGAGGAGAGGGCAGGGGGTCAGCTGGATTCCAGCGTTGCGGGCCCCAGACAGAGGAGAGGGAGTGGCTACCACCTTCGGGAGAGGGATAGTGGTGCCCCAGGACTATGGAGGTGGTGAAGTCTGGACTAGAATTACCATCTACACTGCTGAAAGTTCTTAGTTAAACTGATAAATTGAGGGGACTGGCTCGGCCACCGGATTGGGATTTGATTGACAGCTAGGAAACATTATTACTAGTGATTTGCCAATTAATTGGGGGATGATTAAGGACTGGGGGATATTAGATTTTCAATTAATTGGAGGGTGGGAGTGATTGCTGCAATCAACTGTTAATCCCGCTAATTAATTGGGGAGGGGATCTTTCTTTTCCTTTTTTCTTTTTTTCTTTGGAGAGGGTTGTGCTATTAATTAGGGGACAAGTGTTAGGGATTTATTAAGCTGCCCATTAGGGTTATAACGGTGGGAGAGTCAGTAGTTAAGGGCCGTCTCAATATAGGATTTAATTGTTAGCTGACCCATGGATTTAAATCTCAGGAGCTTTAGTAAATAGGTCCTGACCCTCAGCCTTTATTGAGTTTACTGGCTGGGGAGGTAAGAGTAGTGAGAGTATAGGGAAACCCCCAGCCTTTATTGAGTCTACTGGTTGGGGGGGGTAAGATAAAGTAGTAAATAAAATAGAAAAGATAGGGAAAAAAGGCAACAGGAAGCTACTGAGTTTAGGCTTGGGCAGTTAAATTAGAATCGGTTATCAGCAGTAAACTGGTCCCTTAGTGAGTAATATCAACTTGTCGTAGACCGGATCACTATCAGCTGTCAGGGAATCTGGGGTTTGTCTATTGTGGCAGACGAAGATCACCAGGTGCAGCAATGATTGGCCAGGAGATCCCGGTGCTCTCGGGGAGGGGAAGGTATAGCGGTGGGACCAGGCAACGAGGAAAGGGAAGGGGGCAGAGAAACAGGGAAGCTCGGCCACCTTCCAGCTTGTGTCCCATCCCAAGGGTGACAGACAGTGGGGCAAGGAGGACAAACCCTTCTCCAACATTGGTGTTGTGCAACACCAGGTCCATAAACAATAAGACCGCGGTCCTTCGAGACTTCCTTCGGGACCAAGATATAGACCTGGCATGCGTGACCGAGACCTGGGTGCGAGATGGGGAGACAGTTGCTCTCTCCCAGATGGCTCCTCCTGGGTTTTCAGTCCTCCACCAATCCCGGATGTTGGGGCGGGGGGGAGGAGTGGTTCTGTTTGTTCGGGAGGCTTACTCCTTCAGGGCACTCCCGGTCGCCAAGATCTCAGCATTGAATGTGCTGGCTTTGTCTTGGAAGCCGGGGAGAGTTTGGCTGTCTGGCTGGTGTACCGACCGCCCAACACACCGGCGGACAGCCTGCCATCTCTGGTGTCAGGCTGGGCACTGGAACACCCCAGGTTTCTGGTCTTGGGGGACTTCAATGTCCACACCGACGACGCGACCTAGCATCGTCCATGGCAGCGCTGGGACTCTCCCAATATGTAACAGTTCCCACCCATCAGGCCGGTCACACGCTTGATCTGATCTTTGTGGCTGGGATTACAGTGGACTGGATTATTGCTACGGCAGTACCATGGTCGGACCACTATGCCCTGAGGGCCCGGGTGAACGTGTCACCCCAATCCTGTTTGGGCGGTGAGCCGATTTTGGCTCGCCCGCAAAGCCAGATGGACCCATTGTGGCTTCAGATGGCTCTCCGGGATCCATTGCCCCCTGGCGACTCATTGGATGGGCTAGTTGAGGACTGGACCAATCAACTCTCGGCGGCCATCAACGAGATCGCTCCTAGACGCCCTCTGCGCCCTCGACGGAGGCTAGCTCCTTGGTATACCCAAGAGCTGAGGCTGATGAAGCGAGGGCTCAGACGACTAGAGAGACAGTGGCGGCGAGCTCTGGACGAAGTATCAAGAACATCCTATCGAACGTTTATGAAGTCATATGAGATGGCAGTCAAGGTCGCAAAGAATGCGGCTGAGATTGCGTCTGCAAGCTCACGCCCGGCACAAGTGTATAGAATTATTCGGTCATTAACTACCCTGCTGCAGAGCAGACAAAACGTGAGGGAATTGGATATTGGCTGTGAGGCTTTTGTGAGCTATTTTGCAGACAAAGTCTTGTCGCTTCACCGCGACCTCCCAGCCACACTTGAGACAGTGTCTGAATTTGAGGCTCCATGCACGTCTTCTGGTCCCATTCTGGATCGTTTCGGACCCCTCAGCCTAGAGGAAGTTGATAGGCTGATCTCGACTGTACGCCCAACCACCTGCAACCTTGATCCGTGCCCCTCCTGGCTAATTAAAGCTGGCCGAGAGGGGTTTCGAAGCGCCCTCAGAGATATTGTCAACAGGTCCCTATCCGAGGGATGCTTTCCTGGGGCCCTCAAGGAAGCGACGGTCCGTCCTCTCTTTAAAAAACTATCTTTGGACCCGGCTGAATTGACTAATTACCGGCCGGTTTCTAATTTGCCCTATTTGGGCAAATTAATAGGGAGGGCGGTGGCGAGACAGTTGCAGGCCTACCTAAATGACACTTCCACACTAGACCCATTCCAGTTCGGCTTCTGCCCGGGCCACGGGACTGAGACAGCACTGGTCACCCTCACAGATGACCTCCGCAGGCATCTGGATTGGGGCAGGACGGCGGTGCTCCTGTTGTTGGACTTGTCGGCAGCGTTTGACATGGTCGACCATGAGTTGCTTGCCCACCGCCTCGCCGATGTGGGGATTCGGGGCCTTGCCTTGCAATGGCTTGTCTCCTTTCTCCAAGGTCAGGGACAAAGGGTGGCGCTTGGGGAGAAGCTGTCCCAAAGGCACCCCCTGGTTTGTGGAGTGCCCCAAGGAGCAGTTCTCTCCCCGATGCTATTTAACATCTACATGTGCCCCCTTGCCCAGATTGCATGGAGGCATGGGCTAGGGTGTCACCAATATGCAGATGACACCTAGCTCTATCTGTTGTTGGGTGGTCAGTCTGGCTCTAACCCGGAAGACCTGGACCGAGCGCTGTGGGACGTAGCGGGCTGGCTTAGGCTGAGTCGCCTGAAATTGAATCCGACGAAGACGGAGGTCCTGTGCTTGAATCGGAGCGGTACGGGGTTAGGGGTCCTTCTCCCGGTCTTCGGTGGGGCGCCTCTGGTGCCAGCGCCAAGGGTCAGGAGTTTGGGAGTGCTCCTGGATGCTTCCTTGTCAATGGAGGCCCAGGTAGCAGCCACTGCCAAAGCAGCCTTTTTCCATCTTCGGCTAATCAGGCAGTTGGTCCCCTTCCTCGAATGCAATGATCTGGCATCAGTGATCCATGCTTTGGTCACCTCGAAGCTTGATTACTGCAATGCTCTCTACATGGGGCTGCCCTTGGGGCAACTCCGGAAGCTGCAGCTGGTGCAGAATGTGGCAGCCAGGCTGTTGATGGGACTTCCCATGTGGGAACACATCCAACCTGTGCTGAAGCAGCTGCACTGGCTGCCAATAGCATTCCGGATATGCTTCAAGGTGCTGGTTTTGACCTTTAAAGCCCTAAATGGTCTGGGGCCTGTCTACCTGAGGGACCGCCTTTCCCCGCATGTTCCCCCGAGAGCACAAAACTGCTTGGTCCCTCCTGGCCCTCGAGACGCCAGGCTAGTAACAACAAGATCCAGGGCGTTCTCGTTAGCTGCACCAAAGTTATGGAACGAGCTCCCGGTTGAGATCCGGGCACTACATGATCTACAACAATTCTGTAGAGCGGTAAAAACCGAGCGCTTCCAACGAGCATTTTGAGATGCGGCCACAGTGGCACCGCCGCAGTAGCACCAGCACAGGCATTTGATATGCTTGCCTATTGGCACCAACATCCCATACAGCACTTTATAAGAAGGCCGCCATATTTTAATGTATTTTAATGTATTTTAATGTATTTTAAATGTATTTTAATGTATTTTAATGTATTTTGTGGCTGTATTGTATACTGTTGTAAGCCGCCCTGAGCCGCCTCAGCGGGAGGGCAGGATACAAGCCTAACAAATAAATAAATAAATAAACTGAACTTCATGAAGAATCATTGTTGAGTGATTTGATTGGGACCCCTGACAGACGGCTGGGAGGTGCCCATTGCCTGTTATTTGCACACGTTGTCTTCCACAAAGAGGAACTATGCAAAGACTGACAAGGAGGCCCTGGCAGTCGTGGCTGGCATCAAGAAGTTTCACAACTATCTCTATGGCCATCAGTTCACCATCACCATGGACCACAAGCCTTTGCTGGGCCTCTTTGCTCTGGACTGCCAAATGTCTCAGATCCTGTCACCTCACATCCTGTGTTGGTCCATCTTCCTGTCAGCCTCTCAATATACCCTGCATTATTGGCTGGGCAAGGCGATGGGCCATGCCGATGCACTCAGCCATCTTCCACTTCCCGGCTCTGACACAGACCCAGCTCTGGCACACTGCATCTTGCTCCTGGAATCCCTTCTAGAACTTCCACTACATGTATTGCCATGCATTCAGCTAAAGACCACATCATCTCCAAGGTCCTCAACTGGGCAGGGGAGGGGGTGGCCTACCGGCTGCAGGGACACAGAATTCACAGCGTACACCTGTGCAGGAGCTCTTGGCCCATAAGGTCTGCCTCCCCTGAGGAAGTCAAGTAGTGGTCCCCACAAATCTCTGAGTCCTGGAGGTCCTCCATGATGCCCATCCTGGCATTGTGTGAATGAAGGCTCTTGCCAGGCACTATGTCTGGTGGCCAGGCATCAATGCAGCCATCAAGGAATGGCTCCACCAATGCCACACCTGCCAAGAGTCCCAGCCCCTGAAGCCCCCAGGGTGCCAGTTCAGCAGTGGGAGTCCACCTGCACACCATGGTCCCGGCTACATGTCGACTTCGTGGGACCCTTCCAGGGTCAGAACTTCTTCATCTTGGTTGATTCATATACAAAATGGTTGGAAGTTGTTCCAGTCACTGCCATGACAGCCTGAATGGTTGTCAGGGCTCTACAGAAGATCTTCACCATCCATGGCCTGCCCGAAATGATTGTGTCTGATAATGGGGCACAATTCACTTCAGCGGAATGCAAGGAGTTAAACAGGTTGCTTACCTGTAACTGATGATCTTTGAGTGGTCATCTGTGCAGTACCACACATGGATTGGGTGCCTGCGCACGACCTCATTCGGAGAAACTTCTAGAGCTTTGCCTCAGAAGAGTTTTGGTGGGCTCTCTTCCCACCCTGGGGAGAAGGCACACACTGCACATGCCCAGAGTGGGGGAGAGAGCCGCCTCCCACTCAGTTCCTTCGACCCCCACCAGTAAGTCCTATCAATCCAAAGAAGGAGATCTGGAGATGCCAGCAGCGGGGAAGGCTGGGTGGGATTGTGGTACTGCACAGATGACCACTCGAAGATCATCAGTTACAGGTAAGCAACCTGTTTATCTTCGTCATGGTCTCTGTGCAGTCCCACACATGGGTGATTACAAGAGCTGAACCAGTTGGAGGAGGGAGCTGGCAGCTGAAAAAGACACAAGCAGACTGGTTAAGACACAGCATCATCATCAGCCCAAGTCACCCAATGGTCCTACCTGAGGAAGCAGCAGGGTCAAGTGAAGAGAGATCGCAGCACCGTCTGACCGAAGGCAGCATCCCGTCGAGCTCAGACATCAACTGTTTAGTGAGTCACAAAGGTTGATACCAAGGACCATGTAGCAGTCACACAGACATCTTCCAACGGGACACCAGTGAGGAAGGCGGTGGACGTCAATACTGCCCGTGTGGAATGGGCAGTGACACAGGTAAGAACAGGTTGATGTGCCAGCTCATAGCAAAGGGCTATGGTTGAAGTCACCCATTTAGAGAGTCGTTGGGAAGAAATCGGCTCCCCCAGACGCGGAGAGCCATAAGCTAGGAACAGCCGAGGAGATTTACGTATGGGCTGTGTCCTGTGCAGATAAAAGGAGAGCGCTCTGCGAACATCAAGACAGTGCAAGACTCTCTGAGAGGCATCAGTCAGGTTCGGAAAAAAGGTAGGTAGGACAGACGACTGAGAGAGATGAAAGGCAGAGATGACTTTAGGGAGGAAGGAAGGATCTGGTCTAAGGACAACCTTCTCCCTATGAAAAATTGTATAAGGGGGATCAGCCCTAAAGGCAGCTAGCTCCCCTACTCTACGAGCAGTAGTAATGGCTACAAGGAAGGCCGTTTTCCAGGAAATTAATCTGAGGTCGGCGGTAGCCATGGGTTTGAAGGGTTTTGTTTTTTTTTGAAACAAAATTTTTATTGTGATGCATTCAACATTGTTAAACATCATTACCAATACAATTTAAAAAGATTTTCACCCCATCCCCCCACCCCCCAATAGGCTTCCAACACTGCTAATAACAAAAAAGAAAAAGTTAAAAGGTAATCAAGTTTAGACTTGTAACAATCAACAAACCAGGTAACCCAATTTCAAATACATAAAAGCCTGACTTTTACAAGCATAATTTCCAATAAAGGTACAGTACAATCAAGTGTTCATTTCATTTCTCATTCAGTTTCAATACAAATCAAGATTGTACATTTTCCCTTTCATTCTATATTCAGTTTCTATATACAATTTCAGGCCTTCCCAGTCTTTTAAATATTGTTCTGCCATTTGTCCATTTAGTTTTTTCATCATTTTGTCCATTTTGGCTAAAAACAGCAGTTTTCTTAACCAGTCATGTATATCTGGCACCTTCTCCGCTTTCCATTGTTGAGCAAAAGCCATTCTCACCGATGTAATCATATACCATAATAGTGTCCTTTTTTCTTGTGGATTTTTTTCCATTGTCAAACCTAAGAGAAGTAGTTCCGGACTTTTCCTAATAGGAATTTTTAATATTTTCTGCATCTCACAATGTACATTTGACCAGTATACCTTTGCTTTATTGCATGACAACCACATATGGTAAAAAGAACCCTCTATTTTTTTACATTTCCAACACTTATTACTCAAGTTCTTATCCATACTAACGTTAGCAATCTTTTTTGGTGTCATATACCACCTGTACATCATCTTATAACAATTTTCTTTTACATTGACACAGGTTGACATTTTAAAAGCTTTTTTCCACAAAAATTTCCATGTTTCCATAGAAATTTCTTTGTTCATATTTATGGCCCATTTTATCATTTGCTCTTTAACAGTTTCATCCAAAGTATATACAGTCAACAAGGTTTTATACATCTTTGATATCATTTTTCGCTCTTTTTTCAACCAGATATCTTCAAACTCATCGTTCTTAGCTCTAAAACCAACCTCTTTACAGTCTTTTTTGTAAATATCCCGTATTTGACAATATTGTAACCATCCATACTCAAATTCTAATTCATTATTTGGTTTTAAAACATATTTTTTCCCTTCCTTTTGAAGCAACTCTTGGTATTTCAACCAATCATTACCTTTATATTCTGAAAAGGGATGAATAACTGCAGCAGGAACAATCCACAGAGGCCTCTCATCAGGAACTGTGTTCTTGTATTTGGTCCATGCATCAAACAGTGTTCTTCTTACATAATGATGCTTAAACATTGAGTCTACTTTATTTTTCCCATACCAAAGATAGGCATGCCAGCCAAATCTGCAATCGTGACCCTCAAGGGCCAAAAGTTTTCTATTTTCCAAATTAACCCAGTCAGTTAACCAAGACATACATACTGCTTCATGATACAAACGCAAATTCGGGACTTGGAAGCCACCTCTGTCTTTGATATCATACGTTATTTTCATTTTAATTCTTGGCTTCTTTCCTGCCCAGATAAATTTAAAGATTTCTCTTTGCCATTTCACCAAAACTTTCACATCTTTTACAATTGGTATTGTCTGAAACATCAACCTGGGCAGTACATTCATTTTGACAACGGCAATTCTTCCAAGAAGAGATAATCTAAGTTTTTCCCACTTTTCTAAATCACGCTTTATCAAAACCCACAATTTTTCATAATTATTCTTAAACAAATCAATATTTTTCATTGTAATGTCAACTCCCAGATATTTAACCTTTTTAATCACTTCACATTCTGTCAGATTTTGTAAAATTTGTTGCTTTGTAACATTCATGTTTTTACACAATATTTTCGATTTATTTTTATTTACATAGAACCCTGCGAGGTCACCAAACTCTTTTACTTTTTCAAATACCAAAGGCATGTTATTAACAGGATCTTCAACAATAAACATAATATCATCAGCAAATGCTCTTAATTTGTATGAAAAACCTCTAATACTCAAACCTTTTATATTATCATCATCTCTAATCATTTGCAGCAGAATCTCCAAAATCCAGATGAATAACAATGGCGATAGGGGACAGCCCTGTCTAGTCCCTTTTCTGACCCGGAACGCTTCTGTTGATTCTGCATTTACAATCACCGTAGCCTTTTATTCTTTGTATATTGATTTAATCATTCTTGAAATTCTGCGCCCATCTGCAATTTTTCAATCACTTTGAACATAAATTCCCAATTCAAGTTATCAAATGCCTTCTCCGCGTCTAAAAATAAAAAGCCAACCTCTTTTTCTGGGTGCTTATCATAGTACTCTATTGCGTCTAAAACAACCCTCATGTTGTCCTTTATTTGCCTACCTGGCAAAAACCCAGCCTGATCTTTGGCAATAGTGTCTTTCAAATACCTTTTAAGGTGTTCTGCTAAAATTTTTGCATAAATTTTGTAATCATGTTCAGAAGTGAAATTGGTCAATAATTTTTAACATTAGTTAAATCTTGAGTTTCTTTCGGTATTAAGGTGATTGCAGCTTCATTCCAGGAATCTGGAATCTTCCCGCTTTGTCTAATTTCATTTAAAAGAATCTCTAGAACCGGTACCAGGTCTTCTTGAAGTTTCTTGTAGAATTTGGCTGAAAAACCATCTGGTCCTGGAACTTTGGAGATTTTTGCTTCTCCTATTGCTTTGCTGATTTCTTCTTTAGTTATCACAGCGTTTAACATTGCTTTTATTTCTGAGCTTGGTTGTGTCAAATTCACTTTTGATAAATAGTCTTGAATTTTTTGTTGATCCATTTGTTTTGCTTGAAAAAGAGTAGCATAGTATTTATAAAATTCTCTCCGGATCCCTCCTGGGTCTATAATTGCCATAGGTTCGAAGGGTTTGGACATGAGTTGAGAAAGGACCAGCGACAAACTCCACAAAGGCACCAGAGGTTTCCTAGGAGGGCAAAGCCGAAGGAGACCTTTGAGGAATGTTTTGGTGAGACGATGGGAGAATATTGAGGATCCTTGTATCAAGGGATGATAAGCGGAGATCGCCACCAAATGAACCCGCAAAGACTAGTATGCAAGGCCAGCATCCTTCAAGTGGACGATGTAGGAAAAAATCTCACGGAGAGATGACCGAACCGGATCGAAGGAGTGATCAGAGGCATAGGACTGGAATATCTTCCACTTGAATCGATAGGAACGTCGAGTAGAAGGCTTCCTAGCAGGATTCTCCCTCGGGCCAGAGAGAGAAGATTGGGGATGACAAGGAGAGGGCAGAAGGTACGACGGGAGAGTCGGAGCAGGTGGAGAAACCAGACCTGGTGCGGCCACCAAGGAGTGACTAATATACATGATGTGCCATCTGCGAGGATCTTCTGAATGACCTGGGAGATGAGAGGGAACAGAGGAAAAAAGTAAAACAGGGTTCCGGTCCACTTGTGAAGAAAGGCATCCCCGAGCGACCGAGCAGACAGGGGACCCCTGCTGAAAAACAGGCGACATTGAGCATTGTCGGCAGTCGCGAAGCCGTCGACAGATGGGTGGCTGAACTTGAGAAAGAGAGGCTGGAGATACTGGAGGGAAATGGACCAGTCATTGTCCGACACGGTGGAGCGACTCAACTGATCTGCATCGACATTTTGAGCTCCGGGAATGTGTATTGCTGAAAGCGTGATGGAATGATCGAGGCACCAGGACCAGAGGTCGATCGGCAAGTTGCAAAGACGGACAGAGGCAGTGCTGCTTGCTTGTTGATGTAATAAACTGCGGTGGTGTTGTCAGAAGCCACTTGGATGACACAACCCTGAAGGATCGGAAGGAATGACCGAAGGGCCAGACGAATTGCTCGCAATTCTAGGAGATTTATATGAAGAGTTGCATCGCGAGCAGACCAAACCCCCTGCGTAGAAAGCGTTCTGCACTGGGCTCCCCAACCCCAGAGGGAAGCGTCCATGGTCAACAACAACTCAGGAGGAGGAGGTCGAAAAGGCATGCCAGAAAGGAGGTGGAGGAGGTGAGACCACCATTTGAGAGAGTTGAGGATGCTCTGTGGGATCGACAAAATCCTGTGCCAAGGACTCCGTAGAGGATCGAAGGCATGGAGGAGCCACAGCTGAAGCGGCCGCATTCTCAACCGGGCATGATGGACGACAAACACCGTGGAGGCAAAGTGACCGAGGAGCCTCATCACGGATCGAGCGGATTGTCGAGGAGAGGTCTGAAAGGAGGAGATCAGCGCCAGAATGTCGGAAGCCCTCAATTCCGGAAGAAAGGCCGCTTCGAGGTTGGTGTTGAGACGGGCCCTGAGAAATTGAAGGACCTGGAGGGGCTGAAGGGAGGACTTGGTGACATTGACACAGAGACCGAGGGCACGGAGGAGAGAAAGAGTCTCCTGAGTATCGTGGAGCAATTGAACTTGCGTCGGAGCTACGAGAAGCCAGACATTGATGTAGGGATAAAGTGTCATCCCACATCGATGAAGTTCGGCCACCACCACAGCCATCAGCATGGTAAATACACTCGGGGTGGTGGAAAGACCGAACGGAAGGACTCTGTACTGGTAGTGTGCATTTCCAATGGCAAAACAAAGGAATCGATGGTGCTGGGAACAGATAGTGACATGGAAGTATGCGTCTTGGAGATCGACCGACGCGAGCCATGCCGCCCGTGGAATCAGCAGAAGGATAGACTGTAAAGTGACCATCCTGAATTTTTGATACTGGATGTAACGATTGAGATCTTGAAGATCCATAATCGGTCAGAAGCCGCCGTCTCTTTTGGGCACAAGGAAATACTTTGAGTAAAAGCCGAGGGTCCGTTGCGCCTCTGGGACAACCTCGATAGCGCCTTTGGCAAGAAGGATGGAAATCTCGAGATCGAGGAGAGGGTCCGGGTTCGTGATGACAAAGTGTGGTAGGACTGGAGGCGAAATGAACTCTATGGTGTACCCGACCCGTAGAATGGTGAGGACCCAGGAGTCGGTGGAAATTTCTTCCCAGGCTAGTAGGAAGGGGAAGAGACGGGTCCGGACAGGAGGGGTGTACGACATTGGAAAGGACAGGTGGTGGAGACAGTCAAACAGACTGTTTAGACTGTGGTGGCTTCTTCAAAGGCTGAGGTCAATGCTTGGAGGGAGGGCGGGAGTCGTAAGGCTTCCTCCTCCACAGGAGATGGGATGCTGGTGATGGCTATCGTCTAGAACTGGAAGGCTTCCAGGGATGGTTCCGAGACCGATAAGAAGAGGCAGACACCCCAAGGTTTCAAGCCTGCTTTCTACTGTTATTGACAGCTTTCAAGGCCTCATCGGTAGTAGAGTGGAAGATACCATCACCATCAAATGGAAGATCCTCTATGCGAAACTTAATGTCAGGTTATAAGGAGGTGCCTCTCAGCCAAGCATGGCGCCTAAGAGCAACGGAAGAGACCAAAAACTTCGAGGAGCAACTAACGGCATGACGGACTGAGTTAATCTGCTGTTTCGATATGGAGCAGATTTCCGACAAGGCACCCGACAGGGTGGCACGATGTTCCTCTGGGACAGAGTCCAAGACAGGATGAACAGCGTTTGCGACATTGAAGGCATACGCCGATAGGTAAGAGAGATAGGTGTCGATACGGAGACTCATAGAGGCAAAAGAATACATCTTTTTTGTACGCGTGTTTTAGATAGGCTGGTAGATAGTGCTGGGGAGGAGCCAGTGGTCGTGGTGCACGTCGGCACCAACGATGTGGGGAAATGCAGTCGTGAGGTCCTGGAGGAGAAATTTAGGCTGCTGGGCAGGAAACTCAAGGCCAGGACCTCCAAGGTAGCCTTCTCGGAAGTGCTACCTGTTCCACGCGCAGGGCCGGAGAGACAGGCACAGATCAGGAGTCTCAATGCGTGGATGAGACGGTGGTGTAGGGGGAAGGGTTCAAGTTTGTAGGCACTGGGATGCTTTTTGGGAGAAGAGGGAGCTGTACAAAAGGGACAGTCTCCACTTGTCCCGAGAAGGTACCAGGCTGCTGGCGCTCAAAATCAAAAAGGTGGCAGAGCAGTTTTTAAACTGAATAATGGGGGAAAGCCGACAGGAGATGAAAAATCTCTGGTTCGGGATGGCTCATCTCAAAGAGATGAAGGGGTAGCTATTACTTTTGTACAAGGAAATGGATTACAATTGTCCACTGAGACTGTGGCTAATGATAGGAACTGCCTGACAAGGTCTCGAGGCAGCAAGAGGAAGGCTGTGGGCTTAACAAACCTGGGAAAGTATAAGTGTTTATACACAAATGCTAGAAGTCTCCGAGGTAAAATCGGGGAGTTGGAATGCTTGGTGTTGGGGGGGAAATAGACATTGTGGGTATTTCAGAAACTTGGTGGGATGAGGAAAATCAGTGGGATACGGTGATTCCTGGTTATAAATTATATCGGAAGGATAGGGGGGAAAGGGTTGGAGGTGGGGTGGCTCTGTATGTCAGAGAGGGTATACCGTCCAGTAAGATTGAGAGGGTAAGAGAATTGGATTCACTTCTGGAAATGCTATGGGTTGAAATAGTGGGTCCAAAAGGAGGCTTAACAGTGGGAGTTTGTTATCACCCACCAGATCAAAAGATAGAGGAGGATTATAGAATGATGAATGAATTAAAGATAGCGGCTAGACGAAATAACTGTGTTGTAATAGGCGACTTTAACTACCCACTCATTGATTGGGTCAATATGAGTTCTAGTCGGGAAAAAGAGATTGCGTTCTTAGACACTCTCAATGACTGTGCTGTGGAACAGATGGTCACAGATCCTACCAGGGGAGAGGCGATCCTGGATTTGGTCCTAAGTAACACCTAAGACCTGGTGAGAGATGTAAAAGTGATTGCACCACTTGGGAACAGTGACCATAATGTCATTGAGTTTAACATTTGTACAGATAGGGAGTTGCCCAAAAAGACTGACGCAACCACTTTTAACTTTAAAAGGGGTAACTTCTCTGGTATGAGGGGACATGTGAGGAAGAAATTGAAAGGAAGAGTGGAGAAGGTCAAAACCATTGGGGAAGCTTGGAGACTATTTAAAAAGACAATCCTAGAAGCTCAGAAAAAATATATACCGCAGGTTAGGAAAGGTACAAATAGGTATAGAAAAAAGCCTGCATGGTTAACAAATAAAGTAATGGAAGCTGTAAAAGGTAAGAAGAATTCCTTTAAGCGGTGGAAAGCTAGTCTTAGTGAGATTGATAAAAGGGAACACAGACTATGGCAAATAAAATGCAAGTCTGTGATCAGGCAAGCAAAAAGGGAATATGAGGAGCATATCGCAAAAAACATAAAGACCAACAATAAAACTTTCTTCAAATACATTAGAAGTAGGAAGCCAGCCAGGGAGGCAGTGGGGCCCTTGGATGACCAAGGGGTAAAAGGAGTAGTGAAGGATGATAGGGAAATGGCTGAGAAGCTGAATGCATTTTTTGCCTCTGTCTTCACTGTGGAAGAGGAGAAGTGTTTGCCCACTCCAGAAGCACCGATTTCGGGAGGGGTTTTGAAAGACCTGAATCAGATTGCGGTAACAAGAGAGGAAGTCCTCCAACTGATGGACAATTTAAAAACTAATAAATCACCAGGCCCGGATGGCATTCATCCGAGAGTTCTGAAAGAACTCAAATGTGAACTTGTGGATCTCCTGACAAAAATATGTAATCTTTCTTTAAAATCTGCCTCCATTCCTGAGGACTGGAAGGTAGCTAATGTCACTCCCATCTTTAAAAAGGGCTCCAGGGGAGATCCGGGAAATTACAGGCCAGTCAGTCTGACATCGATACCGGGTAAGTTGGTGGAAACTGTTATTAAGGAAAGAATTAGTAGGCACATTGATGAACAAAAACTATTGAGGCAGACTCAGCATGGGTTCTGTAAGGGAAGATCTTGTCTCACTAACCTGTTAGTGTTTTTTGAGGGAGTGAACAAACATGTGGACAAGGGGGACCCAATAGATATTATTTACCTTGACTTCCAGAAAGCTTTTGATACAGTTCCTCATCAAAGGCTCCTAAGTAAGCTCAGTAATCATGGGATAAAAGGACAAGTCCTCTTGTGGATCAAAAACTGGCTTATAAATAGGAAACAGAGAGTGAGTATAAATGGGAAACTTTCTCAGTGGAGGGTGGTAAGCAGTGGGGTACCACAGGGATCAGTACTCGGTCCGATGCTTTTTAACTTGTTCATTAATGATTTGGAATTGGAGTAAGCAGTGATGTGGCTAAATTTGCAGATGACACAAAGTTGTTCAGGGTGGTGAAAACCAGGGAGGATTGTGAGGCACTCCAAAGGGATCTGTCGAGGATGGGTGAGTGGGCGTCAACGTGGCAAATGGGGTTCAATGTGGCCAAGTGCAAAGTGATGCACATTGGAGCCAAAAATCCTAAATATAAATACACGTTGATGGGGTCTGATCTGGCAGAGACGGACCAAGAGAGAGATCTTGGAGTCATAGTGGATAACTCGCTGAAAATGTCTACACAATGTGTAGCTGCAATAAAGAAGGCCAACGCTATGCTGGGGATTATTAGGAAGGGAATTGATAACAAATCAGCCAGTATCATCATGCCCCTGTATAAATCATTGGTGCGACCTCATTTGGAATACTGTGTACAGTTCTGGTCACCATATCTCAAAAAGGATATTATAGCATTGGAAAAAGTGCAGAGAAGGGCAACTAGAATGATAAAAGGGTTGGAACACCTTCCCTATGAAGAAAGGTTAAAATGCTTGGGGCTCTTTAGCTTGGAGAAACAATGGCTGAGAGGTGACATGATCGAGGTTTATAAGATTATGAATGGGATTGAGCAGGTTGAGAAAGAAGTACTTTTCTCCCTTTCTCACAATACAAGAACTCGTGGGCACTCTATGAAATTGCTGAGCAGTCGGGTTAGAACAGATAAAAGGAAATACTTCTTCACCCAAAGAGTGATTAACATATGGAATTCACTGCCACAGGAGGTCGTGGCAGCTGCAAGCATGGACAGTTTCAAGAGGAAATTAGATAAACACATGGAGCAGAAGTCCACCAGTGGCTATTAGCCACAGGGTATAGATGGGAACTCTCAGTCTGGGGCAGGTGATGCACTCTATTCTTGGTGCTGGAGGGGGCAGCAGTGGGAGGGCTTCTGGTGCCCTGGCCCCACTGCTGGACCTCTTGATGGCACCTGGTATATTTTGGCCACTGTGTGACAGAGTGTTGGACTAGATGGGCCATTGGCCTGATCCAACATTGGCTTCTCTTATGTTCTTATGTTCTTAAGAAGGTCAAGTTTACAACCCTCACGGTCAGGGGGTGTAGACTGTTGTACGGGCTGCTTCGATTTCAACGATGAATGTACGACCATCGAATTCAGTGGCGGTTGAGATAGAAGAAACTTGCCAGAATTCTGTTGAATCTTATAAAGAGCATCATACCATGTAGAGACGGGGGGGATCGACGCCGGGTGCTCCCGAGATTCCTGAAGAACCGAAAGGTGAACCAGGAGCAAGGGAAGGATCGTAGAAGGAGGAAGTTTGGCTTGAACCAGCTTGTGAACCACGTCGGTCACAGCAGGAGACTCCGTGGAACCCTGAACTTGAAGGGCAGTGGCCATTCAAGTAACGAGCTCCAAGTAGGCTTTAGGACCCTCAGTGGGAGAAATAGAACCTGAGCGTCGAGGCTCATCATCGACTCGAGTGGCATCGGGATCGAGTTCTGCAGAGTCAGAACAGTCAGATATCAACATCGGAGAGGAGGATCTTAATGGCTGAACAAGATCAATAACCGTTTGGTCATCAGGAGGAGGATGATACTGAGGTTCTAAGGGAGAACTCTTTGGGGCATCCCTAGTCCTCGAGGGCTCAGAAGGTTGGTCACGAGGAACCGAACGCACCGAGGCCACCGATGTGGAGCGGCGTGGGCAGTCAGAGACATGACCCCGATCAGTACGTTCGGAGTGTCGGATCCGATCATAATGATGATGCTCAGGCGTCAGAGATCTCGAATAGTAGTAGGCACAGTGTGGACGTTGCTGACTTTCATAGAAAGATCAACATTGATCGTCCAAAGGTGAGCCCGATGAAGACGGAGACTGCCGACGGATCGGCCTCCTTCGGTCATAGCGAGAGCGAGACCGCGAGCGTCGATGCACCAAAACATGCCTGTCATCCAAAGTGTGGAGCGGGAGATCAGAATGCCTCGAAGGAGATCGGGAATCTCGGTGAGGAG
This sequence comes from Gekko gecko, assembly GCA_029375565.1. NCBI lineage: Eukaryota > Metazoa > Chordata > Lepidosauria > Squamata > Gekkonidae > Gekko > Gekko gecko. The sequence goes on from JAPDNY010000001.1 coordinate 219,695,621, forward strand.
ACAACGGTGGTGGCGACCTCGTTGGCTGACCAAGAGGAATTAAGCCAGAAGCCGATGACAAAGTGTGCTGCGGCGTTGGAGGCGGTAATGAAGACCTTTGAGATGTAGAGGCCAACATGGGTGTTGAAGTCGTCAGGCCAGTAATGACAACAGGCTCAACCACTGAAGCCGATGCAGATGGCTTAACCTTCGATTTCAAAGGGGTCTTTTCGTCAGCCCTCTTAGGTTTTGGTTTCTGTGCCTTCGAAGAGGTGTCCGATTTTTTAGTCAAAGACCCATGAGAGGCCACTGAAGACATCGTAGGGCGCAAAGCTGACTCTAAAAGGAGAGCCCTAAGTCTAACCTCCCAGTTGCATTGAGCCTGTCGAGTAAAACTCGCACAATGTGGGCAGCTATCGACCTTATGGGCTTCTCCCATACAAATTAAACAAAAGTCGTGCCCGTCGTTCGAAGGGATTTTGGCAGGGCAACGATGGCACACTTTGAAAAACTTAGTTTTGCCCATACAAATTGTAGCCCGCCCACCGAAGGGGGGGGGGGCAATAGAAAAGAGAAAAAAGATTTTCTTTTTATAAGGAGGAAAGAAGAATATGAGAAGAAAGTGAGAAAGATAGAGAAAAAAAAGTAGAGAAAATACTCAACTGAGGCAACGGACGGAGGAACAATGATGAGGTGTGAACGTGAAGGCGGTTGAAGAAGAACTGAGTGGGAGGCAGCTCTCTCCCCCGCTCTGGGCATGTGCAGTGCGTGCCTTCTCCCCAGGGTGGGAAGAGAGCCCGCCAAAACTCTTCTGAGGCAAAGCTCTAGAAGTTTCTCTGAAAGAGGTCGTGCGCAGGCACCCAACCCATGTGTGGGACTGCACAGAGACCACGACAAAGATCATTGACAGATACCTGATCCACCATGTCATGTCAGCGCCCTTTCACTTGGCCACCAACAGCCAGGCTGAGCAAATGGTGAGAACTACCAAAGAGGCCCTCAGCCAACTCATCCACGAAGACTGGGATCACCGATTGGCAGCATTCCTCTTCAGCCAGTGAGTCACTCCATGCACCGCCACTGGCCGCAGCCCTGCAGAACTTCTCATGGGCCGGCACCTGACAACCCGTCTCATCTGGCTGCATCCAGACAAGACCTCTGACCAGCCGCCAACCCTCAAGATGCGAGGCTTGGCCTGTGGATTCAGCTGTGACAATCCCGTCTATGACAGGAACTATGTGGACAGCCCCGCATGGATCCCTGCGACAGTTGCTCGAGCCACTGGCTCTGTCTCCTATGAGGTAACCACCCCAGATGGCTGGACTCTCCGCTGCCATGTGGACCAGCTGTGCCACCACCTCATGGACTGAACTACAGCTGCACCACTCCCAAAATTGGGTGATCACCGTCCAGACCTGCCTCAACCTGGAGCAGCAGTCTCCCCGGCCCGGCACAGCCTAGACCTGTGACCCTCCCAGAACCTCCTCAGCCTCCCAGCGTCAGCATACTGGCCATTATACTGGCGACTACCCTGGTGCCAGAGCCCCGCTGCTCCCAGCGAGAATGTGTGAGACCCCACTACCTAGAGGACTATGTTTACTGACCAAGGACCAGACTTAGGGGGGAGGGGTGTTATGTCTGGACATAAGGAGGCATGCTTGTCTGCCTCCTAGATGGAGAGTGGGCTTGTCTGGGCAGGCCACCTAGTTGGAGCTTGAAGCCCCAGAACAAAGGCAGGCAGGACCCTGGAATCTGTCTGCAGATTGGTCCCTGAGGGCTGCCAGCCAGTCTGCAGCCTGGAGGCCATTTGAACTCACCAATTGCTTGGGTGCTGAGAGCAGCTTAGGTGTACACAGTTAGGGCAGTTGCCCCATGTAAAGTATTCCTGTTGAGATGCAATGAACTGCTGCTTGCTGAAATCACACTGCCTTCACTTCTGTCATGTTAAACCCACTGTTTAACAAGTACATAAAAAAGACTACTGGGTCAGACGAGTGTCCCATCTAGTCCAGCATACTATTTTACACATCTGCCAAACAAACAGGCCATAAAGGCTGAGGCTCTTTCCTGCTGCCGCCTCTTAGAACTGGTACTCAGAGGTTTGCTGCCTTTAGACATGGAGGTTCCCTTCAATGTCACATTCCCATTCCTCTGAGAACCCAAGGTAGTTTACATCATTCTCCTCTCTTCCATTTTATCCTGTGAGGTAGGTTAGATTGAGAGTGTGTGACTCACCTTGTGAGCTTCTATAACAGAGTGGGGATTTGAAGCTGGGTTTCCCAGATCCTAGGCTGAAAGTCTAACCGGCTATCAATTTATCAATTTCAATGAGATCCAGGTGCAAATCTGCATCTGTGAGGGTTCTTTTCACTGAACCAGGGCATTTAATTTATATTCTGTTAAATTTAATAGGACTAGTTTCCAAGTGAGATGCTTGGGACTGCACTATAACCAGTTCAAGGGAGAAAAGTTTGTTGCTTGTATAAGGAATTTACTGCACACGATTATAAAATGCAGACATCAGTGGGAAATAGGCTGGGAGGAATTCAGAGCACTTGGGCAAAAGTCTAGGATAGGGCCCCAGAAGCACTGCCCCCTTGCCAACACACTGCTCCCACCAGGGCCAAACAAGAGATGGCCTTTGTCTAAAGCCTGTTTGCATTGGCAAGCTTTGGTCAATTCAGTTAGAAGCTTAAACAAACAGCAGTCTCTTGGCACTTCAATTTCTAGTCTACTGGAGCCCACTTTGTCAGATGGTGCTTGAAGATGATTTCTTCCTATAATTTTTACAGTTATTAGCAACAAGGAGGGAGGTCAAGGACAATTTGGACATCCCCCTCAAAATCTCCCTCTCTCTGTCTTTCAGGAGCTGGAGCTGACTGATTTCCCCTTCCCCCTTTGCTTTTCTTATGATTCTCTGTTCCTTCTGGACTTCCTAAGGCTGGTTTTTGAGAGTGTTCTTTCTGTTTAGAAATTTGTATTTTTTCTTCATAACTGAGGTGTCTTGTGAGTAGGCAGAGACTTACAACTTGTCTGGCCTTTGAATGGCCTTTGAATGGCTGTCATCACACCTTACCATTAAATATAGTGAATCATTTTTATTAATAGTTTGTGTTTTGATAGTTTTATTAGAAGCAGCACCAAGAAACATGGACAGAGTAAAAATGTTCCAAATAAATGAGAGTCTCAAGAGCTTCCAGCGTTTGATGACTTATTCAGCTGACAGCAGTTAACCTTTCACAATGTGTAATGTTGCTGAGTATTTAATAAATTACTGCAAATTCCTTTCTTTGGCAAGCATCCTTGCCTGATTAAATGTTGCCTTCAGAGCAACATCACAAGTATAATCCCAAAAGAGCATTATTTTCTCTGCCAGTTTCCTTTCTGTCCCCTAATGTTTCAGCTGTCCATTTTTATGACACAAACTGAAGTACGGAAATACTTGGGCTTTATCACAACAGATCTGCAACTTAACCCTATGCATCCTTATTTAAAAGCAAGTCTCCTAAATTAATGCTTAACACTGCAGTCTTAAAGATCGGCACCTCCAGTTTCTTCTACAATATCCATTAAGTGTCGATATTATTATACAGTTCTAAAATCAGTTAATATCATTTTCTGTGTAAAGGATTCAGGGTTAATACTTCAGTTGTCCTCTTCCATATGTATTTTATTTTACTCATATTCTGTTATCAGACATTATGGAAACTTCCATTTCTTTACAACATTTTTAGCCCACCTTTCTCCAAAAACAGACTCACTGAGGATTACAATGATAATAAAAGCAATATAAAATTAAAATAGATTAAATTGAACAAACATTACAAATTAGGTGGCAGTGACAGTGTCAAAAGCTCTTTCAAATAATTCCAACTTGTACAACTTGCAGACTCCCACAGTGAAAGTCTTCTTACACAAATGACATGAAGGTGAACAACTGAACCTTGAGCTGAACTTGGAAACAAAACAGCAACTAGTGCAGAAATCACCAAATAGGAGTAATGTGCTAGGCATCTGGCTGAAGCTAGCTGCACTTAGTATCAGTTGATGTTTCCAAACTGCTTTCAAGGGCAGCCCATAGAATATGTTACAGTAATCTACCCTCAAATGTATTGTTGTATGGATGACCCTGGCTGAATCTACTGGGTCTAAAACGTTGATATTTGAAAGTATCACCAAGCGGAGTAGTAGATTGATTTCTGTGTGGTCATTTAACTGCTGCATTTCTTACCATATCAGCAGGGCTTTTCTTTTTTTTTGAAAAAGAGGTTCCAGAACTGTCAAGAGGGAAATTAAGTTTTCAATCTGTATACTGAAAACTGTATACTGAAAAAACATTTTAAAAGAATTTAGTCGAAGAGGTTCCAGAACTGTTCCAGCACATTTCCCCAGAGAAAAAGCCTTGCATATCATCTTTAGTGGGATAGCAGGTAATCTTGCATGGAACTCTCTACTGAGACCCATGTCATTTGCATCCCTTGTCATTTGGTCTTTAGGCACAGTTAGGGACGTTAACCTTCAGATGGGGCCTGGACATCTCCTGGAATTACAACCAATGCTCCCTCTAAGCTGTGGAGTCTTGTGACCAAAAATTCTACTTTGTGAGCTGCTGGCATTAAAGTTGTAAGCAAACGATTTGGCTGCTGCATAAAATAGCTTGCTCTGGAGCCATCCTTCCTGAGCTAAGACAAAAATGTTTGAGCCAGGGGCTAAAAAACTGTGAGCTAGCTCACACTAACTCCGCTCAGAGGGAACACTGATTACAACTGATTTCCAGACAGCAGAGATCAATTCCCCGCCCAGGGGTGGTGCTAGGATTACCAGCTCAGAGTTGGGAAATTCCTGGAGATTTTGGGGTGGATCCTGGGGAGGGTGAGGTTTGGGGAGGAGAGGGACCTCAGCAGGGTATAATCTCATAAACTCCACTCTCCAAAGCAAACCTTTTCTCCAGGGGAATTGATCTCCATTGTCTGGAGATCAAGTGTAGCAATGGGAGATCTCCAGGCTCAACCTGGAGGTGGTCCCCTCCCCGCACTTACCCTGCAGCAAAAGGGTCAGGGAGGCCCATTCCCTCATCCAGCCCAATGGCACAGAATGGCAGCTACTGGGGAAGAGTGGCTAGGACAGGCAGGAGTACTAGCAGCTGTGCTAGCAAACTCAGGAGAGCCACAGGATGCAGTACAGCAGCTGATGATGCTGGTGGGATAGTTGACCCAGGAGACAGCTGCTGCCAGGGCTGGAGCACCCATAAGGAGGGGTTAGGTGATTGTCTAAGGGCACCATCCTATCAGGGCACCCCCACTGGCCTGCCCACCCTGCCCACTCACCACCCCTCCCTCGCCAAAAGCCCTGCTTCGACAACCACCCCCTAGAAGCAGCAGCAGCCAAGCACTAGGGAGCTCGTGATGTGTTGGTCCTGCCCTTGCCACCCGCCCGCACTCAAAAGATTCCATGTGGCATCGACCCTCCTGCCACTACAGCACACTTTGCTGCTCCACTCGGCCGCACCTCAACACACAAGGACTACGCACCGTGTGCAGACCTTGAGTAAGTTGAGAGTGGCGGCTGCTGCCAGTATCCCCCACAGCCTGCTGCCCCCACCTGCCTGTCTCCCAGCGGTCCCACACGTTTCCCGGCCCAGCTAAACACCCGGTGCCCTCCTGGGCCCCTGGGCCGCCCACCAGGCACATCAGAGGCCCAGGCAGGTAGGAAGGAATGGGAAGCAGTGGAGGGAACAGGAACGGGAAGGCTGGAGATGGGGAGGGGCCACTTGAACATGATTGAGAATAGTTGGAAAGCCGGCAGGGGCAAGAGCTGAGTGGCACAAAGACTGTCCCTAGTGGGGCCTGAATTCACCCTTGCAGCCAGAAGTGGCAGGAGAAACACTCCCAAGGGCCCTGACCCAGCGTGCTCTGGTGTGGAAGAACCGGAGACTTTTCTTTGGCTTGTGCCTCCCAGGCCGCCCTCTGCGCCCCTCCCCTGGGGGAACAATGAAGGCAGCAATGAGCCCTCCCTTTCTGAAGCCCAGCCACTGAGAGGACCTGCAGATGGGCGGGGGGGGGAGAGGAACTCTCTGCCACTGGGACTGCATTCCCCCTCCACCCCTCCCCTGCCCCTGGGCTCAAGCTGCAGCATCATGGGCTGCTCTTTTCCCTGCCCTCACTGCCAATGATTCTGGGGTAAAACTCTGGCTGGTAAGTTGCTTGAAATCTGTTCTCAGGGAGGGCTGTTTGCTTTATTTATTTGTGCGGGCTCTCTCTCTCCCCTTTCCTCTGTAGGAAACATATGTGGATGTGCAAAAGTATGCTAGTACTATTGAGGTGTGAAAACAACACCAAATGTGGAAAGCTTTTTTGAAGACGGAGTCAAAAGGCGGGGACACTGGTGGGAAAGACAAATGCAGATTCGGCCACTCTCTTTTCATGCCCAGACCTGTGGGGGGGAAGCACAGCAGCCATCTGGCTTTCAGACAGGTTTTGCAGCATCCGAGAATGAGCAAGGTCTTTCAGCAATCTTCCCCCTTCCCTAACCCTGGGAGGGGGGCTGTCTCTGGCCTTGCAGGAGCAGAGAGCAGGCAGGTCACACAGTTTTTAGGAACACTCACTCCCGGCTTGAAGGTGCTGCAAGCACACTTCCCACCAGACTGTCAAAATAAAACAAATGGCACCCTAACTTTCCTCTGCAATTCTCTCCACTTTATTGTTTCCCCTCCCCAGTTTCAAAGCACTCCCTACACGAGAACACACATGGACGCTGCCTTGCAACATTTTTCTCCTTGGTTAAAGACACACCCACCCTCAGCCGTTCTCTTTGAGTCTTAGGGATGTCAGCCTCCAGGAATTACAGCTCTGCTCAACTTCCAGTTCATGGCGACTCGCTAGCAGACATGCCACCCGGTCAATCCAGGGGCCCGATCTGTGTGCTAGCAGTTTGGAGGAGGGGGCGAGTGATCACTATCCCCCGGGAGCCTTGGCATAAAGGTTCCCAGCCATGGGGCTTTTGAGGAGTTGCCTCTTCGCCAGTGCGTTGCTGGGGAATTGAGGCACTCTTCCACCCCGACAGTCCGACCGCTATGCATCCGTATGGAGCTAGAGCTGCTGGCCAGGACAAGCGTCGGAGAGCGAGCGAACAAACAGATTGAAGCGAAGTTGTAAGACGAGCAATGAGCAGTGAGTTAAGTAAAAGTGAAAAAACAGCATTTTAAAGAGAAAGCACCTCCCTTGGTAGCGGCATGGGAAGCGAGCGGGGGAGGGGCCCCTCCCACACGCAGAGACTTAAAAGCAGAATAGCAAGGGGGGAGCGGAAGAAAAAGCTAAGAATCCAGTTTCAAGAACCTTATCAGTGCAAGTTTAAGCAGTTCAGAGACTAACAACTTTCAGCTAAAGTAAACAATCCGGAAAGATGGCAGGGAGAAGACCCGATAAAGGATTGAAACTGAAAGCACCAGGTGGCACAGAGTTCCTAAACTCCTAGCAAACTCTTTACATCCTCTACTGGACCAGATGACTATCATCAACCAGCAATTAATAACTCTAAACCAGAATTTTGCAGTACAGCAACTTCAACTTGCGGAAACTACAAAGAAAACAGAGCAGGTTGCCGAGAAAGTTTTGGAACTTGATGCCAACTTGAAAAAAGCAGGAAAAAAAGATGTAAATGCTAGAAAAGAAACAAGCTTCGGAAGAATTTCAATTGTTACAGCTACAAATGGAGAGAGCAAATATGGTGCTCCAGTTCCAAGGGGTTACTGAGGTCCCCAACGAGAATCTTAAGCAATTGCTGAGCGATGCATTAGCCCCAGTTATAGATTTAAAAGCGGAAGATATACTAAGCGAATTGGATGCGGCTTATAGAGCCTACTCTACATACATTAAGAAGAACAATCTGCCAGGGGAGATCGTCGTGAGATTCTCGAAGAGGCATCTAAGAGACTTAATTTTAAAGGTGACTACAAATACACCCTTGAAAATTGGGGGCAACAATATCAGAATATTAAAAGATATTCCATTTGAAATAAGGAGAAAGAGGAAGAAGTATAAGGACTTGGTTCTTTTTCTACAAACAAATAGCATTGCATACAAATGGTTGGTTCCCAAAGGCACCACTTTCAAAATAAAGGACAAAAAGAAAAAAATTGACTCTGTTTTCAAAGCACGTGAGTTCCTGAGGCTGCAACTGGGAGATCCAGAAGAGGATGCGAAAGAAGAAGAAGATAGCAAATCTACTGGTGAATTGGAGTCTGTGTCTTCCGACAAGGACTCTGATGCAGAAAAGGGGGCGGCTGCTCCCAAACTGGGAAAATAGTTAATCTGATGCAAAATCGTGACTATTTGATCGTGCTCAGTGCTATATAAGCCTTTTTCTATGACTAACACATATACAAGTGTTACTGATGATCTCCAATTCTTGGGTTTTTAGTTAGTTGTGGTTACCTTTTCTTTCTCCTTAGTTGTAGATGCTTTCCCTTCCCTTTTTTTGTTGTAGTTTGTAGTTTATAGAAAAATGCAAATAAAAAATCCCCTTCGGGGGATAAAAAAAAAAAAAGGAATTACAGCTCCACTCCAGAGCTGGGGGTGGGGTGGGGGAAATGCTGCAACAAGCCACAGATCTGTGCTGGCTGTCCTGAATTCCTTGGAAGGAGAGCGGAATTTGAGATTATAATAACAGAAAAGCACTTGCAAACAGTGTAGTTGTGGCGTGCACAGACCATGAGCTCAGTTCAAAACTCACCTCAGCCTTGAAATTACCAGCCTGCCTTGAACATATTGTACTTTATTTTCTAGGAAGCCAGAGTGGTTAGAACAGTGCACAAACAGTGGGAAGTCTTGGGTTCCAGTCTCCCTCTTATTGTGAAACTGACTGGGTGATCTTGGGGCAGTTACTTTCTGCAGCCTAAACTCCCTCACTGCATTGTAGGGGGGATGAAATGGAGGAAGAGAGAACCTTGTGTGCTGCCCTGAGTTCCTTGGAGGAAGGGCAAACATGCACTAAATAAAATGATAGTTCTTCATGTAATTTGCAACATGGGATAATAGTATTGCCCTGCCCTGTGGGGTGGCTGTACAGAACATGTAATAATGTAGGTAATAGGTGTCAGCATGCAGAGAGTAGATTTTGTTGAGCATGCAGAAATCATTACATAGGAAGTCTTATACTATCAAACTGTTTGGTCTGTTGAGGTCAGGACTCTCTTCTTTGGTAGCAGCTATCTAGGGTAGTGGTCTTTCACCTCGCCTGCTTACCTGGTTGTTGTAACTGGAGATGCCAGAGACAGATCCTGGGCCCTTCAGTACGCAAAGCAGATGCTCTGCTGCTGAGTTACAGTTTTGCCCCTTCCTCCAATCCTCATTAATAATCTGCAAAGGAGGTGGATCCCCTAATCATTCATAATATCCAAGAATGGGGTGAAATTAGGTCTGAGGGATGTATACTGTGAGGGATGCATCCCCCGACCCTAGTTTATCCCAATTCAGCACAGAGAGGAAATGTTTCTTTTTTTGCATTGTACCATTCTTGTTTGGAGCTAGATGTGTACTTTCCTGTTTGTTTATCCCATGAGCAGCTAACGTTTAATCTATCCCCAAACTGCAGCACACAGGACAATTACACTAAAATGCTAGACTGCTGAAGTTTAGGGTTAGATGATCAGGAAGCTACTCTTCTGACTCCCAGTGCACTCTAACCATACTGTATTTGCTAAAGAAAAGGCACGCAAAATGAGATTCTGATGTGCCTGAAATGAAACATTAAAGAGACTTAAATTTCAACATCACAATTAAAAGGATTTTTCAAAATGCTTTGTGATTTGTGTTTTTCTGTTTGAGAGAGAAAATCAGAGATTGAATTACTTGTTTTCACAATTTTTAAAAAAAAATTAGCAATTTCAAATGTTGTGTTTTTCATTCGTCCTAAAATGCATTTATGTTTGAAAATTGGGGGGCACATGGGGGGGCACCAGAAGGTAGCCTTGCCTAGTGTGCAAAAAAAACTGGCCCTGGCCCTGGCTGCTGCACATGGAGGAAGGCCCCTGCAGGGCACAGCAGGGTGGTGAGGAGAGATCCATAGCTAAGGAGGTGGAGCCAGAGTGTACAGATGGGTTCCCCAACTTCCTGACAGAAGCTCAATGGAGGAACGAGCAGAGGAAGGTGTGGAAGCTCGCAGCCTTCTAAGGCCCAGCTGGGCTGACTGCACAGCCCCCTGAAGATTCCAGAGAGGGAGTCAGAGACAAGGGACAAGAGCCCACAACATGCCCATTGCCCCCGAGTCCTGCCAAGCAGAAAGCCCTGACCCAGTGGCCAAAGAGATTGGAGAGGCCAGGGTTGTATTTCCCCCAGAGAGGCCTTTTAAGAGCAAGCCTGAAGAAAAAGAGCAAGGTGCCTCCTCAAAGCTAGTGGAAGGGCCAAGCAGCAGCAGGGGAGAAGAAGTTGAGTGAAGGCACCTCCCCTCCCCTTGCTTTACTGAGTCTTCTGAAGGGCCAGCACAGATAAAAAGGTGAGATTCTGGATGGTACTGCAGACCCAGACTCTGCCCTGAAGGATCCAGAAGTGGACATTCCCCTGGAGAACACAGCTGCTTTGGATGGTGGACTGCATGGCATTATACTGCACTGAGGTCCCTCCTTCCAAAAACCTACCCTCCCCAGGCTTCCCACCAAATCTCCAGGAATTTCCTAACCTGCAATTTACAGCCATAGATGCAAGGAAAATGTGCCTGATTTGATATTAGTCGCAGGGTTTCTTGATCAAGAGAGGAAGACTCCTTAACACTTTCCAAAGGAAGCATCCGCCAACTGCTTGAATACTACCAGAGAACATCAATCAAGGTATTTTGTTTGAACCCCCAGTTGGGTTGCCAGGTCCCTCCTGGCAACTGGCAGGAGATTGGTGAGGGGAGTTACTGGGAGCAATGGGGAGGTTCTGCTCATGTGCAGCAATGTGCCCACATTGGGGCAACATTCTGGTATTTGGGCAAAAACTCTATGGTAGAAGCCAAATTTACCATAAAGCTTTTGCCCAAATACCAGAGCATCACCTCAATGCCACGGAAGTAGGGTTGCCAGCCCCCGGGTCAGGGTGAGGTCTCCCCTGCTTTTGGGGGCTCCAATCCACTGCCAGCCAGCTGGTGGATGGGGAAGCCCCACCTTCAAGACCCACCCCCAAGAGCAGCCACCCGTGGCCACCCCTCCTGCAAGATTTAAAGAGCTTCAGCTGATCGGGAGGGAGCACGTGGCCCACAGATCAGCTGGAGGGCCCTTTAAATCTTTCAGGAGGGGAGGGAGAGTCACCGGCGGCAGCTCTGCTTGCAAAAAGACCCTGCAATTAATCATGTGGTTTGAAATTATTTTTTTTTCACTCATAATAGTCAGAACCTCAGTCAAAGAAAGAGGACTCTGTAAGAGAAAAGATGTCATGAACTCTTTCACTGAGACAATTTGAGTGAATATTTCATTTGTGTATGAAAGGAAATGCTTCCTCCCCCCCCTCTTTTTCTCAAAACTTAGTCTGAAAATGTGTGACTGGCCCAAGGTCACATTGTGCTTCATAACTAAGTGGGGATTTGAACTCTGGTCTCCCCAATCTTAGACCAAAACTGTAACAGCTACACCACTCACATATTGGATGCTTAGTATGAATCTCCAAATACATCTCAGAACGCAGAGTAAATACTGGCTGGCCTGAAAATATGGGAGCATTTGTTTGATTGAAGGATAGGATAGCAGAATTGCTTCATTTTCTATATTTGGTGAACCAGCTTTATCTCCTTTTCTCCCATGTACAGATGCACAGACACAGGGGGGAAAAAATGCTATTTCTATATCTTCCATATCTTTTTCTCTAAAGCTGAAAGTCTCAGGACACCTGAAATCACTTTAACTTCCAGCATTTAAGCCACAGGCCTCTTCCCCCTCCCCATGGCTAAAGACAGAAATATTCTCATTTCTTTAATCTCTTTTTCTCTAATGCCGCAATAAAGTAAGGCACTTGTGAAAGGGTGTTCCTCTGTGGCACATAAATGCCCCAAAGTCCCAGAGAAAGAAAAACAGAGTTGGCATCCTCTGTGTAAGTGGAGAGGATGAGACTACACAGTTTTGGCCGGCAGAGCAGCACAAAAGAATTTCAAAGGAATAAGGTCCAGGAATTCAGGGTGAGTCCAGGATGTGATTTTACAGATTTCCTGGGTCTGTAAGGGGAGTAAGGGCTTCCCAGACAGGTGATGAAAAGAGATTGCATCCAGGCAGGGTAGACAAAAGGGCTGGCAGGATGGAGGCTTCCCCGATGCCTGGACTAGGCTCGTAGCCTAAGGAGACCGTTAGGGAAGATCAACAAAAGGCAATCAGCTCACCTGGCTGCTTGATAGTAATTAGATTTTGCACTCAGGAAGACTTGTATTTGCAAATGAAATTACCTTGATAGACTAAGGTGGGTGCCTGGCAAAGGGTACAAATGCAGATGTCCCATAAGAGAATCAGTCTCCATCCTGCCCAAGGTTTTGGTTGTTCATTCGCATAGCCTGAGGAGAGTCTTTACTTTACCTTCTCCAAAGCAAGGCATTGCTAGCTCCTAACACAGCTGCCAAGGCACATTTAGCCGGTATGGAATCAGGGCAGATAGCACACATCTTGGTAACACTCCCCATCACCACCCATTGCAAAAGATAAAATGGAGATGGGACAATTTCTTTCTCTATGGCAGGGCCACCAGGACACAGTAATAATGTAATTATTAGTATCCCATCTGAGAATGGAAACCATAATTCTCTTGATCCATTACTTACATGAGATAGGGGGTAACCATGATGGCCTGCAGAACAGCTACACTGGAGTCCTTAGAGACTAACTTGGGGACATAAGATTTTGACAGGTGATGCTCCCTTCATCAGATACCAACAAAGGGAGCTTTGACTCTCAAAAGCTTATACCCCCAAAATCTTGTTGGTCTCTAAGGTGCTACTGCACTTTAATTCGCTGTACGTACATCAGAGTTTGTGTTGCAGGCTACAGGAAGTACATTCTTCAATCCAACCACTGAGGCCTCTTGATTGCTAGATCTTTCCCTTCCCCCTTCCATGCTCTCTCCCTCTCTTTCTAGTTTCTTCACAGAGAGTATTATCCACTGAAGGGCCCCCTCCTTCTCTTTACAGAAAAAAGAAAACAAAACTGGCCCGGTGCCTCCTAAGAATTTGTTCAGTTGTCACAAAGACCTGTCAAGCTAAACAGCTTCATGATGCTACCTGGTAGCTGGGGGGGGTGGGCATTGCTCCCTCTGGGAAATCCTGGGGGAGGGAGACTTGATGAACCTGTCGTTTATGCCCCCGATTGCACCTATGCCTAAGTGTACAATTTTATTTTATTCTTTCAATGACTAATATAGTACCATATTTGACTAGGGCAACAGTACATCTAATACTAAATTGGCAGGTTATCCACAGAGATTATCAACTTTTTATCAGGTCATAAACTTTCTTTTTCTACTCCTCTGACCTACAGGTCTTGAGTAATATCCATCTATTCCAGCTAAGAATAAAAAGAAGAAAGGAAGAATTCAAGCCAGAGAGGACAGTCATACTATGTTAGAAAGGTATCTTGTCACAAGCTGCCTGAACTCTCATGGCTCGAACAAGGAATTTAGCTTTTAAAAAGTGTTTTTGTTCAACTAGGATATATTAAAATTTTAGTAACCAAAATGTCTGAGGGAGGCTCAGTTCACTGTGTCATAAGTGGCTTGAACCATTTCTCTCTAGACTCCTTATACCATGGACACGCAAATAAAACATACTTCACAGTTAGGTCACATACTTTACTCAGGCTTAAATGCACCATCATACTCAAAAGCAGATATGCAGAAGAGCTGGTCTTAAATGTTCTGCTCTCTTGTCCTCCAAGTGTTCTTCTTTACTATAAGAAGTGTCAGAGTTCTGCTTTCAGATTACTGAACTAACAAGGAAAATTCTAGGTATGCCAATTTAGAGCACCTTGAGATGAAGACACAAAAGCACCAGAATACAATTTATAAAGCTCATTGCTAAGGGGATCAGTGGAAAGGAAAAGTTTCCTGCTAGTAAGGAACTATGAAAAAATATCCTATCAAAGCAACTAATGGGAAAGAAGCATATCTACAGAGAGCTAGCGTCATGTAGTGGTTAGTGTCAGACTAGGATCTGGGAGACCCAATCCCAACTCTGCCATGGAAGTTTGCCGGGTGTCTAATCAGATGCATTCAGCCTAACGTATCTGACAGGGTTGTTATGAGGATAAAATGAAGGAGAATGAGGTAAGCTGCTGTAATGGAAAACTTAATATCAGAGCAAAGTTTATAAGCATAGACAGTTGCTCGGAAGGTAGCCTGCAGCTGAGTGGTCACATGATCAGAGAGGCAGAAAGTGTGTGTGATGTAATGGTTTTGGAATCTTCAGTTTTGAACTGAAGGGAATTTAAAAAGCGGTTGAAAAGGTGATTAATGGCTGACTGCTGACCAGAAGAGGAAGGGGAGAAAGGGTGCTCTTGGGTGGAAGAGAGAGAGAGTGGACCCTGTGAGCTGCTGAGAAGTTTAATGATAGAAACTCCTGGTATATAACTCAGACACACATAGTGCCCCTCTATAAGAAATCCTGTTGGGGAAGGTTATACAGTTCTAGCTAGGGACCAACTGCAAGTGAAGCAGTTTAAGGAGATGCTAGACTGTGGGAGAGCCTTCAATAGAAGTGTGCAGGAAGGGTGTGGTCTGGAAGAAAACTAAAAGACAGAAGAAGAAGAGGAGGAGATTGGATTTATACCCTAGAGGAGTCTCAGAGCGGCTTACAAACTCCTTTCCCTTCCCCTCCCCACAACAGACACTCTGTGAGGTAGGTGAGGCTGAGAGAGCTCTGACAGAAACTGCTCCTTTTCAAGAACAGCTGTGCCAGAACTATGGCTTGCCCAAGGTCATCCAACAGGTCCAAGTGTAGTGGGGAATCAAACCCAGTTCTCCCAGATTAGACTCCGCGTACTTAACGACTACACCAAACTGGCTCTCTAAGAGCAGTCCAAAGTTTAAAAAAGGAACAAAAGAAAGCCAGAGGAACTGATTGACTCCCTGCATATAACCCTGTCCCTCTGTGTTATTTTGAATAAACTTGCATTGGAGTTTAAAGTGGAGGGTGTCATAAACCTCTGTGTCAAGAAGAGGGGGAAAGTGTGCTGAGAGCACCCTGCCATTACAGCTGCTTTGGGGAGAAATGAAGTAAATAAATAAAAATAAATGTCATTACTGGGAATCCAGGTTTGCAGTGCAGATAGCTGGGGACAATAGGATCAGACAGCTACATAGATACAGGCTTCCAGCTATCACACGGTTCAGTAGACTCCAGCAGCTAAGAGGAATGGGGGCTTCTCCTTCAGTGGGGGAAGTCATCCAAACTGGTTAGGTCACACCTCCTGTCGCTCCAGGCAGGGCTGTGCAAATTTGTGTAGACTGTATTGGCGCAGAGTGAGGCTGACCCTCCAGTTTCAATAGCCCTGCCGCTCCCACAGGACACTTGAGCCTAGCTCTGCTTTCTTGGAGACTCTTGCCTTATATGGAAGATGGAAAAGCCTTGAAGAAAGGCCCTATCATCAGTCTTAAAAAAGAAAAAAGAAACCTTTAAGACAAGTCTCTCCTGCCTGAGGTTCCAGGCACCGGAGACTGGCCAACGGCAGTTATGTCCTGACTGGTGAACTGACTGTATTCTTTTCTATGTTAAGCTTAAAGTCAGGACCAGGATTGTAAGACTCAACAATCCTATTGGTTGTTGTAAGCCTGCTCTATTTGTAACCAATCGGAACTGTATAAATAGTTATGGAGGGAACAAACCTCTTTGGTCTTTATCCCTCTAATATTATTGGCTGTTAACTTATGAAGGGGCGTGGTTTTGTTAGCCCACACTGTTTAAAAAGGGAGCTATGCTCCACTGTTTTGTGTGTGCTGTCTGACAGTCTTGTTGAGTTGAATAAAGCTGAAATCACTGTTGAAATTACTCTCTTCGTTAAGTCTCATACTTAACAGGCAGAAACATCTACAATGCCACAAACTGCCCTCAGTGAGAGACAGTTGTGGCAGACCTCTCCCACCTAAGGATCCAGGCATTGGAGACTGGCATGGGCCTCTGTCAGTGCAGCCAGACCCAAGGCTTCGGATTGTTTCTGTAGCCGGCCCCCAACTGCGCTGGAAAAATCCAGCGGAGCTCTACTGGGTCTGAACCCAGAGCCAGTCTCTTGGAGACTCTTACCCTGTAAGTATAGAAGCTGGAAGGGCCTTGAATCAGGGCCCCATTGCTGGTCTTAGAGAGAAGGGGGAGACCATTATGGCAAGCCTCTCCCACCTGAGGATTCAGGCATTGAAGACTGGCATGGGCCTGTCAGTGCTGGTAGACCTGAGGCTTCAGGTCATTCCCCAGCCAGCCCTCAACTGTGCTGAAAACACCCAACAGAGATCTACTGGGTCTGAACCCTGAGCTGGTCTCTTGGAGTCTCTTACCTGTAAGTATATAAGATGGAAGGTCCTTGAAGAAGGGCCCCATTGCTGGTCTTAGAAAGAAGGGGAGACCACTGTGGCAAGCCTCTCCCGCCTGAGGCTTCAGGCATTGGAGACTGGCACAGGCCTCTGTTGGTGCTGGCAGACCCAAGGCTTCAGGTCCTTTCTGCAGCCAGACCCTGGCTGCACTGGAAAAACCCAGAAGAGCTCTACTGGGTCCAGCAACCATGAGGAGATTGCAGTGTCTGGCCTGCCCTATATAGGGTTAGAGGCTTCCAGGCCTACAGGGAGTGAGAGAGTTGGAGCTGAAGGTCAGATCCCCCCCAAGACATAGGGGCAGTGGGATGAGGACCCCCAAGGTGAACAAAGGGCTGATTCAAGCAAATGCAGCAGAGCAGGCCCCCCCCCCAGCCTTCTCTGAGGCCTTTCTCAGTGGTTTCGGCAGTTTAGGGAAATTCCAATAGGGTGGCTGCTCAAGGTTTTCCCTGCACTTTTTCTGCCCTCCCTCTTTAGACTTTTAGTCTGGCCTGTGTTAGCATAGCGTGCCTGCCCACACCATTGTTATTGGGGTGCTGGAAGTATCCAGATGAAGTAGGAGATCACACAGGCTTTTTAAAACTATATACATATTTATTTACACAAGCATACAGATCATAGTACACACTGACAAAGTGCTTCACAGTAGACAGGTTCATGAGGACAGAAAAATATGTACACTACATGAACACTTATATATACAAACCAGCCAATCAGGCAAAGACTGCTTAGTCATTCTGACTTGTTGGCACAGTACAAGACAGAATAGGATAGAATCAGTTCATACCCGCTCACCTGACTGCTTAGAGCTGTCACCTAGATGAAACTCATCTCCAGCCTATGTCTTACAGCAGCAAGTGAATGCTGACACTCCCCTTAAGAAATATGCTGAGATGCCCAACTTCTGCTTGAGTGTCTCAAACTTGTTTACGTCTAAACATTTAGTAAACATATCAGCAATGTTATCATTAGACATACAATAGACCAATTTAACCAAACCACGCTCTATGGTATCTTTGGTATCTAATATTTATATATCTACTTCTCTTTTTCACCCCTTGGGTATCAGCCAGTTGCTGTGCAGCTGTGTTGTCACAGAACACACTCACAGGCAGTTCACATGGTATTTGAAAATCTGTTAGCAGTTGCAGCAACCATTCAACTTGTACCAAACGACTATTTAAAGAGGCATATTTGGCTTCACATGTACTCAGAGCCACGTATTGCTGCTTCAATGATTTCCATGTTACTAAGGCTCCACTAACAAATATTGTATAGCCTGTAGTTGATTTTCCATCAGCCAGTTCTCCCCAACTTGCATCACAAAATGCAGTTATTTGATTTTTACCAGTTGCATTCTGTACCAACTTATCTGTTATTGTACCTTTAAGATACCTTAGTACTCTCTTGGTGGCTATCCAATCCTTATCAAAAGGTTTAGAATATTTCTGGCTTAACAAATGTATTGCCACATTTATATCTGGTCTGGTCCAGCAAGAGATATACGTTAGAGAACCTATTAAAGATTGAAACAATTGCTTGTCCTCAAGCACTTTCTCATTTGGTTCTTTCTGATATCCTTTGGACATGGGGGTGGACACACTGTGTGCGTCCTACATGTTAAATTTCTTTAACAGCTTACTTATTTTGTCCACTTGGCTCAACATAAAACAACCTTCATCATTTCTTCTGACATCCACTCCTAAATAATGACCAATGGGTCCCAAATGCTTTACTTTAAATAACTTTTGTGTTGCCTGCATAAACCATTCCAGTTGTGTTTCTTCATGACACATAAAACACAAATCATCAACAAAAACAATTAAATAACAGACGGTGTTTCCAATAGTTTTGCTAAACATACACGGATCCACTATGGCCTGTGAAAAACCAAGACTGATTAGAGCTCTGCTCAAACATATGTGCCAATTCCTTGCACTTTGTTTTAGGCCGTATAGCAACTTGTTTATTTTCAACACAAGTTGTTTATTGGGACTCTCAAATCCTGGTATCTGTTCCATGTACAGCTCCTCCTCCATATCGGCATTCAAGTATGCTGTAGTAAAATCAAAATGATAAACCTTCATGTTATTTTGCCCTGCTTTACAAAGCACTAATTTGAATGTATCATAGCGTACAGTAGGTGCAAAGATTTCATCATAATCTTGCCCTTCTATCTGAGCATACCCTTAGGCAACAAGCCGTGCCTTTCTTTGAACACCACCATCTGGCAACGCTTTTACTTTGTACAGCCATTGGCATCCTATTACACTCTTATAAGTAGAAAGCTTGCTTAGTGTAAACACTTCATTTTCCAGCAAAGAGTTGTGTTCGTTTTGCATAGCCTGCAGCCATGCCTGCTTTTCAACCTCTGGCAAGTTTAACACTTCTTTGTAGCTCTGAGGTTGCTTAACATAAACATGATTAACCTCATGACCATATCGTACTGGCAGAATTCCTTTAGTACTGCGGGATGATACCCTCGGTATTTGCCTCTCGCTCCGTATACTTTCCTCCCCTTCTGCAGATTGTTGACTGATTACATCAGTTTCTTGCTTTATACTCTCAGATTCCTCTGAGCTAGGCAACACAACCACGGATGGTATTTCATTTGCATGTATTCTGCCCCAATTGCTATGCTCGCAAAAATTTGCAGACCTGCTGAAACTCAGTTTCTGGTCCTCATTTGCGAATCTATATGACTTTATTCCACATTGATAGCCCAGGAATACTAGCTTTTTCACCCTAGCTCCCCATTTCCTTCTCCAGTCTAGAGGGATGTTGACCCAAGCCTTCGTTCCAAACACCCTTAGGTAATCAAGGTTTGGAGTTTTGTTGTACATTAATTTGAACAAAATGTTATCTACATCGCTCGACCATACTCTGTTACTCAGATAACATGCAGCTTTGATAGCTTCAGCTCAGTAGGAATTGCTTAGACCTGCATCTGCTAGCATGGAATACATCATATTTTGTAAAATTCCACCTTTCCTCTCAGCAACTCCATTTTCCTGGGGGGTAGATACATTTGCCACCCTGCCATTGGCACCCCCAGCAATTGCTTGAGCTGACAGCTTCTCGCAGACCTTGCTCATCCTGGCAGCAGCGCCCCTCCCAAACTACATCTCCCAGCATGCCTTTGGCCTCCTCTCCTCCTTACACCTGAGGAGCTGCTGGGCTTGGGGTGTGGGGGACATGGAGCCAACCCTCCATGCAGCCCAGAGCCCACGGACACCTATTCCTCGGCTGGAGCTGCCATTGCAGGGTGAGTGGGCAAGGAGGTGTCGGGCAGGGCTGGCCCAAGGGCTTTTTGCACCCTAAGTGGGGCTACCTTCTGGCGCTCCCCCCCACCGCATGCCCACCAATTATGGAGTTGCCAACCTCCAGGCGGGGCCTAGAAAGAAGGAAGTCCAGCTGCCCGCCCCCATGAATGAGCCTGGGGGAGGTGGCGGGCCAGTCCAGTTTCCTCCTGGTGTGCCCAGCAGCTAACGGGGCTGAGGATCCCCAGGAGCATGACCGACTGGCCTGGGCCACCCCTCCCTCTTCTCTCTCTCTCCCTCCCCCACAGGTGTGAAGGGCTGCCTTCATTGGCACGGAAAGGCCCAGACGTCATGCGGTGCCACAGGGGGGAGGTGGCTCCCAGGTTCTCCTCGACCACCTGCTCCACAGCAGCCCCCCCAGGGCCTTGGCGCTTGCCCCCCTGACTGGCCTCTCCTGGCAGCAGGGCCCACTGCTCGGCCTTAGGCATCTCCTCCGGTGGCTCAGCACAGCAGGGGATCTTCTCGGGACAGGAGCCAAAGCGGCCCGAGGGAGCACTGTCCATGGGCATTCCGGCCGTCGGGGTGAGGATGTGCCCCCCCTTCTGCACGTCCCACTGCTGCCCCTCAGCTGCTGCTGCCACCACATGCACACCTTCTGGGCCTGGGGGGGAGGAAGGAGGGGACCGCTGGCTGAGTTGAGGAAGGTGGGAAAGTGGCAAGAAGGCCGACACCGCTGCTGCTGCCACTGCCTAAGGTGCCCAACTGTTAACAGTCGCCTTGCTGGTCCCTGCTGCTTGGACAGCAGCTTAGCCTGACTGACAGAGGGGCAGCCAGAGGTCGGGAGGAGGTGGCAGCGGCGGCCTTGCTGAGCTGAGGAGGCATACGGCCACTGGCAGCTTCCCCTCACTCTGTTTACCTTCGGTGCGGGCTCTGCTGCCCGCCTGCCTGCCTCCATGCCGCCTAATGGTCTGGGCCCTGGGGGTGCTCCCCGCATGCACTCCGCCCTGCCCTCTTGGCCTCTGCCTCCTCCTCCCTGCCACCCTCTGCAGGCGCTGGAGCTGGGGGGCTTGGGGGGGGCAGAGCAGGTCCTGATTGGTGCCCCCGGGCTGGCCCGTGCTCTAGGCGAATGCCTAGTTTGCCTAGCGGGTGAGCCGGCCCTGATGGCAGGGCTGACACTGGGTTTGGGGGCAGGCAGACAGCTGAGTGCCATGCTGGGCAGGGGAAGTACACCTCGGGCACCAGGGTAGGCAGGGGTGCAGGATCCGCACAGAAACTTCTGGCCTGTTGCAAGAGGAGTTGCATAAACACAACCATCCTTGCTGTGATGTGGCGTGACTGCCCCTCACCCCAGACAGAGAGAAGGGAAAGAAGAAACATAAGCGGCTTCCCAGGGAGTGTCCCAGCTGCTGCCGCCGTCACCTTCTCTCCTCCCCTCCCCTCCTGAGCCATGCTGAGCTGGGTTGGGTCTTCCTTAGTGAGTGCTGCCTGGGCATGGCTGAGCAAGCCATTGTCTGCAGCAGCGTGGAGGCGAAGGGAGCAGGTGAGGGCGCCGGGCAGGAAATCAAATGGAGGTGAGGGATGGAGGCAAGCCATGACTTTTTGCCTGGGGGGGGAGGGAAGGGCAGAAGGAGCCCAGCCTCCACCACAGCCTCACTCTCCTCAGAAGCCCCCCCCAAGATGGCCTTCTTGCCCATCCAACCAGCCACAGGCTCTCAGTTAAAAAGTTAAGTTTTAACTTTAAAACATGCTTAAAACATTAGCACTCTTACAATATTTTGTTCATTTAATTGACACCCCTTGCTTTGAATTATTGCATCAAAATGTCTGTGCTGTTGCAATCTTGAGTATACTGTTCAAGATAGTATCTGTAAGCTGCAAACCTACTTTTGATTTATTGACATTCACTACAGAAATCTCATGCTCAGAGTTCTGAGCCTAGGGCCCAGGGGAAAACATGAAATGGCTGGGCACTGCAACCTTTTGTAATAAGTTGCTTCATGTGCTGGTCAAGAACATGAAAAGGCACCATGACACAGACTGAGGGCTATGTGTTTGTCTAAGTGGTCAGTATCAGCCTACTATCTGGGAAGTCTAAGTTCAAAATCCCCAAAGGGGTGACAAAATTATGCATGGCATGGGATAGAGCCGGTAGAGAAAGAAGTACTTTTCTCCCTTTCTCACAATACAAGAACTCGTGGGCACTCAATGAAATTGCTGAGCAGTTAGAATGGATAAAAGGGTTAGAATGGATAACAGGAAGTATTTCTTCACCCAAAGAGTGATTAACACATGGAATTCACTGCCACAGGAGGTGGTGGCGGATACAAGCATGGACAGCTTCAAGAGGGAATTAGATAAACATGGAGCAGAGGTCCATCGGTGGCTATTAGCCACAAGGTATAGATAGGAACTCTCAGGCTGGGACAAGTGATGCTCTGTATTCCTGGTGCTTGGGGGGGGCAACAGTGGGAGGGCTTCTAGTATCCTGGCCCCACTGCTGGACCTCCTGATGGCACCTGGTATTTTTGGCCACTGTGTGACAGAGTGTTGGACTGGATGGGCCACTGGCCTGATCCAACATTGGCTTCTCTTATGTTCTTAGCATGTGCACACTTCTTCACATACATTTAAACAGATTTCCTCAAATATTTCATGCAGGTAGGGGGAGTTAGTTGTCAGAAAGAGGTGATTATTTATTATTTCAACTTGAATCCCGCCTTGCCAGACAAGCTGGCTCAAGGCGGCTTACAGATATTCAAATACAATAAAAACAACTACAATAAAATTCATATAAGCTACATAAAATACTAACAGAGAATACAGTAGATGGCAGCATTCATTAAACAATCCCTTAAATAAGAGGCGGTATCCAACAGTACATCATAGGGCCATGATGTATTCCGGTGGCTCACTTATCAGTGGTGACTCCTAATCAAAAGCCTGGTGGAAGAGTTCCGTTTTGCAGGATTAGAGTCAAGATGAATAAGTAACTGCGTAATAAAAACAGCAAAACTGGAATAACAATACAGTAGTATGTGTAAACTGCAATTCTCTGCATAGGACAAACAGGGTAAATTGACACAAATCTGACATCAAGAATCGCAAAACTGAGAAAACTGTAGAACTACTGCTGCAAAAGAGAGTATTTGGTTTGGCAGTTATATCAATTGAACACACTAAAGCATCAGCACTTGACCTGAAGGAATCGGTGACAAAATCTGCAAAGGAAAAGACACACAAAATGAGATTCTGATGTGCCTGAAATGGAAGAATTCAAGTACCTTATTTTTTGTGTCATGACCCCAGCAGGTCACCACCTTCCGCCGCCACCACTCTGGACTTCGGGTCCCTTGAGAAGGCCCAGAGTACCCTCCCAAGCCCATCCAAAATGCCCCTTTTCAAGCCGAGAAAATATAGGCGTGATGACCAGGCAGAGAACTATTAAACAAATGATTTATTAACATAGCAATGGGGCAAGGAAAACCAGACAAGGTGCTTTAAAATATATAACAGTGTTTAAAGACAAAATAAATGAATCTAGCGTGACTACCCAGTTCACTTGACTAGTTACTACTCAAGGCTTACAGTCTTCTTACCAGGCCTGTCCCTGTACTCACTCTGTCCCAAGTGAGGGAACTTTCTCTTCAGACCAGACTGTCCCCTCTGTGAGACAAGACCACAGAAGAACAAAAGAACTCAGTTTCCTCACAGCACGCAGAGTGTATATCACAGTCCCCTTCAGTTTAGCTCTGTGAGAAGAAAGAACACTGTTTTTCCACAGCCCACAAAGTAT
This sequence comes from Gekko gecko, assembly GCA_029375565.1. Lineage (NCBI taxonomy): Eukaryota > Metazoa > Chordata > Lepidosauria > Squamata > Gekkonidae > Gekko > Gekko gecko. Next base: position 219,719,176 of record JAPDNY010000001.1, read on the forward strand.
GTAACAGTCTCTTCACACAATACCTGGACACTGATTGGTTACAACTGTCTCTAAGCATTATGGGGATTGTAGGCTATGTCTGCTTTCTACTGCCATGCAGGTCTCTCCTGGGACCAGGCCACTCTAGGCCTTGCTCCCAGTCCTGCACAGACATTTTGACATCACAATTCACAGGATTAATCAAAATGATTGGTGAGTTGTGTGCTAAAACTGTTTTCTGTTTGAGAAAGAAAACCAAAGGCTGTCATTGTACTTATTCTCACATTTTTTTTTAAAAAAAAGATAGCAATGTCAAGTTTTGTGCTTTTAATTTTCCATAGAATTCATCTGTTTTTGAAAATTGGTTTGCAGAGGGGGGGCCTTGCCTAGGGTGCCAAAAAGCCTGGCACTGGCCCTGAGCACTGGCAACATCAGGAGTTTTTAAGAGCTGGTCAAAGAGATGTCCCCCCTTCTCCCTCACCACCCATGTCAGGCTTGGGTTCAGGGGTGGAGGGGCTCTTTTCAACTATAGGATATATGACAACAAGCTTTGATAGAGAGGAAGGGGTATGATCAGAAAATTCTCCTAGGCTTTTCTGGCTGGAACATCTTCAGAGATTTAAAAAAAGAAAAGAAAAAAGTGCCATTGCCTTTTCTTAACTACCAGTTGGATACAAACAAACAAACCCTAGATCATCAGCTTCATCTAATTTAGAAACTAGAGGGTTTGAGAAATTCTCAAAATTGTCCATCTCCAAATTCTTTGATTACATACTAAAGGCAGAATGGGCGGGTCCAGGCAAAGACACTTTCTTGCAGGCATAGGGGTATGCTCCAGTAGTAGTCTTACACTCAGGAGCAGTTTTGCCCAAGGCTGTGGCCAACACATGTAACAATTCAGTGAATAAAAATATTAATAATAATGAGATGCCCCTAGGGGATCCCCTGAAGCAACCTCTCTGACAATCTGAGCCACCTGCCATGCTCTCAGATTTTTCCTGGGCCATCATGGTTTGGGCTGCTAACCTCCTTCAAGAGCCCAACATAGGATTTCTGGTTTTGGCGGCTGCAATGGAGACAGCAATCTCCCAAGCTCCCAGGAGTCGCTTGCCAGCGCTTGCAGCTGGGAGGGGGTGCGATCTTTCGCACCACCCCCGGAGCCCTACGATTGGGCTCCTTGCCAGGGGGTGCTAGGAGAGCGCCTTCCTCAGTGACTGGCTGGTAAAGGGGGGCTTTCCCATGCCCTGAAGGTCCCACTGCAGAGCGTCTGAATGGAACAAGGCATGCACATTGAGACAAGCATTTGGTGGCCAAACGTTTGAGCTTCTAAAGCAACTAAAGCGGAGACAACGTTGAACTGTGAGTCAAAGTACAAGCGAGAAACACCAGAGCTAGCAGAAACCCCCTCTCAAAAGGTATGGGGGGGGAGGGAACTCTCCCCCATTAAGAAAAAAACAATTGAACTTTCTGCTTTGTACTGGAGGGATGAGTGTGCTATAAAGGCATGATGGACTGAAATAAAGAATTAGTAAGAACGTACAAGGCTTTTTAAAGAGCACTGGAGATTGTAATAACTTCTTTAAAAAGTAAACAAAATTCTCAACATGGCGCCAACATGAAAGGACGAGAAAGAGAAAACGAAAGCTAAGCTTCCTGCCGGAAATGCCAAAAGCCCAGGAAGTCCTGCTCCTAGACAGGACACAACAGCGGAGCTGCAAAGGATGTTGACGGAAGCGTTGCAAACTCTGCTGGAGCAAGTCACCGCACTGCATCAGAAACTAGATGCACAGCAGACCCAGCTCAGTGAAACAGCTAAGAAAGCAGAGAAAACAGAACAGGAGCTTAAAGTGGTCAATGCCAACTCCAAGAAACTTCAAAGTCAAATGCGTTTGACAGAGAAAAAGAGACAAAATTAATGAATCCCATTTGTCGTGGCTGGAAATGGAAAAGGTGAGCTATGTCTTAAGATTCCAGGGGATCCTGGAAGCGAGAGCTGAGACTGATTATGTGTGAGGTGTTGGCCCCATTGACAGATTTAGAAACAGAGACAATGCAAAGCGAAATTGATACGGTCTTTAGTTCGTATAGGAGCTGTGGTGGCTCAAGTGGTTAAGACACTGAACTGCAGGCTGTGGAAGGTCAGTAGTTCAGCAGTTTGAGACCCCAGTGCCACATGATGGAGTGAGCTCCTGTCTCTAGTTCCAGCTCCTGCCAACCCAGCAGTTCGAAAGCAAGAAATTGCAAGTAGATAAATAGGTACCACTTTGGTGGGAAGGTAACAGCGTTCTGTGCACCTTGGTGTTTAGTCATACCGGCCACATGACCACGGAAACATCTTCGGACAGTGCTGGCTCTTCAGCTTTGAAACGGAGATGAGCACCGCAACTCTAGAGTTGGATTCGACTGGCTTTCGAGCAAGGGAACCTTTACCTTAGTTCGTATTCAGAATTTACAAGAAAAAATAATTTGCCTGGGGAAGTGATTGTGAGATTCTCCAGAAGGCAAGTGAGAGACCAAATTCTAAAAGCATCAAATGGGGACCCCCTGAAAATCAAACACAAAGAAATAAAAGTGTTGGAGGCAGTGTTCCCTCTAAGCTGAGTTAGTGTGAGTTAGCTCACAGTTTTTTAGCCTCCAGCTCACATTATTTTGTCTTAGCTCAGGAAGGACAGCTCCAGAGCAAACTAATTTATGCAGTAGCCAAACTGCTTGCTCTTTAATGCCAGTAACTCACACAGTAGGATTTTTGCTCACAAGACTCCACAGTTTAGAGGGAACATTGTTTGGAGGATATTCCATTTGAAATAAGAAGGAAAAGAAGGAAATATAGAGATTTGATTTTATTTTTACAGGAGAAAAACATTGCTTACAGATGGCTAGTACACAAAGGCTTAATTTTTAATTTTTTTAATTTATGGACAAAAAAGTAAAAGTGGACTCTATTGAAAAGGCACAGGAGTTCTTGCATCTTCACAGGCAGCCAGCAAAAGGAGGAGAAGGACCAGAAGACAACAGCACCAAAGAAAGTGAAGAAGAGGGTGCAGTGGCATCTTCTGACGAGCACTCAGATTCTGCATTGGAGGCGGCAGCCCCAAAAACAAGCTATCGATTGAGAAAGAAAAAGGATAAATGAAGAAATGGCTAGTTGTTATGCTGTGAATCTCTTGAAAGTAGTATAATGACTCTTGTTCTTCTTACTTTATTCTTTATTAAGGTCAAAAGGGGGGAGGTTTTCAAGTCACGAACTTTAAAGAGACCAATAGATGACCGCATTCAATGTTTTGTATGTGTAAGCTTTAATTAAGAAGCAAAAGTTATTCTTTTATGGGGAAGCAGTTTGTATGACCACCATCTCTTGGGATTTTAGTAGGTTTTCTTTTACTTTCTCCTGTAGTATGTAGTTACCACCCCCCTTTTTCATTTGTAGTTTTTAGAAAATGCAATAAAAAATCCCCTATGGGGGGCCAAAAAAAAAAAAGAGCCCAGCACTGACCCCTTGACACTTAGAGATCCATCCTAAAGATTAAAGGGCTGCAAAATTTGCAGCAGATGCATCCTAAGAGGCCATGCAGTTTGGTGCCAGAGCACAGACCACCAATATAGTGGTAAGAATGAAACTATGGCTAAATCATTGGAAGGTGGACCCTCTATTTTAGATTCACCAGCATTAAAAAAAAATCAGGAACAAAAGGACTTTAGGCACTCCTGCACCTTTGGCTATAGGTCCAGATTCCAACAGAGACAGCTCCCTCCTAACAAACAGGACAGGAACCAACAAAACAAAGACCAGTCACCTGACTATATGGTTGGGGGTCAATTCCAGCACTTTCCTCACTTTTGTGGTTCCCCACTTTCCAAGACAGAACAGAGACACCTTTTCTTCTATTCAATTTTTATTGCACCTATTCAAATTTTAATGCACGTAGGGAAAGTGGAACCATAGAGAAGCATTTCCATGGGATTTATTCCATTCCATTTGTAGTCCCATAAAGAGCCAGGGGCTGGAGAGCAATTCTAAATTAAAAAAGAATTGAAGCTATAGGTATTTGAAGAACTGAGCAGTGTCTCATAAAAGTTCATACCCTGCCACATATTTTGTTAGTCCTTAAGGTGGTACTGGGCTTTTGCTCTTTGCTATGGACTAACATGGCTGCCCATCTTGATCTATGGGTAAAGAAGCACAAGATCTCCTTCATGGTCTCTGTGCATCACACCTATTGGATTATGAGCCTGTGCTGATCCAAATTGGTGATGTACAAAGCTCACAAAGGGATTTTCGTGCCTTCCCCTCAGGCACGTGCAGGAACCAAGGAGCAGGGCGCAGACATCCTGCCAGTTCTCTTCTGACCGCTGCGCTGTTAACAGCTCGTTTTCTGCCGGTCGGTGTGAAAGTACTTTTCCCTCTTATGAGGAATTGCTCACTTCGTTTTTCTTTTGTTTTTTGCCTTTTCATCTTTAAAACAAAACAAAACAAAATGCCTTTGTTTGCGGGTTGCCGCTGCCTCTGGCGGCTTCCTCCCCCCCCCCGCCTCTCTGAGGTAAATCTCGCTCTGAGGTAAATTTTCTTTCATCTCAGCGTATTTTTTCTTTTATCTTTGTTTGTGCCTCTCTTTATGGCCAAACAGTGGGGGTGCTTTAAGAGTTGTGCCGGCTGTGGCAACAAACTAGCCCTTAGAGATGGTCACACTCTTTTGTATTATTTGTCTTGGGGAAGTCCACTGTCCAGAGACTTGCTGGCACTGCTCCAAGTTCTCTAATCAGACCCACAAGAACAGGGCTGCAAGGCTCCGAGTTCATGAGCACATCAACAGCTCCCACCTCCAGGTGAGCCACTGCTTTTCAGTCTCCCATAGGTGTGATGCACAGAGACCATGAAGAGGATAAAGAGGTTGCTTACCTGTAACTGATGATCTTCGAGTGGTCATCTGTGCAGTCACACCATCCGCCCATCCTTCCCCACTGCTGTTGCTTCAGTATGTTTGTTTATTGACATGAGAGCAGTTAGAAGGAACTGGCGGGATGTCTGTGCCGTGCCCCTTGGGCATGCGCGGTGGGGTTCCTGCATGTGCCTGAGGGGAAGGTGCGAAAATCCCTTTGTGAGCTTTGTACATCACCGATTTCGATCAGCACAGGCACATAATCCCATAGGTGTGACTGCACAGATGTCTACTCAAAGATCATCAGTTACAGGTAAGCAACCTGTTTTTCTAGTTTAAAATCTCTTCACCGCATTCTGCAGAGTATTCAGCAGGATGACCACATGATGTCCTTAGGCCTTCAAGATGCTTACCTGCATATTCCACCTTCCAGGCCAGGGGTCCTCAAACTACGGCCCGCGGGCCACATGCGGCCCGCCGAGGACATTTATATGGCCCGCCGGGTGTGCGCGGGGGACACGCCCTCGGGGGGCACACGGGGCTCTCGCTTCTGCGGGTGGGTGGGCGGGTGCGAAGACCCAGAGGGCAGGGCCTGGCAGGGGGCGGCCGCTGCCACAGCCCCGCCCTGAATCTCCAGGAGCCCCCCCCCGCCCGGCCCAGATCGCTACCTTCTTCCTGCGGCGGAGCAAGCCTGGCGGGCGGGCGCCGTGGTCTGGTCCCGGGCCGGTCCCGCTCAGCGGAAAGCCCCCCTCCCCCCCTTCACCGGTGAGCCGGGGGTTGCAGCCCGCAGTGCCGCCCGACGCACGAGCGGACCTCGGGTGGGCTCGGGAGGAGGCGACTCTGCGGGGATCCCGCGGGGCGGGAACCAGGTGCCGGGGAGGGGGCGGATTGCGCGTTGCCCGGGAGAGCCTCCAGGGAAGGACCCTGCACTGCCCCCCGCTTCCCAGCATCGCCCTCTGCTGCTGCTGCCGCCTCTGGACTGTTCCATAGTCTGGCCCTCCAACGGTCTGAGGGACAGTGAACTGGCCCCCTGTTTAAAAAGTTTGAGGACCCCTGTTCCAGACAGTCCTTCCCTTTTTGATTTTCAGGACCAGCATTTCCAATATAAGGCCTTACCCTTTGGGCTGACATAATCTCCAAAGGTGTTTGCCAAGGTCCTGGTAGTTCTACTAGCCTACCTATGACAAGAAGGAATCCACCTTTATCCTTACCTGGACCATATCTTCCACAGTACCTAGGCAGCAGAGGTGAGCTAGGACACCAAGTCCATTAGGCAATCTCTTCAGGCAAAAGGATGCCTGACTAATATGTTAAAAAGTAATATTAATAATCTCACATTCTTCAGGGACATAGTCCGCTTAGGGGCTTGGATTCAGATGAGGATAGCCAAAGTGTTTCCACTGCAAAGAAGCAGGAAAAATTGTTGGAGGGGGTGAAAGCAATCTGGCAGCTGTCAGTGGACCTCATGCACTTGTTAACAGTACTGGGACTGAGGATATAGTCCATAGATCTGATTCCTTGGGCCTGCTTCCATGCCAAGCCTTTACAATGGACTCTTCACCCTTGTCAGAAAGTCACACACACACAAAAAGGGTGCACAGATGTCAAGATACTGCTCCCCCTCACACACATAGAAGTCACTAAACTAGTGGTCTTCATGACCAAATCTGACAAGGGGAGTCAGTTTCCTCCAGCCTCCTTGCCTGATGGCAGTTATGGCTACCAGCAGTAGCGACCAGGGAAACCAATGCAAGGATCAGATTGTCCAAGGCAGATGGAGCCTGTTGGAAGATATGAATAGTATGGACTGGCTAGAACTTGTGGCAGTCAGACTAGCACTCTGTGCTTTCCAAATCCTATTGAGGAACAAGTATGTGTTAGGGCGCACAGTCAATACTATGGCCAAGGCACACAACAATTGGCAAGGAGGCACCAGATCGATAGTGCTCCTCTATGAGTCCAAAATCCTGTTCATTTGGGCAAGGGGGGAATGATAGGTCTAAAAGGGGAACACCTTTACAGTCCTGCAAATGGCCAAGCCAACTGGCTGAGAAGGAGTCTACACAAAAAGATCTTCTAGCAAAATCATACTTTGTTTCAGGAGCCCTATCTTGGATCCTGTTTGCAACATCAAACTATAACCAAGTTGCCAGGTTTGTAATCATTTTCTATGATTCCAGGGAAGAGGGCAAGGGCACATGCACTTGTTGTTGATGCAGTGGTCTTCTGTACACTTTTCCTCTGACTACACTGATCAGCTGAGGCCTGAACAAAGTGTCAAAGGAGATAACAGAGGTGATTTTCATATCTCCTTTCTGGCATAGAAGTTTTTGGTTCTCAAAGTTAGTGAAGATGTCAGTGTCTCCACTGTGGAGATTGCCAAGTGATGGGTTCTCCTTGTACAAGAATCCACTTGCCACCTGGACCCTATTTGACTCCAGCTGACTGCTTAGAGATTGAACTGGCAGATTTAGTAGGACTGGGCCTTCCAAGTTAAGTAGCTGACACCATGGTGCAGTCTAGAATACCTGCTTCCAGTCGTCTCTATAATCCATGGCAGACATTCAAAAGTAGACCAGTACCAAAAAGCTGGATCCACTGAAACTTACAAAGACATCATTTCTTTTCTACACCAAGTTTTGGAATCAGGTTCTAAGACAGAATATCTTAAGAGACAGGTTGCAGCACTGGCCTCTATGTGGGACTGCACAGGGCTGCCTAATTTTTCCATAGGCAATTTAAGCTTCCCTGAAAGGAACCATACAGTTGGGAACCTATCTAAAGTGTTACAGGCCTTGAGCAATCCTCCATTTGATCCTTTCAAATCATCAGAATCTAAAGTCTCCTTTTTGAAAGACTTTTTTCTTGCAGAGATGACTTCTGCAAGGATTTCTGAATTAGGGGCTTTATTGGCCAGGACGTAATTGTATATTTCACAAAATCTCAGTGGTACTCAGGAGGGATCCTTCCTTTGTGCCAAAGGTTTTTTCCCTTATCATGTTAACCAAGAGTTGATACTACCATCTTTTTGACCTATACCATGTTACCCCAACGAGTGAGTCTGACACAAACTAGATGTGCTCAGAGCTGTGTGCCTCCTTCATAGGATTGTGCAGAGTAGGCTAAAGGATGTTCTGTGTCTCACAGCTCAGCCTTTAAGTAAAAACCATGTATCTGAGAGACATATGAAGTGCAAGGCCATGTATCTGAGAGACATATGAAGTGCAAGGCCATGTATCTGAGAGACATATGAAGTGCAAGGCCTAGGACCTCCAAAGGATGTTAGGCCCACTATACCAGATCTACAGTAATATAGTGACCTTTTCCACCAGTGTTCTAGTGGAAGAAATTGTTAGTCGCATCCTGGTCCACCTTTTACATCTGTGTGAGACACTATAGGTGGGACCAGTTAAAATCAGCAGAGATTTCATCTGGTAGAAAAGTGTGAAGCATAGTGATAGAACAGATAAAAATAAGAATGAGGATCCCACCCAGTTTGTAGCTTGGGCATATAACCAGTTTGGATGACTTCCCACACTGGAGAATGAAACACTGGAACTTACCTGAAGGTTTCTTCTCTTTAGTAGGATGAAGTCATCCACATCCCACACAAAATAAAGTAAAACAGAATAAAACCTAGTCGTATATAAAATCTGTTATGGAGCTGGGCTATACTAAGACTAGAGGGTCAGCCTCACCCCGAGCCAATACAGTCTACACAAATTTGCATAGCCCTGCCTGGAGTGAGAGGAGGTGCAACTTAACCAGTTTGGATGACTTTGCCCCACCGAAGAGAAGAAACCTTCAGGTAAGTTCCAATGTTCAATCTCATTAGTGGTGCTCTTTCTCCTTCCTTCCCGAATAATTTTAGTGACAATGAAGAAATACTGTGCAAGATTCAATAATTTTATTCTTACGACCCAACAAGTACAAACACACAGCAGACCATTAAACCTGAACATACAAAATAATGATACATGAACAGTGGCGCACTAAGTGAATACAATATGCTTACCAAAGTTACTTTACAGCTATAGATTTTAAACACTTGAGATCTGATACAATTATTTGAAGATGGCACAACAGGCTGCTTTAGCCTCTGAACAGTATCTTTTTCACAAATATCTGAGCCAAAAGTTATCACTGCAAAACAAACCTGCAGAGATGTCTTCAGAATAAGCCTGGAAATATATTTGTACATGCTCAAGTAAATCATCAAGCTACTCATAAAAGTTTTAAATGATGTTATATTAACATGGTTTTTACATTCTTAAAAACTCCAGACATAAAGAACAAGCGATATGTGGTGGCACTAAAAAGCAGCTACCCCACTGCAATAGTTTCACAGCCTAAGAAATCATAAATAATTTATCCAGGATTAAAGAACTGTCTACTAGGCATTTGTACTCTGTTCAGTAAAGCATAAAAAAGTTGCTGCTGTTACTTCAGGAGGTTACAGGCAGCCACACTTTAAAATCCAAATGGATAACCCCAGAGTGTACAGTATGAGTGCCACAAATGTCACAGGTAGGATAATCTGAAGCAGGCCTAGACATGCTGTGACAGAGAAACCAGACCTGCGTTTTTTTTGCCATCTGACTTATGGCAATTCTATAGGGTTTTCAAGGCAAGAGACATTCAGAGGTGGTTTGCCATTGCCTGTCTCTGTGTCATGACCACAGTATTCACTGGTGGTCTCCCATCCAAATACTGACTGGAGCCAACCCTACTTAGCTTCCAAGATTGGGCAAGCCATGCTATCCATGTCAGGGCTGTCTGCTAAAAGTACAGTAAATTAGAGGCACATCAACCCCAAAGTGCAAAGGATGGACAGGATACATACGTTCTGCAGTGTGCACAAAGTGGCATTTTAATATACTTTGGACTTGTGGCATATGTGTCAAGAAGTCTGTACATCACTGGTGCATAAACACTAGATGAAGCGGGCCAGTAGAACTCTTAGGAGAAAAACTCAACATTGAAAGAAATCAGCAATTGCACAATGCCACAATCAGTGCAATGTAACAAGTATTTCAGGCCGCTGTGGTGCCAAATGTCATGACGTAGGAAAATGCACACACTGCAGGAACTACACAAAACACTTAAGCCTTCTTGACAAAGAAAGGGCATCTCCCAAGATTCACCACTTCAGATATTGTCTCTGGCTGAATTTTAGAAGAGCACAGGAGCTCTGTTCACAAGTCACAGCGGATGCACAGCGGATCCATGTGCAGTGTATGCTTGATTTTTCTGTTACATTCAACACAGACAGGTACAACTGAACATGTGATTGAAATTGCACATTTATCCAGGCACTGGTTCCTGGTTTGTAAAATGAATGTATGTTGGCTCTTTCTTACAAGCAAGTATATATACATGCATATGCAGGATATCTGTGCATTCACTGTAACATGCAAACAGGGCTAGTGGTTTTACTTGAAAGAGGTACTTATCCATATAAGTACTCTCCAAAATTGCTGCCTTGTTTTTTTAAAAAAGGGCTTACTTCACATTCTTGGGCCATTCACACACTGTTATTCGCATACCAGTAGCTTGTCCTCCTGGCCATAGATTTTAAGTGTGCTAATTAATATTGAATGCAAATGGCACTGAACTCACAAGCAAGTCTTGAAAATGAAATGACAGCGACAAGGGCCAAATGGGCCAGTGCTTTCAACACTGCATTAACTTATTTAAGTTGTACTTTTAAGTTGCTGTACACACTCAAGGTTTAAAGCAACCTGCCTTCTCTTTTCAGCTAAGGTTAATGTAGTCTTTTTGGCATATAATTTTATTGTGTCACAGTGTGCTGTACCAATAAGAAAATATTACTGTTACGACAGCAAGTTTTTAGAGGTTTCTCAAGTAAAAATCAAAACATACATATAAATAAAATGAAATAAAAGCTGTCAGGAAAGCTGTATGAGTCCATAACTTTTCACAAAAACTCACAGTAAAGTCAGTGTTCGTTCTTTGTTCAAAAGAATTCCAGAGCAAGGGTGCTGTCGTCCCACTGAGGTGAACTACACAAGAACATGTCTTTTTCCTCCTCTCAAAATATATGTCTGCTGAAAGTACTGATTTCATAATGACAAGAGATCAAAATAATGTCTCTAGCACTGCCCAGCAGCAGCCACTGAATGAAGGTTTTCTACATAAAACGTTCACAATAAAATTTCAGTGTAACCTAGAACAAATGGGTTGTGACACCTGTTGATGGTAATATCTGTGCTGCCTTGTGAGCCATAAATATGCAGCACTAATGTCTTGCAAGCAGGAACTGGAACCCTCATTCTGAACAGTGTAAATGACACAGACATATAACATACAATGTGTACACCATGTGACAACCTATATAGCTAGATTGTTTGAGCAGAAAAACAGAAAAGCACTTCAGCTCAATGAAATACTTTGTTCCCCTTTGGTATTAATGGATACATTTAGAAGTTTAACTTACACAGAGGTTGGGGAGCCTTGACAAGAGCTATAGAATACCCTGATTCGGCTAGCCTGGGTAGTGATTGTGAAGGGCTCCTGCACCACCCACTGTCCCAGTATGGGCCTGCTCCACAGCCTCCTCGCCTTTCCTAAAAATGAACAATTATTACATGAACCGTATTTACCTAACTGGATGAAGACCGCTAAAACAGATCATACATGTATTTAAAATGTGTATTATTTAAAATGCAGTCATAGTAATTTGATAGAGTTGATACTTTTTATAAAAAAAAAGTTGAACTTTGAGACATGGATCTAAATATTGACCTATAAATCACACAGGCATAATTAGGATTTTTGTCCCCATGGAAACAAATACAATACAGTATTTAGGAAAACATCTGTAGTACATTAAAAAGAAGATTGCTTCCCTCCTTCTAGCATGGCAGGAATAATAGAAAAATTCAATACTGAGGTAAATTTTTTTTAAATCCTAATTCCTAGTACATTCAACATGCAAATATGAGGCTCAAATTTGTGGCTCAGAACAGCAGCTGCAAGTAGCTTATAAAAATGTTGCTCTCTCATATATCAATCTGAAATGCCTACAGCTTAAGCACAGACTTGCTAAAATGCACAAATTGCCTTTTAAGTTGACAGACTAAAAAGTCAGCAGAGGTTCATCATCAACTTCAGTGGAATGTGGATTTGAATGTAACACTTTATTTGAACGCAAATTTTTGATGTTTACCAAGAAACTGGTTAGGCAAGCAAATGTGCACAGTGAAGAAACATGTACTACCTACAACACAACACACTTACCAGAGCAGAAAGCGAATGCTTTCTTACAGAATAATGTAGCACATATACAAAGGAAAGTAAGGTGATAAGCATACATAGCAGAAGCAGCAGCATATTAGATAACTATTTTTAATTTAGTACTGTAGGTTAAGATACACTAAATACAAAAATTAACTTAATTAAACAACTAATGGCATGAATGCAAAGAACAATTCAAAACATGTAAATTGTATTTGTAAATTGATTGATGCTTGAAATTTATAAGGAAAAGATTACAGAAAACTTTTAAAATAAGGATATCTCTCAGTGGAGGTGAGAAACCTCCTCTCATCCCACAGTGAAACCAGCATTCAAGATCAGTGATTTTAATTTACGTCATATACGCATGTATATAAGCACAGCCCCATAAGTATTAGGGATACTTCAGCTTTCAATGCAATGCAAATTCACTCTTGCTGGAAATTCATACTTGCTGGGGCAGTATGAAAAAAAACTTAATTTCAGTGAGTTGCTTGCAAGCAGAAGCTCAAAATGAATAGAGGCCAATATAACAAAGACTTTCAAAAAAAGTGTCATTTTCCATACACACCACTCATCCTTGCAGGAAGTAAACATTTTACTCCAACTTTGCTAGCATTTATAGAAGTTACTACTATGCATTTTACATGCCTTCTGCCCACCTGTGTGTATGCTAGTCATGTGTAACCTCAAAGAATCCAGCTTAGGTGAAGATTCAACATAAGCAGCCAGGAGAGCAGTTATTTACAAGCTTGCCTTATTTCACAAAGGAGAGAAAGCATATCAGACACATAGAAAGAATATTGGCTTTAATTAAGGTATTTAATTAGTCCAAACAGACAAACAAACTAATCCATTCTGGACTGAGAAGGGAGCCAGTACTTTCACCACAACCCCAAAAGGTAAGGTAGTGGCAAGTATTCAACCTTAGGCTACTGGATGTTCCTCCAGTCTACAAGACACCTTTCTCCAGTGGACAAGCCATTTAAAGCAGGTTAGCAAGGATATATGCCAATCTCTTTGGTGAACTGCTCTTGCTAGGAAAAAGAATGTAATTCAAGTCATGGTCTATATATTTCTGGACAGGTCTTGTGGGTGATCTGTTTTGTACTTGGAAATGAAATTAAACAACAGCTTTGTCACTTTATTTCTACTACCCGGAAGGATTTTGACAAAATGCATACAACTTGCATCCACATTATCTACACATTACCCACAGAAGATAAAAGAGGCTAAAAGGACAACATCTGGGTGAAAGAGGAACAGCTAACACAAATTACTGACAAGTACAGCCACAAGGCTAGCTACTTGCAAAGTGTAATGGCTGTTCACTTCTGGCCCAAAAGCTGTTTGAGCACAAGCTCAGGTGTACCAGGTCCTACTGTGTATTCCATGGAATCTAACACAGCTTTTTTGTAGTTCCAACAGCCCAGGCTCAAAACTTGCTGCTGCTTTTTGAAGAGCTACATACATTTGTTCAGGGAAAGGTGAGGCAGCTGGTACCGTCTAGATTAGCTGATTGATAGTTTTTCTTCAGAAGCTTTCCTTCAGATGTCTGCTAGATGTAAAAAGTGCTGCTGGTAATGTCACAGTGAGGCTAAACTGACAAAAATTATAGGTAATTCCATTTAAAAAATGAATATAAATATGAAACAAAATGAGAGGGAGAAATATACTGGAGATTGACATTTTTAGCTATTCCAGGTAGCATAACTGAAACTTCTCTCCCTGGTGCACTAAGAAAAAAAGTGGAAAATTCTACAAAACCCCCCCCCCCCTCTATGTGGTCATAAGGATACTTTTAGCTGTATAACACCAATATACAGCTCTTCATAATTTAACAATCTAGTTTGCATTGCATCTAAATTAAGGAAATAAGTTATTTTCCCATATACAGATCTACTAGAGCATGACAAGACTATACAGTGAAGTATTTTCTGCCTTGAGCTTACTGGAGTGCTTTTCTGAACCTGTAAGTACAACAAAATCATCTTTAATTGTCACACACAACCACCTACGTTTAATACGTAATGCATTCTGAGGTAAGCAAGCACTCCAATGGTATTTTAAGCATTTTGTTAGGAACTGCGTTCCACTGGCTACCCTGTTTTATACATATAGGATTAGATTCAAAGCAGTGTTTCTGTGCATGGAAAGATTTCTGTCTATGGAGGATAACTTTTTTGCCTAAACAGCATTTTGGGTTGCAACAGGAGGTGAGTGAGTTGTGTGCTATGGTCAGAAATCCTTCCACTCATGAAAATGCTCTCCTGGAACCAAGCTATTGGATTGGATCCTACAACCAGAAGTGGCGCATACCCTCCCTGCAGCCCATTAAAAGCTGATGATGGGGGCTGGGAGAGCCTTGAAGACAAAACACCATGGGGCACAAGGGCCGCTATGGAGAAAAAGATTCTGATAAAATCAGTCCGCTATCATCTTCTGCACTGGAGCTCTTCCACCTGTTGGAAGTACCACTAGTGAAAATGAGTTGGGGCCAGTTTCAATCAAATTTCCTGTCCTTCTGCAGCCTCCTGTGGTATTTTGCCTACAAGGCTCTTCCCTCCCACCCATCAAGTTATTGCAATCAAAAGGGTGCTGCTGGAAGAAAATGGGAAAGTTCTTTGATGTTATACTTGTAGTTCATCAGAATCAAGAAACCTAATTCCTCTATGTGCAAATACGATGGAATATACATGACTTAGAAAGTATAGATTGTACAGAATAGGAGTGCCTCATTACAAGTGAAATATCAAGTGATTACAAGAAGATAGTCTTTTGGAAAAAACGGTCAAAGGACCAAGAAGTAAATTTTGTATTTTCAAATGTTGAGCTCTCAGTCTCAAATACTGTGAATATCTGGAAGCAAAAACAAATTTCTGACCTGAGCACATCTTGAGTAACAGCAACCCAGCCTTTGGCATTGTCATCTTTAAAAAACCTCTGTTAAACACTCATAGATGTATCCAGTACACTAGTTATTCCTGATTGTTTGCATTTGGTTTTTTGTATATAGTAAGCTGAACATACATCTTTCATAGTTCCTTGATAAGGCAACATTTTCTATGAGTAACTCAACTTTCCAGCAATTGTACTAGCAATTCTTGCAAAAATCTGCAAAGCTAAGATATTCAGCACATTTTCAATCACTGCAGAGAAATTATCATGTAATTTATGTCTGCCAAATTCAGACAGCTACATGACACTAGACCACAGATATTTTGGAAGTACACTGAGGTTATTTAGTTGCGCCACTTAAAATGTCAGCATCTCTTCAGCTATTAAACATTCCCTAGAATTCAAGTAGAACAATTCAGGATATTCTATTGGGTTTAAGCTTGCAAAGTGCTGTTCTTCAACGTGAGGCACATGCAGCTCCAATACCAAGAAGAGACCCTTTTCCATGTTCAGGTGCATTCAAGTGACCTTCCTCATTCAGCTTTACTATTCTGAAATCTTCTCTAACTTTTTCCAACAGATCTGGTTTGAAAATAACATCCAACGCAGTCATCGCCAAAGCTTTAGCTGTCCGCAAGGCATAGAACTGTGCTTCTTGTGACCCTAAGATAAATTAAAACCCACAAGCAAAGACAAAAATGGATAAAACTGCTACCATAAAGATGCAGCAAAAAACTCAAAAACATCTATGTAGGAAGATGGTACCCTTTGTTCCCAAAACATTTCAAGTTGAAATCTTTTTTAAGGGAACTTTCTTTGTGAATCCATTCAGAATTGTGCTTCAGCTGTATAGTATCAGTCAGTCATATAAGAAGAGTTGGATTTATACCCCACCCTTCACTTGGGAGTCTCAGAGCGGTTTACATTCTCCTTCCCTTCCTCTCCCCACAACAGACACCCTGTGAGGTTGGTGGGGCTGAGAGCGCTCTGACAGAACTGCTCTCGAGAGAACAGCTCTGAGAGAACTGTGACTGACCCAAGGTTACTCAGCTGACTGCATGTGGAGAAGTGGGGAATCAAACCCAGTTCTCTAGATTAGAGTCCGCCGCTCTTAACCACTACACCAAACTTGCATCTGTACACCAAATTGGCATTACACCGAACTGGCATTACTTTGTAAGCCATTTCAGTCAGTTATCAAAATCAGTTTTTTAGCCATGAGTATTGTCTGCCTTACTCAAAACTAGTAAGCACATTTAAAAAGCAAGTATGACTGTACAGTTATTCCACAATTCTAAAGGAATTTACAGAAGGGTGAATTTCCCTCATTAAAAAGTTCAGTTCAGGATGCTTTGGAATTAAGGATACTTTATTCCCTCTACACTTCTGTAAGTTTTTCCAACTATATTAAAATACAACTACTAGCAATAGTCATTTAAATTAAATTCTTAATAGTCTGAATGCCAACATCCAACTTTATTGCTGCTGCTGGTAATAAAAAATGCAATTTGACACTTATACTCAACAAGCAGCCAAGCTGTAAATTATGCAAGGAAACATCCACATATAGTTTAGAAGAACTACAGGAATGTAGATAAGAGACATGAAGTCTTCAAAAATAGGGCTTTTCTTGTGCCATTTAAAGCACTAAAAGTAAATCAAGAATTCCCTGTGAATGGAGCACACATTTATGCCTAGATGCATTCATTACTACAGTAACATGTCACAGAACAATGTCACACAGAATCACAGAACAATGTCACACAGAATCAGGAGGGCATTTTTATGAAGGTAATAAGACCATACTATCACAGAATGGTTCACAAAGGCACTTTTATAAAGAGAAAAGGAATATGTGCCACTGGGTGTTGTATGTATCCTTCTCTTATTGCATTGTTTTCTTTTTTAATACTTTCTGTATCATACTTGATACTCCTTTGCACTGTTTCTAGTTTTTGTAATCCTATTGCATTAGTTATTACATCTCCCTTACTATTTGATTGCATTGTTTTACAATGCATAATCCCACCTTGAGTCTCAGTGAGATAGGCAGACTGCAACTCAAATAATTAAATAGAAGTTGCATGATTAACTCTCCTCAGTGATCAAGAAGTGCATCCATATGATTAACTATCTCAAAAAATTACCAGAAGAAATCACTTGGATTGCTATCTAAATTGCCTCTGTGTGATGCACCCTGTGATACAGCACTCCTCCTGACCTGGAGAAAAGGAATCTCACTAGAGATGCCGTGGGCTCTTTCTTTATCAGATCCCAAATGCATATCAATTAACCACATCTTTCAAAAGAAAGACAATTTATTTTACAAAAGAACAAATATCAGTACTTACAAGAATCCAAAACAGAAAACTTAAAAAAGAACCCAGCCACTTAAACTATCTCACTTTGTCTTTAAAAGCAGGTTCTTGCTCCAGAGAAAGTCTCAGACAGGAGGGAAACAAAATTTTCAATCTTGCCAGCTGCAAATCAATTTCTCCTCCTGATATCTGGTTCAACTGCAGGAGAATCCCCCATCGTTGAAAGAGATGGCAATTAAAAGACTAGCCTTCTACCTACTAATTTTATCCACTATCTCCCCACTAACGAGCTAACGATTTAATAAACATGACCTTTTCCAGCCAACATGCAAAGACTTCATCCTTAACAAACATCACATGTAAGCGGCTGGTCAAATTAACCAGCACTTAGGGCTGTTATCTTTCTCTTAACAGTAATGGAGTTTTAGAGAGGAAAATACAATTATAACTGAGCATCACACTCTGTAACTACAATTTTTAGCCATTTTCCTTAACAATATGTCAACAAATTCCAGACTCTCATACTCTACTAGAAAGTGGCTAGAGTACCAGCTTGGATGCCAGGTTCAAAAACTTTTCCTAAGTAACTCCCCCCTTAAACTGCTTCACCAGGTTGTTGTGAGACTAAGACATACTAACCTAAGCATATTAACCAGGAGTTTATTTATTGAAGGACAGGATCCACGTTTGATCTGTAAAAAGCACCTATATATTTCTGAATAAAAACAGCTCGCTTCCACTAACCTGCAGCAGCTGTGTACTGTTCAGTATGGTTCAGTGCATCTGACCCAATGTAAAAATAGGGATGAATCCCAGGAACCACAAAGGTAACATTTCCAAAATCTGTAGAACCTAAGAAGAGACAAAGCCTGTGAGCATTAAACATATAGTGAAAACAAATGCTCTGGATAGATTGATAACTAAAGGCACAAGTTAGACAGTTACTACACAATTGGTGTAATGGTTAGACTAGGGTCTGGGAGAACCAGCTTTGAATCCCCACTCTGCCACAGAAACCTGTAGAATGATCTTGGGCCAGTCACACACACTCAGCCTACCACAAGTTGATGTGAGGATAAAATAAACAGTGATATAAGCCATGTTGGGTCCCCACAGGAGGAAAAAGCAGGGTATAAGTAAATAAATACATTTTGCACCAATACATTTAGATCATGTGTCAAAAACATTTGTGGCTGGAATTATGCAAGTTCAACATGATTATATTATATCTACATTTCTTCCATTCCATTTACAAATAAAAGTTTTGAAAAAAAATTCTGTAAGAAGGGAATGAAAGAAGAGAGTAATAGTGATGCACATGGCAAGCAACAATAGCTACAGGTGAAGAGAAGAAAAACAGGTTTACCTGTAACTGATGATCTTCGAGTGGTCATCTGTGCATTCACACCCATGGGATCTAGTGCGCCTGTGCTGATCTGATCAGTGTTGTACAAAGCTCACAACGGGATTTTCGTGCCTCCGCCCTGGGCCTGTGTGGGAATCCTCACCGCACATGCCCAAGGGGTGGGGCACAGACATCCCACCAGTTCCTTCTGACCGCTATCAACCCAAGTCATGAGAGATAACAACTGAGGATGACAGCAGTGGGGAAGGACAGGCGGGCGGTGTGAATGCACAGATGAACACTTGAAGATCATCAGTTACAGGTAAGCAACCTCTTTATCCTCTTCGTGGTCTCTGTGCATCACACCCATGGGAGATTAAAAAGCAGTGGCTCACCTGGAGGTGGGCGCTGTCAAGACTCAGTGAGCTGCAGCAGACAGGACCAAACGACCCAAGTCACCCTTCTGTTGCGCACGGACATCCAGAGTGTAGTGCTTGATGAACGTGGTTGGCAAGGACCATGATGCGCCTTTCAGAAAGGCTGTTGAAGTCGCCATGGACCTGGTGGAGTGCGCCTTCAGGTGAGCGGGGAAAGGGTGCTTTGATAAGGAATAGCACAGCCTGATTGTCCCAACAATCCACTTGGACAGACGTTGACTTGAGATTCGCGACCCTAAGGAAGCGGTGGAGTAAGACAGGAACAGATTGTTGTCCTGTCTGGTGGGCTGAGTCCTGTTCAGGTAGAAAAGGAGAGCCCTCCTGACATCCAGAGTGTGAAGCAAGCATTGCTCTTCTCCGTCAGGATGTGGAAAGAAGTCAGGTAGAAATATGTCTGAGCTGAGGTGGAACTCTGAGACGATTTTGGTATAAAGGAAAAGTCCACTATTAGATGTACCCTGTTTGGCAAAAATACTAAGTACGGAGTGTCATGACGCAGTGCCATGAGTTCGCTGACCCTCCTAGCTGACGTAATCACCATGAGGAAGGCTGTCTTCCAAGCAGCAGATTGCAAGTCACAGGTCACCATGGGCTCGAATGGTTTCCTGGTGAGGTGGCGGAGCACCAGCGGTAAGTGCCATAACTCTGTAGGAGCGCTTACAGGAGGATATAGCCTGATGAGACTTCTAAGGAACTTCTTAGAGGTTGGATGAGAGAAGACAGAGTAGCCGTCCAGTGCCTTGTGGTGCACGGCGATAGCCAACAAGTAGACCCTGATGGAAGAGTAGGAGGCCTTGATCCTTGAGTGACAGAAGAAAGCCAAGGACTCTGTCGAGGCCCAACGGACGCTGGCGAATCCGTCGAAGTCTGAAGAAAGGAGAGAAACCTATGTCACTTCCTCTGATACGAGAGACGTGTAGATTCCTTCCTCGTGTTAAGGCGCACCTCAGAGACATGGTCAGAGAAAGTCATTGCTGTATTCGCCAGGCCATCAGTTTCAGGGTGTCCACCCCTGCATGGAGAAGCATTCCATCCTCTGCCAGGAGGAGATCCGGAACCTTGGGGAAATGGAGGTACCTGCCCCTGGCAAAGACAAAGCAGAGTGGGGAACCAGGGTTGCCTGGGCCACCATGGGGTTATCAGGATGCAGTCCGGTAGGACCTTGGCCAGTTTGTGAACAACCCGTAACATGAGAAGTAGAAGAGGAAACATGTACAGGAACGTTTGTCCCCATGGATGGAGTAGGCCATGTTCTAGAGAAAGAGGATCTGCTCCTCCCCGACTGCAGAAGAAGGGGCATTTCACATTCTTCCTTGAAGTGAAAACATCTATTTCCGGCGTGCCCCATTTTTGAAAGAGGGGATGAAGGTAGGACCAATTCAGTTCCCACTCGTGATGATGCGCGAGACCCCTGTTGAGGAGGCCAGCCTCCATTATTTGGGTCTTCGGGATGTGGGCGGCTACAAGGACGATGTCATTTACTACACACCAGTCCCACAGGTCGATTGCCAGGTGGCAGAGGCTCCAGGACACCATCGCCTCCTTGACGGCTGATGTAGCTGAGTGCTGTAGTATTGTCCGTCAAGACAGCTACGCAGTGTCCCCAAAGAATGGATTGAAAGGATCTCAATGCTAGTTTTACTGCAAGCAACTCCAGGAAATTGATGTGCTTGGTTGCATTGAGAGCATCCCACTGGCATCCTACATTGACACCGTTGAGATGGGCACCCCATCCCCAAAGGGAGGCATCGATGGTCAGTGTGAAACTGGGGCTCGGCAGATGGAAGGGGGCCCCTTCGGTAATACTGGGCAGCTCTGTCCACCATAGGAGAGAGTCCCACACATTTGGTGGAGGAGTGAGACGTTTGGATTATGGCATCTTGGACGGCTTGAAGCGACTCAAGAACCAAAGCTGAAGAGGTCTCATGTGCAGTTTTGCCAGAGGTAGGATGGCCATGGTGGCTAACATGTGTTCCAAGAGACCTTGGATCTGAAAGGCTGTGGATGAGACCCAAGTCCAGACCCCCGTAGCCAGAGATGACAGGGTTGCAGCCCTGTCCGAGGGCAGGTAAGCTCTGCAGGTCACTGTGTCTAGGAGCGATAAATTGTATCTGGGAAGGTTGCAGATGCAACTTCCGGTGGCTGACCTGAAGGCCGAGGGAGGACAGAAGGTGCAGCATCTGGGAGATGTGGTCGTCCAGGAGCATTGGCATGACTGCCACCAAGAGCCAATCATCTATGTAGGGAAAGATGGCAATTCCCTGTAGACGAAGGTAGGCCGCTACTACCACCATTGTCTTGATGAAGACTCTTGGCGTGGTACACAAACCAAATGGGAGGCACCTCTGTTCAAAGTGGAGGTACCGCCGATGGGATGGATGGATGTTTAGATGAAAGTAGACATCCTGGAGGTCGATGGTTGCCATCCAGGAGCCTCGAGATAGAAGAGAGAGGATAACCTTTAAGGACGTCATTTTGAATTTTCGGTACTGAATGAAGATGTTTAGGTCCCATAGATCCAAGATTGGGTGTAAACCGCCGTCCCGTTTCGGAACCACAAAGTAACGGGAGTAGAAGCCCTTCCCTTCATACACCTTCGGTACAGGTTCTATTGCATCTTTCTCCAGCAAATATTTGATTTCCTGGAGGATGATGGGAGAGGGAGGGGTGGTTCAGAAAACTGGTAATGTGGGTAAGTCCACAAAAACTATGACGTATCCTTGGGTCAGGATGGATAGAACCCAAATGTCCGTGGTAACATTCTGCCAGGCAGACAGGAACGGGTAAAGACGGGTTAGTTCTCCCGAAACAAGGTGGGAGAAGTCAAAGTCCCCACTGGGTCTTAGCTCTAGGCTGCTGCTGCTGAGACCCATATCTTGACTTTGCCTGGTAGGTATACCACTGGCGCTGCCGCACAGGGAATTGACGAGGTCTCCAATTATTGTCAGGGGACGGTTTGTTGGAGTACTGCCGCTTGGTGGGTAAATCCACAAACTCTATGACGTATCCTTGGGTCAGAATGGATAGGACCCAAGTGTCCATGGTAACATTCTGCCAGGCAGACAGGAGCAGGTAAAGACGGGCTGGTTCTCCCAAAACAAGGTGGGAGAAGTCAAAGTCCCTGTTTGGGACCCCGTTGGGTCTTAGCTCTAGGCTGCTGCTGCTGAGACCCATATCTCGACTTTGCCTGGTAGGTATACTGCTGGCGCTGCCACACAGGGAATTGACAAGGTCTCCAATTACTGTCAGAGGACGGTTTGTAGTGTTTGGAGTAGTGCCGCTTGGTGCCTTAGCAAGACCATGATAGTTGACGGTACGACTTTGATGAGATAGAAACACCCAGAGACCTGGAGGCTTTAATGCTCTTGTCCTTTTCTTGCAACGCTGAGTCAGTCGAAGAATGGAACAGGCCTTCCCCATTGAACGGTAGGTCTTCAATGTATGCCCTGGTCTCAGGGGGCAAGGAAGTTGTCTGCAGCCAGGCGTACCTGCAAAGAGCCACCAAAGAGGCCATTGTGGTGGAGAAGGTATCGAGGGTGTGCTTTGCAGAATTAAGGAGTTGTTTTGCCACAACTAAGCCTTCTTTCTGAATGGCGCAAGCCTCCTAGATCTTATCATCTGGCACAGAGGGAAGGATTTCTGCCATCCTCTGCCAAAGGGAGTACTGGTACCTACCAAGACAGGCAATATAATTTGAGGCTTTTATGCCCAGGGCACTGGCAGAGTAAAAGCGTCTCCTGAAGGCGTCAACCTTTTTACTTTCCCTATATGAAGGAGCGACGCTGGACCGCTTGTTTCTGGAGGATGAGGAGATCACCATTGAGTTTGGCTTCAGATGGGTATAAAGGAAGCCTGCCCCTTCCTCCTGCACCTGGTACATATGATCGAGATGTTTCATCGATACCAGCGCAGACAATGGTTTTAACTGCTTGGAGGAGGAGTTTCGACATCGGTAGGGTGATCGGCATCGATGCGTCCAATTGGACCACGTCATAGACTTCATCCAACACCAAAGGTTGCGATTGAACGATTGGCAAGCATAAGGAGTGAGCCATCCTCTTAATGAGATCACCGTAGGACGACATGTCTTCAGATGGAGAAATCAGAATGTTTTCGGAGACGTTTTGTTTTGGCGAGGGATCTCTGGGAGAAGACTCATTCTCTGACTGGTCGATCTCCAAAGCGCCTTGAGAAGTTTCTGAATGTGATCTGAGGCCTGGGGTCAGTATCGGTATCGATGGGTTCTTGGGAGACATCGGTGGAAGGGGGTCAGTCAACGGCAGTGGGGAAGGTGGTGGTTTCAACAGAGTTGCAGATGTTGGTGGATGACGTGGGGAACTGGATTGCTGACGGTGGGCATCCCAGTCAATATGCTCCCTAGGCGGCAGCCATGGCATCGAGGAAAACCAATAAGGCATACTGTGTTGATGGTTGTAGGGAGGATACATTGGTGGTTCACATGGATATTCAGACAGGAAATCACAAGGTGGACAAGATGGACAGTATCGGTCATGACGAGAGCTGTAGTCGTCCCATCAATCCCGATCATCAGGATGAGGAGAGCGGGATCTGCCCCTGGGTCGGTATCGGCCACCACGATTGGAGTCACCGCGGGCCCAGGAGGCAGTTGATGGAGACCGAGGACCGACTGCCTGAGTCTCCAAAATCAGGTCGACCTTGGAAGCTGACACGGAAGGAGGCTTGTGAACCGGCCTCATTTCCAGCACCGGAGGATTCAGCTGCCTGGGCGGAGAATCTATTATCTCGACTGGAGGTTCCAGATGAATCTTAGGCAGCTCTGGTGTGGATCGATGTATTTGTAGGGATTGCGACTGCATATCAACTTGCAGTGCAGAGCCCTTGGGAAGTACTCTGCTGCTCAACTCTTGAGACTTATGCAAGTTCCCCGAAGTCGACTTATGGACAGTATGCCTCTGCAACTTGTCCTTCTTGGACTTCTTCACCGGCGTACATACCGAAGAGACCGACTTCAAAGGATGTTTCTTCCTGCGGACAGGCCCCGAATCGGAAGCCAATTTGCCAGATCGAGGTGGCTTCGGCGTCGGAGGCACCCCTGTCTCCTGCGGCACTGACATCGAAGGCTGGGAAGCAGTCGACGTAGACGGAACAGAAACTGGATCTACCTCCATCAAGGGCGCCGGAGGGGCGAGGGCAGATTCCCAGAGGGTGACCTTGAGTCTCGCAGCCCTGTTCTTGCACGTCTGGTTGGAAAATTTGGCGCAAAAGGAGTAGGCATCTGGTCAATGACTCTCA
Source organism: Gekko gecko (assembly GCA_029375565.1). Classification (NCBI taxonomy): domain Eukaryota; kingdom Metazoa; phylum Chordata; class Lepidosauria; order Squamata; family Gekkonidae; genus Gekko; species Gekko gecko. The sequence goes on from JAPDNY010000001.1 coordinate 219,743,561, forward strand.
CCCTGACAAATAATGCAGAGGGTGTGCTCATCTCGAGAGGCTAGTTTGCCGCCACAGGAAGCACACCTCTTGAAGCACCCCCACTTCTTATCCATAAACGAACTTCTGCCTGAGGTAAATGAAGTTGGGGGGGGGCGCGACAGTCCAGAGACCACGGAAAGTCCTTTCAGGGCACTTCTAGTCGACCCGTGAGGCAGAAGTCCAGATGAAAGAAAAAATAAAATAAGGAGAAAAAATATTTCTGACTGAAGAGTCCCAACTGTGAGGTAAAAATTCTTGAATACCGACCGACGATTTAGCTGCTAACAGCGCAGTGGTCAGAAGAGAACTGGTGGGAAGTCCATGCCCCACCCCTTGGGCATGTGCGGTGAGGGTTCCCGTGCAGGCCCAGGGCTGAGGCACAAAAATCCCATTGTGAGCTTTGTACAACACGAATCAGATCAGTGCACCCGCACTAGATCCCATGGGTGTGATGCACAGAGAACACGAAGAAGATCCTGCATTAGACAGTAGCTCTACTCCCTAGCCATGGAATGTATGACAAGAGTCCATAATAAGAGTAAAAAAAAAAGAACAGATTTATTTAAAGCACAAAAGAAAAGTGTCAGGCTTAGCAAAGAAACATTAGAAAAATTGCATGTAAAAGGCACAGCCAACTTAATTCATTCCAATTGCACAACTGGGAGGAAAAAGGATGCAACTAAAACTGATTTAGGAGTGAAAGCTATATGTTTAAAGCAGAGATAATTTGCAAAGAGGAGGAACCCAACTTCTGATTTTCTATTTAATGGCTTAAGTTGAACTAAATGTTAACATAAAGAAATGGGCTCCAGGCTTCTAAAGGCCCGATCAACTACCATCTGAGTCCTCATTTTAACTGGATTGCTCTCCGTTCAAGGCCATCACTTTTAAAAAAAAATCTCTGGCATACCCGGAGACTATTTTGAGTCATATTACTGCCTCTCACCTCCATATTTTTGCCCCTCCCCCCTTTAAATCTCTACTTAGCTGCCTGCCTGTATGCAGCTCTTACTTTATTCTCTCTTGTTGATGGCTGTCTTCAGAAAAGTGGGAAGTAGGGTTACATGGAGCTTGTATATTTACTATTTCATGTGGAAAACAAAGCTAAACCCTTCATGAGAAAAGAAAAAAGTCCTAACGTTAAAAGGAAATCTCACTATGAAAATCTATTTAAATGACAGTTAGGCATGTCTCTGAATCTGTTTTTTAAAAAACCTAGTAGAACAAATTTCTGCAATCCAAGCTGGGCTATTTTTGGGCAGGAACACACAGGAATGGAGTTCCGGCTGGCTCCCGAGTTGGCCACGCCCAGCAGGAACTCATTAGCATAATAGGCCACACCCAATAGCAGAAACTCATTAGGATTGGCTACATTAGGGCTGTGTGGCCTAACATGCAAAGGAGTTCCTGCTACAAAAAAAGCCCTGGGTTTTGAAAACAAACAAGGTAAACAGAATAAGAAGCAAAAGGTGGGTGTGGCTGGATGACCACACTTCTGGTAACACATGGTGTAGCCTAATATGTTAACAAGCTGTGCTGTCATGGGTGTGGCCTAATAGGCTAATGAATTTCTGCTGATGGGTGTGGCCTATTATGCTAATGAGTTCCTGCTGGGCCTTTTCTACAAAAAAAGCCCTGAATCCAAGTATCATATTAGATCCATGTAATTTTCTTTTACAAAATCTGGCTTCACCTTTACAATCAGTAAGTTATGTGGAAGGGAAAAACAAAACAAAAAATTAAAATAGTGACACTAATCTTTAAAAAGTGTGAGCATGCAAGAGTTTCAAGATTACCTGATAGCCCATTCAAGTTATCATCCAAGATGAACTCCATGCCAAGCTTCTTCCCATTGTCTATGTAAGCTTTTTCCAGACTCTTGTTAGGAAGCACATTGTAATAATCATTTGCTCCACCTTGTAGTTCCACCTAGACAAGAAAGCCACATTTGATTCTCCAAAGAAGTTTCTAATTCAGTTTGTATTAAAGTGTTTAGTAAACAAGTCTCTTCTATATGTTGCATCCTACATTTATTACTTTAAGACATTTCTACCCTGCATCCTTAACCAAAATTTCAGAAAACACCTTACAATAGTTAAAATAATGAATCACATTATTCAGGGGTCTTTTCGTAGAAAAACAGCTGTAGGAGTTCATTAGCATATGATATGCTAATGCGCTATTAGCCTATTAGCATATGCCACGCCCCCTGACATCACTGGAAGTGATGTCAGAAGGGGAAGCAAAAGGGGGAGGCATCTTCAAAAGCCTCCCCTTCCCTTCCCCAGCTGGCCTGGGTTGGGGAGCTAAGAGAGAAGGGGTTTAAAGTTTAAACTCCTTCTCATGAGAGTTGGGCAACAGAAGGAGGAAAGAGGGAAGGAAAGAGAGAGAGTAGAGAGAAGGAAAGAAGGAAGGAAAGAGGGAAAGAAAGAGAAGAAAAGGGGAGGGAAAGAAAGAGAGGGAAGAAGGAGGGAAACAGGGAAAGGAGGAAAAAAGAGAAGAGAAGAAGGTGGGAAAAAAGAGAGAAGAGAAGAAGGAGTGAAAGAGGAAAAAGAGAGAAGGAAAGGAGGGAATGAAAGAAATTTGGCGGCAATTCAGCCCCATTATATCCTATGGGCCATTGAAGTCAATGGTGAAAACATAGGGTATGTTCTCGGGGCTGGAGGGGAGGGGGTTTGAGGGAGAGGCTCCAAACTCACAGGGTAGCTGATGAAGCCTCTCCCCAAGATACCCACCAGGTTTCAAGAACATTGGATCAGGGGGTCCAATTCTATGGGCCCCTAAACAGGTTGCCCCTATTCCCTCCATTGTTCTCTATGGTGGGAAAGAAAGTTACTTTTTCCCACCATAGAGAACAATGGAGGGAATAGGGGCAACCTGTTTGGGGGCCCATAGAATTGGACCCCCTGATCCAATATTCTTGAAACTTGGTGGGTATCTTGGGGAGAGGCTCCATCAGCTACCCTGTGAGTTTGGAGCCTCTCTCTCAAACCCCCTTCCCTCCAGCCCCCAGAATATACCCTATGTTTTCACCATTGACTTCAATGGCCCATAGGATATAATGGAGCTGAAATTGACATTCAGCTGCCTGAAAGACAACCCCGGACGCCGGCTGGGGGCGGGGCTTGGCTTCTGAGCTCCTGGAGCTGTGCTCCGGTGCGCTCCCCCCCCAAAAGACCCCTGACATTAATTCTTTCTTTACTGCCCATGTTCAACCACAGGATAAATACTAGTGAGAATGTTGTTTTTTTAAGTAAGGAACACAGCCTGATGCTGACTCTTTGTGCTGATCCTTTAAGTATGGATTTAATTTCCCCTTATGTATACATTAGAGAGATCTACTAAAAATTGTATCCTTAGACAATACTAAGGCAGGTGTTCAAAATACTGCTATACAGAAATTTGACTTCCATGTGATCAAGATTTGGACAATTTAGAACAATACAAAAGGGGAGCCTGTGATGAACTGCAAGTGAGGCAGGTCTTTCCTTCCAGTGGCAGATTAACCATTAAGCAGACTAAGCACGTGCTTAGGGCACCGGGGCCAAAGGGGGCACCACAAAGTTGGGAAAAGGGTGAAAAGAAAAAAAAACACGAATGAGGATTTGTAAAAAATATATATATGATAAAACTAGTGCAAATTGATCATAGTGGACCCTAGGGTTATCTTCTATTTTTTGTTGGCGAGGTGCAGTGTCACAGGCTATGTTTAAAAGTAAAATGCATGTGTTTAAAAGTAAAATGATGGAGCCAAATTCAGTTGTCATGACAGTCATTTCAATGACCTTCTTTGCTCCTTTTTAATTTCAGCCCCATGTAAATGTCAAAAATGAAGCATGTTCAGTTGAGTGGTGCGCAAGAGGAAACATGCAAAAGAGAATGAGCAAAAGAATCCAAGCCAAGACAGGAAAGCTGACAGATTTCTTCTTACAAACTGCAGAGAAAGATGATCCAGATCAAAACCAGTGTCAGTCTTCAGCGACAGGAAGTGAATCAAATCTATCTCCTTCATCAGAAACAGGCAGTGTTGGTGCAAGGCCAGATTTTCATGATGACGATGCACATGATGAAGTGCCACGACCTGGACCTACTTCCACGACAAGATGTGTAAATGCTTTTGAACTGTCCAAAGAAGTTTAGAGAACTGACCAAGGATGAAATGAACAAAGCTAAGGACCCAGGGTTGTGGGATGAATTTTATGGTGATGATGTCACTTATTGGGTTGCTTGTGGACCCAGGGAATGTCAGCACCACAATGGGCCATTTGACAAATCATGTTGCAGTTTCATCATTGGGAATCCAAAGAGATCCTGACCACAGAAGATTTTTTTTGGAATAAAAGCCAATGGTGAACACTACAAGAGAGAATGGCTGTTGTACTCTCCTTCAAAGGATCAGTTTACTGTTTTGTTTGTAAACTATTTGCGCACAAAGGGTCCATGCATTTTGCTAGAAATGAGGGATTCAGTGACTGGCGAAACACTGCTGTAATTGACAACCATGAAAAAAGTATAACTCACCGAGATGCCATGTTGACATATTTAACTCAGAAACAAGGCTTAGGCTTGACACAGCCACTGGAAAAACAAATTGAGGAGGAGTACAATTACTGGGAGAATGTGCTTTGGCGTGTTGTAGCCGTCATTTGCACACTGGCTGAACGAGGATTGGCATTCCGAGGAAAAGTGGAAAAATTTGGGTCTCTCAATAATGGGAATTATTTGGGGCTACTTGAATTGACAAGTCAGTTTGACCCATTCTTGGCTGCTCACATATCACAGTATGGCAATGCTAGAAAAGGCAACCCTTCGTACCCATCCAAAACGATATGGGAGGAACTTATTGAGTTAATGGCAAAGAAAGTGCACTCCGTCATCATTGACAAAATTAATGTTTCTGGGTACTTCAGTCTGTCTGTGGACTCAATGCCTGATCTTTCGCATGTTGACCAACTGAGCATAGTGCTCAGATACTTGTAAGATGGACAGCCAGTTGAACGATTTATCACATTTTTGGAATTACAAAAACACACTGGTGAAGCTATGGTACAGCAGGTGTTGAAGTACTTATGTGATGGTTGTAAACTGGATTTTGCTAAATGCAGAGGGCAGTCATACGACAATGCTGCCAACCTGTGTGGATGTTACAATCGCAAGCAGCAAAAACTTTTGGATGCAAATCAGTTTGCCATTTATGTACCCCCTGTGCAGCTCATGCACTAAATTTATTTGGACAAAGTGCTGTGGACTACTGTCAAGTTGCAGTAGATTTCTTTTCCACTGTACAACTGCTCTACACATTCTTTTCAGCCTCAACTGCTCGGTGTAGAATTCTCAAAGATTGCATTGGAAATGAAAAAGTGTTGAAATCACTTTCAGACACCAGATGGGAAGCACATGCTGTGACAACTGCAGCAATTGTCAACTCTTTCTTCAAGATTCTTGAAGCTTTGGAAGATTTATCAGATGACCAGTTGCAAAAAGGTAACACTAGAAGGGAGGCAAAGAATATTGCAAACAAGATGCAAGAACTGGGATTTGTGTTCATGCTGAATTTTTGGAATGAAACTTTAGAAAAGTTTTATAGAACAAGTCAATGTCTTCAAAGTGAAAATGTGATCTTGCAAACATGTGCAGATTAGTATTCATCATTGGCAGACCAGTTGCACACATCAAGAGATGAGTTTGAGAGATTTGAATCACTTGCAAAGGACCTGCTCCCTGATGTAGAATACAAAGCAACTCAAACACATAAGCGTATAAGAGAATGCCCAATGATGGAAATGCACCAGAGGTCATTCTCAGTGCCAGAGACAAATTCAGTATCTCCACTTTTTATGTAATTGTTGAAAATTTAGAAATGGAAATGAGGAGGAGACGAAAGGTATACACTGAAATAGCAGACAGATTCTCTTGTCTGACAGATGTTCCTAATGCCACCCAACAAGGTGCTAATTCCCAATTATCAGAAAGTGAAAGGTACTCAAAGACTTGTCAGACGCTCATTGATGCTTATCCAGATGACATGAACAACACTTTGTCTACAGAGCTTCAGCAGTTCCATTCATATATTCTTCATAAGTTTAAAACAACCAAGAAAACATCTTTCACTCACATGGAACTTTACAACACAATTACAGAAGACAAACTAGAGAGTGCCTTTCCAAATGCTGAAATTGCCTTAAGAATATTTTTAACATTAATGGTCACCAACTGCACAACAGAGAGGTCTTTCTCACAACTGAAACGTGTAAAAAACCCAAATAGATCAGTTATGCTTCAAGAAAGACTCAGCTCACTGTGTATATTAACAACTGAAGCAGACATTCTGAAAAGTATTAATTTCGAGGAAGTTATCAGTGATTTTGCGAAAATGAAATGCAGAAAAATGCCTTTCAGGTCATGAACATTGGAACTTTGATACATTTAACTTGTGAAATATTAAAATAGATGTTGTATTGCATTTTTGTAGAACTTTGGCCCCGGTCACACTGGGGGAAAAAGGCATGGCTGAAGTGCGGCTTTTTAGAGCCGCATCAAAAGAGATGCACAGCAGCGGGATCAGACGGATCCCCCGAGCCGCCACGCAGTTGCTCCCCGGCACGATCAGATGCCGGGGGGAAGCCATGGACAGGGGATGGAGGCAAGCCTGCTGCACATGCCCAGGCATGCGCAGTTCAACAGGGCCCGGGAAGCTGTGCGGAGAGGGGCGCGGCAACGATCAGACGCCTGCCCCTGCTGCGCATCAATCAGTTGGTAGCACTGTTTTGGTGCTACCTTTTTGCTGCGCGGTTTTGCCGGGATGGGACAGATCGAGGACAGGTGCGCTACACTTCCCAGATGCTGAGGTATGATTGCGCCCGCTTGATGCGCCCCCGATCCGTCCCTCTTGCGTGGCAAATCCTCTCGTGTGACCGAGGCCTTTATGTAGCCAAAGTTTGGCTTAGTTTGTACAGAATATTGTGTTATCATATGAATAAATTTTTGTATTGCTGCAACCTGCATTGTATATCTGGTCAGACAGGTCAAGAACTAAAATGGACTGGGTCAATGTGGAAAGGAGGGGGGCACCAAGATTGGTCAGTGCTTAGGGCACCAGTGAGCCTTAATCCGCCTCGCTTCCCTTCCCTTCTGTAAGTCTGCATGTAAGTAAACAGGTAGACAAAATATAACTGAAAGGTGTATGAGGAGCAAGCTTTTTCATCTCTTACTTCCCCTAAAGCTAACAAAGTAGAGTTTGTAATGCTTAAAAAAACCCACAGTGTCTTTTACAGAGTATTTGCTTTAAAGGGGGATTTCTGCAAAAACAAACTTATGAGACAGAAAATTTTAAAAGTTAGATGAAGATTTGACTGAGTCTAAGGTGGAAATGTAAAGCCTCCCCTTCAGTCTGTTCAGCATGACTGGCCCAGCTGCAGCTCCTTTTCATACTAGGCCTCCTGGGGCTTGAGTGGAGGAAAGAGAAGCGACTGCCTGCTGGCCTAGTTATGAAGCCAGCTGTGCTGCTGTTTTTGGTACAGAACAGCAGTGGGACCCGGAGCTGATGGGATTCTGGCCAAGGTGCTTCCAGGAGGCCTTTCTACAGCATCAACAGAATGATTGGTGTGTTGTCTTCCTCATCAGCACAATTACTTTCCACCTCTCTCCCGAGGGTATTTCAGAAAGTTATGCCATGAGCAAAGATCCAGTTTGGTGTAGTGGTTAAGTGTGCGGACTCTGATCTGGAAGAACCGGGTTTGATTCCCCACTCCTCCACTTACACCTGCTGATGTGACCTGAAAGAGCAGTTTGTGTTAGAGTTCTCTCAGCCCCACCTACCTCACAGGGTGTCTGTTGTGGGGAGAGAAAGGGAAAGGAATTTGTAAGCCTCTCTGAGACTCCAAGTGAAGGGTGGGGTATGAATCCAATCTCTTCTTCTTCTTCTACCTCTAGAAAAACTCCAGGGGATTTTAGCCAGCCTTTTAAAAACTCAATGTCTGAAATTCCACTCCCCCAATATGGGGATCCAGAAGGAAATAAGTATTTTTCTGCATACCTGTGACTTCTCTGTGGTAGGCATTAACCATCCCTCTCCTTTGTGTCTTGCCCTACCGCACTGCTTTTGTGATCTGCATGGGGACTAGACACTGTGATTATTTATCCATCATTTATATATCTAATAGCCACATGGGGGCTCATCTATAGCGCACACAGAGAGAAGATTTTTCTCCACACTTGGGGGACATCCCCCCAAGGCTGCAGAAAAATCTTAAGCCCTCTGATCAAAAAGTGTGTGAGGAGTATGGTTTAAAAACCACAAAATGCAGTGCTGCTGCGGTGGGGAAGAGGAAGAGGAGGGGAAACAACAGTGCTGAAGATGAGAGGAACCCTCCCCCACCCACAGCTCCAGCGCTGCTTCTCCCCACAATCTGGCCAGTTAGAATACAACAGGAAAGTGGGGGTGAGGAGGAGCCTCCTCACCCATTCCTGTGATCCCTCTCTCAGCTGAACTTCTAAATGGCCAGACTGCAGCAATCAGTGCTGGAAGTTCAGGGGGAGTGCAATGCAATCTGGCTGGTTAGAAGCCAGTGGGAAAGTTTTAAAAGGGTAAATGAGGCATCAGTTATGGAGGTAAGCAACAGGACTGTGGGGGACAAAGCAGGGATTCCCCGCTCATGTTCCATCTAATAACAAAGGATAAGTTTATATATGATTGCTTATTTTAGTCAGTTCCGTGTACAATAGTCAAGATACTATCAACATTTTTACTTTTACTTGAAAATCAGCTCACATTAAACCTTCAACAGAATCTTGCTCAAACTCTAAGAACCTTACTTCACATCCTGTGGCCAGAGCAGCAGCTTTAAAACAGTTCTCTGCTTTTTCTGTCAGGACTGAGAGTTCTCTTAATGAAGGGGCACGCAAGTAAAATTCTAATTCAGCATAGGAAGGGATGATATTAGGTTTCACACCTCCATTCTTTATTATACCTACAAGGAGAGGAATCAGGTTAGTGAACTTAGAGAATTGCACAAGAAGCATTCTGAGATTTCTTGCAAGGCAGCTAAACTGAAACACACATTATTTCATGTATTTGGATCTGACTCCTTTCTGTTCTCCAACAGAATATAAATAAAGCATGTTTTCACATAGGAAAAAGTGTTGAGTCTTGAACATGTACTTCAATGTTTAAAAAGGCAAAGCTAAACCTATTTTCATATTCCTCCATTATTATCTGTTTGCTCTTCAGGTTAAGAAAAAATAGCTTGGAGTAAGCAGACTTTTAGGTCAGAGTGCCAGAAAACACACAATGTTTACCTGAAATGACGCTGATGTGCCAGCAAACAAAGGGTGGAAGAGGACTGGTACTGGCCAGGTACATTACATCTGTTAAACAGACTTTTAAAGGGACTAATATAACACCACTTTAGAAATGTCAGTATAAAACATCAGTAGTTTTGCTTTGCTTTGCGAGCAAGGTCCTTATAGGATGTAAGGGCTTCAGTTTCACGCAGAACGGCCACATTACATATTCTAATTTTACACCATTGCTAATGTCCAGGAGGGGACTACCCCACAGAGTCCTACTGGCTTCTGGCCTGTCTTTCCATCTTTCCAACTGTGACCTGATGCTGTCCCAACTCTGCGGCACTTTGATTTGGGCTGGAGCAAGGGAGCAACTTAGGCTGTGGTCACATGCACTCAATAATCTACTTTCAGTGCACTTTCCAACTGGATTTTAACTTTGAACTGGCAAAATCCAGTTGGAAAGTGTGTTGAAAGTGGATTATTTAGTGTGTGGGATCACAGCCTATATTAAACAACACATCATACCATCCTGCTCTTTGTCACATTTGCCAGGGGTTGCCTACCTCTGATGTAGCGGTACTATGGGATTAAGTGAGCTGTAAGGAGGAACAGAGAAGTTGGATATATTTAGGCTCTTTATTGTAACAGAAAATAAGGCATAAAAACTGTCAATCACATTTGGAACTCTTGCTTGAAGATTCAAGGTTGGCGTGATACCAGAAAATTGAAAGTGTACTTAAAAATATGTTACACTATTTCTGCTTAACCAATTTATATCAGTTCAACAGTATATAACAGCACAATACTTGTAGTTGCAGCCCATGAGCTGACCAAGAAAAAAGGATAAGAAGGCATGAAAACATTTCTAAATCTTTGATGGCTTTAACTTTGGGGAACCAGGATTAAATTCTATGCCTACTGTCCGTAGGAATGCGGGGAAATCCAAGTTTTTAAAATCCCAATATTTTTAAAGTTCTGGATAATATATACATTAACAGCAACCCCATCCTTTGCCACTAGGACACTTTTTCAAATTTAAACAGAATTTTTACAGAGAAAGCCTACGTAAAAGTAAATATCATGGGGTCTGGGCACTATCTAGGTGAAATACCACAATCAAATATTACAAATAAAAAATTCTAGTTGGTGAAAAAAAGAAGGTTCCATAGCAAAACCCAATACTGAATGTACCATATCTATGGTGAATTGCTATTGGTAAAAAATACTTTATGGAATGGTTTCAGAAAAGATAAAGGTTGCCTTACACCTCCCTAATACCCCATTTTATAACTGGAAGTAGAGATGACTCCCCCCCCCCACCGGGGGTTTTGTATCACCATTAACAAAAACTTCTGACAGCACAACATGGAGACTGTTAAACCTATAGTATTTCAGATATCAAAGTTAATGCATCAGGTTTTCCTGTAAAACCAAAAATCAGGAACAAAGTACTGTTACCTGGCATAGCAGTTCATATCTGATGAAAACCGCACCTTAAATTGAATAAGAAATAGCAATCTTTGTAGAGTGGAAGAACTTTGGATCTATCCAACACACCCATATAACTATACCTGTGAAAATGTTGTTTCCATCTTGGCTAATGCTCTTACAGAAAGCCTGCAGCCCTCCAGACGGTTATCCTTCCTTCCTTAATGCATACAAGAGAACACCACATCTTTTCTGCCTTTTCCCCAGATATCATCTGACCTTTCTTGCAAAGTCAATTCTGTCAACAAAACTGTTATATTTTCCCTTTCTTGGGAACCCATCTGCAAACTTTAGGAGAATGAGTTACTGGGTTTTTTGGGGGGAGGGGGTTTCAAAAGAGAGTAATAGGTTATAGCATATTTACACATTAAACTTTCCCAATGAAGAATCTTTGTTTGACTGGCAATGTTCAATGATTCCCTTACGGACAGCTTCCACAAAGATAACCAAAAAGGAATCTTTGTTCCATGATAATGTAGGTTAATACAAGTTATTCTAACCTACAAGTCTCTAACCTAAGACATTTAAAATCTATGCTGAAATATTAAATAGATATCACTAAAACTGTTGTTTTCATTAATCTTGTCTGACATTATTTGGTAGCACTGAATTGTCCATACCACAAGTCACTTCCCAAACCTAGCCTGACTTCTGAGAGCTATTACAGTATATGTAATAGAAGAGGGGACATGCCACCCCTTATGAAACATCTTTCTAGCTGTTATAGATCAAGAAAGGTGTTTCCAACAAAGAAGAATTTTAGTGGATAGCTAGGATCCTCACTCTACCTGTGATATTATATTATTATTATTTATTTATTTATTTGTAATATTTCCAGCCCGCCCTCCCTGCAAGCAGGCTCAGGGCGGCTCACATTACTTGGCCCACAGGGCCAGAATTCATATAAACAAGTCAAAACCAGTTAAACAGTCAAGCAATTACAATAAAACCAATTAAACAATTAATCAATACAGTATACAATTAAAGTGCTCACAGTACATTTTAAGCAAGATGGCATACCACATGGGACCAGAACATCCCACTCAGCAGCGGCGCGATCACACTGCAGCCCGACCTGTGCGACAGGTAGTAATAGTAGCCGTTGGTGGTATTGGTGGGTGGCTCCTAATTGAAGGCCTGGTGGAAGAGGTCTGTCCTGCAGGCCCTGTGGAACTGCATAAGATCCCACAGGGCCCTGATCTCCTCCGAGAGCTCATTCTACCAGTAAGGAGCCGCCACTGAAAAGGCCCTAGCTCTGGTCACGGCGAGCCTGGCCTCTCTGGGGCCTGGAATAACCAGCCGATGTTGTGACCCCAACCATAGTGCTCGCTGAGATATGTATGGGGAAAGGCGATCCCTCAGGTATGTTGGACCCTGGCCATATAGGGATTTAAAGGTGGTACAGCAATGGGATGTTAACTCTCAAGAGAAGGCTACAAAGCAGGAACTGGAAAATCTGATCTTGCAGAAATTCAGAAATGTTCCAAGAATGTCAAGCATGTGGGATAATCCAGCACAGCCTCTGATCTGCGCCTCTGCCTTCCATTAAGATGTTAGCCAAGCGCCTACAAGCAGAGAGATTACCTTGAGCCATAACACATTTAAACCAAAGAGGTGGCCATATTTGCGCCTCATTATGGCAATTATGAAGCTCACACATGCACAAAATATCTGAAATGCAGTCACCATATGTCCTATTGATCAGTCAATCATGAATACTAAAGAACAACAAAATCAGTGATATGCTGGCATAGTACAACTACTGGGTATTTCTGCAGCAACTAGTTATGCTGTGCAGCTCTGTTGGGGAAATCTGTCAAGAGAATAGGAAGACTGGATGGCAAGTGCTATATTTTCTGACACTGTCTCAAGAAGGTACCATTACTCAGAAGAGCCATATGGCCAGGCATACAATCTCAATGACTTTATTTACCCACTATCTAAAAATATTTTAACACTCATTGATTTAAACACAGCTAAGCACTGTTTGGCATATTGATGCCTGCATTACTTGAAAACTTTGTACCAAAAAAAAGGCCTGCAACCAAATATGCATGTATGACAGCATGAGTCTTTTCCTAGAACCAAAACCTATTGAAAAACATTTCCCCATTAATCTACTGTAACATTTAAATGGCATTATGGTCCAGGACTCCAGACTACATAGTTCATGAAAAAATTCAGGATTCACCTATACTCATGACATCCTAAGATTAACATTTTGCTGAATTCTCAAGTTTCAACCCACACATTATACCCTTATGACAAAAATGAACTCAAATATTTTTGCTTTAGAATTGGTTAATTTAAGCCAAATAGTTACTTTATTGTGGGGTTCTAAATCACACTTTCACAATAATTATTAACTTTAATGAAGTTAACATACAACTGCATCTGGTTAAAGGCATTCTGGCATCTACAGTTAATGCTTTCTTGATGGGGTTCAGCCTCCAATGACCAATCAGCTTTTTTATTGGCAAAAAAGGACAAGGGTGATCTCAGTTGTCTACACTACAACCCTATCCCACATGGTTTTGTTCACCCAGGCCATGCATTCCAACACACCGTCTTTTCAACATTAAAGCAGGCCCCTCCACTCTCTTATGTAATTAAGGGATACAGTAGTGATAGGACACTACAAATACATATGCTGGTCACATGAAATGCAGAGCTTGTGTAAAAATATTTAAATACCAGACTCATGGGTGCCTTAACATTTTATTTGCATTCACGAGAACTCAAGGAGAACAGCGACTGAACCTATATCATAAATTGGCACAGCACAAGCATCTACTATTGGAAGTGTCTTTAAAGCAGGGGTCCACAGTGTGGCATCCATAGATGCCATGGCACCCACTGACACCTTTCCTGGTGCTCACCAAGTGTTTTTATTAAGTGGAAGGGCAAGGTGAGGTTTTTGCCCAGAAGGGCTTCCAATTTGCTGGAAGGCATCCTGTTAAGCAGAGCTTCTACCTGAAATGGTGAAAAGGTACTATTAAAGTTATGCATAACCTCACTACTTGACATTCTGTAGTTAGCTCCACCACCTGTGGCAGCCATTCTGTGACTGGTTCCACTGCCAGCAGCAACATTCTGTGGCTACACCCACTACCCTAATTCATTATTCTAAAGGTGCCCTCAGGCTTTAAAATGTTGGGGACCCCTTGCTCTGAAGTATACCAAGATGGTTGGCTAAAGTGAGCTGGATTGACCACTAAAGTGCACAAAAAGTTAAGTCCTATTTGGAGGTGATGGATGGAGCGAGGCTATTCAGCAGTAAACACACATATCATACTGCAAGCAACTGTAATAGTAATTCATATCAATCTTAACATTAACCACTACTTACATGAACACTCAATTATGAAGTCTAACTCATCTGTTTAGTTCAATTCTACTATTTCATGAGAATAAATTGGTAGTAAAACATGCAGCACATACAAATTTCTACCTTTATCAACTCACTATGCATTTGTCAGAAAAACAAATACATGAACAGCCATTTCTATTTTAACGTTAACATGCCAGATGCAATATATTTGCTTAAACAATATCTGAAGAATCATTTGCTGGACATAAGATTTAATGAAGATCTCACCATGAACTCTCCAGGTTGGTTTCATTTGCTGTCTTAAAAGTGACAGATTGTTGTATGCAAGAACAGCAGCATCTAATGCATTTACTCCTTCCCAAGGGTAAGCAGCAGCATGAGAAGCTTTTCCATAGTATTTCACAGTCACACTAGGAAATAAAAGCCATCACTTGTTTTTAAATTCTTTTTTGAAGTAAAAAGATCTCCTTGGATTCATTTAATGAATTCAGTTTCAGTGTCATTAATTGTGCATGCTGTGATTACCTCATACAGAAACTACTGGTGGGGGATCCAGATCAATATGATTTTGAGGGTGGGAAGCATTTGATAAAGAGCTTCCATATTCAAAGATGACTACTGCAAAACAAAGCCTGACATTTCTATGGACAAAAAATATATATACAAACAAATTTTAAAAAATAAGGTATATGAAAATAATCTGCTGTATTAATGACTGATCTTTGCTTTCTTTACTGGACTAGATACCCTGTAATCAACCAACTGAAAGAAAAAGGAGAATTGTTATTTTGTTTTCTGGGGGAGAAAACCATTAAAGTTGCAGTTACATTCCTTATGATTTCCTGACATGTTCTCCATTTGCTTCCTTTCACAATACCAGATGCACTGTCCTCATCAATCTGTTCTACAGAAATTTTAATAGAGAAAGATAATCCTTATGCATAGAAGAATATGTCTTTATACTGGGTTCTTATGCTGAAATAAACAGGGAAACCATTCTGGGTGGAGTTCCATGCATGCAAAGGTCCCTGAAGTCAGAACCAATCAATGTACCCAGAGAACTGTATTTACACAAAATACAAGACTCTTCTTAAAAATTAAATTTCGATAACTGCTGGAATGTTTTCAATTTCAACTTCATTTCCTCACTTTAAAAAGATCTAAGAACTAGCTGCAAACCCCAGCAATGAATATTTATGCAGGAAGCACATGTGGCACTTTTAATGGCAATTTCAATAATCTTACCTGGGTGTTTGTATTCATGAACAAAAGCTAACCATGTTCTTAATACGTAATCTTAAAGCAAAACCTAGTTATGAGAATCAAATGCTTAAAAGCAAATGTAATTTAGGCAGCCCAAGAAATTCAAGAAACTTTTGGAGTTTAGAAATAGAACTGAACACTATTATAACTCTGGCCCATAGAAGAATCTGAGTAAATGTTCTGCTTCTCCCCTACACATCCTTTCTCAAGGTACCAAGGTCTTTTGCACTGTGACTATTCTTTAAGATTCCTGGCATGTTACTGAACTTGAAAAATATGCATTAGATGACTAGCTTTGATTCAGAACACTAAGGAGGATCATTCATTAAAAACAACCATTCTGTAACTCTTCAGACCTCTAATTTTGGAAGCAGCTGTGAATAAAGAAACCAAAACAAGGCTTTCATGAATCCAGCACCTGAGTCAGTCATCTGCTTCTGTGTTCTTCAAACTGAACAACTGCGAGATTAAGGTATAACAGAGGACCAAAATTAGTATACCTTATTTTTACACAAAAACTGTACTGCAAGTATTAACCTAGTAAGTGCTGGGATAGTCCAGTGGACATGTTTTCGTTTTCAATTTAAGATAAGGAACAGTTTTCAGATCTTTTGGAGGTGACTATAAGCACATGTCAATTTATTATTAATGTTTTTAAAGCTCAATATTTGCGCACCATCCATAGTGCCATGATGATGCAATGAACATGTTCATGTTTGTCCCTGCCTTCTTGACTGTTTTAGCACTCCTGTGCTATTGTTCTAAAGTCTGTAGTACTTCTGCTATTTATTGTTAATAGATTTATTGTATTTATGAGCTGGTATAACATTATCTCTAAAAACATAAAACAAAAATACTATACCATAGAATTATATTCTGGTGTCAAACATACCCTTGCCCAATTAACTCTGAATACGCAGGTACAGTAATGAGTTACACCCCAAATATAGATAATCATTTTAGGAGAATTAATACACTTCAAAGTTTATCTTAATGGTACTTGTTTTGAGCATTTAGGAAATTCTACCTTCATGGAAACCATGAGTATCCGAAATGAAAGAAGGAACCAAAAATTTTAAGGATTAACATGAATCTGGAAGTCTCATAAAATGCATAAAAACACATATATACGTTTACTACGCTACAGTTTCCAAAGCATGAATCTAAGATACATATTATTTATCAATGCTTCCGTCTCTTTTTTCTCATACCACTTATGAGACTTCAACCAAAGTTACAATTGTGGTACTATAGCAGAGTTCACTGTGCTAAATATGCAATGAGATATTGATACAATTAGGGATTTACAACATATACAAAACTATCTAAGCCATGTCATAACAAATATACCATGGAAATTATAGTAAAAAGGTTGATAAAGACCGATGATAATGCTCAGTCCAAAGATAGCAACTTCAAAAATGCTATATGAAGCTTTACAAGCTAAGCTTTATAAAGAAAGCAGCATAATTTTCCACAGCTTCCATTTTTATCCAGCAACTCTTCTGCATCTAGCAGACAGACAGCACACTCAGAACATGACCTAAAGTAACCCCAACTTGTACTAAGTGCAGTCTGTAAAGGAACAGCCATGCAGACTAACCCAAAAGCCCAGTTCCTGTAAGGGTCGTACCAGGCTACAAAGTTTACTATCATGAACAGTTGTACAGTTAATGTACTCCAAAGCAACAGATGCCAGTTTCTCTCAACTGATTCACAGTGGCGGCTACTCCTATTGCCGGGCTTAAAAGTCCAGTATTCTTCAAATTTATACACTGACAACTGAGCCTGGGCAAATTTGGTCTAGATTTAGGAGTTACTTTCAAAACGTTGAAGTCAGCCCAACATTGACTGCCTAGACACCTGATGCTACAGCTCCTCCCCTTGCCTTCTTGCTCTCTCAGCCACTGAAGATCAAATAGCAGGTGGGTAGACAGCTGCCACCAGCCTCTTCATAAGCACTCTCCCACTCAAGTCAGGCACTAGGGGACACTACTTAAATGCCTGGGCAGAGAAGCCAGTCATACAGTTTATACTCTTCAGAAAAGGCAGTAATATAGTTTTCTGTAACATAAGCTTTATGCTATGAGATTCTACATAGTTGTTGAACATAGCAATACCAAGTCAGCTGTCCTAAAGTTTCCCACTGAAGCAAGTTATTTGCAGAAGAATAAGAAAGATGCCCTTCTTTTATTACTAAACATGCCTAAGAAACTTATTTCTAAGAATTCTCACATAAATCACAAACGCTTTGGGTTTCCAAGGAAAGGTCCAGTATCACCTCATGCATCAATAGCCACATCCCAATCAGCAAGCAAGGCACAGCTATTTAAATCAAATGTGAAAAAGTGAATGAGAAATTAATTTTCTACCCACTGTTTTACCAGGAGCAGTGGTGGGAAAGCTAATAATGCAACAAGCCTGAACCCTGATAACCAAAATTTATGAGAAGAAAAACACTGCTGTTTAGAAGCTGAGATCTTCTCAAAGAAAAGCAAGTGTTTTAGTCTAAAATACTTTGGCATACAGATGCACTCTATCTACTTCCCACAATTACTGTTGTAAAACCACAGAACTAAGCATCAGGTATACTGTATACACAAAACAGGTTCTGCCAACGAGGATAACTCAAAGGGTTATATATATTTTTTTTACTTGAAGATTTACCTGGAGAATGAGATGTGAGAAAAACACAAAATTAGTAGAAGACCAACTAAATTTATTCATTTCCTGGTATGTAGAACAATGCTTGGGGAGCTGCGGTGGCTCAAGTGATTAAGACGCTGAACTGCAGGCTGTGGAAGGTCAGTAGTTCAGCAGTTCGAGACCCGAGAGTGCCGCATGATGGAGTGAGCTCCCGTCTCTAGTTCCAGTTCCTGCCAACCTAGCAGTTTGAAAGCAAGAAATTGCAAGTAGATAAATAGGTACCACTTCGGTGGGAAGGTAACAGTGTTCCGTGCGCCTTGGTGTTTGACATGACCACGGAAACGTCTTCAGACAGCGCTGGCTCTTTGGCTTTGAAACGGAGATGAGCACCGCAACCCTAGAGTCGGATTCGACTGGCTTTCGAGCAAGGGAACCTTTACTTTTAGAACAATGCTATGTCACTTCAAAAATTAGGAGATCGCTTACATCCTGAAGGCATGATGCAGAAAACTTGCTGAAAGTAAGGAGGTTTAGAAATGGTCAATGTCTAGACGGGAGACTACCTCAGAATTCTGTGTACTGACCTAAAGTTCCAGGGAACAAAGATGAGGTGTGAGCCTGTGCTGGACAGCTCACTTCAGCAAGCAAAATATACATAACTTTAACAGTGATGAGGAAAGACAGCTGAAATATATCTAGTGCGCACTAGCTGGTAGAAACAGCCAGTTTTTATAAATGCATTCCTATAGAAAGATTCCAAGGTTTCCAGAACAAGTAAAAATGATTTAGCATAACAGACCACATTTTTCATCAAGGAAAAATGTTGTATCTGAAACATCAGGCTAATTTCCAAATTCTGGAAACTAGCACGGATTCAAAGCTGCTATCATGCTTCAGTTTTGACATTTCTGTTGTCTGCATGTAGCCAGAAAATAGAATACTGGGATAAGCAGGCACTCGTATGATTGAACATCGTAATTTTTGTGTTCTGGTTCTATGGATTAATTCCAGAGGAAAAACCCTACCACTAAAAACTACCTGAGATGATGAAGGTATGCAGTTCCAAGCATTCAGGTGAAAACAACTCAGTCTTATTTATTTTTGTGCCTAAAGGTTGTCTTTGCAGACACACACCTAGAGACAAATAACATATAAAAAGTTTTCAACATCCAGCTGGGTATCTTTTAGTCACACGACATTTCAGTTATATGTGGCAAACACCAGACTTAATGATTCCGGGAAAAGTTACGTAACAAAAATGCAAGAATACCTATAAATACAGTTTAGGATTATCTGAAACAAGGCCAGATTGCATCCATTCAAATCAACATATCTAGCACTAATAATGGACCAACTATACAAGTCTTATCGTGAAAAGCATGATCAGAAAAGCATTTCAAGAACTGACAAATCTGCCTATGGAAAATTAAAGTAGGATAAAAAGAAACATTAATTTATTAAATTGTAGCATCTCCTATTCCAGTAAATGCTGGTAGCCTCTAGTCAACAATCAAGGGCTGAAACTCATACTCTGAATAAACTGAAAGCTAGTTTAGAGATACCTGAATATTGGCATAGGCCTTGGAATTTCAAAAAAAATATTCATTTTAAGGGGCTAAAATTCCCTAAAAATTAAAATATGCTGTGTTTTTTTAATAAAGTACACAAATACCTCCATGTTTATACCCAATACTTTAGCCAGAATATACTGATTACTGACAATGCTAGAACAAAAAGGACAGAGGTCAGAAACTAGAGATTCCAGGGCCAAATTTAGCCTTTGCGAGACATCACCTGGCTTGCTTCAGTTGCCAACCTGGAAGTGGAAAAGACATAAGCAATACAGCATTTGTGACAGTTAACACTACTGATGGGTCACATTATGGGATGTAGACTGGAATGCTGGTTAGCCATCCTTCAACTGCTTCTCCATGTTACCCTTCAGCTAAACTGAAGCAGGCTGCAGATCTCAAACCCCACTCAAAACCAAGGGACACTTTTTGCTGGCTGCTCTATAAAAAACCAAATACATTGATGGTCCAAAAGAACACCAAAAGGAATTCTTTTTAAGCAGCCCTCAAAGATTAAAAAAACTAACAAAAAGTGAAGTTTGCATTTCAAGTTCTGTTTACTCACTCATGTTCTGCTACATCAGGCAAATAAGCTGCATCTTCTTGGGAGGGGTGAGCCATGAAAACAACATCTAGATCATCAAAAGCTCCAGCTTTGATCAAGTCTATTTTGCCTCCTCCATCTTCCTCGGCAGGAGTGCCCAGCACCATAATCTGAAAGCAAAGGTAATAAGCAGCCAAAGTCATTAAAACCACAACACAGAAATACAGTGCCCAGGGAACAGCCACAGGGGAATCAGTTTACTGAGGGAGGGATGGGGGGACACAACATTAGAAGAACCCTTCTGAATCAGACCAATGGTCCCTCTAGTCCAGTATCCTGTCTCACAAACTGGCCAACCAGTTCCTCTGGAGGACCAACAACAGGGCATATAATCCGAAGGCTTCCCCCGAGGTTCCCTCCAGCCTCTAGGATTCAGAGGATTAATGCCTTCGGATGCGGAGGTTCCCCTCAGCCACCATGGCTGGTAGCATAGACCCAAAGCCGAAGGAAGACCAAAACAGTCCGGCTATGTAACAGTGAGAAAAAACCGAAAGAAACAAAGGGCAATCTCCCCCATTCTTCTCTCACCTTGACGGCGGGGGCTCGGAGAGTCCCGTCCGGGCCGTGGCCGGCGGGGAGGCTCTCGAGGGCGCCCTTGAGGCCCAGCGCGGCGGCGGCGCCCACTTCGGCGATGAGGTTGTGGCCGCAGGCGTGGCCGATGCCAGGCAAGGCGTCGTACTCGCACAGGAAGCCCAGGCGGAGGGCAGAGGAGGGCTCAGCGGCCCGGCCGGGGGAGGGGGACCCACAGCGGTCGTCGTCCTCGTCGCCGCCGCGGTCGGGCGCCCAGGCCCAGTCCGCCCGGAAGGCCGTCTCCAGCTTGTAGCGCGGCTGCACCGACCAAGCCGGCCGGGCGGCGAAGAAGCGCGTGAGGGCGCCGTGAGCCTGGCGCTCCTCGTAGGCCAGCTCCGGACGGCTCCAGATCTCCCGGCTCAGCTCGCTCAGCGGCTCCGACGACGCCTCAATGCACTCGTCCGCCCGCCGCTTCAGCTCTTCCAGGCGCAGCGCCAAAGCGGGCATCTCTGACACCTCATTCGGCCTCATCGGAGAAGAAAAAAATCTCAGAAAAGAGGGAGGTGGGGAACCTCACGTCTGCGTCGCCGTCGGAGGAGCTGAGTATGACCACGCACGATCTACCCCTCAGGAAATTACCGACAAATGTCTGAAATCCGCGCCGTCCGGAAGCATTATATACCTTCGGTGAGGTGTCCGGGCCGGGCCGGGGACTTTCACCCTGAAGCTTGCTGGGAAAAATAGTCTTTTTACATTGGCGCACTCTAAATATACTTCACAGGAGAACCATTGGGACCACAAGCCACCGCGCTATCACGAGGCTGCCGAAGAAATGTAATAGGACACGCTTTTCTCGTTTCTAAAAACAGAGGGCGAGGTTCGTTGTAATCGAAGTAGCTAGACCCTATAGGGTTTTTATCATAATCGTGGAATGAAGATGAATGCGCCAAAGCAGGATTTTACTTGAGCCGGGCCTGAGGTCTGGATCCCGATTTCTCCTGTCTCGTCAATAGTCATATGATCATGAGACTGCTTAACAACCAAAATAGTAAACTATTCGTCTGGTCCGGGATCTTCAGTGCTCCCCCCCCAAAAAAAGCCCCTCCAAAACGCATATGTAAGGTTGTGCTGATTTCCACCAATTCCCCATTGTTTCTGCAGCTCCACACTAGGCTGTTCTTGAGGGTCCAGTCTCTGTTTCTCTGGCGGAATTGGGAGGATAAGGATTTAGGAGAGCCCCCAAAATCTTGATCAGGGTTATTTTTTTTATGTTGTGTGACCAGAGAAATTAAGGTACGAGAAAACAGGAGGGGGGGGGGAATCTTTATGGCTTTATCCTTCTAATTCTTTGAAGATAAACCAGAGACACTTGTACACTTCAGGTTTAAATAACAGAAACAACTCTTGCAACAGTCTGATCAGGTTTACTTTCCTGGTAGCGAGCCTATTTTTATCTAGTGTATAGTGTCAAATAAACATCTGATTTTTTTATGTTGGGGGTGTGGGAAATTCTACAGTTTTCCATTGGTCTGCAAGTACCACCATCTGTTGGAGTCATAACGGTCCACAGATCAAGTTTAATACTACCCTCACAGGTCTCATTATGTATTCAGTGAGCATGGCTTAATGAGTTCATAACAAAAAGGTTTTTTGGATGTGTGTTTGTGTTTTAAAAACAGAAGTAATCAGTAATGTTCCCAAGTGGGGCTTGGGCCTACTGAAACTAGGGTTGCCAACTTCCAGGTGGGGCCTGGATATCTCCTGAAATTACAACTGCAGAGATCAATCCCTCTGGAAAAAAATGGCTGCTTTGGAGGTGGATTCCATGGCATTATACCCTACTCAGCTCCATATCCTCCCCAAGCCTGCCTTTCCCAGGTTCTACCCCAAAATCTCCAGGAATTTCTCAATCCAGAGCTGGCAACCCTAACTGAAACAGAAGTGTAAAATACTGGGCTACAGGCAGTTCTGAAATGGCCAACTGACCATGTTCCATGTTGCCATAAAATGGTGTCTAGTCCAAAGCCTAGGTTTTGTGCAAAATGTTCAAAAGTGGGATGACCTCAGGAGTTTGCATTGCTAAGAACTGAAGAATAAGGAACTGGGTGGTTATACTCCAAAATAAGCATTGGAACACTCCAACTCATACATCCCCAGAATCAGGAAACAGTGTCCTGCAAGGTGTGCCTGATTCAAAGCCCAGTTATTGTACAAAGTGCCTCCCCCCAGTCCCATATGGCAACTTGCAAAACAATATCTGGCACTACCACTCTGCATGGCTGGTGAAGGGAGGAAGGAGGACTGGGAGAGGGAGGAGGGGATGGCAGGCTGCAGTAACTCTGCACTGGGATATATGCTGCCACCTCCAGTTGCCTCCTATTCCTCTTACAGGTACTACAGTGAGGTGGGAGCAGACTGGCACTGCTGCTTTGCCATAGACCACATTCTCCTAACTCTTTTGTTCCTTGGCTTCTTCCCCCTTGGCTGCTCCCTTCAAATGGCTGTACAGCAGTAGCCGCAGACAACTCCAGCCCAACCCCACTCCCCCAGAGAGACCACTGAGTGGTGGTGGAAGCTTGCTGTGTGACCCTGGGCCGGTCATTTTTGCTCAAGCCCTATACACCTCACAGGGTAGTTGTGAGGATAAAATGATTGAGGAACATGTATGCCACTCTGAATACCTTGGAAGAAAGGTGGGATAAAAAAGTGTATAGATTGTGGCATATGCTTATATCTGTGTGCTGCAATAAGATGAATAATAGTTAACTCGTTAAGAAATGTTCAGCCCAGTTCTAAGATCCACAATGCTGGTGTACTGCCAATGTTGGCATGATATCAGCATAACTAGTGGGTGTGTTGCTTGATTGGCAGAGAAAAAGAAATGCTAAAGAAGACCCAGTTTCAAGGACCTGAAATCATAGGTGAAACCCACAGCTATACAGATAACACCCACCAATCACAAATGTGCTGACAATATTCTCATGTCGTCCATATATGGAAGTGACCCATCAAAGTATGACAGGCCCTGGCACATAGTGACCCACCAAAGTATGACGGGTCCTCATACACAGAAAAGAAGTAACAGTGCACCCTCTGGGGCATATCACATTCCTGGGATCTCTACAGATGGAGACTCAAATCCCCTGCTGCAACCACATACCCTTTTGACAGGCAGAAGTTTCTGTTACAGCTACTCAGTCAGATTTTGATTCAACAAGACAAAAAGAGTCATGAATATTTGACCAACAGTGGCAATGATTGGGTGGTAGTCAATCAGAAATGTGACTGTGCTGTCTGTTTCCCTTCCAAGGTCCTTCCCCTTTCCGCATTGTGTAAACTTAAATGTGTGGGAGACACTGTTAGCAGTTGTTGAGGGAGAAAGGGATGATGAACCAA
The DNA here is from genome assembly GCA_029375565.1 of Gekko gecko. NCBI lineage: Eukaryota > Metazoa > Chordata > Lepidosauria > Squamata > Gekkonidae > Gekko > Gekko gecko. Next base: position 219,767,679 of record JAPDNY010000001.1, read on the forward strand.
TGCAAAGTAGGTACCTGTTGCTGAGGTGGGGCAGGGTGGGTAACAACATTTTCAACAATCAAAGTTTAAGGCATGAGAGCCAGTTTGGTGTAGTAGTTAGGAGCACAGACTCTGATCTGGGAGAACTGGGTTTGATTCCCCACTCCTTCACATGCAGCTGCTGATGTGACCTTGGGTCAGTCACAAGTTCTTTCAGAGCTGTTCTCTCAAGGGCAGTTCTTGAAAGAGCTCTCTCAGCCCCACCTACCTTACAGGATGTCTGTTGTGGGGTGGGGAAGGGGAAGAAGATTGTAAGCCGCCCTGGGACACCTTGGGTAATGAAGGGTGGGGTATAAATCCAATCTCTTCTTCTTCTTCCTTGATTACCTGAGTGGGGTGTATTGTCCTTGTATCAATTGGAGGAGGGGACCATTCTGGTTGGTGTGTATTTTGAGGTAAGAGTTCTGAGTATATCAGTGTTGAGCAGTGGCTTAGTGGAAGAACCTCTGATTCATATGCAGAAGGTCTCAGGTTCAATACCTGGCATGTCCAGGTAAAAGGACCAGGCAGTAGATGATGTGAAAGACCTCTACCTGAGTCTAAGTAGACAAGCAACCTTGATGGAACCCATAGTCTGATTAAGCATAAGGCGGCTTCATGTGTATAATGTTTGTTACCATTCTTGTCTGTTTGTGAGAAATGCCCTCTTGCGAGATGACATCAATGAAGTTGCTAGAAGAATAGCAACATGAGGCCAGAGAGGTATGCCCTGTCATCTGCTGTCCTGATTGGGGTTTATACTTCATTTATTTAGTTAGTTTATTTATACCCCTCCTTATTCCCTACCGGGGACAAAAAGTGGCTTACATCTTTCTCCTCTCCTCCACTGTAACCTCACAACAAGTCGGAGAGTGTGTAACTGCCCAAGGTTACCCACCCAGCAAGATTCTGTGTTAGAACAGGAATTCCAACCTAGGTCTCCCAGATCCTACCTTGACACTCTAACCCCTATACCACATTGGATCTCTTCATCTAGTGTTAAGTATACTGTGACTGGTTGTAGACTTGGAGTGCCTTCCTAAGCCATCACCTATTTCTAAACCCACTGACTTCAGTGGATCTAGAAGGGTGTAACCTTGCTTAGGATGGCACTGATATTCTGTTTCTAAGCTGTGCCATGGTTGTTTAAATATGGTGGGAATTTGTTTTTCTTTCCCATTGAGTTTATTGGGAAAGTTTATACTTACACCATCTCTTTCATCAGCATAACATTTGTGGTGATACAGGGAGCAGGGTGTGGACACAGGGGGCTTAAAATGCTGAGTAAGTTCTGTCCCTACCCATCAGATTCCTCTCATAGCATCTTTTTCCAGCCTTTACAGCAGGGTAGCTGCAGCAGATTTACACCAGCATGGTGTTACACCTGCATTACTCTGCAATTTGCCAGTGTGAGGCTTACTTGCCATCCTAAACAGTTTCCAAAATAGCATTACACTTATCCTGACTCACAGATGCATTTGCTGAATTGTGACTATGGTGGTAATATAGTAACTGTAAATGAGTCCCAAATACAGAGACCTATCTGCTATACCTGTTTACTTAAAAAGCAAGTCTCAATGAGTATAATGGAAACTGCTTTCTCATAAATAGGACTGCAGTGATACTTGAGATGGGACTTCCATCTTAAAATGTGCTTAAGATTTGAGTGTGAAATAAGAATTAGTGTCAACCACAAAAAGCAACCTAACCTCTCCCAATCTGCAACAGAAGATGTATTCATGCTCTGGAAACACTAATTGACATCACAGACTATAAATAAATGATTGCACTAAGACATCTACATTCAATAACTTAACAGTTTAGTATTATATCTTCTGATAACTGCTTTGCTATTTTTAACATTAACTGTATGTGAATGACATTGTATTAAGAAAATAATATTGGAATATTCTATGTTTAATATTGGAATATTAATATTGGAACATTCTATATATTATAATGTGTTTTAATTCCAAGTAAATACGATTAGAATTGACCTGTGAGCACAGACATTGAAGACAACAGCAACAGCTGTAAATGAACCAATATTCAAATGTGTGTGTTTTGCACTGGGTCAGTTTTTGCTCCTTGCTATAACAGCAATATGATGAAAGAGAAGAAAAAGGTTTATGTCAAGTTTTGAATTGTTCACTCTGAGTTATGTCCAACAAGCTGGGGGTCTGAGAGGAACTGTGCTGGTTGTACAGACATCCTGGCCTCTTCCTTCATTTGCCAAATTTGTATACAAAACTAGATGATACTTAGCATTTCATATTAATAGCTGTCCCTGTAGCAATCAGAACTTTATGCAATTGAAGCTGACCCTGTACAGTTGAAATCTTTGTCAACCTCTATTTTAAATCAGGATTTTCCACCGTCTGGGCTGTATTTACTGTGAATCCCTGGCTTGGACAGCCTGGGCTAGCCTGATCTTATCAGATCTCTAAAGCTATGTATGGTTAGCCCTGACTAGTATTTGGATGGGAGACCACCAAGGAATACCAGGGTCCTGATGTGGAGGCAGGCAATGGCAAATCACCTCTGAAGGTCTCTTGCCTTGCAAACCCCATGGGGTCACCATAAGTCAGCTGTGACCTAACAGCACTTTCCACCACCACCTTTACTGTGAAACAGTGTAAAATGTTTGCCTGCATGCCATTTAAAAACATGGCAAATTGTTAGTTGCTATTGTAAGGATATTTTGTATCAGCTATCAAAACATCAAAACGTCTTTGGACAGCCTGCTCTGTAATATTTGAGCATTGATGTTTTGATGCCATTTGTCCTCTATTGTATTTTGCAATAGAAAACATTGTAATGTCTGATAGCTTTGAGCTATTCCATTATAAACCATCTAATTCTTCCAGTGTGGCAGTGCTGACCATTTGTCCATGATTCCTCTGATAGAGTATGTCAGGAACCAGTCTATGGATCAGCCTTCCAGCTTGCCCCGGATGTCAATGCTTTGGTAACCCCCCCCCCCGCCGCCTTTGCACAGTCACTAGTGCCAGGGCATCTCAATGTAGCCAGAGATACGACAAAGTCCTAATCAGACTGTTCAAGTTTAGTTTCCGAGTTAACCTCTGCAGATTCCACAGCCAGCATCTGAGTTATCAAATGTGACACCAGTCCCTTACAACAGCTGCTGTTCCTTGGTTTCCTGCAAGCATTGACGTTTGAAAAGCAGCGGTACCTCCTGTAAGACCAGCCGTCCCCATATTATTTTCATAACAAACAAATTAGCCTTCACCCCTGAGTCGAACCTGGGGTTTTCGATGCGCCAGCTTTCAAGTAACACAAGACTCCGCCGCTCTATTGTCTTTCTACACGCAAATCCAAGATTCTGCTGCCAAAGGGCGCTTCTAGGAGGCTGTATAGCGTCCCCCACCCCCACGGCTCTCTGCTGTGCCCGCCCCTTCGCCGATTGCTTCTGGCCTCCACTAGCTGCGGCAGTTTCTTTCCCAGCCCCTTCCCCTTCCGCCGCCTCCATCTCGAGCTCTTCGGAGTCGGAGATTGGAGCGCGCGTTGTTCTTCACTCCTCCGTTTGTCTGTCGGCGTGGGAGATCCGCGGGCCTTGGCGCCATGTCCCGCTATACGCGGCCTCCCAACACTTCGCTGTTCGTTAGGAACGTGGCAGATGCCACTAGGTGAGAGCCGAGGAGGAGCGGGCGGCCTGCGCGCAGGGAATGGCGGCTCGGCGGGCGGATGATGGGCCTCTTCTTTTTTTTCCCCCGGGATGTGGCTGGGGAGAGGGCTGAAGTGCTTGTCCTGGTCGTAAAGAGAAGAGAAAGAGTTAAGTGTAGATTTTTTAAAAAAGGCAAGCGGGTAAAAAGCAAGCGGGGAGGGAGGAGGGCGGTCTTCTTTTTCAGGCTTCCCACAGTTGTGCTGACTGGCCCTTTAAATGACGCCCCAGAGATTTAGCCAGCGAAGCTTCCTCCTGCACGCCGGATCTCGTTGCCAAGAAAGGCTAAATTACTGAAGGGCCTGGCGCACGGATGGCACCAAAATATATTTACTTGGTTACTGGAGCATGTGGTCGTGGCTGCTTACTCCAGAGGCTACGTGCGTGTGTTGGGGGGAGGGGAGAGAGGTCCTCAGGCAGTTGCTAGGGGATGTGGGAGCTACTCATAGCCCCCCCCCCCGCCTACTTTGTGCGGCCCATATACTGTGGAACTGGCTTATGACTGTCGCGAGCAATTCCGAGTTACGGTCTTGGGAGAATGTATGCATTGCAGTTTGATGTCATTTACATGTCTTTATCAAATTCATGCGGCTTGGAAGCTTCATTATATTATTAATTCAGTCTAGAAGGACAGCGCTATCTGTTGTGTATGTTGGAGATCTCTGTGGACAAGAGGTCTCTGCGAGCCCAGCAGCCTGAGAGACTTCAAAGTGGGGAACCTGGGACCTTTGGTAGAAGAGCTGGTGTTCTACCGCTGAAGCAATGACTGCCACACACCCCTCCCCCTATATGTATGGGTTCTTTTATCTGTGACTTTAAAATACATTGTGGATTCCGGTCCCCTTCCCACAACTTTTCTTTGGTTTGGCAGTGAGGGGCCTTGCACTTACACTGAGGGGCACTTATAGTTAACCTGATATAAATAATTTAGTAGTAGAATGAATGCTGACAAGTTGGCTTGAGACACAAGTTCAGGAGCTTGACAGGTGTCAAGGGGTGAAATTAGCTAGGCCTACTGAAATTTGCTCTTCTGCCTAAGTATTAAAAGTGCAGAAGTCCTGTCTTCCTTTGCATCTGGCCCCTGTCTTGGACAGGCAGAAACCAGTGAGAGCCCCGTGCCTAGAGTGAGCACTTTGTGTGAACCTATTTAGTAGTTAGGGTACCACTGAATACCAAATTCCTTTGTTTTGGAGTGCCTGTCTTATTTTAGGCATAACTTTAGAAACAAGCAGTTTTGAGTGTCTGGCAACTGTGGATTTTTTTTGTCTTCCACCTATTTAAATATTATTTTTAAATGTAAAATTACCACACTGAGCCTGAAAATACTGTATTGGAATTTGACTAGTTGTTACGACCTTGTAGGTCTAGGTCTAGAGTTGGAATACAAAATGGGTAACTAAATAAATGTCATATCATCTAATGAATAGTGTTGCTTCAGTGATACTCTAGAAAGCAATGCTCTTTAACCCTGATGTAGACGATTTATTTCTGAAGTATGATTCATCTGACTAATATTACTGAAGTATTTTAAATGTATTTATTTTATCATGTTTATGAGTAAAAGTGGATTTATTCATTTTTGCTAGATAAAAGCAAAATAACGTTTCTTTTAACGTTCAAACTATTGCTGGCTGGCAACTCAAAATGTTGTTTGGAGGTTAATATGCTTGGTTGAATAAAGCCTAGAATATGTTCACACAATCACTTATTTGAGATCAGTGAGACTGTAGTTATCTTTCATGTTCTACTAGATTAACCTTTCTTGCAAAGCCCTGTAAAACTTGTATATGTACGATTTATTAGCCACATTACTATTTTAAGGAGAAAGGTGGAATATAGATATAGTAAACAAATAATACATGTTCACATAATAAAAAAAGCAATATGGAATAGCTGAAGTAGTTAGTGGACCTATACTGTAAATAGGGATTCCTATTTATGCAATTCCTGTTTATTAACTATTGTGCACATATATTGCATTATGCAACTCCTACATATGTGATCTAATTCCTCTAAATGCAAGTGGGATAGAGTTTCTTTATTTTGTGAGGACATAGTGCTTCTGGATACCCTTTACTTGAGAACAGATATCTTGTCCCAGCCACAGTTGATTTTTTTCATTCCTGACGGTCTCTGATGTGAGAGTGTTTCTGATTTTCTAGCAAACACTCTTCTCCTGTATTCCAAGAATAGTAGGAATTTCCTTGTTTCTTTGTTGGGGATGAAAGAACCCTGTTGCATGACCACCTAGTATGTAAAAAATTGCAGTCCTTCTAGTTTATGATTGGCTGAACCAGAATGAAGGAACTCTCAATGAATGAGGCAGATAAATAGTTGAGTATTATATGATCTGGAATGATTGAAGGACCTTGTTTCTCCTGAACCTATTATTAATCTTGCTTAAGTATTTTATGTGTGAAAGATTTCTGTGGATATGCTCTCCACCTGTTAAAAATTTTACAAAGTTTGATCATAACCCATCCTTAAATATATATATATATATATATATATATATATATATATATATATATATATTAAGTTTTTAAAATCAGAAAACAGAAGTTGTCTTATATTTGAACCAGAATGACAGTTAAGTTGCCAAAGAAAATTGACTTAAGATAATAGTACAAACAACAGTTCAGAAGAGCAGTAATTCTAGGAAGGGGTAGTGATTTGGGGGGACTGTCAGTTGTGGGATTCCTGGCATGCATTTCCACAGTTGATTCAAATAAGAATCCCAATGGGAATGATCTATTGTCAGGAAGAAAATATGTGACTGAACCTTAAAAAGTACAGTTAAGCTCATAGCACTTATTTTTGTTTCAGGGACGAGACATAGCATTTAGTGCTATGACTTTAGGAAGTTCCATATTAGGATCTTTTAGCACTACATAAGGGCTCCTTTTCTGCAATCAGTAGCTAGTAGAATTGAAACGATGGCCCACAAGACAATACAGATAATACCATATTTTTTCTTGGAAATAAGTCCCTGTCAGTAAAGGTTCTACTTCTCCCTGCAAATATCTCTTTGTTTTCAGCCTTAATTACTTTCTGTTCTCTTGGGGATGATAGCCAATCATGAATCAAGGGGTAATTGTCAGTTCTTTTTACCTTAGAGACAAGCTACTTTTCAGTTTGTAGCTATCTAAAGTCCCTGACTAACTTAACAAAAGTTTATGATCGTAAAACTATGATTAAGCAACATTAATTCAAAATTAAGAAGTTTTGGCTTTGGTTGTCTACAACATGAGAAAGTACTTTAACCACTCCATCCCAAGAGGTGATAATTAAATTTATTTATGAATGCAGAGAGAGAGAGAACTAGCAAGCATGAGAGAAACTGGAAGTGAGTGAACTGGAAGGACACAGAAGCCTTGAGAAAGCTCAGTAGTTCTTTGACTGTCCGTTGGACACCCTGGTGTTTTATGTAGAAGAAAACCGCAGATCAAGTCTGAAAAAAGCTGAGGGGAAGCCCACAGAAAACACCGGAATGTAACAAAATACCAATAACCCCAATAACTGTTATTCCTCAGATGAGTAAAGAATTAATTTATAAGTGGTTGTACTTTAGATAAATGCACAAAAAAGTAGGATTATACTTTGTGTGTCTTTAATATTATAGAACACAAGGTAAGTCTATTGGGTGCTGCAGCTCGATGGTGCCAAAGCTAGTGCCATAATATAGAAACACTCTTTTTTTTGCCTTATTTCTGAAACACTTCAGGCCTGAGGATTTGCGCCGTGAGTTTGGTCGGTATGGCCCTGTAGTAGACGTATACATTCCGCTTGACTTCTACACAAGACGCCCAAGAGGATTTGCTTATATACAATATCCTTTATTTCACTGTTTTTTAAAAATTGAGGTGCATTGTTGTTACTGCATCCTAACTTAATGTATTTATTTCTTTGTCTCAGAAAATGTAAAGCAGTCCACAGTGGCTGGCAAGCACCCCAAAGTTTGAATGAACCTGGTTAGATAGAGTCCAAGCAGGCAAGCCAAAAGACACCTTTAAAGTTCAAGCTTCAAGGAATAAAGAGGGAGGGTGGAAACAGATAAAAAGAAAACTGGAAGAGGGGAAGTCCTTTTTCAAGGAAAAGACAAAGCCACAACACCAAGTTAAGGCTTCGGCTTTCCGACATTTGCTCAGAGTTCCAAAGTCAAAGCCAAGTCTGATTTGGTTGGCTCTACGGCCCTTGTCAAGTCCATCTAGCAAGCCCTAAAGAGTAAAGGTCAAGATCACGTGACATGGAGGTAACTGCCAAAGTTTCCTTTTGTATCTTATCACTCAAGCGCTTAAAATTCAGTCAAAAATTTGCTTGTTTATGTTTTTTTAAAAATATTGCTTCCTTAAAATGGTACAAGAAAACTATATGGAAATATTTGTTCATTTTTCTATGAAACAGAATAATTTGTAATGGAATACTGAAATGTATCAGTCTTTTAGATGATCTACTGCAATTTTTGTGGCCTTTACAATGATTTAAATACTGGGAGGAAAAAGGGGGAAATAGGAAAATCAGATGTTTTATGGATAAATATCACAGTGTTTCCCATAGAACAGAAATATTGATCTAAATTATTTTCTCATCTAGGTATCTGCCTGTTAAAATAATGCATCAAGTTTAGTTAAAGACCCTTAAAACAAGATGTTTAGCATAAATGTCCTAAGTCAGTAATCAGATGTAGGATCTTCAAAATCATATGGAGCTTTTTATCATCATGACTTTGCCATTCATATCTGTGGAGGGAGCAACTCCATGTGCACACATAGAAAAGCACTTGTATTGAAATGGATGGGGAAGTCTATATGATGCGCAGGAGACATGTGCCAAGCTTTACTTGGCAGCACAGGTATGTGTCTGTCTGTTCTATTGACAGTTCCCAGCTTCCTGGAGAAAAATGTTCTGTCACTTTAATATAGGAGCTTCATGTTATATTATTTACCAGGGGATGCTATTTACATTTTTGTCATGAAAAGCTTCAGTTCTCTATTTTCACATATTATGCATCTGTTAAAGGAGCAGAGCATTTGCCTCCAGATCTGGTGCTTACTGTAGTACACATATGAAGTTTAAAGAGGGATAACCTACCCACTTCTAAAGAGGACTGATTCCAGAAGTTTTGGGGACTTAAGACAAAGCAACCTCAGTGAGTCCCCTTAACTTGAAAGAGGAAGGAATTCCAAACAAAATTATTTCACACTTTGGCCTTCTTGAGGTGGTCTTGGGCCCTGCAGTGAGTCTGGGCCTGGCAAATGAGCTTGCTATTCTGTGGGAACTGACCATGTTTCCAGCCACATAATGGATGTTGGCACCAATCTTAGCTCCCTATCAGGTGTCTAGGGATGTGTGTCTTTTCTGGGAAATTTTCTGAGAAAATTTGAATTAAAATTTTTTGGATGACCCAAATCTGATTTATCATGTTTTTATTTTGACTTCTGTTTAGAAAATATGTTTAAAGAGTACTTCATGTTAATGTTATGCTCCTATCACGACAGTTACTTGAACCAAAATGTTTGATTGGGAGAAATCAAATGGGTTTTGAATGGTATATTCAGACAAGTTTATATCTTTATGTGGAAGTCATTTTTACTGGAATAATACCTGTAAACATTTAAAGACCATGTAAAATGTACTTCCTTTACATGGTTTAAGAAAAAAATTTAAAGTACTGAAAGCTGTTGACACATTATCTTTAGCACACCCAAATGCCATCAGTGTGGTTGCCCACTCATTATTGAACTTTCTTCCATGAAAGTCACTTGTACCCATCAGTTTCACTGACATTCTCCATAGCATTATTTGAATGAAGTGTTAGTTCCAGATCAGATTGATAATTATAATAAATCTTCCGCCATATCAGAAGAAATGGATAAATTAGAGTTTTAGCTTTGGTTTTGATTTGGCCTGCACGTTTAATAGGGTGATGGTGGATTGATCTTTTAAAAATTTGGAATATTACATGTATTTGTGGTTTTATCCTCCCCCAAAAAAAGTACTCTCTCCTAAGGCTAATCAGCCGAAAAACATTAATTACAACTTTGAAATCTCCAGCCATATCTAATGTTGTTTTGGCAATGGCACCCATTCATTGGTGTTAATTTTATGTAATAATGACATCTTTAGAAATGAAAACTTTTGTCCCCACATCTCTGATGTCAGTCTTTCATCCTTATACATATTTATTGCAATGAGCACTGGTGGGACACTGGTGTATTCAGTTGGTCATATAAAATATAAAGTAACTCTAATCTTCAATTTTAAGTAGTATATCAAAAGAGCACTTGATTTATTAACAGATTAAGTCTTGGTCTGTGTTATATGATACAATATTTTGCTTTGTGCATGTTTAAAGCGTCCTTAACAGACAGTCATGTTTGAAGATGTTCGCGATGCAGAAGATGCTCTGTATAACCTCAATAGAAAGTGGGTATGTGGCCGGCAAATTGAAATACAGTTTGCACAAGGTGATCGCAAAAGTAAGTGAATATAAGCACATCACTTACTTATCCTGCAAAACATTTGTTTTAAGAAAACAGTCTCTCATATTATTTAGAAAAATAATCACAAAGAACTAGTTCTGTAATTGCATGTTTGGTCAATATGGAGGAGGGTGCCTTTCTTGTGCAATCTTCTAGCTTTGTTTTGAATTCTAGCACCAGGTCAGATGAAATCGAAAGAACGGCGCCAGTGTTCTCCAATGGATTATAGAAGATCACGAAGTCGTAGCCGAAGGAGGACACGTAGCAGAAGTTCTTCGTGGGGTTGGAGCAGGAGATACTCTGACAGTTTTAAAGAGTAAGTCTGAGAATATGTATTTAGTTATGTTATCTCCTAGTTAATTTATTTAATTTATTATTGAGCAGTGAGCATGCACATGTTGTTGCCTTGAGTAATGATCACAAATAATCCATACTAAAGGGGTATTTGCAAATATCTGTGATAGCAGCAGAAGGAAAACCAAGGCTATTTTTACAGCATAGATAGGTTAGATTATCTTTGAAATCTTGGTTTGGGTAAGATTTATCTTTTTGGCATCATTCTTCTAGTTTCTTTGGAAAAATAAAGCTTTGTGGAGATGAAGCTGACTTTGCTGAAGAAAATAATGCTGCATGGGTAACAATATATTGCTCATTATTCTTGTGTACATAAAGCTTTGTTCAAAATCCAACTAGGCAAGTTGTCCATGACACATACTTCCAAAATAAATATCCTGGGCTAAGATTCTCTTTTGTACAGCTCTTAAATTACCTGTTAAGTTCTTCCGAGTTCAAAAGTTATTTGGAACTTCAGTTATTTGGCACTGTTATTCCATTTTTTAAAACAAAACAAAACATCTCAAACAAGAAAATTAAGCAAATAGTTGAGATCAACATGCTCCTTGACATAACACATAGCAACATCAGAGACTACTCTAATGTTTTGGATGATTTGCAGGTCGAGGCGTAGACGACATTCTTACAGCCAATCTAAGTCTCGTTCAAAATCTCTTCCAAGGCACTCCAGTTCACCAAGACGATCCGTCACGCCCCAGAGAAATTCTAGTTCTAGAGGAAGATCGCGGTCAAAGTCAACTCAGAGAAGCTCAAAATACGCAGAAAAATCACCATCAAGTTCCCATAGAAGACGGTCCAGTTCAAGAACAAAGTCACGATCACATCCTAAACGTTCAGGCTCACCTACCAGGTCCCTGTCTAAATCGCCACGGAAGCATGTTAATTCAAGTTCTCGTTCACATTCTAGGAGCTTCTATCAGAGAAATAGTAACCAGTCAGTATCTGAAGAAGATTAATTTTGCTGTTTCTTTAACACAGTTATAATGAGCACAAAAAAAAGGTAGAACAAAAATTGTCCAAAGCTTATCAGAACTGTACGGTAATTATGTATTTGTTTAAGGAAATGTCTTACTTTTATTTTTCTTTTGGTCCTTGCTTCACTGTTTAAGCTTTCACTGTTTAAGCTTTCATTTCTGTTATTCTCTAGAACCAGTTTGTCTGTTCTAGATTCTCTTTCTTTTACTTAGCGCTCACTTCTATGCTCAGTTACAGCATAGGTTCCATCATGAAGCTCTTTGTATCAATGCAAGCTGGAGCCATTTCTGGCACTGATGTAGCTTCAGCTGCTGCCGAATCAAAATGGCAGGAGGGAGACTACCTAGAGCTGCTGCAGCCTAATAGTAGTGCGAATGATTAGTGGTTAGAGGTTGTACCAAGGGGTTTCCCCTTGCGTTTAGTTGTAGATAGGGCAGAGATGTCTAGTTATGATTTGCTTGCATCACACAGTACTTTTTTTTTACAGGACTTTAAAAAACTATTGCAGTAGAAACAAGCCTGTACTGCAAGAGCTACAGTTAACATATGAATAGCCTTTCACTAGTACAGACCTAGATTGGATGAGGACACTATTTTCTTGATAGCAAATTACTTTTTGGCATTATTTGGATTGTGAGAGCATTCAAATTTGAAGGCAGACATTATTATATGTGCTTCAGGTAATCATGGTCTTAAAAAAAAAATTGACTGATGTGTTTCAGCCGTAATAGCTGTTGAGTTTACAGTGCTCTTTCTGAATGCAAGTTGGTTTATAATTGTTTCAGATTACTGAAATATATAGTAGTGCTGGGAAATTCTTGTATAACATAGAGTAGGGGAATTTTGCATCTGTCTATCAAACTTAGTTTATTTTAAAATAGAAAACTAGCAGAAGTAAATAAATTCTCTTACAGCCGCCATTTTTGTGGTTCTTCATTTCCCCATCAAATGAATGGTTAAGGAATGAGGCACTCAGACTTCCTTCCCTTCATAGTATGGTCCTAAGAAGAATTACACCCTTCTAAGTCCACTGAATTTAAACTTAGTTTAGGACCACAGTTTAAGTGAATGGAAAACATGGGCTTTCTGGATTGGACAAAGGACCAGAAAGGAGGTGAGGTAAAACAGATTTTGTTTCCATGCAGCAGCCTCCTACAAATTGGATGATTCTCAGATAATTATGAAAAGAACAGGTATTGAATGCATTGGAGATTTTAAAAAGAGGTGTTACATGTCATTTTTTTTATACTTAATGAGTTAAAATATATGATTTTCATGTGTGGTTGAATGTTTTTGTAAAAGTATGTCTTCAGCGGTTAACTTTGTAGTGTAAAAATCTTAATTTTATTATGTTCTGTATTTTCAAAATATTGTATTAGGAGACCAAGGTAGAAGATACTTCCTTAAGGCATTTTTAACTCTGAGCCCCTGAAACTATTGAACAGTTGCATATCTGAGTATAAAGTCTTTATTAGCTTGTTTAATGCTAGTAAACAGAGGATGTTCTTTTTTGTTTTCTTTTTTGCATTTTACAGTGTAATACATTTGTATTGTATAGCAATGTTTTGGGAATTATAATTTGTATGTTAAATGTATGATAGCTGTGATATATGTAACATGGCATAAACACTGCATTGTAGTGGCAGTAAAATCACATTTCACTTCATGAGCAGTTACACAGTTTTATGTTAGGAGTGATACTACTGTTATTTCATAACTAAAACTATTTTCAATAAAACACAGTCCTGCTTTCACCTTTTTCAAAGAATCCGAGTTTCCTTTTTACAACAAGATGAATTGGTAGACCTTTATTATTTCTTGCATATGGAAAACAGAGGATGGGATAACAAAGCATTATTTTTACATGTTGACCTTACATCATAGTGAATATTTCCTGTGGCTTTCTGTGACATGGTTGATTGTTTCAACATCATTTGTTGTCTCTTACCCCATAGGATGAATTGTTCTGTTCTCTCTTCCTGTTAATTATAGTCTGTTCCCACTTCTTTGTTGGCATATAACACCCCAAGAGGCTGTCTGCCAGTAGAGTATTTCCATATGTTCTAACCCTTTTCTCAGTTAATATGCTCTCCTTTCTTTCCCTTTCTGATTTAAGGAGATCTGTACCACCTTAAAAAGCAGAAATCTATTATTCCCCCTCTCTTTCTAAATCCATTTTATTAATTTTTCCCTCCTGCTTACCATCTTCTCTATTAGATGTTCAGAGGAGATGGGCAATTCAGTGATGACTCCAGCCAAAGTTTACCCTCCCAAAGCAAAAGATGCTCTCCTCCTTTTGAGTCTGCAAACTGGCAGTTGATGGCAGCATCAGCAAGATGGTCTGTTCTTATAACTTCTTTACCAAGGGGCCAGCACCCCACAGAAATTCCAGCAAGTTAAAAAAAAATCATACAAAATTAAACTCACCTGGATCCAATGAGGAACAGGCTGAGATCTACTATCTCAACCATAATGAAAACCACATGTAGGAAAGCATTTATACAAATGCCATTAATGTATGAAAAGAATGAATGTCTAAAGTGACTCCAAATTCAACAGTAAAGGAGTCACAACAGTGCTACTACTTGTACTGCTGGTAACATGAGAAAGAACCCTGTTCTGCAGCTCTTTACTGATACCATTAACCCAGTTTTATGAAGACTGATACTAGTGGGAAGGGGGAGGTATGGTAGGTTTCTTCTTCCACACGCCCCTTTTATCATATTACCTATTGGAATAGGAAGGAAGGATATTCTGTGGCTCTCTTACTGGTGAGGTAATGTAAGTACCCAGTTTAAGGGTGCTGTGCATATTATACACACCAAGACTGTAGTTGGGGCTGTAACATATTGGGCTGCATTTTTTTAATGCTTCCCCATGATAAAAACGTCTGCATTTATTAAATAGTACATGGGGGCTGGGCTTAGCAGTGTCCTCTCCCTTATCTAGTTTCCTTTATGCATAGTTTTACTACAGGAGAGTATTTAAAAATCCCAGACTGCATTCTGAAGCATTACACTCCAAAATTATATCTCAGTTTACTTGATATGGATCAAGTCCAGAATGGCAGGAAAACACTTCTGGGGTCCTGATGAGAAACTTGCTGAAAGCTTCAGCCTGATATCCCTCACTAATGGAAAAAATAAATTCAGTGTGATGAATGATTAGGAAAGAGATTGAAAGTAAAACAGCAAAAATGATGCCATTATATACTGGCTAACTGGCAGCAGCTTCCCAAGTACAGGCATTTCCCAGTTCTGCTATTAAAGATGCACTTAAGATGCTGAAGTCGAATCTGGGACCTTGGGCATTACAAAGCATTTACTATTGCACTTATGGCCCTTCCCCATTGATGGTCATTAGTTTAGACAACTTTTTTGTATTAGTTTGTGTGTGTGTGTGTGTGTGCCTGGAAGTCAGACTTCTGGTGACCCCTAATGGGGATCAGGTGTTTCAGAGAAGTGGCTTACTATTGCCTGCCTCTGGCCTCCCACCCTTGGTATTCCTTGGAGGCCTTCCATCCAAATACTTGCCAGGGTCAGCCCTGCTTAGCTTCCAAGATCTGCCGAGATTGGGTTTGCCTGGGTTATCCAGGTCAGGGCTAGTTTAGACCACTAGGTCTATCAAAAGCTATCCTGTCCTTAGATATATTTGAATTTTGGTTCCACCACATTCTATGCTTGCCATAATTGATTTGGCTCAAGAACTGGCAGTCAGAAGACACTGGCCAGGGCTGACTGGCTGCTTCGCAAAGTCCCGCCCACGTCAGCCCCGGTCAGTGTTTTCAGCTCAGTCTGCTCCACTCCTCCAACAGGAGAGGACCATCTGGAGTGTGAGCGCAGGGACAGGCCCTCAAGCCTGAGGCAAGTGAGAGAAGCCCTTTTCTGTCCCCCACCCCCCACCCCCTGGGCCTTCTATGAGGGGACTAGGCCCAGAGAAGGCCTTTTCCGTCCCCCACACCCCATCCCCTGGGCCTTCTATGAGGGGACTAGGCCCAGAGAAGCCCTTTTCCGTCCCCCACACCCCATCTCCTGGGCCTTCTATGGGGCACTAGGCCCAGAGAAGGCCTTTTCCGCCCCCCACACGCCATCCCCTGGGCCTTCTATGGGGCACTAGGCCCTGAGAAGGCCTTTTCCGTCCCCCACACGCCATCCCCTGGGCCTTCTATGGGGCACTAGGCCCAGAGAAGGCCTTTTCCGCCCCCACACGCCATCCCCTGGGCCTTCTGTGGGGCACTAGGCCCAGAGAAGGCCTTTTCCGCCCCCACGCCATCCCCTGGGCCTTCTATGGGGCACTAGGCCCAGAGGAGGCCTTTTCCACCCCCCACACGCCATCCCCTGGGCCCTCTATGGGGCACTAGGCCCAGAGGAGGCCTTTTCCGTCCCCCACACGCCATCCCCTGAGCCTTCTATGGGGCACTAGGCCCAGAGAAGGCCTTTTCCGTCCCCACACGCCATCCCCTGGGCCTTCTATGGGGCACTAGGCCGAGAGAAGGCCTTTTCTGCCCCCACACGCCATCCCCTGGGCCTTCTATGGGGCACTAGGCCCAGAGAAGGCCTTTTCCGACCCCCCACGCCATCCCCTGGGCTTTCTATGGGGCACTAGGCCCAGAGAAGGCCTTTTCCGTCCCTCACACCCCATCCCCTGGGCCTTCTATGGGGCACTAGGCCCAGAGAAGGCCTTTTCCGTCCCCCACACGCCATCCCCTGGGCCTTCTGTGGGGCCCTAGGCCCAGAGAAGGCCTTTTCCGTCCCCCACACACCATCCCCTGGGCCTTCTATGGGGGCAGTAGGCCCAGAGAAGCCATTTTTTGTCCCCCACACATCATCCTATGGGCCTTCTATGGGGGCAGTAGGCCCAGAGAAGCCCTTTTCCCCCGCACACTGCCTACTGCCCCCATAGAAGGCCCAGGGGATGGTGTATGGGGGACAGAAAAAGCCTTCTCTGGGCCCAGAGAAGCCCTTTTCTGCCCCTCTTCCCTTCCTTTCCCCCTTTTTCTTCCTTCCTCTGTCTTTCACTCTTCCCCCTATTCCTTCCTTCCTTCCTTCCTTTCTCCAACCCTCTCTTCCTTCCACCTCCCTCCCTTCCTTTCTAGGGCTCTGTTGTCTTCCACCACAACGGGCTTTGCTCCCTAGTTAGATATAAAACCTTCACATTTTAGTTACACCTCTAAGGACTAACATCACTTTCATGTCTTACTGGTGAGCTTCTAGAGAAGTTGTGTACTGCTTGTTTCAAACTGGCAGGTGTCCCACCCTTCGGAAAAAGTGAGATCTACGTAGATGCTTCTGTAACTCCTTTTCTTGACAGGAGGAATGCCTGTAAATACAAACTGAAATATGCCTTCCCTCTCCTGTGATTAATTGCAAGTACAAGGTGACCAGTATTTTTAATCTTGTAGATCAGTAGTACTCACTCCACAATGTGCACAGAGCTACATTGACAATTATCAACCAAAAGAGCCACATTTCCTTTCATTTTTGGCATGAGGCCTATACCTTAAAGAGGCTTGCAGCTTACCCATTCCTTCAGCGGTGGCTGTTTCAAGGTGGAAACCCCATGCTTACCAGAAGCCTCATCAGGCAGGGGTCCTTGCCCACTTTCTTGAAACACACAGGGCCGGTGCCAGAGTAGAGAACAGTGCTCAGAAGAGAGCCACTGAATACTACTATTGTAGATGCTCCTAGCATATAATGGACATTACAACTGTAAGGCACTCCTCTCTAGTTTGGTTCAGAACCAGGTGATGGACATGGAGGAAAACCAGGGAAGAGGCTGGATTGGGGTCTGTGCACAGTACTTTACTATCCCTGTACTAAACAAACAGAACTTGATCCAATAAATGATTACTGAGATGCATGAGATTGCAAGCAAAATTATTCCAAGTATTGTAGTTTAGCTAGACTATGGGCTAAAATATGCAATAATAAATTATTCCTGTCACATACTTTAGTCCATAGTATAGCTAAACTAGAATACTTGGAATAATTTTGCTTACATCTCATGGAAGAAGGGATTGGATTTATACCCTGCCCTTCACTCGGAGTCTCAGAGTGGCTTACAAACTCCTTTCCCTTCCCTCCCCACAACAGACACCCTGTGAGGTAGGTGGGGCTGAGAGAACTTCTGACAGAAACTGCTCTTTCAGGAACAGCTGTGCCAGAGCTTGTGACTGACCCAAGGTCACATCAGCAGGTGCAAGTGGAGGAGTGGGGAATCAAATCCGGTTCTCCCAGATTAGAGTCCACACACAACCACTATACCAAACTGGCTCTGGTATGAGCTTAGGTGCCATACATCTTTGCTAGTTTTAGATATGTATAACTAATGAATAGATTCCTTGTCTTAAATTACCTCCTGCATTGAAAAGATGAAAGATATTTTGAATAGTTTTTCAATAATTTATTTATTGAAACACTTATATACCACCTTTCCTCTTGGTTTAAGGCCACTTAAAGGGTTCTAGCTGTTCTTGATGAGATCTCTGCTGTTGGCATATAATACTTCATAGTTTTCAGGTCCAAGACTGATGACCAGGGCTTTTTTTGTAGAAAAAGTTACTTTTTCCCACCATAGAGAACAATGGAGGGAAAGGGGGCAAACTGTTTGGGGGCCCATAGAATTGGACCCCCTAATCCAATGTTCTTGAAACTTGGTGGGTATCTTGGGGAGAGGCTCCATCAGCTACCCTGTGAGTTTGGAGCCTCTCCCTCAAACCCCTCCCCTCCAGCCCCCAGAATATATCCTATGTTTTCACCATTGACTTCAATGGTCCATAGGATATAATGAGGCTGAATTTCCGCCGAATTTCTTTCATTCCCTCCTTTCCTTCTCTCCTTTTCCTCTTTCCCTCCTTCTTCTCTTCTCTCTGTCAAGTTCTCCAGAAAGTCAGTCAAACACCAGGCTCCATAAAGAAGATAGTGTTTATTGAAAGCAGTTCTAAGAGATACGTTAACAATACATTGTCAGTGATAACCAGAGCTTAAAGGCACCCACAGTTATACTAGCTTTGAAATGCCCCCCCCCCATCAATCTACCAATAGTTGCCAAGTGCGTGCGCGGCAAAGGTACAAAAGCAGTAAATAACCAAATGGCCAGAGCTGTCCCAAACAGAGGAAAGAGTCTGTGGGACCCAAGGACATTTGGTGAGATAACAGATTGCCCAGGCGCTGTAAATCTGGGTCTCCTAGGCAACCTGTACACCTCCCTTCATTCCAGAACATGAAAAGCTGCAGACCATCCCTCCCTCCTTCCCTTCCATCCATCTCAAGTCAGGTTTACCTGACATTCTGCCCCTCTGATTCTTGACCCCTCCCGAGTTTGTGAGGATACAATTTGTGGAATTGGCAGATCAAACGCGGGGCGTTGACATGTTCCTCCCTCACCCATTCCCTCTGCTCAGGGCCAAAATCCACCCATTCAATAAGATAATACAATCGATTCCGCAATATTTTTGAATCTAGGATTTCAGCAACCTCGTAGTGCGGTTCCCCCCCAATCATCAGGGGGGGAGGCGTTGGGTGTTGTGGCCTCCATTGATTCCTCCCAAGCGAACATCTTAATAACCTGAGGTGAAACACAGGGTGAATTGCTTTCAATGATTTGGGTAAAATCAGTTCAACAGTTACAGCATTGAGCACACGTTTAATTTCATAAGGTCTCACATATTTCCACCCCAGTTTCTGACTAGGTTGAAGGCCCTTGATGTTTTGGGTGGACACATACAGAAAGTCCCCCGGTTTGGGGTCCCACCCTTTGTCTCTCTTTTTGTCAGCTTGAGCCTTGTACACAGATTTGGCATCCTCCAAGGTTCGTGCTAAAAGAGACCAAGCGGCTTGGAGTTGTTTGCACCAGTCCCCCGCTTCCCCAGCCGGCAATGTAGACTACGACAGGAACAGGAGGGAAGGGGCCTCAAAGCCATGCACCGCCATGAATGGAGAGACCCCTGTAGAGTGGTGTATAAAGAGACCACCGGCTGAACAATACAGTGAAAAAATAGAAACAACAGTCGGGATAAAGTACTCAAACACTATTGAACTGTGGTTTTGCTTTTACAACAAAAATATTTATAACAAAAATTGCTCAAAGAACTCATCAAAAGTTACAGAAAATAAATATATATCAACACTGTCCAAATATTTTCCAAAAGATTAACGAAGCTTTCGGATTACATCTCTTCGTTTCCAAACTTCATCAGAAGTAAAATTGATGCAAACAGTGTTCAACAGAACTGTGAAATACAATTATTACATTTTAACATAATATAAAGAAATTGATTGGAAATTATGTATATAGTAAATAATTAAAAAATATGTACCATCAATGGTGTGTTATCTTATTCAATTAACAAAGTTTACCAGGAGTAGTCAACTTCCTGCAACCAAATAAACATAACAAATGAATTGCAAGTCAGTATGGTATTTTTAGCATTTTAAACATTTTACAATTTTAAACATTTTACAAAAGTGAAACACTCACCATTGAAAAATCAGAAGAGTACAAAAGATTAAGTTGGCTTCAGTCTTTGGTGCCAAAGGCTACAGATTGCTGAATAGCCTTACTTCCTAGTATGTGGAGCTAACACTTATACTCTTAACACACAAAATTTAAAGGGACAAAGCCAGCCATACAATTAAACTCCTAAAGAACAGTATTTATCAACACTGGTCAACTATAAACAGCAAGAAGAACACCTAAGGTTATATTGGCTTCAGTCTTTAGTGCTAAAACTAGCTATGTAGCCTTACTTCCTTGCATGTAAAATTGGCATCTTTACTTTTAACACTCAGAACCAATCCTACAACTAGACTCCTGGAAACAATAATTTTCCTACCTTCAACATCTTTTCCTATGCAGCTTGCTACAAATTGTTCAAAGCCTTAAGTCTTTAATACTGAGAGGGAGAGGATCAATTTTTTAGATATGGAGGTATATGTTACTACAGATCAGAAATTGGCAGTGAAACCTTACCGCAAGCTCACGGATAAGAATTCATATTTACATTTTAGTTCTTATCACGCTAGGCATCTGAAACATAATTTACCAACTAGTCAGTTTCTGCGTTTAAAACGGAATTGTACTAATGCTAAGCATTATATTGAAGAACAAACTAAATTACAGAGACAACTAGAGCAGCGGGGTTATCCTATAAATATTATCAGGGGTGCGGTAGCAAAGGCAGCTATAAAGTCAAGAGTAGATCTCTTAAAAGATCCACCTGTAAAAGACAGTACTAAGCAGATCTCTTGGGCATTGGAATATTCTCCCTATGCAGAAAATATTAAAAGAATTATATTTAAACACTGGCATGTACTCAATGATGTGCCAGGTTGTAGCAATAGACCTCTAGTAGGCTTTAGAAAAACAAAAAATATACGAGATCTTCTTATTAAAGCTGACTTTAGCCCTTCAAGAGAGATTCCCCTGAGGTATAGTGGTCATAGACGCTGCGGGAGATGCTCAGTTTGTCCACAAGCATTGGAAACTGACACTCTACGTTTTCCAGATTTGAATCTAAATGTTGAACTTAGACATTCATCTACGTGTGCCACTAAAAAAATAATATACCTTATAAAATGTTTATGTCCCAAATATTATGTGGGCTGCTCAACTAGGGCGATTAGAACACGCATAGTGGAACATAAGTCACAGATACGTTCTGCACATGAAGATTCTCCGCTTGTACCCCATTTTCTGAACTGTAAGCATGCCTATGATAGTTTTTCTTTTGTGGTATTGGAGGTATTGAAATCTAATGAATATAGTATTATGGACGTTAAGAGGACTCTCTTAAAGAGGGAAGCATATTGGATTTATAGACTCCAGACAAAAAGCCCCGGGGCCTGAATACTGACTTAGATTTGACATGTTTTTTATAGATATTATTTAGTCAATTGGTTAGTGGGAAGATCTGACACTAAATATAAGAATATATTATTTATATGAGTTGAGCTGCATGATTGGCTTTGCCCTTGTATTTAAGCTAAAGGAAGCTATAGGAAAGATTTGGGAAGCTATGCTATTTAGTAAGGATATAGGAAACTTACTTAGCAGGTTGTAGTGGTTTGACACTTAAAACTTTAGTGGGACGCTTGCCACTGTGAGCAGTAAGATGCATACTGCATATGAGACTTGACTTATTTTACTTCTGAGCTTGGAAAAGCCTTGATAAATTCTATGGGCCCCCAAACAGTTTGCCCCCTTTCCCTCCATTGTTCTCTATGGTGGGAAAAAGTAACTTTTTCTACAAAAAAAGCCCTGGTCATCAGTCTTGGACCTGAAAACTATGAAGTATTATATGCCAACAGCAGAGATCTCATCAAGAACAGTTAGAACCCTTTAAGTGGCCTTAAACCAAGAGGAAAGGTGGTATATAAGTGTTTCAATAAATAAATTAGCGCCTGGGAGTTGGGGACCTGCTGTTCAGCACTGTTCACAGCAGGTCCTTCCCGTTTCCCACCACCGGGGTTGGCTCCTCTTCCGACGACTCTGTTTCATCTCCCAATGGGGTTGCCTGTAGGGCTCTCATTCCCTTGGGTCTTGCTATTGGTTTTGGAGTTGAAGTCTCGAACTTCTTCTTCCCTCCTTTCGGAACTCCCGGGGATGGGGTTCCCCCCCGGGCATCCAGCTGCGAAGTGGCCGGGCTCCCCACATTTCAGGCACAGCCCTTGCTTCATCCTCAGCTCGCAGGTTCCATCTTTCTGCCTGAGTGGGGTGGTGGCCGGCTTTACCTTTGGTGGGGCGCTGCTCGGCTAGGTCACCTTCCCTAGGGCGGCTGCGTCATCCAGCCGGAGGGTGCGCAGGCGGGTCTCGGTATCCGCTGCTTCTCTCATCCATCCCAGTAAGGTTTCTGGATCTCGGCCCCTCAGGGTCGTGCGTTGAATTTCTGGGTTCAACCCCAACCGGTATTGCTCAGCGAGCACTCCATCTGGCCAGCCACGGATCTTGACTGCTTGCCTCCGGAACTCTTCGGTGTACTCACGCACCAATTTTGTCCCTTGCCGGATGGTGCGGAGGAAGGCACGCGCCGTCTTGTTCGCATTGGAGTCTTCAAAGCGGTCTTTCATGGCCCACATGAATGCATCAACCTCCCGCAGCTCACGCCCATCTTCTTGGTGCAGGGCCACATACCAATCCGTGGCGGCGTCTCTTAGGTGGGAGGCAATCGCATCGACTATGTGTTCTTCATTTGGGAACAAGTGGCCCCAGTTGTCTACGAACTTCTCGGCTCTCACCAAGAAGAACGAGAATTTCTCAGGAGTTCTGTCGAAGGTGGCATCTAGTAGTTCTGCCAGGTTGGGTAGTATTCATCCCCAACCCCGCGGTACTCCCTGTGGTCCCAGCGCTGGTGGCCCTGCGGGTGGTCCCACGGGTTGGTCTGGAGGTGCCCCAGGTTGCCCCAGCACACCTCCAGGCGGCGGCCCGGGTGGGAGTACAGGAGGCCCCTGCAGGGGTTGGCCTTGTGGCCCTGGCTGTACCAGGAGTTGCCTCCTGTCCATTTCTTCCCTGATCCCGTCAGAGATCATCTTTGGGATGTGTTGCAAGGATTCGTCTATCAGGCGGAGTAAGCGTTCTTCGCTTCGATCTCCGCTCCATCTCCATCCTCCCACGGCTCCCTCAGACTCTCTGGGTCCTGGGCGGGTGTCTTCTCTGCTGTTGGCATGTAATTCTCCACCCTCTGCCATTATCAGTCGGTAGACCGATCTCTCAAATCAGCCCTCCTGGACCGAAGCCCGGGGGATGAGGAACCACGTCTCATGCGTTTCGGCTAACGGCTTGGCCCAGTCTCACCTCTTCCGTGGCCGGGTCATCACTCCTGGAAACGCTCCTCTGTACATCTCTCCATAGAACCCCCCTAGGTCGTATTCCATCCCACATGGCACAGGGCAGTTGAGACCGGGTTCTCTCCGGAAACAGGCGCTGTAGTCATGGGCGCTGTGGAGACAGGGACCCCAACATCCGATGTGGTCGTTGGGATCGGGATCATGGTATCTTCCTCGTCACTCATCTCTGGCAAGAGAGGTGCGGTGTAGAGCCAAGTCCCGAAAAAGGATCACTGACAATCTGTCAAGTTCTCCAGAAAGTCAGTCAAACACCAGGCTCCATAAAGAAGATAGTGTTTATTGAAAGCAGTTCTAAGAGATACGTTAACAATACATTGTCAGTGATAACCAGAGCTTAAAGGCACCCACAGTTATACTAGCTTTGAAATGCCCCCCCATCTATCTACCAATAGTTGCCAAGCGCGCGTGCGGTAAAGGTGCAAAAGCAGTAAATAACCAAATGGCCAGAGGTGTCCCAAACAGAGGAAAGAGTCTGTGGGACCCAAGGACATTTGGTGAGATAACAGATTGCCCAGGCGCTGTAAATCTGGGTCTCCTAGGCAACCTGTACACCTCCCTACATTCCAGAACAAGAAAAGCTGCAGACCATCCCTCCCTCCTTCCCTTCCATCCATCTCATGTCAGGTTTACCTGACACTCTCTTTCTTTCTCACCTTCTTCTCTTCTCTTTTTTCCTCCTTTCCCTGTTTCCATCCTTCTTCCCTCTCTTTCTTTCTCTCCTCCTTTCCTTCCTTTTATTTCCCTCTTTCCTTCCTTCTTTCCCTCTCTGTACTCTCTCTCTTTCCTTCCCTCTTTCCTCCTTCTGTGGCCCAACTCTAGTGAGAAGGAGTTTAAACTTTAAACCCCTTCTCTCTTCGCTCCCCCCCGGCCAGCTGGGGAAGGGAAGGGGAGGCTTGTGAAGATGCCTCCCCCCATTTTGCTTCCCCTTCTGACATCACTTCCGGTGATGTCAGGGAACGTGGCATATGCTAATAGCCTAATAGCTCATTAGCATACCATATGCTAATGAGCTCCTGAAGCTGTTTTTCTACGAAAAGACCCCTGGGAGCACCTGTAGCTTTATGCAACAGATTCCCTCCAGGCTTGGTTCTGTCAGTAAAAGGGAGGGGGAAGGGCCCTTTCCACACCTACTTTAGCTTTTGAGGGGGAGGACTTATTAGGGCCAGGCTTGATTAGGGTTGTCAGCTACAGGTTTGGAAATTCCTGGAGATTTAGTGGTGGAGTCTGAGGAGGACAGGGTTTGGGGAGGGGAGGGGCCTCTGCCAGATATAATGCCATACAGGCTACCTTCCAGAGCAGCCATTTTCTCCACAGAGACAGATCTCTGTCATCTGGAGTTCAGTTGCAATTCTGGGTGATCTCCAAGTCTTACCTGGGGGTTCACAACCCTAGGCATGGCAACAACCTCTGGGTGACTTGATACTGCCTGATTTGCATGACTCAACTAGTCCTGGATGCTTGCTACTGTTTAATGGCAGCCATCCTATGAAAGCCAGTGTAGTCCTTGAGGCTTCTCTACCATGGAAGTGGGCCTGACCCAATGGCTGGCACCACAAAACTGGACCACAGTTTTCCTAGGTGGAGCCTGGGGGGATGAAAAGGTAGATTGGGGGAGGAGCAGACAAAGGTAGATTAGGCTGTTGGGTGGGAAGGAGATAGGGATGCAACTCCAGGTTGGGAAATTCCTGGATTTTTGAAAGGTGGAGCCTGGGGATTGAGGCAATGAGGGACTTCAGACAGATATAGTGGCATAGACTCCACCCTCCAAAGCAGTAATTTCCTCCAGGAGAACTAGGTGTGACACCCCTTCTGCACTCACAGAATGCTTACCATCCAACCTCTCTTGTTCAGGTTATGGGCTATAACAGGGTGGCCAAACTTGTTTAATGTAAGAGCCACATAGAATAAACGTCAGATTTTGAGAGCCACTAGACATAAAATAATATTACACACACATCTTTATTGAAAAATATGCAAATTTGTTTTTTATTAACATTAAATGAAACTGCCAAAAATAAAAACAAAAGGGGTAAAAACAGATATTGATCATGATATTTATTTGTCCAATGATATTTATTTGTTTGCTAATGATATTTATTTGTCAGAGAGAGAGGTGGAAAGAAAGAATGAAAGAGGTGGGAAGAGAGAGAGAAACAAAGCAAATAGATGAGGGAGGGATGGAGGGGGAAAGAGAGAGGAAGGGAGACAGAGAGAAAGAAAAGGAAAAACAAAGAGGTGGAAAGAAAGCAAATAGATGAGGGAGGGAGAAAGGGGAGAAAGAGAGAACGGTGGAAAGAAAGCAAATAAATGGGGAGGCAGGGAGGAAGGGAGAGGTGGAAACAAAGCAATTTTAACTTTAAATGCATTCTCCCACCCCACCCCCCATGCCTGCTGGCTTGGCTTGGAGAAGGGATTTTAAAGAGACAAATGCCTTCTCCAAGCTAACGGGGGGGGGAGGCTTTAAGAACACATTTAAAGTTGCTTCCTTTCTCTGCCTCCCTGCTACCTCAAGTCTATGCTGGGAGGGGAACATTGCCTGGGGAAGGGAAGACCAATTGGGGAGGAATGCCTCTCCTTTGCTTTCCCAGCTGCCCTGCCGGGAACCACACAATGTGTGTGAAAGAGGTGCATGCGGCTCCCAAGCCACAGTTTGGCCACCCCTAGGCTATAAGTAGGGTTAAATACTGGATTCTGGATGCACTGCAGTGAACAGCTCTACTTTTATTAAGTGATTTTAGGAACACTGCAAGGACAAACTCCAGGGCAGCTGCCCTGTTTTTAAGCATGCAAACACCACACCCTAAACACAGCCCACTCCCAACGATAGGCTATTTATATAACACTGTTTCTCTGTTGGTCTACTCCAGGATCCTAGTAAGCTATTGTTCAGGGGAAACAAGCTGAACTAGATCCAGGCACTAGTTCAGGGATGACTCTGGCTCAGTACACAACAACGTCACACTCGCCACCCTTCTTGTCTCTTAAAATCTACGGAGTCATGGCTGTCTTGCACCTCAGATCCTCTCAATCCCAGAGACATGGACAGGGTAGCCCAGCCCCCTTTAATAATCATCCCTCACACAGAGCTATTGGGGTTGGGGCTCAATTACTGTTCCAGTCACTCACTGCCACCATTCATTCATATTTTTATTTATCCTATAATATATGTGTATAGACCGCAACACTACATTGTGTGCGTGAGTGGTTCTTTCCCTTTGACATGCAGTCCACAGGGTTAATCAAACAACACTTTTATTTATGATACAAACAAAACTCTGAAGAAACAATGTTGCACTTCATTGAACTTTTGAACTAAGGTCCTATTTCTACAACTGGGATCCTTTGATTAGAACTTCACTACTTTCAGCCTGCTCTAAGCAGCTCTTCTGCACATTTCTACTCTTGTCAGAAATCCTTGTTTTCTTCTCCTCTGCTGCTAACCTGTCATCTGCTATTTTTCAAGTCTCCTCCTCTCAACATTCTGTCAGCTCTCAGTGGTTGCTCTTGGAGAGGGGCATAACCTAGCCCAGGGGTGGTCAAACTTGCTTAATGTAAGAGCCACATAGAATAAACGTCAGATGTTTGAGAGCCGCAAGACATGAACAAATATTACACATTTTTACTGGGAAATATGCAAATTTGGTTTTTATTAACATTAAATGAGACTGCCAAAAATAATAACAAAAGTGGTAAAAGCAGATATTGATAATGATATTTATTTGTCCAATGATATTTCTTTGCTAATGATATTTAGCTTCCCCAGCCGCCCTGCCAGGAGCCGCACAATGTGTGTGAAAGAGCCGCATGCAGCTCCCAAACCACAGTTTGGCCACCCCTGACCTAGCCTGTTCATCGCACTAAGATTGCCATCCAGGTGAGGGCTAGAGATCACCCAGAATTACAACTGCTCTCCAGATGACAGAGATCAGTTCCTCTGGAGAAAATGGCTGCTTTGGAGGGTGGACTCTATGACATTACACTCTGCAGAGATTTTGTCCATCACCAGACCTCACCTCCCAAGACTCCAACCCCATATCTCCAGGAATTTCCCAACCTGGAGCTGGCAACCATAAAGAGTGGTCTTACTCACTTTTGGAGATTTTACTGGCAGACTGAAGGGGGCCTCTGGAGGTACCTTGGGTACTGCCTCTTTAGGTTCCAGGACCTTAGCCTCATCAGAGTCTTTGGATCCTTCCTTTACCCTGATGAGGACCTGGTGCCTTGGTCTGTGCATCTCCTGAACTCATTAATACTTGCAGTTTTGCCTTAGAATTAATCTTTAATTTTTGAGTTTCTTTCTTTCAAATAAATGAACCTTTAAAAGCAACTGTTGCCATTGTTCTGAACTTACCAAGAAAGCAGTAGAGTTGCATGACAAAAAGACAGTTGACTCAAGCTTATAAAGTGGGAAAGACTGAAGAAATCCTCTAGAGCAGGGGTGTCCAAACTACGGCCCGTGGGCCAACTGCGGCCCGCGGGTCAGTTTTTATTGGCCCGCAGCAAATTCTGAAAATATAATTGAATATGGCCCGCACATAGCGCTTGAGCTCAACTCTGTTGCACTTCTCAGTTTCAACACTAGATGGAGCCAGTCACAGAAAAGGTGCTTCTCCACTAAACAAAATAAAGCAAAGAAAAATATTTACCACGAGTGACCTCCACTGGGTGGGCCTCCTCCCGCTGCCCTGCGCCCTGCAGGAGCTCATCCCGCGCCTGCACCCCTACGCCACCTGCCTGGCCTACGTCAACAGCTGCCTCAACCCCTTCCTCTACGCCTTCTTCGACAGCCGCTTCCACGCCCAGTGCCTCCTCCTGCTCGGCCTGCGCAAGGCCCTCTGCGGCCAGGCCGGCTCCGTCTCCTCCACCCTCAGCGGGCAGATGCAGAAGTCTGAGGCACCCTCCCTGGGCACCAAGGTCTAGCAAGGGCCGGCAGCGCGCTTGGAGGGACGCACGCTCCCGTGCCTCCCTGCCCCTCCCTCCCCGGACTCCCCAAGGCGCAGGCTCGGCTCCACGAACTGGCGGGAGACGCATGCGGCGGGGTAGGTGACTTTGGGCTGGGCGCCCCTCCCTCCCTGGCCGCGCGCCTTCGGGTTTCCCCTCCCTGCAGCACTTGGACTTGTGGGGCTTCCCGACCGAGCCACCGAGGGCTCCGCGCTGCGTTTCCCCTGCGCCGCCGCTGGACTCTGGCTTTCCTTCTGGTGCTAGCCTCCCCGGGTACTTCGGCCACCTCCCCGGTTTCCCTCCGCGACCCGCGCTTTCGGGTAGGTCCCTGCGGCGGGCGATTCCCTTCCTTTTGTAATCAATAAACGGTGTTTGTTTGGCTGCTTCCTCAGGAAAAGAAAAAAAAAAACCTCCAGCAGGCTCATGACTTCTGTTTTATTTTCCTCGAAGGTGGGGAAGCGAGGCTCCAGGCCAGGTGGCCCCCCTCAGGTGTGTGTGTGTGGGAGATACTGCAAGGCTGCAATCGTAAAAACACTTACTAGCGAGTAAGCTCCATTGACCTTATTTACGAATTACCTCGGGGGTATGTTATGTGGTTAAGACGCTGAATGCCGATCGTTAGGTCGGTGGTTCCAGACCTTAGTGCTGCATGAGGGAGTCCTGCCAACCTAGCAGTTCGAAAGCAAGAAATTGCAAATACATAAATAGGTACCACTTCAATGGGAAGGTAACAGCTTTCCGTGCACCTCGGCCTCCAGTCATGCCGGCCACGAGATGGGCACTGCATCCCTAGAGTCGGATTTGACTGGCTTTCCAGCAAGGGAAACGTTTACCTTTACTATGTTATGTTTAGGATTGTGCACTTCAAGGTGGGGAAAGGGGTGATGAGATGAGGAGGGGTCCCTGCAGACCCACAGGATTAGATTCAAAGGGGGGGGAAATCTTCCAGAGTCTGACTTCTGCGCAAGGTTGAAACCCTGTATCCTTTAACCCCCCACACACCTTTTTCCAACTTTCACCTGCAGATTCAATATGTCACCTCTTGTGTGTGGCCCGGGCCTTTGCTTATTTTTCTGTATTTGGCCCTCACCAAAAAAACTTTGGACACCCCTGCTCTAGAGGGTGCTTAAACCTTTCTGTATACGTCAACAGCCAGTGCAGTTTGAACAAGTCTGCCTTAATTACGTACACTTTCACTTTAAAGACCCACCAGAAACTAAAAATATTGCTTGAAACAAAGAGGAATATAGTTAGGAACAAAAGCAAATTATATTTACACTGTCCTAAATGGAAGGTAGAAGACAAAGGAATTAGAAACTAGGTAGGAAAGAAGCTTCTCATGAAATGGCTACCATGTGGAGACTGCGGGAAATGTCTTTGGGTTTGGTCACACTGCCGTTTTGATTGGGATTCGCTGCTGTTTCCTTGCGCATGTCAGTTTCATGTTCACACGCGCCAATCCACCTCCCACCCCGAAGCAGGCTCACTCGCGTAATGATGCCGGGTTTTCCTGACACCAGCTGGAACCAGTGTTTTCTGGAGTCTAGCGGATGTCTTCTGCGATTTCTGGACGGCTTGCCGCTGTGACCGCGCTTTGGGGGTTTTTTTGTACCCGACCCCAGTTATGCGCATGCGTGAACAAACACTAGGAAATTTTTTCATTTATTTGCATGAACGCTCAAGCGTATATTAAACGCGTCCTCCACCCAGAAATAGGAACTCCCGTTGTCGTTTGTTATGTGGGCGGGGGGGGGCTGATAAGGCTGATATCACGTATTTCAGGTAAAGTTTCAGGTAAAGTAGTCCCTAGGTTCTTGGAACGATAGTAGTTCCGGTTCCTGCACTTCCTGTTTTCACATCTGGGAAGACAGCATGGCGGGAGTGAGAGGTGTTTCATGGAGACGAGAAGAGGTCTTGGATCTGCGCACCCTGTGGGGCGAACAGAGGGTCCAGGACACCATCCGGCAGTCTCATCGCACAATGGAGATGTATGAAGAAATTGCGAGGGGAATGACAGCGAGGGGCCATCGTTGTTCTGCAACTGAGTGCCGCAACAAGACAAAGGGACTGCGAGCTGAGTACAAGAGAGTTCTCCTCCACAATAACACCTCCGGTCATGGCAGGATCACCTGTCCCTACTATACGGAGCTTCATAATATCTTGAAAGGGGACCCAAGTGTGAAACCTCGCCGTGCGGCCGACAGCTACCAATTGCCAACCAACCCCACGCAGCCAGCCCTCAGGGCATTGGATGTCCCTTTTCCACCAGCCGAGGGATCCGAGGAGCTTTTTTCAATTGTACTGGAGCCTGTCGATGGAGGAGATCGCGGTCAGACATATGGAGGGGGTCCATCAGGTAAGAATAATCTCCACATTTTTCAATGACCTTGATCATGGCCCTTAGGTGGGTTGTCGCCACCCTCCCTGTGGCACCAGTTGGTGAGGCCTTTGTTAATTTTCCCTACAGAAAGCAGCCCTGAAATGGGCTCCAATATTCATTTGCCAGTCTAAAGCAATCCTTAACTGTTCTGTGGATTTACACACCTACCCAACTGTGTGCAGCGCGGTTACCCTGGTCTCCATGTTGGGGAGCCCTGGCAGTATTTGTCCGTCACCCATGCAAGTAGATCCCCAGCCCACCTACCTTCCTGTTGCATTGCATTATGTTAGTGGATGGGTGTTTACCGTGCTCCTCGTGAAGCATCTACGCGGAGAATGCAATGCTGACACTGTCTACCTGTGCACCTTCTCTGACCTCAAACTACATGTGTTGGTGATGTGCTTAACATGTACATACTCGTTTATGTATAGATTCCACACCTGAGGAGGATGCAGAGCAGCTGCCAGACACACAGGAAACCAGCATTGGCTCCCCAAGGGACTCTGGTAAGTCTATTTTTGTCAACGATGGCCTAGCCCGCGGGATACGAGTCACTCATTACTGTCCAGAATGTCTTGTGTTACTACTTTCAAGGATGGGCTGCCACCTAAACAGCCAGCAGAACCTAACAATCCTCACATGTTGCCATTCTATCAATTGCAGGTCCCAGTACATCTACCCCAGATGATGGAGATGAGCTGTCAAACTCTGGAGTGCAAGACACAGATGGTGAGAGTACATAACATGTATTCGGTTGATGAGGAGGTCACATTGTATTCATTTTGCTGCTTCGATTGTCCAGACAGGATGGCCGTGTGCGCCCCATTCCAACAGAAGGCCTACTGCAGATGGCAACACACAGTATAGGGAATCCACAGGGATTGTGACGGATAGGGTGGGGCTTGAGGTCAAGGAACACCCTTCCAATAAGATCCTATGAACGTGGGTGAAGCTGCACCATGCAGAATAGTCCCCACAGAATACAGGTGCCAACCTGAGTCCAAGAAGCCACTACAGGACAGACACCCCCCCTTTAATAAGTGTCCACACTTGAAGAACACTCCCAATGTACTCCTGGTGAGTAATGTCCATTGCATGTACTATGCTTCATGATGTTCTCTATTGCCCTTTTGGCAGCCGTCCCACCTATTGGTGCCCCCCCCACCACCTTTTACTGGAATCCTGCATTAATCTCATGTAACTTGAGAGGACACACACTTTTCTGCCTTATTGTCTGCAGTTTTTCAATATCAAACTTGAATTGTTTACGGTTAGGTGACCCTTACTGCAAACTCCCATACGCCATTCCAGATAAGGTTTTGCAATACATTCTGATAGGGGCTTATTGACACTAAACTGTCTCCTACAGAGCTTGACTCTGGGGCCATCATCTCTGAAATGACACCGGCAGAGTGCCTGAAACTGATTAGGGAATGGAAGAAGCGTGTTACCGCAGTGCAACGGGTGGGGGAACAGTTTCTGAAAGCTGCCGCACGTGAACAGGCAGTCTACTTAGAGGCCGCTAAATGGGAGCATGACGAACTAATGCAGGAACTTAGAGCCTCCCGACAGGAGGAGAGGGAGGCAAGGGAGTCAAGGGGAGAACTTCTTCGATCAACCTTACAGGTATTGAGCAACATAGCCAAGGCCATCACCCAGAACTCTGTCCAGGGTAGGGATGACCACTGTTGCATGTCACAGTGCTCGGAAAGGTGGTCATCTAGGGGAGACCGGCTGGGTACCTCATCACCAACAAGCTCACAGAATGAACAAGGCAAAAAACGAGATGTTGCTAGGCCCACTGTGCATCCTCACCTGAAAAAAAAGGTTCCCTTTAGCCCATGACATTTACAGCTGGTCCAAAGCCGGGACACGTCGCTGTCAGTGTTCCCTGTGAGCTGAGTTAATTTCAAATCGACCACAGTTTTTTAGCCCCCTGCTCACAGTTCGTTGTCTGTGTTCAGTGTCGGTGGCTCCACTGGTCGCCTAAATGCTAACTCGCAGCTGTGGTGCGAGTACATCCCAATGAGGATTTTTTGCTCACTGGACATCACAACTTCGAGGGAACACTGATCAGCTGCAACTCAGGTTAGGCCAGAAAGCCAGTTTTTGATGAACTGGTGCCCTGTTAGGAAATGAAGGTGCCTTAACTCGCTAAGTCATACCTGTTACTATTAACCGTTATGTTTACTGTGTTACTTTTCCACTTGGACAGCTTTATAAAGTACTGTATACTCTACCTCAGTACATAGTTATAAAAGTTTTTTGTAATGTTTTAAGTTATTTTTTCCCCAAAATATGTGCAATAATCAGTGTAGTAACAGTCTGAAATAATAAACAATAACAATAAACGTTGCATGTGCTTAACAATAATAAAGGTTCTAGGCGGTTCATTCTGGATCATCCTCTGTGGGTGATGCCTGGTGGAACTCTGTGGCGCCTGCCCGAGTAGGGTGATTAGGTGGATCACGTGTCGAACTGTATTGTGAAGGGAGAACGGATGTGGTAGATATCAGACTGCTGATAAGTCAATTGTAAATGTCAACACATTTGAGTTTAACAAACAGACTGCCACGTAACATCGCGAGTTGATGGAGTGGTCAGCCATGAGGATGCGAGTTGTGTTTAACACTTGTCAAAAGACACATTCATCGAGCCACATGTCTTGATTGCTAATGGTGGGTTCTGGTTGCTGGAAGTGAAGACCATGCAAAAAATTTTAGCAAACTCTGCATGTGCGCTCAACTTACATTGGTTATCCACCATTTCCTGGTACTCCACCAGACGTCTCTCCAGGGCGTGGCACCCTTGGCATGACCATGGCTCCTGCACTGCCGCTGGGGTGGGTAGCGATGGCTCATCCACAACTTCTGGGGTGGTGGGCGATGTTGGTGCACGGCCTATAGGAGCAACACCACAGGTGAGACCAACATCTGGACAAGCAGTCATGATTTAGGATGTCACATGAGGGTCTTACCATGTGCAGACTCTGCAGAGGATGCAATGATTATGGGTGCCAAATGGCCACCGCCCTCAGAGTCTTCCTGTGCAGGTGCACCTGTGTTGGGTAGAGTTAATACTGAGTTGAAGTTTTTAAATAACTGCACATACTTAGGAAAGACCAGTTGCTTAAGCGGGGCTGCACAAATAATGTTTACCCATTACACCAGTTTTCCATCTAAGCTGATGTCCTGTGAGCTGGCTAACTGTAAAGAGGTCTCCAGCTCACAGTGTTTTCACCCCGCTCATGATGGAGCACTCCCGAGCACTGTACTGTGGGCATTGGTGTAGCAACACACTCAATACTTCCATGCCACCACTGCATAAATAACGGGCGGAAAGTCATATGTGTCGCCTTATTGATAAGACAGTGACAATGGTGTGACTGAAAACTGACTCACATGGCGCTGGTCCCTCGCCTGGGTCTTCCCGTGTAGACTGTGGGGAAGGCGAGGAAGAATCATGAACCACTGCAACTCTTCTCCGTCTTGCCCATCCACGTCGCCGCACCCTGTGAGTATCTACGCACATTTAAGGAACATAACAGGTAATGAAATTCCAAGTACACAGTCGATAAATATCAGAAATGTCCTAGTGCACACTGATGTACATTGAATTTGAAGCACAAAGTCACATGCAGAAGTAGTCGACAAAGGAAAAGTGCATATGGACTCCGTGCAGTACTACACCTCTATGAGGAAAGACTACTAGGCAATTGGAATACGTTTACACACTTGTACAAGGTAATTGCTCTCCAGCAGTGATTATTTTGCCTTTAAGAATGCTTAAAAAACAATGATCATGTGTGCCACCTTGACTGTGCAGGTACGTGTTCATATTGTTGATTTGCGCTCTAAGGCAGGAAAACATCTAGGCGTGGGGTGAAACGGGTTGATGTACTTACAGGGGTGACGCCTACATGTCCAACTAGGCCTCCCTGCCTGCTCCCACAAACGTGCCAATACGTGAAAGCGGGGAGGACGATTCCTGGAGGGTGGGAAACCTTCCCAGTCTTCAAGGGCATCAAAAAACGCACCCTTGTCCCTCTTGAACTTTGCCCTACATTGGGCAGCAGTTCTATCTATCCCCTCACTGGAGAGGGCCCTAGAGACCTCCTGAAATATGGAGAATGTCTCAAGGTGGGTGCTGGGCATCACCCTGGGTCCAGCCTCCATTTCATGAAGGAGCACCAGCATTCTCTCCACTTCCTCATCCAACCAGTACACACCCAAGGATGATGCCATTCTGTTTCGATTTTTAACGCTTGGGCGTTTGCACTACAAAGCGTATACAATAGGGGGCTGAAACAGAGCATACCGTTTTTCTAAAAGTTTAACGCTTGGGCGCTTGCACCGCCAAGCGTATACAATAGGGGGCTTTGAAATGGAGCATACCATTTTGTGTTCGTGCTTCCTGCGTGGGTTTTCTTTTTCCTATTTTGAATCACACGAGGACGGCAATTCAGGCACGGTATTGGCTATTGTGGGCCACCAAGAACTACAGCGAAATGCATCCTGAATAGGGTTGCGAGCTGTCGAGCCTTCAGTCGCAGTTGAGGCATAACCCCCCCACACCCCGTTCAATTCTTCCTGGATTCCGCTTTCCCAGTCCCCCAAAAGATCTCCCTGCACAGGCAGCAAAATGCAAAGGAGGCTGCTCAAAGGCAGGAAATGCCACTCGCAGAATACGACATGTCCTTTACATATCCTGTTCCTTTCAATCCTCTTTCATTTTTCGAGCAATCTTATCTGAAGGCTGTGCTGCCTGATGTGCACTCTTCCCACCCACCCCCACGCCCAGCCGCCGCGTGTCTGCGTGTTCTGTCATGAACACAGGCCACTGACATGAGACCACCTCAAACACTAATGTCATGAAGCACAGCTTGTTGGCGGGGGGAGGAGCTGAAACCACTGCTGGGATAAGGGATATGGCTACCAACCTCCAGGAGACACCTGGAATCCTCCAATAAATTTTCCTTTTTCAGAACTGAAGAGATCTGTTGCTTTGGAGGAAATGGCGGCTTCAGACAGTGGCATCACGTCTTTGGTAATCTCCCTGGCATACAGAATTCTACCATGTAGATCAGTTACCATGTAATCAGTTTACCACAGCTATGGTTTTGAAGCATGATTTTGAATTATAACCAATCATTAAATGTCGTTTAACAGTTTGTGTATTTTTCTTCTGCTGCCTGGTATTGGTTCTTATTGAAGCCACTAGCATTGCCATAAACCCTTAAGTCACAGTATATACTAGGAATACGTGCAAATGCTTTCAATCCTTCTGCTTCTAAAAGTGGGCTTCCATGGGGTGCTCAGAGGGAGTGTGCCATGTACGGCATTCGTTCTGGGTGGCCAAGCTCAGTGCCAACCATGGCAGTCTTGGTTCCTCCACAAACAAATACTAGTTACTTCAAAAAACAGACAGGTACTCATTTAGAATTTTGGGTACCATAATCTTGGGAACTGTTCCCTCAGCTGCCTTTCACTTTTTTGTTATGCTCTTGCTCACTGATGAACGATTTCTCCAGAGCAAAAGAATTAAAGCAGCAACCCAATGGTCCAATCTATAATGTACTGCCACTAGCTCAAAACTGAAAAAGTATTCCAAGACCACTCTGATTAGGCAACAATGACCATGGGGCTAGGTGATATAAGGTGCATGTTACCACCCCACTGTCAACATTTTTGACCGAAGCGTGATGACAGCAAACCACAGTAGTGTCCAGGTAGTGCATGATCATTGAACAATATGAATACACAGTCATTACAAACAAGCAATTTTATTTTAAACACAAGAATGAAATGACAGGTGCATGACCACTGCTGGGTAAGTACAGTTAATGCAGTATTTGCGGGTAGAGTACAGGTAAATGTTGCAAACTGGAGAAGCATTTAACAGTGAAGTCATTGGTGCGCACGCTGCCGGAGCAGCCACTGCGTTATCGCTGCTCTGACAGCCTGCCCCTCCCTTTTGTGCCTGTCATCTGCAACTCGCGGATTTTCATTTTGAAATGGAGGAGCATCATTATGTGCTGAAGTAGTCACTTCCTCAACTTTTGGTTCTATCCCATGGCCACATTCCTCACAAATGTTGTGCAGAATGGTGCATGCACATATAATAGGTACCACATTCTCCTCCTGAATAGGCAACTTCAGTGACAGGCAACGCCACCTGGCCTTCAACCGGCCAAAGGTACGTTCCACAATGTTCCGTGCTCGACAGTGTACTTTATTGAAGGCAGCTTGCTCACGACTTAGAGTTCCTGTATAGGGAGTAATAAGCCATCTCCTAATTGGGTAGGCCGCATCCCCCAGTATTAGGGGAGGAATCGACACCCCCTCCAGAGTGATTGTGGGGTTACCTGGAACAAATAGACCAGCGTCCATTGCTATAAACAAGTTTGAGGAACAGAAGACATAAGCGTCATGATTTTCCCACTGTGCCCCACACGAACATTTATGAAGCGTCTGAGATGATCCACCGTTCCCTGAAGAAGCATAGAGAAGAAACCCTTCCTGCTAATGTACTCCCCAGACTGGCGAACGGGTGCACGAATTTGAATATGGCAGCCATCAATTGCTCCAATGCAGTGAGGGAAGCCAATTTCAGCAAAACCGTTCATAGCCTACAAATGTGGGAAAAGGGAAATAATGTAGTCAGTGGAAATGTCATGGGAGAGTGCATTGTCCCTCACAGCCACTTAGTATACAGTCACCTTCACCTAGCTCCCAACTTCTCCTCTAAATGAGCACCCACCCCTAAGCAGTTCCCAGAAAACAGTCAACGGGCTGAACACCAATTAACCATGTTATAGGGTTTTTACGGAATCTCCCTTCTTCCCGTCACCTTTGTGCATCCTGCAAAGGAAACATCAGCAGGAGGCCCATATTGAGCCATGAATCAACAGCACCTAACTGAACCGTCTTGTTGGAGGGTATGCAAGCAGTTCCGCCAATAATCACTTCTCAAGGGAAAAACCTCACCTGTGTACTGTGATCATTCCCACTTACCATTCCTGTTGGTCCTGGGCAGATGATGGTACTCAAGAGCTCCAGTTTCATGGCCAGACAAACCTCCACAACGATGCCAGCAACTGTTGAACGTGCCAGGCCAAACTGGTGCCCGACCACCCTATAACAGTTATTGTTTGCAAGCCACCAAATGGTAATGGCTACATGCTCCTCAATGGGGATAGGTGACCTCAAGGTTGTACCTTGGAGCTCGAACCGATCACGGAGAGACTCCACCAACCAGTGGAAGGTGGCACGAGTCATTCTGAAATTCTCCAGTCACTGCTCATCATCCCAGATTTTCAGAACAAATGAGTGCCACCACTCTGTTGAGCGAGGGTAGACCCATCAACAGCGATACCCCACGGTCTCAGCCAGGCTAATAAGCAAAGACCTCGCATGTGCGCTTTTTCGCTGGTATATGTGCTTTCTTTTACGAAAGCGGTGACAAAGAAGAGCCCTCTTACATATTGTGCGCAATTCTTCTTCCTCTTCCATGACCATGATAAGTGTTCTCAATGCGATCAAAAGTAGGGTCCAAAGACTGTTTTCAGTTGCCATGCTGTACACAGCACAATGGACGCGGCAATGGACAGCACAGTGGACGCGGAAATAGCAGGGAAACAAAGGGGGGAGATTCTCTGGTGCACGACGGCTGGCGGAGGAACACTAAGCAGAAGGTAGTGGAGGAAAAATAAGCGGTGATTTGGCCATGCGCAAAGCGTTACAAGTGCATGCGCGATGCAGGGGTTTTTTTAAAAAAAGGCGCCACTGCAAGGGGCGGTGCGACAGTGTGATCAGCAGATCTCGCAATTAAAGCAGTAGAGAGAGGACCAGTGTAAACGGCCTCACCCAGAACAAACAGTTGCGGATAAAACTACAGCGGGAGTCACAGCGCGAAAGAGGTCAGTGTGACCAAACCCTCAGTGACAGCGTCTCCAAATGGTGAACTGATTTGCCCTGCAGATTAGCCCTGTGTTGATTTGTCTCCACACTGCCACAAGTCATTGCCAAGAATGTTGGCAGGAAGAGGCAGGTGGTGGTGAACGGTACTCACAAAATGGCTGACTGCATATAACAACTTCCATATAGCAACTTTTTTCACCAGGATATTAAAAGCATCAGGGAAACCCTTAAGTTTTAGAATCTGCCTTTTTGTGTCTTTGAAAATAAATTGATCTAATAGTCTAGGTATAGGCAGAGATGGCATCTTCCCTTCTAATATTCCTAACTGAAGCAACTGTTTCTAGACTTGATATAAAAACATTGTCCATAGTGTGTTCTGCAATTACTGTTGGTCAGCTGTTGTTGAGAATAGGATAGTCCTGTGATGATCACGTGGGATACAGTGTGGTGCTACAGATGTGTTTCAGGAAAGCTCCTGAAACCGCTGGCTTCTTTGATCTACCGCCGGGGTCTTTGGGCTCTCCGAGACCCCACTCCCTCTTCAGGAAGAGGGAGGAACGCAAGAGGCTTGATTCAGGGCTCCCGCAGCTGCGGCCATGGCCAGGTGTGCACCCTGGATTGCCTCCAATGCCAGGACAAAGAAGAAAGCCCATTGCAATGGGTTCCAAGCTGTCGCTTCCCAGAAGGGGTGTGTGTTAGAAACCCTGCCTGTATGAGCACACTGGTACGTGAGTAACTCTGTAACTGCAACAACAGAGAAAAACTACAAAAGTATAGCTCACTTTCTAACCTGTAAGAACTTTGGTGAAGCGGAGGTGGGAGGTCCCCCCCAACTCTTTAAAAAGCGGCAAGCAACAGGTGTTTTAATGGGAGACTTGCTGATTTAATGGTGGGCACTTGAGGGACGTTCTGTCTTGTCTGATTGAAAGCCAACACCCCAGCTATTTCAACGTGCTCAATTTTTTTGGTGAAATAAAAAGGAGATTTCAGCGGTTTTTTCTCTCTTCGTTCTTTTCCTCCTCAGCTGCAGGTTCATCTCTGCGGAAGGCTGGGAAAAAGCCAGGGCTATTTAGCTTCTAACTGGCTTCATTAACTTCCTGATTGTTTTGAGCAGAGGTCAGTACCCTGGTGATTACTAGCATACTAACTTATAAGCAGTAAGTAATAAACAATACCTAAATAAAAGGTTTTTTCTCTTGAATTACGTGGAGCAGAAGAAATGGAGGACTTGTTGGCACTTTCCATATAAGGAAAGAGGAAATTAACTGGTGACAGCCAGTGTGTTGCATTGCTGTGGTTTTGCCTTAGAACTGAGGAAAGTATTTGTTTATGTTATTAAGTACACTGTGTTCCAAAATAGCTGAGAAATAAGTAAGCTTTGTGAGGAGGGGGAAGACAAAACACTGTGATTATCTGGGTTTTTTCCCCCGTTTTCTTTTTGTACTGCTTGGGAGTGTTTTTTCTTTTAGGTGAAGCCTTTTCTGAGGCAGGACAAAGGAATTAAAGATGGCTGGAACCAATAGACCAACTAAAGTGCCAGCAACTTCACTGGAGATACCCAGATCAGTTGCAGCTGCTGTCTCAACTCCACAACCCAAGGAGTTATAAGCCTTAATTAAAGAAACCATCAAAGGTTCAACTCTCGAAGCCATCGATCCCATCAAAGAAGCAATGAAAGAAATGACACAACAATTTACTATTCAGATGCAAAGGCAAATAGCAGACAATACACAAAAATTAATGGAAATAAGTAAAACAACTGAAAAGGTAGATACCAGAATGAAAGAAATGAAGAGTAAACTTCAAGCAACCGATTCTAAACAAACACAGCTGGAACAAGATGTGATTAGGCTTCAAGTGCATAAAGCATTCTATGTTTTAAGGTTCCAGAATATCCCAGAAGAATGAGAAAACATAAGAAATAAAATGGCTGTATGTTTGGCAAATTATATGGGAGTGGAAGAACCCGAGAAAGTATTAGAAGAACCGGACACAGTTTACAGAATGAACTCGGCTTTTGCCCAAAAATCAACTGCCCAGAGAAGTACATGTTAGATTCCATAAAAGAATATTCAGAGATGAAATTTTAAAGACTTCAAACAAGAAACCACTGATGCTTGATAGTAATGAAATAAAGGTCCTGAAAGAGGTGCCATGGAGAGTCAGAGATTGAGGCCGATAATATTTCTAACTTACAGCTGTTCTAAGGAAAAATGATATACAGTATAGATGGCTTTTGCCTGAAGTCTTAATCTTTTTGTACAGAGGTAAGAGACAAAGAATCACATCTACATTTAAGGCAGAGGATCTTCTGGAAAAGAATGGATCGGATCTCCAAACTGAAGAAATGGGCTCCGAGAGAGAAGAGGAGGAAGAAGAAAGTGACCTCCCCCAAGGAGCTACAGGGACTTCAGTAGTACCCAAAGAAGACTTAAAGAAATCTAAACACTTTAAGACTATGCCACCACTCACAAGGAAACAATTAAGAGAAAACCTGGAAGCACAAGCCGAAAATCAAGATGGATAAAAATAAAGGTAAACTGAGATTGGTTTTGATAAACATTAATGGATTGAACTCACCCCAGAAAAGAAGATGGACTAATTCCAACAATTAAAAAAAGTAATTTTGATATTATTTGTTTACAAGAGTTGCATATTAAAGAAGCAGATCAGAAACATCTCCAAAACCCGAAGCTAGGTAGAGCATTTATTGCTTCTGATATAAAGAAAAAGAAAAGAGGTGTGGTGACATATGTAAAAGAATATCTCCAGCCAGAAATGGTGTACACATCTCAAGATGGACGAATTTTAATGGTTCAGATACAAAGACAAACAAAAAAACTCTCCTTGTAAATATCTACACACCAAATCATCATCAAGAAATTTTTTATAAAACTCTACAAGAAATGATGGCAAAACAAGAATAACAGGAGACTTGTATAATTGGAGACTTTAATGCAGTGTTTGAGGGAAGCCATGACAGAAAGAGTTTGAAGAAAACAAAAAGGAAAAGAAAACATGAATTACCATCATCATTTTAACCACTTAATGGAAGAGAACAAATGTATAGATGCATGCAATTCCAGGAATCCACATAAGAGAGATTAGACTTTTTATTCAATGAGGCATAAATCCTGGTCAAGGATTGATATGTGTTGGATCTCGGCCACTATGGCAAATAAATATTAGAAGCAGAAATACAGCCACAGACATTCGCTGACCATAATCCCATTACTTTAGAACTTCCAGATGCTCCTAAAAGAAGTAGATGGAAACTAAATATTACAATTTTAAGAAATGAAAAATTTGTAAAGAACTCTAAGGCAGAATTTCAAGCATTTTTTGAAAGAAATATACAACCAGAGATGTCTATAAATACAGTTTGGGATACATTCAAGGCTTTTGTGATAGGATGGATGATAAAAGAAACTTCTTAGAGGAAAAAATAGAGAACTGGAAATTATTTCTGATTACAAAAACAGGAAGAAAACGTAAAACAAAATTTAAAGAATGTACAAGGAAGGATTAAGCTTAAACAATTACAACTTCAAAGGAATTGTCCTTTAACTCAAGAAATGGCAAGGAAGATAAAGTATGCTAAACAAAACTACTTTGAAAATGCAAACAAACCGACCCGATGGTTAGCATCCAAAATACGTAAGCAGTGTGAGGAAAGATTTATAAGCACTCTCAGAAATGGAAAAGGGGAGGACAAAAATAAGCTAGAAGATTTAAAGATAATTGTGGAACAATTTTATAAAAAATTATATAAGGGAACAGAAATACCCCAAGAACAAATTAGAGAATACTTAATGAAATACAATCCAAAAATTTTCACAGAAGAACAGAGAAGAATATTAAATAAACCAATTTCCATGGCGGAAGTAGTAGAAGCCTTTAAAAAACAAAAGAAGAATAAGTCACCCAGGCCGGATGGGCTCCCAGCAGAATTCTATCATGTCTTCGAAGATCAACTGATTTACCCATTGAAGGAAATATGTCAAAATGTAACATCTCAGCATAAAATCCTGGATTCCTGGAATGAGGTGATAATATCGCTTATATATAAACAAGGCCTAGATGGGAAAGAGATTAAAAATTATAGACCTATTTCATTGTTAAATGTAGATTATAAAATATTTGCGTCCATTTTTGCAACAAGAATGAATAAAGTGCTTGTACAAACTATACATAAAGATCAAGCAGGTTTCTTCCTAAGAAACAACTTAGAAATAACATGAGGATAATCTTAAATACCTTGGAGTATTATGAAGAAGAAGAAGAGTTTGGATTTACACCCCGCCCTTCACTACCCAAAGGCGTCTCAGAGCGGCTTACAAACTCCTTTCCCTTCCCCTCCCCACAACAGACGCCCTGTGAGGTAGGTGGGGCTGAGAGAACTTCTGACAGAAACTGTCCTTGAGAGAACAGCTGTGCCAGAGCTTGTGATTGACCCAAGGTCACATCAGCAGGTGCAAGTGGAGGAGTGGGGAATCAAACCCGGTTCTCCCAGATTAGAGTCCACGCACTGAACCACTACACCAAACTGACTCTCACACCTGGAAAAACAAATGGCTTTAATCTTTTTAGAAGCAGAGAAGGCTTTTTACAATGTTAATTGGAAATTCTTGAAAGAGTTGTAGAAATATTCAGAAGTGGGAGAAGAATTTAGCAAAATGATTGAAGCTATTTACACGAAACAGCAGGCAAAGACATTAATTGAGATTCAACACAAAAATTGAAATCTCAAAAAGGGACAAGACAAGGTTGTCCACTCTCACCTTTGTTATTTATTTTTGGACTTGAAACTATAAATGATGTAATTAGAGTTGAAAAACAAATTAGAGGACTTACAATATGAGAAGTTTAAACTCTTAGCCTTTGTGGATGATTTGGCGTTTATTTTGGAGGACCCTTTAGACTCAATAGAGACTTTGTTATTGAGACTACAGGAATATGGAGCAGTAGCTGGACTAAAAGTTAATAAAAACAAGACAAAGATACTGGTAAAAAACATGACAGAGCCACAAGCATGACTTTTGCAGGAAATTTCAGGACTGGAAACTTGAAAGAAGATCAAATATCTTGGGATAAATCTGACAAACAAATGCAGTTCTTTGATGGAAAATAATTATATGGAATGACTGAAAACAATAAAACAAGATTTAAATAAATGGAAGAACCTTCAAATTTCTTTTATGCTACCATTAAAATGATGTTTTTATTCCAATCTATTCCAGTCCTTCAGAACCAAAAATTCTTCAAAGATGTGGAGAAACTGCTGAGACAGTTTATCTGTCAAGGAAAGAGACCAAGAATAAAGCTTAAAGCGTTACAGGACTCAAAAGAAAAGGCTGGCTTTGGCTTGTATTATAAAGCGGCAGCATTGGCTTGGATTAAAGATTGGATTACATTGGATAACCAAAGGCTCCTGAAACTAGAAGGGCATGATATGCAACTAGGTTGGCATGCCTTTTTATGATATGGGAAAGTAGGTTCACATAAATATTTTAACCAACATTGGTTAAGGGCTTCATTGATGAAAGTTTGGGAACCGATTAAGAAACAATTTTACGCTAAGATCTCGAAACTGGTAGCACCTTTGGAAGCATTCACAAATCCA
Organism: Gekko gecko; assembly: GCA_029375565.1. Classification (NCBI taxonomy): domain Eukaryota; kingdom Metazoa; phylum Chordata; class Lepidosauria; order Squamata; family Gekkonidae; genus Gekko; species Gekko gecko. Next base: position 219,811,896 of record JAPDNY010000001.1, read on the forward strand.
ACATGCAATCAGGAGAACTGGTTAGAAGATATCATGACTTATTGGACCCTAACTTTAACTTAAAACTTCCCATGAAACTGAATTGGTGGCAAAAAGTTCAGATTGAATCAAGATACACTAAAGATAAAGCAATTGGTTTCTATGAGAACTGGTTAGAAATAGATAAGTTAATGCTTTCCACTGAACAGAATTTTATAAAGAAAATGTATGCTTTGCTATTAGACTATAAAATGCATGATGAAAGTGTTAAAAATCTTATGATACAATGGGCGCAAAATCTGGGTCATAATTTCAGCTAGATCAATGGTCTAAATTATGGAAAAAAATATTAAGATAACAAAATCAATTGCATTTAAAGAAAACATTTATAAGATATTTTACAGATGATATACAACACCCGAGAAATTAGCCAAATTTGATACAAAATGTTCAGATAAATGTTGGAAATGTGAAAGTAAAGGGTACATTTTATCATATGTGGTGGTTATGCAAGAGAGCTAAAAAATACTGGATATGGATACACAAATTATTACAGAGTATATTGAAATGTAAAGTACCTTTTACTCCAGAAATATTATTGTTGAATATTCTGCCTGATGACTTTAAAAGAGAAGACTTTTATCTTGTATTGTATATTACGACTTCTGCTAGAATACTGTATGCTAGGTATTGGAGGAGCCAGGACATGCCGAGTAGAGAAGAGCTTATTAACAAAATACTAGAAGCAGCGGAGATGGACAAGCTTACTTTATTATTGAAGGATCACACGGGAAAGACTTTTGAAAATACATGGACAAGATTTTATAGATGGTATGAGAATTATATCTCCAGGATGACAAGATACACAAGCTAATTGAAATAATGGTGATGATTGTACACACAAATAGTTGCAAAAGCGTTTACAAAATTAATTTCCGTTGTAAGGTATAAGCATAAAATGATATATAGATGGCCATAAACTACCTGTACTTATAATGTACCCCCAATTTTATGTTAGTGTGGATGTGTGTTATGTTTGTCTTATATGTATGTTGTAGAAAATAAAAAACTTTCTTAAAAAAAAGATAGTCCTGTGATTGTTATGGAAGGCAGGAAGTGCTAGCCTCTTAAATATATGTTGAAGTTCCCAGAACAGTTAAGCTAGGCTACCTTGACACAATGTCCAGGACCAGCCCATGTTGGTTGTGCTGTGTGGTTGCTAGTACTGATTTTGCTATCTGTCTTGTGTGCCCATCACTAATAAAAATGAACTACATTACACTTAACTAAGTCTAAAAGATAAAAGTATAGCAGTGTGTAACCAATTGTTTATGGTTTTACAGTGGTATACTGACTGAGTTGTTCATTGCCTTAAGCATATTTGAAAAGGAGGTTATATATATTTTAGAAAAGACAAGATATATTGAAGAAATATTAATACTGATTTGGTTTACAAAAGTACAGGACTAACAAGAAAAATGATAATCAAAAGAGCAAACATAAAGTAGAAAACACGAATGTGTGATTTCACTAGTGTACAGTATTCCCAACAGGTGGAAATAGATTGGAAGTTTTTTTCTAAAAGGTGAAGTTCCATGTTAAATACAAACATGCAGATTGCTGAGTAAATGCATTCTAGTTATATTCTTCACATGGCTTTGGTAGGGACACTTAAAATTCATTTGGTCTGTAGTTCAAAACACATTTTAAAGGAAAGTAGTGAGAGATTATTTTGTAGTTATTGTAATATGCCATAAAATGTTGTGGATGTTTCACAAAATCATCAGTAAACTCTAACAACCATCTTTTAAAGATGTTCAAATTGTATTCGTGGATTAGTAGTGGACAATGATGATTACTTTATTGAAAATGTTTTCTAGCAGGAAGCAAAAAGTTCTCATCACAGATTTATTCCTGCATCTCTGGAAAGGTTATATTTAGTGCATTCATACCATCTGCTTTGAGAACATTGAGGTCTGAATGTCTTTATTTTGGAAGACTGGATGGAATAAGCCTTTTAAATTTTGCATCTGCACTGGTACATTATTCTGCTTCAGGTTTTGCTAGTGCTTCAGGTATTTGGGCTATAACTTGATTCAGATCAGAAAAAGAACATTAATTGAAAACAAGCTGTTCTGGCATCCATATTTACAAAGTCACTTATCCTCAGAGCTCTCTTATTAATCTTCTACCTTCTGGGTGCCACAATCCACACCACATTCTGTCTATTGCAGATCTCTGTACACTTCAGCACTATCAGTATGCTTAGTACAACTGTAAAATTTGCTATGGGGATGAAGCCATGAACACCCAGAATTCTTCACGAGATTTCTTTTAAACTTGAGGAAATGTTTTGGTTTGATATTTATTTACCTTTGTCACTAACTGAAGATAACTGTAACATATTTTGAATTCAAGAACACTGCTGTATTATTTTGTGCTTACTTCTAATAGAGGAATAAGGGTGCTGGAGACTTGAGAGTCCCTTGGACTGCAAGGAGACCGAATCAGTCAATCCTTAAAGAAATCAACCCTAACTGTTCCCTAGAAGGCCAGATACTGAAGCTGAAGCTCAAATACTTTGACCACCAAATGAGAAGGGAGCACTCACTATAGAAGACCCTGATGCTGGGAAAGATTGAAGGTCAAAGAAGAAGGGGACAGCAAAGGATGAGATGGTTAGACAGTGTTATCGAGGCAACAAACAAGAAATCAAGAAAACTCCGGAGCATGACAGAAGATAGGAGAGCCTGGCATTATGTGGTCCATGGGGTCGTGAAGAGCTGGATTCAACTGTGTGACTGAACAACAACAAACTTCCTTGGCTAGTATTATCTTGGAATCTCAGCTTGCTTACAGAATTGGTGGCCTGCAGCACTGGCTGTAGACATATTACAATTCTTTGCAGTTACTCCACCCTGAGCTCATTTAAGTTATGAATCACATCCATTCCCAGCACTGAGTGAACATGTATCCATGTTGTGGATTCACAGCTGAATTCACATAATGTATATGGATGGATTTTGCTCTAGCAGGGGAATATATGCATAAAGACTGTTTCCATGTGTGGATCTTCCCTGTTTGCCTGTGGAGGGCTGTTCCTGTCCTGCAGAACTTCTTCATATGTACATTGCCTTTGTGATCAATGCTCCTTCTAAGCTGTGGAGTCTTATGAGCAAAAATTCTACTTTGTGAGCTACTGGCATTACAGTTGTGACTGAATTATTTGGATGCTGCATAAATTAGTTTGCTCTGGAGCCATCCTTCCTGAGCTAAGACAAAAATGTGTGAGCTGGAGGCTAAAAAACTGTGAGCTAGCTCACACTAATTCAGCTTAGAGGGAACACTGTTTGTGATATAGTTGGTGATACTGTTGGATTAAAATCAGGGAGAAGCATGTCATGAACTCACTTGATAACCTTAGGCCCATCATGATCTCTCAGCCTAAACCTCTGAGCATAAAATTGCAGAGGAGTGGGTGTGAAGGACACCTAAGAAAATCCTGGATGCTAGTTCCTATAGATACGTCAGAGCTGGTTGAGCACAATATTTGTCTCATATCGTGTTTACCTAATTTTTAAAGATTTGTTGAGAAGGGCCTAATGAACATTTGTACATAGCAACTGTAATATCTGAAAGATGGAAGTCATAACATAGATACAGCACATTAATACACGGGTATTATGAGTCACTTCACCACCTCAGCTATAAAGATCAAATCAAAACAAATAACAGCAGCATAAGGGGAGGCCAAATTGTTTTATTTAATTTTTAAAAAATTTGCAATTATCTCTGGGCAAATCTCAAATGTGTCTTTTGAGAAGGAATTGAATTTAACACTAAATACTGTTCCAAACAGATTCACATTTTTATGAAAGCTTCAATGAAGTATTGTGCCACAGACTGTGAAACCTCTCAGTAGTGCCTTAGTACTTTGTTTTCACATTGCCATTTCAACCTTGAGATGAAAGCTTTTCTCGATTTTAAAATTTCATTACCTTGTGCAAACATTGTCAAGTCTTCCATGTGTTAAGCCCACATTACAAGTTGTCCATCACTATATACAAAATCATCTGCCTCATGGACAGTATAAAATACATCCTTTCATATACAATATTTACACAACCATAAAGAAATAAAGAGTACAAGTTTGTGATTTTAAGACATGACAGTCTTTTTGCACTTCATGTTGCAACAAGGCAGGTTTCAAATTTCTATTATGTTCTTGCTTATCCATACGCTATGCTTGAATTTTTAAAAGAGTTTTTAGATGGACTACCATCATCTCCCTATTTTGGTCAGAATAGTGGACAGTGCTTCCTATCCAGTGACTAGGAGGTTTTGAAAGGACACTGGGTGAAGGAGATTCACTAGATTCTGCCCCACCATAATTTTCTTTTTGGTTCTCTTCCATCAGAAGGATGGGTTTCCTTGATTTCATGTTTTTGCTGTTTTCTGTGTTTTTAAGGTTTTTTCTCCTGCTTTTTAATGAGCTCAGCTGATACAGACTCTTGCCAAAAGTTATTTTCACCTTTTTTTGCAGGTAGAATCTTGTTCGGTTGTAAATTACATTTGCTCCTCTGTCTGTTAATTTTTGATTGTTCACACAGGTGTAGACTATGAACAGACTAATTGTATGGAATGGTAGCTTTCTCAGATTTTCCCATCTTGTTTTTCAACAACTGTAAAGATAAGAGATGATATCATAAATACATTTACCACTGACATGTCTAAAAATCCCATTACTAGGTCAATACTGGAAGATCTCTGGCCCATCTAGCTCAGCAAGCAGAACACATTAATGCTTTAACATATTTCTGAAAGATCAAGGGGTCATCAGGTTCAAACAGATGTAATTCGGGATTTCTTTATTAGGCTATGCAGTTTATAAACAACTGCTGGGGAAACGTTTTGTAAATCACTGACAAATCACACATTCTGGAGCAGCCTATTAAAACCCAGGGATCCTACTGGGATTTCTCCAGAATAAACAACTGATGGGCTCCCGTGAGCAACACTCCTTGGCTCACAAGCATATTCTGGGAGGGGGGGCATTTAAAAGACGTTACCCAAACAAGCCCTTTCATCTCGGGCATACTACAGGATACTCTGGAGAACTACAAAGGCATGAATGTGAAACCTCTGTCTTCTCTCTAGCTTTTACTAAATATCTGCCTCCGGACTCAATAAAAGTGGGACCAAAGGCGGCCTCCAGGAATCTCCTAACCCATCAACATTCTCTTCCCCACCCACCCCGTCCATTGGGCGCGGCGGCGCCATCAAATCTCTTCCCCCCGCACCGTAGCCAATGAGCTAAATCTGGCTGTTGCTGGGCGCAGCCGCTGAAGCTAATTGGTGGAGCTTCTCAGTCTATCTGCGCATGCAGAATCTCACTTCGGCCCCTCTCGGGAAACACAACGGACGTAACGGAAGCTTCCTCCCCCTCCCCGACCATCCCCTCCTGGAAGGGAAACAACGGCTGGCCTTCTCAGTTCGGTCCCGCCCCCCGCCCCGTATTTTCTCATCTCTTTACTGAAAGGTTTGCTGACAGGCACTGATCTCGGGGAAGCGGTCAGCGCTTCCTCAGTCAGGCCCGCTTCGAGATCAGGCTCTGCTGAGGCTGTGGGGATTTCGTTGGGGCTGTGCGTCCACTGCCTGGTGTTTCTTCGCCCCATGCCGGCGCGATGTTGTTGGTGCTGTTGGTAACGACTCTGGGAGAGGCTGGAGGAGGTGGACCGTATTTTCCCCCTCCTTCGCCTCACTCTTCAGCACCGGCCTGGGGCTCCCACCTGGTCCCACCAGACAGCAGCTGGATTGGTGGCCTTCGCCGCTGGTGTCTGCCCGCATAAGGCACTGTAGTTAGAAACGTGGGAAACTGCCGGGGGTCCTCGGTGCCGGCTGAGATCCAGAGCAGGAAGGGTGAAGGCGCGGTGGTCGACACCATAGCGAAGGGGTAGAGGTCGTGTCTTGGCAAGCAGGGTGAGGAGGCCAAGATAGAACAGCCAGGGGTGCGCTTGCGGAGCGTCCGGGTGGACTGGAGGAGGCTGCAATGGTTAAGCCATCAGATACACTGCTAGAAGAATATGGCGGGGGAATGGAGAAAATCGCCGCAACGCCCTACTGTTGTTACCGGAGAAGGCCGCTCCCCCTTCCAGTGGCCTACCAATCAGTACCAAAGGATTGCGTAGAGACCGTCCTCTTTCTTGCAGCCCTGCATTTAATTCAGACCTTGTGCCTTGATTGCACCCGTTCGCCCAATCAAGGCAGAAACAAATACAGTTAGGGCACGCCCTCCTTTCTACTTGGTCAACGACTAGAGGGAGGGCGGGCGGAGAACTTCTGCCCCGGGCAGTTTCCAGTCGAAGTAGATACTTTGGTGTTTGCTAGGCATGGTAATGTCTTCTGGCTGGTTGATTAGAAAGCGGGGACAGCCTTCTTCCACTCAGGGGCACTTATTTATCCAGCCAGGCACGACAAGAGATTGTAGAAGTTCCTTGGTAAACTATGGCTGAGGCTGCAGCCTTAATGGCGGTCCGGGGTGGGGGGGAGCTGGAGGCCCCAAGATTCACTGAGGAGCAACCAGTGGTCCCAGACCTTGAGGGGACCATGCAGCAGGACAGCAGCTTGGTGGCCAGCAATCAGCAGATCTTGCTCAGTTCCCCCTCAGGCTGCCTGATCCCAGCAGTTGACCCGCAGACATTGCAGGACTTGGGGGCTCTTGCAGTTCAAGTAGCGGTGCAGGTGGACCGAGCTGTTGCAAGGCATGCATGGCTGCTTGCAGGCCCTGGCAGCTCTCAGCGGGCTATATCCAGACCTACAGGGACAGTGTGGAGACCTTAGGTGAGGCTGTGGACAGGAGCATTGGCTCCATGTGCAGGCTGATAGCTCGCTGTGAAGAGCTGGACCAGGAGCTGAAGCCCATCCGGGACCTGGCTAAGTGCATCTGGGATTTGAAGAGCGCACTGGAGAGACTGGAAGGTCTTTGCAAGAAGCTGGGCTGCTGCCTCCTCCTATTCCTTTCAGAACTTGGGAGTCTGTGGGCCAATCTGCATTTAGTATTTGCTCAGTTGTTTTACCAAACCCACACTGGAACAGAAAAAGATGTACTTCAAAACCACATTCAGTTACCGGGGCGAACACTGTACTGACTGCAGTCACCCCCAAATGGCCATAAAACGGCCATAAATCTATGCAGACAGCCACCATAAAACCAGAGATCAAACAAAGAGAAAGCAGCATGCAGTCTGGACACTACCATAAAATGCGACAATCAAAGTGAAGGTGGCATGCAATGTAGATGGGAATTTATGTTTCAGTGTGGGTTTGGTAAGACAGTGGAGCAAATGCTAGATGCAGATTGGGCCTGTAGCTCAAAAGAGCAAGCTGATCTCTAACCCACAGCTTTTTCTCCAAGGATCGCTTTGAATCACTGAGCCTTCAAGGCACTTAGCTGTTTTCTGTGATGATCTCAGGGCACTGTCTGTAACCAGGTTTTTTGCTTTAAATTGTGTGTAAAGTAATTTGTGCCACTTTAATAAAGCAGTCTTTCTCTTCTGGAAGCCTTTCTTCTTAACCACAAAGCCTGCTTTGGACTCCTGACGCAACTTTCTTTACCTGTGTTTAGTTGTGTTGCTCTTATTTTCTGAAGGCCCTTGTACGGCCCCTTCATACATTTTCATAATGCAGACAGTCTCCATAGCTTGGATATATAAATTCTTGAAAGATGAGCAAGGGTGGTAGAATCATTGGGAGGGGGCACTTTAAAATCCTGCACAGTAGCCCGCACATGGGCTTTTACAAGGTGTTTGATCAGAACATAAGTGTTTAGGGTTATGTTCAGAATAATTATAAAATCCCCAAATCACTTCTTGGTGTAGTTTTCTCATAGAAAATGAAAGTTGGGGACATTAGGTTGAATTTTGGACCTAAAATTGTATAATGTTGTAAGCAGACACTGTTTTAGGCAGCTTTAGTTCACAAGTCAGCCAAGGTGCATTACTTGGAGTTAAATCTGTGGCAGTTAATAGCACTATAATAATGAGATCTAGTGTGGCTGTAGCTTGTGAGCTGGAAATTCCTGTGTTTCAGCCATGAAAGATCTAGCCACTGTTCTCTCAGCCCCTTCCCCTCAATTATAAACATAGAAAACTGCATTATGCCACCTTGGACAGTTGATCCAGTTACGACCAATATTGTCTGCAGACTGGCAGCTACTGTCCAAACTTTCAGTTAGTGGTACTGCCCACAGTCTGAAGTCCTTTTAATTGGATGTGCCAAGGATTCAGCCTGAGGCTTGGGGCTTATCCCCAGTACTCATAATCCACAATATAAATGTTGAATATTAATATTCTGTGTTTATCTCTTGTTACTTCCTATTCTGAGCCAAGTTGAGGACTGTCATTGCTGTTTTAGTCCTGCAAATCTCAGTCTATGAATTCTGTACCATGTATTCTTTGCTTCCCTATTAACATTGTCAGCAAAATAAGGGATGTTTAATGCTTATAAAGCCACACAATTAGTGTTGTACACTATAACAAACTCTTTAAAACAAGGCACACATGACTTTTAACTTGCAGAGCAGTATCAACAAAACAAAGTTATTCTGTGTTGCTTCTAATTAACACTTAAGGCTTTGATCACCTTTTGTTAAACTGAAACTGAATAACTTGCATGCACCACAGGCATTGTCCAAAAGTTCTACTAGCGCCTTTTTTGAATATTAAAAAACCTGTTAATGTTTCATTGGTTTTTGTGTAAATTCCTATTTCTGATTAGTTCATCATGCAGCCTTCATTGCCTCACTAACTGATATAATTAAATTAAATCCACGGTACACTTTATTTCAAAACCCAAACTAGAAAAATATTTAAAATTCCTAGGTCCCCTAATCAGATCTTGGAAGCTAAACAGGGTCGGCCATGGCTAGTATTTGGATGGGAGACCTCCAAGGAATACCAGGGATGTGACCTGGAAGGAGACAATGGCAAACCACCTCTGACCATCTCTTGCCTTGAAAACCCTATAGGGTAGACAATAAGCTGTGACTCGATGACACTTTCTACCACCAGCAGTACATAGAACTGGAAAATTATATTTTTGGGTGCTAGCATCAAATTTCTGGCACATAGGCAAAATGAGTATGGATATTTTCCATCCCTGAGGATAATGTCTCTAACTCTGGAATGCTATCCTTGAAGAGGAAAATATGTAATTTGATGATTACTCTGTCATAAAGAACCATTTATTTTGTAGTAAGCCTAAATGCTGCTTCAGCACTGTAGGCAGAACTTAATATAATAATGTCATCCCTATAATAGATTGATTTTTATAGCAGAAAGCAGTCTGGTTACAATTAGCTTTTACAGAGTTTGAAACAATTAGAAAGTAAAATAAGGTATGATCCAGCACTTTTTTGTCTCATTGACTTTACTCCCACAACGTGCTTAATGTGCTCTTGGAATGCACCCTTGAAATTCATGAGGCCAAAAAGGGCTCAGTTTAAGTCATACTGTAGTTTATAATTATAATTCTTAACGTTATCATTTTAAGCCTTTTTTATGACAAGGCATAGTTTTTTTGTGCATTTGTTGTTGTTCAGTTGCACAGTCGAGTCCGACTCTTCGCGACCCCATGGACCAGATTACGCCAGGCCCTCCTGTCTTCCGCTGTCCGCTGAAGTTTGCTCAATTTCATGTTCGTTGCATCAATGACACTGTCTAACCATCTCATCCTTTGTCGTCCTCTTCTTCTTTGACCTTCAGTCTTTCCCAGCATCAGGGTCTTCTCCAGTGAATACTCCCTTCTCATTTGCTGGCCAAAGTATTTGAGCTTCAGCTTCAGGATCTGGCCTTCCAGGGAACAATCAGGGTTGATTTCTTTTAGGATTGACTGATTTGATCTCCTTGCAGTCCAAGGGACTCTCAAGAGTCTTCTCCAGCACCATAGTTCAAAAGAATCTATTCTTCGGTGCTCGGCCTTCCTTATAGTCCAACTCTCGCAGCCATACATTACTATGGGGAATACCATTGCTTTGACCATGCGGACTTTTGTTGGCAAGGTGATGTCTCTGCTTTTTATCATGCTGTTTAGGTTTGCCATCGCTTTCCTCCCAAGGAGCAGGCGTCTTTTAATTTCATGGCTGCAGTCACCATCTGCAGTGATCTGGGATCCTAGGAACATGAAGTCTGTCACAACTTCTACGACTTCCCCTTCTATTTGCCAAGGAGTGATGGGGCCAGATGCCATGATCTTAGTTTTTTTGATGTTGAGCTTCAAGCTTACTTTTGCGCTCTCCTCTTTCACCCTGAGCAAGAGGCTCTTTAGGTCCTCTTCACTTTCTGCCATCAGAGTGGTATTGTCTGCATATCTGAGGTTATTGATCTTTTCTCCAGCAATCTTAACTCCAGCTTGTGATTCATCCAGGCCAGCATTTCGCATGATGTACTCTGCATATAAATTAAATAAGCAAGGTGACAATATACATCCTTGTCGTACTCCTTTTCCTATGCTAAACCAATCACTTGTTCCATATCCGGTTCTAACTGTTGCTTCTTGACCCTTATACAGGTTTCTCAGGAGATATGTGAGGTGGTCCGGTACTCTTTACCTGGTACTCTTTACTCTTTGTGCATACATTTGCTTTATGTCACTTAAAAAGATAAAAATATATCTATTTTTAGATATATTTTTAAAAGGAAATATAATTAGGAAAAGCTTTTGCACTTTGTTCTCCATTGATAAATGAGTAGCACTTTATATTTTAGGCGTTATACATACGAGTGAACATTTTTGACTTTGCCATTTCAGGCAGTAATTTAGTAGTAAACACTGTTCTAATCCAGTAGATTAAAAATCCTTACCTTCACCTATAATTAGCCAGTTGATGGCGAATTAAATCAACTCTTTCTGTTGATGTGCTTCTAATGTGTGTCTGATTACGGTATTTTACTTTGAATTTACTTTGTAATTTATCTAGATGCAGCAGAGAATTCATCCCCCACCCAATGTATGATAATAACTGTACTAAGGATCTTTCAGTCCGCAAATTTTAGCTTGTGGACCTGGTACCAAATTGTTAACCTGCTATAGAGTGATTATAATTTTAAAAAATGAGATTTTACAAATGCTGTGTTTTGAATTAAAAATACAGTCATTTGTATACGTCTATATACGAAAACCCTTTTTGCCAACCTTTAATGGCAGAAAGAGTTGAGCTCACAGTGTTGTTCATTAGCATTTTCTTTGTCTCTGAAAAAAATCCTCACTACTCTCTTTTCTTGTTAGACTGAATATATGTGGTGTCAGAGAAACTTTGTGCCAATTTACAGACTTCTCTTTTCTTTGTTTGCTTGCATGGTTGTTTATCAAATTAACAAGTTTATTAGTTTAGACATCAATAAAACTCCCATTTGTTGAAATGTTTCAGACAGCTGTGCTGAAAACATTCTGACCTTCAGGTCTATTAGTGGTCATTTCAAAAAAGGTAATTTATAGTGAGCCTATAGTACAGGATCATGTTAAAAGATGATTTATAGTGAATGTTGGGAATAAGGGTCCCAATATTTTGCTCCACTTTTCTCACGTACTTCCCACCCTCCACAATGCAGAGCTAAGCCTTCCACGACAGTTTCTAAGCCTATGGAGGAACCTCCACGTCCTCCATCGCCTTTACATCCTGGGCCCTCCGTACCTTCTCAGTCTGCTCCAATATCGGAGGTCCCTGCCAGGATGGAGGAAGAGCCCTTACTGCTGGCACCATTGTCGCCCTCTGGGTCTTCGGGCTCCAAGTCCGACACCGATGGCTCGGAATGACCCAAGTCCCCTGGCGACCCTTCGCCAGATCCTGTGGTGGCTGCCAATCTGCCCATTTCCCCTTCCAAAGATCTCTCTTCATATGGGGATATGATCAAATGAATGGCTCATTCACTGGACTTTCAATTGTCCAGTCTCAACTGTCGGTATAGGATGCGGTCTTCGATGTTGTACAGCTAGATACCTCCACATTGATCGCCCTTCCGATGTCGTCTGTCATGCTTCAGGCTGCTAGCACCCCATGGGACAAACCATCTTCTGTTCCAGTATCCTCCCGGTGCCTGGACCATATATACAGGGTTCAGGAGACTGACACAGAATTCCTTCATGTTCAGACCAAAACAACTGAAGTCCAACAAACAGGGCCTTTAACTCCCACCTGCCTTCCACATCTGTCCCCACTGGACTCTACCTGTATCTACATGCCTGGACCGCCATTACGTCAGACCCATGGGTCCTTTCTATCCTGGCCAGTGGCTATTCCATAGAATTCCTGGATTTTCCACCTCTTCCTATAGTCGTCACCACTCTACCATCACCGTTCCTCCTCGAAGAAGTCCCCTCCCTTCTTTTTTAAGGATAGACTTTGCTCACTCTATAACCGTTCCCAGCCAGTAATCTTGCTTCGCTCTGACCCTTTCCAGCCAGCCAGATGATATATCTTTTCAGTCAATGTTTTTAAAGTCCTGAATGTTTGCTTAGATGCTACTCAGTTCTTAAATCTCAATGATCCTCCATCACAGTCCCTTCAAGGTTAGTTCATCCAGTAATAATTATTTCTATCATCTGGGGGGGGGACGATTACCCCCCCACGCTTGCCAGAATAAACTTTGCTTCCTTCTAGTGCCTCATTTCACTTTTTACTTACTCTTCTTCCATCAATTCATCGATTTTGCCAGTTTGGCCCCACTGCTGGACCTCCTAATGGCACCTGGTATATTTTGGCCGCTGTATGACAGAGTGTTGGACTAGATGGGCCATTGGCCTGATTCAACATTGGCTTCTCTTATGTTCTTATGCTTACTTAATGCTTGATTACCACTTGCTTGGCCGGTGTGCGTGTCTTAATCCAATGCTGGAACACAGTGGAGAGACCATCAGGGCAAAAGGACGCCTCAACCCCCCAGCAATGAGCTGGGGGGATGGCAAACCTCAGTGCCTCCTGATCCAGGACCCATCCCACAGGCCCTGGGGGGATGCGCGTGATCGCACCCCTCTACCCGCTGGTTTGCGATCCACGTCTCTGGGAGCACCCAGGAGATGTGGCCACCATCAGCCTGCTGAAACTGAAAAAGCCCATCTACAGCCTTCTTGAGGGGTGCTTCCCTGTCAGCGGTCTGTGGGGCTGTGACATGGTCTACTCTGAACACTTTAATCAAGCACTATGCTGTCAATGTTCGTGAGCACTACAGAGTGGGCCTTGGTCACCTAGTCCTTTCATCGACAGAGCATTGAATTTGCAACAGCTCCCACCTCCAGGTGAGCCACTGCTTTTCAATCTTCCATAGGTGTGATGCACAGAGACCACAAAGAAGATAAACAGATTGCTTACCTGTAACTGATGATCTTCGAGTGATCATCTGTGCAGTCACACCACCCGCCCGTCCTTCCTCACTGCTGTCGCTTCAATATGTTTATTTATTTATTGACATGACAGCGGTCAGAAGGAACTGGCAGGATGTCCTGCACTCCACCCCTTGGGCATGCGTGGTGGGGTTCCTGCACATGCCTGAAGGGAAGGTGCGAAAATCCCTTTGTGAGCTTTGTACATCACTGATTTGGATCAGTGCAGGGACATAATCCCATAGGTGTGACTGCACAGATGACCACTTGAAGATCATCAGTTACAGGTAAGCAACCTGTTTTTCTGCTGTTGTCCTTAAAATTTATTCCTTAAATTTACAAACTCTAACCTTTGATACTCAGTATTGCCATACTGTTGTCAGAAGACAGCCATGAGTCTTTTGTTGCCAAGTACACTGTATGCATGGAGCTGCGGTGGCTCAAGTGGTTAAGACGCTGAACTGCAGGCTGTGGAAGGTCAGTAGTTCAGCAGTTCGAGACCCGGGTGCCGCATGACAGGGTGAGCTCCTGTCTCTAGTTCCAGCTCCTGCCAACCTAGCAGTTCGAAAGCAGAAATTGCAAGTAGATAAATAGGTACCACTTCGGTGGGAAGGTAACAGCGTTCGTGCACCTTGGTGTTTAGTCATGCCGCCACATGACCACAGAAACGTCTTTGGACAGCGCTGGCTCTTCGGCTTTGAAACGGAGATGAGCACCGCAACCTAGAGTCGGATTCGACTGGCTTTCGAGCAAGGGAACCTTTACCTTTACCTTACACTGTATGCATTGTTTCTCGTATTGTTTCATGCTTCTGCGCTTGCACTTAGTTGGCCAGCTGCAACTGTGGGAGAACGCCTTTCTGCCGTTTGTTATTGGGATGGCCTTGACGAAGAGGCTATGGAGCGGTTTCTCAGCCTAGGGCAAGTTTCCAGTCCTACGTGACTAGGCGGTGGGGGGGGGCAGTTCTCCCAGTCATTAAGTAACACCCCACCGGGAGTTTTCCTGCGTGCACACTAAAAATTCATTCGCTAGTTTTGCTTTGCATCATACTATAATTGCATTTGGCCCGGTCTAGGCGGGCATTCCTGACAATAGCATTATTACTGTGGGCTATATCCTTGTATTCCAATAAAGGTTCTCTTTCTTAAGAAAATGCCTGGACATACTTGCTATTGAGCCTGACAGAAATTGTCAGGAATCACTACAGCTCCTGCTGGCTACGTTTTTCCCTGACCAAGATGAGTGGAGCCGGAGGAGAGGGGGTACTGGTAATGGTCCCAATCACAACGGTCCACGTTACCACGACTCCCGTGACCACGGTTCCTGTTACAACGACCCCCAACATGACAGTTCCTGTCACCGTGATCCCCGCCACCACTGCACCGAGCTCCACCGTGGTACCTCTAACCCCACTGTCCACGATTATCGGGGTTCCTGTATCGACGGCTCCGCTACCGACCTACAGCCCGGTGGGGACCACACCAAGGGATGGAGGAGCCATTCCGCGTACTTAATACTCCTTCATCCCATCCCAATGGGACAAATGGGTTACCCAACGAATGCCCCGGGACTGGATGAAGAACCTGAGGGACTCCACGCAGACCACCTGGGTACTGCCGGGCAGCCAGAGTCGGGACAGCCTGTTTGACCCTCACCCGAGTTTTGGGATAACACCAGGTCGCACACCCTGGGGCCCCGTGAGGCCAAGTCCAAGCAAGGATACAGATACGCATCTAGATACGCTGGAAGAGGATTGCTGCAGGATTATGCGGGACATGGGATACTTGTTGCAGAACTTGCCTAATATGATGAATCAGGCGATTCAGACCCACATGGCGGGTCGGTTGGCCCCAATACCAGCTCCAGTACCAGCACCGGTGCCCGTTCTGGTGCTGGCCCCTATACGGGCACCAGTTCCACTCCCCCCGGCGCAGCCACCACCAGGCGCGCCACCCGGCGTGCCGGCTCCCCAACCTCAGCCGCCTCTTCTGGGGCCAGGGCTGCTACCTGCCCCCGTGACAGTCCCTCTGCCTGAAGTGCAGAGAGAAGGGGCATTTCGCTGCCTCCTGTCCTGGAGAGGATGACAAGCGTCGTACCGGAACCCCGGTGAAGCGGGGCACAGCCAAGCCACGGAATCCCCGGGCCCTGCATGCTCACCCCGATTATGCGGAGCTGCACTCAAGTGAGGAGGAGATGGCCAAGTTGCCGGGAAACGATCAGGTCCTGTTGTAGATGGCGCAGCTCAACAGGACCCACTGAACGAAGCACCTAAAGTGGTGAGCAATTACCCGTCTCTCTTCGTTGTGACTGTAATTATTATGAACCCGGCCATGATGACCCACATTCGGGTTCGAGGCCTCATAGACTCAGGGTGCGGGAGGGATCTCACAAACCCCTGGTATCGGGGTTAGATGCGGCCATGGTCCGATTAAAGGAGCCCATCGTTTTCACACAGATGGATGGGTCACCCATGAAGGAGCCCTGTAAGTTTGAGACTGTACCGTTGCGAATCGGGGCTGGCGACCATTGGAAACACCGTTCATTTGTGGTGGCACCGGGAGCCAAGTTCCCTTTAGTCTTGGGTAGCCCCTGGCTCCATGGCCATGACCCATATATTTTGTGGGAAGAAGGGGTCGTTCGCTTTATTTCTCCGAGGTGCACGGAACACAAGTGGGACCCCGCCTGGGGTAAACCCCCTGATAGCGAGCCACCAAGAGCCTGCCTAGTGGCAGAGGAGGTGGCTCTGATACCAGAGCAGTATAGAGACCTATCCCGTGTCTTTGAGGAGGAAGAGGCCGACGAGCTCCCCCCTCACCGTAAGTCTGACTGTGCGATTGAACTGCTCCCAGGCCATCGAATGCCTAAGGGAAAGATTTATGCCATGAGCCCTGCCAAAAAAATGGAGTTACAGAAGTTTATCGACAAGAACCTAGCCCGGGGTTTCATCCGGCCAGCTTCCTCCCCGTTCGCCGCCCCTGTCTTGTTCTGTAAAAAGAAAGATGGGGGACTCAGACTTTGTACAGACTACTGGGGTCTGAACGTGGTGTCGGCTACGAATGCGTACCCCATGCCCCTGATCAAGGACCTACTTGCCGAAGTGGCCAAAGGCAAGATCTTTTCCAAACTAGACCTGAGGGATGCCTACTTCCGCGTTCGCATCTGGGAGGGAGATGAATTTAAGACCGCGTTCAATACTCCCTTGGGGCAATTTGAATACCGGGTGATGCCATTCGGACTCCAGGGAGCTCCGGGAGTATTCATGAACCTGATCAATGAGGTACTGCATCCATACCTTTTCAAGGGTGCGGTTTACTTGGATGACATTTTACTGTACTCCTCGGACTTAGATTCACACGTTCAGTTAGTCCGAGAGGTACTCGCCAAGCTCCTGAAGCACAAACTGTTTGTGAAATTGTCCAAATGTAAGTTCCATCAGACCTGTATTGACTTTCTGGGGTACCGTATATCGCCCAAGGGCTGGAGATGGACCCAAAAAAAGGTACAGGCTGTATTAGACTGGGAGCCCCCCAAAACTTGAAGGCAGCTCCAGAGTTTCATCGGATTTGCGAACTTTTATCGCCAATTTCTGCCCCACTTTGCCCAAGTGAGCCTACCCCTCACCGACCTCCTCAAAACCAAAGGGAAGGGGGCAGGGGCCCTTCACCCCAGGGCGAAATTAGAATGGACACCCAAATGCCAGGAAGCGTTTGAGCAATTGAAACAGCTCTTCACCACAGAGCCAGTCCTGGCCCACCCCAATGAGACAAAAAATAATTGTGGTGCAGGTTGACGCGTCGGATACTGCCATGGGGGGGGGGGCGATCCTGCAGGAGGAGGCTGACGAGCAGCTACACTCTTTAGCCTATGTTTCTCGTAAATTTAATGAAACTGAAAGGTTCTGGCTCATGTGGGATAAAGAAGCAGCTTCTATCTGTTTGGCCCTTGCTACCTGGTGGCATTGGCTGGAAGGGGCCTGGGTGCCTTTCGAGGTCTGGACTGATCACAAAAACCTCAAGGTCCTACGAAAGCCCTGCAACCTTAATGCCAAACAGTTCCGGTGGGCAGAATTTTCTCTAAGTTCCAATTCACCCTCCATCATTTCCCTGGGCATTCCAACCCGCTGGCGGATGCTCTCTCTCGCCTCCCCCAGCATGATAGCAAGAGGGTGGAAATCTGAGAGTCCTTCACTCCCTCCCAATTGAGTGGGGTGGTCATGACTCGAAAACGAAGTATGTCCGAACTAATCCAGTCTAGCCCCGGGGCCCCTTGGGAGGAGAGGTTTGCCAAAGCGATAACTACCACGGAAATACAAGACTTGCAAGCACAAGGTTCTTTGGAATGCTGGGAGAACGGTTGCTGGTACAAAGGAGAAAAGCTTTTTGTACCCGAAGCTCTGAGGGGGGAGGTGTTACGGTTGGTGCATGGCTCCAAACCGGCGGGGCACTTTGGCTACGTAAAATCATTACATTTACTACAGAGAACTTTTTGGTGGTGGCAGATGCAAAAAGACCTGTCTACCTTTGTGCAGTCGTGCCAAACTTGTAGCATGTGCCAACCCAGAGGGGGAAAACCCCCTGGTCTGTTACAACCATTGCCAACCCCCCAAAGGCCCTGGGAGGTGATATCAATGGATTTTATCACTGACCTGCCCCCAAGTAAGCAAATGACTGTGATCTGGGTAGTCATGGATTTGTTCTCCAAACAAGCACACTTCATCCTGTTCCCAAGGCTGCCCACAGCTAGAGCACTGGCAAAGGCTTTTCTGCAACACATCGTTAGATTGCACACGCTGCCGGCCAAAATAATTTCCGACCGTGGCACGGAATTTGTTTCCAAGTTATGGACCGAATTAATGTCCCTCATGGGCATTGAACGGGCTCTGAGCAGTGCTTACCACCCAGAGACTGATGGCCAAACCGAGTGGGTTAACCAGACCCCGGAGCAGTACTTACGGTGTTTCACTAACTTCCAACAAGATGACTGGGTAGAACTTCTCCCTTTAGCTGAATTTGCCTACAACAACGTGTGGCACTCCTCCATGGGGGTCTCTTCTTTTAAAGCAGCTTTAGGCTATGAAAGCCCCCCTCTGCCATTCCTTAAAATCCCACTGGGAGCCGGGGGGGAGGCAACGGACTGGTATCAAAAGCTCAGTCATTCCTGGCCACGCATCTGTGAAGCACTTGAAGCAGCAAAGGCTGCTTACAAAACCCAGGCTGACAGGAAAAGAGTGGTGGGTTGGGATCTGCAGCCTGGAGACTGTGTGTATGTATCCACAAAACATTTGAAGCTTCCCCAGCAGTCCAAAAAACTTGCCTGGAAGTACATCGGGCCCTTCAAGATCCGCAGACTTATCAACAAAGTGACTGTTGGAATGGGACTTGCCCAATTCTCTTAAACATGTTCATCCCATTTTTCATTACAGCCTCCTGAAACCTGGGCACCCCCCAAATTGATGGTGCCCTGAATCTCCAGTGCCACCCCTCTTGATTGTTGATGGCAGTGAACATTATGAACTAGCTGATATTCTGGACTCTAAGCTCAAACGGGGCCAACCTCACTATCTGGTTGAGTGGGTGCATTTTGGGCCTCAGCACAGGGAATGGGTGAAAGTACAAGATATCAATGCACCCCATTTGCTCCACAGGTTTCATCGCAGGTTCCCGGCGAAACTGGGAGGTCCAGACTTTCTCCAGCAATAGGAATGTGGGGAAGGGCGTTTAGGGGGGCAGAATGTCAGAAGACAGCTATGAGTCTTTTGTTGCCAAGTACACTGTATGCATTGTTTCTCGTATTGTTTTATGCTTCTGCGCTTGCGCTTAGTTGGCCAGCTGCAACTGTGGGAGAACTCCTTTCTCTGCCGTTAGTTATCGGGATGGCCTTGACAAAGAGGCTATGGAGTGGTTTCTCAGCCTAGGGAAAGTTTCCAGTCCTACGTGACTAGGCGGTGGGGGGGGGGCAGTTCTCCTGGTCATTAACACCCCGCCGGGATTTTTCCCGCACGCATGCTAAAAATTCATTCGCTAGTTTGGCTTTGCATCATACTATAATTGCATTTGGCCTGGCCTAGGCAGGCATTCCTGACAATAGCGTTATTACTGTAGGCTATATCCTTGTATTCCAATAAAGCTTCTCTTTCTTAAGAAAATGCCTGGACATACTTGCTATTGAGCCTGACAACTGTCATACCTAAACATATTGTGTGTTTTTATCAATTGCATGAAATAATATGACTGCTACTGTGGAGAATCTGTTAGCATTTTGATGTGGTTTAACTATTGGACAAGTTGAAACACATTGCAAACCTAAGTTACCTGTGTTCAGCTGTTTGAAACTGTACTGTCTGTGATACATTAAAGGCTGTTGTTAGGAGAGAACAAATTAAGCAGCTGCTGCCTAGACTTGCTCTTGAAAATTTTATGCAAGAGCAGTAATGACTCAGCCTCATGTGATACAGATAAAAGGGTGATGTAATCCGTATGAAATACACATGACTTCCTAGGGGAGCCCCCCTCCCTGTGGCCAGCCTCTGATGGCTAATGTTACTTTCATCTTTCAACAGAGAAAATTACGTTTTTTGGCCAATTACAGTGACGTGTGATAAGGCGGACAACACAAAGCTGATTCTTCTCTGTCTGCAGTGGGCACTCAGGAGTTCACTGAATTTAGTTTGTCAGAGCAGAACTGCATCCCTAACAGCCCACCCCCCATGTGAATGGTATTCTGTGCTGTACATATATTTATTTATTCATATATATATTTCTACCCCGCCCTCCCCGCGAACGGGCTCAGGGCGGCTAACAGATGGATAATAACCTAAATTTTGTAGTAAAATATTCCTATTAAAATGTTACTATTGATAATCACTTAAAGCACCTTTATCCATTTTCTTTTTAGCTTTCCATCTTTAGATTCATTTGTTTCCATGCACCAATATCTTAAAAGAGTTCCTTCTTTAAAAAACTGTTAATTTAATCATGCAAACATATCTTTCAGCTTATCCATCCATTCCTTTTTACTTGGAAATGAAGATTTCCCCCTCCCCCCGAGTGTAGCAGTTACATGCAAGCAGTCGTGACAGCATACAGAACCAATTCAGGCAAACCAGACACATTTACCATACAATTTAGTAATTGTATAGGAAAAGACTTTCCTGAACTATTCCTGTTAGGGCCAAATGGCCTAGCTGCTAACATGTCCATGTTATTTTTGTCACCTGGGCAGATGGCATGCCAGATGACAAGCCTGATATCCATATACAAGACACTTCGACACCTTTGCTGGGAAGAACAGACATTCAGGCATCTTCCCAAGCTTGGGACACAGCTGTCCCAAGACATTAACACATCAAAGCTTCTCTGACATGGCTTCAGTCATGTAGACCCAGAGATTTGGGCACACCCCTTCACCCCCTCATGATTGGATAAATGGCCATATTCAATTATGACGGGAAAGGGAGGGAATTGTGATCACCCTATGGGAAGAGGGGAGAAGTTTTCTTGGAAAGAGAGCTCCTTTCTGGGAGAGAGTTCCCCTTTGGGTTGTATACCTGCAGTTGTACTGCTATCTTCCATCATGTGGTTCATCCTCAAGATTCCATGGTTACACAATGGACATTAAATTATCTGGTACCTCTGAATGACTGGTAACTATGAATACCCCTATGTGTAGTTAGAGCTGAATAAGCTATAGATATTCTTTGTTTTCCTGCCTTTGCTCATCTCATGATATATGTATGCGTGTGCACTGAATAACGATAATATCTGATCAATATTATCTGGACGTGTTTCCTATGTTGCAACTTGACTCTAAGGCTTAATCTGGTGCCTAGGCTGGCTCTGGTGATGCTGCTATCCTGTGTTAATTAATTGTTTGCAGCCCTGATACAGAGCTGGTAAGTTATTAATTCCCAGAGACTAGACAGGAGTTGGGACCTCTTCTCCTGTCTGAGGTGGGAATCTATTGTCCAGAGGTCTTGGTGGCAGAACTACTGATACAATAGAGAGTGTACAGACATACTCCTGTGGGCTTGTTTAAGTGTTCCTGAAGCATATGGGATTTTGGTATCTCTCATTCCTGGACTGGGGTGAGGGAGAAGCAAAAGCCTGTACATGCTGGCAGTATCTGGAATTGTGCCTCTTATCCTTGGACTGGGGTGAGAGCTCAAATCTTGTACAGTAATAGTAACAGCTATACTAAAGCCAATACCAAATTATATACTTGTCAGGGTCACTCCCATTAATATGAGATAAATGGTATGTGCACAGTGACATTTTTATGAACAAAACTTTTCCAAGCAGCAGAAGTAAGGATTTGATTCCTGGACTTAGGTTCTTTGTGCAGCATGTTTCCACACTGTCTTTGGCACAAGCTAGCAGCTTGGGGGAAAAAATAATATCCTTCTTCCAGCAAAAACCCAATACAGTTTAGAGTGTGAGAAAAGTCTCTGGGTTACAAGGGTAGCTTCTGGACAAAGTTAAATGGGTATTGTGTGTGTTGTTCAGTTGTTTCTACATCGTGTTAAAACTGTATAGCTGTTAACAGTGTTTTCATATTAGAGAAAGCATAAACATTATACCAGAGGCCCGAGAAGGCTACTTCAGTTCTGAACCTGCTATCATCTGCTTTAAGCCTTTTCTCGTGAATAGTTGTGCATGCTAGAATTGCTCACTGTTCCATCTCTATTTGAAAGGACTATTAAAGCTGGACTTGGACAATAGCTTTTCCAGGGCAGAAGGTGGTTTGAAAGAGAAGATGTTGCTTACAGTGTGTACACATGAACTCATGAAGCTGCCTTATAGTGAATCAGATCATTGGTCCATCAGAGTCAGTAGTACTGTCTGCTCACACTTGCAGTGGCTCTCCAGGAACTCAGGCTGAGGTCCTTCACATCGCCTACAACCTGATCCTTACTGGAGATGCCTATATGCTCTTTTGTGTACACTCTTTTGTTAAACAGATTTCTAGGTTTTTGGAATTATTTCTACTTCACTAGAGTGGAAAAGAACTTTCTGCTATAGAAACTTTTGTAGAGCTGCTTTTTCTTTGTTCAGTACCCATCTGCCAGTTCACTTTCTGTTCCAGAAGTCACCTTCCCCCAAAGTAAAAAAGTAACCATTTCCAACCATCAGAAGGTTCCTAGAAAATACTGATAAATGTCAGACCATCATTTAGCATGTTTATTAAAAACAATCTATGCATGGAAATGTAGTTCCAAATTAGAATCGATACCAAAGTCACACATATGTGAGCTCAGTTTCCCAGAATGAGATATATATTGCTCAGGAGAAATAAAATCTGCATACACATACCACAACCATACGTTTAATAAGACAATGGAACACAATATCCATTAAAGGAAACTCATAGGCTGGATTTTCCTGTGTGTATTAAACTAGAAGTGAAACTACGTAATTTGTGGATGACTACTGGCATTTACATGGTGGTGGGAAATTCCTTGATTGCAACGTGTCAGCAAAAGAGGCACACACTTGCTCTGTGTTGGCCTTGCTGAAGAAATGAGTTCTGGCAGCAGGAAACAGATTGCCTGGAAACCAGCTTGGTGGGAGGGGCATCCTGCCAATTTTTCTAGTTAGGAAATACAATGCAAGAACTGGGATAAAATTCCATGTCCTAATTTCTGTCTTGAACCAAACCAGCGTGATATAAACGTACTTAAGAGTGTTAACTTGCCTTGCATTTTGGAAGTTCCCAATTTGAGCATGAACAAAGTGACACATTTGGCAAGGTTATCTAAACCTTTACAACATAGATTTATTTTATTTATTTATTTACAATATTTTTTATTTATTATTCTCAAATAATACAGACATACAATCACGTTATGACAGTTTCTGCTACATATAGTAGAAGACAGTGTACAGTGCATAATGACTTGTGAACAATAAGAGTTTTGTGAAGAACTAAGTGGTGAAACATAACATCGTACAGTTCCGCTTGTGGGTGTTAAGCTCTTAGATGAAAGTAAACATGTGATTAGAACATTGTAATAGACTTTACCATAACCATAGATCGTCAATCACTTTAGGGATGTCACTTTGTTCAGAAAGATATTCTAAAATAAGGAACCATGTAGTAGTAAATGTCGAAGGTACAGGAAGTTTCTCAAATCATGTAAGATTGTCAGAGAGTTTAGCCATAATATATAAATCCCACATCTTTTTATGCCATTGTGAAAGAGTGGGTGCCATTGTCGTTTTCCAGTAAGTGGCAATGACAGTTTTAGCTGCAAAAAGCATTACAGAGACTGCTTCTTTGGTAGAGGAGGCCAAGCAATGATCAGCCCATCCGTTCAAAAATAGGTGTTCTGGCGTAGGAATTAAGTCTACATTACTAATTTGTTTGATTTTACACAAGATTTTATCCCCAAAGGGAAGAACAGTAGGACAAAAAATCCAGCAGTGCAGGTAGTTGCCCATGTTACCACACGTCTTCCAGCACATGGAGCTATATAAAGGGTTAATACGGGCTAATTTGTGTGGTGTTAGGTACCAATGCGACAAGATCTTAAAGGATTGTAGTTTCATTGCTGTGATCCTAGAGTTGAATGATGGGGATGACCAGATTTGTGACCATGAGGCATCTGAGAGGGTATAGTTACAATCCTTATTCCATCTAGTTTGATATGATAATGTCTCTTTGTTACCAAGATGTCACGCTCTAGCTGCCCCCCAGGTGGTACCCCGCCAGTATACGTGGAGGGAGGGCAGTCCTGGGAGCTGAGGCGGGTGTAAGGTGGGAGACGACGTCGAGGCCTCAGACCAGCAGGGGATGGGATTAGCTTCACCCCAGATGTCCCTCTGCCCCTGCGTCCTGGAGTCTGGTGGCTTGCCTCCCCTTCGTCTCTCTCTCTTGCTCAGCAAGTGCCCCCATCCGTGACGTGCATATCCTCCCTGGCCTCTCCGTCTTCACCTTTCTTTATACCTCCTGCCCTGCTCCCAGCACTGCCTGTCTTCCCTGCTGCCTCCTCCCCATGCCAGGCCCTGCCCCTCTTGATAAGCGTGGACACTCTTCCGGCGCCCTGGGAATGGCTGCTATTGTGCCAGTGGCAGTCTTGCTGACCTGAGGGCTGCGCTGCCGTCGCAGGCCTTCTGAGCACATGTGCCCACCTCCAGCTCTTCTCGGGTGGCGGCTGCCCCACTGTTCCTCTCCAGGGTTCCTCAGCGGCCGCAGCTTTGGGGCTGAGCACATCTGGCGTTCCCCTCTCTTCTCTGGCCGCTGGTGACCGCTGCAGTGGGGCTCTCTTCCGTCTGGCCATTGAGCTCCCTCACTGGCAGTCGGGACGGCCCCGTCTCCTCTTGGCATCCAGGTCCACTCCCGGTAAGCGTTCTGCCCAGGCTGGGATTCCATGACAGAGGGAGACTACCCATTTGAAAAATATAATTGCAAGTATCTGAAAGGGGGCCGGCCAATAGTAATGCAAAGTATTTATAAAATTCAGGTGTAAAGCCATCCAGCCTAGGCGCTTTGGCTGGTTTGAGCCTTCTAATTGCTTCAAGCACTTCTTGTGGTGTGATTGTCTTGTCCATCTGAAATTTATGTTCCTCTGAAAGTGTTTTCATCATAGGATGAGTCTGGAAGAAATTTTCCAGCGCTGTGGGATCAACATTACTAGAACTATATAGTTGTTTGTAGCAGTTTTAAAAAAGATTTGAGATAGATTCGGTATCATAGAAAAGTTTGCCTTGCTTGTCTTTCAGTGCTGTGACTATTCTTGATTGTTGTTGATGCTTTACCCATTTGGACAAAAATTGCAATGATTTTGGAGTAAAAGCCCACCCTTTTTGTTTTGAGTACAGAGTACAGAATTGTTGTATCTCTAACAATTCTAATTTTTTCCTTTCCCTCAAGAGTTTTTCATACACCTTTGGACTACCAGATTGCTTATGCTGTTGTTCCAATATTGCTATGGCATTTTGGAGATCCAACCTCGCCTTCTGTTTCTGTTTTTTCAGAAAGACGCAGTGGCAATCAATTGACCCTGAATCACAGGTTTTAATGCATCCCAGAGCACGTCTGGGGTTACAGACTCAGCAGGATTGTCTTTAAAGAAGTTGCAGATATTTTGTTCCATTGCTTCTGTTACCCTATCATTTAATAATAAAGAACTATTTAAAGTCCACATCGGAGTTGGTCTTTTTTCACAGTTGATATCTATGTTGCAGTTTAGCCAACAGTGATCTGACCACAGCAGATTGCCTATATTGGAGGAATGGGTTAGAGTAGTCAGTGCTGGAGTAACTAGGATGTAATCTATACATGTGTAGGAACAATGACATGAAGAATAAAATGTATAATCCCTTTCCATGGGGTGTAATTGCCTCCATACATCAATGGATTGAATGAGGCGAGGATATTAACTAGCTTGGTTGTTGATATTTTTGTTTAGATTTGGTGGAATGAAAGTCTGATTTATCTTTAGAATGATCCATTATAAAATTTAAATCACCCCAAGGACAATTTCACTTACACAGAAAGTTTCTAGTTTTTGCAATGATTGCTCAATGAAAGAGATTTGTTCTGAATTGGGGGCATATAAAGAAGCCAGAGTAACTGGCACATTGTTCACTAGTCCTTTCACAAAGATAAATCTCATCTGGGGGTCTGCCAAGGATGCATGATGTACAAAATTTAAGTTTTTAGAAATTAATATGGCTGTGCCTCTGGATTTAATTGAGCCTTTTGCCAAAAATTGGTGTTGAAATTTTCTGGTTTTGAACAGAGGGGTTATCTCATCCTTGATCTGGGTCTCTTGAAGGAAAATAATATCCAGATTAAGTTTCGTAGTTTGACTTTGAATTCTCTTATGTTTAATGAAGTTGTTCAGCCCTCTCACATTGTACGAGTACACTTTGACCTCTGTAGTCATATTGTCCCAGTACTACAGCTATTTCTATAAGAAATACAAAGAAAGATTGGTTATAAAAAGAATCACACTTTCAATTTGGTAGTCCCTTTGGTGATTAAACAAATAATAAATAGTGTGATATAGCTTACTAACTTTACTTAAAAAGCACTTTATAGTGTCAGTGACGGCTATAATAGTTTTAAGCACTGTATTGTCGCAATACCACAAGTTAAATTATAGGTATAATCAAAATTGATTAACAAGTAAAAATCACACTTTAACAATTAACTAGACACCCCAAAATTTATTACTACTGGTAGCTTTAACACTTGAGAACCCACAGGTGGACTGAGCAACAATATTAGAGTAGCTTTTCAAATTGATTAAGATTTAAGAAAATGCACTAAAAACTATATGTATGCGATTACAATTAAATAATTTATAAGTTTTGTTTATTTCCAAAAATTATATAAGTTATTCAATTAATTCTAATAGTAGAAATTAGATGAATTGTGTAAAATCACTTAACACAATTAATTGTGGTTATTATTAATATCTCTTTAATTCTATGTACTGATGTTAAAAGATTACTCTGTTCCCCTGCAATGTCTTGGCTATGCAGGAGGCTGTGGTGTGAGATTTATGACTCACCCTCAGCACCTTATTTGGAGAACTTAAACTACCTGAGTGGACTAAAAGAGCTCACGCACCCCAACCCCCCCTCCCCGAAAGAGTTTATAAGACTTTAAAAAGTACTAAAGGTAAAAACAATTAAGCTAGGAAAACTACAACTAGGTACAAACATTTAGATCTGAACTGTTTAAAAAACGTTAAAGAACGGTACAGAACAAGAGATAGCGTAAACGCTTATCTCAGATTGGGTAACATCCAATCCAAAAAGTTAACACTGATGCTGTGCTTCACTTAACTACAGTTTGGAAATCATTTTGTCTGCAGATAGCACAGAGTGCATAGGGTCTCTCTCTCATATTTTAGGATGATAATTCTTGCAATGCTGGAGTTCTTGGAAGATAAGAGACGATGAATGAACCTTTCTTTTTAGTGATTGCTTAGATAGTTCCATCGGAGTGATAAGATCCAGATACTGTAGCACTTTGAAACCCTCTTCTCTTGTTGAACTGTTATAGTTCTTGCCTTGGTAATAAAATTGTAGAATTGGTGGAGAAGCCCAAGAATAACGTATGTTGTCTTCCGTAAGGTGCGCAGTGAGCGGTTTCAGCTCTCTCTGCTTTATAAGAGCCTCTTTTGGGAGATCAGGGAAGATCTCAATCTTGTCTTTATGATGCAGCAGATGACCTTTTTGCCTGGCAAAGAAAAAAAATTTCTTTTTGTAGTGGAGATCAAGGAAGGAGGCTATGATGTCTCAGGAGGAATGGATTTTTAGAATGCTTAGAGGCCCAGCATGATAGGCCTTGATGATAATCGGTGACTTGTCTCCTTCAGGCGGGACTATTTCCGTCAGCCATTTTGTGAGTATTGTTGTTAAATCTCCCTTTTTGCTGATTGTTTCTTCCAGCCCTCTAATTTTTAGGTTGTTTTGACGTAGTGTCATGTCTTTTCTTATAGCCTTCTCTGCTAGAATGTCCTCAAGTTGCTGTAATTGCTGTATCTCATTTTGGTTGGTAATACTAGCATTCATAGAGCTTTCTGCCATATTTTTGTTTCATTTACTGATTTTTGCATTGCCTCCATTTGTTCATAGAGTGGTCTGAGGAGCGAGGAAATATTATCTAGGATCAATTTTTCTAAGCCATTTAATGCCAATGTTAGATTGGAGAAGGTTACAGGGGCTGATGACTTAATTTTGTTGTCTACTCCGGATGCCATTTTAGTCGCGAGGGCAAGCTGTAGGCCCGAATTTGTTTTGGATGGTAGGGAGGTCAGGGTTGTTTGTACCTTTTTCAGCTTGTGACAATTCGGAAGCCCAAACGATTTGTCTTTTCTCTATAATTTGTTGTCAAAAATAAGTAATTTGATCGCTGCTCAAAGTGAGGTAGCAGGCGGGAAGGATGGAGCTACAGGATCAGACAGCCATGTCCTTTTTCATGCCACCGGAAGTCACCCAACATAGATTTTTAGAAGGACCAGGGTTTTAAAAATTCTAATATTAGACATTCTGCTATGAGTTATGTTTAGTCAACACCAAAGATACACAATGCAAGAAAATAACATAAATTATGATCTGCTGCTTAATGAGGATTTTTTTCTCTGCTAGCCAGAAACATTCTCTTCCCTTATTTCTTCTTCTGTGTGTCCTTGTTTTACTCTATATGCTGAGAATCCATTGACAGTGTGTCCCTTCTGCACTGACAAACCAGAATGAAAAGAAAAAGTGTGACTGCTTCAAATGATCATTTCATCTCAAATAATCATCCTGAATGTTATCTTTGCTCTAAACAAGACCTAAATGTTATGACTCCTACTCTGCTGCTTTACAGTTGTGAGTGTTCTATTGATTTCTTGTCCACTATTTAAATTGTGTGTGTCCAGTCCTTTTATTCTGATCAAATTAAGAGAGTGAATGCCATAGGCAGGAAAAGGCCAGCTATCCAAATCGTTTAACTTGGGGCCCCCAGCATTGAAGTCTGATCTAACAGAGTTAGGGACCATCGCTAGACTGGAGTAGCTCAGGTAGTACTGAATGTTTCCTGTTGGAGTGCACACTCATCCACTAGTTTCTTCTTTATATATCACACACACACATACACACACACACACACACACACACACACACATACAGGGAGAAAAAGTTCAATAACTTGTAATAGCTTTGTAATATATTCATTTAGACACCAAGGGCTATTTGTATGAATGACATTATTAAATATGTATATCTTGTTTTCCTAAACACAATCTATAGGGCAAGAAATAAATAGAGCACAATGTTAAAGCAGCATAACAATTATAAAACCCAATTATAATAAAACAACTATCATCAACAGTAACAGCTGATGGCACCATGCAACCCAGCTGTCTCCACCTTCATCTGCTCCCACATAGATTCCTAGAATTCAACTGGGAGCCAGTGCAGCTGGCGGAGCACTGGTGTTCCTGTAAGAACACATGCCACTGTGTTCTGGACTAGCTGGTGTTTCCAGATCAGTCTCAAGGGTAGCTCCGCATAAACTGAAAATTGTCTCATTGTTTGAAAACTGTCTTCATGGAAATATTCTTAATTATGTTATTATAGTAATGTTTCACTCCAAACAAATGCTGGAGGGCATGGGATGCTACTGTACATGTTCAGGCAACATACAATCATCATCATCGCCTCACTATGATGTTTTTTCTGAGGTGGGGGTCCATAGCTTTGTTACCGCCAATGGCCTGCAATGTTGTTTGAGGAAATTAGCTAGGCAGGAGGCAAGGCCAGAGGGGATACAGGGGACCTGTACATCTTTTTATACTAAGGTCTGGCACAGTAGGAAGACTCCAGATTTGAAGAGTAAATTAAATAGTTTTATTAAAGTATTTTCCTAATTACAAGCACTCTAAACATTCAAAAAGAGCAAGCAATACAGAACTAAGAAAGCAGAGGTGATTGATAGTGAACGGAGGGGTCAGTTACTAGGTAATATTACCTGTGCAGAACTCCTTGAAGAGAATAGTGCCAACGGCCAGTGTTGTGCACTACGAGGGGGCAGAGAAAAAAGAGAGAGTGTAGGTGTGTGTGCATGGATGGATATAGACTATGGAAAACAATGCTGACCAATGGGAGGTCTTGAGGGGCTTGTCTCCGGTGAAGACCATAAATTACCTGGGCCTATCTTGGGTCCCAGGGAGTGCGGCATCAGGAGGAGCCAAACCTAGATGTAACCAATGACATTCCAGAGGGGCAGAGTCAGGCTTAACAATGGCCTTGATTAAATCACCCAGGTGCTGGGTGGGTAGTTGAATGGGTTTTCTGACCACTAATAGTCCAGTCAAGGCAGTCTGAAAAGGTTCCCAAGTATAGACAAAAGGTGGGAGATGAATCTCTGATTAGATCGCTAAACATTTTAATGTATGATTGGTTTATCTTGGTATCCTGAGAGATGGAGCACGTTTGGAGACAAAGGATTCTCACATAGACATGGGGTCACACAAAAAGGCTAGGTGAAGTTCTGGAGATAGGCCTATTCGCCAGGTGGCAAATGAGCTCTTTTTACAGTGGCTACTGTAAGCTCTTGGAGGATTGGCTACATTAGGGGTGTGTCGCCTAATATGCAGAGGAGTTCCTGCTACAAAAAGCGCCCTGAGAGGATGTATATTCCTTCTTGCTGAGAATACATATGTGAGGACTGAATGAGTTAGCATATATAATGAGATAAGAAACCAATATCCCTGTTGAGTCCTGGGAAGATTTTTGTTCCAAGTTTTGTAATAACTTGTGATTCAGCAATTTCCCTTTCCATTCTGTTCCTGAAGTTCCTTTGTAATAAAGGTGCTACTGGACTCTAAATTTGTTCTACTGCTTCAGACCAACACAGCTAACCACCTGGAACTATATCAGATTTAGAAAGACTTTTCTGAGCTCTCTGAGCCTGGCTTGCATTCAGCCACAAGAGAAATCAGGAGCACCAAAATGCAAGCCATTGTGTTAATTGGGATGAAGTGACTGGATGCTATGGCTCAAGAAGGAATGAGGGTAAAGACTGTGCTCAGGAAACACACTGAGAGATCATCATTTATACGTTGCTGCTCCGGAACTTGCAGTTTCAGGAATTCACCTTCTTTTTTCTTCCCGTGTGCTGCTGAGATCAAGAAGTGTGCTTTCTCAAAGTGGGCTGGGCAGATAACTTCTCTTTCTACAACCCCCCCCCACAATACCTATTTCAGCAGCACATTCAGATATTATGTGCCTTTTTATTGCAAACATTCATTATTTTCAGGGCTGGCCCTATCTTGAGGCCAACACAGGTAGTCACCTCAGGCCAACAGGTTTTGTAGACCAGCAGCCTCCTGTCCTACTCACTTGCCTGCTTCCTCCACCATGGCCTTCTCCAGTTCATCCCCCATCTCTGTGCACTCACCTGGGAGCTGAAACAGCTCATTCTCCGGTGGTCCAGGAGTGGGGCAGTCCTTCGGACTCCTTAACTCCTGGGAAACGCCTCCCTCTTCCAAAGTCAGGGCCAGCAGACTCTTCAGACATGGAAGGGGAGGGGCTTATCCCTTTGGAACCCAATCTCTCCGGCCCTGCTTTTGAGCAGGACGTGGCAGCAGGGTCTCTGTGAGAGAGCAGGAATAGAAAGTGAAAGCTAGAAAAGAAGACACGGATTCTTAAGGAGGGGAGTAGCAGGTAAACCTCCCTGACTACAGACCCTCCGATCCCTCACTAAGAGCCATGGCAACAGCAGATGCTGCCTTTGGCCATAGGGTTCTGCAACATACCCTGTAGTTGGGGAAGTGGCTGGACCCACCCTGGAGGGCACTGCTTTTACACGTCCCAGGAGTTAAGGAGTCCGAAGGACTGCCCCACTCCTGGAACACTGGAGAATGGAAGATTTATTTCCACTTACCGTGAAGCTTCATTCTTGGTGGTCCAGAGTGGGGCAGTCCTTCCCACCCAGTTTTGAGGGGCCACTTCCTCAAGAGACAGGGGTGTTTTTGGCCGTGGGGTCAGACCCGGGTACTGTAGTTGTGATACACCTGTGGGTTCTGATGCAAGGAGTTGTATTTTTCTCTGTTGGGTTGGTTCTTTCCCTGTTGGGAGGACCCTGTTCTTAGGTCTTTTTTACAGTTTTGGGGAAAGGTGGCTTGGAGAACGACTGGGTTCCAAGGGGATAAGCCCCTCCCCTTCCGTGTCTGAAGAGTCTGCCGGCCCTGACTTTGGAAGAGGGAGGCATTTCCCAGGAGTTAAGGAGTCCGAAGGACTGCCCCACTCTGGACCACTGAGAATGAAGCTTCATGGTAAGTGGAGATAAATCTTGCATTCCCATACATGACCTACAGCGGGGGTGTCAAACTCATTTGTTTATGAGGGCCAGATCTGATATAAGTGAGACCTTGTTGGGCCAGGCCATGTGTGTCATAAAATGTAATGCCAGGTAGCAGAGATATAAACTGACTACAAACACAAAGATTTTTTTTACTTAAAATAAAAACATGCTTAGAACATTAGCTCTGTAATCCGTCAGGATTCCCATATGGACCACCAGGGTACGCTTATGAGCATCGTCCTGACATGCCGTATTGGTTTTCCTCCATTCCCTGGTTGCCACCGAAGGAACAGGAAAGCCGCAAGCCCTGTTGTCATCGCTCACATTCCCCTTGTTGACGTCCACCTTCCTCATCGATCTCCAAGCCGCCACCCTCCCCTCCCCAGTCGACCCGCCCCCATCAATCTCCAGCCAAGCATTTGTTGACACTGACGCCGATCCAGGAGACGGCCTCTCCCTCTGTATCATCTCAGGAAATGTCGGACGTGGAGAACTCCAACGATGACCTTTCTCCTATGGGACCACCCCCCAAGCTGAACGTGTCGGGGGATAGCCCTATTTCACCATCAGAGGATATGACCTCCTACAGAGATCTCATAAAGCGTATGGCACACTCTCTGGGACTGCTGGTGACTCAGTCACAACCCTCCGCCTCCAATGAGGTTTATGGTATCATCCAGATCGATGCGTCCACTCCAATAGCCCTTCCTATGTCGAAGGTACTCCTTCGTGCTGTTAAAGCGCCGTGGGACAAACCATCCTTGGCTCCTGTATCTACAAAGAGGCTCAATCACATGTATCGAGTTCAGGAAGAAGGTGCCACATTTCTATACACACATCCTCGCCCTAACTCAATGGTCGTTTCGACATCGTCGAAGAACAAACGTTCCAGTGTCACTCCCGTGGACAGGGAAAGCAAAAAGATCGATGCTTTTGGTCGATGTTTCTATTCGTCCAGAAAGTGGAGGAACGGAGGGCAATGCGCACGCGCTAGTGATTAGACGCCTTGTCCCCACTCCCCGAGGAAAACAAAGTTAAAAAGCTTTAAAAGAATGTGAATTGCCATTCGGAGCGGCAGAAACTGATTTATTAGACGTCTGGAATAACAGGAGGCAGTTCGGTGAAGGACTTGGTGAGAAGATAATTAAACTTTTTGTAGCATTAAAGAAAAGGGAGGCTGAGCTGAGGTGGAGATAACATGGCGGTTACAGTGAAAAGTTTATCAGAACAATTGGCGCAATTTCAAGCTTTAGTGCTTGACTCTCAAGCTAAAATACAAACTTCACTGACTGAATTAACAACAGAGATGAAAAACCTGGGCTCAGAGATTAAGGTGGTTGCCGGAACTGCGTCGGAGGCGAAGTCTTTAGCACAGGAGAATAGCAAGCAAATAGATTTATTGAAAAAGCAATATATAGACCTATCGGACTGGAACAGGAGAGGAAATATCATTCTCTTTGGTATCTCAGAGGAAGTGGCGATAGGTGACTTAGAGCAAACTTTAGTAGAGTGGCTATCGATACAGGGCCTGGAAATACACCCAGAAGAGATTGAGCAGGCCCATAGACTACAGACAAAAAGAACGGGGGGGGGGGAACCACGCCCAGTAATAATGAAGCTTACAAGAGAGAAGTTGCAGCAGAGAATATTTAAAACGCTCAAGAAAAACAAAGACTTGACATTTAAAGGTAGAAGGGTCTTTGTGAAGGAAGACTTCTGCAAAGAGACTCTTTATCAAAGGAGCCAAATGAAGCCCTATGCACAGAAGCTATATCAAAGCAACATCAAATTTAGCTGGGGGTACCCAGCGTTACTGCTTATCTACCAAGAAGGGAAGAGGCTCTGTGCGAGGAACCCTGAAGAGGCACGGAAACTGCTAGAGACCTTGAGAGTGGACACGAGGAATGTTGAGACGGCACCAATGGAGGAATCTTATCAGCCTCAGCTACCACAGCTGGAATCAGGAGAAGGTCCATCCTCCCATCAGGAAAAGAGGCCAAGAATGTCCAAAGACTAAGACATATTAAGGGAAGTATACAAATGGAACTAAAACAATATTTTAAGTGGCTATTAGCATAACTCGGGGAGTGGAGAGTGCGCTTGCTCCAGATGTGTAGAGAAGGGATGAGTACTCATCCTCAATTCTCGGCTCTACACAAGGGGAGGGAGGAGGGGGGAAGGAGAGGAAGGGGAGGGTAGGTAATATAAAGAAGAATATGAAGTTAAATAGCTGGCCAGGGGAACGAGGGGAAAGCAAATCTAGGTTTGAATATAGCTAAAACACTACAGATGCTAACACTGAATGTCAATGGTTTGGGTTCGGATTTAAAAAGGTACAAACTTTCTAGATTTCTTAAACAACAGAATATAGATATAGCATGGCTTCAGGAAACACATAAGGCAAAGAAAGACAAAAAAACCTTTGATTAAAGACCCTAACTGGGCAATTTTGGCAGAAGCAAGGGGATCAGCAAAGGCAAGAGGTGTCGCAATTTTGGCCCATAAAAGAAATGATATAAAAATAACAGAAGTGATAAGGGATGTGGAAGGGAGATATTTAATGATCAAGTGTCTGATTGAAAATAGATTAACAACATTGATAAATATATATGCTCCAAATACAGGACAGAAAACCTTTTTATTAAAGGTATTAAAGAAAGCATATAACTTCTCTGAAGGAGAGGTAATATTAGCAGGAGACTTAAACAAGGATCTTAATAAGGACAATATAATTAATTGGAGACAATGGGATTTGATAGAAGTGCATAAAGCCCTTAGTTTAGTGCCTAGACCTACATATTTCTCAAGTAGACATAAAACATCCTCATGCTTAGATTATGTATGCATCAACAGGGCATGTACCTGGGAGGTAAAGAGAGTAATTACCCATTCAATATGGATCTTGGACCATGCTCTAATAAGTGTGGAAATTACACTGGTGCACAAACAAACTAGAAAACCATGGAGATATAACATGTGATCATGGCTAGGGAGGAGAACAAACGACATATTAAAGACCAAATAAAGCTGTATTTTCAAGAGAATAAAGGGATAGTGGGGACAAATATATTATGGGATGCGGCCAAAGCGGTAATTAGAGGGCAATGTATCATGAAAGAAAAGGAGATAAAGAAAAAATGGTATGCTGATAGGAAAGAGAAAGTACAAGAGCTGAGTAGGCTGCAAAGGGATCAAGCGCAGAAATTCTGCTCCAACAGACATAGGTTAATTAGGGAACTACAGAAAAAGCTAGACACTCTAGATTCCATGGCATTATGGAAAAAGCAGGTTATGGTGAAGAATGAATACCAGAGAAACACACTCAATTCGGCTAAAAGATTAGCAAACTATTTGAAAAAGAAAAAAGAGAGGCAAAGGGTGAGGAGTATTAGGACAGATAAAACAGTGACACAGAACCCAGAGGAGATAAAGGAAGCATTCGAAAGCTTCTATAAGAAATTATATGAGAAAAAAGAAGTAAGAGAGTTCGAGGAGGAGACAGAGATAATGTTAACAGAGATTGAAAGGGGAAGTTTGGAAGAAGATATAACGAGAAGGGAGATAGAACAGGTGATAGATAGTTTAAAGACAGGGAGGTCACCGGGATTGGATGGCTTTTCAGCTGAATTTTACAGGGAAATGAAAGAGGTTTTGGCCCCTGAATTACAGGAAGCTTTTAACAATATATTGAGGGGAGGGAAGGCCCCGGACACATGGAGGAGGGCAGAAATAACGGTGATTTTGAAACCCAGGAAAGATCCCCAAGAAGTGGGTTCATACAAACCAATTAGTCTATTGAACCAAGATTACAAAAATTTTGCTAAAGTAATGGCAAACAGATTTAAGAAAATTATTCTGAAAGTAATAAAAGAAGATCAATATGGCTTTGTGGAAGGTAGAAACATTGCACACCCAGTAAGAAATTTAATTAATGTTATGAGCCATAACCAATCTAGGAAACTAGCATTGTTGAAATTGGATGTCTATAAAGCCTTCGACACATTGTCACATCAATTTTTATGGACAGTCATGGCCAAATATGGGTTTAGTCAATCAATCATACAAGTACTACAAGAGATATATAGAGAAGGTACAGCGGTAGTTAGAATTAATGGGGAGCACACGTCGCAACTTTTAATTCAGAGAGGAGTTAGGCAAGGATGCCCGCTCTCCCCGTCCCTCTTTATAATGGCTATAGAACAACTTGCCCAGCGTATTAGGAACTCTGGGAGAATAGAGGGATGCCAGCTAGGTAAGGAAGAAATTAAATTAAACCTGTTTGCAGATAATTTGATTATAGTTACATCTAACTCGAAAGAAGGAGTTAAAGAAACAAAAATTATATAGGAAGATTTTGAATTAAGTTCAGGATTAAAAATTAATATGGCAAAATCGGAAATAATGTATATCAATGTAAGAATGGAAGAAAGGAGAGACATACACAAGCGGACAGGAATAGGCCTAGGCGTTAAGAAATTCAGGCATTTAGGAATAGACATAGTTAAAAATATTAATAAGATGGTAGAGAAGAATTATAATAGGATATGGAATGTAATATTGAAAGAAATGAAGAGATGGGGAAAGAAGATGTTAAATATTACAGCTAGGATTAATACGGTGAAAATGTTTTGGGCTTCAAAACTATTATACTTGTTTCAAATGATCCCTTTAGAAATTCATAGACAAAAAATTAACAGCTGGAATGCGAAAATAAAGGAGTGGGTTTTTGGTAGCAAAAAAAGTAGGATCTCCAGACACTTTATATATGCTCACGCTTCAGATATGGGATGGGGCCTCCCAGAAATGGAGAATTATTACGAGGCATTTCAGATAAAAGCATTAATGGAAATTGGAGAGGAAGGCGAACAAAAATGGATTAGAGTTGAGAATGAAGCAAACAAAGGGGTGGGAAGATTTGGAGCATTCACAGGAGACAAATCTAAATATGAACCATTAGAAAGGGGACCGAGAAGAACAGCATTAATGATTTGGAAGAAATGGCAACCGAAATGGTTAAAGGGAATATCTAAGTACGCTCCGTTGGAGGCTTTGGATGAAGAGGAAGAGGATGAGAAATGGTGGTTATTACTCAAACAGAAAGGGTTTACTAGGTTACAAAATATAATATGAGGGCAGACGCTTAAATCATTACCAACATTATACGAGGACGTTTCTATTCGTCCGCTGCCTTGGGAATCAAGGCATCGAATTACTTGGCATGCTTAGGGAGGTACCAATACTCCTTATGGCAGAGAATGATCGAATTTCTACCCTCTATACTGTAGGACAAGATGGCAGAGGCTCGGTCAGTGCAAAAGGAGGGTCTCCTTGTGGCGAAACAGATCCTGAATACCGCGAAGCACACATTGGATTCTTGCTCCACATCAATGGCATCCTCTGTGTCTCTAGGGAGACATGCATGGCTTAGGACCACCTCTCTGCCACACGACACCAGGTCCTACATCGAGGATCTCCCCTTTGACAGAGAAGGTCTCTTCCATTCATCGACGGACACTATCTTGCAAGAGCTCAATAAGAGCATTAAGGCTTCTAAGGCTTTGGGAATTTCGGCACCTCAGCATTCTTATTGCCAGAGATCTTGGTCCCGGTATGCGCCCAGACGTCCGTACCTGACCAAACCTTCTCCTGACACCGCTTGGAGACCCCGTCAGTCCCCTGTGGGAAATCGTCAACACTACTCTTACCAGCCCAGGTCTAGGTTGGGCTCCCAGCAACAGCAGCCCAGACCGAAGAACCAGCGTGGCCCTAAGCAGGGTCTTTGACTCTCTCCATGTCGAGTCGATACAGCCAACACGTCTCTCCCCTTTCCTCTCTGTATGGAGGACTATCACCACCGATGCCTGGGTCTTATCGGTCGTGACCCATGGCTATGTCATCGAATTTGTCGATTTCCCAATCCTCCTGGTCGTCTGCCCCACCCCTCCCTCTCCCATCCTTCTACAAGAGGTCGACTTCTTGCTACAGAAGCATGCGATAGAGTCGGTATCGAAGGCATCGGAACAGACGGGGTTCTACTCCTGCTACTTTGCGGTACCGAAGCGCGATGGGGGACTGAGACCCATCTTGGATCTCCGAGATCTCAACGTTTACATCTGATACCGAAAATTCAAAATGACAACCTTACAGGTCATCCTCCCTCTTCTACCTCGAGGCTCCTGGATGGCTACCATCGATCTCCAGGATGCCTATTTCCACCCCAATATCCACCCGTCCCACTGAAAGTACCTTCGTTTCACCATAGGGGACCGGCATTATCAATACAAGTGCCTTCCTTTCAGTCTATCCACCGCACCTCGGGTGTTCACCAAGACCATGGTGGTAGTGGCAGCACACCTTTGTCTCCTGGGGATCACCATTTTCCACTATATCGATGACTGGCTTCTGGTGGCAGACACCCCTATGCTCCTCTGAGAGCACACCGCTCAGACTTTGCGCCTGCTGGCCTCCCTGGGACTTCAAGTCAACCTCCTGAAGTCCCACCTGGAGCCATCCCAGAAGGTGCAGTTTATTGGGGCACTCTTGGACACAGTCTCCTGCAGGGCTTACCTACCAGCAGACAGGGCTCTAACCTTGTCTTCCCTTGCAAAGTCTGTGCATACTTCTCCGTCATCCACGGCGTTCCACATCCAGCGCCTACTGGGGCATATGTCGGCCACCACATCTGTCCTTCCACTAGCGAAGCTCCATATGAGGACCCTCCAACTCTAGTTTCTGAAGAGCTTCAGGCCGGCCTCCATGCCTCAATCCAGATCCCTCACTCCCCCTCAGAGTGTATGGGATTCTCTAATATGGTGGGTGTCCATTCTGAACATCACACAGGGCGCCCCGTTCATCCTCCCCAACCCTCTCTACACCATAACGACAGACGCCTCCCTGTGGGGGTGGTGAGCCCATCTCAACAGCATCAGATACCATTGGGATGCAGGGACAGTGGCCAAGCATATCAACTTTCTCGAACTGCTGGCGATCAAGCTGGCTCTGCATGCCTTCCAACCTCTGCTTCAAGGTCACTGCATAGCTGTCCTGACAGACAATACCATGGCACTCGGCTACGTAAACCATCAGGGAGGGACGGTGTCGCTCAGTCTGTCGCCTGGCAATGGAATTGTGGAACTGGTACGTTACAAACCAAATCCTATCTGTAGCCACACACATCCCAGGCATTCTGAATGTGGAGGCAGATCTCCTCAGCAGGGGTCATGCTCATCACCACAAATGGGAGCTGAATTGGTCGTACCTCCTGCCACTGTTCCACCGATGGGGCACTCCGGCTGTAGACATGTTCGCTTCCAGGGAGAATTCGAAATGCACGCACTTCTGCAGCCAAGGGGAAAGGATCCGCTCTCCCTAGGAGATGGTCTCCTGTTTCCATGGGAATGGGGTTTCCTATACATGTTTCCCCATCTGCCCCTGCTTCTGAGAGTGGTGTACAAACTGATCAAACTCTGTCCGAACTGCATATTGGTGATGTCATGGTGGCCCAGGCAACCCTGGTTCCCCACGCTGCATCATTTGGCGAGAGGCAAGTACCACCACTTCCACAAGGTGCCAGACCTTCTCTCTGCAGAGAAAGGAACACTCTTCCATCTGGAGGTCAACACCTTAAAACTGACGGCTTGGAGAATAAAGCCTTGAAATTCTCTGCCAGGGTCTCTGAGGTCCTCTGCAATGCGAGGAAACAATCCACGCGTCTGTCATACCAAAGGAAATGGCACAGGTTCCTCCCTTACCTATGCACCCCTACAGAGTCGCCTACTTCTGTCGGTCTTGACAGGATCTTGGACTTCCTTATCTCCCTCAAAGACCAAGTTCTCTCCCACTCGTCCATCAGGGTCTACCTGGCTGCAATCTCCGCATACCATGAGGGCTTGGATGGCTATACAATCTTTTCCCATCCAACCTCAAAACAATTTCTGAAAGGCCTTATCAGGTTGCATCCCCCTGTCACTGCTCCCACAGAACTTTGGGACTTACCACTGGTTCTCCATCAGCTCACCAGATGACCTTTTGAACCGATGACTACCTGTGATCTCCAGTACGCAGCCTGGAAGACGGCTTTCCTGGTGGCCATCACCTCGGCCAGGAGGGCCAGA
The DNA here is from genome assembly GCA_029375565.1 of Gekko gecko. Classification (NCBI taxonomy): domain Eukaryota; kingdom Metazoa; phylum Chordata; class Lepidosauria; order Squamata; family Gekkonidae; genus Gekko; species Gekko gecko. The sequence goes on from JAPDNY010000001.1 coordinate 219,852,167, forward strand.
GAACTCATGGCACTGCGTCATGGCCCACCATACCTGGTCTTCCTCCCCAATGGGGTACGTCTGGTACCAGACCTTTCCTTCATCCCAAAGGTCGTTTCGGAATTCCATCTCAATACTGAAATATTTTTACCAGACTTCTTCCCACATCCTGAGGGAGAAGAGCAGCACTTACTCCACACCCTCGATGTCAAGAGGGCACTTCTCTTTTACCTGAATCGGACTCATCCAACCAGACGTGACAATTCACTGTTTTTATCGTACAGTTCAGCTTCCTTAGGGTTGCGCATCTCATCCCAACATTTCTCCAAATGGATCGTTGGAATGATCAAACTTTGCTACTCCTTGTCAAAGCAGTCGCTCCCCCCTCACCTGAGGGCACACACTTCCAGGTCCATGGCGACCTCTATGGCCTTTCTGAAGGGCGCATCACTCACGTCCATCTGCAGAGCAGCAACAAGGTCCACGCCAACCACGTTCATCAAACACTACGTTCTGGATGTCCGTGCGCAACAGAAGGGTGACTTGGGTTGTCGAGTCCTGTTCGCTATGGTTCGCTGAGTCTGCCAGCACCCATCTCCAGGTGAGCTACTGCTTTTTAATCTCCCATGGGTGTGATGCACAGAGACCATGAAGAAGATAAACAGGTTGTCTACCTGTAACTGATGATCTTCGAGTGGTCATCTGTACATTCACACCACCTGCCTGTCCTTCCCCACTGCTGTCATCCTCAGCTATTCTCATATATGGCTTGGGCTGATAGCAGTCAGAAGGAGCTGGCAGGTTGTCCGTGTCCCTGCCCCCTTGGGCATGCGCAGTGGGGGTTCCCGCACAGGCCCAGGGTGGAGGCACGAAAATCCCGTTGTGAGTTTTGTACAGACACTGACCAGGTCAGCGCAGGCGCACTGGATCCCATGGGTGTGAATGCACAGATGACCACTCGAAGATCATCTGTTACAGGTAGGCAACCTGTTTTTCTCTCACAACAGTTTGGCTGACTCTTGTCAGCAACCATGGCCACTGTTTTGGGGTTTTATAGAGCATGGTGGGAGGGAGAAAAAGCAGGCAAAGGTGATTAGATGCTCCAACCCTCAGGCAGCATCAAGTGGCAAAATGTGTTGAGCCATAAATGATGGTTTCAGCACAGAAAAAAAATTGATAGAAAGGTGGTTGATAAACAGTGTCACTCTTTTCCTACCCAGAAGAAATCCACACTTGAGCTACAAGAGAGAGGATCATGGCCAATGCTCCCTCTAAACTGTGGAGTTTTGTGAGCAAACATTCTACTTTGTGAGCTACTGGCATTGAAGTTGTGAGTGAGCAATTTGGCTATTGCATAAATTAATTTGCTCTGGAGCCATCCTTCCTGAGCCAAGACAAAAATGTGTGAGCCAGAGGCTAAAAAATTGTGAGCTAGCTCACACTAATTCAGCTGAGAGGGAACACTGACCACGGCACATGTGTGAGGAAGTGGCAGCTGTGAAGCACCATCCCAAGCACAGCCAGTTAGATGCCCTACACAGATCCAACCATCTTCAATTTACAGATTCACCCCATCCCCACTCTGCATCAAAAATTTCCAGGTATTACCCAACCCAGAGCTGTTTATGACTTTGAGGCCTTGCAGTCTTAATTGTCAATGTGAGAACAAGCCACTGAGAAAGACTGCAGTCCAACCTATATGTCTATGTACAGCTTTTCCTTTCCCCAAGACTGTAAATTCCAAAACTACATGGTCACTACTACCCAGGGTGCCCACTACTTTCACCTAATCAACCAGTTCTTCCCTGTTGGTGAGAATCAAGTCCAAGATAGCAGATTCCCTTGTTTCCACTCCAGTCTCTGGAAAATGAAGTTGTCAGCAAGACAAGTCAGGAATTTATTTGACCTTTCATTTTTAGCAGAGTTGGACTTATTTATTAATTAATTTGATTTTTACCCTGCCCTTCTTGCCAAGGCAGGCTCAAGGTGGCTTACATAAGAAACAACAGACAAGACAACAATATAAATATCCATTATAAAATACACAAAATATCCAACAGGTATCCAAGTAATTGAAATCTCCCATGACCACTATGCTGTCTCTTTGAGAACTGTGCAATCTGTCCGAGGACTGTCTCATCCAAGTCCTCTGCCTGGCTTGGTGGTCTATAGCAGACTCCCATCATAATATCATTATTATTTCTTACTCCTTGTATTTTCACCCAGAGGTTCTCAACTGAATTTCCATGCTCAGATTCATGTATTTCCTCACAAGTATATACTTTCTTTATATGTAATGCTACTCCTTCCAACCTTCCTTATTTGTTTAAACAATCAGTCCTAATATTCCAGTGTCTGATTTGGAAAATCGTGTGCAGAGCCAAGGACCTGCTCTTTGAAGTATAAGATAGTTTAGCCAGATGATTTTGGATGCTGGTTTATTTCCACCAAAGTGGAACATGTGCTGCTTTTTGGTTAGCCGATGAACAGTAGAGGCAACTGAGAATTCACTTATTCTTGGTGTCTTTCACTTGGCCAGTTTAAAGTAATCTTGAATTTGTTGCAACCTTGTTTGTCAGTGTCTGCAAGGAACAGAAAGATTGTCTCCTGAGTTTTTGGCTTTGAGTCCCAAGCAGTCATAGCTAATATTGTTATAATTATTATTAATAATTTTTCTTTATTCAATTTTTTACCCCATCCTGTGTTATGCTGGGCTCTGGGCAATGTACAAGGGGCATAATGCCATAAAATACAAAACATTAAATTTCAATATACATTTGGATAAAGCTAAAAAACTGGAATAAAAAGATCCAAGATGGCACCCTGTAATGGGGAGAGGGAACTCAAGAATAAAAATACAGAAGGGGGAGGTTTTTTCAAGAGTTGCCATGAAGAGAGGGAAAGAAAAACAGAGCAAAAACCTCCAAAGGAAGTTTAGAAAACTACTAATGGGCCAAAAACTAAAATCATCAATAGGTATAGACAAAAGTATACGTGTTTATTTCAAAAACATATAAAAACTCTGTCAGAGCCCAAATAAAGCCTCATAAAATAATCAAAGCAACAAATGCACAAAAAGAACCACATCCATACCTGAACACCACAGAGAACTTACCTGGGGCAGCTGCATTCTGTGCATTTGTCCTACGATGACATATGTTGGCAGTGGGCAACTGTATGTTGATACAAGCCACAGATGAGCCCTTGTCATGGGTCCTGGCTCTGCCAAGGCTGACTATTCCTCAGACGAGGAAGAGGCATGGAGCAACCCAGCCTCCTCTGGAGTCAGCCCAGAAGAGGAACCTTTGCAAACACCTGAGGGAGAAGAGGCTCCAGCATCTGCGCAGGAGGTGCAGCAAGGTGAAGAGCCCAAAGTGCAGTCAGAGGAAGAGCCTGGTCCAGAGCCTGGCCCAGCACCCCCAGCTGGAGACATCTTGAGACCGGAGTCCCCACCTAGCTCACCTGAATTTCCCAGATGCAGGGCATGCCGGCGTCCAGATGTGCAGGAGAGAAGGAGGAGTGCCAGACTTCAGCTATTCCAAAGGCAACGTGAGGGGCTGTGAGTCTTTGCAGGTTGCCTCCCAGGGAAGGGAGGATCCAGTCATAAGCAGCCATGCTCATCTGCCTCGGTGCAGATGCAACTGTGCAATCTTGGACCTTGTTCCAGCTGCCAGCCTCTGCTCATCACTCCTGAGAACTCTGACTGATCTCCCGGCATTCCAACCCCTGGCACTGTTTCTCGGCTTGATTTGGACTTTGAATCTAGCTTACATATATTGTGTTCGTGGCGACTGGCTAGAGCTGTGTTTGGCACAGACAGGAGCCAGCTGTGGGCATTGGCCTGGAGACGGGAGAGAGTCCCAGCTCACTGGAGGTCTGTGGAGCTGGCGTTTCTCTTCCTCCCTCTTCCCCTGGGTCTGGGAGTGAGGGGCCATGGAGAATGCTGGCTTGTCCTTGGAGGAGGACCACCCAGACCCAAGAGAAGCCCTCCAGGCTGGCATCAAGCTGCCCACTTGCCATCGAGGGGCATGAAACATCCCTCTTTGCTGCCTGCTCCTCCAGAGGAAAATGGTAGAGAGTGTGGTGGAGACCCCCCCCAAGTAAGCAACAAACTGTCCCCTGCAGCTCTTTTGCTGGGCCATCCTCCAGGAACACAGGAGCTGAGCAGGCAAGCACAGCTGCCCAGGGAGCTGTCCAGAGAGCTGCAGGAGGACAGTGGGGAGGCTGGGACATCTGTTCTGCTGGGGAGCTCTTCTTGGATAGGGGGACCTTCTTTGGCAAGCTCTCCATTGCTGCTGCCTAGGGACATTGGAAATCAGCTAGAAGGCGAAGAGTCCCTGACCATAAGAAAACAACAGCATTTAGTGCAGGGGTGTCAACCATAAGGCCCGGGGCCTGGAACCAGCCCATCCAGGGCTTATATGCGGCCCATGAGTCATTTTGGTGTAGTGGTTAAGCACGCTGACTCTGGGAAAACTGGGTTTGATTCCCCACTCCTCCACTTGCACCTGGCTGGATGACCTTGGACAAGCCGTAGTTCTGATAAGAGCTGTTCTTGAAAAAGAGAAGGTTCTGTCAGAGCTCTCTCAGCCCCACCTACCTCACAGGGTGTCTGTTGTGGGGAGGGAAGGGAAAGGAGTTTGTAAGCCACTCTGAGACACCTTTGGGTAGTGAAGGGCAGGGTATAAATCCAATCTCCTCTTCTTCTTCTTCTTCTTCTTCTTCTTCTTCTTCTTCTTCTTCTTCTTCTTCTTCTTCTTCTAGTGCAAGGGAGGGAACAGGAGATTGCTCAGGGGAAATGAGAGGGAGCCACTCAAGTGTACAAGTATAGCCACAAACAACACCCAGCAAGGGAAGATCATCCACAATTCACAACTATATGTGCTTGAAACAGTATATTGCATTCATTGAAATACAATGAAGGGTTAGTGATCATAATCCAATAGAGTGTATAGACACTTATCCAGCAGATTGCTCATAACAATTAAGCATATTTTACAAAAAGAGCATATTCAAAACCAACAGTAGGCTCCTCTGTAATTCCATACATAGATAGTGTCCATAGACCTTGTCACGGAAAAGCCATTTCCAAATGCTTGTGGCTTTAAGAATAAAAGTTTGGTTCAGGTTGTAAGCCCTGTTAGAATCCTTTCCCTAGAGACACAGATAACGCAGAAGCACTGTGACCTTGATAAGAAATGATTTCAGGTGGTACTGGGCTTGATAGTGTCTGGGAAGAAACCAGCTCCAATCAAGCACATTCCTAAGTGATGGAATTATTGCCACCTGTGTGTTGGAGTCAAGCAGCCCCTTAATGGGATAAGTTTCGTTTCTCTACAAGACTGACTATTATGGGGTGTCATGAAGCCATTGTAACCGAGGGAGGTTAACATCACTCTCCTAGCTTTTGGTTGATTGAAGGCCTAAACTGACCAACAGCTACCATTTTTTTTATAAAATAAGGTTATCATTCTGAGAGAAGTGTGGCTTCCTGAAACTAAGCAGACCTTGTGGGTTGTTAGTTTGGAGCAACCCAGGACTTTGGCATTTCATGCTGTCCGCCTGGATTGGCTTGCTTGTTTGACTGTGCTGTGGTTGGATTACTACACTTGGTAACCTGAAGGTAACTTGGTAGAAAGTCCTTTTGCATATGAGCTCAGTCTGTGGCTCTGTCTGCAGAATTGACCTTGTGTTTATGTCTCATTTTCGGTCTGGAAGTTTGGTCTTTCAGTCCAGTACTGGAAGAGACTGTTAAAAAGACCTGGTGGCAGCCTACTGAATCCTTTTCCTTGAGAGCCTTTGTAAAGTGCTGTGCAGCCTGTTTTTGTAACTCAAACCTCTGGCCGGAGGATTGGGTGTTTGTGGCAGACCTCTAAACAGAAAATAACTGCAGCAGAAGACACCCACGGTGGAAAGAATAATAGCTGGACATCTCTCCCAGGTATAAGTCAAGATGTTTCAATGATCTTCAACAGTGGTTGGTAAAACAGAACTGTGAAGCAATCATAAATATGCATGGGCAGACACGATTGACTGCATAATACATATATCAGTTCAAAAACATAGAAAAAATGTGTCGCACCCTGATTTCCAAAATAACATAGACACAGCTCAATAGCTTCAATAGAATCCTAGGGTTCTCAACAAGACAACCTGCCATGCAGCACTTAACCATTTACAAATCAATGGCAATACAGTTTCTTAAAGTGGACCCATCCCATTTTTCACAAACATGCCTGAGTTTCACATACACTCATATTCTATTTAATTGCAGTCTTCCTCAAATAAAGGCAGCAAAATCAAGCGTCTGATTCATTCCATTTTTAATTAAAAAACAATCTAGGGGGACTTCCTGGGCGTGAACAAGAACATGGCCACCTGAATCTGGAGCTCTGTCCGTCCCTCTCACTCCCTTACTCCAAACTGCAATCTTACTAGTCAAATTGCACTCCAATATATGGGGAAAGATGAAGAATTGATTGGGCTAATACCTCGCTACAAAATTAAGAAGCTACAAACGTTCCTTACTTCTAAATCATTGAAGTCAAATTCGAGCCCACAGCTTGCCCTTACAACTAAAATGGCGACAGGTACTGAAGGGAAACATAATTCATCTGCCCCGGTAACCTTCTCAGACTTAACCATGGTGCTGAACAATCTAGAGAAATCAATTTTAGATAATATTTCTTCTCTCTTCAAACCACTATATGAACAAATGGAGGCGATACAAAAATCTGTGTCTGAAACCAAATCAATAGCAGAAAGCGCCATGAATGCCAGTATTACAAATCAAAATGAAATCCAACAATTGGAAGACATTTTAGCAGAGAAAGCTATAAGGACTGATATGACTCTCCGGCAAAGCAACTTGAAGATCAGGGGTCTGGAGGAGAAGATAGAAAAAAATGGAGACCTCACTGAGATACTCAGCGCCTGGCTGATGAAAGAGGTACCACCTGAAGGGGACTTTTCACCAATAATTACGAAGGCTTATTGTGCAGGCTCTGTGAGTAAGCTGAAAACTAGACCCTTGCGGGACATCATAGCTACCTTCTTAGACCTCTGCTATAAGAAAAAATTCTCCTTACTGCCAGACAAAATGGCCACCTAAAATATCACACAAGCAGGGTAGAGATTTTTCTCAATCTCCCAAAGGAGGCTCTCATCAAGCGGAAAGAACTGAAACCATTAACAGCTGGCCTGCATGAAGAGGACATTAGATACTCATGGGCTTCACCGCTCCTCCTGCAATTTTCTTACCATGGCAAGGCTTATAGAATCTCTTCACTTGAGGAAGGCTTCAAGGTGCTGTGCTCGCTAGACCTGGTAACCCCAATGGAACTTTCAAAGCAATCACTTAAAAGGAAATTCAAAAGATCTTACATAATTATTTGAGTTTCTATTTTTTCCCCATAGTTCTGTGTACATAATTCAAAGGATCTTACCTAATCAATTGTGATAGTATTTTTACCATAGATTTGATCATATCAACTTATTCAAATATAAAAATAACAAATCCTAAATAATTGATCCAATTTAATACCATTAACATAATTTTATTTAATTAATTCAAGGGATCTTACCTAATTGTTTGTGTTTCTGATTTTTCCATAGCTCTGTGTACATAATTTTTACAACAAAACTTACCAATGAAAATTAAGTACAGGTGTAAACACATCCTCTCACTGCACTGCAAGGTTTCATATCCAATTTTGATTGCCAACTTTAAAATTCAAATCTGCTGACACGTGCTTCTTAACAATATAGACGAGGTTCAAGGGTGAGCTATATTGGAGGGTATTATTAGCCACTTTTGTTTAAGACACCACTTCCAAGGTAATCTCCGGTAAATACCTTCTGCATCCACTAGGGCATTCTTTGTTTCAAGAGTCTAGTGATCCAAAGAATTGTATAATCTCTTCACATTTCTTAGTAACATAGAGGGGTATGATCAGCAAGAATTATTATAGATGTATACGCCTACTGTATAAAATATAGATAATTTTCAAAGTGTTGATTAACTGTTGCCTACAAAACTTATTATTATTTTTATTCCTAGTAGATTGCACCATAGCACTGGGACACCATGACTTCAGCCATCAAGTTCTTCTCATACAACATGAGAGGTCTGAACAACATCATTAAGCGTAAGAGAATTCAGGTCAAATTATGAAACTTAATCCGGACATCATTTTTCTACAGGAGACCCACATTAAACATACCGCAACCCCTCTGTTCAAAACCAAAAAATTCCAGTACCAATTTTTAGCCAAAGGTTCCTCCAAATCCAGGGCCACCGCCATCTTAATATCTAAAGACCTGAATTTTGTGCATCAATCTTCCATGACAGATCCCCAGGAGAGATTTGTTTTTGTAAAAGGGATGCTAAACAATATGCCTACCACCCTGGCATCATTCTATGCACCCAATTCAGAGCAAATTCCTTTTCTTGAACAGACCTTACAAAAATTGGATGCATTCCACATATTAGTTACCCCCTCTTTGGTCAACTTAGTCCAGTCCTCCCATATTGGCACTCAACTATGGTCAGATCACTGTTGGGTAAATTGTAATATAGACATCAACAGTGAAAGAAAAACAACTCCAACATGGTCTTTGAACAGCTCTTTATTACTAAATGATAAATTAGTGGCTACAGTGGAGCAAAATATCTGCAACTTCTTTGTAGACAATCCTGTGGGCTTTGTCACCCCAGACATGCTCTGGGACACCCTAAAACCCATACTTTGCGGTCAACTGATCTCATCGGCATCCTACATTAAAAAACAGAAACAAAAAGAGAGATTAAGCCTTCTTAAGAACATTACATCCTTACAGTATCAGCATAAGCAGACTGGGAGCTCAAAGATGTATAAACACTTATTAGAAGAACGTAAAAAGCTAGAAATATTAGAAATGACTCAGATACAAAAAAAACATTCTGTACTCAAAACAGTGAGGTTGGGCTTTTACTCCCAGGTCATTGAAATTCTTGTCCAAAAGAGTAAAGCAACAACAACACTCAAGGCTAGTTGTAACATTGGAAGATAGCAAGGGCGCTTCCCATTATGACACAAAATCCATATCACAGGTTTTTTTGAACTTTTACAAAAACTTGTATCGTTCCAACACTGTTCCTTTGTCTGAGTTGGAAAATTTCTTTCAATCGAACCCTTTGGAGAAAACTCTCTCAGAGGATCATAAAACACTACTGGATAAGCCAGTCAGTCCTCAGGAGGTTATAGAGGCAATTAAAAAACTCAAACCATCCAAAGCTCCAGGACCAGACGGCTTTATGCCAGAATTTTATAAATGATTTGCTTCGCTACTGGCTACCTCTTTGGCAGATGCCTGCAACCACATATTTCACACTGGTAGTTTTCCCCCTTCCTGGAACAGAGCAGCAATCATAGTTCTACCGAAACAGGGGAAAGACCCGGCACTACCAGCATCATAAAGACCCATATCTCTGCTCAATACAGATTTTAAAATTTTCACTTTAATTTTGGCTAGTAGGCTCAATGCCTTTGTTACACAATAAGATCAAGACCAGGTGGGCTTCATGCCAAAGTGTGATATTACTGAAAATATCCATAAAGCTCTCTCAATCTTGAATTATTGCAGTGCGCAAAACATACCCTCTGCTTTTTTATTGCTAGACCTAGAAAAAGTCTTTGATTCGGTGGAAATTCCGTATCTTAAATTGCTTTTACAAAAGATGGGCTTTGATGTAAACTTTCTAAATGTGATCAATGCTATTTATAAGGATCCCACAGCTCACTTTAAAATTAATCACCACAACTCTGACCCATTTCATTTGAAACAAGGTACTAGGCAAGGATGCCCTCTTTCCTCCCTCCTTTTTGCTTTGTGCATTGAACTCTAAGCAAACTTACTTGAGAAGATGACAAAATAAAAGGCATTGCAATGCACAAGAAGGAATTCAAGGTAACTATGTTTGCAGATGACATGATGCTCTTTTTAGCTTAACTGGAGACATCTTTGCTATCAGTTCAAGAATATCTGGCCAATTTTAGCTCAGTCTCGGGCTTAAAAGTGAATGTCTCTAAATCTCATCTTCTGCCTATCAACCTGGACCACCAGACAACTCAGAATATTAAATCCTCTCACTCTTATTCTTGGGTCTCGGAATACTTACCCTATTTAGGTATCAATATACCAGTAAAATTTAGGGATATTTACAAATTCCATCACAATAAAATAGAGAAAGACATCCAATGTTATCCAAGTGGCATAAAATAAATCTAGCATGGATGGACAGGTTGAACTTAATCAAATCGTTTGTGCTTCCACAATTCATTTTTCTTTTTCACCCAATTCCTGTGTCCATTACCTTTTCTTTATTGCAAAAATGGCAAAAAATGTTGTTGCAATTCTTCTGGTCATACAAACACCATAGAATCAAGAGTAATACTCTATATAGAGAGGCTCTGATAGAGGGCGAATAGGCTTTCCCAATTTACAGCATTATTATAATGCTATTCAGCTTTCACAGGTGATCAAACTACTGCATGCAGACCCCATCTCTAACCAGGCACACAATTCGCCTTCTATATAGCTCCATATGAAGTTCAGGAAAGTATTTGGCAATCACCCTCTTGCAAACCCAAACAAATCAGAAACAGCCCCCTGCTCTCAACATTGTTGGGGACCTGGGATCATTTGCAGCCTAAATTACTGCCTCCCATCTGATGATACTAATCCTATCTGAATCAAGTTTGGTTCATACCAGGCCTTAATAACCCAGTTTACATGCTGTGGAAATCAGCTAAAATGATTACTCTTCAAGATCTCACATCAAAACAGCAATTTCTATCTCAGGCTGCAAGATAAACAGCAAAATCCCATGGCTACAATACTTCCAGATCTCAAACATGCACACAAATCAGACTTACTTCCATTTTAAAACAACCTCTAACAGCATTGGAAACAATTATAAAATTAGCAAGCCTTTCAAACAAGGGGTTAATTTCTAAGATTCTGAAAAGTACTGAGACTGACGAGTGATTTCAGCTCTCACATATTTTATTAGTTCAAGAACAAGACAAGTGAAGCCGGCTCGCAGGCCGGCTTTTATTCCCAAAGGAACCCACACCCTAGCACACACAAAACACCGTGATTGGACTATTTACATTGATTGAGTTATCCCCTAGGATTCTGGCTCCCTGATTGGGAGGGAGCTAGGATCCTGCTATCTATTGTCCTCTGGAGCGAAGCTCAGGCACTTTGCCGGCTGCATGTCGGAACTGCTGAAACTGGTCCGAGCTCATGCCTGGCCGAAGCACATGTTCTGAGATGGATACACTACACCCCTCCCCCTTGGTCCAAAAGACACCCGCAGACAAAGTCTTTTAAGTAAGCTGGAGGCTTTCTGTCTCTCGTAGAGTGGTGTGTGGCGGTGGCTGTTGGAGATGCCAATGTCTGTTTTTGAGGCGGGGAGCTTGCCGGTGCCAGAGGAAGTGGCGTTGCTGCTGCAGATTCGTTTTAGGCGGTCGGTGCTTCCAAAGACAGGTTGCTGGATGCCGTGGCTGGGGTCTTTGCCAGGCTGAGGAATACCGGGGAGGGTTGTTGCACCTGGGCCTCCTGGGCTTCTGGCTCCTCAGAGTCGTCTGGTTTGAGGGGTGCCACCCGGCGATGGAATTGGTAGATGTGGCAGTGGAGCATGGTGCCATCGTCACAGGAGACCTCATATGATCGGGGGGCCCTAACCCGTACCACCCACGCCGGGATCCAGTGGTGTAGCTTCGAGCGTATACTGGATCTTCCGAGAAGAATCCTTAGGCTGCTTCCTGGTCCTCAGTGGCCGGCTCGTGCTCCAGGGCCGGTCTGGGTGTAGATGGTCCATGCACGTCGTGAGGCGGCGACCAAAGGGGAGTTCTGCCGGACTGCGTCCTGTGGTGGAGTGCAGGATGATGTGTTGGCCAAAAAGGAAGGAGGCCAGTTTGTAGTCCCAGTCTGGGAAGTCGAGCTGGTGTAGTGCATCCTTAGCAGTCAGGACCATCCATTCCGCTTGGCCATTCATGGCGGGGTGGAACAGAGCAGAATGCACATGCCGGATCCCGTAATAAGCCGTGAAGTCCTGGAACTCCCCGGAGGTGAACGCGGTGACATTGTCCGTTACCAGCATGTCCAGCAGTCCTTGGACACTGAAGATCCGCCACATGGCCTTGATGGCAGATCTCGAGGAAGTGGATGGCACCGGAACGACCTCCAGCCTTTGCTATAAGAGTCAACCAGAATGAAAAAGAGTTGTCCCTGGAATGGCCCCATGAAATCCAGGTGGAGCCAAGACCAGGGGTGGTGGGAGGACTCCCAGGCTCTCTCCGGAGCCTGCAGTGGTTCGGAGTGCGAGACCTGGCAGGTCTGACACCGTTTCACCTTGTCCTCGATGTCCCGATTGAGGCCTTGCCACCAGACATAGCTCCTTGCTAACACATTCATCCATACCACTCCCGGGTGATGCTCGCGCAAAGCCTCCAAGACGCATGGCTGGAGCGGAGCCAGAATCACCACCTATCCTTCCCACATCAACAACCCTTTGTATGTTGATAGTTCATGTTTCCTCATTACAAATGGAGTGAGCTCGGAGCACTCCTTGGCCACTGGCCACCCCCTCCCCACCCAGTCCAAGACCTGGCAGAGGATTTTATCCCAGGCCGAGAGGCGGGCCATGTCCTACACGTGGACTGGCTGATCGGGGAGCAATTCCAAGAGGGCAATCATGTGCACGGGAGCTGGGCCAGGGTCCACAATGGCCAGAGGCAGGTGTTCGAGGGCGTCCATGTGGCCCATTGCCTTACTGGGCCAATGGGCGATGGAATAGGAGTACCCCGCCAGAAAGATGGACCACCTCAGGACCCTGTGGTAGACCATCTGTGGCATCTGCTGGTCTGGGGCGAGGAGGCCCAGGAGTGGTTTGTGGTCGGTCACTATCTCAAAGGGCCGGCCGTAGAGATAGTGGTGAAAATTTTTTACATCAGCCACTATCGCCAATGCCTCCTTGTCTATCTGTGCATAATTGTGCTCCACAGAAGATAAGGTCCTCGAGTAGTATGCGACTGGGACTACCCGATCGTCTGACAACCAGTGGCCCAAGACTGCTCCGACCCTGTAGGGAGAAGCGTTGCAGGTGAGGACCACTGGAAGAGTTTCCGTAAAGTGGTGCAAGACTGAGTTAGAAACTTGTAAGTCCTTGACACCCTGGAACACCGCCACGTGCATCAGCCCCCAGGCCCAAGGTGTGTCCTTGTCCAGGAGATGGTGGAGTAGTTCTGCCATGGCTGCCTTGAGGGGTAGAAAAGCATGATAGAAATTGATCAGGCCTAAGAAAGCCTGCAGTTCCGCCTTGGACGAGGGGCACGTGTAATTGCCCTAACTTTATCGTCTGTGGGGTGGATCCCCTGGGCATCCACCGCAAACCCCAGGAACTCGATGCAGGGCACCCCCAGGAGGCATTTTTCCTTCTTCACTTTGAGGCTGGCGGCATCGAACCTCTGAAGAACCTGTTGGAGCCGGTTGGCGAAGGAGGCAGGGTCCGGCACCGCAACGATCATGTCGTCTAGAAAAGGTTGTACTCCTGAGATGCCTTTTAGTAGAGAGTCCATGAAAGACTGGAAAATCCCGGGAGCCACATAAACCCCAAACTGTAGCTGCGTGACCCTGAATGCCCCTTTGTGTGTAGCGATTGTCTGGGTCTCGGCAGCGGCTGAATCTGTGGGTAATTGCTGGTATGCTTGAGCCAGATCAAGCTTACCGAAGACCTTGGCCCCACCAGCGAGGTGAGGATGTGGCTCACCACCAGGACCGGATAAGCATAGTCCTGCAAGGCCTTGTTCAGCGTGCACTTGTAATTGGCACAGATCTGCACGTCACCGTTCAGTTTAACCGGTGTGACAATGGGAGTCTCCCAGTGCGCAGATGTGACTGGCTCCAGCACCCCTTGCACGACAAAGTGATCGAGCTCTGCCTCTATTTTAGCTCGCATTGCAATGGGAGGGACCCGGGCCTTGATGCGAATGGGGTATACAGCCGGATCAAGATCCAGGGAAATTGGGGTCCCAGTGTACCCTCCCCAGAGTCCCATCAAACACCTTGGGAAATTCTCAGCAAACAGCCTCAAAATCGGTGGTCTGGATCTGGTTAAGTCCCGTTATCTTGAGGCCCAGGGACTTGAACCACGAGAGTCCCAACAAGCTGGTGAGGTGCCCTTCCACCACCAACAGGTCCAGCAGTCCCGAGAACCCCTTGAACTGGACCCAGAACTTGCCCCAGCCACGGACCGCCACAGGGTTCTTATTAAAGTCCCATAACAGGAGACCCTATGGCTTGTGCAACCGGGGTACCCCCTTCGGGCATAGGGAATGGAGGGTCTCGACCGAAATGATAGAAAAAGACAAGCCTGAGTCAATTTCCATCTGGCAGGGGGACCCCTCAATCCGGACAATCACATGCACCTTGTCTGGGCCGTCAGGGGGCAAGTTACATACTGTTTGTTGGTGGTGGACCGAAACGGTGTGAAGTTCCTCTGCGTCAAGCTGTGCTGTGAGCTTCGGCCATTGTCCCTTGGAGCGGCAGACCTTCACGATGTGCCCTGCCTTGTTCTGAATCAAATCCAATTCATTACTGACATAGAAATTCTCCCTAATCCTAAGCATTTGTTTTTGAACGGATGGGCTGATCATGGTTCTTCATCCTCCATCATAGAAAGGGCCTCCATAATGCTTTATGCAGCTAAGACGGTCATTGCCACACAATGGAAAACGACAATGACACCCACTCTTTCATAATGGCATAAAAAGATGTGGGATTTGTACATTATGGCTAAACACTTGGATAATCTTACGCGGTATGATATGATTCCCACCTCCACCATGTTCATTTCAATATGGTTCCCTATCTTAGAATACCTATCCAAACAACAGGACATCCTTAAAGTGATTGATGACTTATGGTTATGGTAGTGATGATTAAAGTTCTACATAGCCTATCTGTATTTTTCTCTATTGTTGGCAATCCTAGAGAAAAACCTATGCTTAACAAATTTCACTGTATATTCACATAACATAATCTTTGTTGCCTCAAATGTTGAACTGCAAACTTCTTTGTTGAATGTTATTTTTATGAATGTGTACTACAAATTTTTAATATCTTTCATACAGGTACTAGAGAATTGTATTGTTAATGAAAACTAATAAACTTTATGGTATATTAAAAAAATCAATGTAGACTCCTTTTGCAATAAAATTTGTTCAGCATTTTGAATGGTGAATGGTTTACTCTGATGCACAAATGCAACAAAAAACTCATCTCTTCAGCACTATGCCCAGCTTGTGTGTAATGTTTTAACATTGGGGCTTGGCTAATGTTATTATGCACCCTAGAGCGGTGTTCCAACACATGTGTACGTATAGAAAGTGTGGATAGACCCACATATAAGGGCTCACAGGGACAGATGGACACATACACAATATTTTTTGTTGACCATGTGGCCAAACTGCTGCACTTAATTCTTATGTTCTTAGAAGGACCTCCCCTTCTATCATGAATTCGCAGACTGAACATTTCCTGCACTGGTGAAAGCCTTTAATTGTGCTACTGCCCCTAGTTCTTAAAGGGGTAACATCTGCTTTGACCAACAAATTTCTAAGATTATGATCTCTTCTAAATCCAATGTATGGAGGTACACTGCACCCTGGTAAATGGGCAACAATATGCCAATTCTGGAATACAATTTGTCTAATGCAATTTGCAAATCCAGAGTGTTGAAATGCACATGCAATCTTATTATGTTTAGATCTTTCCCTATGCTGTAGAAGTTAGTTTCTATCTACCATGTCAGTTCTATTTCTAGCTTTTGCAATAATATTATCAGGGTATCCTCTCATACCAAACTGTTTTCCCAAATTGTCTGCTTCTGCCCTATAGTCTTTAATAGCAGTAGAGTTCCTCTTTGCCCTCAGAAATTGACCATATAGAAGATTAGGAAAGGAGGGAGCTGTTTGAAATTTTATTTTTATTCGAGGAAAAGCAGAGTATAAATATTTTAATTAATAAACTCACTGATCCGACATGTAGAGAGATCTCAGGTCTTTCCTTGTCTCTTGAATCTTGTGTAGTTTAGTCCTGTGTAGATGCATGAGTGTGTCTGTGCATGCCTGGGAGGACACAGTTACTTGTATGCAAAAAGGGCTTTCAAACTGCAAAACTTGCATTCCCAAAATGGAAAGCAAGACACTCTTCAGCTGTCTCTTTGCTCTGCCCTGCTGGCTGGGAGTGGGGTGGCTGGCAAGCTAGGGATGAAAGATATTGTTCCAAGAAACTGGTGATTGTTTAACTCACACTGTTAGTGTGGGAGACCATCAGCTTGGCAAAATAATACTCCTCAGGATGGTCTAGGAAAGCAGGACTCTTTGAAGTCTGTTTGTAGTGGGAGGGGAAAGTAAGAAATGGTGGCTGAGATTGGCTGGGGAAAAGGTGTTCCTGTTTGTTTTCACTCTGCTCTACTCATTGAGAGCCTTTGGATACAAATTATAGTATTTGTAAATAAAATAACTGTGTATGTAAAGTTATAAGAACCAAATACTAAAGGGCCACAAGTGAATAGTGTTAAAAAGCAAACTGCAACCCCCCGCCCCCGCTTGGTTATGTTCATAAATGCTAATTCATAAGATGATGCAATAGTTCATGATTCATGTTCATTATTATATACTTATGAATTAAAAGGGAGCTGCGGTGGCTCAAGTGGTTAAGACGCTGAACTGCAGGCTGTGGAAGGTCAGTAGTTCAGCAGTTCAAGACCCGGGTGCCGCATGACAGGGTGAGCTCCTGTCTCTAGTTCCAGCTCCTGCCAACCTAGCAGTTCGAAAGCAAGAAATTGCAAGTAGATAAATAGGTACCACTTCGGTGGGAAGGTAACAGCGTTCCGTGCGCCTTGGTGTTTAGTCATGCCGGCCACATGACCACGGAAATGTCTTTGGACAGCGCTGGCTCTTCGGCTTTGAAACGGAGATGAGCACCGCAACCCTAGAGTCGGATTCGACTGGCTTTCAAGCAAGGGAACCTTTACCTTTACTATGAATTAAAATTATTTTTTGGCAGAGTACTGATTTACTTCCTGTTTCAGCAAGTTATCTATTCATGCATTCAGATAACTAACCCAAATATCAACATAAAAAATACATGTCAGAATTGGATATCACAGATGCTGGTTATTCTTATACAGCACTTGGGCTGTGGCCCTTAAAATTCCAACACTTGTAAATAGTGGAGAATATACCGGGAGGGCAGGATAAAAATAAAATAAATAACTATATAGAATTATGGCACCAACTGGTGATGAAAAGGCTACATAAAACGTTAAAAACAGATAATAATGAAGAATAATGTGTGAGGGAGGTACTTTGTAATGGATCCAGATGGGCTATGCTCCAGCAGAAGTCAGTTTGTGACTATGATCCATTGGAACAAATTAGTTACAAGCAAGCACCATTGTTTTCAAGATGTGCAGTGTAATCCAAAACATTTTAATTCAGAGGTGAATCCTACTGAGCTAAATGGGAATTTATCCTGTTAAGTGTGTCAGGATTGCAGCCTTAGTCATTCACAGTCAGCTTATCTGGACAATGGCAGCAGAAAAGTAGAGGACTATAATAACAAAGAAATGAGTGTCATTCCCCCTTTCAGCTAATCTCTCCTTATAATAATTATCTTTTGGTTTTGCAAGATTCCATGCGCTCCCATTGGCTGTAAAATGCCCTCCCTCAGCCATTGGCCCATCAGCCGCCACTCAAGAGGATTCGCGTGCCATTGCCCGGGTGCTGGGTCTGCTCCTCTTCCCCACCCACTCCCCCTTTTGCATGTCAGATTTACTGGCAGACAGCTCTCTCTCCTGAGGAAGACAGTTCTCTTGACTCCTGTGAGGGACTGTCCCCTCAGTGGCTGTTGGTTGGCAGCCAAGCTTGGTTCTGTGAGTAAAAAAACAAAGGACTTTCAGCATAACCCCCCCCTCCCCCACCCATAACCCCCTCCCCAACGGCCACTTTCCTGTCAGAATAAATGGAAAAAGGCTCTTTCTCCTGCTTAGCTTCAGCATGGCTGGCTGGCTAACGAGGTAGGCCAGCGACCATCAGACCATTTTCTTCAACTCCTCGCTGTGCGGCTGACTTTCCCCTAGGGTTGCCAATCTCCAGGTGGGACCTGGAGATCTCCCACTGTTACAATTGACCTCCAGATGACAGAGATCAGTTCCCCGGGAGAAAATGGTTGCTGTGGAGGGTAGACTCTATGGCATTATACCCTGCTGAGTCCTTCCACACACACCCCAAATGCTGCCCTCCACAGGATCCACCCCCCCAAATCTCCAGGTATTTCCCTAATCAAAGTTGGCACCTGTACTTTCTCCTCTGTCAGTAAAAGGCCCTTTCCACACCTATGTTGGCCTTTGGGAGAAACCTCATTGGGCCCAGTACTGATCAGGTTGCCAACTCCAGGTGGGCGATTCCTGGAGATTTGAGGGATGGAGCCTGGAGAGGGTGAGGTTTGAGGAGGGATGGCACCTCAGACAGGTACGATGCCATAGACTCCACCCTCCAATCCAGCCATTCCCTGATGGGGAATCATTGTTGCCAATCTCCAGGTGGGGGCTGGAGATCACTCAAAATTACAACTGCTGTCCAGGAGGGAGGGGGGAGGAGATGGAAAACTAAAGGTAGGTTGATGGTTGGCTGGGAGGGAGATAGGGTTGTCCACTCCAGGTTGGGAAATTCCTGGAGATTTGAGGGGTCGAACCTGGAGAGGGTGAGTGTTGAGGAGGGGTGGGACCTCAGACAGGTACAATGCCATAGACTCCACCCTCCAAACCAGCCACTCCCTCCTGGGGAACCACTGTTACCAATTTTGGGGGTGGGCTGGAGATCACTCAAAATTACTACTGCTCTTCAGGTAGCAAAGATCAGTTCTTCTGGAGAAAATGGTGGACTCTGTCATTATACCCTGCTGAGATTGCCACAGCAAATTGTCACTGAGTGCCCAAAGCCGGGGCACTCTCCCAGAGCCTCTTTCTAGAGCCCGTTGTATTTATTTCCACAACGGGCCGTATTCCTAGTATTGTATAAAGGAAACAAACAAACCCAAAACAAAATCTTAGATCACTTACCATTGATTAGGAGGGTACTTTTTTTTGAAAGGGAACAGGGCTGTAGTTTATGATCTTGGTTTTACTACATTGTTTTCTCATGTATGTAATGCTGTTGTTGGATTAATTATGGTACATCTTATACTGTTCTCTTTATTGCATTGTACTCAGCCTAGAGTCCCAGCAAGAATGCTATGATTAAGGATGCTATGATTAAGGAATAAGGAAAAAGAAAAAAGTTGTCCAATGGAGGAGTCAGAGCTGCAAAAGGCTGCTATAGAGCTAGGAATGTAATTAGGGGACTTTGCTTCTGTTTTAAATATATTTTCTGCTAGTTTCCTTTTTTGAAACCTGATTTAACCGACTCATGCTAAACGTTGTGCTTTAAGAAGAATAATCTAATAGAGACAAGCACTATGGCCTGATTAAGCCTGCTCTACAGTTTACTGCCCCTTTGTGGGCAGCCAATGGAAATGTTTCGCTAGGACCTGATGATGGTTGTATGCTAGGGTCATAACCTTAACCTGCCTATGAGATGAGAACAATCTACAGCAGGTTTTCAGGTCAAATTATAAACGTCATTGGAAGACTGTGAAGCTCTGGGATGAACTGATTATTGATTTTAAACTGTACTTTTGTATATTCATTGTAAATCACCCAGAGCCCTTTGTACTCAGAGATGGGGTGATTCAGAAATTTAAACAACAACAATAATTGAAAGTTATATGAAACATCAGTGTCAGCCAAGGTACAGTGCTGATATGAAGACTCTTTATGCAACTGAGGTGAGCTGTCTTCAAAGGATATGCAGCTCAGTATGTGAACCATCACTCAGTGTAGGGGGCCTAATCACCCAGTAGCATCATGCAATAAAACATCAACAAAATACATTCATCCTGGGAGTGTGTAAATATGAAACAAATGCATTTATATTTTTTAATATATTTGTGACACTGTTTCTGCACTCCATTTATCATATGCAGAATCCTCATTTAGTCTCCCAGATATTATCCATGTTCATACCAGTTTAATTTCAGGTATGAAATTGCATATAGTGTCTCCAAACAAATCTCTGGTATAGCAGTAGCAACAGTTTATGTTGGGGTCCCCAGTGTGATGCCCACCAGCACCATTTCTGGCACCCACCAAGTGTTTTTAGAAAGTGGGTAGGACTGGGTGGGACTTTTGCTCAGCAAGGCTTCTGATTGGCCACTGAAGATTTGATTGGCTGTGCAGATTTTTATAAATGTTGCTTTGGTAGTAGCTGCCACCATAGCACAAGGATCTTCACCGTATGACTGAAGGTAAGGTGGGACAGCCATTTTGTATTTTTGCTGCAGCTGGACTACATGCCTGCATAGAAGACCGCCTGACAAACAACAGTTACAAGTAAGTGCAACCGTGTTTTCTTTCCTCTCACTTTCTAGCACAAAAGGCTCTTGGGTCAATCTCCTTTCCTTCTTTATTTCCATCCATTTTCCTTACTATATTCTAGCTCTCATCTTCCTGTAATGTCAGTCTTTGGGTCTCTGCTATCCAGGGCTGGTAGAAGATGTAACAGTGGGCTATCTGCTATTGCACAAAAGGGCAGCTATTACAAAAGTGTTGCGTAGTGGCCACTTATAGTCAACTAGTTATGTAAGACCTCTTTTTCCATCAACAACAAACTGAAATAAATGTTGTCCAGCATAAATAGCTATCCATGACATGCATGTACAATATTGGTGGTGATCACCGTATCAATGAAATAAAATACTGACTGCATTTTGTGATCTGTGTGGAATTTACCTGTTGGTAGAAGTACTATACAAACTATGGCACTTGTGCTGGGATGTGCTTTGATTAAACTTTGTGTTGTTCATTACAGAAGCTCTCAACAGGTGTGAGCACTTTTTGCATAAGAAATAATTTCAACCTCTGCCTTTTAAGATTCTACTGAAAGGAACTGATGGGCAAAATTGAGACTGCCTTCTGGCTGTTTTGAGAGGGTTCTTCTTGTCCCCTTAAAGAGAGAGCATACAGGTGAAATTATACTGTTTATGGACTAACTGGGTACTTCAAATACTGCTAGTCTTGCATTTTCAATTAGATACATATTTTTGTAACATATTAAACAGTTGGACCATGGATACCTAACCTATTGTCTCTAAAGCTGCTGTATCCCGAACAAAGGGCAATATGAGGAAAGTACAAATGACTACAGATGTAATAACTAGATTTTGCAGAATTCTCACAATGCTATCCTACTAAGTGCTATTGAACTGTATGGGATATTAATTCCTGGCACTGATATTCAGAGGTTTACTGCCAAAGTATGGAGGTTCCCTTTAGTCACTGTAATGTATCCACAGGAGAACATGGGCTCTGGACAGCCATGTGCTTGGACTGGTTCTAACCGGTCCACCATGTGGCCAGGCGAAGGGCCTGAGCTTCGCCCCGAAGGACAATGGACTAGTGGATCCTGACTCCCCTCCAATGGAGGAGCAGGAGTTAATCCAATCAATGTAAATAGCGAATCACCGGGTGTGTGTGTGTTTGGGGTGTGGGTCACTTGGGAATAAAAGCCGGCCTGCGAGCCGGCTCAGTTGTCTTGTTCTTCATCTAATAAAGTATGTGAGAGCTGAAATCACTAGTAAGTCTCAGTACTTTTCACTGGCGACGTGGATGGGATGCCAACTCCCTCCATGAACAACGACCACGAGACGAGCACCGCTGACCGCCCCAACGCCGAAAGCACCAAACGCCGCCGCCGAGCTTCGTGTCCGCCTCTTCGGTTCCTGGGCACCGCACCGCTCCCTAGCACCGCTGACCCCGAGAGCAGCCTCGCTTTCAACGCCGCCAACTCTACGCCTGAACCGCGACCTCCACGGGTGAGCACCATGGCCGCTAGCAACGAGAGCTTCCCCACCTTCGACATCTCTCGTCCCGCACACTGGGAGACCTGGATCGAGACGCTGGAGCGTCACTTCGAGATCCATGGCATCACGGATGCAGGTACGAAGAAGGCCTATCTCCTGCGCTACTGCGGCATCGAGGCACACCTCCTCCTGAAGGACCTGGTAAACCCCTTCCTGCCGAAAGACGCGGCCGCCACCTACGACATGCTGGTCAAGGCGTTTACTGACCACTTGGCACCAAAGCCCACCAAGTTCGCAGAACGAATGGAGTTCTTCGCGAGAATGCAGGGCCCCGACGAAACATCTCCGGAATTCCTGGCCGGACTACGCCGCACAGCCACAAGGTGTGCCTTCCCCAACCTCGCAGATACCCTCCTAAACCAGTTCTTGGTGGGGCTGAAGGAGGCGAAGCTGCGCCGCAGGCTCATCAGCCGGGACGACCTCACTCTGGAGGCCGCCATCCAAGAAGCGGCCGCCTACGAGAAGTCCCACGCAGATCGCCGGCCTAAGACGGTCCATCGCCTCCAGGGCTCCGGCTCGGATGACTCGAACGATGAGGAGGTCCTGCAGGTGAACCGCCGATCACAGCCACGCACCCAACGCAACAGGGGATCCCCCGCACCACCAAACCAGCCCAACGCATCGGCCTGTGCCAGCTGTGGCGACGCTCACGAGCGCCGGACCTGCCGTTTCCGGGACGCCGTCTGCAGGACCTGCAACAAGGCCGGACACCTCGCCCTAGTCTGCCGCTCCAAGGGCAAGCGCCTGGGATCCACTGCCCAGCTGGACGCTGCAAGCCTGCACACCGTGACGACACAGCGCCGGCAGACGGTATGTAACTTGCCCCCTGAAAGCCCGGACAAGGTGCATGTGACTGTCCAAATAGAGGGGTCCCCCTGCCAAATGGAAATAGACTCAGGGTCCTCGTTCTCTATAATTTCCGCGGAGACCCTTAAACGCTATGCCCCAAGGGGGGACCCCGACTGCACAAGCCACGGGGGTTGAAACTGACGGACTTTAACAAAAACCCAGTGGCAGTCCGTGGCTGGGGCAAGTTTCAAGTCCGATTTAAAGGGTTCTCGGGCTTGCTGGACCTGTTGGTTGTGGAGGGCGCCTCTCAAGCCTCCTGGGACTGTCGTGGTTTGGGCCTTTGGGACTCCAAATAGCAGGAGTAAACCACCTCGGGACCGCTGACTGGGAGGCAGTTTGCCGGGAGTTCCCCAAAGTATTCGATGGGACCCTGGGGAGGTACAATGGGACCCCGATTTCGCTAGATCTGGACCCTAACGTACGACCCATCCGCATAAAGGCACGGCCCCCTCCCTAGCCATGCGGGAAAAAATAGAGGCCGAGCTCGACCGCCTGGTCGCCCAAGGCGTGCTGGAACCGGTCGCGTCAGCGCGCTGGGAAACCCCCATTGTAACGCCAATTAAACCGAATGGGGCTATACGCATTTGTGCAGATTACAAATGCACCATAAATAAGGCTCTGCAGGACCATGCCTATCCGGTCCCGGTAGTGAGCCATGTCCTGGCCTCCCTGACAGGGGCCAAAGTTTTCGGCAAATTGGACCTGGCGCAGGCTTACCAGCAGCTGCCAGTGGACACGGCCGCTGCGGAAGCGCAAACCATCACCACCCACAAGGGGGCTTTCCGGGTCAATAGACTGCAGTTTGGGGTTTCAGTGGCGCCAGGGATTTTCAATCCTTCATGGATTCCCTCCTGAAAGGAATTCCAGGGGTCCAGCCCTTTTTAGATGATGTCATCATCGCGGCACCGGACTCCACCGCCTTCACCGAACGGCTGCGTCAGGTCCTGCAGAGGTTCAACGAGGCTGGCCTCAAGGTGAAGAAGGAGAAATGCCTCCTGGGTGTGCCCCGCATCGAATTCCTGGGGTTCGCAGTCGATGCACAAGGCATCCACCCCACAGATGAGAAAATTAAAGCGATCACACAAGCCCCGGTCCCCACGTCCAAGCCGGAACTCCAGGCCTTCCTAGGCCTCTTGAATTTTACCACGCGTTTCTGCCCCAAAAGGCAACGGTGGCTGAACCCCTCCACCGGCTGCTGGACAAGGAGGCGCCGTGGGCCTGGAAGCCGGAGCATGCGGCAGCTTTCCAGGCGGTAAAAGACTTGTTGGTCTCCAACGGGGTGCTGCACCACTTCTGCGAGGCTTTACCTGTGGTTCTGGCGTGTGATGCGTCGCCCTACGGGGTGGGGGCGGTGTTGGGGCATCGGTTGCCGGATGGCCGGGAGGTTCCGGTCGCCTACTATTCTCGGACCCTGTCTTCTGCGGAGCGTAATTACGCGCAGATAGACAAGGAGGCACTAGCGATAGTGGCGGGGGTTAAAAAATTCCACCATTATCTCTATGGCCGCCCGTTCGAGATCCTTACAGACCACAAGCCTCTCCTGGGCCTCCTTGCGCCCGATCGACAGACGCCGCAGATGGTCTCGCCCAGGGTTCTCCGCTGGTCCATATTCCTGGCGGGGTACTCTTACACCCTCACCCACCGCCCGGGAAAGGCCATGGGTCACGCGGACGCGCTCAGCCGCCTCCCACTGCCCGCAACGGACCCAGACCCGGCCCCCGCCCACGTCATCGCACTCCTAGAATCGCTGCCTGATCGCCCAGTACATGTCAAGGAGGTGGCCCGCCTCACGGGCCGCGACAGGGTTCTCTGTCGGGTTTTGAACTGGGTGGGGAGGGGATGGCCGACAGCTAGACAAGACCCGGAGTTTGCGCCTTTTGTCACAAGGCGCGATGAGCTGTCGACCTATAAGGGGTGCCTAATGTGGGGAGGCAGGGTGGTCATTCCGAAACCACTACAGGAACAGGTACTGAGGGACCTGCATGAACACCACCCTGGGGTAGTCTGGATGAAGGCTCTGGCGCGGGGGTATGTCTGGTGGCCAGGGTTAGACCGGGATATTGAGGACATTGTAAAAGGTGTCAACCCTGCCAGGCCTCCCGACCCGCACCCCCGACGGCCCCAGACAGGGCCTGGGAATCCTCTCACCGCCCCTGGTCGCGCCTGCACCTCGACTTTGCGGGCCCGTTCCAGGGGCAGCTGTTTTATACTTGTAGACGCCTACAGTAAGTGGCTAGAAGTAGAGCCGGTACCATCCACCTCCTCCCGGGCGGCCATCCGAGCGATGTGGCGGATTTTCAGCTTGCACGGACTCCCCGACACCCTGGTCACTGACAACGGGACGGCCTTCACGTCTGGGGAGTTCCAGGAGTTCACCCGCCAGCACGGGATTCGCCACATCAGGTCGGCCCCGTTCCACCCCGCCACCAATGGCCAAGCCGAACGCATGGTGCGGACGGCCAAAGAGGCGCTCCGTCGGACCGAAGGAACGGACTGGGACTTCAGGCTGGCGCACTTCCTGTTCGGCCAGAGAACGACGCCCCATGCGACAACCGGCCGGAGCCCGGCGGAACTATTGATGGGCCGACGCCTCACCACCAGGCTGGACCGGTTACATCCCGATCGAACGCCCGAGCGGGAGCCTGCACGGAAACGCGAGGGTTCTTCCCAGAGGACCCGGTGTACGCACGGAACTACGCGAGAGGGCCCCCGTGGATTCCCGCCCGAGTAGTCCGGGTCCGTGGCCCCCGGTCCTACGAAGTCTCGGTGGAAGACGGCCAGATCCTGCATCGCCACATCGATCAGCTACGTCGCCGGGTGCTACCCCTGGAGCCGGATGAGGGGAGGAGTGGGACGAGCCAGCTCAACCAGACGCGGGGGCGGACGCACCTGAGGAAATCCCTGTGGACTTCAACTCCGGACTGACAGCCACCGCAAATGACACGCCGGCCGAGATGGTGAGCCCAGCCCCGCCAACACCAGAGCGGCCACCAGTCCCCACAGCCGCCCGGGAGGCTGTCAGTTCCCCCATGCCAGAGCCCCGTCGCTCCACGCGAGAGCGGCGGCCCCCAACTATTTGAAAGACTATGTGTGCGGGTGTTTATCGGACCAAGGGGGAGGGGTGTAATGTATCCACAGGAGAACATGGGCTCTGGACAGCCATGTGCTTGGACTGGTTCTAACCGGTCCACCATGTGGCCAGGCGAAGGGCCTGAGCTTCGCCCCGAAGGACAATGGACTAGTGGATCCTGACTCCCCTCAATGGAGGAGCAGGAGTTAATCCAGTCAATGTAAATAGCGAATCACCGGGTGTGTGTGTGTTTGGGGTGTGGGTCACTTGGGAATAAAAGCCGGCCTGCGAGCCGGCTCAGTTGTCTTGTTCTTCATCTAATAAAGTATGTGAGAGCTGAAATCACTAGTAAGTCTCAGTACTTTTCAGTCACCATGGCCAGACCTATCCTCCATGAATTTATCTCATTTCCTTTTTAAGTCTATGCCTAGAGCCATCACTACATTCTCTGGCAGTGAATTCCTTGTTTTAGTAACTTGTTAAGAAGTATTTTCTTTTGTCCATCCTGAATCTGCTGCCCGTGGACTTCATTGAATATCTCCAGGTTCTAGTATTTCGGGAGGAAGAAAAAATTCTCTCTGTCCATACCCTCTACCCATTTTATAAACCGCTATCATGTCCCTGCCCCCCGTCATCTCTTTTCTAAAATGAAAAGTTCCAGACTCTTCAGTCTTTCCTCATAGGAGAGGTGCTCCAAAACGACAATCTTATCTGTTGCCCTCTGACCTTTTCCCTGCTCTGCAGTGTTCTTTTTGAAATACAGCTGCTAGAATTGCACACAGCTTTCCAAAACAGGTCACACCATAGATCTAAACAGGGTTATAATATTGCGCATTTTATTTTCAGTCCATTTCTTAATCATTCCCAGCACAGAACTAGCTTATTTCACAGCTGCAGCACAGTGTTTTGACATTTTCATCGAGCTGTCCACAACAAATCCAAGTCTCTTCAGTCTCAGTAAATTCAGACCCAGTTAGCATATGCCTGAATTTGGGATGTTTTATTCCAATGTGCATCATCTTATATTTACCCACATTAAACTTCATTTGCCACACTGGTGCCCACTCATTCAATTTGCAGAGATCCTCCTGGAGTATTATATCTACTTATATGTTCGGCACATGCAGATTATAAACAGATGCTATGGAGCCTAAAGCAGGTTTATATGGAAGCGTCCTACTTAGTTCCTATTTCCAATACGGAAGTGTTTCCACGCTAGACGACCGCAAGCAAACACACAGCGGTTTCACTTCCTTAGTAACACAAAATGGAGATTCCCAAAACAAACCAGAAACTTGCGCCATTCTAGCCCTCCTGTCTCGGGGCATAGGGAGAGATTTCCCGACGCATACCTTTGACGGTCGCAGTGCTATAGAGACTAGAGGCCCCGCCTCCTTTGAGTTGCCAGACTGGCGCTGGTGGAATCTCGGAAGCGGAACCGGTGACTCTCGAGCGCGGTGCATTGTGGTTTGGCGGCGTTGCTTAGGGTTGCGCGGTGGATGAAAGTGTTGGTGGTTACTGGAGCCGCGCGTCTTGGGGCCCCGAGAGGGGAGGCGGCTGTGCATTTGCCGCGCTTTGCGAACTCCTGTTTGTCTTCGGCCTCGTTATGTCCTTCAACAAAATCCCACCACGGTGGTTGCACTGTCCGAGGCGTGGGCAACCCGTGGCAGGTAAGCTGTGGCGGGCTGGTAAGAGAAGGGAAAAGGAGAGGGCAGGATAGTTCAGGAGATACTTTGCGGCTTTTGGTTGTGCTTTCGGTTGGCGTGCTGCTTCTGTGGTGTAGCGGTTAGCCTGTAGGATTAGGATCTGGAAACCCGGATTCAAGTTCGCACTCAACCCTGGAGCTCTCTGGCTGATAAGTGATGATCTTCGCTCTCTCTCTCAATCTGTCCCGAGGGGTGATTGTTATGGAGATAAAATGGGCAGTGGGGGAAGAGCCGTGTATATCACTCTGAGCTCCTTCGGGAACAGGTGAAATATAAACAGATCTGCACTTTCTCTAGCTTTTAATATCCTCTCTGAGACGGGGTGATTTGAAATGTAACCGCACCATAGGCGTTACCATCATTATGGCAGTCCTCCGAATCCCTTATCTGTTCTCAGTGCAGAGCTTGCCTTCTTTTGTGACTGCTGCAAACTGAGTAGGCATTTTCAACAAGCTATCCACCCTGATCCCAGTTAGTTGCTGCCAGTTCAGATCCCATATGTATATATTTATTGTGAGGATTGCATAAACCTTTTGCATCACTTCAAGACTTCCTGACCTTCATTTGACATGTTGTCATCCCTGTCACTTTGTCCTGTTACCATTTAAAAAACTGGAGTAGCGTTTTCTTCCTTGCAATTTTCTGATAGGCTGATTTTGCATGGAAAAGAATGCATGGAGAGAACAGTGGTATATGTGTGTTTTGCTGGGCCCTTGGATTTAGGGGACCTATCGGTGTGTTGTTTTTAGTGATATCTCTTGATATGCTGTAGTATCACAAGCTATCCATAGTGGTGATGATGCATTCACACATGCAGGTTAACCAGCAATTAACCTAGTGTATAAATTTGCCCTGAGGTGAGGGTGCACTGAGAACCCCCTTACCAGTTTTCCTGTGTAGTGGTGTCATGGTAGTCTCTGTACTTCTTTCACCCCTGAATGTTCCAGTTCAGGAAAAAGGAAGAAACACAAGCAAAATAAGTATTTGCCTCAAGTGCCTCCCCTTTCAATACAAATACTGAATTCACACATCCCTCTAGTGACACTGCACTTTTGTTGTTCAGTTGCACAGTCAAGTCCAACTCTTCCTACCCCACCATGAACAACCTAATAATTATGCCAAACAGCATGATCACTGAAATCCATGTATTTTGCTGGGTGTGCCTGCCCAACTAAAGGAATTACTGAGTAGTGGTTCACGGTCAAGGGAGTGAGCCCAACTGCAAGGTAAGGGAGAAGGGTCACCAGTCTGTTACTAACTAATCTGTCTTGTGGAAATATCCCCCTTAGACCCCACATAGTGGTGATTATTAATGTAGCTGGTTTGATCCTGAATGTAATCTTTATTGTGTCTGTAAAACAGCCTGAGTAGAGTTAGGGTTAAGCCATGGAAATGCTTCCAGTGCCAGGGCCTGTACCTAGAAAATGTTAAGTAGTAACAGATCAAGATGTCATGGGATGTTTGCAAACTGTCTTCACTTTACTGCTGAGTAATCTAAGTCAAATCCCTCAAGACATGTAGCAAGTTGTCATCCAGAAAATGAGACAGATTGTGTGCCGGCTGAAGTGAAATGTGCTCTTTTTCACAGCTTGCTAGAAGCAAGGCTGGAGGCAAGAGAGCTCCTAAGCTGTGAAACTTTCAAGGGAGAGATGCAGGAGATCCATCAGCTTGTAGGTTCTTTGCCCCCTTCCACAAACCCCAGAGTATTTGTTTATTTACCCTCATTGAGTCCATTACTCATTGTACCAGAAACCCCTGTACTATGGGAACTAGCTGCTGAAGGATGTAACAGAGAGGAGAAATAGAGCTGACTGTCATCTGCATACAGGTGATATTGAACTTCCAAACTCCAAATGAGCTCTTTCTATAGTTTCTTGTAAATGCTTAGAATTGTGAAAACCTGTGTTGACTGTTAGGGAATCAAGGAGTAATCCTCTAGTTACTGCTTCTGAAATAAACTGGTGATACCACAGCAGAATCACTGCAAAGTACTATTTTTGACTCACAGTTGATACAGAAGGATGACAGTGAAACCAACTAGAAGACTCAACAGGGCCACACACCCTTTTGTTAGTTTTAAAAAAAGATCATTTGACAGCTTCTTTCAGCATAATGGAAACATGCCTCTTTCAAAGAGGCACTGATCATCTTATGATCCAGATCACCACTTCCTTATAGCAAGCTACTACAAACAAAGTGGGAAGGTCTGATATAGGTGTCTGCTACTCTAGGCTGCAGAAAAGCTTGCAGAAGGAATTGATGGAGTGGATCCTCTTCCCCAGCAGTCCAACTGTTTGTTCCCCAAATCCTCTAAGATTCAGGAGATACTTGAGAACAAGACATGTCATAACTTCCCATTCAGTCTTTATATCTTTATTTTGGAAGAACAAAGCTTAACAAGCAAGGCTTTCTTAATACCTGTTGCACTGTTTTGCTTGTCCTGTGCCGATGCCTAATTCATTTAAAATCACATTTGATTTCATTGTAGCCAGGTATCATCAATAACTTCATTACTCATAAACAGGACTATGAGAGCTTATCTTTTTAAAAAAAATCTCTGCCAATTCCTGTAGTAGATGTTTTTTGTTTTTCTCCTAACACAATTCAGGTAGCTTACATAGGCATCCAGGTGCTGATCATGTGCTGATCCTTTAGCTTCATCATTCCTATGGGGGTTTTTGCTCCCAAACTATTTGCATTTATTAAATGTTCCTGAGGTGAGTCTTGGTACTCTTTCACTTTATTTTAATGGAAGTGCTTTGACAGTCTAAAACCAAAATGAATTCTAGCAAACTTGGCAATGATTTATCTTTTTACTGCAGCATTTTAACAGAGGTTCTAGCAAACAGTCTTGCTTGCATGTTTTCATGATAACTGTATACAAAGTAACTTTTTACTTTGTTGTCAAACAGGAAAATTTTTACCTTTGAAGACAATGTTAGGGTCAAAATATGATGATCAAGTTGCTGAAGAGTACCGCTTCCATCCCAGTATGCTCTCGAACTATTTAAAGAGCCTTAAGGTAAGGGTAGAAATCTGAAAAGATGTTCCTTTACCATGTACACATTAGCTGTTTTTTCTGCCTAACAAGTATGATCTTAGAAGGATGTAGATAAGGAAATTACTGGTTATTTGGAGATGTTTGTAGTGGGAAGTCACAAATACAAACAAATCCAGTTTCTGTAGAATCTCATTGTGTTCATCCTTGGTAAAACATTATTAAATCTGTGCAAATTTTGCATGCAAAGGCTTGCAGCAGCAAAACTTGGATCATATAGCTGTGAATACTTATGTCAGCAGGGACTGGATCCTGCTCATGTATACCAGGTAATGGTGGTGCTTTCCTCTAGTATAAGGTACTTTTGCTGATATGTCAGGGAACACTCCATGAACAGAAGGAAGGTGTCACTATTAGCAGAATGGATCCATGGGATCCAAACCATATCTTTAGGAGCCAATGTCATATATTAACATTTATAACATGTGTTGTCTATGTGTTTGCTGATTCTTTGTGCCTCTTTAACTAAATATAATCAAAAGGTGTGATAAACATCTAAATTTGTACTTAGAATCCACTACATTCTATACTCTGGTATTTAGCCTATTGATACCAGATGATTGACAAACTAGTGGTATTGTCCGTCTGTAACGGTAGCAGAAGTACGAGTTGTACTTGTACCCCTGAAGCCCAGTTGTATGCCAGAGAAGGGTGTAAAGCCCGCTAACTACTTGCTGTGTTCCTCCAATCCTCCACCTTTGCTATCAGAATGCTTCCACTTAAATGGATATGAGGGCAATTGTTCTGAATCCGGACTGCCCATCTGCAAAGCATATGTTCAGTGGAGTGAACACTTTCCTTCTATATAGATGATCTAGCTGTCATCTGTGTAGGTGGCAAAGCTGCTGTCATGCTAAAACTACAATAATAGTTCTAAATATCCTCAACAAATCTTCCTTTAAGGAGACACTTCTAGTTGCCTGCTTCTCAGTATGTGTGATATTGAAACACCCTTGTATTTCATAGGAACACTTTTGCACTAGTTCTAGTGGTCTTTGCAAGTCAATGTAAGTCTCTTGTTTGCCATGGTTCTACAGTTAGAAACCTTTTGAGTATTTTTTCTAGGGGTAGATGGCCATGTGACAGCAATGCGGATTCTGTGAACTTAGGTAGATCATGAGAGGGAGGGCAGGAAGGGTTGCCTCAGCACTTAGTTCTTGTGGCCCTTTTTTACATGTTTAGGGAAATGCTGATTGCCACTTTGGGGTCAGGAAGCAATTTTTCTCCAGGCCAGTTTGGCTGGCCTGCGGGTGTGGAGGGGGATGTATTTGTGAATTTCCTGCATTGTGCAGGGGGTTGGATGAGATGACCCCGGAAATCCCTTCCAACTGTATGATTCTATAGTTACAGGCATTCTATTATTACTGATAGCATATCAAAAAGTCACAGATGGGCAATTGGTTGCAAGTAGGGACAGCAGGTAGGTAGACATGGTGATCGAGGGAGAGCAAATTCTTAGTAATATATTAAAACCATGCATCCCATGCGTGGTTTATATACCCCCAACTGAGAAGCATTATTCTAGGGGAAAAATTGTGTTCCCCATCACTCCATTTCCTATTAATATAATTATCAGGTCATTGTGAATGATCCTCCTCTTAGCCTTTTGGCCCCAAACAGTAAACAGCTTGTTGATGAAAGGCTGCCTATGGAACTGTGTATTTGCAAATACTTGGTTGCAGTGCTACATTGAATCACTAAACATGTGGTCTGTAAAAGCACATGCATATTGAGTACTCTGATGCTTGCCAGGAGAATGTGCAGAAAGTTATTGGGAACTATCATGTATCAGTAGCAATCAACACTCAGCACGACCTATGGGAAAATATGCTACTGAAAGGAATTTACAGAATGAACTCTCCCAAGGCAAAAAGAATATGAAATAATAGTAAAAAAGAGCTTTTAACCAGCTGGCTGTAATTTGCTTTATGGCTTGCATTTTGGGCTGCTGATCAGACTGAAGCTGGTTATTGCTTTCCCTCTTATTTTAACCCTTGACTTTAAGTGATATTCTAATAGAAGAAATAAAAAATTAATGAAATGGCAGAGGTTTGAATGTAATTGACTTGGTGAATTGAACTGATAATATTTGAAATGGCCAGTATAAA
Organism: Gekko gecko; assembly: GCA_029375565.1. Taxonomy (NCBI): domain Eukaryota; kingdom Metazoa; phylum Chordata; class Lepidosauria; order Squamata; family Gekkonidae; genus Gekko; species Gekko gecko. The sequence goes on from JAPDNY010000001.1 coordinate 219,885,008, forward strand.
AATCTGAGAATGGGCAGGGTACAGATTATTGTGACTTAATGTGCATTAAAAAATTAGACCAATTAGCAGCTTTTTTATATGGGTTCAGATTAGGGTTGCCTGGTTCACCCTGGCCACTGGTGGGGGATGGGGGGGGTAGGGTTGCCAGATCCAGGTTGAGAAACTCCTGGAGATTTGGGGATGTAGCCTGGGAAGGACAGGACCTCAGTGCCATAGAGCCTACCCTTCAAAGCATTCATTTTCACCAGGGAAACTGATCTCTGTAGTCCAGAGATTAGCTGTAATTCCAGGGGATCCCCAGCAATGATCTGTCTAAGCCAGGGGTCCTCAAACTACGGCCCGCGGGCCACATGCGGCCCGCCGAGGACATTTATGCGGCCCACCGAGTGTTTATGCCTGCCCCCCCCCGCCCGGAGCTGCCTCCTCCCCGGGGAGCACAGCAGCAGCACCCCCGCCCGCCTGCCAGGCTCCTCCTCCCGAGTAGCCCCATTGGGAGATGCACTGCCGGCTCGCTCACTAGGGCGGCGGGCTCTTAGGGGCGGCAAATTGCCGCCGCCCCCCAAAGCCGCCCCCCCCGCGGCCTCTTTCTTCCTCCAGCCGCCCTGGGCGGCAAGAGCGCCCAGGAGCTGAGGGGGAGGAAGGGGCGAGCAGGCTGGTCGTGGGGGAGGGAGCGAACGCGGCGGCGGGGCAAGCAGGCTGGTGGGGGGGAGGGGCGAACGCGGCGGCGGGGCGAGCAGGCTGGTGGGGGGGAGGGAGCGAATGCAGCGGCGGGGCAAGCAGGCTGGTGGGGGGAGGGGGCGAACATGGTGGTGGCGGGGCGGGCAGGCTGGTGGGGGGAGGGAGTGAACGCGGCGGCAGGGCGAGCAGGCTGGTGGGGGGAGAGGCGAATGCGGCGGCGGGGCGAGCAGGCTGGTGGGGGGAGGGGGCGAACGTGGTGGCGGGGCGAGCAGGCTTGTGGGGGGAGGGAGCGAACGCGGCGGCGGGGCGAGCAGGCTGGTGGGGGGAGGGGCAAACACGGCGGCCCTCCAACGGTCTGAGGGACAGTGAACTGGCCCCCTGTTTAAAAAGTTTGAGGACCCCTGGTCTAAGCTGTGAGTCTTGTGAGCAAAAATTCTACTTTGTGAGCTAGTGGCATTAAAGTTGTGAGCAAGCTATTTGGCTACTGCATAATTTAGTTTGCTCTTGCATCCTTCCTGACCTAAGACAAAATCATGTTAGTTGGAGGCTAAAAAACTGTGAGCTAGCTCACACTAACTAGCTTAGGAGTAACACTGATCCCCACGTCCCACCTGGAGGCTGACATCCCTAGTTCAAATGAATGTTATGCTATTGTCTGCATGGAACTTCTGTTATTCTGGGAGACAAGAACCCATAGACACAGCATGCAGTCCACTATGTCTGCCTAGTTAGATATGCTGCTTTCTTTGCACTTCTTCTGTGATGTATCTTTCTGCAAGAAGTCCAGATAGTTTGTTTCACCCAGTCTGGTCCAGCTTTCTTTTCCTTCTCCTTATCAAGCTTTCCTGTATCTGGGCTGACTGGCAGTATCTCTGTTTAAGGTCTATCAGTTGCTTAGGTGAGATCATAAGGGCATTTGCTGAACTTTGATCGATTTGATTATATTCACTATATTAAATATAGTCCTAGTTCTTTTGTTGAGCAGTTGGCCCAGGAAGAAGTATGTGTGTGTAGATTCTTTTTTTTTAAAGTTTATTTCATTATTTTCAGGTTAAGATGGGTTTGCTGGTTGACTTGACAAACACCACTAGGTTCTATGATAGGAATGATATTGAGAAGGATGGCATCAAATATATAAAACTGCAGTGTAAAGGGTGAGTGGCTTGGACTCATGAATATTCTTTGTGATATTTTTTTTTTGTTTCTATGGTATTTTATAACATTGTCCCTTCTGTTTTGTCAGGCATGGGGAATGTCCCACAGCTGAGAACACAGAAACATTCATCCGTGTATGTGAACATTTTAGTAATAAGAACCCAACAGAGCTTATAGGTATGTTTCCTGAATGTCTTCCTTCTGTCTCCTATTACTTACATCTCTGACCCTTGAAAATTTCCATGCTCATTGATTTTGATTATTTTTTTAAGATTTATTTTTAGAGACTGGCACAACAGTAACTATAAAAACAGGCAAGAAAAAAAGTGCTGAGTGAGACAATAGAATATTACAGCTACAAAAATATCTGGAAATATATACCTTATAAGTTAAAAACTATATATATATATATATTAACCAAGATCAGAAGGTGGAAGTTTCAGTTGGTTTTGATTGATATTTTTGATGGGTACTAGTATTGCCAATTCAATTTATGTAAAAATCACATTTATTAACTCCTACCCAGGGGTCATATCCAAAAATTTTAACAAAGAAAATCATTGATTTGGGCAAAAAAGAAATATTAGAATCCCATATTGAGTAGGATTGCAGGTGTGGAGTTACAGGTGTTTAGAGGTATGTGCATACACATGATTGCCCTATAAATAGTTTCAAAAATGTCAAGGAAGGGAAGAAGGATGAAGTGCTTTGTTAGGAGATGGGGCGGTACTACTTCTGCACTGGACTACTGTGTGAACCTGCTACATGGATGGACTGTCCAGTGATTTCCTTGGTTATGGCAGCACCAAAAAGCACTGTGTGATGGAGAAATTGCCATTGAGTATATTGGTATTCTAATGGGTTATACAATGTGTTTCTCAGCACAGGCTAGCTCCATTGATGGCTCGCTTGGAAAAAAGCAGGGCTGTCGAGAATTGCCGTGGGCCCTTGGCAAAAATTCCATCTTCCATTTTACTTAATATATTATTTACATGATGCAAGTTGCAATGGGGCACAGTGTAAAACAAACAAACAAAAACAGGAGTAAACAGAATCAAGAAGACTCCCCAGCCAAAGGACCTTGTAAAATACAGGTGAGACACAGGTTACCTGGGAATAAGCCCCAGTGTGAGACATCAGTCTCTCCCAAAAGGTACTAAACTACACAAATAAATTGTTTCTGCATACCCGAAAAGAAAACAAACAGACTCAGAAAAACACAAGGATGCTTATTGTGGGAGGGAAAATTGGGGAGATGTAAGAAGTCATTTTCATCATCTTGGGAGAGGAGGCAGGTGAGCCAAGTCTCCATGTGATGTTTCTTCCTGCAGCTGCCCCTAACTTTAGAAAGTGGTGCTGAAACCCAGCTAGTTCCAGCCCTCTCTTCCCATTCCGTTCCCTCTTTTCCTGCTGCTGCCTCCTTAAAGAAGAAAAAAGAAAGCTGGAGAACAGGGGCAGATGAGGCAACTGAATTTACCCTGGAAGTAATTTCCAGAGTGGCCCAATCCATACTGCTGATCATGTTGAAGGTACAGATAGTTACTAGATCAAAGGGACTAGATCTTTTAGGAACAATCCTAAGCAGATATCCTTAGAAGTAAGTCCCATCTTATTGAAGGGGCTTACCCCAAGTTTTCTGTTTCCCTTGCATACAGGTTTTTAAAAATTTAGCATGTAATATTAATTATGAAGTATCATAGCTCCATATGCATTTTAATGGGAATTACAACTGTTTTTATTCCTTACAAACAAACATTTTTCCTTGTGTGCAGCAATATCTGCAGACTGAGAATTCATTTAATGTATCTAATGAAATAGTTTCTAACCACGGAGTCATTTCTAACCATGGAACTACAATATATGTTGTTGTTTTATTGTTGTTTGTATATTTATGGCACAAGATTCTTTTTTGGTTTCTCAACAACAGATTAACATGGCCAGGCCTCCAGGCTAGAAATAGTCTTTTTTAGTTGCTCATTTTGTGCCAAGATCTCACTGGTACTTAGCCTAAGAGTTTATTTTCGGCTTGGGCTGAGTTCTGGGAGAAAAATACTTCTGCACAAAATGGCTTTCCCTCAATATTAAAAAATCCTTCCTACACACTTTAATATTTCAGTAGCACACTAAAGATACAGAAGAAACAGTGGGACCATTGAATAATATTTTTAAGCCCTTCTGTAAAAATGAGGATAGGATAACTTCATGTCCTTTACCCTTCATAAGAATAAAATAAGAGACATTGGAACACACCAGAGGTTTCTCTAGTCCAGTGTCCTATTTCCCATGCTGACCAGCCAGATGCTTCTAGGAATCCCACCAGCCACAAATAAAGGCAACAGCCACTGCAAACAGTTTTCCCCCCAACTGGTGTTCAAGAGTATACTGCCCCTGAACATGGAGGTTCCATTTGCTCATCATAGCTAATGGCTGATTGTGGACCTTTCCACCTCCATCTGTCTAATCTCCTTTTAAAGTCACCTAAACCAGTGGTTGTCACCTCATAGTAGTTTTTGCAATGAATTTATGTAATGTGATATAAAATGAAACTAAGGCATTCATCTCAGGCACCCACTATTCCACATTTATAACCTCTAATACAGATTATTACAGATCATAATGCATATAAAGTATGTGTGGGGGAAATTACCCTATCATTACTTTGATAGTTTTTTTGGGAAATATTATGAACTGAAGGGAGAGTTTCCTATCTCTCCTTATAAATAATTATCTTTTGGTTTCGCAAGATTCCATGTGCTCCCATTGGCTGTAAAATGCCCTTCCTCAGCCATTGGCCCATCAGCCGCCACTCAGGAGTACTCACATGCCATTGGCCGGGTGCTGGGTCTGCTTCTCTTCCCCAACCAGTACTCCCTCTTCAGACAGATTTTGTATGTCAGATTTACTGGCAGACAGCTCTCTCTCCTGAGGAAGGCAGTTCTCTTGACTCCTGTGAGGGACTGTCCCCTCAGTGGCTGTTGGTAGGCAGCCAAGCTTGGTTCTGTGAGTAAAAAAACAAAGGACTTTCAGCATAACCCCCTCCCCTGCCCATAACCCCCTCCCCAATGGCCACTTTCCTATCAGAATAAATGGAAAAAGGCTTTTTCTCCTGCTTAGCTTCAGCATGGCTGGCTGGCTAACGAGGTGGGCCAGCGACCATCAAACCATTTTCTTCCCCGCTGTGTGGCTGACTTTCCCCTAGGGTTGCCAATCTCCAGGTGTGACCTGGAGATCTCCCACTATTACAATTGACCTCCAGATAACAGAGATCAGTTCCCCGGGAGAAAATGGTTGCTGTAGAGGGTAGACTTTATGGCATTATACCCTGCTGAGTCCTTCCACACACCCCAAATGCTGCCCTCCACAGGATCCACCCCCCCAAATCTCCAGGTATTTCCCTAATCACAGTTGGCACCTGTACTTTCTCCTCTGTCAGTAAAAGGCCCTTTCCACACCTATGTTGGCCTTTGGGAGAAAACTCATTGGGCCCAGTCCTGATCAGGTTGCCAACTCCAGATGGGCAATTCCTGGAGATCTGAGGGATGGAGCCTGGCGAGGGTGAGGTTTGAGGAGGGATGGCACCTCAGACAGGTACGATGCCATAGACTCCACCCTCCAATCCAGCCATTCCCTGATGGGGAACCATTGTTGCCAATCTCCAGGTGGGGGCTGGAGATCACTCACAATTACAGCTGCTCTCTAGGAGGGAGGGGGGAGGAGATGAAAAACTAAAGGTAGGTTGATGGTTGGCTGGGAGGGAGATAGGGTTATCAACTCCAGGTTGGGAAATTCCTGGAGATTAGAGGGGTCAAACCTGGAGAGGGTGAGTGTTGGGGAGGGGTGGGACCTCAGATAGGTACAATGCCATAGACTCCACCCTCCAAACCAGCCACTCCCTCCTGGGGAACCACTGTTACCAATCTTGGGGGTGGGCTGGAGATCACTCAAAATTACTACTGCTCTTCAGGTAGCAAAGATCAGTTCCTCTGGAGAAAATGGTGGACTCTGTCATTATACCCTGCTGAGATTGCCACAGCAAATTGTCACTGAGTGCCCAAAGCTGGGGCACTCTCCCAGAGCCTCTTTCTAGAGCCCGTTGTATTTATTTCCACAACGGGCCTTATTCCTAGTTAACTATATTTCAGCTCCCCAGCCAAAGTAGGGCAGAGAAGGAATGAATCTGGAGGGAGTGGGAGAGGAATGAGGTCATACCAGGTTGGTTGATGGGCTTAAGGATATCTTATGATATGCAGATATTTCCCTCAGCCTAACAAGAGTTTGCAGCCATGGAGAGCTTTCTGAAAAGTCTCTGCTAAAACGTGCAGCACACAGCACCAGGAAGTCACTGCTTCTGTTTGTTTCCTCTGCCCTGCCTTGCCTGTGCCCCTAGTGGCTGCAATGCAGAATTGCTCTAAAAGTAAAATTATAACAGATGTGTTTGGCTGAATGCAGGGTAATTCCACCTTCACTGGGCTCTCAAGCTGACCTAGGCCCTGGGAACGTGGTACCCTTAGCTCCCCCGTCACTGACCCTGAAAAAAAAGAGTATGATGATGACTATGTAAAGCTATCCTTCACTCACCTGTTTTTTGAAACTGAGTTATTGATACTTGAATACACTGTTGATTCTATGTATATATGTTAATGTGGTTTGCAAAAAGCTTGACTTGAGCATATTTAGTACACTGCAAATTAAGAGCTGCAGTATGCTCCGCCCCTTGGTATATAGGTTTGTGTTTTTTGTCACATGCTTTGGAATAAATATAACTTCTAAATTCAGCTTATGATGACATTATGAAACTTTTTGATTCTGCTTTCTGTATAAAGGTCTTATCTAGTATAAATGCAGAAATGCCAGTGATATTAAAAAGAGCTATTTCTGTTTAGCTTTCAGAGTGTGTCCTAGTAAAACATTGTACTCATGAGTCAAAATCAAGTTCTAAATTGTCTACATTTTAATATAGATAACTTTGACTTTCTAAAGTCCAAACAGTTTAAAAGTTTTTCAGTCCATGAATTTTGCCTGAAATTTGAGCTTCAGTCTGGGTTATTTCCTTATTGATCATGGTATCTCGCCCCAGCATTGATCTCGTAAGGTGTTAATGAAACTGCCTAGATTTCAGGGGAATAAAATATTCCAGCTTATGTCTGAGCTTTCTTATTGTATCTTATGCTTCTTGCCATCAGTTTGTGTAATCTCTGTGTCAATACAGGTGGTTCTGTTCCATTTACTTTTCCAATTTCTGCTACTGATTCACTACATTTATATTGAACATAAGTGGGAGAGAATGTCCTTTGTATTGTGAGAACTAAAACTCCTGGGACAGATACTTAAACCTGGATAAGGGCAATCTATTGCTACTGTTAGACCTTTCAGTAGCATTGACACTTTGGTGGATTGATTAGAATCAGTGTTTAGGATAAAACTAAACTACTCTCCAAAGGTTTCATTCATTCCTTGCTGGCTGGTAACAGTTTTCATAGGAGAGGCAGACCTGATGTATGGGGTACCCCACTGGGCCCATTTTATCCCAAATATAAGACCATTGGCTGAGATCATTAGGTGCTTTGTAATGGATTGTCACCAATATGCTGATCACGCCCAGCTTCATATCTCATTGTCCAAGCCTCTGGAAATGGCTATGAAGGTCCCAGGCTAGTGTCTTGAGGCTGTGGTGAGCAAACTGAAGCTTTATCTAGACAAGACAGAGGTGATACTTGGAGGGAAGGCAGAATATTTATAGATCATAGATCACAAAGTTGGAAGGGTCCATACAGGCCATCTAGTCCAACCCTTTGCTCAATGCAGTATCACCCTAAAGCATTCCTGAGAAGTGTTCATCCAGCCACTGCTTGATGCCTGCCAGTGAGAGGGAGCTCACCACCACCCTAGGCAGCTGATTCCACTGCTGAACTACTCTTACCGTAATTTCCCCCCCCCCAATATCCAGCCGGTACCTTTCCACTCGTAATTTAAACCCACTATTGTGAGTCTTATCCTCTGCTGCCAACAGGAACAGTTCTCTGCTCTCCTCTAAGTGACAACCTTTCAAATACTTAAAGAGAGCAATCATGTGCCCCCTCAAACCTCCTCTTCTCCAGACTGAAGATTCCCAAATCCCTCCTCTGCACCTGCTCTATCTGTCCACATTCCTTTTGAAATGAGGTCTCCAGAACTGCACACAGTTCATGTCCAGTCTGACCAATGCAGTGTACAGCGGGACTATGACATGTGGGGATTTGCATGTTATGCCTCTGTTGATACATCCCCAGGACTGCATCACATTGGCTGGTGTTGGTTTTCCAGACTTATATGGAGTCAAGGTTTTTGCAGTAGATGAAGTTAAAGGTTTGGGCTTGTTCCTAAACCTGTCCTAGTTAATGGACCAGCAAGTTGGTGCTGTTGCTGGGAGTACCTTCTTTCATAGAATCATAGAGTTGGAAGGGATCTCCAGGGCAATCTAGTCCAACTTCCTGCACAATGCAGGGAATTCACAAATACCCCCCCCCGACTGCTGTTCCATGCCTAGAAGATGACAAAAAACCTCCAGGATCTCCAGCCAAACTGGCCTGGAGAAAAATTGCTTCCTGAATCAGCATTTCCCCGGGCATGTAAGAAAGGGCCACAGAAACTAAGCACTGATGCAACCCTTTCTGCCCTCCTTCTCATTCTCTGCCTAAGTTCACAGAATCAGCATTGCTGACAATGGCCATCTAGCTTCTGTTTGAAAACCTCCAAAGGAGAGCCCAGCACCTCCTGAGGAAGCCTGTTCCACTGAGGAATGACTCTAACTGTCAGGAGGTTCTTCCTAATGTTTAGCTGAAAGCTCTTCTGATTTAATTTCATCCTGTTGGTTCTGGTCCGACCTTCTGGGGCAACAGAAAACAACTCTGTACCATCCTCTATATGACAGCCTTTCAGGTACTTGAAGATGGTTATCATATCACCTCTCAGTCACTTTTTTCTACAGGCTAAACATACCCAGCTCCTTCAACCTTTCTTCATAGGACTTGGTCTCCAGACCCCTCACCATCTTTGTTGCCCTCCTCTGGACACGTTCCAGCTTGTCTATATCCTTCTTAAATTGTTGTGCCCAAAACTGAACACAGTACTCTAGGTGAGGTCTAACCAGAGCAGAGTGAAGTGGTACCATCACTTCATGTGACTGGACACTATGCTTCTGTTGATACAGCCCAAAATTGCATTTGCCTTTTTAGCTACCACGCTACACTGTTGACTCATGTTCAGTGTATGGTCTATTAAGACCCCCAGATCCTTTTTGCACATACTACTGCCACGACAAGTCTCCTCCATTCTATAATTATGCATTTGATTTTTCGTACCTAAATGTAGAACTTTTATCCCCATTAAAATTCATTGTAGTTATTTTAGCCCATTTTTCCAGCCTGTCAAGATCATCCTGTATCCTAACTCTGTTTTCTACTGTATTTGCTACCCCTCCCAATTTAGTATCATCTGCAAATTTTATAAGCATCCCCTCTGTCCCTTCATCCAAATCATTGATAAAGATGTTGAACAAAACAGGTCCCAGGACAGATCCTTGAGGTACTCCTCTTGTCACTCCTCTCCAAGAGGATGAGGAACCATTAACAAGCACTCTTTGGGTGTGATCTGTCAAGTAAAGCGGACTGCTCCCTGTGAGCACAGCTTCTGTTGTGCAGTCCCCACTCCTGTTTTTTTCCTTCTTGGGTCTATTGGACCCCCCAAAATTTGAGATTTTCAAAAAATCCTGGATCTGAATATGGCATCAGTATTGGGATCTGGGATTTTTTTGGGGAAACCAGAATTGTTTTCAGTTCACTATACCCAAACTGGCAAAAAAATGGGAAAAATTTGCACACCCCTACTTGGAACACACTGCTCTATTGCTGCATCAACTGCAGCAGCTATCTGCTTGCTTTTGGTCCCAATTCAAAGTGCTGGTTATTACCTTTAAAGCCCTTCACAGGCTTGAGCCCTCTCACATTGAACTGCATTTCCCAGTATACTCTCCTGCATCACTTAATGTTCTTCAAACAGCCTCCTCCTTAAGGTGCTCTCTTGGAACTGGCTGTACAGCAAGATCAGGGATTCTTTCCATGGTGGGACCTATTGTTTGGGATGGCCTGCCAGAGTGGATGAGGGAGGGCATCTTCCCTTGCTGTTTTTAGGATGATGTGTAAGACAGTCTCATTCCATTGGGCATTTGATGGAGGGTGAAGTCTCGGCAGATCTGGTTGTGAGACTATTGATCCTGTGTGTTATAATTCATGCATATGTTAAATTTAAATTCTTAATGCATTCAAATGCATGTGGCTGTAAAATTTTTAGTGTTTTTAAATTTGTAATTTGTGTATTTTAATTTGTTTTAATTTTGTTAGTTGGACTATTATAATTTGTCCTTGCATCTTGGTAGCTTCATTGTTTGCGGCCTTGAGTCCGAGGAGATAAGGTGGGATAGAAACAAATGTGGGGAAAAACTGATGTTAGCATATTTTCCCAGTATATTTGCATAACATGGAAACTAGACTAACATGTCTGTAGCTAACACAATTTTACTTTGTTTTCTGTTCTGTTTTCCTGCCATTGGGGAACACTACTGAATCAACTACAGGAGCTGCGGTGGCTCAAGTGGTTAAGACGCTGAACTGCAGGCTGTAGAAGGTCAGTAGTTCAGCAGTTCGAGACCCGAGAGTGCCGCATGACGGGGTGAGCTCCTGTCTCTAGTTCCAGCTCCTGCCAACCTAGCAGTTCGAAAGCAAGAAATTGCAAGTAGATAAATAGGTACCACTTCGGTGGGAAGGTAACAGCGTTCCGTGCGCCTTGGTGTTTAGTCATGCTGGCCACATGACCACGGAAACGTCTTCGGACAGCGCTGGCTCTTCGGCTTTGAAACAGAGATGAGCACCGCAACCCTAGAGTCGGATTCGACTGGCTTTCGAGCAAGGGAACCTTTACCTTTACCTTTACTGAATCAACTGTGGTTTTGGATGTTTCAATTCTATTACATTTTTTAAAAAATGACTTGAATGGAGCTAAAATTTAAATTCTCAGTGTATTCAAATCAAACTCAGTCTATTCACTGACGACATGGCGGTATTAGCAACCTATCCAGAAGTAATGTTACCTGAACTCGAAAAACTTCTAAGCTCTTTTGGGGCCATTTCAGGTTTAAAAGCTAACCCTTCTAAAACTCAGCTATATCCAGCCACACTAACACTATCACAAGAAGACTATATTGGGGGGCGGGGTGTTGTGGAGTTCAATGGTGGATGCCTAGGTGAATAGCTCCTGATCCTGGCTCTTGAAAACAAACTCTACCCTAACTCACTGCCTTCCCTTGTGAGATATGGGAAGATCTGATCCCAAAAAAGGCAGCCATCAGGTGAACTCGACTCCATCGATTAAAAAGCAGTTTTCTCCAGGAAACAGCCATTTGGAGAAAACGTCGAGCCAAACAGCTCTCCTAAAATGGCGGACGGAGTGCTGCCGCCTGAAACGAACCCCCTGCTTTCGCGGCAAGAATTTCTGGACACAGTCTCTAACCTTGAGGAGAACATCAGCAATAAACTCCTTGCCTCACTTACTCCAATCTCAGAACATCTAGCTACACTGAAGGAGAGCCTGACAGAAGTAGCTCAAACAGCGAACATGGCTATGGTCCTGTGCTCCTGGGCAGGGTACAGCCAGAGAACTAAGGTAAGGACGTGGAGAAACAGAATGGCTCGGCGCCTTTCCAGCCTGCGACCCATTCCGAAGGTTGTCAGCAGTGGGGCTAGGAGAGACCCCCCTCCAACACTGGTGTTGTGCAATGCCAGGTCTATAAATAATAAGACCACAGTCCTTCGGGACTTCCTGTTAGAACAGAAGATAGACCTGGCATGCGTGAACGAGACCTGGGTGAGGGACAGGGAGATGGTAGCTCTCTCCTAGCTTGCCCCTCCTGGGTTCTCGGTCCTACACCAATCACAGACTAGGGGGTGGGGGAAGGAGTGGCTATGTTCATCCAGGAGGCTTACTCCCTCGGCGCTCCTGCTGCTGGAGATCACGGTCATTGAGCGTGTTGGTCTGGTGTGGGAGGCAGTTTGGCAATTTGGCTGATGTACCGACCACCTAACGTGCTGGCCAATAGCCTGCCATCCCTGATGGAAGCCATATCAGGCTGGGCGCTGGAACACCCTAGGCTTATTAGTCTTGGGTGATTTTAACGTCCATGCTGATGACGCGGCTTCCTGTGAGGCAACGAACCTAGCGTTGTCCATGGCGGCGCTGGGACTCTCCCAATTTGTAACAACCCCTACACACCGGGCAGGGCACACACTAGATCTGATCTTCGCGGCTGGGGTGACGGTGGACTAGATTTCTGCTTTGTTAGTACCATGGTTGGACCACCATGTCCTGAGGGCCTGTCTGAGTGTTCCACCCCGACCCTGTTTAGGCGGCGAGCAGATTTTTGCTCGCCTATGGAGCCAGATGGGCCCAGTGCGGCTTCATACGGCCCTGTGGGATCTGATGCTCCCGGCGGATCATTAGATGAGCTTGTAGAGGACTGGCATAGTCGACTCTCTACAGCCATTGATGAGACCGCTCCCCAGCGCCCTCAATCTAGGCTTGCTCCCTGGTTTACCCAGGAGTTGTGGCTTATGAAGCAAGAGCTGAGACGGCTAGAGAGACGGTGGTGCCATGCTTGAGATGAAACTACAAGAACATCTTATAGGACATTTATGAGATTCTATGAGATGGCAGTCAAAGCTGCAAAGAGAATTCTATGTGGCTACGATTGTGTCTGCGAGCTCACGCCCAGCCCAATTATTTAGAATGATTTGGTCTCTAACAGCTCTGCCACAAGGCAGGCCAAACACTAGGGAATTGGATATTGGCTGTGAGCTCATGCCCAGCCCAGTTATCTAGAACGATTTGATCTCTAACAGCTCTGCCACAGGGCAGGCCAAACACTAGGGAATTGGATATTGGCTGCGAGGCATTTGCGAGCTACTTTGCAGACAAAGTCTTGGTGCTCCGCCACGACCTCCCTGCCACAGTTGAAACAGTGAGTGAACTCGAGGCCCCTTGCATGTCCTCAACTTTGGGCTTGGATTGCTTCAGCCTGCGCAGCCTGGAGAAAGTTCACAGATTGCTCTTGACTGTACGCCCAACCTTGATCCGTGCCCTTCCTTGCTTATTAAAGCAGGCCATGAGGGGTTTCGAGGTGCCCTAAGGGAGATTGTCAACAAGTCCCTTTCCGAGGGGTGGTTCCCAGGGGCACTCAAGGAAACGATGGTCTGCCCTCTTGAAAAAACCAACTTTGGACCTGGCCGAATTGGCTAACTATCGGTTGGTTTCTAATTTGCCCTATTTGGGCAAATTTGGGCAAATTGATTGAGAGGGCGGTGGCGATACAGTTACAGGGCTTTCTGGATGATGCTTCCATCCTAGACCCCTTCCAGTTTGGCTTCCGCCTGAGATATGGGATGGAGACTGTGCTGGTGGCCCTTACTGATGACTTCCAGAGACATCTGGATTGGGGTGGGTCAGCAGTACTGTTGTTGCTCGACTTGTTGGCTGCGTTCGACACAGTTGACCATCAGTTGATGAGCCACCGCCTCGCCAATGTGGGGACACAGGGGCTTGCCTTGCAGTGGCTCGCTTCTTTTCTCCAAGATAGGGGACAGAGGGTGGTGCTAGGGAAACAACAGCTCAGGAGACACCCGCTGGAGTACGGTATGCCTCAAGGGGCAGTGCTTTCTCTGATGTTGTTTAATACCTATATGCACCCCCTTGCCCCAATTGCCCGGATTTATAGGCTGATGACACCCAGCTCTATCTGATGTTGGGTGGCCAGTTGGACTCTAGTCTGGAAGATCTGGACTGGGCATCGCACGCCGTGGCTGGTTGGCTCAGACTGAACGTAAACCCGACAAAGACGGAGGTCCTGTGCCTGAGTCAGAGCGGTTTGGGGTTGGGGCTCCCACTCCCGACCTTTGATGGGGCACCATTGGTGCCAGCACCAGGGGTTAGGAGTCTGGGAGTGCTCCTGGATCCCTCCTTAACCATGGAGGTCGAGATGGCAGCCACTGCTAAGTCAGACTTTTACCATCTTTGGCTGGTTCGGCAGTTGGTTCCCTTCCTTGACTGCAATGACTTGGCCACAGTGATCCATGAGATGGTCACCTTGAGACTAGACGACTGTAATGCTCTCTACATGGGGCTGCCCTTGTCACAGGTTCAGAGGCTGCAGCTAGTGCAGAATGCTGCGGCTAGGCTTTTGATGGGTCTCCCTAGATGGGAGCACATCGGGCCAGTGCTGCAGGCACTGCACTGGCTGCCAATAGCATACCGAATTTGCTTCAAGGTGCTGGTACTTACCTTTAAAGCTCTATATGGCCAAGGTCCGACATACCTACAGGACCACCTTTCCCCATACAGACCCCAGAGAGTACTTTTGTCAGGGTCAAAAAACCGTCTAACTATCCCAGGCCCTAGAGATGCCAGGCTCGCTGCTACCAGGGCCAGGGCATTTTTGGTGGCAGCTCCTACCTGCTGGAATGAGCTCCCAGAGGAGATCAGGGCCCTGTGGGACCTAGTACAGTTCCGCAGGACCTGCAAGATGGAGCTCTTCTGCCAGGCATTCAATTAGGAGCCGCCCACCGCCCATTACCAATACTGACACCACCCATCACTGATGTCATCATATGCGTGGTGGTAGGTTGGCCCTTCAGGAGACCGAGATACAGCATTGTGGGAGGTTGAAATATAGTTAAATCAGGGCCATAGTATTACTTCTGTTTGCATGCTATCGCTAACTGAATGAAGAAAGATCACTATGAGCACTTTCTGGTACCAGTTGTATCTAAGTTTTGTATAATTGTTTTATCTTGGCACGCCCTGAGCCTGCTTGCGGGGAGGGTGGGATATAAGTCTAATAAATAAATATGGAGCAATCTATAGCTTCCAAAGAAAACATCAGGCAACTCCAATCGTCTGAGAAGTGGGCAAGAGAATATAATGCTCATGGAAAATAAATTGAAAGAAAAAACCCTGAAATTTCTTGGAGTTACAGAGAACTTTGATGGTGAGCCTGACTTAAAATCCTTTTTTACTTCTTGGCTGGCCTCCTCTTTAAATTTGGAGGGAAATGCCACATCTGTAATTGGCAAGGCCTACAGGTTAGGCCCCAAATCAAACTGCACTGAGAAGGCCCCAAGAGACATACTAGTAACGTTTACTGACGCCTGTATAAAAGAAGTAATCCTCAAAAAATCCAAATCAGAAGAAAGCTTACTCTACCAGGGGAAAAGAATTCTAGTCCTCTAGGACCTTTCAACTGAAACTCTTCAAAAAAGAAAGGAACTTAAACCTATCATTGAGAAACTCAATGAAAATAGAGTGAGATTCAGGTGGATCCCTCCAAGTAACCTGCTAGTGATCTATCAAGGCCAGCATTTGGTGGCCAAGGACTTGACTACAGGCTACAATCTTTTAATATCACTGCAGACTGAAGTTTCCAGACCAGCCTCTCCGACCTCAGAACACTCTCAGGATTTGTCATCTTCATCAGCTTTCAGACGTCTCAGAAACAGGCATACTTAACATGTGAATATAGTTTTGGGAAGGTGTTTGCTACTTCATTTTTTTCTGTAATATAACTTTAGGGTATTTAGAATGTTAATATCATGGAACTATAACTCTAGAACTTTTCTCCTTAACTCCCTATTTAGAATTTAAATTAGTTCTTATTGTACAGTCTTAGGGCTGTAATTTTAGGTAGTGGATAGAGTTAAACCTCTTATAGAGAGGTAATTAAGTTGTAATGTTAGATAGTTATTCTGTTTTTATGTTTTATGCTCAAACGTTACTTAGTTCGTTCACATCACATAGAGTGGTCACCTCTTTCTGATTTTCTTGTTTCCTGGGCAAAATGTGTACAAATCTGATTAATTATGTGGTGCTTTTTGGAAGGTTTCATATTGCTAATGGCTTTTGGTCCTCACAGTTATGGCATTTACAAGTTGGTCATTATGTCCAACATAAAAATAGCCTCTCAACTGCAGAGGTTTAAATAACAGAATCAAAAACAAAAGGGCGTTATCAGAGATAGTAAGAATGAAGCCAGGTATTCTTATGCCTCAAGAAACACACCTAAGAAATCAAAACTTACCTCTTTTTAAATCACATTGGTTTTCTCAACCTTTCCAGGCTAATGGATCCTCTAAGTCACGTGGCGTGGCTATCTTACTCTCGAAGCAGGTGTGCTTTGTTTGCCAGGCACAAGAAAAGGATCCAACTGGCAGATTTCTTTTCTTAAAAGGTTTGCTGAGTAATTCACCCTACACCTTAGCTTCTGTGTACGCCCCAAATGAAGGTCAATATACTTTCCTTAAAAATGTTTCGGGGGGAGATCTCTGTTATGTAGCTGATGTTACTATAGATAGATCCAGATCCAAAGGTGCTCAACACCAAAAAACCTTCCTTACAGATAGGGAGACAGAACTCTCTGCTTTATTTTCTCATTTTAACTTGTGTGATGTTTGGCGCTCTCATAACCGGGGGGTCAGAGATTATACTTTTTATTCTACCCATCATGACTCTTTTTCAAGATTAGATTATATTCTCCTGTCTAACTTCCTTATGAATAATGCCTGTAATCCTGATATAGGTCTCAGATCATGCCTAGGTAGAATGTGTTATTTCAGGGACAAATCAAGAATCACCCACATGTAACTTGGCTTTAAATAAATTCATTTTATTAAATCCATTAGCAAGCACTGAAATAGAGGAAGAAATTAAGACTTATTTCCATCTTAATTCAGATTGTGGCATTTCTAAGGAAATTACTTGGGATGCCATGAAAGCTGTGATTCGAGGCAAGCTATCTTGGTCACTTCAGCCTACACTAAAAAGAAAAATCAAAACAAAATCTTATGGTTAAAAGCATAAGAAATATGGTTCTAAAGATTTATAGACAATTATTATCTGAACAGAAAAAATTGAAGGCCATAGAAACATCAGAAATTCAAAACCGCCTCTTTCTTAAACAAAAATATTGGTATAAAAATCCCAGATCTTTAAAAATACTGTCTTGGAAACTGAGAAAGGAAGTGGCAGCAAGACACATTAACCTAATCAGAGACAAATCAGGAAGTTTCTTTTCCTCTTTGAAGGAAATTCTTAACGTTTCTACTCAATATTATCAAGACTTACTGTATTTTTCGCTCCATAAGACTCACTTCCCCCCAAAAAAGTGGGGGGGAAGTGTGTGCATCTTATGGAGCGAATACTGCAAAAAAGAGTGCACGTGGGGTGTGTGTGTGTGTGGAGTGTCGGCTTTCCTGAGCGCGCCGCAGCAGTGGTGCGCCCAGGGAAGGTGCGGGCGTTCTAACTCCCGCCCCTTCCCTCGCAAAGCCAGGGAAGGGGCGGGGGGCGTTTTGGTCAGGTGTGTCTTATGGAGCGAAAAATACGGTAAATAGCTCCAGTAACCCTACTGTAGAGACTATACAACATCACTAAAGCATCAACAATATATGGACTCTCCAATAACCACTGAGGAAATATTAGAGGCAATTAAATCAGCTAAACTTAACAAAGCTCCAGGCCAGGATGGACTGTCAGCAGAATTTTATAAATCTTTTGCAAAAACCTTAGCACCATTCTTGGCTGAACTCGGTAATGTTAACAGGAAATATGCCTCCTTCATGGTCGCAAGCCAGAATAATAGTCATTCCTAAAGCTGACAAGGATTTATCCAGTATTAAGTCTTATAGAGCCATCTCACTTTGAACCATTTTATAGGTGAATATATTCACGTAAATCAAACTGGTTTAATTTCTAACAGAAATATTACAGATAACATTAGAAAAACTATAAACATAATTCATTACTGCAATAAATACCTAATTAACAATTGCATTTTGGTTCTGGACATAGAAGAGGCCTTCGACCGGGTAGAACTCTTGCTTTTGCAATTATTTATAAAAGCCATGGGTTTTGGAATCAAATTCCAGAAGGCCATACATTCTTTGTACACTTCTCCTTCAGCTCAGCTTAACATAAATGGTTTTAACTCTCAGGACTTTCCACTTACCAGAGGGACCGGACAGGGATGCCTGCTGTCGCCTTTATTATTTGCTTTAACCATAGAACCATAAGCTAACAAAATTAGGAACTCTGAGAACATAGTGGGCATCAAAATTAATCAATCTGAATACAAAGTTAGTCTCTTTGCAGTCGACCTGGTATTGTGCTTCTCCAATCCCCTTCACTCAATTCCAGAACTGGAATCTACATTACAAGAATTTGATTTCACTTAGGTTTGAATATTAGCCGGTCTAAATCAGTTTTCTTCCCATTAAATATGTCTCTAGAACTAACATCAACCATTCAGTGAAACTACTCTTACCACTGGGTTTCTACTTACTGGTCTTATCTTGGGGTCAAAATCCCTTTGAATATGAATGACCTCTTTAAATATAATTTCACTGAAACAGCTCATTCCATCAACAACCTGTTAATAAAATGGATTACGGAAACATTATTTTGGTTAGAAAGACAATATATTTATCTTCCCTACATTTCTATACCTATTCAGAGCACTGCCTCTTTACATTCCTAGGCGAGAACTAAGGAAATGGCAAAACAGCTTAAACCAGTTCAACTGGTCCTTTAAAAGGCATAGAACCAGTTTTGAAACGATTCGTAGACCAAGACATTTAGGAGGTATAGCTTTTCCAGATATTGCCTTATATTATGAAGCAACGGTCTTATCTAATTTACCAAGAATTCAAAATCTGGTATCAAGGGTAGAATGGATGGTCATTAAGACTAGCTACTTTTTTTTTTAAGGTCAAAAGGCCACTTTTTATTCATTTTATACACACACAGTACACATACAAAAACACCACAGCACAACCACTAACAATCTAACCTAACATCAAACATTTACAGAGGGGCTTTAAATACTTCGATTTATCTCATTTCGATTTCTACAAGCCTTCTTTGCTAAATTTTTGCTATATTTCTAAACTTTTTTTTTCAATACCAAATGCAACTTTAGACTCAAAGCTATCTTATATCTCTAATAACTTATAGCTACCTCTACTTAATTGTTTTATACCAATCATAAAAATGACCCCATGTGTTCAAAAATGTGTCTTCTGCTTGACCTTTTAAGATTAATGTCAGTTTATCCATCTCGGCCGCCTCCAATATCTTTGCAATATATTCTTCTCTCCTTGGTGTTTGGGGAGATCTCCAGTAACGTGCATATGTAATCCTCGCCGCCGTAGTTAAGTATATCAACAAGTAACGATCCTCCCAGGTCAAGTCATTCGGTAATATACCCAATAGCATAACTCCTGGTTTAAAAGGGATTACCTTCCCTACATTTTTTTAATTAGTTCATGAACCCAAATCCAATACTTTTTAGTAATGTCACAACTCCACCACATATGAAAAAAAGGAGCCCACCTTATTCTCACATTTCCAGCACTGATTGGAACAGTTCTTATCATATTTTGCAATTTTCTCAGGGGTAACATACCATCTATAAAACATTTTATACATGTTTTCCTTATAAGTCACCACTTTTGTTATTTTGACATTCTTACGCCATATCTGATCCCATTGTTCCAAGTCAATAGTATGCCTTAAATTGTGAGCCCATTGAATCATATTATTTTTAACAATTTCATCAGCCATCGCTTCTTTCAATAATATTACATACTTTTTAAAATAAATTTCTCCTCTGTCATCAGAACCTTTTCCATTTCATTAAGTTTCTCATAAATTCCAACCTTTTTATCTTTGGCAAATCTTGACTCTTGCTGTATTCGATGCCACCACGACAGGTCTTCATCTAATTTAAGATTGCCCCTCGAATCTATTATATCTAAATATCTCCTTGGTGTCTCCTCTTCGTACATCTTAGGGAATGTAAATGCTTCCAATGGCGCAATTAACCTGGAGCTCTTTCTAAACCAACTCTTTTGTACCACTGACCACACTTTTATTAAAGCTGCTCGCAACCAATGATCTTTAAAGTATTTATGAGATAGAGACTTCTCATACCATACAAAAGCGTGCCAACCTAATTGTAGATCATGCCCTTCCAATTTTAATATTCTTTTATCTTCCAGCATAATCCATTCTCTAATGCAGGCCAAAGCCGCTGCTCTATAGTATAGAGTCCTATTCGGAAGTCCAAGCCCGCTTCTTTCCTTCAAATCTTTAATTTAATTTAATTCTTGATGTTTCCCCTGCCATATAAAATTTTTCACCAATCCGTCCAATTTTTTTAAAATGCCCATATTTTGTAGGACCGGAATTGTTTGGAATGAAAAAAATCCATCTTGGAAGTATGTTCATCTTAACTAGTGCTATCCATCCCATCAAAGATATTTGTAAGTTCTTCCACCTTTCTATATCTTGTTTTGTTGTTTTCGGTAGTTCTTTATAATTATCTTGCATCAATGAATTACATTTATTTATTAAATTGATCCCCAAATATTCACTTTATCACTAATTTGATAGCCCGAAATCTCCTGTAATTCTTCTTTATGTTCCTTTTTCATATTTTTAGTTAATATTTTTGTCTTTTGTTTATTTATCTTCAACCCTGCCACCAGACCATAATCCGCCAACGTCTTATTCAGAAATGGGATCGAAGGTAGTGGATCTTCTAGTATAAATACAAGGTCATCTGCAAATGCTAATAGCTTAAATTCTTCTCCGCTCACCTTCAGTCGCTTTATTTTAGAAGAGCCTCTTATCTCTTCATTTAATATCTCCAATGCAAAAATATATAGTAAAGGCGAAAATGGACATCCTTGTCTTGTACCTTTTTGTATTTCGAATACTTCCATACTCTCGCCATTAATCAAAACTGAAGCGATCTGTTTCGTTTATATAGCTTGAATCATCTGAATAAAATCTACTCCTGCATCCTCTTTCTTAAAAGCTTCTAAAACAAAATCCCAACTCAAGCTATCAAAGGCTTTCTCAGCATCCAGAAAGATCAATGCCATCTCTTTTTCCGGATGTGCTTCATAATATTCTATCACATCCAAGACACATCTTAAGTTGTTCTTTATTTGCCTGTTAGGCAAAAAACCCGCTTGATCTTTGTGTATCTTCACCAAAATTCTCTTGAGTCTTTCAGCAATAATTGATGCAAAGATCTTATAATCTGTATTTAATAGGGAATAATTGGTCTATAATTCTTGATTTCTTTCTCATCTGTGTTTGGTTTATGTATCAGAGAGATCTTTGCTTCTCTCTATGAATCAGGTATTGTTTTGCAAATCTCTTGCAGTTGAGTCAATCCCTGTTCTTCAAATGCTATATAAAATTCTATAGGTAATCCATCCGGTCCCGGTGTTTTACCTTAATTTTGGCGCTTGACTGCTTCCACCATCTCCATCATCACAATAGGCTGGTTAAGAATCTTCCTGTGATCTTCTGTAAATTTTATAGCTTGGTGTTTTTCCAAATATTGTATTATTTGCTCTTTATTTACATCCTTCTATACAGTTCTTTATAGTAATCTTCTACTGTTTTTTTTGATCTTGTATTTTATTGACTTCTTCCCCATTTTTCCCTCTCAAAATTCTTGTATTAGTTTTGTCTCTTTGTTGTTGTACCTGGTGTGCCAACCATCTTGTTGGTTTGTTAGTGTTTTCAAAGTAATTTTGTTTAGCAAAAGTAAGTTTTTTTGCCAGTTCAGTTGAGAGCAGACAATTCATCTTATGTTGTAGTAGTTTAATCTTTTCTCTTCTTCCTACTCCATCTTGTTCATGCAAGCTTTTTTCCTCCTGTTCTTTAATCTCCTTTTGCAACTCCAGGTATTCTTTATTTCTCCTTGTATTTATCCTTGAAGCTTCTTTAATTAGTTGGCCTCTAGCATATGCCCTAAAAGCATCCCAGACCACTCTCAATGTCATATCAGGTTGTTTATTCTCTTTAAAGAAAAAACAAAACTGTTCTGCTACTCGTTTTAGTAATTTTCTCTTTTAATATCGAGATATTTAACATCCATCTATTTCTAGGCCTTTTTTCCTGTAATTCTACGTATATTGGTCTATGATCTGCATATATCCCTGCTTCAATTTCCGCCTCCAACAAGTCTTTCACCATATTAGTGGAGATCCAACACATAACAATTCTTGACCAGGACTCATGTCTAGCAGAGAAAAAAGTATATCGTTGTTTCTTCAGGTTTCTCACTCTCCATGCATCTGTTAATTGGTGTTCTTCTATTATTCTGCATAATGAATCTGGGAATGTGTTCCCTCTTGTCTTTTTCCCGTAGACACTTGCTTTTCTATCTTCTTTTTTTTTATCAAAAACTGCGTTGAAATCTCCCACTAAACATAGTTCTTGGAATTCTTGTCGTACAATAACTTTGAATAATCCAGCAAAGAATTTCTCCTGATGATCGTTTGGTGCATAGATATTAATTATAACTGTTCTTTTATTTTGTCTTTGGCTAGCAACCATTACAATTCTTCCATCCTGGGAGGCATAAAGTAGTTCCGGTTGTAAAAATTCTTTAATATAAATAGCGACTCCTCTTTTCTTTAAAAGGTTAAAAAGAATATCTACTTTAATCCTCTTAGCTACACTGAACTTGTATGGCTTAGAAAGAAAAATCATCCTAGCGAATGTTATGATAACCCATTTGTTAAAGCTTTGTTAAACATCTGGGACACAAGGAAATGCTCTTTAGCCCTGGCGATCTCACCTGCTTCATCCTTTTTAGGACAGTCCTGGTTTAAACCAGCAGAAGCATCCTCAACCTTTCAAACTTGGAGATCAGCTTCTATCCACAAACTTTCTGACATAACTCATAAGAGGATACTTCTAACAAAGGCACAACTGGAGGAAAAAATGCAAAAATATGTTCCATGGTTTGAATGCCTTCAAATGCAACATTTATTGAGCTTATCTGAAATTAAACGAGGCTTGTTTAGGCCACGCACAGATTTTGAAAATATTTTATTCAGTCATACTTCAAAACTGAAAGGTCTTACAGCAAAAATACACAATATTTCGCTAAACTTAGATATTACATCACTGCCATACTATGTTAAAACATGGCATGAGGATATTGGAAAAGAATTATCCATACAACAGTGGCAGTCGATTTGAACATACCCACCTTTCAAAACTACTTCTATTAATATTTTGCAACAAAATTATAAACTCATGTTGAGATAGTATTCAACACCAGTTCAACTTAATCACATGACCAAATCTTATTCTCCAAGATGCTGGAAATGTGGGTTAAGTACTTTCAAACATTGCTGGTGGGAATGTGATGTTATAAAATTTTGGGGGGGTTAAAGGTTTGAATCCAATATACAATTTGATGGGCCACAGGA
This sequence comes from Gekko gecko, assembly GCA_029375565.1. NCBI lineage: Eukaryota > Metazoa > Chordata > Lepidosauria > Squamata > Gekkonidae > Gekko > Gekko gecko. Next base: position 219,908,212 of record JAPDNY010000001.1, read on the forward strand.
TACCAGTAAGACCTGAATGTACTTTATTGAATCTCTGGTCTGTAAGTAATATCACCTCCTCCATAAAATCTCTAGTTTTCATCTTGTTGACCTCTGCAAAAACATCTATTGCACAACATTGGAAGGACTCCTCCCCTCCAACTCTACAGTTATGGTACTCCAAAGTTTGGGACCATTTCATAATGAATAAGATCTCAAATGGTTTGAATGTTCAGAACTCGTATTCAGCTTATAAGTCATTCCTTAGTAAATGAAACATTGTACTGGAAAGAATAAGACAATAACCCAATTAGTAAATCTATGTTTGAGAAACACAGTTGTACAGTATGATGATATTACCATAGCTATGCAATATGTAATATTTGTGGATGTTTAATAGTTTCTAGAAGTTATGTATTTTGTAATTAATTTTTTTTATTTCTCTTTCATTATTATATTCCTGAATCTTACGCATTAATAACAAAGTTGATTTGTTCACTGTTTTGATGTTATATGAAAAATAAATAAAAATTGTTTTTGAAAAAACCCAACCAGACTATATTAAAAAATATTATAACTTCAGCTGGATAACCAAGTTATGGCACTACTTAGGAATAGATATTCCCTTTCATTTAACTGATATTGTCAAACATAACTTCACACCTCTTAGTAAAACAATAGATGACTTACCTTCTCACAGGACCACTTTGTTGTCATCCTGGATGGAAAAAATACAGGTAATTAAAACTTTTATTTTCCCAAAATTTTTATTTTTATTTCGTACAATTCCTGTAGCTATAACCTCCTACTTTATTCAAACACTGGCAGAAATCTTTTACAAATTTTATATGAAACAAAGAGTCTTCTTCAATTAGTCTTAAAACCCTGATAAAACCTCTCAAATTTGAAAATAAAAAATGCCCCGGAAGGGGCACTTAAAAAAAAAATTTGGAGGACTTGACCTTCCAGAATTAAAGGTTTATCATGAAGCAACAACTTTGCTAGGCCTCATCAAACAATATAACCAATCCTTCCAAACAGATTGGAAAACAATAGAAGATACTTACCTTGGCAAGGCTTCCTTTCAAACTATTTTATGGGAAAGCCCAGCTAATAGGCCAATTGACATCTCAAAAAATATTTTTCTACAAAATACGCTCAAAATATGAGACAGGAAAAAACACGATCTATCTCCAAAAAACTTCACCCATTACATCTTTCATCGGGCAATCCTGGTTCAAACCAGGATATCCTGTGACAGCTTTTGGTACTTTGGAAATAACATAACATTGCATAGCTATTTAATATACTACAGGGTAATGAATTGGCTTCCAAAACATACCTTCAACAAAAATATAAATGCTCTATTCCTTGGTTTGAATATAATCAGATAAAACACCTCAGATTTTTTGCCGACCAAATCTCTCCAGAGTGTTAACTCTTTTTGAAAGAATACTAAAAATTGATAGATTATACTTTAAGAATCTTATCTCAATTTTGTACTCAGATCTAATTGTATTGAAAGCTAATCAAACATTTAGTTACCAAACTTTATGGCAGTCAGACTGTGCTCTTAATGATGATGACTGGCAAAACATATGGTCCTCTCCATCCATCACTTCTGAATCCTTGAATATACAATTACAAGGTTATAAAATACTTACTAGAAGGTACCTTACACCAGCAAAGTTGCACAATATTTCGAAAACTTACTGCTTTGTTGGAGGTCCTGTGGTGGTTATGGGTCCTTTATCCACTGCTGGTGGTACTGTCCTGTTAAGAAAATTTGGATAAAAGTTTCAAAAGCTATTAGAGACATTAGAGGACATTAAGGAGATAACTTATTTCAATATTTTTGACCGGAGCAAAGACAATCATTGCTAATACTTGGAAAAGTAAGAATAATTTAACTCTTTCACAATGGTATGCTAACTCTGGGAATTCTATTCTATGGACAAGATCTTGGACAAGGTCTCATACTTTCATAATTCCTTTGGTTATTACGATTTCCAAACAAAATAATTTCCATTTTTAGAACATGTCTTAAGAACATAAGAGAAGCCAATGTTGAATCAGACCAATGGCCCATCTAGTCCAACACTCTGTCACACAGTAGCCAAAAATATCAGGTGCCATCAGGAGGTCCAGCAGGAGGACACTAGAAGTCCTCTCACTGCTGCCCCCCCAGCACCAAGAATAGAGTGCATCACTTGCCCCAGACTGAGAGTTCCTATGTATACTTTGTGGCTAATAGTCACTGATGGACTTCTGCTCCATATGTTTATCTAATTCCCTCTTGAAACTGTCCATGCTTGTAGCTGCCACCCCCTCCTGTGGCAGTGAATTCCATGGGTTAATCACTCTTTGGGAGAAGAAGTACTTCCTTTTATCTGTTCTGGCCCATCTGCTCAGCAATTTAATGGAGTGCCCATGAGTTCTTGTATTGTGAGAAAGGGAGAAAAGTACTTCTTTCTCAACCTGCTCAATCCCATGCATAATCTTTTTTTTTTAAAGCGCCCCCAAAAGAGGCATTTTTATTATTTTTCCACCAAAGACATGACTACCACATTACACAACATAATAGACAACACACCGAATACATAACAATACACACTATACAACAAAAGACAACCACAACATTAAACATTCACGGTGGGGTACAATTCTCATCACATCGCATCCGGTTTTACCCCTCCCACCTTACCGATCTAAGTATTATACCATTGCTTCTGTAGCCACTAAATTCTAACTTTCTAACTTATTGAATCCCATGCATAATCTTATAAACCTCTCTCATGTCACCCCTCAGTCGTCGTTTCTCCAAGCTAAAGAACCCCAAGAGTTTTAACCTTTCTTCATAGGGAAAATGTTCCCACCCTTTTATCATTCTAGTTGCCCTTCTCTGCACTTTTCTCAATGCTATGATATCCTTTTTGAGGTGTGGCGACCAGAACTGTACACAGTATTCCAAATGAGGTCACACCAATGATTTATACAGGGGCATTATGATACTGGCTGATTTGTTTTCATTCCCTTCCTAATAATCCCCAGCATAGTGTTGGCCTTCTTTACTGTCTAGGCATTTTCATTGAGTTATTTACTATGACTCCAAGATCTCTCTCTTGGTCAGTCTCTGCCAGTTCAGACCCCATCAATGTGTATTTATATTTAGGATTTTGGGCTCCAATGTTAATCACTTTGCACTTGGCCACATTGAACCCCATTTGCCACGCTGACACCCACTCACCCATCCTTGACAGATCCCTTTGGAGTGCCTCACGATCCTCCCTGGTTTTCACCACTCTGAACAACTTCATGTAATCTGCAAATTTAGCCACTTCACTGCTTACTCCCAATTCCAAATCATTAATAAACAAGTTAAAAAGCTTCGGACCGAGTACTGATCCCTGTGGTACCCCACTGCTTACAACCTTCCACTGAGAAAGTTTCCCATTTATACTCACTCTGTTTCCTATTTATAAGCTAGTTTTTGATCCACAAGAGGACTTGTCATTTTATCCCATGACTATTGAGCTTACTTAGGAGCCTTTGATGAGGAACTTTATCAAAAGCTTTCTGGAAGTCAAGGTAAATAATATCCATTGGGTCCCCCTTGTCCACATGTTTGTTCACTCCCTCAAAAAACACTAACAGGTTAGTGAGACAAGATCTTCCCTTACAGAACCCATGCTGAGTCTGCCTCAATAGGTTTTGTTCATCAATGTGCCTACTAATTCTTTCCTTAATAACAGTTTCCACCAACTTACCCGGTATCGATATCAGACTGACTGGTCTGTAATTTCCGGGATCTCCCCTGGAGCCCTTTTTAAAGATGGGAGTGACATTAGCTACTTTCTAGTCCTCAGGAATGGAGGCAGATTTTAAAGAAAGATTACGTATTAATGTAAGGAGATCCACAAGTTCACATTTGAGTTCTTTCAGAACTCTCGGATGAATGCCATCCGGGCCTGGTGATTTATTAGTTTTTAAATTGTCCATCAGTCATAGGGCTTCCTCTCTTGTCACCTCAATCTGATTCAGGCCTTTCAACCCCCCTCCCGAAATCGGTGGTTCTGGAGTGGGCAAGCACTTCTCCTCTTCCACAGTGAAGACAGAGGCAAAAAATGCATTCAGCTTCTCAGCCATTTCCCTGTCATCCTTCAGTAGTCCTTTTACCCCTTGGTCATCCAAGGGCCCCACTGCCTCCCTGGCTGGTTTCCTACTTCTAATGTATTTGAAGAAAGTTTTATTGTTGGAATTTATGTTTTTTGCGATATGCTCCTCATATTCCCTTTTTGCTTGCCTGATCACAGACTTTCTATTTGCACAGCCTGTGTTCCTTTTTATCAACCTCACTGAGACTAGCTTTCCACCACTTAAAGGAATCCTCCTTACATTTTATAGCTTCCATTACTTTATTTGTTAACCATACAGGCTTTTTTCTGCACCCATTTGTGCCTTTCCTAACCTGTGGTATATATTTTTTCTGAGCTTCTAGGGTGGTATTTTTAAATAGTCTCCAAGCTTCCCCAGTGGTTTTGACCTTTCCCACTTTTCCTTTCAATTTCTTCCTCACATGTCCCCTCATACCAAAGAAGTTACCCCTTTTAAAGTTAAAAGTGGTTGCATCAGTCTTTTTGGGCACCTCCCTATTTATACAAATATTAAACTCAATAGCATTATGGTCACTGTTCCCAAGCGGTGCAATCACTTTTACATCTCTCACCAGGTCTTAGGCGTTACTTAGGACCAAATCCAGGATCACCTCTCCCCTGGTAGGATCTGTGGCCATCTGTTCCATAGCACAGTCATTGAGAGTGTCTAGAAACTCAATCTCTTTTTCCCAACTAGAACTCATATTGACCCAATCAATGTGTGGGTAGTTAATGTCGCCTATTACGACACAGTTATTTCATCTAGCCGCTATCTTTAATGCATTCATCATTCTACAGTCCTCCTTTACCTTTTGATCTGGTGGGCGATAACAAACTCCCACTGTTAAGCCTCCTTTTGGACCTAATATTTCAACTCATAGCATTTCCAGAAGCGAATCCAATTCTCTTACCCTCTCAATCTTACTGGACTGTATATCATCTCTGACATACAGAGCCACCCCACCTCCAACCTTTCCTCCCAATCCTTCCAATATAATTTATAACCAGGAATCACCGTAGCCCACTGATTTTCCTCATCCCACCAAGTTTCTGAAATACCCACAGTGTCTATTTCCTCCCCCCCAACACCAAGTATTCCAACTCCCCGATTTTACCTCGGAGACTTCTAGCATTTGTGTATAAACACTTATAGTTTCCCATGCTTGTTAAGCCCACAACCTTCCTCTTGCTGCCTCGAGACCTTGCCAGGCAGTCCCTATTGTTAGTCACAGTCTCAGTGGACAATTGTAATCCATTTCCTTGTACAAAAGTAACAGCTACTCCCTCATCTCTTTGAGATGAGCCATCCTGAACCAGAGACTCTTCATCTCCTGTTGGCTTTCCCCCAATATTCAGTTTAAAAACTGCTCTGCCACCTTTTTGATTTTGAGCGCCAGCAGCCTGGTTCCTTCTTTTGTACAGCTCCCTCTTGTTCCAAAAAGCATCCCAGTGCCTAACAAACTTGAACCCTTCTCCCCTACACCATCATCTCATCCATGCATTGAGACTCCTATCTGTGCCTGTCTCTCCAGCCCTGCACATGGAACAGGTAGTATTTCTGAGAAGGCTACCTTGGAGGTCCTGGCCTTGAGTTTCCTGCCCAGCAGCCTAAATTTCTCCTCCAGGACCTCACGACTGCATTTCCCCACATTGTTAGTGCCGACATGCACCACGACTACTGGCTCCTCCCCAGCACTATCTACCAGCCTATCTAAAACACACGTAATGTCCGCTACCTTCGCACCAGGCAGGCAAGTCACCATATGGTCAGGACGTGGGTTCGCCACCCAGCTGTCTACCTGCCTAAGGATCGGATCGAATTAGGTGGATTTGTAAAGGCTATTGAATTCCCCGGAGCTACTGGGACAAAAATTGTTGAAGTGAGCTGGTAACTGTTCTTTGTGTCAAATATTGTTGTAATTGTGTGGTTAAAAAATGAATAAAAAATAAAAATTAAAAAAAAAGAATCACCAAATACCAAGGGCCCCCTCCCACCCTTCCCAGGGATGGTTCCTTGGTACGAAAGGATACCTGTTCACCAGCTGAAGAAGAGGTCCCATCTGAGGGCACATTCCCCTTATCCTCAGCATGGTTTCCCATTTCCCCTTGACCCTCATGCTCCCGGGCATACCTAACAAGCCCCCGAGAGTCTTCTCTGTGCACCTGACTGTCTCTGTTTCTCCAGGTCAGCCACCTTGGCCTCAAGGGAGCAAACTCATTCCCTGAGAACCAGGAGCTCCTTGCACCAAGGACACACCCAAGACTTCTGACCAGTGGGCAGATAGTCATACATGTGATACTCCATGCAAAACACTGGATAGCCCCCAACCCCCTGCTGGCATTCTGGCTTCATAATTGCTTTTAAACTAATACTTTTATATAACCCCCCCCTTTTAAAACCCTTTGTATTTATGTGGCTCCTGTTGTAGAAGTCTACTTACCTTACTGGGAACCCTAGGAGCCTGGCTTTCTGGCTCTTCTTGGGCTTCTTACAGAGTCTCTAGGCAAAAAGCCACAGGCAAAGAGCTTCACCCTTCAGCTTATGCCAGAGGCTTGTGTCTCTTGCAAGCTTCCTGCCTTAAATAGGAGAGGGTGTGGCCAGCAGCTATTCAAATCCACCCAGGCACTCAATTACAGGCAAACAATGACCCTTTCACTCCCTAACTCCAGCAGCCAGGACTCTGCAACAACTCACAACTCAGCACACACTCCCAAGTACAGTCCCCCACACAGTACCTTCTCAGCTAAATCACCTCAGCTGAAAGTAAATAAAAAAACACCCCTCTAGCAGCTCTTAACTCCTTGCTCTTCTCAGAGCTCAGCTCTGAGTCTTCAGCAATGATATTCCTGCTTCTTTTAATTTTACAATATAATACACTTTATGTAACACAGTCCGGCATAATGTTTGCTTGTTATAGTATTCTGCATAATCCCACCTTTTTATTACTTAAGTTTATTTATATCACAATTATAACGTGGCTTTATTGTTGATACGATGTTCATTTTAAATTTGAAAATAAATAACAATTGTCTTTTAAAAATGAAATAATAATAATAATAGTAGAAGTAGTACTACTACTGCTACTACTAATAAAAACTAAAAGTAGCTAGGACATAAAATATACTCACCAACAAAGTTAATTTGTTAGCATTGCCTGGTTATTGTTGTTTTGCTTGCCTCTTCATATATTGAGTTTGATTCATTGATCTCTGAGTGTAGATGGTTTCTGAGTCTTCCCCGCTACCAGCAGTTGCTTCATCTTTTGGGAAGGGTGATTACTGAGGCTGTGGGATCCCCATGAATTAATAGCTATGTGGGTTGGGGGCTGCACTGAGGAGGGTGTAAGGGGTGAAATCTCCTCTTATAAGTGCAGCTCCACTGATGGAAGAGTGATAAGGGGGTATTTTACTCCTGTCTCTTCTTCACTGTAGTTCCCTAACCCAGTGCTTATGTGAGTCTCATGATCTCGGAAGTCAACTTCCCTGGGGTTGGAATGAGGGAAAAATCCATACCCACCAGTACCTTGTTAACCTGTTGTGTGTACAGTGCCAAGGAATGGCATATGCGGATTTCATAGCTGGCTCTGAGCTAAAGAAATGTTGCTCCCTTGCTGAGATGAGAGCCATTTGTTCAAGTGCTTGCTTGATGTAGTTGTTTTTCTCCCCATAATAGCAGACAAGTGGGTCATGGGATGGCTCAAGTATGAGGATTAATCTATGCTTGGTTTGATGGAAATATCTTTCCTGGGAGGGAAGGAATTTGATAATTTAGGGCATTCTTGTGTAATCAATCTTTTTTTGCTTCAGAAGAGCATTTAAAAATATTAGTATACAGCTTGAGTTGCTATTCTCTTTTTTGGGATGTATCTGTTTCTGAGCAGTTCAACACTGTATTTTTGTGTATGGGATGATGACGATCTGGCACTTGACATAATTATAGAGCATGGTTCCACAAGTGGTGCATTGATATGTGTCATTAACAAATGCGATATCACAGTATACAGTATACAGCAAATAAACAAGCACTGCACAAACAACACAGACCACAAGTGCTCCAAAAGTTATGCACAAAAATCAATTTATAAAAAAGGACCACATATATCAGTGAAACCAAAATTACATCATATAGTGTGCAGGTCCAAAAATAGTACAAGTCCATAAATGGTATACAAACAAAATGAATATTACAAGTCCATAAATGCTACACAGACAAAATGGACGAAGACTCCAGATTTTGATCTTCGTTTCGATAACTCTTCTCCAAAAAGTTCACACTACTTCATACAGTACTCATAGTGTACAGAAGACTCTTAGAAGGAAAAATCCTTAGTATAGCACTCACAGTGTATAAAAGCCTTCAACTCAATATTACAGGAAAAATTCATTCCTATTATAATCATTCAAAGCCGGGCATCTGATCAACAATAGCACATGCTCTGCAGGCTTACCGACTATTGCAGAGCATGTGCTATTGTTGATCGGATGCCCGGTACACTATGAATACTGTATGAAGTAGCGTGAACTTTTTGAAGAAGAGTTATCAAAACGAAGATCAAAATCCAGAGTCTTCGTCCATTTTGTCTGTGTAGCATTTATGGACTTGTACTATTCATTTTGTTTGTATACCATTTATGGACTTGTACTATTTTTGGACCTGCACACTATATGATGTAATTTTGGTTTCACTGATATATGTGGTCCATTTTTATAAATTGATTTTTGTGCATAACTGTTGGAGCACTTGTGGTCTGCATTATTTGTGCAGTGCTTGTTTATTTGCTGCATTGATATGTGTCACAGCTTACAGTTGCAGAGTGTTTTAATATTTTGAACTGGTTTTTCTGAAAGCTGTGTGCTCCCTAATTGCTAGACTCTTTGATGGGTACAGAGTTTTAGATTAAAGTACTGGTGAATGGCAGAGTGGCTGTTTGCCTTCTTGGAGTAAATTTCTTACTTGTGCTTGTATTGATTATGTGTGTATTGGAATGTCATGTTATTGCTGAAAACCTGTTTATCTACTTTTAGTGACCATACAGCGATGCTTTCATTAAATAGTGTTGTATGAGTTCAGCAGTCTGCACTGCTTTTAGATAATTGTATAAGATTTTAACATAGTTCATTGTTTTGAACATCATTGCTGTTTTGAGTCATTAACTTTTCTTGATTTACTACAGGGAAACCACTGATTCACACTAACGTGTTTTACTCTGCATAAATCGACATGCTTTTGAGGTTTGCTGGTTGGCATTTAATTTAATTTTATCTTGCTTCTTAAGAATGCTTATCTCCCTTCAAATATTAGCATATTTACAGCTTTGTATTTTGTAGGTTTTAGACAGAGATTGCTAAACAGAAAACAATGCTTCTGTGTGTAGTTGTAGGCTTCATGGATAAGAGCAAGATAATTGTAAATACTGGTTTGCTTATGTTCTGTTTGCTTTAAAGGTAAGATTATGCCAAAACCATACACTGTACTTTTTTATCCTTGCTTTTGTAGAGAAACATATTTACTTGTAGAAGTGTCATGTGTGTGTGGGGGTGATGGTGGGCAGGTACGAATTGGGATAATTCATCTACATGGGCTGGGAAAGGTTCTTTTCCAGTGTTAGCTGAATGGAACCTCTAAATGCAGCCCAGTATGTGAAGCTGCGTCTGAACGTCAGCCAAATGTTTTCTGAGCAAAGTGAAGCAAATAATAGAAATAAGACTGAAAGTCCTATAAGGCAAATTTGATGACAGTTTCAAGCAAAACCACTTGCTTTTGCTAATTGTTATCTAGAATATTTAGTGCTTAAGAATACATCGCTATTTGGCAATTGCACTTTAATGTATGTTTCTTTTAGAGAAAAGTGAGCAATATATGCTTATTGGTTCTGCTATATGGTTTTCAAGAATCATCTTTTCAGATTTTTCTGTAGCCACTAGATGGAGCCATTACCACAGGAATAAGGCTCTTCAGATGTTTCAGGTTTTTTTCCTTTATACATCAGAAGATATTCTTTAAACCTATACTTTCAGAATTTTCTTAAAGCGGTTGTTAATATCTAAGTCCACTCAAAGAAAAATAAAGTAGAATAAAGCAGAGTTCATCTGCTATGTTGAGGAACTTTAAATGACCTATCTTTGCATACATTTGATTGCAAGATAAAACTTGGAAAGATTAATGACATTCTTTTAATCATTAAATTATTTTCAGCCCTTTGAACAAATGTTTACTGTACAGCAATGGTATTCATATATCTGTTAACTAGGTAATTGATGTAAAACTGTTGTGGCAAGCTATTGATATTAGCCAATGAGATTGTACCAGAGTATATATATATCAGGAACGGGAATCTTTGATAGAAATAATTCAGAGGAATATGAGAAATTGGCAGATGTTCCTGATGTGCAAAACATTCTTCCTTGCTGTCACCCCCTCCCCAGCAAACAATACTGTGCATCATTGCTGTGCTTGAAAATGATTCTGTCAAAACCTGTCAATGGGGAATCTTGCATTTAGCCTCCAGTTTTCTCCTCCTCATAGTATAGCAGTTGCAGAGCATGCAACTGCTGTGATTGTTCATGTGTCTAGTATTGTGGTAAGGCAGGAAGAAAGACAAGAGGGGCCATAAGAGATGTAGCTGGATAGGAGCCTCTCCAGGGTATCTTGTGGTGGTAATTGGGTAGGTATAACAGGCTGGATCACTGAGGAACCTAGGTTCATGCCTTGTGCCAGGTGAGAGCAGAGTTCCTCATTGCCTCTCTCGCTCTCTTAGTTGCTGTGTTGGAGAGACCAGAACCTTCTCAGTTATTAGTGCTCAGTGGTGGGCAGTAAGGGATGCTAGAAGCATTCCTTACTGAGGCAAGCTGGTGCCAATATTAATAGGTTTATTTTCTGCTTCTGGTAAGGAAATGAAGTGCTGATTAGTCAAGGAGGCAATTAACCAAGCCAATTCTTCTTCTGACTTCTTCCAGTGCAGGGCTCTTGATCCAAATATGAAGGGGAACCTTTGTGGGCTTATGAAACTTCCAGTAGCTGAGGATGTCCTCCATCTGCTTGAGAGCTGAATGATAACAGAAGAAAGCATTGGTAGTTTTAAATAACCTCTAATTCCAATTTTATTTTTGGTTTTGTTTTCTAGGTGTCCACTGTACGCATGGTTTCAATCGTACTGGTTTTCTTATCTGTGCCTTTCTGGTTGAAAAGTTGGACTGGAGGTAATATCACTGCATTAAAAAAAATATGGTGGTGTTATGTGGGCTAAATGCAATGGTAGGATAGTTTAAACTCAGATTTTCAGCTTCAAGTGACCTGCTGTCTTATACTACAGTTTACAGGAATACTAATTCTTTCATTCCACAAGTTGGTGTAGGTCTGGTTGTGTTTTGTGATTTCCCCCTGCCCCAGTGAACATGATTGCTGAACAATATTTGATGAAGTAAGCTGATTTCAATGAATGATCTGGGTCAAAACAGATTTGATAGTGATCAGGGATCTCTATTAAAAGTAAATTGTGCATGTGTGTTTCTGTTCAGAGCCATGCAGAAAAGGAAGGAGGGTATTTAACCCTTTATACCCTGCATGGTTTTTGCTATCAAAAGAGCCTGTAGCTTGCTATGCTACTATTGGCAGTCTTAAAGGGGAAAAAAATATATGTTTTGGCCTTTCCTTTCACCATTGTAAAGTCTCTGAAATTAGATTCTGCTCTCCAGCTAAAAGTACTGGTACTTTTTGACAGTGGCTTGGATGCTTAATGTTGTCCCCTCTTTGTCCCCTCAAGTAGCATAAAACCATGGCAGTGGACTGGAGGGAGCAGCTGTTGGTGTTCGTTGGGTGCCTTACAAGGATCTTTAGGGGGTTGAATGGGTCTGATTCTATCAGCTAGTTGAGTCTGTTCTGGATATGTAGTCATGCTCTTATGACAACTTGTATGCCTTTGAATATAGGATTAGAAAACATGTGATTTGGTTGTGGCATCATATACAAGGGACATGAAGTGGACTGAGAATGAGAGCCACTTAACTATGACAGTCTTTTCAGGAAAAGTTAGAGTTGTGTTTGTATTTTCAGAAAAATGAATTGTACTTTCCTTACTTAATGCAAAGTAATGGTTTTTGGAGGTGTTCTAGGCAAGGCAAACGGTGCATAGATTATGCCTTTCTAGGAGCAGCTTCGTTATGTTCTCTGATTCCTCTTTCCCAGTTAGGTTATAATACATAGTAAGCCTGATTTTTACCTGTGTGGTGGTGAGTCACTGCTTTCTTTTTTGTGGCATTCTTGGCTGCAGGTAGTGTGATTCTGGAGTGAGAAAAAGTGCTTAGTGGCTACTCGGGGACTGCCAGTTATGTTTGTTAATTTGGAAGCAAAACTGATAGGAGCTGCTTCCCCCCCTTCCCTTTAAGGAGAAAATGGGAAACTGATCTTTGACTTACTCTTGACCCAGGTTACATGGCAGTAGTAGTTTGGGTAGGAGGGCACTTTGTAGCTCACTTAGATTTGTTTTCACTGTCTTCATGGTGAATTAACTATGTCTGGACTGCAGTATTCTAATATAATCACTTTGAGAACTGTTTCAGTGGATTTTGTGTTTATCATATTTCTAGCTTTAATTTTCTAGTGGCATGTTTGCTAAGCTACTGAGTGGAGATTTTTCTGTTATCAGAAAATTGTTTTTCTGTATTTCTTCTTGCATAATTTGTGTATTGCTAGATTTTTTTTAACATGTCATGGAATCAATGTGCTTCTAGACTGCCAATGTAGAAGTACTAAACAGTACCATGAATGTTGCAGCTGTTTTATTTCTTTCAGTCCTCCAGAAAACACAGATATAAGTACCTTTCTATTCCAAAAGGAGCTTTTCCCAAAGGGCAGCTAGAAGTTGCTGAAAAGGGAGGTCTTAAAGAGAACTTTTAATGTTCTGATGTAATTTTACTCTTCAGTATGCATTAAGGTTTTCTTGACTCATACCTCTTACGTGCTTGGTTCTAATTGCTAAAAGGCACCCTGCATTTTGTTAACGTTTTTAGTAAACAGTTACAACTTGTTAGATCTTTATGGGGCTACAGTTACTGCTAGCTCAGTACCTAGAAATGTCATGAACTCTAACGAATAGCAATGTCAGAAACATGTTTATAGAGCCATTAGAAACTCAGCTATTCAGTTATTCCCTATATAAGAACTTTGAGGGACATTTTCCCCATGTCCTTTTACTATATGAACAGGTATACTGAAAACAGTTGTCTTTAATTCATTTTTGTGTGTGTTATGCTGTTTTGGTAGAAAGTGTGAACCCTTTAATCAGCCCAATTTATGGATTTAAGTGCCTTACACAACTGCCATTACTGCAAAAGTTTCATGATCTTCGTCGTGGTCTCTTTGCAGTCCCACACATGGGTTGGGCGCCTGTGCACGACCTCGATTGGAGAATCTTCTAGAGCTTTACCTCAGAAGAGCTTTTGGCGGGCTCTCTTCCCGCCCTGGAGGAGGAGACATGCACTGCGCATGCCCAGAGCGGGAGAGAGAGCCGCCTCCCACTCAGTTCTTCTTCGACCGCCTTCGCGTTCACACCTCGTTCCTGTTGTTCCTCCATTTACCTCAGCTGAGTATATCTTTTCTTCGCTTTCGCCTTTGTTCTTCCATCTCTTTCTTTCTCTGACTTTCTGTCCTAAAATATATATATATATATAAAAAAATTCTTTGTCTATCTCTCTCCCCCCCCCCTTTCTTTGGAGAATGGGTGGGGATTTTTGTATGGGAAAGACTCAATTTTTTAAGGTCTGTCGTCGTTGCCCCGCCAAAATTCCATCCAATGACGGGCACGACCTTTGCTTAATTTGTTTGGGTGAGGCCCATAGAGTGGATACTTGTCCTCATTGCGCGAGTTTCACTCGTCAGGCTCGCCGTAATCGGGAGACTAGACTCCGGGCTCTCCTTTTGGAATCTGCCCTACGCACTACAATGTCTTCAGGGGCTTCCCAGGCCTCGGTAGCCAAAAAATCGGACACCTCCTCGAAGGCACTGAAACAGAAACCTAAGCGGGCTGAAGATAAGACCCCTTCGAAGTCGAAGGCCCCGCCGTCTGCTTCAGTTTCGAGGGTGGACCCCATTGTCGTGACTGGGTTGTCGACATCGATGCCGGTCCTGGCCTCGACATCTCACAAGTCTGTGGCTCGACAACAGACTCCGCAGCACTCCCACTCGTCGCCTACGGGGATGATTCCTTTGGGCCAGTTGGCCAGATCGCCTCCGTAGCTGTCTCCATGAAGAGGTTCCCGGTCTCCAGCGAGGCGTTCCACTACCCCGGTCCGCACTTTGAACGAGGGCCCTGTTGTGCACCGCCATGCGCGGTCCCGATCCCGGTACGATCGCCGACGCCTGATCCGTAGGCAATCCCCATCGTCGTCTGGTTCCGCCTCTGACCACCAATGCTGGTCTTGCGAAGACCGTCGGGAACGTCCAGATGCAGCCTATTATTATTCTAGGTCTCCGACACCGGAGAGACACCATTATGACCGGATCCGGCATTCGGAACGTGTGGATTGGACCCATGTCTCTGACCGCCCTCGGCGCTCAGCGTCTGTTGCCTCAGCCCATTCCGCCCCTAGGGAACAGCCTTCTGACCTTCCCAGAAATCGGGATGCCCCAAAGAGTTCCCCAATGGAACCTCGACACCATCCTGCCGTCGACCATCCGGTCATCGACCTTGTCCAACCACGATCCTCCTCTCCCATGTCCATCTCGGACAGGTCGGATTTGGCGGAGTTTGATCCCGAGGTCTCTCAGATCGAGGACGAGCCTCGGCGCTCGGGGTCGATCTCCCCTACTGAGGGCCCTAAAGCATTTTTAGAGCTCGTTACCAGGATGGCGACTGCCCTTCAAGTACAGGGCTTTACAGAGTCCCCAGCTGTGACCGACGTCATTCACCGATTGGTCCAGGCTGACCTTCCTCCGTTTCCCGTCTTGCCTTTGCTGCCTGTCCACCTTTCTATCCTGAAGGAGTCATGGGAGCACCCGGCTTCGATCACCCCGGTTTCAAGGTGCTATGATGGGTTGTACAGGATCCAGGACACTCCTGGCAAATTCCTCGTTTGTCAGCCACCACCGAACTCCATGGTTGTTCATTCTTCCTTGAGATCGAAGCAGCCTGTTCGCCAGTCCACGCCTCCTGACTGTGAGGGTCGTAAACTAGATCTTCTGGCCAAGAAGATGTACTCTCTGGCCTTCATGAATCTCCGTGTCGATACTTATTTGTCCTACTTGTCGGTGTACGCCTTCAACATTGCCAATGCAATTCGTCCTGTCCTGGAATTCATTCCAGAGGAGCACCGTCCCACTCTCTCGGCTGCCTTGTTTGAGGTTTGTGCTATATCGAAGCAACAAATCAATTCGGTTCGTCATGCCGTTAATTGCTCATCTAAACTCCTGGTGTCTTCTGTCGTGCTCTGGCGTCATGCCTGGCTGCGGGGCACCTCTCTACAACCGGATGTCAAGTTCCGTGTTGAAGACCTTCCCTTTGACGGAAACGGCCTCTTCCACTCCACCACCGATGAAGTGTTGAAGGCTGTCGATGATAGTCATAAGCAAGCCCGAAACCTTGGAGTCTCGGCTGCACCTTACCGACCCAGAAACCGTTCCTGGAAGCCTTCCGGCTCCAGGCGATACCTGTCTCCGGCACCTCACTCCCAATGGAGGAGAAAACCATACGATTCCCATCCTCCTTCCAAACACCGTTCCCACCCTGCCAAAAAGCCGCCACAGCCTAAGCAGTCTGTTTGACTGTCCCCACCGTCTCCCTTCCCCAACGTCGTATACTCCTTCCGTCCAAACCCGTCTCTTCCCCTTTCTACCAGCCTGGGAAGAAATTTCAACCGACTCCTGGGTCCTCACCATTCTACGGGTCGGGTACGCCATAGAGTTCGTTTCGCCTCCGATCCTCCCACATTTTGTCGTCATGCCTTCAGACCCTCTCCTCGATCTCGAGGTTTCCACTCTCCTTGCCAAGGGGGCCATCGAGGTCGTCCCGGTGGCGCAACGAACTCTCGGCTTCTACTTGAAGTATTTCCTGGTCCCCAAGAGGGACGGCGGCTTCAGACCAATTGTGGATCTTCGAGATCTCAACCATTACATTCGGTATCAGAAATTCAGAATGGTCACTCTGCAGTCGATCCTTCCTCTCATTCCACGGGCAGCGTGGCTCGCATCAGTCGACCTCCAAGATGCATATTTCCATGTCACGATCCGTCCCCAACACCGGCGGTTTCTCCGGTTCGCCATTGGAGATGCCCACTACCAGTACAGGGTGCTTCCCTTCGGCCTTTCTACAGCTCCATGGGTGTTCACCAAGCTGATGGCTGTGGTAGTGGCCGAGCTCCACCGACGGGGAGTCACTCTTTAATCCTTACATCGACGACTGGCTTCTCGTAGCTCCAACGCCAAGTCAGTTGCTCCACGACACTCGGGAGACTCTCTCCCTCCTCTGTGCGCTCGGACTCTGCATCAACGACGCCAAGTCCTCCTTCCAGACCCTTCAAACTCTTCGATTCTTCAGGGCTCGACTCGACACCAACCTCGAAGCGGCTTTCGTCCCGGAATCAAGGGCTTCCGACATTCGGGTGATGGTGTCCTACTTTCGGACGTGTCCCCAAGAATCCGCCCGTTCTGTCATAAGGCTCCTCGGTCACTTTGCCTCCACGGTGTTCGTTGTCCGCAACGCCCGGCTGAGAATGCGGCCGCTTCAGCTCTGGCTCCTCCGCGCCTTCGATCCTCTCCGGAGGCCTTGGCACACGATTCTGTCGATCCCGCAAACCGTCCTCGACTCCCTCGAGTGGTGGGCTCAACCTGTCCACCTCCTTTCTGGGATGCCTTTTCGACCTCCTCCTCCCGAGTTGCTGTTGACCACAGACGCTTCCCTCTGGGGTTGGGGAGCCCAGTGCGGAATGCTTACTGTTCAAGGGGCTTGGTCTGCTCGAGATGCAACTCGCCACATAAATTACCTGGAGTTGCAAGCAATTTATCTGGCCCTTCGGTCCTTTCTTCCGACCCTTTGAGACCGTGTCGTTCAAGTGGCTTCCGACAGCACCATGGCCGTCTATTATGTCAACAAGCAGGGCGGCACTGCTTCTGTTCGCCTTTGCAATTTAGCTATAGACCTCTGGTCTTGGTGCCTCGATCACTCCATTACCCTCTCGGCAATCCATATTCCCGGGGATCAGAATGTCGATGCAGACCGGTTGAGTCATTCTGCCTCATCGGACAACGAATGGTCCATTCCCCTCCGGTATCTTCGACCTCTGTTTCGAGAGTTCGGTCACCCATCTGTCGACGGCTTCGCGTCCGTCGACAGTGCTCGATGTCGCCTGTTTTTCAGCAGGGGTCCCCCGTCTGCTCGGTCACTCGGGGATGCCTTTCTCCACAAGTGGAACGGAACCCTGTTTTACCTATTTCCTCCGTTCCCTCTCATCTCTCAGGTCGTGCAGAAGATTCGTGCAGACGGCACCTCCTGCATTCTGATCACTCCGTGGTGGCCACGCCAGGTCTGGTTCCCGCACCTGTTTCAACTCTCCTGTCGTTCCTTCCGTCCCCTCCCTGTCGTCCCAGATCTCCTCTCTCGGGCCCGAGGGAGAATCCTCCATCCCAATCCGGGATTTTTCAAATTAACGGCCTGGAAGATCCAGCCCTAGGCTTCCTGCCTCAGGTCTCTGAAATCCTCCTGAATGCTAGGAAGCCTTCTACTCGACGTTCCTATC
This sequence comes from Gekko gecko, assembly GCA_029375565.1. Lineage (NCBI taxonomy): Eukaryota > Metazoa > Chordata > Lepidosauria > Squamata > Gekkonidae > Gekko > Gekko gecko. The sequence goes on from JAPDNY010000001.1 coordinate 219,926,073, forward strand.
AGTTCAAGTGGAACAGGTTCCAATCCTATGCTGCTGATCACTCCTTCGATCCGATTTGATCGTCTCTCCGTGAGATCTTCGCCTACATCGTGCACTTGAAGGATACGGGCCTGGCATACTCGTCCTTGCGGGTTCATTTGGTGGCGATCTCCGCCAACCACCCCCTCATACAAGGCTCTTCAGTGTTCTCCCATCGTCTCACCAAGATTTTCCTCAAGGGTCTTCTTTGGATGTGCCCGCCTAGGAAACTGCTGGTGCCTTCTTGGAGCTTGTCTCTAGTCCTTTCTCAACTCATGGCTAAACCGTTTGAGCCTATGGCTACCGCCGACCTCAGGTTAGTTTCCTGGATGATGGCTTTTCTCGTAGCCATTACCACTGCACGCAGAGTAGGGGAGCTAGCTGCCTTCCGGGCCGATCCCCCCTATACTGTTTTTCATAGGGAGAAGGTGGTCCTTAGAACAGATCCTTCCTTCCTCCCTAAAGTCATCTCTGTCTTTCACCTCTCTCAGTCGTCTGTTCTGCCTACTTTCTTTCCGAACCCGACTGATGCCTCTCAGAGAGCCCTACACTGTCTAGATGTGTGCAGAGCGCTCTCTTTCTATCTACACAGGACACAGCCCATACGTAAATCTCCTCGGCTGTTCCTAGCTTATGGCCCCCCTCATGCGGGGGAACCCATTTCTTCTCAACGTCTCTCTAAGTGGGTGACTTCCACCATAGCCCTTTGCTATGAGCTGGCACGTCAACCCGTTCCTACCTGTGTCACTGCCCATTCTACACGGGCGGTATCGGTGTCCACCGCTTTCCTGGCCAGTGTCCCGTTGGAAGACATCTGTGCGGCTGCTACGTGGTCCTCGGCATCGACCTTCGTGACCCACTACGCACTCGACGTCCGAGCTCGACGGGATGCTGCCTTCGGTCAGAAAGTGCTGCGATCTCTCTTCGCTTGATCCTGCTATACCCTCAGGTAGGACCCGTGGGTGATTTCTTTTGATGATGATGCTGTGTCTTAACCAGTATTTTTGTGTCCTTTGCAGCTGCCAGCTCCCTCCTCCAACTGGTTCAGCTCTTGTAAGCACCCATGTGTGGGACTGCACAGAGACCACGACGAAGATAAACAGGTTGCTTACCTGTAACTGATGATCTTCGAGTGGTCATCTGTGCAGTACCACAATCCCACCCAGCCTTCCCCGCTGCTGGAATCTCCAGATTTCCTTCTTTGGATTGTTTGGCCTTGACAGTGGCGGTCGAAGGAACTGAGTGGGAGGCGGCTTTCTCTCCCGCTCTGGGCATGCGCAGTGCATGTCTCCTCCCCCAGGGCAGGAAGAGAGCCCGCCAAAAGCTCTTCTGAGGTAAAGCTCTAGAAGATTCTCCGATCGAGGTTGTGCGCAGGCGCCCAACCCATGTGTGGTACTACACAGATGACCACTCGAAGATCATCAGTTGCAGGTAAGCAACCTGTTTTTCTAATTGAGTAAAAGGTTTAAATTGTTGTGCAATTTAAGAAGTCTAGAAACCATGTGTGTCAGGTATTGAAGTGGAAGCTGGTAAGCCCTGCAATTTTTCAGCTATCCATAGAACTAGTGTTGTGTTTTGTCGTGATCTAGTGTTTTGTCATGATCTGCTCTCCTGGTCTGCAGCTACCTGAGAGGTGGTGGGAACCAGTATGTGTGTGACAGAGGGCTTGAACCTATTGCCCTCTCCCACCTATCATTAGGGTAGAATTCTGCTACCACTCAGTCTTTTGGCCCTTTAACCTTGCTTCAGTGGTATGAGGCCTGTGTGCATGAGAGAGTTTACTCAATCCCCTCATCCCTGCCTGCTATTTCTGAGAGTGGTGGTTAGGAGATTTCGGCATTCTTCTGTATGCATCTTAAGTTATTCTTGTGCATTCATTATAGCATTTTACAGTATTCTAATTGCTTCACTTACATTATATCAAACATATATTCTAGTGTTTTTCACGAAAAATCTTACAGAAGCTTGCCAAACCATGCACTTGGCAAGTAGGTAATTGGAGTAATTAAACTTGTTCGTTAAAAGAATTTCGTTTAGGTGAGGATTATCCAAAGTAGGTACATTGTCTTTAGAAATGCCTCCCTTCGCTACATTTTTTAAATTGATTTCCTTTGCTACATTGTTGTTAAGCAAAGTTATTTACTGGTGTTTCCCTTATAGTACTGCTTAGTGTCTCTGCTTATTCCTCATGCAGATGAAGTAGGGAGGGTGTAGGTACACAATGAATGCTGAAGAGAGTTTTACCACTTGCTTTAAAGCAAGGTCATCCACCCAGACAGCCCTCCAGCTAATCACTGGTAAAATAGTCTCCTTCTGTAGCTAGCTGGCTTGCTTGTCTGCAAAACAATTTGTGCTTCATGCACTTGCAAGTTTTCTTCTTTGTGTAGGTCTAGACTTTACCAGGAGGGTAGCTGTGTTTGTCTGCAGTACAAGGGCTAGATGTAAGTCCATTAGCACCTTTGAGAAAATCTTGTTGGTCTATAAGGTGCTACTGGACTCAAATGTGGTTAGACTTCTGTAACGAGCCATTCTTCTATGCTGCAGGGAAAACATATCATTATCTAGAAAAACTTAGCCTGAAATATAAAACCACTAGGAATAAGGCCCGTTGTGGAAATAAATACAACGGGCTCTAGAAAGAGGCTCTGGGAGAGTGCCCCGGCTTTGGGCACTCAGTGACAATTTGCTGTGGCAATCTCAGCAGGGTATAATGACAGAGTCCACCATTTTCTCCAGAGGAACTGACCTTTGCTACCTGAAGAGCAGTAGTAATTTTGAGTGATCTCCAGCCCACCCCCAGGATTGGTAACAATGGTTCTCCAGGAGGGAGTGGCTGGTTTGGAGGGTGGAGTCTATGGCATTGTACCTGTCTGAGGTCCCACCCCTCCTCAACACTCACCCTCTCCAGGTTCGACCCCTCAAATCTCCAGGAATTTTCCAACCTGGAGTTGACAACCCTATCTCCCTCCCAGCCAACCATCAACCTACCTTTAATTTTCCATCTCCTCCCCCTCCCTCCTAGAGAGCAGTTGTAATTTTGAGTGATCTCCAGCCCCCACCTGGAGATTGGCAACTATGGTTCCCCATCAGGGAATGGCTGGATTGGAGGGTGGAGTCTATGGCATCGTACCTGTCTGAGGTGCCACTCCTCCTCAAACCTCACCCTCTCCAGGCTCCATCCCTCAAATCTCCGGGAATTGCCCACCTGGAGTTGGCAACCTGATCAGGACTGGGCCCAATGAGTTTTCTCCCAAAGGCCAACATAGGTGTGGAAAGGGCCTTTTACTGACAGAGGAGAAAGTACAGGTGCCAACTTTGATTAGGGAAATATCTGGAGATTTGGGGGGTGGATCCTGTGGAGGGCAGCATTTGGGGTGTGTGTGGAAGGACTCAGCAGGGTATAATGCCATAGAGTCTACCCTCCAAAACAACCATTTTCTCCCGGGGAACTGATCTCTGTTATCTGGAGGTCAATTGTAACAGTGGGAGATCTCCAGGTCCCACCTGGAGATTGGCAGCCCTAGGGGAAAGTCAGCTGCACAGTGGGGAGTTGCAGAAAATGGTTTGATGCTCGCTGGCCCACCTCATTAGCCAGTCAGCCATGCTGAAGCTAAGCAGGAGAAAGAGCCTTTTTCCATTTATTCTGACAGGAAAGTGGCCGTTGGGGAGTGGGTTATGGGCGGGGGAGGGGGTTATGCTGAAAGTCCTTTGTTTTTTTACTCACAGAACCAAGCTTGGTTGCCTACCGACAGCCACTGAAGGGACAGACCCTCACAGGAGGCAAGAGAACTGTCTTCCTCAGGAGAGAGAGCTTTCTGCCAGTAAATCTGACATGCAAAATCTGTCTGAAGGGGGAGTGGGTGGGGAACCCAGCACCCGGCCAATGGCATGCGAGTACTCTTGAGTGGCGGCTGATGGGCCAATGGCTGAGGGAGGGCATTTTACAGCCAATGGGAGCGCATGGAATCTTGCGAAACCAAAAGATAATTATTTATAAGGAGAGATAAGGACAAGCTCATGCCCTTCCTTCAGTTTCCAGTTTCATACTCTCAAATCGGTGACAAACACTTTGAAAAGATACAATATGCAGGTTCTGTGGAGAATATTTCTTAAACTCCTTTGATCCCCACTGGACAATTGCCAGGATGAGGATGAGTTACTAGAATTGCCCTGTACTACTCCAGTACGCTTTATGGTTATTAAGAATGGATTTCAATGATAATTATGATACATCTACCTATTATAGGTGATGTTGCTCCATGTGCCTAGCAGCATTCCTGTAGGCTGGCACCAACTCTTGTTCTGTAGTCACATAGCTTGAAACTTCTTTATGAGGAGTCAGTCATTGGTTCAAGTAGCTTAGTCTTGCCTATTCTGACTGGCATTGTTTCCATGGGGTCTGAAGCAGAGCAGTTTTTCTTGACATCTGCTGTTTAAGACCCTCTAACTGGAGATGCAAATGACTGGATTTGAGACTTTCTTCATGCAAAGCATTGATTACCTTCATTCTTTACATTTATTACTACATTACACTTTTCCTGCAAGGAGAGCTCTGTCACGTTTATTTTTTTTGTGGTATGTTAGACTTGAGAGTGAGAGTTGCTGGCCCAGGGGGGGGGGTTCAAATACAGATCTTCCTAGTCTAAGCCTATAACACTCCAAACAGTACAGCCATATGGTTTCAGAAGCATTCTTAATGCAGCTTACCGAAGTTAGAGAAAAACCCCAGCTATGGAATTAGATGTTTGTTCATGTAGGTGCAATTGGGAGTATTCTACCACCTTCATGTGAAGTTTGGCTGCCCCTTTCTTGCTGCATAGTTCATATTCTTGGTTCTTTGGGGCTCTTTCTCACTAAGTTCCACAATTTTGTTTCCTACAGGCTTTTATTTTCTTATAAGATGATGAGATTTTTCAGTGGGAATAATGGTGGCTGCTGGAAGTTGGTAAAAGCAAAATATTTAGCATTCTGAAGTCTCAATTTTTAATTTGTTGCAGTATTGAAGCTGCAGTGGCTACTTTTGCCCAAGCCAGGCCACCTGGTATCTATAAAGGTGATTATCTGAAAGAGCTATTCCGGCGTTACGGTGATGTAGAGGATGCACCAGCAGCACCTCCATTGCCTGAGTGGTGCTTTGATGAAGAGGAAGACGATGATGATGATGACTGCAAGCCAGGAACTCAGGAATCAGAAGCTGGGTCATCTAGTTCTTTTTCTGGCAAAAGGAGAAAAGAACATTTGAAGCTGGTAAGGTCCAGAAATGAAATTAATTTGTACTTTGTTTAGTTATGAATTACTGTCTCTGTTAATAATTTTATGGTGCTTGGTTCCTAGTACAGCTCTTTAGAGTTGCACACACTTAGAAACCCATTTTCACTACCTTTGCTATACTGGGATCACAGAATTGTTCCTGACCATAGGAAATCTATGGATGGAAAGATTTTCTGCACAGTGTGTGTATTGCACATTTTTTCCCTTTTGCATTTAGCTTGATTTCCCACCATAGCCTATGATCAGCATTAACCACAAACCGTCCTTTCCTATGAAAGGAGACTTTCATTATTGAACTATCTGCAAAGGGAGTGAGGTGGGCTTGGGTGAACCCCAGGATCTTCCAAGCTCCTACCTGTAATGATGATGCATGGCCCATAGTCAAGGTAGGATGGAAAATTCTATCAGATCCTTCTTAGTTGACAGATTTGACTTCGTCAGTAGCTGAACATAGAAGAATGCGACTATATATGATTGAAAAGAGATACAGGTCTACAAGGGGGAATGCTAGGTAATTTCTTAGTATGTTTTGGTTTTTTCATATGTTGGAAAATAAAAGCAGCCATTAATCTTTATGGTAAGGGTTGTCTCAATAAATCAGTATTGCAGATAAGTTTTCAACTTTACAAGGCAGGCAGAGTAGTCATCTAATGAAAGCATCTTTTTAACTTAATGCCTCATGTAATTGACTTTCACATCACCTATGTCTGTGTGGCAGCTGCATGGAGCATTTCCAGTGCTGCTGACTTCTCTCAGGGTGGGTGACTTTGGTTCAGTGCACTGTTGCACTTCAGTGGTCCTTGGCATTCTTGACACAAGATAACAGCATTACAGCAACTTCAGTGGAAGGCGCTAGCTTTTGGAAGAACAAAACAGTGATTTAAAAAAGCAAGGCTAGGTGCTAATTGAGAGCAAATAAATTAGACTCCAGAACTCTCTCTCTTTTCAGTTTAGTGTTCACCATAGTGAAAATAAATGCTAGTCAAATGTGAAAATCTCATGTTCTTGCTGAATCTTGCTTATGCTTAGTGAAGTTGCTCTTTAGGTTTGCAGATGTAGAGATAAGAAAATGATGTAGGTTTTAGCATGTACAACATGTAACTTCGAGCGAAAGGGCTTTTTTCTTTCTGAAACACTGTGCTGTAAAGCGTTTCAGAAGGTAGGTTTGGCAAAATAAACTGTACACTTTCTTAGTCTCAGAAAGGTCACTTGAAACATGATGTGGTTCTTGAGCAGTTTGAGAAAGAAAATCAATTTTAGATAGTAAATACGGCATCAGGATGCCTTTCCAAGATGGATATACTGTGATGTATGTAAGAGATGCATACAGGAAAATAAATTGGAACTCTGCAGGTTTTTGTGAGGTGCTTGTGTATTTTGCTCAGTGGTAGCTGTTTGGGGCAGGATGCATAATTAGGACCAGATTAATTAATATAAAGCCGGACATACTTTTCTTCACTTCTGTTATCTCCAGGTTAAAAACTTCAGATTAAAGTGCATTATGGGCAGATTCCTAAAGGTTTTGCTTCCATGTGGAAAAAAACCCCCAATAGACTAGTGTGGTTTAGTGATTAATGTTGGGTTGGGATCAGGGAGACCTGGGTTTATGCATCCATGAAGATCATGGTGTGGCCTTGAGTAAGTCTCTCAAATTAAATTGGTCGTTGTGAAGAGAAAATTAAATGTGCTTCACGTGTGCCACTCTGAGCTCCATGGAGAAAGTGCACAAGATAAATGGAAATAATAAAATAAAGTAACTAAAAATGTTGTCTTTGATGGTGCTGTTTAGTAGATAAACAGCTGGAATATTACTGTATCTAAATAAGATGTTGATTAAGGTTCTTGGATTGAAATACAAAGTTAGATCAACTGGAACTTCTTTTGGTGGGGCATGATTTTCTCACTTCCTTCCCCTCCTTCAGCCTCAAGTGTTCCTCAAAGTGCTGTCCCTGCCTCCCAGGAGCCAAATTTTGGGGGATATTTGGGGCTGCAGTGATTAGGGGAAGGCATGCTCCATGGGCAGGAATTCTGACGGATCCAAGCCAAGGTTATTTTCATTAAATATGGTATTGATTTACTTTCATGGCAATCTGCCCATATCCTGGCATGTATCATTGTTTCATTTGCAACCTTCCAATACTAATAATGAAACAAGTTGCCTAAAATCTGATTTTAATTTTTTATCTTTTATTTGGTTTATTGTTACAGACCTAATGCTTGACTGCAGTAGACATTAAATCTGGGTTCCCCAACCTGTTTCAGCCTGTGGGCACACCTGAAATTTTGTATTGCTGCCATAAAAATGACTGTCATAGGAGGTGGAGCCAACCACTAAATGGCTGCTGCAGCTCACCTTCAATCACACAGTGACAATCCTTGTGCAGTAGTGACAGCTGCTATCAAACCAATGTTTTTAAAAATCTGTACAGACACTCAGCTACCCCATGGTCAACCAGAAGCCCTACTGGGCAAAAGCCCCACCTGGCTGTGTCAACTTTGTAAGAACATTTGGAGGGCACCAGGAAAGGTGTCAGTGGGCACCACGGTGCCCATGGGCAGCATGTTGGATACCCCTGCATTAAAGAATATTGCTTTTGTTGGATACTAGTTTTGAAAACTGTTAATTCTGTCATGTAAAATAAGACCCATTTTTCAGTGGGTACCTACATTTCAAAATTGCCAATATTTTATGTTGAGATCTTTTATATTTCAGCACCTGAACAAAGAGGATTTGAGTTCAAAATGTTGTACATTATGGTTTATTCAGACTAAATGTATAGAATCCTTCTTCCTACCTTCCTGCCTCTTTAACTTGGCTTATTAGTCCATTAATTCACAAACACCAATGCTCCTTTGCCTTTCCATTCCCTTCTTTTCAGTAATATAGTTCTTTGACACATATCCACAAGGGTTTTTCAGTGTTGGGAAACTGTATGCACGCATGCCTATATTTATTTAAAACTGTTTACCCCATTTAGTTGACTGGGGTAGTGCTGAATTGAAGGTCAGCTGCATGTTAAAACACAGGATTGTTCAGATTTGACTATACCATCCTTGTAAAATGTAAAATTATATTGATGTGAGTGTAAATTATAAGTTAAAGTAATAAAAATGGTAAATTAAACTAACTTCATATAATTTGTGCAAAAGTAATCTCTCCACATTGAAATCCATACTGTTGCAGATTGTATTCTAATACTATATCTGTACATTTATTTTTAGGGTGCAGTGTTCTTGGAAGGAATCTCGGTTAAACGTGTAACTCAAGTGACATCTCAGCCAAAGCTAGGAGAAATACAGCACAAATGTCAGCAGTTTGCTGGATGGAAAGGGTATGGGTTTTCTTAAAGAAAATGTAGTTTGCTATATTCTAGAAATGTTGCCCTGTTTCTTGTGTATATATAATAAAAAAACTAATGTGAATTATCAAAATTGCTGGCTTATGTGGATGAGATGTTATGCAGGTTCATTGCAAGGAATGTTCAGAGGAACAGGAAAGGTAAGTCAACCCATTTTAAAATTTATAATCTAATTCTATTTATATATCTATATGCAAAATCTTGACCTTTTTTGTAGCTTTGCTGCCAGGTGCTTGACCATTGAGTTTGTGGTTAGAGAGGCTGATGATCATGTATTTGAAACTATGTGGAAGTTATTTAATTAATTTAAAACATTTCTATACTGCCTTTACTACCCAGCTCAGGATCCCCAAGGCAGCAAACATTATAATATGAATAAGGTAAATACATGCACACTATTAAACAGATAGAAATGTACAGGGAGAAGGATTAATAAAAGTTAGTGAGAGAATGCTAAACAAAAAAAAGTTTTCACCCTCTGTTTGAAAACCATGATAGAGGGAGATAGACAAAACTCCCTGGGCGGGGGGAGAGCTTCACATTTCAGTACCATGACCAAGAAAGTCCTTTCTTGGGTTGCCACCTGTGTCCTCAGATGGTGGAAGTAGGGCTTCTGAAAGATGACTGGAATTGACAGGTAGATTCATATGGGAGTAAGTGGTCCTTAAGTTATACTGGCCTTGAACTATATAAGGTTTTTAATGGTCAATGCCAACACCTTGAAATATGCCCAGAAACTAATTAGGTGCTAGTGTAGATAGAGCAAAATTGGAATGATATGGCTGCCATGACTGTCTCTAGTCAGCATTCTTTATGAAGTGTAGCTTCCAGACAATCTTCAGGGGCACCCCATGTAGAGCACATTGTCGTAACCTAAACTAGATGTTATCCAATAGGAGCACATTGTCGTAACCTAAACTAGGTGTTATCCAATAGGAGGCTCAGATTCAGCAGCACCCCCAAGATACAAACCTGCTCCTTTAGAGGGAGTGCAGCATTCAGAACAGGATACATCCCAATTTCTGGGTCAAACCTTTCTTCCCACCAGTAGCACCTCTGTTTCGTCAAGATTAAATGCCAGCTTGTTAGCCCTCTTCCATCCCAGAACTGCCTCCAGGCACCTGTTTACAGTTTCCACTGCTTCCCTGGGAACTGTTTGAAGCACAAGATAGAGTGAAGTATCATCCACATGTTGGTGGCAACTCAGCCCAAGTCTCCAGAAGGCCTCTCCCAGCAGCTTTATGTAGATGTTAATAAAGCAGTCGGGACAATGTGGAACCTTGTGGGACCCTGTAAGACAGAGGCTAAGGGCAAATTAGCAGTCCTCTAGCACCACACTTTGAAGCCAACCTTTGAAGTAGAACCAAAACCACCCCAAAACAGTGCCTCCCAATGCCAGCCCCAAAAGGCAGTCCAGAAGGATACCATGACTGATGCTGTCAAAAGTTGCCAAGATGTCCAGGAGAATTAACAGGGTTGCACACTCCCTGTCCATCACCCAGTACAGGTCATCCACCAGAGTGACCAAGGCCTTTTCAGTCCCATAGCCAGGTCTGAAACTAGATTGGCATGAATCCAGATAATTCACTTCATTGAGGAATTCTTGAAATTGCCCAGCCACCATTCTTTCAATCATTTGTTCAATCACTTCATGCCAGTCTACTGGAATACTTGGTTAGATTGAAAGATAATTTTCTGTCTAATGGGAAGTTATATAGGTTATATTCTGATGGGATAAATGTTTGCTGTTCCCTCTCAAGATACCATCCCTCTCAAGATACCTTAATTAATAGTTTCTCCAGCACCCTCATTGTCACTGATAACAAGCAATTTACTGCTTCCCCAAGTTTAACAATATGTTTGGGATTTATGGCATTTTAAAGTTTTCCCTGTAATTCTGCCCTTTGTAGATTGTAATTTTCTTTAATGGGGCATATTTTTCAGAATGGGGTGGATCCAATGATCCTCCAAGAAGCCTACTGCCAACTTAAGTGGCTGTTCCTCCAACAGAGGAGGGTTTCTAAGGAAGGAGGAGGGTTTCAAACTCTGCTCAGTGGAGTTGGAGGATGGGGTATGATGTATCCCAAATAAACATTGTGCCTTTCACAATTAATAACTGAGGTCTTGAGTAATAGTTAACATAGTCAGCATTTTAAACTTGTGGGCACCTTTGGAATTCTGATACAGGGTTAAGGGTACAACTGCAAAATGGCCATTGCAGGATGTGGAGCCCCCCACAAAATGGCCACCATAGTAGGCAGAGCCACACGCACAGAGGAAGCCCCAGTGCAAGAAGAGACAAGAGGAGTAATTTAAGAAAATATACTGGGAAAGACAAGTGTGAGAGAGTGAAATCAACACTGTGGTAGCAGCTGCCAGTATTCAGGTGCTGTTATTTTAATCTCCAAAGCAAATAGGTTCTCCAATGGCCAGTCAAAAGTTCTGCTGGGCAAGAGCCCCACGTGGCCCCATTCGGTTTCTAAAAACACTTGGCAGGCACCAGGAAAAGTCAGTAGGTACTATGGTGCCCATGGGCACCATATTGAGGACCTCTGTCCTAGAGCGTATGTTGACTCAATTCTGCAATTTCATTAATTGTTTCTGTACTTAGTTTGAAGTCCAGCAAAGGCCTTTCGGACACATATACCCTTGTATTGGGGAAGTTAGTTTCCAGGTTCCACAGACAGTTTCTTTGAAGGTTCTCAGTTAGTGCTACTTCAGTTCTGAATACCAAAAACTGTATTCCCAAAGTGACAGTGTGTCTGAAATTCTGGATACCTTTTTGCCTATTAAAAGAAATGAGATGAGAGCATTTCCTTGAACCTTAGAGGAAAATTATAGGTTTATTAAGGCAATGGTCAGTGAATCTCTCCATTCTAAACAAACTGTGATCTCTGAATGAACATTAGACTTAATGTTCTGAATTTTGTAGTTCCCAATGTAAAGTGATTGTAAACAAACACATTGCAAACAAATTTACAGTGTACAAATTTTTATTTTTCTTTCACAGTAGAAGCCATTAGGAATTTTAACCCTCCTCCTCAAACTGCATGTAATTCAGGCAGAAAGTAATTGTTACAAAACTTTTCTTTGGCCAAATAAGATATGTCCCTTTTTTGGGAAATTCCTGCTTTGCAGATAAGCTGATTTCTAAGAATGAGGTCAAAGAAGGCTTATCTGAGTTAACTCAGGACCCAGGAACAAATAAAGCCTTTCTCCCTTTTCCCTTTTAGAACTGGATTTCCTGGAGCTCAACCTGTTTCTATGGATGAGCAGAACATTAAACTTTTAGAACAGAAGCCATACAAAGTAAGCTGGAAAGCAGATGGAACACGGTAAGTTGAAGTTCTCCCATCCCATAATTATTATTTGCCCTGTTGTAGCATCAGCTTTTCCATATGCGTTAAAGGCTTTATGATTGTGATTTTTCTGTTGCTGCTTTACAGCTCAAATAATGAGAACTTTTTAAAAATGCTGCTGTTCAAAATTTGATGTGAAGATTTCAGCTGAATCATTATAAATATCTCTTTTCATAACTTTTCATACAATTTGGCTTAAGAACATAAAAACATAAGAGAAGCCATGCTGAAGCAGGCCAATGGCCCATCCACTCCAATACTCTGTGTCACACAGTGGGAAAAACCCAGGGGCCATCAGGAGGTCCACCAGTGGGGCTAAAACTCCAGAAGCCCTCTCACTGTTGCCCCCCCAGGCACCAAGAATGCAGAGCATTACTGCCCCAGACACAGTGTTCCATCTATATCGGTGGTGGTGAACCTATGGCATGTGTGCCAGAGATGGCACGCAGAGCCCTCTCTGTGGGCATGTGCACCATCACCCCAGCCACTGGAGCGCCCAAAAGGCGGGGTGCTCCACCTCCGCTCCTTCCCACTCTGGGCCTCCACTGCCCGTCCATCTCCTGTCCCAGTCCCGGGGCCCCTGGGAAGCCCTCCCCAACCCCCACCCCTTCTTTGCAGGTCCGTGCTAAAGCGCAGGCCCTTGGGAAGCCCTCCCTGACCCTCCCGTCTTCGCAGGGCCACACTAAAGCACGGGCCCCTGGGAAGCCCTCCCCAACCCCCCCGTCATCACAGGGCCACGCTAAGCACCTTTGTGGCACCTTTAAGACCAGTCAAGACTGATTTCCCACAAGCTGCTGCTCCACACTCACTCTTCCCTTTGCCCCACCGTACACACAGATCTGCCCTTAGAGAGAGCTTTTACCTAAATAAGCCTTGGTCTTAAAGGTGCCACTGGACTCTTTGCATTGCTATGGGGGAAACACGCAGATCTGCCCTCACAGAGAACTGTTACCTAAATAAGCCTTGGAGTGATTTCCTACCTGCTGCTGCTTTGCGTTCCGTCTTCCCTACGTGTCAATTTCACACCATGTGCTGGGAGGTGGCATTGCGCCTTGCAGCTTTGCCTTATTTCCCCAGCATCTCAATCCTGTTTTTTGAGGACTGAGTAGACGTGGGGGGAATCGGGCAAAACTGTGAGGCAAAATGCGACCGCCCACCACATGGTGTGAAATTGACATGATCGGGGTGAAGGGAAGAGGGAGCGCAAAGCAACAGCTTGTGGGAAATTGCTCCAAGGCTTATTTAGGTAAAAGCTGTCTGTGATGGCAGATCTGCGTGTGTGTCCCCCCCCCCCGGTAGCAATGCAAAGAGTCCAGTGGCACCTTTAAGAGAGAGAGAGATCTCCAGGCTGTCTTGAAACGCTGGGTCGGTTCTGTGTATGTGTGAGAAAGAGCGTGATCCAGGCTGTCTTAAAACATGGTTGGGGGGGGGTTGTGAGGGAAAGAGAGAGAGAGATCTTCAGGCTGTCTTAAAACGCTGGGTTGGTTCTGTGTGTGTGTGTGTGTGTGTGTGTGTGGAGAAAGATGGAGACCTCCTCTTCTTCTTTACAACCCCTTGGCTTAAATTGTATTTTCAAATGGCCATCCATATTAGAACTTTACACTTCAGAATCAGTGTGCTTATTAAACCTGTGTACTGGTGATCAGTACCTACATTTGCTAGTGAGGCAACTTATCTCTTTCTCCCCTTGGCTTACCAACCTCATGTTTTTCTTTCAAGACCAAAGATGTTAATGTATGAGTTGTTTTTTCTAAACTAAAACCTCAGTATTCAGGTTAAATTGCCATGTTGGCACTTTGTGATATTTAAGTGGGTTTTGGGTTGCAGTTTGGGCACTCGGTCTCTAAAAGGTTTGCCATCACTGATCTATACCTTGTGGCTATCTCTGCCCCATTTGCTTATCTCACCCCCTCTTGAAGCTGTCTATACCTGTATCTGCCAACACTTCTTGTGGCAATGAATTCAATGTATTAATACTCTTTGAGTGAAGAAGTACTTCCTTTTATCTGTTCTAAACTTACTGCTCATTAATTTCATTCAGTAGCCCACAAGTTCTTGTATTGTGAGAAAGGGAGAAAACTTTTTTCTCTACCTTCTCTGTCCCATACATAATTTTGTAAACTTCTGTCATGTCACCGCCAGTCGTCGTTTCTCCAAGCTAAAGAGCCCTAATCTCTTTACCTTTCTTCATAGGGAAGGTGTTCTATCATGTTAGTTGTCCTTTTCTGCACTTTCCCAAATGCTAGAATATCTTTTTTGAGGTGCGGTGACCAGAACTGTACACAATATTCCAATTGACTCCGCACCATAAATTTATACAGAGGCATTATGATACTGGCTGACTGGTTTTCAGTCCCCTTCTCAATAATCCCCAGCATAGCATTTGCCTATTTTATTGCATACTGAGTCGATATTTTCAGTGAGTTATCTACCACAACACCAAGATCTCTCTCTTGGTCAGTTACTACCAGTTCAGACCCCATTAGGATGTGCATTACTTTGCACTTGCCCATGCTGAACCTCGTTTGTCTTATTTTTACAAAGGTTCTTGTCATTTAAATCAGAAAATATCATTTGGCTAATTATGGCTTGCCTTTATATGAAAAACAGGGGCTTTAAAACAAATAAATCACAGATCGTCATATTAAAATTCTTTGCCTTCTTTAATGTATACATTTCCTCTTTTGGTGCTTATCTGTGCTAATTTTTGCCTTTGTTCTGTGTATACTCCTCTTCTTCCAGCTGCACATATTATATGCTAAGGAAAAAGTGGTTGTTTTCCTTGTTTTCACAGTGCGTTTCTGTATCCTTGTTGCAGGTCACAACCAGATCTGTGTAACCAAAGCTTACAGTTGTATTCAGTGAGAATTACCTTCTAGAATGGGCTTTGTGGGTACATTCTCATTAACCACACTGTTATTAGAAAGGTTTAGAGATATGTAGGCTTATGTTGGCATCTAGAAACATGGACTTTCAATATAATCTACTAGCTCTGTTACAGGATAAATTTATTAGTACTAGGTCTTTTTTTTTTAAGCATGCTTAAACCCTGGGAAGGAATAGATGTGCTGGTTCTCACCGTATGATTTTATGACCATTCAATAATTTTACCAGTTTTCTTTAAGGCTCTTTATATCGTTATATTTGTTGGTGTTTTTAATGTAAACAGTAACAATTGAATACTCACTTGATGTAGCAACTTTTAAATAGTTATTAATTATGAGCTAATTTTACAAGCATTATGTATGACCACCATCTCTTGGGTTTTTAGTGGTTTTCTTTACTTTCTCCTGTAGTATGTAGTTACCCTACCCTTTATTCTTTGTAGTTTTTAGAAAAAGCAATTAAAAATCCCCTACGGGGGGCTAAAAAAGAAAAAAAGTAATTTGCATCACACACTATTCAGTAATGCACATATGTTTTGTAATTATGGACCTTTTCAGATTGGATATTAGTGATCCAGATGGCAGTCACTTAAATCGTAAGAAGTGAGATACTGGTTCCATCTGTATCTAAAAGCAGGATATACAATGGTGTGAAACTGTGAAATAATGCTTGTCATACAGCGGTGTAAGAGATACTCAAGAGTCACACTACTTGTAGTGAGAAGCAGCTGGAGTCTCACTGCTTCCAGCAGCCTCCAAAACTTGGGGCAGTGTTTGAGATAAGAGCCTTGGAACCTGGAGGAAATGTAGGATCTTGTGGCTGAACTTGTATTGGGTTTCAAAGGCACTTTGAAGCAGTGAAAAGCCTTGTTCTTTCTTCTGAAACTCAGGTAAATGTGATGGTGTCCCCAGGCTGAACTCAGGGATGCTGCTGCCATTTTAATGCCAAGCAGAGGAGATTTTAAAAAGTGGCGAGGGCACAGTCTTGATTGGGTTTGGTATAGTGGTTAAGTGCACAGACACTAATCTGGGAGAACTGGGTTTGATTCCCCACTCCTCCACTTACACCTGGCTGGATGATCTTGGGCAAGCCATAGTTCTGATAAGAGCTGTTCTTGAAAAAGGGCAGTTTCTGTAAAGAGCTCTCTCAGCCCCACCTACCTCACAGGGTGTCTGTTGTGGGGAGGGGAGGGGAAGGGAAAGGAGTTTGTAAGCCGCTCTGAGACATCTTTGGGTAGTGAAAGGTGGGGTATAAATCCAATCTCTTCTCTTCTTCTAGTACAGCAGGACCAGGCGCTCTTGTTCCCCTCCCTACGCCTTTTCAAGTGCCAACTCCCCATCCCGCCACAGCTGTTTCAGCACTTGAAAAGATGGAGGAAGAGGAACAAAAGGAACAGTCCTGCTGCACTGTGGGCTAGATCAAGACTGGACCCTTGCAGCTTTTTAAAATCTCTTCTGTTAGGCACTAAAATTGCAGTGACATCCCCAGGTTCCACTGTCATGTGTAGTTGCGGCCTGAGTATGACATCAGTTATCAGCTGCAAGTTAATGCACTTGCAAAAACGACTTTCTACCAACTCTGCAAGGAGGAAAAAACATCACAAAACAATCAAGTATGCTGGTACTTAAAGCTACAAAGTATATATCTTCACAATTGCAATATAAACAAATGGATATCCTACCTTCTTTCCCGTGTAATATGGTCACTGTAAAGCATAACTCTATAGCATGCGTTGGCATAGCACCAAAGAGAATGAAGTATCTACTTTTGGCTGGCTTCCAGAATTATAGCTATTTCTTTATTTCAAATGGACACAAACATGCTTTCTGTGTATGATTAGCAATCTATTTGCCTCCATTTGCCTCAAAACATTACATATGAAATCTTCTCTAAGGCCTTGATGGCCATCTTCTGAGACTCAAGGTCTGAATGTTTTGGTTCCCATCGACTCTGGAGGTGATTTATTGGTGTGCTCTGCTATCATCTATGTGGGGGATTCACATTGAGCCCTTCCATAAATTAGGCACTCAGTCTCTCATGACTAGTGTTTGTGTGCCTCTTTCACATACATCCTATTTGGTTTTCTTGGGTTGAAATGCTTCCTTTGTTGCAATTCAAACAGGAAGTGCTCTGCTGCTGTGACTTTGTTTTTTTGGCTTCAGCAGGCTGAATGAGGAACAGGTGTGTAAGCACCTCTCCACAGGGTGTCTGGTACTTTACTTCTTTTTCTCAAAGCCTCTGAAGCTTGACATGCCTGTCTCTCTTTTAGTTTGCTGAAAGCAGTAAAGCATGCACGCAAGACTAAATGTGGGCTGAAGGAGGTGCTTTGCATATGGATTCAGTGTGGAGAAATATGGAGAACAAACTACTCTGAATTGAAGGGATTTTGAGAAGAAGACAGAAGTAGTAATGGGGAGGAGAAGAGAGATCCCAGTGTTACAAGTGGTGCTGCTTGAGATCACTCCATCCTCAATAAGGGCAGTACCTAAACAACTGCTAAAGAACTTTTGAAAGGCTTTAAGATCCTTCAGCATATTTCCTCACGACTGAGATGAGCCAGGGTAACGTTTCAGCTGTCTGAGAAGCCCTGCCCATTAGAGGTGGTTAGAACTGGTGCTGATTGGCAGCCTGCTTCCTGAAATGGCTTAACTACCATCATTGACAGATGGCTTAGAGGTTCTCAGTGAGGTTTGGATGTGGAGTGTAGGAATGAGCATAATGAAAAAGAAAAATCCCTCCTTGGTTTCCAGTTTGATTTGGGAAATCAGTTGATATCTGCCTGTGGCCCAGTATGATCGATGGAACCAGCCATGATTGGTGGGGCATTCTGTAAACCTGGTAATAAACTGCTATGCCCTACTGAAGCAGTTGTTAAGTGCTACCTGTGTGGGCAGCAGCAACAGCACAGGGAAACCACTAGAAAGCTGAGGGGGCAGAGATGCTTTAACATCCAGCTCCCCTTCCTTGTTTTTCGCTCACTACTCCCCGTCCAAGAGACATGCCAGGAGTCATGCTCCATATGAAACCATTTTTCTTAGTTTTGTTTTAATCTATCCCTATTGTAGATTTCTTTAATTGTAAGCTGCCTTGAAGTTCAGTTGTTTGATTTTAAAAATGTATATCCCACCTTTCAAACAATCACTAAGTTGGAAATTGAGTTAAGGGCCTGTACAAAGTAATCTACACACTCCAATTCTGTTGTGAACAGATTATGCAATATGGATCTCCCGTGCATTGAGCTCTATATATGCCTAGGCCCCTAGACAAACATGACAGGCCAGTATAGATTTCCTTTACATTCACATCTGCTTCTTCTCCCAAAGCATATGACCAGTCTTGGCTTTCCTTCACCTTCTTGGAGTGGGAGGTGCTTCAGAAGAGCATCATATGCATCTCCTTTGTGTCTGCAGGGAGTATCCATTTGGAAACAGCTGCCTCCATCATAGGAGGATGCTTGACTTGCAACCTCTTAATATTTTATGGCTGGACCAAGCACCAACAGCAGCCATTTTGCTGTGGCACTGAGGCCTTGCTTTTAAAATTCCAGAAGTACCCTCCAGCTCAGCAAGATTGGAGACCCTGTGTGTAGAACACTGAGAAATTTGGTGAGGTATGAGCAGGCTTGTTTCTTTGCCATGCATTCATTTGAATATGTGCATCTTTATCATGGTAGTGTCTACTTACCTGGATTACAGAAGCATTCAAAACCTTTTATTAAGTTGGATTTCTGAAATACAAAATGCAGCTCACGTTTTTAAAGAGGTCTTTTAGAACTGAACAAAGAGAATATGAATTAGCTGCATGTGTACCTGCAATGATGTATATATTAGATTACTTATCTAGCTGATGGATATGGATACATCTTGAATCTTAATTCTTTTTGTGACTGACACTCTCCAGCTGTTTCTAAGATTTAATTTAGAAGCATCTTTAACAAAAGACTACAGAAAGCTTAAGTGCTTAAACCCTCTTGATTTTTTGTTTGCTTTCAGGAAAATCAAGTGGAAACACTGTGAAATTTCATTGGGGGGTATTGTACAGAAGAAATGGGGAATGACGTGTCAGAGGCAGAATGGAAGAGGCACAGTGGAAAAAAGGAATCCTTTCCCATTCCTCTCTAGAGTCTCTCTTACATTTGTATGTGTGTGTTCCCTGATTGCTTGCCTTCCCACCATTATGGATGGGGAAAGAAGTGCCTTCCAGAGTGTGCTCCCTTTTCCCCTGTTAGAATGTGTAGCAAGCCTTTTCGGTTTCGGCGGAGCGAATGGCGGCCACCTCTCGGGACGTTCCCGGAGATGGTTAGCCCATGTGCGGTTGGGGGGGGTCTTCGCACATGCGAAAGACCCTAGTGAGCCTTAGGCAAAGGCTCCGAACCGGGGGCGCTTGGGGAGTCGCCTCTTTGCCGGCAGACAGCCGGGAAATTGAGGCTTTCTCCCCGCCCCAATCGGCCCTGCTGCGTTGTGCCCGTATGGGACTTAGCAACGCCACCGACTTCCAGGAGTGAAGATAAGCGACATGAATTAAAATAAAAAGAAGAACTGGCATCGAATCGTGAGTTGGAGGTTTACTTTGAAGTGAAAAATGCGAATCCCCCCTGTAAGCGCATAAGCGGTTGGGAGGAGGGAGGAATCCCCACCCCCTTTGAGAAATGGGACTTACAAAAGAAAAGCGAAGGGGGATAAAGGGGGAAAAGTGTTGGTGAAAGTACCTTTGGGGTTTCATTGAAGATCAAGAGCAGGCTGGTCTCCTGAGAGACGCGGCACGAACTTTGATAAAGTAAACAAACAGGGAAAATGTCAGCGTTCAAAAAGGTCCCACAAAAGCCGGAAAAGAAGGGAGGAGGGACTTCCGGTCCGGGCAACCCCCCCCCAGAGCCTGCTGTCAATCAACAGAAAAGTGAGCTACTGCACCCACTGCTGGAGCAAATTCAGAAAATCAGCGAAACTTTGACTAACATGGAAGGTGTTCTCAACAGTCAACAAAAACAACTAACGGAAACAGCAAAGAAGATGGAGGAGATCGCACAGAAGTGTCTGGTCTCGACGGAAGACACCAGGAAAATAAAGAAAAGGGTCAACAAATTAGAAAAGCATCAGGATATGCAAGAAAAAAGAATTTTAATGTTGCAGATGGAGAAATCTAATCTGACTCTCCGCTTTGAGGGCATTAAAGAAGAAGAGAAAGAGAAAGGCCTACTCCGCCTTTACAAAGAAAAATAATCTGCCAGCAGAAGTGGTTGTCAAGTTCACTAAGCAGCGTACCAGAGATCAAATTCTACGTGCAGTTTCAGCGGTGCCCTTGAAGATTGGGGAGCAGACTATCAGAACTTTGAAAGATGTTCCTTATGAAATCCTTATGAAAAGGAAAGCATATAAAGGGTTGACCACATTCTTACAAAGGCATCAGACTATTTACAGATGGAGCTTCCCCGAAGGGCTGGTGTTTAAATATAAGGATAAAAGAGAGAAGATTGACTCCGTCTTCAAAGCACAAGAATTTCTGAAGAGACACGCCAGTACAGAGGAAGATGCAGCACTCGCAATTTGGTCAGAATCAAGCAGCGAAGAGGACAGCGACCCAAAGGAGGGAGGTGCTGGAGCGGGAGACGTGAAGGCTAAAGAGGGCCCATCTTACAATTTGAGAGACACAAAAAGAAGACAATCTAAGAAATAACTGTTCGTGAAACGTCAGAAAGGAGCTGATTAATAACTAACCCCAAGGGACTTTACTAACTTACTAACAGAGTTATTTTGGACTTTTGAAAGATGAAAAGAAGATCTTCCAACCACGGTGGTTGCCAAAAACGGTATTTTTACTAACTGAACCTAATCCTTTAACAGAAAAATTCACTCAACTCTTTTCTTAATCCATCTATATACCCTACCTCTTTCTTATTATAAAAAGCAATAAAATTCTCTCCTTTTTAGGAGGGTTTTTATAAAAAAAAGAAAAAAGAATGTGTAGCAAGCCAGGAAAGAAAAACTCTGGAAGGCACTTACTTCCAGTTCCAAGAGGTAGCTGTGATGAGGTGGGCAAATTTGAGCTTCAGTAGGCATGGAGAGCTGTCATTCTTCTTGCTCTCTATTCAGCCTATACCAAGGCACTGCTGATCTTGTGGCCAGAGCTTAGTTAATAGCTTAGGTGATCTCCTGTCCTGGGTCTTCCCAGAAGCCTTGTGTTAGGGCAGAGTTGTTTAAATAGCTGTTCACTTAACCTTCAGCCTGTTTCACTGGAATCTCCCCAGCACCAGTGGACATTCCTCATGTTTAATGGGATGTGAGCATGTCTCTTCCTAAGACTACTGCAACTTCTAAGGGAGGTCTTTATACAATTTTGATCCTACTCCCTGTGTTTTTAATATGGGGGATCTCCTGGTTTTATAGAGATTTAAAAGAGTTACTGTTTGTGGCTAGTTCATAGTCAGTAGATTTCAGGTTGGCAGACATAACAAAAATTATTTGTCTTTATTATTTATTTAGTTGATTTATATCCCGCCCTCCCCACTTTACAGCAGGCTTTACATAATGCCCATTAGAGACTTCAGTTGGAAAAAAGCCACCAGAAAAAATACAAGTTTGCAGGATAATAGCCATTTCATACCATTTATTCAGTGTTTGTAATGAGACTTTGGATCAGAATTTTAGATGAAATGGTTGATCCTGTGTTGCAGAGCATAAGATCTGATGCACAGCTCGCAGCACTGCAGGAGATGAAGTCACGCCTCTTTGCTCTGGTTCTGGGAGCTAGTCCTGCCCACTATGAATAGTGGGGGATACTTTATAAAGATACTTTAGGTCTTATCATTAACAAGAATATGCAGACTATGAATGCAATACTACATGGTTGAAATGTGGTACATGCTTAATTCAAGACATCCTGATAGAGTTTGAAAAAAAAGTGCTCAACAGAAGGTCAGGAATTATACTTCTAAATCAGATAGGTGAAATTTGATAAAGATATATCCCAGCTGCTAGAAAAGTCTGAAAATGGGACATTTATACAGTTTTCTGTCACAGCTGAGAACCTGAATGTTCTTGTACTAGGCCAGCAACTGAACACAAAATCACACATAGAACAGAATGGTTGCCTGTGGGAATTTTTGTCTCAACGCTTCTATTACATTTTTACTCCAGCCTTCTTCCAAGGACCTCAGGGTGGCATTGTACATGGAGTTTTCATTCTACACTTTACCTTCAAAATGTCTTTGTGAGAGTGACTGACCTAAGACCACCCAGTGAGCTTCCTGGTTAAGTGAAGGTTTGGACCTGGGCTTCTCCAGTCCTAGTCTAATAACCTGCACTGTGCTGGCTTCCTCACTTGAACTGTCCTTGTTGTGTTGTGAGGAAGTCGGGGAGGATTTTGCTGCTCAGTTAGAAATATCGTAATAAAAATCTCAGAAGTGGATCTCCTTTCCTTTCTTGTAATATATGGTGTCAAGAAAATGGCCTTTCTCTAGCTGGGTTTTGGCCTTTCAAAATTTTTGGTTCAACTTTTGGACCCAGTAGATTACAGAAGGTGTGTAACTTGGGGAAGTAATGTCATGACGGCTAGCAGGTTCAGAGAGGGATAGGAGCTGAGGTGGACACAGGTGCAAATGAAACTATGGGAGCTTCAGGGCTGAGACCCAGTGGGAGTTCTGCACTCAAATTCCATCTCATGACAGGAAGAAATCCTGGGTTTGTGTGTGTGGGGGTGAGTGCTTGTGTGACTGTGGGCAAGTACTAGCTGCAAAAGTACATGGCATCACACTTGATTGGTCAAACAGGATCAGACCAGCTGCAGGCACTCTGGCATAATGGAAGATCATTCATTGTGGTTTAGACCTTTGGGTCATCCTTTTTACTAGGTTGGGATTGGCATGGCTGGATTACCTGCTTTTGTACTTCGAAACTCTATTTGGACTGTGTTCCAGTCTGGTCAGGTAACATTCGGGTCAAAAGACAAAAAAGCCTGTATAAGTCTCTTCAAATAGTTATTCTGATTTTCTGCCTGTTTTTGCACTGCTTTAATATTTGTAGCCTTTTGAACATTTCTTTTAATAAAGTTTATTAGTTATACTTCTGTGATGTTATTTGGGTTTTGGACCTTCAGTCTAAACTCAGTACCTTGGCTTCTTTTGGCTGCAGCTACTAAAGTAATAGTTTTTGGAACCTGAACGTGTTCTACTTTACAGAGCTGACTCCTTGATTAACAACTGATAGGGCTAGAGACCTGGTCCCTCAGTTTTTCAGCTGAAGGGTTAGCCATAGGGGCTGGTGGTGGCTCATCATCCTGGACAGTGAGGATTCTCTCCTCAGCCTTATGTGTTTTCTTTTGCCCTCACCTGTCATTGCCCCAAGACATATGGTAACAGTCTTAAAATTGTGAAGATCTTTCCTTTGCCACCTTTGTGCACACATACAGGAATAATGATATTCTTTAATATATGATGTTTAAAACATCCACATGCATATTCCTGTTTTCTGACATTTGGGGCAAGAAAATCCTAAAGTGTATTTCAAATGTCTGTATAATGTAGCTTTTAAAACTTTGCCTCTTAATGTTCCATGAAATATATTCAATAATGATTTTTTCCAGAATCACTGTTATTAACCTGCTGCTGTCTTTGAAATATTTTCATGCTAATGTATTCATGAAAGAGAACTCTAGAAGCCAAACTGTTTTTTTTTCCTGTTACAAAAATTATTCTTGCAGCCTTAATGCTGGATATAATATTGTTTGTTAGCAACAGCTGAGGGAAGTATGATTTTACAAATGTACCTAATTTGGAAGGCCTAGGTTATCGAAATTGAAATTGTATGAATAAGATAATTATCACAATATGGCTAGGCGGGTTCTATATTTGCTGCTGCTATTGGCTTTTGTAATGAAAAGTATAATTAGCCCAGGTGGTTAGTGGCTTGTTTCTCTCCCTAGATAACGTATCTTATTAATATTGTTTGTAGCAGATGTTTACTCTAATGAGTGGAGTTGAGTGTTCAGACTGGGATAGTGTGGTGAAGGTAATGAGACACCCATATCTCGGAGAACAAAAGCCAACTGAGAATATTAAAAAGGATTTCACTTGTCTGTGAAATAGATGCAGTAGTGAAATGGCAATGCTTCGTTTTATGACTAGAGAATTTCAGACTGACCAAAAACTGTTAAGTGTCTCAAATCTTTTAGGCCAATCTGGATCATTTTGCTTTTGAGACACATTTGTAATTTCCCAAATTATTGTAAGATAATTTTTCTGTAGTTGGAGTAAATTGCTTTCAAAAAGGTATCATGCATAAATAGGCAGTTCTGGGAAATTGCTGTGCCTGGTAGTTATCCTGCGAAAAGTGAGTTTAGGAACTAGGATCTAAAAACAAATGCAAGCTTAGCCTACTTTTTAATGCAACCAGTTTTCATCTGAAACTTGCATTTGGCTTGATATCTGTGCAGGTAAAATTTTGATAACTGTGTTTTTAATTTATTGGTAAATCCTTTAATGCATAATTGTGTTTCTTGCATTATTTTTTTCAAATGCATAGAAATTTTATAGATTATTAAACATGGTGAATGAGGCAGCATTTGTCTCAAGCATAATGCTGGAATGCTATATGTGAGCCATATTTGTTCAGCATAGTTTAATGCAGTTGATTTCTGTGGTTCTGCATTGTTACCTCATCCCTTTGGGCCTGGCTCCTGTTTTTTTTTCCTGAGGTTAACAGGTTTTCTGTGTCAGCTATAATGTTTTCATGATGAGGTAGTATTCACAATGTCATGTGTAGCAGAGAAGGGAGTAAATCACAATTGAACTGCAAGAATGTCAAGCAGTTTCCAGCATCTCTAAATTTATTGATATGAATGTTTGGTTTGTGTCTGGCTTTTTTTTTAAGATCTGGCTTACTTTATGGTGAAGTTGGTCAGTGCACTCGGCTGATCAAGCCTACCTCTAGGGATGCATCAGTACCCCATCCTCTGGGGGGGAGTTCCATTTCATTGGTAGAGCACATGCACTGTACATGGAATGTTTCATGTTCAGTCCCTGGAATCTCCAGTTGTAATTATTCTGAGCTTGCTATCCTCCATTATAGATTTTTGGCAACAGTTGTCAACTCCAGTGACAGCTGAGGATAGAAATAAAGATGAGGTGTCAGTTCTGGAATTTACAAAGTTATCTAAAAAAATGGACAGTCTATCGAGAAACTTAAAAACTTACCGAACTCTCCTATCAAACTTAGTAGGGATTCACAGTGATTAATTTTAGTTGAACTGTGGCTATACTGTTTTAAAATATTACAAGGAGAATTATATCGTGGTTTTCAAGGAATTCTAATCTTAAAAGTTACTTACATGACTGCAGGAATAAATCTTTTCTGTAAGGTGGCTATCCCATTCCCCCCACCTTTGCTTCCTCCCCTCCCCCACCTTTCTCACAATCTTTCTCCCTTCTGCCACTCGTTTTCTTACTCTCCTCCATTCATGTTAATTCGTCTTTCTTTCTGTCCCCCATCACTCTCTTTGTTTTTCTTCCTCGCCACGTCTTCACTCCCTCTTTCTGCCTCACACCCCATCACTCTCCCAGCCTTCTGCCTGCTCCCCCCACCCCGCACAGCAGCAATGGCAGTTCTCTAGGAATCACAATGGATCTCCCAGCTGCAGAAATCATTTCCCCTTAGGACTGCCAGTTCCAGGTTGGGAAATTCCCGGAGATATGGGGGTGTAGCCCCTCCAAAGCAGTCATTTTATCCAGGGGAACTGATCTCTGTCACCTGGAGAGCAGTTGTAATTCCAAGGTTGGCAATGGTAGTTCTTGTGGAGGAAATGGCTGGTTTGGAGGGTGACATCTATGGCATTATACTGGTCTGATGTCCCTCCCCTCCTTAAATCACACCCTGACCAGACTCCACCCCTTAAATGTCCAGGAATTCCCAACCTGGAGTTGGCAATCTCTATCTTCTTCCCACCCAACAGCCAGCCTACCTTTATCTTCCCCTCTGTCTTCAACTTTCCGTTTCTACCCCCCCTCCACTGCTGCCTCTGCCTAGGAAAAGTAGAGTCTTTTCATAGTGGACTTGCTTCAATAAAGGGAACCTTAATGAGCAACACTTAGTATGAATTAGTCTCTACCGGCCATGGGATAGAGTTATGATGTTCTGCTGCCTCCTAGTGGGGCCACAATAAAAAGCAATTTCTGTGAATAAGGAAGAATGGACAAGGACTTCTTTCAAAAATCCTTTGAATATCCTGGCAAACTGAACCAATCCTTTCAGCTACTTTGGAGCCTTTATTCTAATATGGAAAGTTAAATTTCATTTGTGCATTCATTTTTTCCTAAAACAGTGGGTTTCTTGGAAACCATCCATATTGTCAATTGTTGTAATAGATGGTTCACAGTTCATTCACATATTCTACTGTTCTGGAGTAAGGGCTTATTTATAAGGGAAGAGCCAGAACTAACAAATAATTCCTGATTTTCTTATATGTAGGCCTTGGAATTCAGTGACATCCCTATGTATCCATCTCCGGGGTATTTTTTGGGGGGAGCGCAGCGGAGTGCAGCTCCGGGAGCTCAGGAGCCAAGCCCTGCCCCCAGCTGGCATCCCGGGGAGTCTTTCAGGCAGCCGCATGTCAATTTCAGCTCCATTATATCCTATGGGCCATTGAAGTCAATGGTGAAAACATAGGGTATATTCTGGGGGCTGGAGGGGAGGGGGTTTGAGGGAGAGGCTCCAAACCTACCGGGCAGCTGATAGAGCCTCTCCCCAAGATACCCACCAAGTTTCAAGAACATTGGACGAGGGGGTCCGATTCTATGGGCCCCCAAACAGGTTGCCCCCATTCCCTCCATTGTTCTCTATGGTGGGGGACTAACTCAGCTTAGAGGGAACACTGGACCTGGGAGACCTATGTTCAAATTCTCATTCTGCCATGGGAGCTTGCCATATGACCTTGGGCCAATCACACCCTCTCCGTATAATCTACCTCACGGTGTTTTCTTGTGAGGATAAAATAGAGAAGGGGAGAATGTTCTATACTACTTTATGTTTCTATTGGGGAGAAAAGTGGGGTATAAGTGAAGTACATAAATGAATAATAATGACAAACAGCTTTTGAAAGTTTCCTCAGATTCAAAAGGCATTTGTTATGTGGTATGTGTGAGGCTGCTGCCGAAAGATCTGTTAGATGCAATTAGTTGTGCTATTTTTGGATCCTAGATTTAAAAAAATAATTCCTTTTAGACTGGTTGCTAATATAGTTCGTTTGTCATATCTATGGGATCTTCAGATTCGATGTATATATATTTCTCTGTTTTTTAAAAAATGTGTTTCAGACCAGCTGTTAATTCTGAAGTGGAAGCATCATGGGGCAGGGACAAGCTGTTCATTGTTTGATTTTATAGTACATCACAATTATTAACATGAATCAATTTTTTCTCTGAGTCTTCCTGACTATAGTAAGGGAGACGTGGGGAGGTAATAGATGGGCCAAGCACACAGGACAGCTGTAGGACATAGAAGCTGATGTTGCTGACTGTGGCTAGGAAGAAAATCTTTCCTTTAGTGTTCTCAGAAACAGGTGTATTGAAGTGACAGGGGATTGACATCAGTCTAAGGTCACTTTGCCTTATATTGCTTTTTAATTCCTTATTACTATCTAATAGTGCATGGCTTCAAAAGTGAATTAGTCTCTTCCATTTGTACACATTTTCTTGAGTCAGTTAACATTTTTGTCCTTGTACCCCCACAATTGCAGTGCTCTCTGGGTTGTCCAATAGTCAGAATATTGGTGTTAGACATAGCACGTTGCTAAACGATGCTCATCCCAAAATTTCTTGGTTGGGCTTGTACCTATTGTGGTGTAGTGGTTAGACTGTTGGACTAGGATCTAGGGGATCCAGTTTTAAATTCCCACTCTGCCATGGAAGCTTGCTGGGTATCCTTGGGCCAGTTATACATGCCCAGGCCCATAGCCAGGATTTTTCATTTTGTGGGGCAAATTTTTTTCTGTGGGGCACCCATTATATTTATACTTATACTTTAAAATTATAAATAAATAATAAAGACAAGTCATTTATCACTCAAAAATGTTTCAGGTTTATTTCAAAAATGCTAACCATTACATACTAGCCATTACTGTTCTTGTGATTTGTCACATAATTTTTCTGGTTTATCATAAAGATTGCTAACCATTACAAAACTTGTAATATTTGTCACTCAATTTATTTTTCTGGTTACAGGACCTGGTTACCATTCAAATACCCTTCTCAGGTTCAGCCCATTATAGTTGAAGCCGGCGTGACTGGGCACAAAAATTTTATATGAAAGCATCCATATCAATATTTTTGTGGGTGTTTTTTCATAACCTAGCAATACTAGGTTGTGTTTCCGAAGATAGGACATTGATAGCTTCTGTGGTTTTAACACACAAGTTAGGCAAGAGAATGCTGCCTCTTATGTAGCTGTGGATGCTCCAGAAGTTACAGCAGCTGCAAGGACTTTGTATACATTTCAGTATCCGCCTCTATATGGAAACAGCACTGAAAGAGCACTATGGATAATGTTTTCTTTTTTCAAAAGTGGATTTGTTGGTGCAAAAAGAGATTTTTAAGAGATTTGCTTCTTGTGCAAAGGCCATTAACATTAACTAATTGTATGAGAGGCTTTACTGATTTTACATCCAAAAAAGTTTGTGAACTTGGAATCAGTGAGTTCAAAGCTGATAAGTATTCCACATTGCATTTAGAGAATTGAGCTTCAGCCTCTGAAATTTGAATGGTCAAGGACTTTGATGAATACTGTTTTAAGTGCATATGATGGGACATTTCACTGCCAGAATAGCTTGATCCAGCACTAACTTCAATATAATCTTCAAAATGTTTCTTCTTCCTTTTCCTTTCGTCATGCTTTTCTGCTGTTTCTTCTCTCTCAAAAGCAATACTGTTGGCTTCACAGATGTCAGTGGATTTTGCCAAAATCAATTCAAAGTGAATGTCTGCATTACCTCTCCTCTCCTTAAGGGCAGAAATGCAGTGATTCACAACTTCAGCAGCCTTCCCCACATACATTGTTTATTCTTGAAATGCTGGCTCAAATACAGACAACACTGCTTTCATTAATAGTGCTAAGAAACAAAATCTTACAGTTGTACATGAGCCATGAAGACCTTTTACCTCCACTTGCAAATCTGTGGGAGCATCCCCATCAGGATCAGCAATGTCACTGAGCACTGACATAACTTCAGAGAAGTTCTCAATTATGGCTCTTGCAGTGGCCAAATGTCCAGTCCATTTCTGTTTGAGGAGTCTCTTCAGCTGAGTACCTGAATACATGTTTTCTGGTGAAATTGTATAATCCATCACATGTCTTGAAAAGCCGCCTTACGGGCGCTATTTTTGAGCAGGTATTCAGAATTACAGGATGCAATTGGTGACTGTAGCAATGTATGTACGGTATGGTTGTGCCCACTTTTTCTTGCATTTTTTAAAAACTCCACCTGTCCTGCCAGACATCACACTAGCTCCATCATAACACTGCACTATGAGCTCCCCAGGATTGAACCCACAGATTAGAGTCCACACTCCTAACCACTACACCCAACTGGCTCTTATAGTATGTATTACTGAAAACAGGGGAAAAATTAAATCATACCTAATCATACTCGTAAGTGTCCTTGACCAGATTACACCATGAAATCCAGAGACTTCACTTAAACTGCATTTTTTAGCTAATAGCCCTTGCTGTGTCCTTGAGCTGATAAGGCACTAAGTACAAAACTGGGGGACAATCCACCTGCTCTCTCCAAAGCATCAGCAGACAAATAAAATCAAGAAAATCACACCCACAACATGAACTCTGTTGTCTTCATCTTTTTTTCTGAAAACATGACATTTGTCATTACAAACCCCCCCCATGAGATTATACCTTGAAAGCAGATAGACATTGTTGGGATTCTTAAACAGTAATTCCAAACTTGGGATCCCCAGGTCCTGCCTGCAGTCTTGCAAGGCAAACCTACTCCCCTCCCCCATGCTGATAGTAGACAGACATTGTTGGGGATGGGATTCTTTAACAGTAATTCAGGGGAGGAAATCCCTAGGCACCTGGGTTTAGCCACTGTGTGCGACACAGACTGTTGGACTGGATGGGTCTCATTGGCCCATCTGTCCTTAAAACTGCTACTGAAAGACCCCCACCCCACCAGAATCTCCATCCTCCCAGCTTCCCCCTTACAACATCCATCTCCATCCCCCCCACCCTCTCCAACCAACCTCGAGGGACCTGATGCCCCACCAGTTCCCCAAGCCAACTTAACTCTGAAAGCCACATTGGAAAATATAATGAAGTGGAGAGAGACTGTTTTGCCCAACTTAAGTGCATCTGTTCAAACGACTTACAATTTTTTTAAATGAACCAAGCAGATAGATTACACGTGTCAAGGATGCTCTAGGCTGATCCTGCATTGAGCAGGGGGCTGGACTAGATGGCCTGTATGGCCCCATCCAACTCTGTGATTCTATGATTCTATGAAAAAGCAAGATGTTTTCTTGCAGCATCATGTTTGAAAACTGCAAACCTCAGGACAGAATACTCAAGTCACCTTGTGGCTCCTACCCCTCTGCTGCCGCTCCAGTTTGAACTGAAGTTTGAAGCCTTCCTCCAGTCTAAGGATGCTTACTCTTTTCTTCTAGTGAAGGGACTCTTAAGCTGAAGGAAGGCTGGATCCAACACCAAAACAAACACAAGGGGCTTTTCTCTCCCATGGACTCATCAGCAACCAGCCAAGAAGGCTCAAACTTCCACATGGAAGGTAGCTCCTTCCCTCCCCGAACCCCAAATAAATGCAAAACAAACGCAAGGGGCTTTTCTCTGCCGGGGACTCACCAGCAACCAGGCAAGCAGTCCTCCCCCCCCCCGAAACGCAAAACGAGCACAAGGGTTTTTCTCTTGCAGGGACTATTGAAGGGACTCTTAAGCTGAAGGAAGGCTGGATCCAACATCAAAACAAACACAAGGAGATTTTCTCTCCTGTGGACTCATCAGCAACCAGCCAAGAAGGCTCAAGCTTCCACGTGGAAGGCAACTCCTTCCCTCCCTGATCTCTTGTAGGGACTCACTGGCAACCAGGCAAGTCGGCTCCTTCCCCCCACCCCCAAACAAACACAAAACAAGCACAAGGGGATTTTCTCTTGCAGGGACTCTCGCTGGCAACCAGGCACACCAGCTCAAGTCTCCACCTGGAAACTGGCTCCTTCCCTCCCCCACCCCAAAACAAAGAGGCTCATGAAGAGCCTTGCGCTGTGTTTAGCTTTAAAGCCCATTGGGGCTAGGAAGAGAAATGTGTGGCATGGCTGCTGGGGCACTCCCAGTCCCGAGTCCAACCTTCCTCTTGGGCAGAGAGAGGTGAGGGGGAGACTTACTGATCCAGTGGCCTGTGGGGCACAAGAGCAGCAGATTTTCTTGGGTGACACAGTAGGAGGGGTCTTCCTGGCATTCTAGTTGAAGCAGGAAGAAAGGCAGGGCCCAGACAGTGCTTCCCTTTAGAGGGCGGGGCTTTTCTTGCTGTTGCTAAGAGCAGATATAGAGAGCTGTTGGGGGAAAGGGCTATGTGTGGTTTGTTGCCACTCCGGCAGTGGCAGTGGCAGTGAGGGTGAGGAATACGTTGGGGCACCTGGTAGAAAGTTGGGGGGCTGAAACCCCAAATGCCCCACTGTAGCTATGGGCTTGGGAAATAACCTGAGGTTTTGAGGGTGGAGCCTGAGAAGAGTGGGGTTTGGGGAGGGGAGGAACGCCATTGCTATGAAGTCCACACTCTAAAGTTTTCTCCAGGTGAACTGATCTCTGTTGCCTGGAGATCAATTGTAATAGTGGGAGATCTCTAGACACCACCTGGAGGTTGGCCGCCCTAAGTATAAATGAAGTAAGTAAATAAATAAGATTAGCATTAATCCCCCCACCTGTAGTACTGGAATGGTACCAAACTTCCTCACTGGACTTTTCAGAGCAAAAATGTAATGCAAATTCTAACTTTTCTAACAATCTCTTGCAGCACCATAATAGCATGGGATGACGGGTAGCATTAATATAAACTAACATGTATTGGTACCTTAATATTTAGGCTGCCATCAGAAAAAAGGGCTCTTCCCTTTGTGCATGCAGGAGGATTCTGTAGATACATAAAGGCCTCCCTGAACCCTGACCTTTTTGTCTTACTTCAGCCATTAAGAATGTTGCCATATCTTGGTAATTCTAAATAGGTGCTCCTTTGACAGTTTGTTCTTTAGGCCTGGGAATGTAGAAAAGGTGGTAGAAGTAGTTTGTGTTTGAGTTTTTTAGGCTATGCTTCCCTTCTTTCCTTTTAGAACATTTGTCTTTTAAGGTCTATGAGAGATGTAGGAATGAATACTAGTCATAAAGTTTTGAGTTCCATGCTGTACCATATGCATGTTCTCTGGCCTTGTTGTTCCTACTGATTTAAATTAGACCTTGTTAATATTTTCTCATTTTTTAAAACATTAAGGCTTTTGAGGGAAAATGGGCAGAACACTTCGGCAACATACTGTGTCTATACATTACAAGCAGAGGAGTTATTCTGACCGAATCATATTTTCATAGTTCTGTGATTTACAGTGCAATCCTAAGCAGAGTTATACCCTTTTTAAGTCCCTTGCCTTCAGTATACTTAGAAGGGCATAACTCTGCCATCAGTTGCACTGTAAATCACATTGCTAATTTGTTAAATTGTAGACTGGGTACAGTGTTTTCATTATACAAATAGAACATGTTTTACCAGTTGTGTCCTTTAATTTCCACCCTGAAAAACCAGATCCTTTCCCCATAGCATTTGTAATGATAGTATTTATTTCTGACCTTTAGTTAGTGTCAGGCACTCAAGTAAAACAACCCTGTTGAAAACATGTAATAAGCAGTAATTTGGAATACCTGCTTGCTCTTTTCATAAATCCCTAATACAAAATGCATGCGATTATTCAAACTTTTTAGTAAAGATTTCTTCTTTTTTGTCAGTGCCATCGAAATGTTAAATTGTGTAGATTTTGGCATTGTTGGAAATATAAGCCCTGTGCAGATCACCTGGAATTCATGGATAATCAATGCACAGAGAATGTGGTAAGGTTTTGCCCATTGCCTCATTACAGATAAAAGAAAAAAATTCACATGACCAAATTTAAACACCAAAAATCAATGATTTAATAAATTATATAGATATGACATATATAGTGTGACACAATAAATTCCTATGACACAATTTTCCTATGACACAATTTTCCTATGACACAATAAATGGTCAGGTAGAAATGCACAGGTAAAGTTAATTACAGGTATTCACAGGTGGAGTTTTTCCAGAAACAATTTGTAATAATAAATCCAAAAAAGTCCTTGAACTGTATGGATGTGTCTCTGCCAGCAGATTTGACAGACCCCCGGTTATAAATCCATTTCAGTAATTTTTTCAAGAATCATGCTGGATTCAACATTTCGAAGATACATGTAGACATCCACAAAGTATATCTCAGATACAGCAATCTTCAGTGATTCCCAATGGAGAATCAGTCATTTCTTGGAACCTCCCTTCAAAATTCTGAAGCATTTCACCACTATGGTTCTTTCCCTCTAATTTCACCACTAAGGTTCTTTCCCTTCCCCCAGTGACCTGGCTGTCGGTCTCCCCATCTTCATAAGAACATAAGAGAAGCCAATGTTGAATCAGGCCAATGGCCCATCTAGTCCAACACTCTGTCACACAGTGGCCAAAACTACCAGGTGCCATCAGGAGGTCCAGCAGTGGGGCCACTAGAAGCACACACTTCGGGTTGGGGTGTGAGTTCTCCGCTGGCTTGCCTGGTGGCCCAAAGCAGCCACTCTCCAGTAGGTCTCTACTCAGCCTGTCTCCACTGTTGCTGCTGTGCCATCCTGACTCTGAGCCACTGCTGCTAGGTGAGTCCCTCTTTGGAGTGCTTGGGGCCGATGGGGGAGAGTCCACACCCAGACACCCCCCCACTTGAGTTGGGTTTGGAGCTGTCCTCCTCGAACAGTTGGGAGAGGAACTTGGCATTGAGATGTGTCTTGCCCGCCCAATGCTTCACTGTCTACCTGAAAGGCAAAAGGGACATATACCACCTCAGTACATGGCCATTCTGATTCTTCATTCAGTCCATCCATTGGAGTAAGACATGGTTCATGACTAGGGTAAAGGGATTGTTTGTTAGATAGTACTGGAGAGTTCTGATGGCCCACTTGATGGCCAGTGCCTCTTTCTCCACTGTTGAATACTTCTGTTCTGCCGGCTGGAGTTTCTGGCTGATAAAGAGGATGGGTCTCTCCTGCCTGTCCTTTTCTTGCAATAGGACCACTCCTAATCTTGTCTCTGAAGCATCAGTGTGTACTAAGAAAGGCGCCTCAAATCAGGGTTGTGTAGTATGGGGTGACCGGACAGACTCTGCCTCAGGGTGTTGAAGGCCTGTTGTTGCGGAGGGAACCACTGAATGATGTTCAGGTGCCACTTCTGGAGGCAGTCTGTTAGCGGGCCTGCCAGCATGGCGAACTGGGGGGTAAATTTCCCATAATACCCAACAAATCCCAGAAATTGCTGCTTTGTGACTGGGCGGGGCATCCATTCCAGTGCCTCAACTTTCTCCGGTATGGGACGGAGTTGTCCCCGTCCCACCTGGAAGCCTAAGTACCTCAACTCCCTGAAGTCGAGTAGACTTTTCTTCGGGTTTGTGGTCAGACCTGCATGGGCTAGCACAGTTAGGACCTGTTCCAAGTGCTGCAGATATGCCTCCCAAGTCAGACTACATACTAAGGTATCGTCAATGTATGCCCAGGTGAAGGAGGTGCAGTGGGGCCAGTGCTTGGTCCACCAACCGCTGGAAGGTTGCTGTGGCCCCGTGCAGGCCAAAAGGCATATGCCAGAATGGGAAAAGCCCCTTTGGGGTCCTGAAGGCCATCTTTTCTTTATCCTCCTCTCGGACTGGGATCTACCAACACCCTTTTGTTAGGTCGAGCATTGAAAGTTATTGCACTTTGCCTAACTGATCGATCAACATATCATCTAGAGGCATCGGGTAAATGTCAAAACAAGTCGCTTTATTGGTGTCCCAGTAATCGATGCAAAATCTAATGCTTTCATCTGATTTCGGCACTAGGACCAGCGGGGTATGCCAGGCGCTTTGAGAGGCCTCTGTGAGTACAAGTGGAATCTAGATATAGTAAGGATAAACAGACAGATGGATTTTATTTAGAACAAGATGCATTTGAAAAATTATTATGTACTTCAAAAGAGAAACTCATTAAGAAAATATATGGTATGCTGATGCAATTTTAAATGCAGGATGAAATAGTTAAAGAATATATGATTAAATGGATGCAAAATCTAGGCTATAACATAAACTTGTCACGATGGAGTAAAATATGTAATGTGAATATCAAGTTAACTAAATCTGTTTCATTTAAAGAAAATTTGTATAAAATGTTCTATAGATGGCACCTAACCGCAGATAGATTAACTAAAACGTATAAAAACTTGAGTAACAGATGTTGGAAATGTGATAATCATGTTGGATCATACTATCATATGTGGTGGACATGTAAAAAGGTTCATAAATACTGGATTGGAGTACATACTCTTTTACAATCAGTGCTGAATATTACAATAGCTTTTAAACCAGAAATATTTCTGTTAAACTGTTTACCAGATGACTTAGATAAGAACCATAGATACTTTATTTTACACGTTATAACAGCAGCTAGAATCTTATTTGCAATGACATGGAGGACATTGAAAACATTGAGTTGATAACGAAGATGATGGAATGTGCTGAAATGGACAGATTGACAAATATACTAAAGGGAAAAATGGAATAAGAATTTATGGGACCATGGAGGGTGTTCTATGACTGGTTAAAGCATAAGTACTGAGAAACTAAGACTAAATGAAGAACAATAAGAAAGAAGGATATAATCGTTGTGACTTTTATGAGAAGATTTGCAAGCAGAATGTAAAATTGGCTTATATATTCTTTCTTTTCCCTTCTTTTCTCTTTCTCCCTTTCTATATATAAACTAATAAAACTTTATTTTTAAAAAGAGGGGTCTATGATGCCTAAGCAAAGCATTTCGGTCACCTCTCGGTCCATGGTGTCCCATTATTTTTGTGGTATGGGCCACCATTGTGCTTGTACTACTGTGCCTGGGGGTGTGGGAATTCGGTGTTTGGCAAGATGCATTAACCCGGGTTCCTTGGAGAAGACTTTTGGGCATTTTTGTAGGAGCTGGTGGAGGTCACTTTGTTGCTTGTCTGACAAGTTGGCATCGTAGATGGGTTCCTCTCCTTCAAGCTCTGTCCTGGCCCACAGCTGTTTCTGGACTGTCAGATCGCCTGGGTGGGTAAGTCAGATGACATTCCCACTGCATCACCAGTAGATTCCAAGGAGCTTGGGTCTGCCACTCCTTTAGGTCGTCGATGTGCAACTGTTTCTTCTGATGGTTGATGGGGCCACATTGCACCTCGTAGGAAAGTGAACCTAGGACCCACGTGACTGGGAACGGCCCCTGCCATGGGTCGCCCTGGGTCATGACTCACCGACTCACCAGAACTTGGGTACCAGGTTGTAACATCCGGGGTTGGGTGCTCCTATCATATCTGTGTTTTGGAGTCTCTTGGGTTTGTTGTAGGTTATTGGCCGCTACGCACTGTACTGTTACTAGTCATTCTTACAGTTGTTGTATGTAGGTCTCCAGTTCCTGTCCCTCCTCTTGGGCCAGTTGCGCCCACTGTTCCTCCACCAAGTTAAGGATTCCCTGCTGGATCTGGCCATACACCAGTTCGAATGGGGCATATCCCATAGAGACCTGGGGCGTTTCTCGCAAAGTGAAGATGAGGAGGTCCACATATAAATCCCAGGTGTTTGGATGGTTGTAAGTAATCCGTCTTAGCATGAGTTTGATCATATGGTTCATACGCTCTACGAGGCCATCCATCTGGGGGTGATAGGTGGTGGTGTACAGTTGTTGAATGTGGAGAGTTTCACAAACTTGGCGCATGAGGCGTGCTGTAAAAGGGGTGCCCCATCGGTAAGTATTTCTCAGGGCAGTCCTACTTGGGCGAAGTATTGCATCAGTGCCCGGGCTATGCCTGGGCTCTTCATGCTTGATGGGGAACTGCTTCTGGGCACTGCTTGGTGTAGTCCATGATGACAAGCAGGTACCGAGCCCCCGGGTATGTGAGGAAACGGCCCCACGAAGTCCATGGCAATCTGTTCTAAAGGCATATTGATGAGGGGCATTGGTGACAGTGGGGCCTTAGGGGCTGGCCAGTTGGATGACTGCTGACGGATCTTGCACGATTGACAGAAAACCTTCATCTCTTGATCTATGCCAGGCCAAAAGAACCGGGCCAAGATCTGGTGCAAAGGTGTTCTTTCAACCCTGGTGGCTGGACCACATGTGCTCATGGGGCTAACCTCAACAACTCAACCCTGTACCCCTTGGGTATGAGTACTTGTTGCCACACCTTACCCCGATTATCTACTTCCTGGAACCAGACCTCCCTCTACTCCACAATGCAGGGGGTCTGCTTACTGTGGTGGAGGTCCTGCCCCTGCCCCTCACTTACCGCTACCTGATCCCGGAGAGTCTCCAGGGAGGGATCACCCTCTTGCGCTTATGCGAAGTCTGGATCTCACATTCATTGGTCCCAGGCTGCTGCCTCCATCTCCGCAGGAGGGACTTCAGACATCGAGGTACTGGGAAGGGGCACTTCTGATGCGACTGGGGCCACCTACTCCGTCTCTTCTTGGGCTTGTTCACGCAGGATTGCAAAGTATTTAGAGGCATCACGCCCCAACAAAACTGGATAGGGCAGGGTCTGAACCCCAGCTAGTGGAAGCAAGTAGTCTTCTCCTTGGAAGCCCACCCAAGCCAGGACGATGGGACACTGTTCTGTGTGGCCATGAATAGTGATTTGTGTGTAAAAGACACTGACGCTAGTTCAGTAATGGACAGTTATTGACAACACATTTCAGGAAAAGCCCATTTATGAGATGTGTTTGCTGTAACTCACAAGTGTGCATATAACCTATTTGAAGATATTTTATCAGTTACTGAGGAAGTTCTTCGAAATGGAGTTCTTAATATCTGGATTCTTCGTTTATATTATTCTTCATGCATCTTCACCACAAGAGGACATTTTTCTACTTTAATATTGTGCTGCTATGGTTGTGTTTGTATTAATACTTTGGTCATTATTGAACTAGTGTTAGCGACTTTTTCACACAGATTTTTATTCCCCTGTATACCTACACTGTGTGTTCCTCTTTGGTTGCTATGTGGCTATGAAAGCAGCTATTCTCACCTGTTGTACCTCTGGCAGGTCCTCTGGAAGAAACTCAGCCCTGGCAATAGATATGGAGCTACCACTATCAAGGATGGCTTGGAATGGTTTTCCCTCTATCATCAAGGGCACCAACATTGAGGGTCTTTGGTGGTTGTCATCTGTGGCTCACAACACTGATTCCCACCCCATGTCGCACTCCATGAGTGGACATTTCCTCTTGAAGTGCCCCCATTGGCCGCAGGTGTAACAAAGGCTGGGGTCACTCAACCGGGCTGGTGGGGCCTTGGGATCAACCAGGATGGCCTGTGGTGGCCTGCTCTTCAGTCCTGGGTGCGGCAACGATGCTTTCCACCTTGGCATCCCTGGCACTAGTGGGATGCCATGCTCGTCCATCAGTAACAGCCCCCTGAGGTTGGGGCCCTCGCCCACTGGGGAGCCACAGCCCTGTTCCTTGCATTCCCAAGGTCTTGTTCCCTTCCTTGATAGAGGTGGCGCTTTCAGCTGCCATGTAGTTCTCCCAAACTTCCAAGGCTACATCCAATCCTGGTGGGCGCCAACAGGCTATCCAGTGTCAGACATGAAGTGGGACGATCTGCAACAATTACTCTAAAACCATTTATTCAACTATACATCGGTTGTCGTCCGTTTTTGGCTGCAGCCATGGGGTGGCGGCATCCTTGAGTGCCACCAGCATCACCCAGGTCCAGTCAGCAGACTGCCACTCTATCATGCAAAACTTCTGGCTGTATGTTTCTGGCATGATTTAAAACCTTTCTGGGATAGCTGCCTTTAACTTAGAGTAGTCTCTGGCTTCTTCCTTTGTCATGGCCTTTAAGGCAGCCTGTGCATTGCCTATTAAATAGGGGCCCAAGATGAAGGGCCACTGGGCCAGAGTCCATTGCACCACCTCTGCTGCTCTTTCAAAGGTCTCCAAATAGGCCTCCCCATTGTCATCGGGGTCAAGCTTTGACAACGGGATCCATGACCCATGCGTGGGCCATCCTGAAGGGGGATTCTTGGCGTCCCCCACTCCCATCCCCCGTGGGGCTGTTACCAGAGCCTCTTGGAAGTTCCTGGGCCACTTGTTTTTGCTGGGTAATATCTCGTAACTACTGGGCCTGATGTTCTGCCAACCATTGTCCGAATTGTGTTAAATCCATGAGGCTGGTGTCTTCTGAAAAGGGAGCTGCTCGAAGCATGGGTGCGGCTTCCACGGAGTCTTGGTTGCTGTTTGACTCTAGGGCTTCCCCAGAGGACTTGCCTGGGGTGCTGGGCTGAGGAGGGTCTACAGCTGTCACATGAGGGTATACTGGAGTCCACCCCAGACGTGCCGGAATGCAAGGGTGGGGCCTCCTTATAGGAGTTAGGATGCTCGCATCCTCCACCATGTTGTCACGCCGCCCGTGGCCCCCTTCGGTCTCCCCTTCTTCCACCTTGGGACTGGGGATTACAAAGGGGCCACTGAGACCTCAGTTAACAGGTGAGGGGCCTTGGCCATCTGGCAGTAGCCTCCCTCCAGAGTTGGGCATCTCTCTTTCACTCTCAATCCTTCCTCACCCACTGTCATTCCCCTGTCATTCTCCTCCTCGATCCCCTGTCATTCTCCTCCTCGATCCCAGCGTTTGGTCTCCTTTTATCCACCCCTCTCCCTTCCTGCCTCACTTTTCCCTTCCCTTACTGGTCCCCCACTCCCATTGGCTAAGGGCGCCAGCTCTTTTAAGGGCTCATTTGCACCTCCCCCTCCCAGGCATGGTTGGCATCTCTTGCCGTGGTTCCCATGCCTCAGCTGGTCTTGGTGTGGGTGCGGTCTGTGCCAGCATCCTGTCATGGCTTGTGAATGGGTCCCACAGCTGCAGCAATGGGTGGCCCAGTGACCCAGCTCTCCGTCTCGCCCATCTTCAGGTCGGGGTGCGAGTTTCCCACTGTCTCACTTGATGGCCCGAATCGGCCACTCTCTGGTAGGTCCCCATGTAGCCCATCTCCATTGTCACTGCTGTGCCATCCCGACTCAGAGCCACTGCTCCTGGGTGAGTCCATCTTCGGGGTGCTTGGGGCTGGTGGGGGAGAGTCCGCACCTGGACACCTTGTAAAAATCTTAGGATGAATCCTTTTAAACCATGTTTAAACTATATTTTAAGAATAATTTAAACTTTATAAGAAAAAACAGAAGCAAGTCAGATTTCATTATGCAAAATGTTGTCCTCTACAGGAATAGGCCAGATCTCTGGAGAACAAGTCTACCTGTGCCTTTCCACTATATTGG
Organism: Gekko gecko; assembly: GCA_029375565.1. Taxonomy (NCBI): domain Eukaryota; kingdom Metazoa; phylum Chordata; class Lepidosauria; order Squamata; family Gekkonidae; genus Gekko; species Gekko gecko. The sequence continues at coordinate 219,966,551 of JAPDNY010000001.1, forward strand.
TAGGCCTGGCTTCGGGAAAACAGGTCTGCCCACCCCTTTCCACTATATTGGTGGACCTGGCTTTGGGAGAACAGGTATACCCACCCCAGTCCACTATATTAGTAGACCTGGTCTCTGGAGAACAGGCCTACCCATCCCTTTCCACTATATTGGTGGACCTGGCCTCTGGAGAACAGGTCTGCTCACCCCAGTCCACTATTTTGTTAGACCTGGCCTTGGACCGTCACCTTGTGCTGACCCTTAGAAAACATACCAGCACTTGGCAGGGGGGGGGGCGACTCTTGCAGTCTGCTTTGGATTTTTAGTGAATTATGAGAACCAACATTACAGGTTAAGTATAATAGAGGTGGAAAATCACCGTCAGAATGATACCTAACCTAACAAACAGGAAGTTGCTTAAATGATATCAACCTGCCCAAACTACTTATTTATTCAGATATTTATATTTTACTTTTCCCTGTGACTCAAGGCAGCTTGCAAATCATACTGAAAAGTGTACTAGGGGTGTGCAAAAATATCTATATCATTTTTTCTGGCTCCATTATAGCCTATGGGGACCATTGTAGTCAATGAGCCCCATAGGTTATAATGGAGAATCAGTCCAGGGGGATCTGGGGCTTTGGGGGACTGTTTTTTGAGGTAAAGACACCAGATTTGCAGCATAGCTGCTGGTGCCTCTCCTGGGAAAAAACAACAATCAAGTTTCAAAAAGATTGGCCAAGGGGGTCCAATTCTGTGGCCCCCGGAAGGAGGTGCCCCCATCCTCCATTTTTTCCTATGGAAGCTTGGTTATGAGCTGAAGCAGAAATCCTCTGAGCTGGCCTCTGAAATGTTGTGTGCCAGTGCCCCGGAGCGCAGCTTAGAGGGAACTGTGGTCTTAACAGCATCTTCTAATTGCTTAAATGTTTGCTAAAATAGATGGGGTCCCATTTCTTCTGTTATACAAAGATGGTTAGTCATGATTACCCAAATTATGCCCATGTCCAAAACTGGATTGATTGGAACCTGCGCATCTAAGGTCATCTGTGAGTCCCGGATGCTGTCAGGTAACCAGATGATTTAACCCCCAAATGAAGGATTAGCCTCTGGGGTAGTAGCTGGTTGGAAAATAGGCTTCCAAAGATACTTTCTTGAGCAACGGCTGAACAACTGCATAATTAATCAGTCATCTAACCTTTTGAAGAACAGCATTAACTATCTGCAGTACATTAATCAGCACTGATAGTTAGTGCTGTCCTTATGTTCAAGTGCATTCTGAGTCTACTATACCCAGAGTTCAAACTGTCAAAGAAATTGTGACCATTTCAGCAAAGTGCAAGCTATTGTCTCTGTCCATTAGTAGTTATAACAGAAGGAGTTTAACCAAGATGGTCAGGATTTATGATGACACTGACCATGTGAAGCATTTTAGTGAACAGCGTTTTGCAGACAAAGGACCAAGAATAAGGAAAACTTTTGTCATTATTCACTGACATACCATCATTTTTGAGAAAAAAAGAATTGAGTCATCAGTCTTTCTTAAGTGTCATTTGAGTCATGCTAACTGTCCTGTTTCAATAGTATTAGTGCTAGGTGACCTCCTATTGCAGTGCTGGGACAGAATATCTGGGTAGGAAGCTGGCCTGCTTAATGTTGTGAGGATAAAAGTCCAAATGTTTCATAAAGCTCCAAAATAGTGAAGTGGTATTTGCAAATTTGTTGCCATTACTTCTGGTTGGGCTGCCAGGTACCTGCCACTGAATATTGGAAAACACTGGTATAAAAGGCTGAAATTCCAAAATTGTAGTTTTCATCTTCATAAGGAAGAGGAGTGGTAGAAGTGGGTAGTGGTGGCTGTTGTTCCTGACTGGGACCCAAAGCAGCTTTTCACATCCACTTTATCTTCACAACAACAACCTTGTGAGACAGGTTAGCCTGAGAGTTTGTGATGGGCCCAGGGTCACCATTGAGCTTCCATGGCAGACTGGTGACACACACTGATAAATGAGCTCCATAGCAGAGAGAGGATTAATTGCATAGGACCCGTACAAAAAGATCCATTATTATAATTTACCGTAGTGTTGCTAAATGGTAATATCCTCGACAATTGATGGTGATAGTGGAATTGTATTAATATTCTTTATGGGGGGAGGAGGGGGGACTCCTTGAGTCTTCCAGAGGAAGGAAGGCTGGCTAAAGATGCTGTAAATAAAACAGACCAAGGCAGCAATTATTAAAATAATAGTATAAATATGATTTTGGTAATTAAAAAAACAACCTGTTTCCTTTTTCATAATTTAAACTATTTAAGTAACCACGATCTTGAAAGTTCAGATATTCTTCAATTTTGATTTTTGACCCTATATCAGATTTCTCCAAGACATTTGTGTGTATACTGAATTAAAAGACAGGCGTTTCTTAAAACAGCATAATTGATGTTGGACAGGGAGCTTAATATTTTTGGATTTTTCTGATACAGCTTTAAAACCCATTTCCTCCACAAGCAGTTAAAGAAACTCAAATTACTTTGGCGTGTATCGGACATTCTTACCTCTTCTTGTGTTGAATGGAGGGTTAGAGAAGAAAAATTTAAATATGTAGTTTCACTCTGGTGGTAAGTTTCAGAGCCAAACAACATGTAGCAGAACTGGAACAGCAGGTATATTATTTGGTTCAAAAAAGTATTTTGAGGGCCGCCATTATGAAATATGCCCATATTGCCTCTCTTCCTCTCTACAGGACTTTAACTAGGGAGAGGACTATTTTTGATCAGGAAAATATTTTGAGAGTGGGAATTACCCCCTCCCATGCACAACACTGCAACCCAATCCCTACCCCTTTGCTGCCAAGAGTCAACCAGTTAGATATAATTTGGCTGTTAGTGAAGGAATACAAACTTGTAAAGGAACTTGTTTCTTTGATTAAACATTTTATTTTGGTTTCCAATTTAAAACACTTCCAAAGCAACTTACAGCATGCTATAATTCAGTGCAAAATTTAAAGCTGGTAACCTTTGGCATAAAACTTCAGCAGCCAAAAATAATCATTATACATGTTAAAAACAGAGAAATCTAAGGACAGAGATCTGGTCCCCCATCCTCCCCCCCCCCCGCTGCAGCTTTGAGTTATGCTGAAGGACGCTTTCGTGGCAGACTATTGAGACTGCAGTAAGAAGGGCATGTGGAGTTGTTCTTCAGAAACTTCCTTGCATGTGCCATCATTCTGCCTGTTCCAAAAGTTTTTGAGCTTCACATGGCTGTTACATATGGTGAGTTTTATAATCCAAACAAAATACGTCATTGACCTGACAAGTATATGAGAGATTCTGCTTCCCTCTAAGTTTGTTTTTGTCATGATAGCAAATAACAAAGCACAATGAAGCATAGCATAAATAGCTTAGGTGATAATGGGAGATTATTTGTATCAAATGGAGGTTTAAAATTTATTTTAAGTACCCAGAATAAATATAGGAGCATATTTATACTGCACTTATTATGTAGCATTGTTCTCAGGAATGAGTCCCGGTCATATAAGTGCTGCTTTAGCATTTTTCTGGATATTATTCATCTATTTTGTTTGCTTTTGTGAGCAAAGTTTATGGTTAGTACTTCAGGGAAAATCGCACTTCTGAACAATGGGTAGGCAGTTACTGCATATATAAAGTTTCCTCTTTTCCTTTGTTTTGAATGTTAGATTGAAAGATGTGTATCTACAGAATTTTTTCGGTATTGTTGCGGAAAGATAGGTCAGCTGTGCAGCAATCTGAAAGCTCAGTAGGTCCTTTCCACACTGACTTCAAATATTGCAAGTGTAATAGAATGAAACCTCCTTACAGACTTTCTTCTTAAAGTACAAAATGGCATTTTTGTGAGGAGTTTGATCCCCCTTCTATTTGTCTGGGATAAAGGAGTAATAGGAGCAATGCTTACCTACTTCTGAAATAAGGAAGAACGGAGAGGCAATGCCAAAGATGTTAAATTTCCAGAATTTTTTGGGGGGTGGGGAACAGAAATTTTGGGAAAAACTTTTCTGTCGAACCTAAACTACTTTTAATGATTTAACAACATATAGTACGTCATTTATAACTTAGTTTAGCATATAAAATTTTACTGTTTGGCATATTTATGGAATTTAAAAGTGAAAGTGACTTATTTTCAATAAGAAAATTTGCAGGTATACTTGAGGAGTTGCAAACTGCTGCACCCTGTGCTACTGTAGAACCTGCACCTTAATTTTTGCCTATAGTAACAATAGGTAGGACTACCAGCATTTTTGAATATTAAGCCATTTTGTTGTTGTGTTCACCACTCTTTGTTAGAATTCCAAGGTTGTCTACAGGCTTAAAAAGACTGGGGACCACTGATCTGTGCTAAGAATCATAAGGAAATCTAAAATAGTCATTAGGGAGGAGATCTAGAAATGCAAAGAGGAGGTAATCGAACAACAGTTCTGCAACTAAGATATAAACAGTGAGATGAATCTTAACAACTTGTGCTTAGATGAAGGCGCTTTCCCTTCTTTCCCCTTCTTTTGCAGCCTGTTGTGCTTCCTGAAATCAATAAAATAATTGGCCCTTCAAGAATCCAGGGGGTTGGCAGTGGTGTGGTGGTGTGTTGTGCCATGAGAGGGGCAATCATCAAACATCCCCCTCTCTTCTGCAAGTGGAAAAGGAGGTTAGGATTCCAGAAAATATTATACTTTAAAGCAAGATTGGAAGAACCAAGTTTGCTGAAGATGTGTTCTTGCTTGAATTATTTTCCTATTGCTAATTCAACACAAATTTCAGTTTATTTCAGTTCCAGTTCAATGACAGTAATAAACAGATCAAACATCATAGGTCTGTAAACATAGGCAAAACACTGTTTTACATTAACTCTTTAAAATTGCACTCTACTTAGTGCAATTTTAGATATATATAATTTTACGACTAATAGTATGATTCTTTTCCACTTGTACTTATTTTAAATATTTTTATTTTATTTATAACTCAACCTACCTTGCAAGTGGGCTCAGGACAGCTCACAGCATATAGATATAACAATTTAAAACTTTAAAACATAATACAATAAAAATTAACATTTGGCTCTATGCATAAATCAGCAGATGGCGATAATCCAATTTAATACTTCAGAGACTTTAACTCCTTTATGGGTTGCTCAGATGTATTAGTTTTTGCAAGTGTCATATGGTGTCCACCGCCTCAACCAAAGGCCTGGTGGAACAGCTCTGTTTTACAGGCCCTGAAAAAATGGTTGTAGATGGTTGTCTGGCTCTGGTCAAGGCTAAGTGGACATCCTTTGTGCTGGGGATCATCAGTAGATGGTGATCTGAGGAGTGCAGAGCTCTTCGGGGGACATAGTGGGAATGACGGTCCTGCAGATACCAAAAGCTTGAACTTGATTCAGTACTCCATTGGAAGCCAATGCAGCTGGTGGAGCATAAACTGTATATGTGCTCGTCCTGAAGTCCCAGTAAGGACATGTGCAGCTGCATTTTGAACCAGCCAGAGTTTCTAGATCAGTTTCAAGGGCAGACCTGCATAGTGTGAGTTACAGTATCTAACCTGGAGGTGACCAATGCATGGATCACTGTAGCTAAGTTACAGGGGGAGATAGGGGGTCAATTGCCTGACCTGCTGGAAACGATAAAAGGCAGATCTGATGACAGTTGTGACCTGGGCCTCTATTGAAAGTGAGGCATCAGGAGTCACGCCCAGATCCCTCACCATTAACACTAGCGCTAACAGCACCCTGTCAAGGGTGGGGAGCCGGATCCCTTGTTCCATCCCCCCACGACTCAGGCATAGGACCTCCATCTTAGATGGATTTAATTTCAGTTGCCTCTGCTTCAACCAATCAGCCACAGCCTCCAGTGTCCTAGCCAGAACCTCTGGGGGTGTATCTGGGTGGCCGTTCATCAACAGATGTAGCTGGGTGTCATCAATGTACTGATGACTATCCAGCCTGAACCTCCAGACCAGCTGGGCGAGAGGGTGCATATAGAGGATTGCCCCCTGGGGGATGCTTCCTACCAAAGGATTACACAGTGAAATTCTCTCATCAAGTACCAAAAAGTCAATATGAAACCTTAAATCTAAATCGTTCACCTGAAAATTTGGAAATCCTGGGCATGAACAAATTGGACTAAGGTCCAGCATAAAAACTACAGGATTACCCATAGAACACTCTACGGTATTATTCGCCAAAGATATATATCCTTTCAGTTGGAGGAATTTGCCCTCAAGCAAAACTGATGATAGGGTATTACAGATTGCTAGAGTGAAAACCTGATGATATCTGTGGTTGCCCCAAATAAAATACTAAAACGCTGAATATACCGAGTGCTTTGCAAACAATAAAACAAGCATTTTGTCCCCCACAATCCAAAAGGGAACTGGAACTTGAAACATTTAATTTCATTTCCAGAAAGGTAATCTGATGCAGCCAAAATAAAAGAGACTTCTGGCACCTTAAATACTAATGAATTCATTGTGTCACAGTGCATTTGGTAATCTTTATGGTATCCCAAGATGCTTAATGTGTCTACTCATGATGATGATGGTAAATCACTGGTGATAATTTTATTTTCTTCTGGGGGTCTCTTGCAAATTGTATTATGTTGGCAGCATGTTCTTATCAAGATACTATTGCAGCTTTTGCACAGAGCTGTTTTGGGGGAAGAATCAATATGAGTCTCTGAAGCAGTTTGCATTACACTGTGTATTATTAAAAACTAGGAAGGGAAGCCCGTTGTGGAACCGAGACAACGGGCGCTAGACAGGCCCCTTCCCGCGAAGAAGGTGCTGGAGGCAGGCGTATCTGGCGGCCATTGGGGAAGGAGCTCACCCGCCGTCCCCAGCCTCCGCTGTCCCTCTCGCTGAGACTCCGTCTCTCCGGGGCTGCAACGTCCCCCTGGCACTGGCCCTGCCTCGCTCCCCGGCCAGCACCGTCGGCTGGCATCGCAGCCTCCCTTCCCTGGCTCCTGGTGGCGGTGTTCGCGCGCAGCGTTCGCCTCCCGCCTCCCAGCCAATGGCACACCAGCAGTCTTGAGCGGCAGCTGGCGGGCCAATGGCAGCAACGCAGGCAAGCAAGGCAGCCAGTGGCAAGGGACCCTGTCTCTGACTGACAGGTCCCTCAGCCAACTGATTCCGGCGCGCATTTTCACCATATAAGGTATGACGAAAATCCTTTTATATATAAGGAAGGATTACATCATATTAGCTAAATACTGGTGACCTCAGAAGCAGTAGGTAACATGCATTTCAGGAGGACCTGTCTCAGTTTCCTGACAGCTGAGCAGCATTTCTGTCTACCCAGTGCATATGTATACATTTGTTGCCAGAGCAAAAGATCCTTTGAAGAAACAGTGTTTCATAGGCAGGCTGTTAAACCATTAGATTTGATTTGGGAAATGCTACAGAGGAGCCCCCTCCCCATGTTCTTTTATTATAAACAAAAGTTGATGTAGAAATATGTCTTTTGTTTTTAAAAAAGCTGGAAATGAGTTATAGTTTCTGTTTCTGCAAATGACTGTCTAGAGAAATAGAAACAATATAGAATCTTGATGACAGAAGTTAGTTTTAGTTTGTGTTGCATACTGTGGCATCCTCGCTTATTGGAGAGACTGTTTCTCCTTAAAAACTCACTCTGTGTACCTGAACTTAGTAGGTTTCTGCTGCCACCAGGAATTAAAAATTCCAACTCTCTCTATTTTGGTAGAATGACCCAGTGTCTGGGCACTTCAGAGGACTATGTGGCCCTGAGGAAGGACTGTTCTGATTGCTGGGATAAGTTTAAACAAATAATGATTTATTTATAAAAAAAACAAAATAGGTTTCTGGGTATTTTTGAACTGTTGTTGAAGAAAGAAAACATAACTGACAAAGCTTGGCGTCACACACAGTCTCTCATACACCAAAACTGAACTCTGACAGGCTTATCTCTCTCATATATAGCCACACAGGCTAAACTTTGTTGCTCATAGTCACACAGGCTAAACTTTGCCTTTCTTAGCCACACAGGCTGAACTCTCTTGATCATAGCCACACAAGCTAAACTTTCTTGCTCATAGCCACACAGGCTATATGCTTCTTCTGTCATACAGACTTTCACACAAACTCTCCACACTCATCTCTTCCGGAACACAGAATCACCTCAGAGACATCTCTCTTCCCATACTCTCAGTTATCAGTCAGTCATATCACACTTGTCTCCCTCTATCACTCTTCTTACATTACTGCAGTCACACTAAACATTTAAAGAAACACATACATGTACAATCTGCACTTTTACAGAGACAAAGGCTTCAAAGATGACTGGTACATTGGGTAAAAAAACAGGGTGTTTCTCATGAGATGAGAGTCGGCAGTTACTTACTTTCTCTTCTTTGGCTGCCAGAAATGGCTAGAGCTGTTGTTTGTAGAGCTAGGTATGGTACTCAGCTTACAGGGGTGCAAAGGGTGTGTACAAAGGTGTTCCCTTTTCCCACCCCACCTGTCTCAAATATAATAAGAACAAAGGGGAAGAAGGTTCTTGTGAGGACAAAAAATTGGATCCTCATGGGAACATAGACTTTGTTCTCTTATTTTGTTGTAGTTAAGCAGGAGTTCTTTGTACACTTTGAAGAGGGCATCACCTTCTAAAGTACTTTTCTAATTGCTGTAAATATGTATTCTTAAACCTGGCTCATAATGATTCCAGTATTATATGAATAATTTGAATATTCCCTTTTGGAGGAAAGAGTGAGGGCATGACCCAGTGGAAAGGGTTAACCCCCCCGTACAGTTTAAGCACTTACTGTCTACCCTGTTGGCAGTGCCTATTCTTTCCTGAGGTGTAAAAGGGAAGTAATGTCAATTTAAACAGCAAGGTCACCAGCTGTTTAGGACAGCTATGGCTAAGCCATCCAGTGTGAATCTGCTTAGGAAGTTGGTGCTAGAAATAGAAATATGGTAGCCTTTCAGTGCTGAGCATGTTCTTCTCTAGATGTTCAAGACCACATTCTGCAAATGAAACTGGAGGGAATGCTAGTCCAAAACCAGGAAGATAATGAATGTCTAAAATCATGACCAAAGTGTTTTTCTCTCTCTGCTATTAATGTGGTTGAAGTTCATGTAGAGTTCCATGACATAGTTCAGTGGCAGAACTCATAGTGAGAACTGAAGTTTACTTTCTGACATCTCCAGTTAAAGGCATCTCAGATAGTAGATAGTGTATCTTAGAGTAGACAGTGGATCAGTGATTAGGTGTATAAGGCAGATGTACATGTTCATGTTCTTCACAAGCCATTTTTTGTTGTTGAATGAAGTAGCCAGATAGGTAGAATGTCAATGTGCCTTCATGAATTAGGTGACTGTTAGATGAAATATGTTAACAGATGTATATGTACAAACAGAGCCTAGATCCTCTGCTACATGAGAACAGCAGCACACAGAGAAGGAATTTTCCAGCCTTCCATCCTGCAGCCTGCCATGGCCCCTTGAATCCTGCTGTAGGAGGCAGAGTGGGTGGAACAGTGACGTGGGTGTGTGTGAAATGGAGGTCTTATTTGAGAGTGGGGAATTGGTGATTGCTCTTCTGATGGCAGAAGTGCCCTCTGGCAATGGAAAATGTAGCTAAGTTCCAAGTCAATAACTTATAAACTTTTTGATATATTTGTATTTTGGCTATCTTTGGTAAACAAAATGAACTGAAACCAGTGAACTGTGACTTTAAGAAATTGATGGTCTAAGTGTCTCCTTTTGCCTCTGTAGCCTCCTGTGTTATCTGAAAAGTTGCTTCTTAGGATCTGAGGGCCCTCAGAACCTGTGTGATGCAGTGGGATGGGTTGGGCATGAATTCTCACTGAGGAAAAGTTGATATTCAGGAAGTGATTTCCACGGATTCCTTTTCAAACTGCTTTCCTTATGGTGTATTCTGTTCTGTCCCAGAAGGTCCCCCAACCCTCAGGAACAGCTTTTGGGTTGTGTTTGTGGGGAGGAATGAAGAACGAGGAGATCCTGATGATATATCAATGGATCCACAACACTGAATGGTTTAGCTATTTTACACTATAGTTATGTAACTTTCCTCTAGCTATAAGAAATAAAGGACGGATGTCAATTCATATGAAACTCTTTAAGATTCTAAAATGTTGTTTTCAAAACTACAAGCTAGATATGGATTCACTGGCATAGAGGGAACAATGGCAGATAATTCACATTTTCTGGCCACTGAAATAGTCATCTTTGTCTTAGCTTTAATTGATGCCAGATGTGCAGAATTTTTGGACCAAATAAGACTTTTTTCACCAAAGAACATTTGAATAAAGGAATGTGCTTTTGTTAAGGGCTTGTTATTTCAGAAAGAGAATCATTTTCTTACAAAAGAAGCAACATATGTGGTGATGAATGTCCTAAAAGTAGTTTAAGTTCAGGAGTTTACATTCATAAGTTTACATCCCTGAAATTTCCCTTCCACCGTCTCTGTTTACTGACCACATTTTTATTCTAAATGGTATGTAAAAATTCTAGAGAATAGTTTCGCTCTACTGTGTGTACTTGTTAACCCGGGGTATTTTACTAATTTCTAGTTAGTAACTGATAGTTACTAATTTCCTGACAATTGTACCCAAAGTAACCAAAATATACATGAGCAAATGGACGAATCTGCTTTGCTGTACCAAGAAGCATTTTTCTTTTCTGTAGATATTTCTGTTCTTCAGAGAAGTTTGTATAATAAATGTAAACACTTTCTCAAATTCTGACCACCTCTGACCTAGATGGGCAAAGTTGTCGAGTTCTATATTATAGAAAACTCTGCCATTAATGTAAAGGTTTAGAACCACAGGCCTGGCTGTGTCCTGGCTTACATAAGGTAATGTTGCTGTGTTCTTTCTTTAGTTTTATGGTTTCTAGTTTGCTGTAGTGGTATATATTTTCAGTTCTGTCAAATGCAGTATGAGGCTCACTAGGGAATAGCTGGAAGCCTTTATGCAGTCAGTTCTCATGTGAAACCTGCAGACTTGCATTCTGTGACTAGAGACCAGCTGTTAGGTGCTAGTAACTGGACTGACAATGAGGGGAGAATCTTCCTTTGCAGAAGAGAATGCCAATATTAGTAGTGGGTTAATTCTTCCTCTGCCAATAAAGTTTATGGTTCTGATAGGACGTTCTAGAGAGAGAAGCAGATAGCTTTATAGCCCTTTCCAGTAATGTAAAGTATGATAGCTGGTTTCACAGTTTTAAATGAAGTTCACATTGGCCAAATATTGAAATGTATGGTGATAATTGAGAGTGTGCCATCCTAAACAGTGTCCAAGCCTTCTAAGCCCATTAGGATGTAACTTTGTATAGGGTGGCACTGTCAGTGTTGACAAAAGCTGCAGGCAAGTCCAACTTCATATTTTATGAGACTTCACAGTTCTACTTTTGTCAGAGTACTGAACTATCAAAAGGGATCTTGTATTTCATGGGCATCTGACCCATGTGGGCATCTGCCTTCAGGATAAGTGGGTCCTGCTTATCATTCCAAACTTGAGGCCTCAGAAAAATGATAGCATTCAAGAATGCTAAAACCTGTGTATTTATGTATCTAACTATAGGGAATTTCACATTACCGAGATTCTGCCAGATTGAAGCCATTACTGATTCGTCTTGAAGTAAACTGGTACAGGGCTGCCATTTCACACATGGCTTTCCCTGACCGGAAAAGAGCCGAATCAGAAGCCGTTTGGCAATTCAGGGTTTCGGTTTCGGCGTTGCGAATGGCAGCCGCCTCTCGGGACGCTCCCAGAGGTGGTTAGCCCACACGCAGTCGGGGGGGTCTTCGCATGTGCGAAAGACCCTAGTGAGCCTTAGGTAAAGGCTCCGAACCGGGGGCGCTTTGGGGAGTAGCCTCTTTGCCGGCAGATAGCCGGGAAATTGAGGCTTCCTCCCCGCCCCAATCGGCCCCGCTGCATCGTGCCCGTAATGGGACTTAGCAGCGCCACCGACTTCCAGGAGTGAAGACAACACCATGATTTAACATAAAAAGAAGAAGTGGCATCCAATCGTGAGTTGAAGATCTATTTTGAAGCATGAATTTGAGGCCCCCTGCAAGTGTTTAACCGTAAGGGAGGAGGGAGGAGTCCCTACCCCGTTCGAGAAGCAAGAACTAAAAAGGGAGCGTGAAGGGGGGCAGAAAGAAAAAACAGTGTTGGTGAAAGTACCGTCGGGGTTGTACGGAAGATTACAATCCTTTTAGCTTCCTGGGGGATGCGGCACGAACTTTGTAAAAGTAAACAATAAAACAAAATGTCGACAACGGGGAAAGTCCTGCAGAAACCGGAAGAGAAGAGAGGAGGGACTTCCGGTCCGGGTAGCCCCCCCCCCAGAGCTTGCTGTCAATCAACAAGAAAATGAGATACTGCGCCCTCTGCTGGAGCAAATGCAGAAAATCAACGAAACTTTGCTTAAAGTGGAAAGTGTCTTCATCAGTCGACAGGAACAAATATCGGAAACATCAAGGAAGATGGCGGAAATTGAACAGAAAACGAATTTGATTTTAAGTCTTCAGGGCGTAAAAGAAGAAGAGAAAGAAGATCTCGGATTTACCTTGACGAGTGTTTTGGCACCCCTAACTGGCAGTGAAGTGAAAGAATTAAAAGAAGAGGTGGACATGGCTCCCAAAGCCTATTCCGCTTTTATAAAAGGAAATACTCTGCCAGTAGAAGGGGAGGCTGAGCATAGCAGGCAATATATCAGAGATCCAATTTCATGTGAAGTGGCTATGGCGCCCTGGAAATTTGAAGGTCAGAAGTACAAGGAAAAAGAGAAAAGAAAGAAGATAGAATACATCCTCAAAACACAAAAACTTCTGAAGAGACACGCCAGCTGGGAGGAAGACGCAGCACTCAAAATTGAGACAAGCGGTGAAGAAGACAGCAGCCCAGGGGAAGGAGGCGATGGAACGGAAGGCATCCATGTTAAAAAGGACTCAATCCATAACTGGAAGAGATTTAAAAAGAAGACACCTTGAGGATTGTTCGTGTTGCATCTGGAAGGAGCTGTTTAATTACTAACCCCGATGGACTTTACTAACTGTATTAACAGAGTAATTTTGGACTTTGCAAAGTTTAAAAGAAGATCTTCTAACCATGATGGATGCTTAAAATGGTATTGATTACTAACTAAAAGTAACCCTTTTTAACAGAAAAAAACTTCACTCCATCTTTTTCTTTCTCCATCTGTCTACCCTACCCTTTTCTTATATAAAAAGAATAAAATTCTCTCCTCTTTAGGAGAGTTTTACTACAAAAAAAAAAAAAAAAGAAGCGGTTTGGCAATTGAGACTGCACTGCTTTGTTTTCCCGCCGTTTCCCGCCATGCCTTTTTTTAAAAAAATGTTCGCTTTAGAGCGCTATAGCGCTTTAGTGTTATAAAACAACACTCCAGGCATTCCAATGGCATTGCTATGCTATTGCGCTATAGCGCTATAGTGTTATAGCGCTCTAAAGCGAACATTAAAAAAAAAAAGAGCCGAAGATTGCCTGCGCGGGTGAAAAAAGGCAGGAAAAAAGCGTATCGGATCCAGGAGAAGAAACTGACGACTACTTGGAAGTGGTTGACAGGTAAAACGCTTCAGCCCCGTTTCCTGAATGGGACAGAAGCGATTCTGTGTGAAATTACAAATATATTCCGGTAGGGAACCGGTTCTAAAATGGTTCTGTCTGAAATGCCAGACCAGAAACCATTTGGGAACCGTTCCTCTTCCGGATTATATCATCTGTCTGAAATTCACATATGCCTTGCAGGGTTGTTGAACTCATTTGTTATGAGGGCCAGATCTGACATAAATGAGATCTTGTTGGGCCGGGCCATGTGTGTCATAAAATGTGATGCCCCGGGCCTGGAGGGAAAGCCCCCACACCCAGCCGCGCCCCCCCATTGCACTCACCTGCCAAAGAGCCGAGTAGCAGGGGTGGCCCGGCGCATGCTGGCCTGGAAGGGGAGAGGCCTTGCTGGCCGACCGAGAAGAACTCCCCCCCAGCAGCAGAGGGAGGGAAGGCAGCAGCGTGGTGGGCGCGGCCCCAGAGCCCTGGCCCAACAACAGCAGGCAGCTCAAGCAACCTTGGTTCAGGAGTTACAATGTGCTGTACTCACCCGCCCGATGGGAGGTGCCGCTAGCGGGGGTGGCGGGCTTCCACGAGGGCCCTGGCCCCCCCTTACCAAGTTAGGGCCAGAAGATGAAATTGAGGCATATCTAGAAGCATTCGAACAAGTGGCGGAAGCTGCGCAGTGGCCCCGAGATCAATGGGCCCATATCCTAGGCCCATACCTCACTGGGGAGGCCCAGGCCATGGTGAAGGCACTGGAACGGAGCGAGGCCACAGACTACACGAAAGTGAAAGCCGCCCTTCTTGACCGCCTAGATGTCACCCCAGAGATGTACCGCCAGTGGTTCCGGGCCCTCCAGATCCAGCCCGCCCGCAAGCGGTAATTGCCGCCTTAAAAGATGCCGCGACCCGATGGCTCCAACCCACCTCCGATGACGGCCGAAGGGTGGTGGAGCTTGTGGTAATCGAGCAACTGCTACAAATTTTACCAGCTCGCTCACGCCACTGGCTCGCCTGCTGGAAACCGGATAAGCTCAGCGAGGCCCAGCAGTTATGGGAAAACTTCCAAGCTGCCGAAGGCCGCGAGGCTGGGGTGAAAGTTGAGAACGCCCCCCGACAGGGGCGGGGCGGGCCACTGTCAGTGAAACCGCCATCTCACTCCTTCCCCACACAGAGCAGAGAAGACGGAGGACAGCTGAGGTGGGCGCGCCCCAAATTCTCCCGAGGAGGGGCCAGCAGCAACAGCCACCTACCCCCGTGGCTGCTGCCACCACCGGCCAGTCGCCCTCCTGTAGGGTGAGGCGAGGTGGGGGGGCACTGCGTCAGCTACGGGAGGCTGAGCCCCCGGGGGCCCAGGGCCCTGCTACACGTGTGGCCAGTGGGGGCACGTCCGGAGAGATTGCCCCCTGATGGAATGTGACCTGGGGCACGAGGTTGCCATGCAGACTTCCACTGTGGGCCGACGCCCACCCGCCTGGCTCCTTCCCGTGGTGTTGGGCCATCAGGAGCTTATGGCACTTGTCGACAGTGGGAGTTCACTGTCTCTAGTGCGCTCACATCTGTTACCGCCAGGGCTGCCAGTTGTGTGCACAGCCACCGTGGTCTGCTTCCATGGCCATGAAGAGCGGTGTCCGATGATTGTGGCCCCCGTGACATATCTGGGTAGGCAGTGGGAAGTCCCACTGGCCCGTGTGGCGTGGCTGCCCTTTCCCCTCCTGTTGGGAAGAGATGCCCCTCGTTTTTGCGACGTTCTGGCGGCGGCGTGGCCCCCTGACTACAACCCAGGGACGGAGGAAGCGCCCAGGGAAGAGGTGGTGGCCCCGGCAACTGAGAGGGAGAACCCCTCCAGGTTGGACGAGGACCTAGGGGCTACCTACAATGGATGGGCTTGAGACCCGGTGTTTGTCCAGAGTCAGAAACAAGACGAAGCACTGGAACCCCTGAGACTACGCGCAGCAGTACGTGACGGACAGGTAATGGTTCCCCGGTTAGGCCTGCGGCTTCCCCGGATCTTTCAGGAGGGTGGAGTGTGGTATTGAGAGGTGCGTGGGAGGTTAGGGCCCTACAGCCAGCTGCTAGTGCCTCACGCCTATCTACCCACGGTCCTGCGGGCAGCGCATGACCACCCCTGGGCTGGCCACCAAGGGGTGAAGAGCACTTTGGCCCAGGTACTGGCCCGGTTTTTCTGGCCCGCCGTGGCACACAATGTAAAGGCCTACTGTCAGTCCTGCGAGGTCTGCCAGCAGGTGACGGCTCGGGCCGAACCCCGAGCCCCCTTGTTGCCACTGCTGATCCAAGGAACACCCTTTAAACGCGTAGCCATGAAATTTGTGGGTCCTCTGCCATGCACACCCCATGGGGCCCGCTACCTGCTGGTGCTTGTGGACTACGCCACGCGCTTCCCAGAAGCCATACTGCTCCCGAGTTTGAAGAGCACCGGCGTGGCGCGGGCCCTCATGAGGTACTTTGCCTTGGAAGATCCTGATGGACCGGGGGTCCCCCTTGACCACGCAGCTTATGAAGCAGGTCTGCCAGACCCTCCAGATCCGACAGCTCTTCACAGCAGTCCACTACCCCCAGACCGATGGGCTGGTGGAATGCCTGAACCAGATGGTGAAACGCATGCTGCGGAAGACGGCCTACGAATGCCCCACCACCTGGGACCTCTACGTTGACCCCATCCTGTTTGCCTTGCGGGAAACACCGCAGGCCTCGACTGGGTTCTCACCCTTCGAACTCCTTTACAGTCGGCAGCCATGGGGAATCCTGGACGCCATGGAGGGGCAGCGCCCCGAAGAGGTGGAGGTCGACGAGCAGGAGCTGGGCGAGTATGTCTGGAAGCTGTGAAAACGCCTGGAGGCTGTCCGCCAAGTGGCCGTGAGCAACTTACAACAAGCGCAAGAGGCCCAAAAGCGACGGTACGATATGGGGACCTGACTATGCTTGTTCAAGGTAGGGGACTGGGTACTGGTGTCCCGGGCAATCATGAACCCAGGTCATGGTGACCCTTGGTAGGGCCCATTTTTCGTGGCGTGAGTGCTAGGCCCCCTCATTTCCCTAGCTACGGGCCCCGACAGTGGAAGACCGTTCATGTGAATAACCTCAAAGAATGGCGAGAACGAGAGTTCAATCCTGACACCACTCACCTGGCTGCAGTTCCAGGAGAACTCCCGGAAGGCATATCGCCCTGGCTCGACCCGCGAGGCGGAACTCCTGAGCCGGTGCTGGACGATGCACTGTTGGAGGCGCAGAGACAGGACCTCTGAAAGGTGTTATGTGACTGTCCCTGGGTATTCTCCGTCCTGCCAGGGTGTACTCCTTTGGCTACCCACCACATCCCCACCGTGCTGGGCCAGGTGGCCAGGGTGTCATGGTGACCCATACCGCCAAAGTTACAGGACATCATCCGGCGCAAGGTGGCAATGATGTTACAGTTGGATGTCATCGAGCCGTCCCAGAGCCCTTGGCGCAGCCCGGTCGTACTAGTGCCCAAGCCAGACAACAGCGTCCGGTTTTGCGTCGATTACAGAGAAGGAAACAAACCGGCTCAATTTGACACATATCCCATGCCCCGGGCAGATCTTCTCATTGACTAGCTCGGCACTGCCAGATATCTCTCAGCATTAGACCTTACAAAAGGGTACTGGCAAGTGCTGATTCACCCCCTGGATTGGGAAAAGACGGCCTTCGCTACCCCGGATGGCCTGTTCCACTTCAAGTGGATGCCCTTTGGCCTCCACGGGGCCGCCGCGACATTCCAGCGACTAGTTGACCGTGCCCTGGAGACTTGCTGGGGATTTGCACAGGCGTACCTGGATGACATCATCATGTGCAGTACATCTCTGATGCGTCTTGCGGGCATTACGCGACGCCGGTTTGACGGCTAACCCCAGCAAGAGCTGGCTGGGTTTTCAAGACCTCAAGTATTTGGGATATCAGGTAGGCCATGGAATCATACAGCCATTGCTCGATAAGGTAGTTACCTTGGAGGGCCAACCCCGCCCTCGCACAAAACGACAGCTGCGGCAGTTCCTGGAATTCATGGCGTATTACAGCAGTTTTATCCCTGGCTTCGCTTCTCTGGCTAGCCTACTCACCGACTGTCTACAAAAGGCTCGCCCGAACCAGCTGGTCTGGGGCCCGGTGGAGGAAGGGGCCTTCAAAGCCTTACGGACATGCCTATCTCAAGGACCCATGCTCAGAAACCCCAACTTTGCGAAGCCCTTCGTGCTGTATACAGACGCATTGGAGACGGGGCTGGGGGCCATGCTGGCGGAAGAAGATGGTGGCACGGAACATCCTATCCTCTTCATTAGCCGGAAGCTAAAACTGGCAGAGCACAATTATGCCACCGTGGAGAAAGAGGCACTAGCAGTGAAGTGGGCGGTGGGGGCACTCCAATATCACCTGGCGAATAACCCTTTCCAGTTAGTCATCAACCATACCCCCTGTTGTGGCTGGCACGTCTGAAAGATTCCAATCCTCGGCATGGTATTTATTCTTATTACCCTTTTTTTCAGTGCGGCATCAAGTAGGACGAGACCACCACGTGGTGGACTACCTGTCCAGGCTCTTCGAAAGTGACCCGATGGCTGTGGAAGCAAGGGGGGGGTGTCCCGGTTCCCCGAGCCTGGAGGGGAAGCCCCCACACCTAGACATGCCCCCCCGTCGCACTCACCTGCCAAAGAGCCGAGTAGTGGGGGTGGCCCGGCGCACGCCAGTCTGGAAGGGGAGAGGCCTCACCGGCCCACCAAGAAGAACCCCTCCCCAGCAGCAGAGTGAGGGAAGGCAGCAGCGGGGCGGGCGCAGCCCCAGAGCCGAGTGATGCGAATGGCACTGGGAGGAAACGTCGAAGCCGCGGAGGCCCTGGGCACCGGCGGTGCGGCCTCCCAGTCAACAAGACCGCTGCCAGCCCAACGACAGCCACTCCCTCAGAGGAATGAGGGCGTCCAGAGCTATCAAGGGGGGGCAGGGCCTGGGAAGGTGGGAGGCAGCAGGGAAGAAGGGCGGTGCTGGGAGTGAGGCTGGGAGAATAAGAGAGAAATGACAGAGGGGCCGGGGAAGAAAGACGCGGCCGCTGAGGAGGCACACGAGAGAGACGGCATCCCAGTGAGCAGCCTCCCAGGACCGAAGGCAGAGGGACTCCTGGGGTGGCGCTAACCCCAGGCCCTGCCATTCTGAGGCCTCTATGCCAAGCCCCACTTAGCACCAGCCCCACCCCCAGGGCCGACATCTCACATATGGACTCTCCTGGCCACGGCTACAGGCGGGGCTCCGCCGGGACCGCGGCAGGGACGTGACAGCCAGGTAGTGGAGATATAAACTTTATAAAGGACACAGACAAACATAATTAAAGATTTTTAAAGCTTTAAATACAACATACTTAAAACACTAGCACTCTTGCAATATTTTGTCTGTTTAACAGTCTTTGATAACTGACACCTCTGCTCTGAATTATTGCGTCAAAATGTCTGTGCTGAAGCAATCTTATGCTGTTTAGGTGTGTATCTGTAAGCTGCAAACCTACTTTTGATTAATGACATTCATTACAGAAATCTCATGCTCAATGTTCCTAGCCTAGGATCCAGGGGAACACATAAAATGGCTGAGCATTTCAACCTTTTATACATAAGTTGCTTCATGTGCTGGTCAAGAACATGAGAAGGCATCCTAACCCAGACTGAAGGCCATGTGTTTGTCTACAACTCTTCCCCAGAGAAATAACTACAACTTCCTACAAAGGAAATGTGCTGGATGAACTTGGTCTGGACATACACTTTCAGCCTAATCCACCTCACTGGCTTGTTGTTATTCCTCCCCTGAAATGGTTCACATTGCTTTCTTACTGAGAAAGACTGGATCATGAGGGCATGAATACAGTGAAAAGGGGGAGGGAACCCAGTTGCACCAGGAGAGCCCTGGCATAAGGAGTCCAGCAAAACACACACACACACACACACACTGTAGCAAGGCACACAAAAGCTCATACCTTGAACAAAACTTTGTTGGTCTTAAAAGTGCTTGGTATTTCTCCCATTCAATTGAGGCAGCCCAGCAAAGCAAGCTCTCCCTTGTTCCCTCCCTCCTGTTAGGGAGGAGCCTCAGCCATTGGAAGGAAAGAAAGGCTTTCCTTTGTCTCCTGCAGTCTGGCCAGGAAGCAAACTCTGGCTGTTCTCTCCCTCCCTTTGGGAGGAGGAGGGGGAGGAGCCTCAGCCAGTTCTTTACCAGACTCACTCAATTGCACAGGAGAGGCTTGCCTATCTATCTCTCCTGTGTTATTGAGAGAGACTGGTAAAGGAAACTGTGACATGGCAGCAGCAAGAGAACTGGAAAAGGAAGTCGGAAACAGCCAAAGCCTTGGTCAGATTGGTGCCCTCTGGGGGTCTGATCTGGCCCATGGGTCACATGTTTGACACCCTTGCATTATAAGTTACTTCACTCCTAAGGGGAAAAGTAAAGCATTCCACTTGGGAACATTGTTGTGGCTACCCTCTACCTTCACTGAGATGGAAAGACACTGAGGGGACACAGTGTAATTACAATTTGATATTTGATATTAATAACAATTATGGCAGCAAGGTTTTTTTGTTGTTAAAGCATCATTTCTCAAACTGGGAACCAGGGACAACTGGGAGGCCATGAATCCTTTATAACGACAGGGGGTAAACAGAGCCCTCTAAGCTTTCTATGAGTGGAGGCAGAGGGATGCTTTTTCTAGGGAAGGGAACAGAATTGGCTTCCTTCTCTTTTTCAGAGGGCAAGAGCTCATAGAACTGCCAATCTGTGCAGCTGCCTAAGTTCCAGATCACCTCAGAGCACAGGTCAGAACATTCACTGATTAGTTGCCTAGGAACTCATCTGCAGGAGCGTTGAATGACTGATCAGCATCAAAGAAGTACAGTCATTTAGTTACTTTGGGTATAAAATAGCCACTCTGTTTTCCAGTGCAGAAGGTTTAATCATAGAAATGGAAATTATAAGCAGTTATGATAAAGCAGTTTCTTAATCTTTCTGGTACAGAGCCGTATCCAGCTAAGGGGTAAGAATGATTAGAACTTGGGTCATGGCCTTCTGAGTTGTGGCTCTATAGAATCAACTACCCTCTCAGACCTGACTTCCGTTCCATATACAAGTGACAAAAAATCCTTATCTTAAACTTGCTTTTAAAGTCTAGCTGAAGTGGATCTTGCTGGATTGGTTTGAAGACACTGGAGAAAAGAGACTTCTGTAGGGCACATTTGGCTTTCCACAAACTTTGAAAGAGGCCTGTCTGGTGCGTGATGGACACTGGGAAGGGCATTGGAATCTACAGAAAATTGTAAGTCAAAATGGAGGTCCCTAGGTTGCTGAACTGCTGGGCTGTAGTGTTAAACTTGGACCGTGAAGACCTGAGTTCAAATTCAGCAACTATAGGCCAGCAGCTCTACTTAAACTACATCACAGAGCTGTTAAGAAGAGAACTATATATGACCGCCTGAAATTTTTGGAGGAGGGCCAGGATAAAATGTATATGTAAAAGAGGAAGAAGTATGTGGGTATACAAATTGTGAGAGGTTGATTAGGATTGATTTTTTTTAATGAGCTGTTGAAGTGTTTCTGTTGTCGCTTTCCTTGCCTTTTAGATCCAAAGTGGATTGTAGTATAAGGCTATCAGGTTACCTAGAATGGTAATCAAGCTGGTAAGGATTCCTTACCAGATGAGTTTTGGAGTTCACCAGGTCACAATATCAATGTCTTCCTCAGTGACGCTGAGGAAATACTCTAGGTGGTAGTTGCCATGTTTAAGATAAAATGTGATTGTTGTGGGTATTTTCTTCCAAGAAATGCTGTTTGGCTAGCTTTCTATTTAACAGTTTAAAATTTGCGATTGCATGGGTCAGAATACCTTTTGAACATCTGTCTCAGTGTACCTTAGTCTGCTTATTTGCAAACTCCAGCATCTGTCATCAACACACTTATTTGTAAGAGGAAGTTTAAAACACCATCTGATATCAGGAGACCTACAGTCTGTCTTCTGCTAACTGGAATGTTTGCTGTTCAGAGCAAAACAAGTAAACCCCTGTAAGATTACCACAGATGGCTTTTTAAATACCGTTTCAGTTCAATTTTGAAAGTGGTTTGCCATGTTACATGGTAGACTGCTGTTCACGAATCACAAATCCTGTTGATTACTGCTCCTTAGCACTAGTCAGTCTTTGGATTTTGGCTCCTTTTTCTGAAATAATGCCATAGCCAATCTATAAACACTTGTATTAATTTTATATAGCATTTATAATCAAATAGGAACTACTGACTTTGGGGAAATCCTAGTATCATTGGTCTTTAATTTTTCTTTCACAGATATATGATGTTGATCGATGGCAAAGATGAAGTATATATGATTGACAGAGATAACTCAGTATTTCATGTATCTAATCTGGAGTTTCCATTTCGTAAAGATCTGCGTGTACATTTAGAGAACACTCTGTTGGATGGGGTAAGAAACTTTGTATGTACTCTGTGTTGGCTTTTTATTTCAGGAGTTATCAGACTGTGTGATAAATGATTCAAAGGGATGCCTATTCATTTATTTAGTCAGAACTATTTTTATGGGATCAGGAAGAACTGTATTGGTTGCCAATGGTGACATCCCCTCCCTGCCCCAGTGACTACCACGTTTAAATTGCTTTGCAGCTGTTTGAGAGAGAATACATGTGAATTAAACAAGACCTGGCCTGCAGAAGAATTGTGGAAGGGTCTCTTCTCTCTCTGTGTACCAGGTTTCAGAGGAGGACAGACAGAACATCACATCCCTTTGTCTCTTCCTCATTCCTCAGCATCAGAGGACTTGGGGTGGACACACATTCCCATTATAGAAATGGGTGTGTCTCCTTATGCCTAGGTGACTGTACAAGCCACTCTTACCCACCTGTGTTCTTCTCCTCCCAGGACATGTCCTCTTCATCTCCATTTCAGCCATCTGCCACCATCTCCTTTCTTGCCTCTGCCTTAATTCTTCGGATGCAGCAGTGGCCACCCCCACCTCCAGGGTCCTTTCTTCTTTCTCTGCTGGATCTTTTCACTGATGAAGCTGCCTCTTTTTCTCTCCAGGCAGTTATGTGTTGTGTTGTTGTTTTACAGGCATTGCTAGGCAAACCCCAGAATGGTAGCTGAGATTTCATGGCATAGTGATACACACTTGGGAGGGCTCTTAACTCTCCTAGCACATTTAAAACACTTTTTGGGTTTTCTTACAAACCTGGACATTTCTCCAGATTAGTAGAAAAATTATGTACATGGCTCCATTGTATAGATTGTCACTCAGGAATTAGATATAAAGATATCATAGTTGGGATTTTGAAGTTGTTCTAAGACATGTTTAAGGCCATTAACATGTCACATCTTAAGTATCACAGATCAGATTGGTGGTTAAGAGTCATTGTTTGCCTTCTTAAATCCATACTAAAATTCATCGCTTGCAATTTATTGCTTAGGTGCAGTTACATTTAAGATGATGGCTATTGGGGTTTCTCACCCAGTCTATTGATGCAGCTGTCATTCCAGCAGATGGTAGATATTTCTTCTTGCAGATCTGATGGTTCACCCTTCTCTAGGTTGTTTCTTTGGTTTTTTTCCTTTTGAGAATAAAGTGCAAACATAGAGACAGAGGAGCTAAAAGGAAAAAAAATGTTTGACACCCATGTGAAAAGCAATCAAAGATCATAATAGGCACTGCAAAAAAGTCAATGGCAACCATAAACTGAAGATCATTTTTTCCCCTAGTTATTCCTCATCTTTTCTAGCCTGAATAGGGATTTCAAATACAGTAAATATAAAACAAATATATTCATATTAGAATAATTTCAGAATTCACATTCATTAGACTTATTAAAGGATGCCCTTTTTACTTTGCAAATAAAAGTATTAGTTAATGGTTGTGAATATTGTAGCAGCCATTCAGAACTCCACACTGCAAGTTCAGCAGAATATCCAATGGAAAATCTACCCATTTTTAGTTTCCATGGCAACTCAACAGTGATCTAACAACCTCGCAAAGATGCATTTTTGTTGTTCTCAAATATTACCCCAGAGCTCAATAATACTTGCTCATAGATTTCATGCTAGTGAAAATAACAATGAGGAACCTATTACCTTGACTTGAATGTGACAGGATATGTTGAATTTCTGTCTACACCTTTGCCTCTGGGTAATAGTGTCCTTGGTATGATCCTTGCAGGTTCTCATCCAGAGAGATTATTTTTTCCTACTCTGTCTCTTTCTGTGACGAGTTAGCCTACCTGACATCTCATGAAAAATACAGAACAATTTAAAATTTCAGAAAATAAATCGAAAGAATTGCTAAAGCTTTAAAAAATTGTACAGACCCTTGTTCTAATGAAAGAAGTTTATTATTCAGCGGTGAAAATTTTTTATGCATCACACTGAATTCTAGGAGCCACTATCCACAAAAGGTTATTTGCGAAGGCATTATTTCAGTGATGAGCCAGACTGTCACTAGATTTTATTTGTGTGTGTGTGTGTAAAAGTGTATTTCCACACTCCAGGAAAAATGCCCATGCTGCTTGGAAAGTATCCATCTGACCTGTACAGTAGTACTCCTTTGGAACAATTTGGAGCTGTGTTTCTATCTTCTCTTTGATCAGATTGAAACATTAAATGTATTCTTGTTTTACTTAGGTTTGCTAACTTGTATGCTCATAGTTGCCTCTTATACTTATTTAGCAGAGTTTAGGCTAATAAAACCTCTTTCATTGCAAGGGTGCCATTAACAAGGAGAAGTCTTGGGACTCCAAGGATCCAATGTTCATAAATTCTAAGAGTCATGCACTAATCATACTTACTGATCCATAGTGCATGCACAGTACTACATTTTATTTATCTTTCAGTCTCTTCCCCTCTATACAGACCTTCACAGTTGCCCAACTGGTTTTGGCTTTTAGACCAATTTCACTAAAAATGAAGCAACTCTGAAAAACTGAAAAAATCCTCATTGTAAAATAGTGTTTTGACATCCAAAGGTATTTGATGTAATATTATCAAGTTGGTGCAGAAATATGAAGATGTTTCTTTGCTTTTTTAAGGAAATGATCATCGACAAGGTGAATGGGCAGGTTGTTCCTCGGTATTTGATTTATGACATAATTAAGTTCAATGTAAGTAGATTTTATTTTTTTATATGCTAAGAAATATCTGGCTGGTAGGGCGGAGCTGTGGTTCAGTAGTGGAGCTAATACTTTGTATACGGAAAGTCCATGTCCAATCCTTGACCTCTCCAGTTAAATGATCACAAGTGATGGGAAAGACCCCTTTCTACCAGAGCCCTTATAGAGAACAGAATGTATTGACATCATATATATCCATCTGGGTGTTTTTGTTCTCACACTTTTCATGTGTCTCTGAAACATGTTATGGTCTGCAGTGGGCCAGTCCAGAAAAAGTCTCATTTTCTTTTTCTCTCCTATTCTGCAGCCTGGATGGCTGTGGGTATAGTTCAGAACAAGGTTGCCAGCCCCAAGGTCCTGGTGGGGGTTCCCCCAGTTTTCAAGGCTTTTGCCCACTGCTGGCCAGCTTGCTGGTGGGGGAAGCCCTGCCCCCAAACTCTATGGTTTGCAGCCAGTTTTACTGTAGAGTTTTGCTCTCAAACCAGAATGTTGCTGTGTGGCATCCCCAATGTGATGACATCACTTACAGGAGATGTCATTGTATCGGGGATGTCCTGGAACCCCCTCCCAGTCCCCCTGCCAGTGCGATGAGGGAAGCTGGCAACCCAGGTCCAGGAGGGAGGGACTGAGTGCTGTTTATCAGGCAGGCTGATGGAAGGTGCCTTAACCCTCTGTGTCAGAATTAAGCCTTTTACTTATTTGCAAGATTAAAAGATTATTAAAAGAGCCTGAACTGGCCAAATAAAAGTAGTAAGTTTGGAGTTTGGTTCTTATTTTCCTAGTGAAAGGCAAACATTCTCTTCTTATAACGGTGTCACTAAGAAAATTTAGTTTCTGATAATTAGGAAAAAAATGAAAATGATGTAAACAATTTCTCAGCATCCTGGAAAATAAATAAAAGCCATTTATTTTTATTTTCTTGACAAAACCAATGTCTTCTCTCTATCTGAGCTAGTGAGAAACTGAATTTGCATTTTCTGTTCCTTCCCAATAAACTATATTAAGAGTTTTCATAAGAACATGATTACAGAAAGTTGATGTTAAAAAAGGTTGGTGGTTTTAATGCTTGCTGTAGAAAGATTTGTAGTAAGATCATAGATATTGGCAGTACTGTAGACACTTAGTTCCCCTTTCCCCCCCATTGTCTTCTGAACAGCTAAAGAATAATGAGCTTTGCATTTAACACAAACCTTACAGGTGTATAATAATTTGTGTTAAAAATTTGATAACCACATTAAATACCACTGAGCTGAACAATGCTAGTAATTCTTCTGTTTTTTGCCTGGGGTAAATCAGTATTTTGAAATCCATTTCAGCTGCCTGCAGTCAGTATTGGAGCAAAGCTGCATTAAGGTGTTGGTGGACTCTTGCCAAAGTATAAACTACTGGGCTCTGTTACTTTGTTTTTAAGAAAATATCCAATTTGATATTTATAACTGATAAATCGAAAATAAAAAGGAAAGATATATGTATATATCCCCTCCCTCTGAGCATTCATTCTTTCCTCTTGCAAGAATTTTATCCTTTTTGCATTTTTTTTTTTACTATTTCATATTCATGATTTGAATCTATGGCTTTCTTTTCCTAGTTTAAAGTTCTACGGCTATTGCATTCTTGTATGTACTCTATCTGGCAGCCCTCATTATATCATGTTTGGTTTTTTCCCCCTCATTCATTGCTTCCTCTCCCTTGATCTGGCTCCATTCACTTCTCCCTGCCTCCTTTTCTTCTCTTCCAGCACAGAGCAAGCTGTTGAGGCAATGGTAGTAGAGTTACTTCTCTGGCTAGGGGAAGATGCTGTACTCTCTGCCAATGCCAGTCTTAGTTATTAGGCAGGAGCAGGCACAGGAACAAACATCAGCTACCACCATGTGAGGAGTTAATGGCTGGTGCTGGCTGGTATGGGTTAGCTGTTGGTGGCACTGGCTGTATGGTATGATGCTCCTAATGGGTGAGGTGAAGGTGTTGTGTGAGGAACTTTACCTTCTGCTCTGCCCAGTTCCAAGCATGCCTGCCACCTATAGAGCAGGCATGCATCACTTTCTCTATTCCACTCACTGTTGACATCACAGAAGAGAGCTACACAGCAATTTTACTGGCAAAGCTGAGCCTGTGAAGAATGGGAGCCGGAAGAGAAGTGGTCATGTGACTCTCCATTTTCCACTGAGAATGAACAGCAGTATTTTCCATCTGTGGCATTGCTCATTTGAACACATTCCTGAGTTGTTTGTTTCTTCACCGAAAAGGAGATGTTTGCGTTTTGCTAAGATACTTAAAACAAAGTGGAATTTTCTAGGAGCTTGATTGCTAATGGCTTTTTAAGGAACAAAGGAAGACCCGTGTTGACAGGGTGAACTTCAGTAATTGGGGAA
The DNA here is from genome assembly GCA_029375565.1 of Gekko gecko. Classification (NCBI taxonomy): domain Eukaryota; kingdom Metazoa; phylum Chordata; class Lepidosauria; order Squamata; family Gekkonidae; genus Gekko; species Gekko gecko. Next base: position 219,993,636 of record JAPDNY010000001.1, read on the forward strand.
CTGTATTAGCCCAGAGTGTAGCTAGGAACACTTGGAGTCAAAACACATTAGGCTGCTTTGAGTCCAGTGGGAAGTCATAAGGGGAATTTACTGAAGAAGCATTGTACTTCTAGTTCAAGGGCAGTCCCAAACAATGTGTTATCAGCAAGAGCAGAAGCAAGGCTTTATCTGAAAGAGACCACAACAGTAGCCAAGTGCAAAGATTAAAAAAAACCATCGACTGTCTTTATGCTAATTATAGAAGTGTAATTACAAAAACAGTTGAGCTAATGTATTTGACTTGGCAAGGAAAACAGTTTTATCAAAATTATGTAGTACTGAGCAACTCAAATCATTGGGTCATAATGATTACCTACAGAGAGCCTGGTGATCTTCTTCGTGGTTTCTGTGCATCACACCCATGGGATTATGTGCCTGTGCTGTTCTGCATCGGTGGTATACAAAGCTCATAATGGGATTCTCGCGCCTCCATCCCAGGCATGTTCGGGAACCCCACTGGGCATGCCCACGGGGCTGGGGTGCGGACATCCCGTGAGTTTTCTTCTGACTGCCACGCTGTTAACAGCTTGTTTCTGCCGGTCGGTGAAGAAGTATTGTTTCTCTCATGAGGGATTTTGTTTATTAGTTTTCTTCCCCCCCCCTTCTTTCTACTAAAAAGACTTAAAAAGAAAAAGGGATTACTGCCTCTGGTAGCTCCCCCCAAGGTAATTTTTTATTCGCCTCACCCAAGGGATTTTTTCTTTTTGTGCCGTTGTGTTGTTTTATGGCCAAAAAGTGGGGGTGTTTTAAAGTTGTGTCGGCTGTGGCAGCAAACTCGCCCTCAGCGACAGCCATACATTCTGTATTTTCTACCTTGGAGAAACCCATTGTGCAGAGACTTGCCACCGTTGCTCAAAGTTTTCCATCCAGACCCGCAAATAGAGGGCCACGAGGCTTCGAGTGGCACTTTGGGAGTCCACATTGGCTCCTTTGTCTCAGGGGAACATGGTTGTTCAGACCCCTTCAGACTCTCAATCGCCGGCGCTTCCGTCGACATCAGAAGACACTGTGACACCGATCCCACCTCTCCGTCCTAAATCGGCATCGGACGTGGGAACGTCTCCTTCTAAATGTTTGGCGCCGAATGAGGCTTCCTCCACCTCTATGCCAGCTAAGAAGAAGAGGGATAAGCACGAGAAAGAGAAATCTTCTCTTAAAAAACCCGCATATAAGTCTCACACTCAGAGCGGTGTTGGCGTGCAAAAGGGCTCTGCATTGCCCCCTTCTCAGCAGGTGCAACCCAATATTGATGACCCTCCTGCACCGGAGCTGCCTGTGATGCAACAATTACCTCTAATTGAATTATTGGACTTGCCCATTTGGCAGCTGAACCCCCCAGTATTGGAGGTCTTCTTGGACGCTGGACCCATCTCAATCTCACTGTCGGAGGTCATCCCACACAGATCTTGTAGAGATCATTCTTCATTGGCTTCTTCTTGGGCAAGCAATTAATCTAGACCGGCCTCTCGGTATCCTTGGTCTAGATCCCCTAGGCATGGGGAGCTTCGATATCGGAGGAGTGCCCTGAGTACCGTCATTCCAGACCCAGGCTCTCCTATTTGCCTAGAGGGGAGTTGAGACAGCACTCCCTGACCTACTTTGATCCACCTGTGCTGCCTTTGGCAGCACATGCCTTATTGGTTCAGGTCCTATCCAATGTCGACATCATTGCCATGGCTGACACCTAGGCCACTGTCAGACTGGGACCGTGGATCACATTGTTCACGTTCTCCCCAATACAAATCCAAATCTTCCGTGTCTTGTCTCCAAATCTCCAGAAGAACCTCATCGCCCACCCTTGCTTCTCTGTCCCACCCCTGCTTTACCATCGCAAACTGCTCCAATATCGGATACTCCTACGCAAATGGCTGATGTACCCTTGTTACTGGCACCAGGGTCGCCTTCAAGATCTTCCGACTCCGATTCTGGCACTGATGATTCGGAAAGACCCAGTTCACCTGAGGACCCTTCCCCAAGCCTATGGTGTCTGACAACCTTCCAATTTCTCCTTCAGAAGACCTTTTTTCATACAGAGATTTAGTCAAGAGGATGGCACATTCCCTGGGACTGTCAATTGTCCAACCCCAACCCTCGGTATTGGATGCTGTCTTCGATGTTGTACAACTCAATACCTCCACGTCAGTTGCCCTCCCAATGTCGACCGTCCTCCTCCAGGCAGCAAGGGCACCATGGGATAAACCATCCTCTGCCCCAGTGTCTTCCAGGCACCTGGATCATATATATAAGGTCGAAGAGACAGAGGCTGAATTCCTCCATGTCCATCCTAAACCCAATTCCATGTTCGTGTCTCCTTCTTGAAGAGTAAACGTACCCTTGCTACAACTTCTGATAAGGAGAGCAAGAAGTTGGATTCATTCGGCCAATGTTTTTATTCAGCGGGAGCACTGGGAATTAACATAGATAAAAACATCAAAGCATCTAGGTCGTTGGGGGTTTCTGCCCCTTCTAAGCCTTTTAGACCTCGCTCTTGGTCATGTTACAGCTCCAGGCACCAGTATACTAAACTGTCGCCAGAAGGAGGCTATAGGCCACATCGATCCCCGTCTGGGAATAGACAGCAATATGAAGCCAGGCATACAACAAGTCAGACCGAAACAACCCAAACAAGGCCTTTGACTTCCCACCGTCTGCTTCTTCCGACCCTACCCGCCTCCATCCCTGTCTACATGCCTGGACCACCATTACGTCGGACCAGTTGGTCCTTCCCATCTTGACCAGTGGCTATACCATCGAATTTCTGGAGCTCCCACCTCTTCCTGTAGTTGTTACCACCACCCCCGTCGTCATTCCTCCTCGAAGAAGTATTCACACTTCTATCGAAAGGTGCCATAGAACCTGTGCCTCTAGACCACCAGGGCCTCGTTTTTTATTCCCGGTACTTTGTAGTACCCAAAAGGCACGGCGGGCAGAGGCCGATCTTAGACCTTCGCGGCCTCAACAGCTATATACAATACCAGAAATTCAAGATGACATTTCTACAGGTCATTCTACCTCTCCTATCCAAGGGTTGCTGGATGGCCACTCTCGACCTTGAAGATGCCTATTTCCATTTAACCATCCACCCCTCCCATCGACAATATTTCTGCTTTGTGATAGGAGGCAGTCACTACCAATACAGGAGTCTACCGTTTGGCCTCAGCAATATTGACCAACAATATGGCAGCCCTCAGTTATATCAACAGATAGGGAGGGACGGTCTCCCACAGTCTCTGTTACCTGGCTCTGGACCTTTCAGCCTGGTGCATACCTCTGCAAATTTTCCCCATTGCCTCACACATTGCTAGCAGTGCCAATGTGCATGCAGATTTGCTCAGCAGGGGTCTCTCTCAGTGCCACGACTGGGAGCGGAACTGGACCTACCTACGTCCCATATTCAAAAAGTGGGGTATGTCTCACATAGACGTGTTTGCCACCGAGGCAATGCAAAGTGCAGCCTGTTCTGCTGTAGTGGGGGACGAGATCCCAAGGCCTTGGGAGACGGGCTCATTTACCCTTGGGACAACAGCTTCCTTTACATGTTCCCTCCTCTGCTGTTTTTGCTAAAGATGGTCCAAAAGCTCATGAGGGTTTGCACGAGGTGCATTCTGATCGCTCCCTGGTGGCTGAGCATCACCCATTCCTTAAGCCATGCCAACACTCCCGCTGTATAATATAATATCCAATTTGGCAAAGCCAGGCCTCCTCTTTCTTTTGAATCTTGTAACGCTTTAAGTCTAATTTGTGCTCTTTTCCCTTGCCATACAAACTTGGACGTGGTTTGCTCCAACTCTTTCAGTATTGCCAGGTTTTTCGGGACAGGAATCGTTTGGAACAGGAAGTTCCATCTTGGTAGAATATTCATCTTTATCAACGCAATTCTTCCAATTAAGGACAGCTTCAAATTCTTCCATTTTTCTAAATCTTGTTTCGTTGCTCTTAACAATTCTCTATAATTATCTTCTTGCAATGAACTGCACCTGTTCTTTAATTGGATTCCTAAATATTTCACCTTCACACAGAGTTTATATCCCGACTCTTCTTGCAAACGCTCTCTTTCAAAGTCATATTTTTAGTTAGAATTTTTGTTTTAACCATATTAACCTTCAAGCCTGCCTCTTGCCCGTACTCTTTCAAGAGCTTATTTAACTCCATGATTGAAGACCTCGGTTCCTCCAATATAAATGCCAAGTCATCTGCGTAGGCTAATAGTTTATAGTGTTCTCCATGAACCTTTAATCCCTTCACTTCTGGGTTCTGTCTTATCTCTTCTGTTAACACTTCCAGAGCAAAAATATAGAGTAATGGTGAGAGGGGACAGCCTTGCCTCGTACCCTTCTGTATCTGAAATTGTTCAGTCCGTTCTCCATTTACCATAACTGCTGCTCTCTGTTTTGAGTAAATTGCTTGAATTGTTTGAGTAAATCGTTCTCCCTCTCTGGCCCTCTTAAGTGTCTCTATTATAAACATCCAATCCAAGTTGTCAAAGGCCTTCTCTGCGTCTACAAAAATCACTGCCATTTCTTTTTCTGGATGAGCTTTATAGTACTCCAACACATTCAATAATCGCCTCATATTGTGCTTTATCTGTCTTTTCGGGAGAAATCCTGACTGGTCTTTATGGACTGTTTTTGCTAAAACACGCTTCAATCTGTCAGCCATAATAGAGGCAAATATTTTATAATCCACATTTAATGAGGAGATCGGTCTATAGTTCCTAACATCGTTTCCTTCTGTATCTTGTTGATGTATCAAAGAGATTAGGGCTTCCCTCCACGTATCAGGCACTTCCTCTCCTTCCCATGCTTTCTTATAAACTTCATGTAATTGTGGGAGCAATATTTCTTCAAAAGTTATATAGAATTCCACTGGTAGACCATCCATCCCTGGTACCTTGCCTTTATTCTGTCTTTTCAATGCCTCCACCATCTCCATCATGGTAATTGGTTGATTTAAAATCTTCTGGTCTTCCTCAAAGAACTTCTGCCACACGCGGTCTTGCAAATACTGGGATATTTCTTCTCTAGTTATATTCCCTCTTGCATAGAGTTTCTTATAAAAGTCTTCCACAATCCTTTTCAGGTCTTGAGCTCCATTTTGTTCTACCCCATTTCTATCTCTCAATGATTTTATCAATGTTCTTTCAGATTGCTTTCTTACTTGGTAAGCCAGCCATCTAGTTGGTTTGTTGGCATTCTCGAAGTAATTTTGTTTAGCATAATTTACTTATTTTGCCATTTCTGCTGTCAATAAGCAGTTCATTCTGTGCATAAGAAGCTTAATTTTAGCTTTCCTGCCGGGTCTCCTCCCATCTCCATTTCTTGCTTTTCCTGTTCCAGTATTTCTTTTTTCAGATTGAAGTATTCCTCATTTCTTTTTCTGTTCTTCTTTGCCGCTTCCTTCATTAAAAGTCCTCTTGCAAAAGCCTTAAACGTATCCCACACCATTCGTCTCGGAATACCTGGGGTGATGTTTTCCTTAAAGAAGAAAGTAAATTCTGTTTGCAAGCTTCTCACCACCTTGCTATCCTTGAGTAATAAGGAGTTCAGTGTCCATCTGTCCCTATGGTTTATTCCCTGTAGCTCCACCGTTATCGGATTGTGATCAGCAAATGTGCCTGCATCTATTTCAGCCTCCTGTAAATCCCTTACCATTGAAGATGACATCCAACACATATCCAGTCTAGACCAAGAGTCATGTCTCGCCGAATAGAACGTGTATTGTTGCGTTTTAGGGTTTCTTATTCTCCAAGAATCCACTAACCGCCATTCCTCTATGATCTGCAGAAGTGAATTAGTAAATTCATTACCTTTTTGCTTCTTCCTCTGAGTATTCACTTTCTGATCCATTTTATTATCAAAAACCACATTAAAGTCACCAATCTCACAAAGCTCCTGGAAATCCTGTTTAGCTATCAAGATTGAGAGCTTTCGATAAAACTTCACCTGGTTTTGATTTGGGGCATAAATATTCACTATTAAAACTTTTTTATTTTGTCTTTGAATTGTCACCATCAATATTCTCCCATCTTCCGAAGCAAATATAAGTTCTGGCTGCATATATTCCTTAATATAAGTGGCCACTCCACGTTTTTTCTTCTCTTTATCCATTGCCACAAACATCTTGCCTAATCCCTTATAATTCAAATATTTTTCATCCTTTCTCTTAATGTGGGTTTCTTGAATACATGTTATGTCTGCCTTACATTTCTTCAATTGATGAAATATCCTTCTTCTTTTCTGAGGTCCATTTAAGCCATTGACATTCACCGAAATTATTTTTATCTTCTTTTTATCCATCTAAGTTCTGTGTCTGTCTGTATTCCTTTTCACCTTTTGTTTTTTGCCTTGTCACAATTAGAGATCTCAGTCTAAATTTTCTTGGTCTTTGAGGTTTGGCAGAGGGAGCTGATGCCATTGCTCCCTGGGATTGGGATTCCCCTTCCCTTTCCACCTCTCCCTCTTCTCTCTCCTCTTTTTCTTCTTGATCATCCGACATCTCCACTCCATATGTCTCTAAGAAATCTTTAGCCTTGAAAACAGAGGTGATTCTGAATCTCTTTCCCTCAAAATTAAAGAAGACCCCCTCTGTCAAAATCCACCTGTAGGTGATATTATTGGCTCTCATCAGTGCCGTTAAGTCTGAGTACACCCTCCTCTTCTCCCTCACTCTCCAGGGTATCTCTTTTAAAACTTTAACTTCTTCTTGTCCCATCTTCAACGGTACAGCGTTTACTTCTTTCAGTATCTTATCTCTAACTGCCCACTTGTGGAACCGCACCTGGACCTCCCTGGGCACCTTAAATCTTCTTGCATAGGCCGAATTCATTCTGAAGGCCCCATCAATTTCTTTTTCCACTTCGCTTATGTCCTCAATATGTAAATGATTTGCCAGAAGTTCGGACATCTTTGAAATCAGATCTTCTTCTTTTTCCTCTGGGATATTCTGGAATCTCAGAACAAAAGCCGCTCTCTCCACCTGTAATCTCATCACATCTTGCTCCAATAGCGATTGTTTTTCTTCATTTTCTTGAACCTTCCTTTCCACTTGTCTCGTTTTTGTCTCCACTTCCTCCACCGTATTACTTAGTGTCACAATTTTTGTAGTATTATTGGCAATTTGTTTCTGCAACAGGTGTAGACTCTTGGTGAACTTCTCCGTAATGTCCTTCATCGCATTCTGGATCAGGACCGCCGCTTGGGGGATCATATCTCTTACTTCCTGAATAGCTTGTGGGACACTGCTCCGGATTTCTTCCATGCTGGCCTTAAGCGATTCTACGGCATCATTAATTGTGCTCAGGATAGTGGCTTGCACTATCGCTTGTATTTCTTTCTGGGGTATTTCTTTCTGGGGCTCTTTCTGGCCTGCGCCCCCAACTTCCCTGTACCAGAGCTAGCAGCCCCTGGAGAAACCAGAGACTGTTTCCTTAACCCTCCACTGGCCATATTTGTCTATTTTTCACCACTTCCAAATCCCACTCTTAACGTGCACAGAGAATATTCACAATTTTTTATTTACTCTTTACCCTTATCCAATGTTTGGGAACAGCGCAGGCCTTCTGGCCCCGTTCCCAGAACTTATATCTCAGAGAAAATTAAAACAGATACCAGTGTTTAGGCTATCTTATTTGTTGGCAAAGTCCCCAGAAATTATTTTCACTATCCTCCTGTCTATTTACCAAAACAAACCTCTTGTTGGCAATTTTACCAGGAAGACTGCCTTGCCCACCTTCCCCCTCCTTTATTCTCCCCCTATAGCCCACTAAAGCCAAATGAAGTGACCAGCCGACACACTGTCAATCAACAATCAAATTCCTTATTGTCAAACCAAGCTCTTTCATCCAGCGGTCTTTAAACAGAGTCCATCCTTCTCTCACACCTCATTTACCAATAACAATTGCAGCAAAAATTGAGGATGTAGCAAACACTCTCTCTTCTCTCATTCTCTTACTCTTCCACCCTGGCCCTCAAGGGTTAAAAATTAGCGTGCGATGAAACAGGCCTCTTCTTCTCTATTTCTCTGATTCTTCTACCCTACCCCTATTAGGGTTAAAATTTGAGAATGCTGCAAAGGGGTCTCCAGCCAGCCGTCTTCACCTTAGAGCTTCTTATTTTCACTCAGCCTGTCTCTCACCGGATGGATTCCCCTCCAGCTCTCACTGCACACAAACTGCTTCGCGTCCTGATTTTCAGTTTTTAAAAGAGGCTTAAAGGAAGACCCAAGTTCCCTCTCAAAACCCACTGAGAGCCTGGTTAAACCGTTCTAAAGCCCAATCACTTCCCTCTTCAGCTCCATGGCTTTCTGATGGAGTTCTCTTTCCCTCTCACCCTTCCACTCAAACCTTGCCACGCCACGCTCCCTTTCAGTTTCTAGCCATTTGTTCTTCGGGGGGGAGAGCCCTCCCCACTATGCTACTTCTTAGGGCTAATTATTTTAAATCGCCCTTTAAACCATTCAGTTTCTGTCATGGATACTCACAGAAACGCTATCGGTAAGGTATCTCCCCCCCCCATCCAATGCAGGAGCCTTGGCTTCACTCAGACAAACTGAGCCTGAACTTTGATCCTGCAACGGGGGCGATCCAGCCCACCCCGTGAGTTGCAAATCACACAGGGTTTCAGATCAAAGCCCCTTGCAGCTGCCAGTCCCTTCCCGGGACAGCAGGGGGTCCTTTTGATGACCAAAAGACCCCTTTAAAGATCATAAGATCGCCACACGCTCAAATGCATGTGTCTCGCCAAGCTGTCAGCCTGCAACTCCGCCATGGATCTTGTGCTGTGCTACCTGTTGGCTAAACGCCCGTTACCTTTGCCTGTGCAAGCGCATTCCACAAGATCCATGGCTATGTCTACAGCCTTCTTGAAGGGTGCTTCTTTGTTGGCAATCTGCGAGGCTACGACATGGTCTACTCTGAACACTTTCATCAAGCACTACGCTGTCAGTGTTCGTGAATGCCACAGAGTCGACCTTGGTCGTTTAGTCCTTTTGTCGGCAGAACACTGAATTTACTACAGTACCCACCTCCAGGTGAGCCCATGGGTGTGAAGCACAGATATCACGAAGAAGATAAACAGGTTGCTTACCTGTAACTGATGATCTTCGAGTGGCCATCTGTGCAGTCACACCGCCTGCCCATCCTTCCCTACTGCTGTCACTTCAGTACTTTTCTCCTGTTATTGACATGACAGCTGTCAGATGGAACTGGCGGGATGTCCGCGCCCCATCCCCTTGGGCATGCACAGTGGGGTTCCTGCGCATGCCTGGGATGGAGGCGTGAAAATCCCATTGTGAGCTTTGTATACCACCGATTCAGATCAGCGCAGGTGCATAATCCCATGGGTGTGACTGCACAGATGACCACTTGAAGATAATCAGTTACAGGTAAGCAACCTGTTTTTACTGTTCTAAGAAGGTACACCAGGCTACTTGGAAGAACGAAGTTTACAGGAATATTGCTCTTTTTGTTATGTACAACCTTGTTTACTTTTAGCTATTTTCAATAATTTTCACTTTGCTCTCAGCATGACAGCTCATAAGGCTTCTTATCTTATTTTTATTTACTGTAGTATTTGAATTACCTAGCAAGGTGGTGGTTTGTTATTCCATGTGTACATGATCAGCATAAAAAGAACAGAATAGCAACTTGAATAGGCTGGGACCACAATTCTGTTTTTCTTCTCACAAAAATTCTGAAAAACAGTGTTAATCTTGGAATTTAGTGCCGTATGAACTAACTATTTGCCTTCTAGGTAAAAATTCATACTTAATTGTGAGTGTGTAAAAAATAAATATTCACTTGTTGATTTATCTCATTCTACTTCAGGTATGTTCACTGTGTCCCCTTTATTCAAAGTTCTCCATTATGGTTCTTTTAAAGGTTTCTGTTAATTAATGCTAAATGTTTTATATGTTCATGTTAAAAATGTAGTATGTACTTTTGACAAGGCCTGATCTTCACATGTGTGTGAGAGAGGATAGAGGTGGGGTGTGACTCCCAACTGCATGCAAGGGAAACCATATTTGTTGTTGTGTAAGACCTGACACACATTCTTGGTGAGAAAAACTGTACCATTTATAATGCCAGAGACAAGGTTTGCAAGTTTATCTTCAGTTTGGTATGCAAAATTTTGTGGTTTTTTAATTATCATTTAAGGCACTACCAGATGAATGTCTTCCCCTATGTCTTGAAGACTGAACTTTTTTACTATGCGGAATATAGTACTTCAGAAGGGTAATATTGGTAAAATGCAGCACTTCAGAACTTAAAGACACATAACTGGGAATGGAGGAGAATTAGTTCGACTGTTTTTGACCAGAATAAACTGTTGTTAATGAGCGTTTACAGCTAATTGAAGCCAAACTCTGTTTTGGTAGAGTTGCAGGGATGAGATACAAATACTCAGGAACCTGTACTCAGCGGGCTGGTACCAGGTTGAGCAGTGTGCCTTTCCTCAGTTACAGGGCAGAGTTTTGTTTGCAAGGAAGAAAAGAAACCATCTCCCAGTGGCTGCTCATTCTGAGACTGATGGCTGCAATCAGGATGATCATCCCATTTGTCATGACAGTGTTCTTCCTGGATGAGAGTGGTACTACCTCACACTGGCCCTGGTTCTCTGGGTCATGACGGAGGCTAGAGTGATCTTGCTTTTGCTACTGCAAAGTTTTTAAATTAAATGTTTCCAGTGGTTCTGTTGGTATGAAGGAGAATCCTTCTGCTAAAAAAACACCAAGGGATGTGCTTCCCCATCTTAACTGGGCAAAAGGGTTCAAGTGTTGCTCCTACTGGAACTTTTTTGAAAGCATTTTTTTGTTATACTTTTTGCCTCGTTTCCCTAGCACAAATCTTATCTGTGAGTGGGCATGCAGGTGCCCAGGGGCCCTGATTCTAAGACAGAAGGGGGGATGAGCTCCTTGAGTGCATCTTTCGTCATCGCTGTTTTCCTGTGCCACTTCATTTCCCTGCCTTTAAGAGGTAGGAGGGCAGCCCTCATAGCATGGCTGCAGGTAAAAGGCTCAGTTGACAGAAAAATAAACAGGAAGCAGCCATTTAAGTGCCTCAGATGTTCTCTCAATTATTGCTGTTGAGTTATGAAGATTGGGCATTAAAGTTTGATTTGTTCCATAGTAAAAAAAAGAGGCACTTTCCACTCCTAGGTTTTGTCTAGGACAGTTTTGGGAATCCCTTCTCCTTGAGGTCTTCTGGCAGAAAGACCATACTGTTACCAAGAAGATACAGTTGAGTTGAGTTGAATTGAGACTGTCCCCTCCTAAAATCCCTGACCTTGAAAAATTCCTCTTCAAATATTGTCTTTAGGGACATCTGGTACTGTATTTTTGCATCCTGATTTCCTTCTTTGTAACACCCTTCCCACCTTCTGGCTGGGATATAAAAGCTCAGGGATCTCCATTCATATTTGTTTCGGATAAAGGGAGCTTTGTCTCTTGAAAGCTGATACCCTGGAAGTCTTGTTGATCTTTAAAGTGCTATTGGTCTCTAATCTTGCACTTCTACTGCAGTCCATCATGGCTACCCATCTGAAACCTTTTAGAGACAGTCTGTTCTATGTAATGGAAGTTGAAAAAAAATTAAAGGTAGGGAAATCCCTTTTTGAGGAGAAAAAATGCAAAAGTTTTATAACGATACTAAGAAGAAATAGAGGTATATTCAGACTGAGACTATACCTTTCTTTTCTTTTTTTAGAGATGTACTCTGACCAAATACAAATTGGATGGGTTAGATATTAAATAACAGGAAATGTAATTGCTTGTGCTTTACAGGAGGTCAGAGAAGTTAATGCGGTGCATTCTCTTTTTAAATCCAAGTCTGACTTGATAATTTAGTCATCCTGTGATGAATTAATTTACCTATTTCCTATCCATGTTAATTTTGATTAAAGGGTTTTTTTTCAAAGGATACAATTGCTTCCTTCCTCAAAAGAGTTTCAGAGTCTGAAATCCAAAGTATAATAAAACATCTAGATAAGATACTATTAGAAAAAGAGCCATAGGGAAAGCAGTTAGGCAGGTTTCTACCAAATGAAACCATCAGTCAACTCTAAAAGTAAAGATTTCCCTTGCTCAAAAGCTAGTCAAATCCAACTTTAGGGGGCGGTGCTCATCTCCATTTCCAAGAGCCCGTGCTGTCTGAAGACATTTCCGTGGTCACATGGCCAGCATGACTAAACACCGAGGTGAACAGAACGCTGTTACCTTCCCACCGAAGTGGTACCTATTTATCTGCTTGCAGTTTCTTGCTTTTGAACTGCTAGGTTGGCAGGAGCTGGGGGCAGAGATGGGACCTCACTCCGTCACATGGCACTAGGGTCCCAACCTGCCAAACTACAGACTTTCCGGTCTGCAGCTCAGCGTCTTAACCTCTGAGCCACTGTGGTCCACTCTAGGCAGCTGCTAATACTTGACTAGTAACAATCTTTCAAGGCTTGGGCAAAGATTTTCCCAGGTCTGCTTACCTGAGTCTCTCTAACCAGGTGTCAGGTAGCCCTGTCATAAGTATGGTATGCAGAGGGAGTACTTTCAGTCTACCCTCCTTTGTTCTTTTCCTCACTGTCTGTTATCAGGTCTCTGACCTTGTATTCTCCAGCTGCTGGAGTCTTATGCTGGGAACCAGCGGTTTCTAGAAGTTGTGCTTAGCTTTGCCCACTTTGCTTTGCCCGCATGTACGAAATGCAGGGGTCTTTTGGGGGGGGAGCTCAGGAGCCAAGCCCCGCCCCCAGCCGGCGTCCCGGAGGGTCTTTCAGACAGCCGAATGTCAATTTCAGCTCCATTATATCCTATAGGCCATTGAAGTAAATGGTAAAAACATAGGGTATATTCTGGGGGCTGGAGGGGAGGAGGTTTGAGGGAGAGGCTCCAAACTCACAGGATAGCTGATGGAGCCTCTCCCCAAGAGAGAAAAAAGAGAACAATGGAGGGAATGGGGGCAACCTGTTTGGGGGCCCATAGAATTGGACCCCCTCGTCCAATTTTCTTGAAACTTGGTGGGTATCTTGGGAAGAGGCTCCAACAGCTATCCTGTGAGTTTGGAGCCTCTCCCTCAAACACTCTCCCCTCCAGCCCCCAGAATATACCCTATGTTTTCACCATTGACTTCAATGGCCCATAGGATATAATGGGGCTGAATTGCCGCCAAATTTCTTTCATTCCCTCCTTTCCTTCTTTCTTTTTCCTCTTTCCCTCATTCTTCTCTTATCTCTTCCTTTCTTTCCCACCTTCTTCTCTTCTCTTTTTTCCTCCTTTTCCTGTTTCCATCCTCCTTCCCTCTCTTTCTTTCCCTCCCCTTTCCTTCTCTTTGTTTCCCTCTTTCTTTCCCTCCCCTTTCCTTCTCTTTCTTTCCCTCTTTCTTTCCCTCTTTCCTTGTCTCTACTCTCTCTCTTTTCTTCCCTCTTTCCTCCTTCTGTGGCCCAACTCTCATGAGGAGTTTAAACTTTAAACCCCTTCTCTCTTAGCTCCCCCACCCAGGCTAGCTGGGGAAGGGAAGGAAGGGGAGGCTTTCAAAGATGCCCCCCTGCTTCCCCTTTTTACATCACTTCCGGTGATGTCAGGGGGTGTGGCATATGCTAATAGCCGAATAGCTCATTAGCATACCATATGCTAATGAGCTCCTGCAGCTGTTCTTCTACGAAAAGACCCCTGGCGAAATGTATTCATTGGCTTCAGCCACATGGGGTTGTGGTGGTGCTTGAATGCAGTATAACTTAGAAGTCCTTATTGTACGTGGCCATTACTGACACAAGATGTACACATGTCTTTAGTTCTGATTCACCATTAAACATTGTCTTCTGAAGAAGCCCTGTATTGTGTGACCTGACTAAGGAGCCTGACACCAGGATGGATTGAATCTGGGATGTTATACATTACTTGGATAGTAATGTATAACTAGATCTGTTATTTCCATCCCTCCCTTCAAAAAAATCTAGCCGTTTGGGTCTCATTATATGGAAGAGATATTCTTGTAGGATTCTTTGGGGACTATACCAGGCCGGCTTCTATTATGTTTATATGCAGTATCCCAGTTATCCAGTTGCTTTCTCACTTAGCGAAATCTATGTTAATACAAATAGCTTGCTCAGGTGCTACCAGTCTCCAAGGCTGCCTACAAGATTGTGCATACTTGCCTGGTGGTGAGGAGTGTGTGGGCTGCAGGGGTGAGGGGAGCAGGTGCTACTTATCTGTTGGTTTGGACTAGCAGAGAAGGAAAATGCTGAAAAAATACAGCTGAAATTGTGGTGAGTTTTAAATAAAATTATACCCTACTTCAGTAAGTGAGTTTTCCAATGTGAGACAGTTTTTTATGACCAAATAATTTCTGAGCCTCAGGATCATTCATTTGGAAAAAACAGATATGCTGTTGAATGAAAATTGCTTTGAAGGGACAGCATGTTTGAGTAGTGCTTCACATAAAAGCGAGCAAAATTCCAAAGAGCAACTTCAGGCATGCCTGTGGGATTAGGCATGACTTGTAGGATTTCTTTCCTTGGGACTGCAGATCTCCCTTTATACCACAAACTGATTTTGAAAATCCTTTCGGTTTCAAATGAGTTTCCATAGCTAGCCTGGGGGAGTAGCTGCTTGGAAAACAAAAGCCAGTAATTCTTAAGGTATCTGTAAGTAGTAGTGTATTTGGATTCCAGCCTATAGAAAGCTATTTTTTTTCACTTGTTGGTACTGTAGGGTGTATTAGTTTGCAAAGATTGCATTCGACAGTGGGGAAAGTAGATGGTCTGCATTAATTAATCCCAAGTAAATCAGTGATCCTGTGTATATACTATAAAATGTTTATGCATCAAATGATGCATAAATGACTGCATTCTCTGTTTATTTCTGGGTGTATATTAGCAATCTGTAATGTTCTGAGTGGTTTAATGGGCCAAACATATGAAAAGAAGTTGTCCTCAGTTTTGGTTAAATGATTCATGTATTCCCATTTGACATATCTATATATGTTGTTCTTCTAATGTTGTAATACTCCAACATTTGTATCACTTCTGGAGGTAATGAAGGGAACATCTTTCAGTTGAATTCTATGTTTGGGTTTGATTTTATAAATTTAAGCATTTTGCAGGAAGTAAACAATAGTGTTCATTCTTTTTTGAGACAGCAGGGTGTGGTGGTTAGAATGTCAGACTAGGACTGAGAAGAAATGGATTCAAACAGCCAGTCAGACATGAAAATGTACCTGATACCTTTATACCGCTCATACTTTTTCACCTTAACCTATCTCAGAGAGGAAGTGTACAGATAAAACAAGAGGAGAAGCCATGTAAATTTCTGTCCAGGGACAGTCCCCACAACTCCAAATGTGCCAGGAATCCAGAACATAAAACAGCAACACTGGCATCTCCAACAGCTGCCACGTGCTGCCAGAGTTTCGCTTGGTCCTGGGGAGCTCTGTGAGAGTGCCAGGAGAGTGGACAAACACAAGGCAGGCAGGAGATGCAGGCAGGTCAGTGTGACCCCTGCCTAAAGATGGGAACAAAGGCCACCTGTGGGGAGGGCCTAGGAATGCTGGGCCCAGTATTCAACCAACTCATTTGGGTGAGACAGACTCCTGGAGTGGCAGGAGGAACCAGAACAGACAGGTAGGGCTGGCCATAATAAAGGCTGTGCCTGACTGGCAGCCATACCATTCCTTTGCTTCCTGTGGGCAGGGCTAATTTCATAGGAAGCAGGGTCAGATAAAGGAGTCAATGGGGCCTGGTTCATAAAGGCCAGGAACTTAGGCCTAGGCGGGGAAAACAGTGGAGAGGAGAAAGAGCATGGGTGAGAAATCCCTTCCCTTCTCAAGAGAGAGATTGTTTCAGCCCCAAGACCTCTAATAATTTGTTTCACCAGCTAAAACTCTGGTGGTTGCAGGGAAAATCAGTGCCAGCTATCCTGAGGAAATTTTGGGGTAGGGGGGAACCATCTAGTAGATGGTTCGGTTAGTCTTTTGCCCAGCTTGGATGACCAGTTTGCACATCCGGACCTCTACACACTTCCATCAGCATTTCCTTTAGGTTTACTCTGCCCTTGTCGCGACTGAGACCTGTTGAGGACCAATAGAGTAACACCATGGAGGGAGTGCTGGCCCCTGTCAACATTGGCAGTGCTGCAGAAGCTCACAATTGTCCTGAGCTCCTTGGAGGAAGGGTGGGTTAAAAATATGATAGATTCCCACAGTGATGAAGCATGGAGAAAGTGAGTAACTGAGCCTGAAGCTTGCTTGGTCTATTTTCCTGGGGAAAATCCTAGGAGAAATTAATGCCTTAAAGAGGGCTGGTTTAAGATAATCTGAGTTCTTATAGACCAGGACTAAGCTTGTTACTGGTCCTTCAAATTGACTCAAGGGAGGTAGTTGTACTTCGCTTGTGCTTTAGACTAAGTCAGATATGTGAAGGCCTGGGAAAAAAATGTTCTTTTTTTCCTGAGGACTTTTCTGTTCTTCTAATAGAGAAAAATAGGGGGAAAACACAAACCTCCTCTGTGCAATTTTCTCTCTTGGAATAACTGAAATGCTTAAGATTTTTCTCAGTCAAAATGCATAACCTGAATACATCTGAGGACTTTTTCAATTTGTCCTGTGGAAAAAATGGAAATGTTGGAAAAATGGAAATGTTGGGTGCTGTCCTTTTGTAATAAGTGAACTTTTCTAAGGCAGGGATTTACTCAAAATGTGTAGTCTGAAAATGTTTATATAAGTGAAACTGTAGTATTAGATAATAATGATGTCTGTTTATACAATGTAAATGTGTAACATTTCATAAATACATTTATTGTTTAACATGAATAATTTTGGCACCAATACTATAGTTTATTTAATACCTTATTAAAAGTTTGTTTTCTATATTATATTATCATAATTATAAATAATTTGATATTTAAGTATCCTGGTTGTCTTACCTATCATTACTGTATAAGAGTGTTTCTTTCAAAATTGTACACTCACCAAATGGACAGTGTTAAGCAGCGAAGATGACAGTGGCTCGGAGGAAGGAGATGAAGAATCAGAAGATGAAAAAGCAAAGAAGGGCCCATCATACAATCTGAGAGAATTGAAAGGGAGACAACCCAAAATATAAACATTTGTTTGTGAAGCGTAAAGATGGATTATATCAATAACTAACCCCAAAGGACTTTACTAATCTAACTAACAGGTTTATTTTTGACTCGCAGTAAATTGAAAAGAAGATCGGTCAACCACGGAAGAAGCCAAGAACTTTATATATACTAACAAAAAGATTAATATACTAATAGTGACTTCCCTCACCTCTTTTCTTGATCCCTCTATATACCCTTCCTCTTTCTGTATTAAAAGCAATAAAATTCTCTCCTCTTAGGAGAGTTTTACAACAACAACAAAAAATTGTACACTTTTGTATGTTTTTTACAAAAGTAGTAATAACATGTTTCCAGCTCTTCTACTCTTCTACTGTTAGCTTTTCTACTGCAGACCAACATGGCTACCCTCCTGAAACTATGTTTCCTACAGCTTTTGTTTTATACTTTTTTTCCTTTTTCCTTACCTATCAGATGGTGATAATTAAGAACCAAAAGGAAATATGATTTCTTCCCAGATTTCAAAATTTTATGTCTTTAGCCCAAGTGGCCTTTTTATTCTTTGTTCCTTTGTTTTTGGCATTTAGTTTTGGTTGCCATTTATAATTTTTGTTCATAAAGCTTTGGTTACTGAGCATTAAGGATTGTTAGTCTTGGTACATATTTACTGTAACGGAGTACTTTGCAAACTATGGTTTATGCATTCTATTTACACAAACTATTCCGTATGTTATGCTGTGCTATAGTGGGAGACCTCTTGCCAGCAACCGCCTGACCCTGCATGATAAGCCAGCTAGGGGTAGTGGTGAAGGAAAGTATATTGTGTTGATGGTATGATGTTGTTACTGGGACAGACTGTGAAGTGATGTCATGAATCTGCATAGAGTTTCCCCTGATCCTAGAGTGGCATGACATCACTTCCAGGTTTGCTGAGGAAATGACACTGCAGTGATGCCCTCCATGTCCCTGCTGCCAACGTCCCACTGGGTACCAGCCAGCAGCCGTACTAATGACTTCCTGGGTAAAATGGGCATGGCTTTGTAAATCATTTGAATCAGCATTTTGAAGGATTCCCACTGCAGAGGCGTATTTTTGTAATCTAGCAATGCTGCCGTTTATCATAATAACAGCACAGTATGCAAGCTGGGCTTGATTCTTTGCTGCTTTTCCACAATACATGGCAACAGCAATTTTTACATGTATGCATCTTTCCTATCTGAAGCAATATGTGCATAGTTCATATGCCAATATCTGTACTCAAGTAGAAAACATTATATAGTAACTCTCCCTCTTACTGCACTATCATATGAGTAGTTTATGCTGACTGCCAGTATGCTTGTCAGCTTTGGGATGTTTCTTCACCAACGGCTGCAGTACCCAGAATAAAGGTTATAATACTATTTTCTTCTTCTTTACTTTTCTGTGGGCTTTGCTATGAATGTTGCAACATGACTAGGAACAAATAGCTTTCTGCTGATTCTCATGCATTATTTATGAAGTTACTGTAGTTTTTGTCAAGTTTAAAAGATGTTCTTAATTGGATTCTGATAATTTTAAAAATAGGTTAAACTGTGCCCTTAAATGGAGAATGTATTTCAGTTTTGAAGTCACTTAACTAAGTATTATTTTGATTGAATATTTGGTTGTATCATAATTTTGCTAACATTAGGTTTATCTTTTTTCTTTATTAGACATATAATTGTGTTAGCATGTAAACTTGGTGTAAATAGATTTTTTAAACTCTACTTCATAGGACTCACTGGAAATAATTTACAACTTTATGAAAAATTATTCTCTTTTACATACAAAGTACATCTTTAAAGTCTGATTTTGTGCAAATTTATTGTGGCACTTCTGCAGTACAGGTGTTAGCCATGCATGCTCTGAATAGTCAGTAACGCTGCCAGAAGCTGATATTTTAGCCTGTCATTATGCAGTAGTCTGGTTTCAGCATGGTAAAAGCTTTTTCATCTGTATAGGCATATGCTCTGCTTTGGCTGAGAAAATCAAGGCACATACACATATGTGTAACTTGTGCTGGTGTATACCCTGTAGTAAAAATATTTGAGATGTGTAAGTACAGTACTTTGGTAAGGAAAGGCTTTTTACCTTTAGATCAAACTTATCCTAAACATGGCAAAGTAGAATGCAGTTGACATTAATGGTTCATAATAGCACTCTGATCAAGTCTGATTTTTCTCACAGTACGGGAATGGTTTTACTGAATGTAACGGGGTATTGTGGCTTGAATGCCTAAAAAGAAGGATTTTGAAAAAGTACAGAAAAGTACACAAAGTATTTAGAAAGACCAAGTGCTTTCCCTAGGAGGCAATGCTAAAACTCTAGAGCTTTTAGTTGGGATGGGGGAAAGGTGAATGAAGAGTGACATGAGAGACATCTACAAAAGTAGGAATGCTGTGGAGAAAGCAGACAGAAACTTTTCTCCCTCTCCTATAATCTTTATTTATTTACAAGATTTTATAGCCCACCTTTCTGCCTTTATAATAATAATAATACTTTAGATTTATTGATCGCTTTTTCCCACACATTTCTGGGCTCAAAGTGATTCACAGTTACTCAGTTTTGACAATGGACTAACAATATTCATGGGGAACACCCTCCTTCTCTGATATTAATATGGGATGATACAGTAAGGGACGAGGCGAAAGAAATCACCGCACTACTACTTGCAACTGCAAAATTAGCAATAGCGGCAGTATGGAAAACACCGAACCCTCCAACTCTCAAAGCATGGCACGAGAGAACATGGGAACAGTTTGTAATGGCGAAAATAACAGACCTGAGTCATAGCATGCAAATGCGAAGCGTGACATCACATGCAAATTTCAAACGAAAGTGGGAACCAGTACTAAATTATCTGACAAAACATGAAATAATCCCATCTAACCCACAGTACCAGAGATGGTTATTTATCTGAAAGCTCGAACAAAAAATAAAAAGTCTCACTCAAGGAATATGGCAAACTAACATACATAGTTCTTTCTACACAACATGAAAACCAGCAGCAGCCACATTAGTAATAAGAAAAAGTTTGGAAAATGGTTACAAGAGGCAGTGACCTCAGAGATTGCATTACTGTAACAATGTAACACTTGTTTCATATATGTTGTTATGTGATAAATAAATAAAAAAATAATTATTAAAAAATATTCATGGGGAAATAGGGGAGACAACACACATATAATTATTAAGCACACACTGTAGCCACTTGGGAGGATTTTGTCTGCAGGCTGAATCAGATGTGAACCAACGGCGTTTTTCTTCTGCCGGCTGGCTGATGACATCAAGACTCGTGATGTTGCATTGTCACACTGCCACCGCCTGGCCAATTCGCTCCACTGCAGGAAATGCCAACACAGATTTTTCACCTTCCGGCCTCACAACACAGCAGATGTCTTCCCACAGCAGCTAACACCTCCCGAGGGGGTTGGTGTGCCCACCCCTAGTGGGTGGTCCCCAATTTATCTACTCGCCGAAGCTGTCGAATCGCTGGGTGGATTATGAGCTAAGGACAAGGCTTGGCTGCTCACACCAGCGCGGGGCTAGAACTGACAAAGCTTGGCAGTTCAGATGTTATAGTTATGCAGGGGCTTTTACCCACTGCACCACCGCTCCATCAATAAGGGCCATCAATATCAAAAGCATACAGGCCCATCAATATCAAAAGCATACATAATAAAACCACATCTTAAAAAACTATTAACACCCCCACCCCATGCACACTTAATTGAAAACTAGAACTCAAGGACACTGATAGTTGAGGCGTGGAACTCACTATCCTGAAATGTGTTGATGGCAACTGGCTTAGATGGATTTGAAAGGGGGTTAGAAAAATTAATGGAGAATAAATTTGTCACTGGCTGTTAGCTGCTTTAACTATATGGAACTGTATTGGATGTCAGGGTTCAGAGGGAGAATTGCCAGTTGCTAGGAAGTATTCAGCAGGAGAAAGCTGTTTCCAGTGGCTCCTGTTTAAGGGATTCCTTATGGATATGAGTTGCCAGTGTTGGGAACAGAATGGTGGACTATGTGGGCTGTTGGACTGATCCAACATGGCTACTCTTATCTTTTAACAATAATATATGGTAACAGATAGGCAAATGGAAAGTGGTATTTTCCAGCACACTCTGAACAGAGCAGGTCAGAAGCTTCAGCATGCATCTTTGAAAAGGGTAGACCCAGATTATAAATTACTCAGGATTTTTTTTGCTTCTTTTTAATTATTTAAAATACTTCTACCCCACTGTTCTCCTAAAAGGGAGGAATTCTTTGTAGGTGCTCCCATGTTGTCACTTTTAGTGTTGTCCTGTCCCTTACTCTGTTTACATGATTAGGAGAGATTGTGTTTCTATATGTCACTATGTGGATGATGTAGACCTTCCTAGGAGTGTTTTGGGATCAATGGTGGGGAGAGCTACAATCATGACTCTCCAAAAATGGAGCATACCACTTGGTCAACAAGACCTCATAATCAGTATAATGGTGTGTTTGTGCGGGTACGCAGATGCAGACCCTTCCTCTAGCAACTGTGGTGTATTGGCATGAATCCAACCTTAGGCTGGAGGAGTGTTCCTGGAATGCATAGCTCTTCCACCAGAGGAAGGGCCCCTTAAGTAGGAGGAATGCTCCTTAGGCTGGAGGAATGTTTAAACTTTGTTTAGTGCAGGAGAGATGCCACTGTATTTGGAGAAGGATGAATATGACAATTGCATTCCTACCCATGCCATGCTGTAAGGTTTTATTGTACACAGTACAATACTGGCTGGAATGTACATTCACAATTATGTGCATGTGTGAGAAGGGATAAAGAATGTTTATTTATATAGACTCATCGACAGATACCAGCAAATTGTTGTTGTTGTTGTTGAGTCACACAGTCGAGTCCGACCCCATGGACCACATCATGCCAGGCCCTCCTGTCTTCCATCATGCTCCGAAGTTTGCTTAATTTCATGTTTGTTGCATTGATAACACTGTCTAACCACCTCATCCTTTGCCGTCCCCTTCTTCTTTGACCTTCAATCTTTCCCAGCATCAGGGTCTTCTCCAGTGAGTGCTCCATTCTCATTTGGTGGCCTTCCAGGGAATAGTTAGAGTAGATTTCTTTTAGTCCAAGGGACTCTCAAGAGTCTTCTCCAGCACCATAATTCAAAAGAATCTATTCTTCAGTGCTCGGCCTTCCTTATAGTCCAACTCTCGCAGCCATACACTACTACTGGGAATACCATGGTTTTGACCATATGGACTTTGGTTGGCAGGGTGATGTCTCTACTTTTTATTATGCTGTCTAGGTTTGCCATCGCTTTCCTCTCAAGGAGCAGGCATCTTTTAAGTTCATGGCTGCAGTCACCATCTGCAGTGATCTTGGATCTCAGGAACGTGAAGTCTGTCACTGCTTCCACGACTTCCCCTTCTATTTGCCAAGGAGTTGATGGGGCCAGATGTCATGACGTTCGTTTTTTTGATGCTGAGTTTCAAGCCAACTTTTGTGCTCTCCTCTTTCACTCTGAGTAAGAGACTCTTTAGGTCCTCTTCACTTTCTGCCATTAGAGTGGTATTGTCTGCATATCTGAGGTTATTGTTCTTTTCCCCAGCAATCTTAATTCCAGCTTGTGATTCATCCAGGCCAGCATTTCAAATGATGTACTTTGCATATAAATTAAATAAGGTGACAATATACATCCTTATCACACTCCTTTTCCAATGCTAATCCAGTTCTATCTGTCCATATCCAGTTCTAACTGTTGCTTCTTGACCCTTATACAGGTATTTCAGGAGACGTGAGGTGGTCTGGTACTCCCATCTCTTTAAGGACTTGCCATAGTTTGTTGTGATCCACACAATCAAAGGCTTTAGCATAGTCAGTGAAGCAGAAGTAGATGTTTTTCTAGTCCTCTCTTGCTTTCTCCATAATCCAGTGAATGTTGGCAATTTGATCTCTAGTTCCTCTATGTCAGGGCAGGACCCCAATGAGCACAAGTCCAGGAACAGTCCAAGGTTAAAGCCGAGTAAATCAGGTAGCACGGTTCAAACAGGTTTTAAATCACAGTCCAGAAGTAGGGTCAGACATACCAGAGAGTCAAGTCCATAAATCACAACGATGCCAGAGGAGTCAGAGAGAAACGCAGGGTCCACGAAGCCAAGGGTCAAAAGCCGGTAAGAGTTTCACAAGGGTTGAGGCCGAGATACAAAGATTCAGGTCCTGACAACGACGTTGCTAGCACAAGTGTGCTCATGGCCAGAGGCTTTCCTAAATAGTGCTCTGGCTCCGTAGCCCATGAGCACCTGTGAGCAAGGTCCTGACTGCTGCTAATACTCAGGGCTCAAGGTTCTTTGCCCTCTGGAGCGTGACTCTTTTCTTCGGCTGGCCAGGTCTTGACACCGATGATCCCTTAGCCGGTGCATAGGTGGGGGAGAGGCAGGTGGTGAAGTGCTTGCTTCAGGCACCGCTCCAGGTGCAAAGCGTCCCACAGTTGGCTCCTCCACAGCACTTACATCGGTTGCAGGTCCTGGTGCCTCTTCAGCCCTTAAAGGTACCGAAGCCTCCCTGTTTTGGCTGTCAGGGGCTGGTTCAGGGACTGAGTCAAGGACAGGCATGACACCCTACCTCTTCAAAACTCAGCTTGTACTTATGGCAGTTCTCTATCCATATGCTGCTAAAGCCTAGCTTATAGGATCTTCAGCATGACCTTGCTAGCGTGTGAAATGAGTGAGATGATGCGATAGTTTGAACATTCCTAGGCATTGCCCTTCTTTGGGATTGGAATGTAAACTGACCTTTTCCAATCCTGTGGCCATTGTTGCGTTTTCCAAATTTGCTGACAAATTGAGTGCAGCACTTTAACAGCATCATCTTTTAAGACTTTGAATAGCTCAGCTGGGATACCATCACCTCTGCTAGCTTTGTTGTTAGTAATGCTTTCTAAGGCCCATTTGACTTTGCATTCCAGGATGTCTTTCTCGAGGTCAGTGATTACACTGTTGTGGTTGTCAAGGACATTGAGATCCTTCTTGTATAGTTCTTCTGTGTATTCTTGCCACCTCTTCCTAATCTCTTCTGCTTCTGTTAGGTCCCTACCATTTTTGTCCTTTATCATGGCCAACTTTGCATGAAATGTTTCCTTGATTTCTCCAATTTTCTGAAGAGAAACCATTAAATAGTAGGGAGCAAAAGAGAATTTGTGGTACCATTCTAAGGTTTTGTCACTTTCAGTTTGAAATCAGTAGATCTGAACATAAGAAGAGCCCTGCTGGATCAGACTAGTGGTCCATTTAGTCCAGCACCCTGTCTCTCACAGTGGCCAACCAGTTCCTCTGGGTGTCCAGCAACAGGACATAGAGACCTTGCCCTAATGTCACCTCCTTGTGCTGGTATTCAGAGGTTTACTTCTTCCAGATGTTTTACTTTTGAAACCATTATATTAGCAATTTCCTGTTACATGTATTTATCAGCTCTCAAGTGGTGAATGATAGGGGGCAGGGGTGGAATTAGTGTCCATAAAATGTTCTAGGTACTTACTGTAGGTGGTACTCACCTTTCCTATATATTTATATACCACATATATTTATTTCTGTTTAGTCTTATTTCAGAAAGGTAGGACTATATGAACTAAACATTCCAGGCAAGCTAGCAGTTCCAGTACTGTCATTGCGGCAGGGACATAGGGTTGAAAAGGTTGGAAGGGTGCAAATGGTTTTTAAGAAATCTGTGAATGTTATTAATATTTAAAATGCCATCACATGCTATGAAAATGCTGAGTATGTACTGTGTAGATTTCTTCTCATTTCTTGCCTGATTCTCAGAAGTTTCTCAACTTGCAACATTATGAAATTGCTTTCAGAACTGACTTATTATCAGGTCTCCCCAATGCGACAGGCAAGCCACGTTTAGAATATTTAGGTGAGATTTCAAAGTCTTTGAAGTTTTTTAAAAAACATTTTCCATTTAATTTTTTTCTTTGTGACCTTTATTGATTTTCCACAGTTTCCTTGTGTTTTCTCTTCACTTTTTGATTTAATATTTAAAAGTCTCTTCCCAACCTTCACCTTGTTCATATTTTCCATTCCCTCTTTGAGTTCCTAAGTGCTTTATCTTTGGCACTGGCAGTTCTTCATGTTGTTCTTTCCCACCCCTTATTTATTCAAGCTTTGGCTTCAACTGCTGCATATTTGCTTATAGTGGTCTAACCCTTTTATATCTAGGACCTCTCATTTATTTTTATTTATTTATTAATTGCATTTATACCCTGCCCTCCCCGCAATGCAGGCTCAGGACGGCTCACAGTCAGTACATAAAAACAGTTAAGACCACATAAAACCATATAAAACAATTCCATATTAATAAAGTTTCATAAAATGCAGAAGATAGTTACTCAAGATGGCTTATTTCAAAGTACTCTCTAAAAATTCTTCTGCTCCAGATCTTCCTGCGGCTAGATGTTAAAACCAAGAGCCAGGGCTCTATAATGGTGGCGGCACTATGGCAGCGGACCAGTAGCTGATGGTCGACCGTGTCAAACGCTGCCGGCAGGTCCAGCAACTACAGCACCACCAATCCGCCTCGATCCAGATGCCTTTGGAGTTCATCCATGAGTGCCGTCTGCATCCCATGACCAGGGCAAAAGCCGGATTGGAAGGAGTCTTAAGATGGAAGTGTCATCCAAAAAGCTCTGTGTTGCTACCGCCCTCTCTGTTAGCCAATATTTGGCCAGTTCAGCTGGATCCAGAGGTGGTTTTTTCAACAGAGGGCAGACTACTGCTTCCTTAAGCACCCCAGGGAACTGACTCTCAATGAGGGACTTGTTGATAATCTCCCTCAGGGTGCCTTGAAACCCATCATGGCCTGCTTTAATTAGCCACAATGGGCACAGATAAAGGGAGCATGTGGTGGGGTGAACAGCTAGGAGCAGTTTGTCAACTTCCTCTAGGCTGAGTGGGTTGAAATGATCCAGAACTGGAATTGAAGAGATGCATGGAGCCTTGAACTCACTCACTGTATCAACTGTGGCAGGGAGGTCATGGCGGAGTGACAAGATCTTATCTGTGAAATAGCTCACAAATGCCTCACAGCCTATGTCCAGTTCCCTAGCATTTGGCCTGCCCTGTGGCAGAGTAGTTATAGACCGAATTGTTCTAAATAATTGGGCTGGGCATGAGCTCGCGGACGCAATTGTGGCCACGTGGTACTCTCTCTTTGCAGCTTTGACTGCCATCTCATGGGATGTCATAAACGTTCTATAAGATGTTCTTGCAGCTTCATCACAAGCATGGCACCACCGTCTCTCTAGCCGTCTCAGCCCTTGCTTCATAAGCTGCAACTCCTGGGTAAACCAGGGAGCAAGCCTAGAGCAAGGGCTCAGAGGGTGCCTGGGAACGATCTCGTCAATGGCTGCAGAGAGCCGGCTATGCCAGTCCCCTACAAGCTCATCTAATGAGCCACCAGGGGGCATCGGATCCCGCAGCACCATCTGGAGCCGCACTGGGTCCATCTGGCTCCGTGGGTGAGCTAAAATACGCTCGCCGTCTAAACAGGGTTGAGGTGGGACATTCAGGTGGGCCCTCAGGGCATGGTGAACGACCATGGAACCACCAAATTGGTAACCTGGTCTGCTGTTACCCACACCACAAAAATCAAATCGAGTGTGTGGCCAGCCTGGTGAGTGGGGGTCGTTATATATTGGGAGAGTCCTAGTGTTGCCATGGACGACACCAGATCCGCTGCCTGACATTGAACAAGACTATCAGTCTAGGCTGTTCCAATGCCCAACCTGCTATGGCCTCCATCAGGGACTGCAAGCTATTGGCTGGTGCGTTAGGCGGTCGGTACACCAGCCAAATTGCCAAACTCTCCCTGGCCTCCCATACCAAGCTGGCACACTCAATGCTCGTGATCCTTGGAGGCAGAAGCACCCTGATGGAGTAAGCTTCCCGGATGAATAGCGCCACTCCCACCCCCCCGGCCCATGATTGGTGAAGGACCGAAAACCCAGGAGGGGCAAGTTGGGAGAGAGCTACTGTCGCCCCTTCCTGCGCCCAGGTCTCGGTCATGCACGCCAGGTCTACATTCTGCTCTTGCAGAAAGTTCCTAAGGACCATGGTCTTATTATTTATAGACTTGGCGTTGCACAACACCAATGTCAGAGAGGGTTCTTCTTCCTAGTCCCACTGCCAGCTTCCCTTGGGATGGGACACAGGCTGGAAGAGGGCTGAGGTTACCAATTAATACACTGCCCGCTCCTACCACTATACTTTCCTCTCTCCAGGAGCACTGGAATCCCTTGGCCCAACATCACTGTCCCCAGGGGTCTCTGCAAACCTTCAGACTGCTAGCAGAGCAGATAGCAGAGCACTCAATATTATAGGCTCCGATGATAGCATGCAACATACAATCCTGCTAATTTAACAATTACACAAACCTATCCTACCACAGATCCTTATTCTATTTCCCAGACTTTTTTTTTCTGTGCGGATACCTATTCCCACCAACAGGGGCCTCACTCTCCCCCAACAGCTTTTCCTACATAGTCAATAGACTTCCTGGGTTTGTAGAAAAATCCAAAAAGTGAGGAAATCCCTTCAGGGACGGTTGAATTCCCCCCCAAAAGCCTTTTGAAATGGCCTCTGCAGGGACCTGACTCCAGGCATCAACGGTGAGAGATTAGAACGTTGAGGGGGGAGGAAGAGGCTTCTGACTGGCTCTGTAGGTGAAAGGGTGGGGGAAGGGCCTTTCCAGGCCTCTTTCGGCCTTGGAGGGAGGAGGGGAGGGAAGGAGCCTTGGGGCCAGGCTGGGGGATTCCTGGAGGTTTTGGGGTGGAGTGTATGGAGGTCAGGATTTGGGGAAGGGAGAGGCCTCAGCTGGGCATCATGCCACAGAATCCACCCTCCAAAGCAGCCATTTTCTCCAGGGAGACAGATCTCTGTTGTTCACAGATCTCTGGAGTTCACTCTCCAGGCCTCACTTGGAGGTTGCCAACCCTAGGCCTGGCAGCAGTCTAGGGTTGCCAGGTCTCCCCACGGGCACTGGCAGGGGATGGGGGTAGTGGGGTTGCCAGCTCCAGGTCTGGAAACTCCTGGAGATTTGGGGATGGAGCCTGGGGAGGACAGGGACCTCAGTGGGGTACAATGCCCTAGAGTCCACCCTCCAAAGCATCAATTTTCTCCAGGGGAAGTTATCTCAGTAGTCTGGAGCTGAGCAGTAATTCCAGGGGATCCCCAGATCCCACCTGGAGGCTGGCACCCCTAGGCAGCACCCTCTGGGTGACTTGATACCACCTAATTTGCATGACTCAACTTGGCCTGGCTGCTTGCTTTCAGCAGCCATCCTATGAAAGCCAGCAGTGGTGCAGCAGTTAGAGCCTCAGAGTAGGGTCTGCAAGACCCAGGTTCAGATCCCCATATCGCGGTGGAAGCTGACTGGGTGATTTTGGACCAGTCACATACTTTCAGCCTAACCAACCTCACAGGGTTGTTGTGCATGTAAAAAGGAGGTGAGAATAATGTAGGCTGCTTTGGTCCCCACTGTGGAGAAAGACTATAATTTTCCTTGGTAGAAGCTGTGGGGGAGGGGGTGGAGACAAAAAGCTGAAGACAGATAAAGGCAGATAAAGGTTAAGTTGGCTGTTGGGTGGGAAGGAAATAGGGTTGCCAACTCTGGATTGGGAAACCCCTGTACATTTAAGGGGTGGATCCTGGGGATGGTGGGGTTTGAGGAGGGGAGGAACTTCAGTATAATGCCATAGACTCCACCCTCCAAACCAGCCATTTCCTCCATGAGAACTACCATTGCCAGCCTCTGGGTGAGGGCTGGAGATCACCCAGAATTACAACTGTTGTCCGGGTGACAGAGATCAGTTCCCCTGGATAAAATGGCTGCTTTAGAGGGTTGAGTCTATGGCTCCACCCCCAGAAGGGAGAAAGAGTGTGAGATAGGTAAGGGTAGAGGGGAGGAAGCAAAGGTGTGAGGAATGGGATGACCATCCCGCAAGTTTTTTGCGGGTCTCCACTTGTTTAAACTAAATGTGATTGCCAATAACAATCAAATTGTGTGGCCAGTAAATTAAGTAAAGGCCATACAAAAATCCCCCCTTTTTATTTTTTTCCAACTTTCCTGTAGACCTAAGTACCCTAATCAATAATAGCAATCACAACAACTATTTCCAATTGGTTGGATGGTCCTATAGCCAAATCCCACTTTTTAATCACTAAACAATTATCTCAGTACAATTCAGCTATTCAATTTATTCCATTAGTAATTCCTAACTAACTAACTCCATCCATTAATTAATAAACTACCTCACTAACATAATTCATAATTTAATTTGGACTATTGCTCAACCTCCCTTGGGGTAGCAGCCGCAACAGCCACAACCCACTACTTTGATGGTCTAGTTGCAAGTTCTATTTACAATAGCCCAGGCCTTCTCCCTCTGCAACACCAGTATGCGGGAAGTCCTGCTGCCTGTCCAAAGATCTTCACAATCCTCTGCGAAGCAGGTCTTAGCTCTGCTCCAGGCCATAAATCTTATAAATCTTCATTACCTGGGTCGAGATCTTCTACCAACAATCCCTGCTCAGGGTCTATGGACCAAGTCCCACAGTTGCTGGAGCCTGTTGTTCTTGGCTGCAGCGTCGTTTGTGTTCCTGCACAACCTTTAGTACTCAGACTGACAGTCGATGGTAGATTGGCAGGACCAATTCCAGCCCGCCCGAGAGTCTTTCTCCACAGTTGCTGAACTTTGAAACAGAAAGCAAACAGTTTCACACTTTGCAGGCATTGTGTTTGCTCAGCTTCAGAGCTCCCTTCGCATTAATAGTAATGTCTAGGGCTCATGTCTTTCCTGCTCTGGCTGGAAAGGAACCAGAGCCAACTCGAGCGTATAGAAAGAAGGGCATAGGGTCCCAGCAGCAGCACCTAGAAGCCCACCGGCAGCTCAAAACAAAGCCGAGTTGGAGCGAGGTGCACAAAAAATACCACAATGGCAGACTGTGATTCACACTTCTTATGCAGTCTTCTCTATCTGGCTTGCTAAAGTTGGTTTTTTTGGGGGGGGGGGTTGGGTTTTGCTGGCATCTGAAATAGAATGTGCCACAGAGAGAACAGCTGTATTTCCACTGTCATTCTTCCTTTCTTTCTCATTAGAAAAGCAGAATTCTTATGTGACCACACATAACAACAGATAATACTTAAACTTCTTTTTGTTGTCAAGTCGCAGCTGACTTGTGGTGAACCCCGTAAGATTTTCAAGGCAAGAGATGTTTGTGATCGTTTGCCATTGCCTGTCTCTGCGTACTGATGGTTGTAATCCTTGGTAGTCTGTCATCCAAATACTAACCAGGCCTGACCCTGCTTAGCTTCTGAGATCTAATAAGAGTGGGCTAGCTTGGGCTGTCCAAGTGACCACACACATCTACAGAAAAACCCTTGAACAGCAGTGAATTAATTTTTGAAGAGTCCACTCTTCTTACTTTTTTGCAGCTTGAGAAAATCATTGGTGTTCTTGTGCATTCATGCACATGGGTTTCTGCACTAGCGCAAAAGCAACACTGCAAAGTTTGAGATTTCTATCTATTGAAGCTTGCATTCCCTTACTTGATGGAAAGTACCCTCATGGAAAGTCTGCTGCAAGAGGAGGGCTGAGATCTTTCCTCTCAGTTCACTTTTCACTACTTTGCTGTTAGCAGTTCTGCATTGATACTTATAAAATTGCCTCAGCTTTCCTTCTTTTCTCCTTCCTATCACCTTCCTTTCTCATTAGTGTTAGGGGAAAAAGTATAGTTCTTTCCTTATAAACTGTCCTCATTTATTTTCTGTCTCTCCCCCCTCCCCCGGCTGCATATGGCACAATGGTGTTTTGTCAAAAAATTATGTATTTGCAGTAGAAGCTCTTGATCCTGACAGTACTGAAGGGCTGTGTGTGTGGTGGAGACCATATCTTTGACCAATATGTTTCTCCTTCTCTGGGGAACAACATTCACTAATGCTGTTAATAATGTATATCTTCTGCAAAATCATGCTAAGTGGCAATTGTGTCCTGACAGTTCTGTAGTGGCTGTGTTAGGCATGTTTTCTTCTTCTTCACTTAGCAGATAAATCTGTGATCACACTCACTAAATCAGAGGTGTTGAACTCATTTGTTATAAGGGCCGGATTTGACATAAATTTCACTTTGTCGGGCCATACCATGTGTACCATAAAATGTAATGCCAGGTGCTGGAGATAGAAACTGTATACAGGACAGTCGCTGGTAAGAGGAGAAGTGTTTGCCCACTCCAGAAGCACTGATTTCGGGAGGGGGTTTGAAAGACCTGAATCAGATTGCGGTGACAAGAGAGGAAGTCCTCCGACTGATGGACAATTTAAAAACTAATAAATCACCAGGCCCGGATGGCATTCATCCGAGAGTTCTGAAAGAACTCAAATGTGAACTTGTGGATCTCCTGACAAAAATATGTAATCTTTCTTTAAAATCTGCCTCCATTCCTGATGACTGGAAGGTAGCTAATGTCACTCCCATCTTTAAAAAGGGCTCCAGGGGAGATCCAGGAAATTACAGGCCAGTCAGTCTGACATCGATACCGGGTAAGTTGGTGGAAACTGTTATTAAGGAAAGAATTGTAGTAGGCACATTGATGAACAAAAACTATTGAGGCAGACTCAGCATGGGTTCTGTAAGGGAAGATCTTGTCTCACTAACCTGTTAGTGTTTTTTGAGGGAGTGAACAAACATGTGGACAAGGGGGACCCAATAGATATTATTTACCTTGACTTCCGGAAAGCTTTTGATACAGTTCCTCATCAAAGGCTCCTAAGTAAGCTCAATAGTCATGGGATAAAAGGACAAGTCCTCTTGTGGATCAAAAACTGGCTTATAAATAGGAAACAGAGAGTGAGTATAA
Source organism: Gekko gecko (assembly GCA_029375565.1). Taxonomy (NCBI): domain Eukaryota; kingdom Metazoa; phylum Chordata; class Lepidosauria; order Squamata; family Gekkonidae; genus Gekko; species Gekko gecko. The sequence goes on from JAPDNY010000001.1 coordinate 220,025,646, forward strand.
ATGGGAAACTTTCTCAGTGGAGGGTGGTAAGCAGTGGGGTACCACAGGGATCAGTACTCGGTCCCATGCTTTTTAACTTGTTTATTAACGATTTGGAATTGGGAGTAAGCAGTGATGTGGCTAAATTTGCAGATGACACGAAGTTGTTCAGGGTGGTGAAAACCAGGGAGGATTGTGAGGCACTCCAAAGGGATCTGTTGAGGATGGGTGAGTGGGCGTCAACGTGGCAAATGGGGTTCAATGTGGCCAAGTGCAAAGTGATGCACATTGGAGCCAAAAATCCTAAATATAAATACATACACGTTGATGGGGTCTGATCTGGCAGAGACTGACCAAGAGAGAGATCTTGGAGTCGTAGTGGATAACTCGCTGAAAATGTCTACACAATGTGTAGCTGCAATAAAGAAGGCCAACGCTATGCTGGGGATTATTAGGAAGGGAATTGATAACAAATCAGCCAGTATCATCATGCCCCTGTATAAATCATTGGTGCGACCTCATTTGGAATACTGTGTACAGTTCTGGTCACCACATCTCAAAACGGATATTATAGCATTGGAAAAAGTGCAGAGAAGGGCAACTAGAATGATAAAAGGGTTGGAACACCTTCCCTATGAAGAAAGGTTAAAATGCTTGGGGCTCTTTAGCTTGGAGAAACGACGGCTGAGGGGTGACATGATCGAGGTTTATAAGATTATGAATGGGATTGAGCAGGTTGAGAAAGAAGTACTTTTCTCCCTTTCTCACAATACAAGAACTCGTGGGCACTCTATGAAATTGCTGAGCAGTCGGGTTAGAACAGATAAAAGGAAATACTTCTTCACCCAAAGAGTGATTAACATATGGAATTCACTGCCACAGGAGGTCGTGAGGGCAGCTGCAAGCATGGACAGTTTCAAGAGGAAATTAGATAAACATATGGAGCAGAAGTCCACCAGTGGCTATTAGCCACAGGGTATAGAATGAGAACTCTCAGTCTGGGGCAGGTGATGCACTCTATTCTTGGTGCTGGAGGGGGCAGCAGTGGGAGGGCTTCTGGTGCCCTGGCCCCACTGCTGGACCTCCTGATGGCACCTGGTATATTTTGGCCGCTGTGTGACAGAGTGTTGGACTAGATGGGCCATTGGCCTGATTCAACATTGGCTTCTCTTATGTTCTTACGTTCTTATGTTCTGAGTTGCTGTATTCTTACTGCAAGGTTCCATGGACTGGGAGAGGGGTGCAGATGAAAACGCACATAGGCAGCAGTGCAGTGCTGGGCAGATGCTCCCATGATGTTTGACTGCTGCAGATGAGGCTGTTCTGCCATGCTGAAGCCATAATGGAGTGGCTCCCCCCACTCCCCCCAGCACTCCCTCCCTTGCATTAGTTGCTCTAGGTCCACATAAAAGCCCTGGACGGGCCAGTTTTGGCCCCTGGGCCTTATGTTTGACATCCCTGCACTAAATAATCCACTTTCCATCCACTTTCAATGCACTTTCCATCTGGATTTTACTGGCAAAATCCATTCAGAAAGTGCATTGAAAGTGAATTATTGTGTGTGATCATGGCTAAAGACTTCCTTCACCTACTTCAGACTTCTTACAGCAGAACCAGGTATGATAACTGCATCACAATCCCTCAAGCTGACTGTTTGAAGGATTCAACCCTTCACAAATCTTTGCCCTCTTAGATGTCATCTTCAATTCTCACGTGTTCTCTGAGGAAATCTTTTGAGGCAAATTGGAAAGTGTCTCATCTCAGACTCCTTGCATTCAAAACAGCATTCCTGATTTCTAATACATTGACTTGATGAGCCATTGAACTCTATATAATCCTTCCTTTACTGTTTTCCACCTAAACAAAATTGTTCTTCACTTAGACCTCCCTAAAGTAGTATTTTCCTCTCATCTTGTTACTCTTCATCTCATCATGTTACTTGTGTCCTTTCCATAGCCAAAGGATGTGATTGAGAGAATCTTTTGTATTCTGGGTGCCAAAAGAGTACTCTAGATTGGACTTTCGTAAGTATCACAGTTTGTTCATCTTTCATAGTAGCCATTAAAAGAGCAAGCAAGTTTCACCTCAAATCTCAGTATGGATAGCTTCTATCATCTCTGTGTGCTAGCAGTTGCTTCTAAAACAACCCAAAGTACAGTTCGAGAGTGGTATTTTCTCTGAATCAGGTTCTTCTGAGGAGACACACGGACCCACTTTCAGGTATGTTAGCTTCCTGACAGAGTCTGTGAAGAGCCTGGTTGCTTACCTGTAGTTTATGTTCTTTGAGTGCCCATCTGTTCAGTTATACAACATACCCATCTTTAATGCTGGCCCTTTCCCTCTAGTGGCCTATTGTTAGAGGTGATGGTTTCCTCCATTGCACTTAGTTTCTTTTTTTTCAGCTAATACGCCCTTCTAAGGCTATGTTCCTCAAAAAGTATGATCCTGCCATATTGATCAGTGTTCTGTTCACATCCAGATTAGATTACTGCAATGTGCTCTACATGGGGATGTGTTTGAAAATGGTCTGGAAACATCAATTGATCCAAAATGCAGCAGATAGGCTATCACTGGGATTGGTTTCAGGGATCATATAATCTCCATGATGAAAGATCTTCAGTGGCAACCCAACTGCTTCCAAACACAATTCAAAGTGATTGTTCTGTTAATGCTCTAAATGGCTCTGGGGCTGTAGCATCCACCCATCCAGTTAAGATCTTTTTCCTAAGCCCTACTGTTTGGGCACTGCTTCAAAAGTGAGGCAGGTTGCAACTAGAGACATTTGCAGTGGTGGCACTGAAATTAAACAAAGTCCTTGGGGCCAGATAAACTGTATCCAAGAGTACTAAAAGAACTTGCAGATGAAATCTCTGAGCCTCTGTCCATGATTTTTGAGAACTCTTGGAGAACAGTTGAGGTGCCAGAAGATTGGAGGTGAGCAAATGTTGTCCCCATCTTCAAGAAGGGGAAAAAGGAGGATCCGGGTAACTACCGACCCATCAGCTTGACATCTATACCTGGGAAAGTTTTAGAACAAATCATAAAACAGACAATCCTTGTGCATTTAGAAAGGATGGCTGTAATTACTAAGAGGCAGCATGGGTTTCTCAAGAACAAGTCATGCCAGACTACCCTTATCTCTTTTTTTGAAAAAGTTACTACCTTGCTGAATCAGGGGAATGTTGTAGACATAGTTGCTCTAGATTTTTAGGGTTGTGTGGCTGTGGTCTTGGCATTGTAGGACCTGACATTTCGCCAGTAGCTGTGACTGACATCCTCAGTACTTCCTGTGTCAAGGTGAGAAGAAAAATGGTACTCTTGACACAGAGAGTACTCCATCTTTATACCTCTGAGAATGCCAGTCACAGCTACTGGCGAAAATCAAGTCCTACAATGCCAAGACCACAGCCACACAACCCGGAAAATCTACAGCAACTAATGAACTCCAGCCGTGAAAGCCTTCGACAACATGTTGTAGACATAGTTTATCTTGATTTAAGTAAGGCTTTTGATAAGGTTCCACATAATATTCTTGTGGGCAAATTGATATAATGTGGTTTGGATCCTGTTACTGTTAGGTGGATCTGTAACTGGTTGACAGATCACACCCAAAAGGTGCTTGTGAATGGTTCCTCATCCTCTTGGAGAGAAGTGACAAGTGTCATGCCTGCCCCCGACCCAGCGCCTGAAAGCTCGGACGTGGCATCAGAGACACCCTGACCCAGCACCTGGGAGCTTAGAAAACGAGAACGTGGCACCTTTAAGTCCTTCTGGTGTGCCAGAGTCCTCAGGGAACCTAAGTATTGGGGAGGATGGACTCTCAGCTACAAGGCAACGAGCACCTGGAACGGATACATCACCACCCGACTCGCCCCCACGTGTGGACCGGCTGTGAGACCGCAGGCGCCAAGACCTGGCTGCTCGACGAAAAGAGGCACGTGTGCGTGGGTGACGGTCGATGAGCCCTGAGTACTAGCTGGAGCCAGGACCTCGCAATAGCCTGCTAATTGATTAACGAGCCGGCACGGTACTTAAGGACACCACCGGCCGTGAACAAACCGTGCTGGCAAACTCGTCATTAGACTACCCACCTTGCATCTCCTGCTGACCCCTTTTCTCTGATCGACTCCCTAGGCACGTGTACTGACGCTTCCTCCGGCTTTCAGCCTCAGCTCCGGTCCTTGACTCTGCTTCTTGACTCCACTTTGGACTTTGACTACCGGTACGTCTGACAATGGCTTTGCTTACAGAATTGGAACCTGCTTGCCCGGACTTTGACTGACTACCCTGGCTGACCTCTGGAACTCTTGCTGACTCTTCTCCTGGACTACCCTCTGGTACCCGGCCCACGGGACCTGTCGTGACTGATTGCCAGCACCCACATCAACTCGCCTTCACTATGGAAGACGGAGCAACAGGCAGGGCTGAGCAGCTCATGGGAGTGATTGAGCAGGTACAACAGCTAACCCAAGCTGTCCTTGCCCTACAACAGCAAGCTGCTGCTAATGCTGTCGCTGTGGCCGCAGCTGCTGCTCCTCCCCCTCACTGCCCAGTCAGTCCCCCTGACTGCTTCAGTGGGAGTGTTGACGAGTTCCCTGCATTTCTGGCTCAATGTGAACTGTACATAGAGCTCCGCCACCGGGACTTTCCTACTGATAAAACCAAGATCTGTTTTATTTTGAGCTTACTCAAAGGGCAAGCTGCGAGATGGGCCACACCCTTGTTGGTAGGGGCGTCTCCCTTACTCTTGGACTACGCTGGCTTCAAAGCCCATTTCTCCACTGCATATGCCAACCCCATGCAAGCAGCTACAGCCAATCAAAAGATACAGGCCCTCAAGCAAGGAAAAGCCTCTGTAGCCCACTACACCACCGAGTTCCAACTTCTTGCCCAAAATTTACTGTGGAACGAGGCCGCCTTTATGGACCAGTACACTGAAGGATTATCTGATGAGGTTTTGGATGAACTGGCTCGTGGAGAATGACCCGAGACCCTTCAGAAGCTCATTCATCTGTGCTTACGCATTGATGGCCGCTTTCAAAGCCTCCACCTGAGTAAGCGTCACAGCTCTGCCCCATTGGATACCCCTAGCCCACTTCCCAGAGTTGGCTCACCAAGCTCCTCTCTGTCGGTAAATGAAGGAGAGCCTATGCAGCTGGGCGTCGCTTGACCCCGCCTTACTCTCAAGGAAAAGGCTCGGCGACGCACTCAAAACCTTTGTTTGTATTGCAGAGGGGCAGGGCATTTTTCTGCAACATGCCCTGCTAAGCAAAGACGCCCTGCCATAACCCCGCCTGCAGTAAAAGGGCAGCCCTAAGCCTGAGTGGACCCTCGGGCTTGGGGCACATAGCAGAGTCTTCCAGCTCTTCGTTTCCTGAGCAAGCACTGTTCCTGGTCCTTGTGAAGATACAACTCCCTGATGGCCGATGGCTCTTCATCCACGCCATGCTAGACTCAGGGGCTGCCTATTGCTTCATGGATGCTCTCTTTGTGAAGCAACATGGCATCCCAACACAAGAAAAAAACCCCAGCTTTGGTTGAAGCCATTGATGGGTGCTTGCTCCGCTCTGGACCGGTGGTCCATGAGACTCAACCCCTCACCGTGTGGGTCCACCAACACCAAGAGCAATTACAATTCGATATCGTGAGAATGCCTCGGTTCCCCGTCATCTTAGGCCTTTCCTGACTACAAACTCACAATCCCCATGTCGATTGGGTTCACCAGGACCCTCGGTTTCCAGAGGGCCACCCGCCGTCGCTCCTGTCATCCAGTAACCCCAAACACCAGTGCCCTGTCATCCACCCTTCGACTTTCCTGTCACCCCAGAACCCCGACCACTGGTGCCCTGTCATCCACCCATCACCACTTTTGTCATCCAGATCACTGGAAACCAGGCCAGCTGTTGCGGTACTGGGAGCCGCCTCTGCACTGTCCGCAGTCTATCAGGCCTTCGCAGACATCTTTGATGAAAAAGAAGCAGAACAACTGCCCCCGCACCAACCATACGACTGCGCCATTGACCTGATGCCTGACGCGCCATTGTCCATGGGCCGTTTATATCCTATGTTAGAACCAGAACTGGCAGCCCTTCGGGACTACCTCGAGAAAAACCTGGCTCACGGGTTTATAAGGCCGTCCACCTCTCCTTTCTCTTCCCCGGTCTTATTCGTCAAGAGGAAGACAGGAGATCTCCACCTTTGTAATGATTATTGCGCCCAGAACAAAATCACGATCCGTGATCATTACCTGCTTCCATTGATTCCTGAACTCTTGGACTGCCTGAAAGGGGCCCAGGTTTACACCAAACTGGACCTTTGAGGTGCGTACAACTTAGTGCGCATAAAAGCCGGTGACGAGTGGAAAACGGCCTTCGGCACCCGCTACAGTAAATATGAACACCTTGTCATGCCATTCGGCTTGACCAATGCTCCAGCAGTCTTTCAACGCTTTATGAATGACATGTTCCGTGACCTCTTGGACCGATTCATCATCATTTACCTTGATGATATCCTGATCTACTCCACCTCCCTAACTCGGCACATCGAGCACGTGCAACATGTACTTCAACGTCTCCGCACCCATGGGCTTTACGCCAAGCTTGAAAAGTGTGCCTTCCATCTGACATCAGTAGAATTCTTGGGCCACATCATATCCCCACAAGGCATCCAGATGGAGCCGAAGAAAGTAGAGGCCATTCTTCAGTGGCAAGCCCCCCAGAACCACAAGGACGTCCAACGGCTCCTCGGCTTCACCAACTAGTATTGTCAATTCATCGCGTCCTATGAGGCTTTAACCATGCCTCTGACCTGCCTCCTGAAACCAAAAAAACCCTTCCAATGGACCCCAGAAGCCGCCCAGGCCTTCACCACTCTCTTTTTTTTATTAAAACAAAATTTTATTGGGATGCGCTCAACATTTTCAACAACGTTACCAATACAATTTGAAAAAAATTCCATCCCATCCCCCCCACCCCCCTAATAGGCTTCCAACACTGCTAATAACAAAAAAAAAATATATTAGACGGTAATCAGGTTTAGACTTATATGAATCGACAAACCAGGTAACACATTTCAAATATATAAAACATCTAACTAATTTCAACATATTTTCATATAACAGTATAATACAATTCAGAATTCATTTCACTACTCATTCAGTATCCATACAGATCTAAATTGTACATTTTCCCCTTCATTCTGTATTCAGTTTCCAAATACAATTTCAAACCTTCCCAATCTTTTATATACTGTTCTGCCATTTGTCCATTTAGCTTTTTTGTCATTTTGTCCATTTCTGCTAAAAACAGCAATTTTCTAAACCAGTCATGTATATCTGGCACCTTCTCCGCTTTCCATTGCTGAGCGAAGGCCATTCTCGCCGACGTAATCATATACCATAATAATGTCCTTTTTTCCTGTGGAATTCTTTCCATTGTCAAACCTAAGAGAAGAAGTTCCGGTCTTCTCCCAATTGGGATTTTTAATATTTTCTGCATCACACAGTGTATACTAGACCAGTATACCTTTGCTTTATCACATGACCACCACATATGGTAAAAAGAACCCTCTGTTTTTTTACATTTCCAACACTTATTACTCAAGTTCTTATCCATACTAATATTAGCAGTCTTTTTTGGTGTCATATACCACCTATACATCATCTTGTAGCAATTTTCTTTTACATTAACACAGGTAGACATTTTAAAGGATCTTTTCCACAAAAACTCCCATGTTTCCATAGAAATTTCTTTGTTCATGTTTATGGCCCATTTTATCATTTGCTCTTTAACAGTTTCATCCAAAGTATATGTAGTCAACACAGTTTTATACATCTTTGAGATCATTTTTTGCTCTCTTTTCAACCATATATTTTCAAACTCATCATTCTTAACTCTAAAACCAACCTCTTTACAATCTTTTTTGTAAATATCCCTTATTTGACAATATTGTAACCATCCATACTCAAATTCTAGTTCATTATTTGGTTTTAAAACATATTTTTTCCCCTCTTTTTGCAACAGTTCTTGGTATTTCAACCAATCATTACCTTTATGTTCTGAAAAAGGATGTATAACTGCTGTTGGGACAATCCACAAAGGCCTCTCGTCGGAAACTGTATCCTTGTACCTGGTCCATGCATCAAACAATGTTCTCCTTACATAATGATGCTTAAACATTGAATCAACTTTATTTTTCCCATACCAAAGATAGGCATGCCAGCCAAATCTGCAATCGTGCCCCTCAAGAGCTAAGAGTTTTCTATTTTCCAAATTGACCCAATCAGATAACCAAGACATACATACAGCTTCATGATACAAACGCAAATTCGGGACTTGGAAGCCACCTCTGTCTTTAGTATCGTACATTATCTTCATTTTAATTCTTGGCTTCTTTCCTGCCCAGATGAATTTAAAGATTTCTCTTTGCAATTTCACCAACACTTTCACATCTTTTACAATTGGTATTGTCTGGAACAAAAACATTAACCTGGGCAGTACATTCATTTTGACAATGGCAATTCTTCCAAGAAGAGATAATCTAAGTTTTTCCCATTTTTCTAAGTCACTCTTTATCGAAACCCACAGTTTTTCATAATTATTCTTAAACAAGTCTATATTTTTCATTGTAATTTCAACTCCCAAATACTTAACCTTTTTAACCACTTCACATTCTGTCACGTTTTGTAACATTTGTTGCTTTGTAGCTATCATATTTTTACACAATATCTTGGACTTATTCTTATTTACATAGAACCCTGCGAGATCGCCAAACTCTTTTACTTTTTCAAATACCTTAGGCATATTATTAACAGGATCTTCAACAATAAACATAATATCATCCGCAAATGCTCGTAGTTTATATGAAAAACCTCTAACATTCAAACCTTTTATGTTATCATCATCTCTAACCATTTGCAGCAAAATCTCCAAAATCCAGATAAATAGCAATGGTGACAGGGGGCAACCCTGTCTGGTACCTTTTCTGACCCGGAACACTTCTGTTGGTTCTGCATTCACAATCACCGTAGCTTTTTGTTCTTTATATATTGATTGAATCATTCTTATAAATTCTGCGCCCATCTGGGATTTCTCAAACACTTTAAACATAAATTCCCAATTCAAATTATCAAATGCCTTTTCTGCATCCAAAAATAAATAGCCAACTTCTTTTTCTGGGTGTTTATCATAATACTCAATTGCGTCTAAAACAACCCTCATATTGTCTTTTATTTGTCTATTTGGTAAGAATCCGGCTTGATCTTCAGCAATAGTATCTTTCAAGAACCCTTTAAGGCGCTCTGCTAATATTTTTGCAAAAATCTTATAATCGTTGTTTAACAGTGAGATAGGTCGATAATTCTTTACATTTGTTAAATCTTGCGTTTCTTTCGGAATTAAGGTGATCACAGCTTCATTCCAGGAATCTGGAATCTTCCCAGTTCTCCTAATTTCGTTTAAAAGAATCTCTAACACCGGAACCAGGTCTTCATGAAGTTTTTTGTAAAATTTAGCTGAAAAACCATCCGGACCTGGAACTTTGGAAATCTTTGCCTCTCCTATTGCTTTACTGATTTCTTCTTTAGTTATTACAGCATTTAATATTGCTTTCATTTCTAGGCTTGGTTGTATCAAATTAACCTTAGATAAATAGTCTTGCATCTTTTGCAGATCCACTTGTTTTGCTTGAAAAAGAGTCGCATAATATTTATAAAATTCCCTCCGGATCCCTCCTGGGTCTGAAATTTCTTTATTTCCATCTTTCAATTTAGTGATTGTTTTATTCTCTCTTCTTTTCTTCAATTGCCATGCCAAATATTTACCAGGTTTATTTGCACCTTCAAAGGACTTCTGTTGCAATTTTTTCAAGTTCCAATATACTTCTTTGTTTAACCTCGCCTCATATTGTTCCTTTAAAATCCTCAATTCTCTCAAAATCTTCTTTTCGCCAGGCCTTTTCTTAAGCTCCATTTCTTTTTTCCGAATATTTTCCGTAATCTCTTTATCTATTTTGAATTGTTGTTTCTTTTCATTATTATTGATTGCAATCAGGTGTCCTCTCATCACAGCTTTATAGGCTTCCCATACCGTTTGCGTCTGTACATCCTTGTTTAAATTCAGTTGAAAATATGTTTGGGTTTCTGTCCTTATTTTGTCCACAATATTTTGTTTGTCCAGCAAATCCTCATTGAGTCTCCATCGAAATTTCTTTCTTTTAACATACGTTGACCATTTTACTGGACTATGGTCAGAGAGAATTCTAGGTAACATCTCGATTTTACATGTCTGCAAGATCAAATTCTCAGTCATCCACATCATGTCTATCCTTGAGAAAGATTCATGTCTTGATGAGTAAAAGGAATACTCTCTATCCTTGGGATTTTTAACTCTCCAAGCATCTTCCAGATGTTCATGTTTAACCAATTGAAAAAAAGACTTTCGGAAGTTTGCCCATGCCTTTGTTTCCTTTTTGGGATTTTCTATCAATAACATTATTAACAGTACCATTAAAGTCACTCATTAATATCATTTGCTCATAGGTTAGCTGTCGTAGCTGTTCCCACAAATCCTGAAAATTTTTTTCCTTCGCACCGTTTGGAGCATAAAGGTTAACAATTAAAGTCTTTTTGCTCTGCAGCATGGCTTCTACCGTCAAAAGCTTCCCTTCATTATCTTTAAAAACTTCTTTTGGTTCCAATTCCTTTTTAATATATATAACAACTCCTTTTTTCTTTTGGGAGGAGAGGGAATAAAACTCCTCTCCTAATTTTTTTTTAATCAAAAATTTAGCATCAGTTTTTTTAATATGTGTTTCTTGCAAACAGACAATATCACATTTTTGTTTTTCCAACCAAAGTCTAACATTTTTTCTTTTTTGAGGTGAATTAAGTCCATTGACATTCCATGATATAATTTGACTCTCCATGTTGTTTTTGTACTTATTTATCAAAGTCTTTAAAGTTATCATTGATGAATCTGGTCATTTGCTCTACTGACTTGATGGTGACTCTCTTCTGCTTGAATGTAAAACTGACACCTTTTGGAATTTCCCATCTGTATCTTATACCCTCTGTTTTCAGTTCGTCAATCAAGTCTTTAAAGAGTCGTCTATCCTGAAGAATTGCTCTGGGTAGTTCCTTTAATATCATGATTTTCTTGTTGTCAATTGTGAAATCTTCCTGAAACTGTTGCTTAAATAGATCCTTCTTCAGTTTTTTGGATATAAACTGGACAATCACATCTCTGGGTAATTTTTTCCTTTGCGCAATCGCAGAGTTGACTCTGTACACCACATCAATCTGTGCCGCCACCTTCTCCTCTTCCATTTTTAAAAAATCTGCAACAGCATCCACCATAACAGAATGAATGTTCTCACTTTTGTCTTCAGGGATCCCCCTGAATCTCATATGGTTAAGCATTGCATTGTATTGGACCATCACATTAACTTTTTCTGTTTCTATAGCAACCTCAGCAACATTGGATGCCACTCTCTTCACTCTTTCATCCATCTCATCTGCTCTTTTAGTCAGCGTCTGTATCTCTTTTGTAATCCCAGATAGGTCCTTTTTCAAGTCTGATACTTCTGTTACTAAAGTTTTTTCCATCTTTTGTAATGCGTCCATCACTCGTTTCTCCATAGCTTCCATCAGGCCCTGTAGCTTCTTTTCTTCTTTAGCAGTCATTTTCGGGGAGGACCAGGAGTTCGCCCTCTGTCGTTGCCGCAGATCGTAAGCCGTTGTTTAAAATTCACCTAAAACTTACATCAAATTAAAGTCCTTCTTATGCCCACCTAAATCGCTCTAATTTCACTTTTTTCTATAAGTCTTTTGGTTAAAATCGAAGTATAGTTTTTCTGACCTTCTCAAAATGGCGGGCGCAATTTCTCTATGGTAGATGGTTCTTCCGGTTACTCACTTCCTGTCCGGCAATCTTAGTTGTCCCCCTTGTCTCTGGTTTCCTCCCTTCTTCCGACCTCCTTGGTCTTCTCTAGGAAATATTACTTGTCTGGTCTGAGGTCATTTCCTGTTCTGGCGATTTCTGCTGCAGCTAGAGTACTTTTTCACACTAGTTCTTGCGGGGCTTGCTGTTAGTTTCTATTTTAAAGTCAATATTCCAACCGCAGGAATGTTCAACAAACCGGCTTTTTGGCCTTTTTTAGCTGTTTAACTGCTCTTTTTCGGAGTCGGTGTTAGTACAAAAGATACAGCACGATCATGCGCTTCATCGGATGTTGTTTACTCTCGGCCAAAACGCTTCTCCGGTGAGCAATTTTAAAAAGTTACCTTCAAAGTCCGTGTCTTGTTATAGCAGTGTTTCCTTGATATCAGTTTCAGTAGAATGTCTTGGAAGTCTGGATCATGCGTTCTTATGTTGAGAATCCAACTCGGTGGGGTCTTGTAGAGAATTTCCGAAGTGCCTTCTAGGGGGGAGGGGATCAAGGCTGGTCGCAATGTTCTTTAAAGCCCCGCTATCAGCCGATCTCAACTCCCTCTCGGGCCAAGGCCCCCTGCCTGGGGGGATCTGTGATGGGCTATATGAAGCCCACCCTGTCGTCAAGACCCTCCGTATGCTTTGGGAGCTCTGAGAGCAAGCCAGAACACGTCAGGATGCCATGAATCCCAGACTGGAAGCCGCCTTCACCACTCTCAAGGCGTGCTTCGCCTCTGGCTCTTTGCTCCACTACCTGGCTCCCCGGCTCCCCTTCACCGTAGAGACAGACACCTCCAGTGTTGCCATCGGGGCCGTTCTCTCTCAGCAAGACAGACCCACTCAGCCTTTGCAACCGTGTGCTTATTACTCCCGCCACCTCTCATCCGCAGAATGCAACTGTACCATCTGGGAATGGGAGTTGCTTGCAATTAAGGCAGCCTTCAAAGTCTGGTGACACCACCTCGAAGGGGCTCATCACCCAGTCCAAGTACTTACTGACCACCGCAACCTCGAACATCTCCAAACCACACGCTGGTTGAACCAATGACAGATCCACTGGGCTTTGTTCTTTTCCCGGTTCCCCATACCCAAAACCAAAAAGCAGAAGCCTTGTCCCGTAAGCCAGAATACACACCTGCTGTAACGGAAAAGGCGCTGGAAGGCACTATCTTGCCCACCTCGGTCTTTGCCGCTGCTACGTGCCCCAGCTCCCTAGCCGAAGATATCCGGGTCGGACAATCCACCGATACGTGGGCCCAGCAGCGCCTGCAGGAGATTCAGCAAGGCGCTTCAGGGAACCTGACCACTTGTGAGGGACTCCTCTTCCATCAGGATCGCCTTTATGTCCCCCCAGGGCCACTCCGGACTCGAGTTCTCCGTCTCACCCACGACGCCCCTCCCGCTGGACATTTTGGTTGACATAAAACTGCTCACCTGCTGACTCAGGAATTCTGGTGGCCTTGTGTTCGGGCCGATGTCGATCACTACGTCAGCACCTGTGACACCTGCCACCGCACCAAAGACATCCCTGCCAAACCTTCAGGACTTCTACATCCGCTCCCCACTCCGTCCGGTCCTTGGGACGTCATGTCCACGGATTTTATTGTCGATCTTCCCCGCTCCCAAGGACACATCTGTATCCTATTAATAGTGGACTTGTTCACTAAGATGGCCCACTTCATTCCATGTGCCGAACTGCCGACTGGGGCCGAAACTGCCCACCTGTACCTGCACCATGTCTTCCGGTTACATGGTATCCCGACCAGCATCGTATCCGACTAAGGCCCCCAGTTCTCCTCCCGTTTCTGGCAGGCCCTGCGTCGTGGCCTGGGAACCGAGATCCACCTGTCTTCGGCCTACCACCCCCAAACTGATGGGCAGACCGAGAGAACCAACGCTACCCTGGAGCAATATCTCCGCTGCTATACCAGCTACCAGCAGGACAATTGGTATGCACTGTTGCCGCTGGCCGAATTTGCATATATCAATGCAATACATGCATCCACCCAGACCACACTCTTGGCGGCTAATTACAGACAGCATCCCCGATTCTTTTTTCCTGTCGGTCCCTCCTTTGATGTCCCTGCCACAGAAGATTGCATTCAAGAACTACATGCCCTCCATGACCTTATCCGGGAACAGTTACAACAGGCTAAATAAGCTCACAGCAGACCGCAAGCAGCAGGAAGGGCTGCCTCTCCAGGTCGGCAATTTGGTCTGGTTGTCAACCCGCTACCTCCGTTCCCCCGGTCGCTCCCGCAAGTTGGATGCCTGGTTCATTGGACCCTACCGGATCAGTGCCCAGGTTAACCCCGTTGCATTCCACCTGCAACTCCCCGACCACCTCCAGATTCACTCTGTCTTCCACCATTCCCTCCTCCAGCTGTTGGCCCCTCCCGATCCGAACTGGGGCACGCCACCCGTGCCACCACCACCCATCCTAGAGGATGATGAAGAGGAATATGAGGTCCAGCAGATCCTTGATTCCCGGTTCCACTGCGGTGGAAGGGCTATGGACCGGTTGAGCGGTCCTGGGAACTGGCCCCCAACTTGCATGCCCCTGACCTGGTCCATCAATTCCACTGTGTCTACCCTGACAAACCAGGCCCTCTGGTGGGGTGAGGGAATTCTGAGGGAGGGGATAGTGTCATGCCTGCCCCCGACCCAGCGCCTGAAAGCTCGGACGTGGCGTCAGAGACATCCCCTGACCCGGCACCTGGGAGCTTAGAAAATGAGGACGCGGCACCTTTAAGTCCTTCTGGTGTGCCAGAGTCCTCAGGGAACCTACGTATTGGGGAGGATGGACTCTCAGCTACAAGGCAATGAGCACCTGGAACGGATACATCACCACCCGACTCGCCCCCATGTGTGGACTTGATGACATCTGCAACCACGGTTGTACCTTTTGCTAGACTTAGATTATGCCCCCCCCGCACCAGAATTGGGTCCTGTGGACATAGCCCCAGATTCACTCACAAAGTGCCAAATTGTCTGTCACCAGATGTGTTATGCAATCTTTACTTTGGTTGGCTGAGGATGCTAATCTAATGCAGGGTTACCCTGTTTGCGATCCCCTTTTGGGAGCTGGCTCTCTCTCCTGATGTCCCTGTCCCAGGGTTGTTTTCTTTGGCTTCCTCTGGCTCTGGACCTCTTACACAAGGGTTCATTATGGTATCACAACATTCAGAGGCTACAGCTAACTGCTTGGCTTCTGCACCCTCTCACATGACTTTCTCATGAGGCGTCTTGGACGTATTACTACATTCCTGCAGGGATTCAACTTGTAAATCTTAGGCCTATAAGTGGCAAAATTTCACTTCATGACTTGTGGGCACTAGACAGGCTTCATCATGTCTGTTACCTCTTTATAGAGTACCTGTTACACATAAAGAAGGTCTTGCTCCTTCATCTTGGCACATTCTATGACTTCTGTGATTCTGTAGACAGCACTATAATTTATTTTACATTTTGCAGCAAACCAGTTTCTGAAAGGTCTACATAACTTGCCCATCTGCGGTCTACCTAGTTCCTCAATGGAGCCTTTCCCTGGTTTTATTTAGGCTGATGCTATCTCCATTTGAACCCCTAGCCGCATGCCCTCTTCCTTAAGGTATGCTTTCTAGTGGCTCTCACTTAGGGACTCAGGGTGGGGGAGTTGGCTGCCCTCAGAGTTGATCCTCCATACATCCAATTCTTCCCTGGGAGGGTTGTTCTTAGACCTAGCCTCTGTTTCTTGCCCAAGGTTGTTTCCAAGTTTCACCTCTCTCAAGTAATTTCACTACTTGCCCTTAAGCAAATCTGTCCTCATCAAGGGGAAAAAGCACTTCATACACTGAACAGTAAAAGAGCTTTATTGTATTATTTGCAGTGTACAAAAGTTTTCCTCAAGGAACTCTTGTTGTTTGTTTGTCATTCAGGCCTGTGCAAGGGCACCGCAGCATCCTCCCAGATGCTATGGTGGATTGTTCAAACTATTAAACTTTCTTACCTACACACTGGCGTTGCCTGTTCTTTTCATGTCAAAGCTCATTTTACCAGGGCCTTCACATCATCATCAGCCTTTCTCCATAATGTCTGCATTGACATCTGCAAAGTGGTGATGTGGTCTTCAGCTGATGCCTTTATTCGGCACTACGCTGTGAACATTGACAGTAATCAAGAATCAGCAGTGGGGAAAGGAGGAGGAGGAGATTGGATTTATACCCCGCCCTTCACTTGGAGTCTCAAAGCGGCATACAAACTCCTTTCCCTTCCCCTCCCCACAACAGACATCCTGTGAGGTAGGTGGGGCTGAGAGAACTCTAACACAAACTGCTCTTTCAGGAACAGCTATGCCAGAGCTTGTGACTGACCCAAGGTCACATCAGCGGGTGCATGTGGAGGAGTGGGGAATCAAACCCAGTTCTCCCAGATTAGAGTCTGTACACTTAACCACTACACCAAATTGTCTTACATTCACTGTTCAACTGAGGGGTCCTCCATTAGGTCTGTCACTTCACCCCACCTCTTTGTTGCATAGCTTTTGACATCCCAAATGTGGGCTTGCACAGAAGACCGAAGATGAAAACAGTGTTGCACTTACCTGTAACTGTTGTGCATCAAGTTGTCTTCTGTGCAGGCACACATTCTCACTTTCCTGCCCTGCTGTGAGCTCACTGTCTTTCTCTTTGTGAATTCTGGTGGCTTGGGAGAACTGAGGGAAAATGGAACTCTTTCCTCACAGTGCATGTTGGTTTGAGACAGAGTTCTGGACTAGATGGACCACTGGTCTGATCCAGCAGGGCTCTTCTTATGTTTTCATGAAAATCGTACCTACTCAATACTGAAGTTGTAAACCTCTGTTTGGTTCTGCCCTCTAAGAGCTAGATGTTAGGATGAAGTAGAAACCCTTTTCCTGACCTCTAGCTTTTTATGTTTGGTGTAGTGGTTAAGTGCACGGACTCTAATCTGGGAGAACCAGGTTTGATTCCCCACTCCTCTACTTGCACCTGGCTGGATGACCTTGGGCAAGCTGTAGCTCTGATAAGAGCTGTTCTTGAAAAAAGAGCAGTTTCTGTCAAGAGCTGTCTCAGCCCCACCTACCTCACAGGGTGTCTGTTGTGGGGAGGGGAAGGGAAAGGAGTTTGTAAGCCGCTCTGAGACACCTTTGGGTAGTGAAGGGCGGGGTATAAATCCAATCTCTTCTCTTCTTCTCTTCTATGTAGAAGGAATTTTTGATAGGGAACAGTTTCATTCCTGTGACCCCTAGATCTGATGAAGTTTTTATGACTTGTCATGACTAAACAAGAATGGATTCAGCTAGTATGTTGCTGTTTACATAACATATTTTTGCAGACTCTTAACTTTAACCTTTTTTTGGTCAAAGAAATGCTAGCATTTCTAGTTTATATGTATATTTAGGACTTTTGTCATAAGAGTAAGCTGTGACAGCATTTGTAACTTTGAACTTACTTAGTTGTAGCATGCACACAAAGCTTATATCCAGAATTATACTTTGTTGGTCTTAAAGGTTCCACTGGACTCAAACCTTGTTCTGTTGCTTCAGACCAACACATCTACCCACCTGAATCTATTTATTTGTGTTATTAGTGTTAAAATAAAAAGGCAATAAATTGAGCTTCAGATTCATTCAGATACTAAACGAATTTTAATGGGTGGTTTGTACTGTTGGTTGTTTCGGCTCCTGAATAAGGTTCTGTGTATTGTTAGTTTGTCCTTTATAAGCTCAAGTATAGGAAAACAGTTCAGGAGAGAAAAAAGATCACCATCCCACATTGATCAAGGTAATGTGTTGAGATATGAAATGACACTAAAGCCGTATATTTACATATTGATTTTTTTATTATTATTTTTATTAAAATTCTTAAATGTTTAACAGAGCAACACAAACATTGTCAACTTGGTGAGCTACATTAAGAAAAGCATTCAAAAAGTTTAATAATACATTTTAATGTGCCTTTATACTATTTAGTTGAGTAGTGCTAATTACATAGATGGATACATACATCGGGAGGCAATTTAAAGAAAAGGACTGAGCTAACTAAGTACTGATCTTTGACTATGAAAGGAATGTTAACTGCTTCCTAACTTTATATCAAGAGGTCTTTTCTCTTAAAAAAGTGACCATTTTTCCAATGGATTGTACAGTTCCCTCTCATTACGACTCTCGTCGAAGAAGACCATACAATTCTCTAGTAAAAATTAATCCCAGACGATGGTATACCAAGAGGCGGCTGTGGGTGGTTTGGTTTCTTTCCAGGAACGATCAATTGTGGCTTTGGCTGCTGTCAATAGTATACTAATTAGTTCTCTTTCCATATTGATGGTTTTTCAGTAGATCCAGAGGGATCAGTCTAGGTAACAGCAGAATGGGATTGAAATCCAAAGGTGGATTGTTCAGCAGGTGCAAACAAATGAGTAAGGTGGAGCTAATATAAAGGGGGGGGAATGAATTCTTTAGGACCAAAATGGGTTTAACCTTTAGGAGGTAGTTATTTGGGTTGCCATGTTGTTGCTCCTATCTGTTAGGTTAGTATGACTAAATTTCTTGGCAGGTTCTTAAATGCAGTAGGATGCAGGCCAATGTTTATATCATTCTCTTAAAGCAGGCCCATGCAATACAAGGCTATTTCCTGCTGTCATAAGGGGAATTGGAGCTATACATTGTTTGTAGTCCTTTCACTTTTCTTCTGTAACTGCTTCTCCCCTTCCTAGATTCAAAGGTACCTGGTGGAGCTGTCACCTCTTTTCCTAGCCTTCATGAAAGCCTTGTAGGCTGTTGCCATCATACATAAGAACATAAGAGAAGCCAATGTTGGATCAGGCCAATGGCCCATCTAGTCCAACGCTCTGTCACACAGTGGTCAAAAATACCAGGTGCCATCAGGAAGGCCAGCAGTGGGGCCAGGACACTAGAAGCCCTCCTACTGTTGCCCCCCCAAGCACCAAGAATACAATGTATCACTTGCCCCAGCCTGAGAGTTCCTATCTATACCTTGTGGCTAATAGCCACTGATGGACTTCTGCTCCATATGCTTATCTAATTCCCTCTTGAAGCTGTCCATGCTTGTAGCTGCTGCCACTTCCTGTGACAGTGAATTCCATGTGTTAATCACTCTTTGGGTGAAGAAGTACTTTCTTTTATCCATTCTAACCCAACTGCTCAGCAATTTCATGGAGTGCCCATGAGTTCTTGTATTGTGAGAAAGGGAGAAAGGTACTTCTTTCTCAACCTGCTCTGTCCCATGCATAATCTTATAAACCTCGATCATATCACCCCTCAGCCGTCGTTTCTCCAAGCTAAAGAGCCCCAAGCGTTGTAACCTTTCTTCATAGGGAACATGTTCCAACCCTTTTATCATTCTAGTTGCCCTTCTCTGCACTTTTTCCAATGCTATAATATCCTTTTTGAGGTGTGGTGACCAGAATTGTACACAGTACTCCAAATGAGGTCGCACCATCAATTTATTCAGGGGCATTATGATAACTGGCTGATTTGTTTTCGATTCCCTTCCTAATAATCCCCAGCATAGCGTTGGCCTTTCTTATTGCAGTTGCACACTGTCTAGACATTTTCAATGAGTTATCTCCTACGACTCCAAGATCTCTCTCTTGGTCAGTCTCTGCCAGTTTGGACCCCATCAATGTGTATTTATATTTAGGATTTTTTGGCTCCAATGTTAATCACTTTGCACTTGGCCACATTGAACCCCATTTGCCATGTTGACGCCCACTCGCCCATCCTTGACAGTTCCCTTTGGAGTGCCTCACAATCCTCCCCGGTTCTCACCATCCTGAACAACTTCGTGTCATCTGCAAATTTAGCCACTTCACTGCTTATTCCCAACTCCAAATCATTAATAGACCAGTTAAAAAGCATCGGACCCGGTACTGATCCCTGTGGTACCCCACTGCTTAGCACCCTCCACTGAGAAAATTGCCCATTTATATTCTCTCTCTATTTCCTATTAATTAGCCAGTTTTTGATCCAGCAAAGGACTTGTCCTTTTATCCCGTGACTATTGAGCTTACTTAGGAACCTTTGATGAGGAAGCTTTCTGGAAGTCAAGGTAAACAACATCTATTGGGTCCCCCTTGTCTACATGTTTGTTCACTCCTTCAAAGAACACTAACAGGTTAGTGAGACAAGATCTTCCCTTACAGAACCCATGCTGAGTCTGCCTCAGTAGTTTTTGTACATCAATGTGCCTACTAATTCTTTCCTTAATAACAGTTTCTACCAACTCCCCCGGTATCGATGTCAGACTGACTGGCCTGTAATTTCCGTGATCTCCTCTTGAACCCTTTTTAAAGATGGGAGTGACATTAGCTACCTTCCAGTCCTCAGGAATGAAGGCAGATTTTAATGAAAGATTACATATTTTTGTCAGGATATCCACAAGTTCATATTTGAGTTCTTTCAGAATTCTCGGATGTATGCCATCTGGACCTGGTACATATAGAGGAAGATTAGAATCGGGTGGTGGAGGATTAGAATTTACATATAGAAGAAGATTAGAATTGTGTGGCGGCAGAAAGTCGGTTAGAAAAATGAGGAAACTAATGGGAGTGTAGTGCAACCTGTTGAACTGGGAAAAGGAAAAATTGGGTTTTAATGGTGGTACAGAGAAGAGGGGGAGAAAGGAATCCAGAGAAAAAGGGCTAACATGGGACTCACAGGTTCCTGCACATGGGAATGAATAAAAAGGAGGGTGTCATTGAGGGATATAGATGCATACTTTTCAGTACAGAGAAACAAGAGCTTCTTTTTGGAGCAAGGAGAAAATGTAATTTAAAGTTTTTACAAAAATGGATTTTATAATTGATGAGATGGTATAGCTGCCTCAGATTACAGAAGCATATGGACATGAAGCTCAGAGATTTCTGTTTTACTTCCTTGATTTACAGCAAAAAGAGCAGTAGGATTCTAACCCCTTTCTGACATTTATTTGCTTATCATTTTCCTTCTAAGTAAATTGGAAATGTTAATACTAAAGAGTTATTGCTTAGTTTTAGAGTACTGTCCAGGGAAATTTTAGTGTTTATTTATTTAGACTATTTCTATGTCTAGAGTACTGCTTGAGCTGGTCTACAATTAAAAACTAAAAATGTATCTAGATTTTATAAAGATGCATGTGAATTATGTATTCATGGAATTTTTATATTTTTAACTTGCCAGGGACAACCAGTTGGTGAATGTGATTTTAATATTCGTCTGTCATGTATAGAAAAAGAGATTATACTCCCACGTCATGACAAAATGAAGACTGGCCAAATTGATAAAGCACAAGAGCCTTTCAGTGTTCGTAACAAACCATTTTTTGACATCCATGCCGCAAAAAAGGTAAATATGTTTTTGATCATTTAACCCAATAGTCACTCATTTTGTACATGACTTCAGCCTCTTTTAGGGTTTTCTTTGCAATTAAAACCATGCATGTAAATATAAGTTATTTTTGTTCTATGCTTGAGTTATTTTTAAATAAATGAGTGCAGTGTAAAATATTTTTCTTTTGGAGAGTTTTTAATGTGTTCTTTGTAGAAGGACAGGAAACAAGAAAAGGACTGTTCCTGTAGCTAAACTATGGCATGTATTCTCCATGTTGAGCTTAATCATGGTTGAGATTTATCTTGGCACCAGCCTTCACGGTGGTACATACTAATCAGGGTTTGCTGTTTACTCTGATGTTGAAATAAAATGGTCTTAGTTCATCATTGAACTACATTCTGCTTCAGATTATTCTGTGAGATGTTGTGGACACATAGGTATGGCTAACACTAATCAAAAGTGTTGAAGAGCCATACTGGTAGTGGATTGCGGGTTAGCTTGAGGAGCAGACCACCCTTGACTCTCTTCCCTTCTCTCTATCATTGCAGTTGTGTCATTAATGAAAATGTATTGCATCTCTCTCGCTGTCAGCATTATATCAATATCCAAATGATCAAAATCAATGGAACCATTCTTTTCCTTTACTACTGTTTAAAAAAATTACTTCAAAAAGTGTAACATGTATGGTTTCACTCCCTTTGCCTTACAGAGGTTCTGGGAAGCATAAGGTGATTGGCTAGGTTGGAACTGCTGTTGGCTAACTAAGGAGAAATGAGGCACACCAGTTAAATTTTAGCTCAGCATTATGGGATATCACTATAATGAAATACAGAATATTGTAGAATATTTCCCTCAACAGCCTTTAAAATGCAATGGTAGAAGAATTGTAGAATTGGGATTTGAAGGATTTGGATTTGGAATTCAGGATTTAGGATCCATGTGGAACTGCCCAAATCCCTCTTGGCCACAATCATGCTTTCTTTTTTGACTTTTTGTTATGCCTATTCCTATATGTTACACACTTTGTGGTTTCTCAACTACTGGAGGAAGAAATAGCTGAGATTATTTTTTGAATGTAGGTGTCAGTTTTAGTCCTCAAGTTTGAATTTGTGCAGTCTTGAGAGAACAGGATTCCAAGCATGTCAGAGTTTGAAATGTGTCACAGAATGACAAATGTACACTAGAGGCAAATTAGAAAGAATGTATAACTTGCCTTATCTATCAAATAGAAGTGCTATTAGAAGGTAAAGCCCAACAGTTTGAAAAAAATATACTTATGTATTGTAGCTGTGTCACTCATATGTAAAAGAGCTTAGGGGCACTTGGCAGTAGTATGTTTTTTATATCTGTTCTTCATAATTTCTGTGCAGTCCCATATGGGACTGTGCATGAAGATGAGCACTTGATGAACAATGGTAACAGGTAAGTGCAACTCTGTTTTTCATCCAACAAAATAAAGGGTTTTAAAAATATTGTTGGTTATTTTATTGTCTCAGATTCTCTGGTGGTTTGTTTGCCTTACATGAAAATGGAGTTTGCATTTGAATGATTTCTGTGATCTTTTATCTTACCTTTCTGGATGATTGTTACTTTTTTGTGCTTGATCCTGTGTAAGCAAGTGCAGATGTTTTCAGGAGTTCGGCACACAATTGACTGCCCTGGTGCATTGCCAACATCTTTAGCTGGTATCCTATGCGCTCTCAGCAGAAAAGAGAAAAGTTAACGAAAGAGTTTATGCCAAGGTGCAGAGAGTAAGGGAATTGCACCAGCTTCTATACCAATACTGCCAAGCACCACCAAACATGGCACAAGATTGTCTGGCAGCCTAAAGTTGTGGCGAGCTAGACTTATATTTTTGGGATGAGAGAGCTCTGAAAGAGATGGGACTGACCCAAGGTCACCCAGCTGGCTTCATGTGGAGGAGTGCAGAATCAAACCTGGTTCTCCAAATTAGAATCCGTCTTTCTTAACCACTACATCACACTGGCTCTTTAAACATGGCACAATGTGCTAAAGACACCCCTGTGACAGGCAACTATAGAAGCAGCCAGCTAGCACACACTGATGGAGCCATGCTCCTTGGAAGGTAGCCTGCCACTGTTCACACACAAAACACTCTGAAGGAGGGAACACACGCAAACTGAAGTCCAAGGAGGACTGTGGCATGAGTGGGCGGAGCCCTGGAACAAACACATAGCAGGGAGCCTTTCATATTTTGGTTTGAGTCCCCTGCTGTAACGGTGTTCTCTTTTACCAGGTGCACATTCAGAGAGGAAAACATGGCCGCTTTGACCACATCACTTCCATCTTGCCCTAGTGTACTTGGTAGAGGCACTGCTGAAAGAAAACCCATGAACCAGTTTGGTCTAGTAGTTAAGAGCAGCGGAGTCTAATCTGGAGAACTGGGTTTGATTCCCACACTCCCCAACATGCAGCTGTTGGTTGACCTAGGTTCTCTCAGAGCTGTTTTCTCAGAGCTCTCTCAGCCCCACCTACCTCACAGGGTGTCTGTTGTGGGGAAAGGAAGGGAAGGAGATTGTAAACTGCTCTGAGATGCTGAGTGAAGGATGGGGTATAAATCCAATCTCCCTCCTCCTCTTCTTCCTCCATAGGGGTGCAGGTTGGGGTGGAGAGAGGGAAGCACAGGAACAAGCATTAAGGAGGACCAGCCTTTTGCCAGAAAAGGGAGATGTAGACACTAGGCAACAGCAAGTGAGCAAACAACTGCATAGTCACAGCATATCTGTCAAACCTTCAGTAGGTTACTGGAGAAAGGCATCCATGTGGCAAATGAGGGGCATAGGTTTGGATCCCACAATAGAAGAAGGTCTTCTTCGTGGTCTCTGTGCATCACATCTCTGGGATATAGTGCACCTGCGCTGACCTCGAGCAGTTCCTCTTGAAAGTGAAAGGGATTTTCGCGCCCGCTCCCTTGTCATGCACCGGCCCCACTGCGCATGACTAACGGACGGGCACGACAATCCCACCAGATCTTCGTCGTGGTCTCTGTGCAGTCCCACACATGGGTTGGGCGCCTGCGCACGACCTCGATTGGAGAATCTTCTAGAGCTTCACCTCAGAAGAGCTTTTGGCTGGCTCTCTTCCCGCCCTGGGGGAGGAGACATGCACTGTGCATGCCCAGAGCGGGAGAGAGAGCCGCCTCCCACTCAGTTCTTCTTCGACCGTGTCATATATCTGCCACCATATCACATACATGTGATGTAAATGCTATATCTATCAGGACCCTGGGGTGCCAGGTGGGTGTATGGCCACAATATCTCTCAGGCAACCCCTTGGGTCTGGGCCTCAATTTAAACTGGGGCTCAGGGTCACTCTGGTAGCGCACTTCCCTGATCCTGAGTCCCCTTCGTTTACAGAGCCAGCCGGCTCAGCTTAGGAGAAGCAAGGAGGGCACATAAACAGTCTCTACTGCCCACAGACTTGTTCAGACTCCCGGCTTATAAAACATAAAGGTTTATTCAAAGGAAGTAAAAACAAATAAGGGGGAGTTGTGGAATAAAACAGACAATAGACAAAACTAACCTAACTATCTAGCTACTATATACAGACGGTTTGTTGATCCTTTCTCCCTGAACGTCCGGCTCCCTCTGGCTTAGCCACTTGCTTCAGGGTTTACACAGAATTGCCAAGACTCACTTGCTTGCAGACACTGGCTGTCTTCTAAGCAGCTCCTGCACCCGGACTATACCTCACGGTGAGCAGTTCAGGAAGATTCCCGCCACAGTCTCTGGCTCTTCAAGGCCACGTGCAGCATTCCTGGCATTCGTCAAGTTGTCGAGAACCTCTGGTCTCACAGCTTCCTCCTAATGCGTAGATGTGTGCGTGTTCAGGCAAGTCCCTCGGTTCTTCTGGGTTCCTCTGGCCTTCTTGGACTAGATTCTTATTTTCCACTTCCCCAATCCCCGTCCTAGGCTAATTAGGGATTGCTGCCTTGACCCAGCTGTCTCCCATTTGCTTAACTCACTGGATGTGCTGATCCTGACTAAACTTACAGGCATCTTATCCATGATGATTCTGCAAATCAGTACCTCTGGCATGACAGACCGCCTTTGCGTTCTCACCTCGTTCCTGTTGTTCCTCCATATTACCTCAGCTGAGTATATCTTTTCTTCGCTTTCGCCTTTGTTTTTCCCTTTCTCTCTCTGACTCTTCTGTCTTAAGAAACAAAACAAAACAAAACAAAATCTTTGTCTATCTCTCTCCCCCCCCTTCTTTGGAGGGTGGGCGGGGATTTGTGTATGGGAAAAACTCAATTTTTCAAGGTCTGTCATCGTTGCCCCGCCAAGATTCCATCTAATGACGGGCATGACCTTTGTCTAACTTGTTTGGGTGAGGCCCATAGAGTGGATACTTGTCCTCATTGCGCGAGTTTCACTCGTCAGGCTCGCCGTAATTGAGAGGCTAGACTCCGGGCTCTTCTTTTGGAATCCGCCCTACGCCCTACAATGTCTTCAGGGGCTTCCCAGGCCTCGGTAGCCAAAAAATCGGACACCTCCTCGAAGGCACCAAAACAGAAACCTAAGCGGGCTGAAGATAAGATCCCTTCGAAGTCGAAGGCCCCACCGTCTGCTTCGGTTTCGAGGGTGGACCCCATCGTTGTGACTGGGCTGTCGACGTCGATGCCGGCTCTGGCCTCAACATCTCAGAAGCCTGCGGCTCGACAACAGACTCCGCAGCATTCCCACTCGTTGCCTTCGGGGCTGATTCCTTTGGGCCAGTTGACGAGATCGCCTCCGCAGCTGTCTCCACGAAGAGGTTCCCGGTCTCCAGCGAGGCGTTCTACTACCCCGGTCCACACTTTGGACGAGGGCCCTGTTGTTGTGCACCGCCGTTCGCAGTCCCGATCCCGGTATGATCGCCGACGCCTGATCCGTAGGCAATCTCCATCGTTGTCCGGTTCCCCCTCTGACGACCAATGTTGGTCTTGCGAAGACCGTCGGGAACGTCTGGATGTGGCCTATTATTACTCCAGGTCCCCGACACCGGAGAGACACCATTATGATCGGATCCGGCATTCGGAATGCGTGGATCGAACCCATGCCCCTGACCGCCCTCGGCGCTCAGCGTCTGTTGCCTTGGCCCATTCCCCTCCTAGGGAATAACCTTCTGATCTTCCCAGAAATCAGGATGCCCTGAAGAGTTCCTCAATGGAACCTCAACGCCGTCGATCACCCGGTCATCGATCTTGTCCAACCACGATCCTCCTCTCCCATGTCCATCTCGGACAGGTCGGATTCGGCGGAGTTCGATCCCGAGGTCTCTCGGATCGAGGACGAGCCTCGACGCTCGGGGTCGATTTCCCCTACTGAGGGCCCTAAAGCATATTTAGAGCTCGTTACCAGGATGGTGACTGCCCTTCAGGTGCAGGACTTTACAGAATCCCCAGCTGTGACCGACGTCGTTCACCGGTTGGTCCAGGCTGACCTTCCTCCATTTCCCGTCTTGCCTTTGCTGCCTGTCCACCTTTCTATCCTGAAGGAGTCATGGGAGCACCCGGCTTCGATCCCTCCGGTTTCGAGGCGCTATGTTGGGTTATACAGGATCCAGGACGCTCCTGACAAATTCCTCGTTTGTCAGCCACCGCCGAACTCGATGGTTGTTCATTCTTCCTTGAGATCGAAGCAGCCTGTTCGCCAGCCCATGCCTCCTGACCGTGAGGGTCGTAAATTGGATCTTCTGGCCAAGAAGATGTACTCTCTGGCCTCCATGAATCTCCATGTCGATACTTGTCTTATTTGTCGGCGTACGCCTTCAACGTCGCCAATGCAATTCGTCCTGTCCTGGAATTCGTTCCAGAGGAGCACCGCCCCACTCTCTCGCCTGCCTTGTCTAAGGTTTGTGCTATATCGAAGCAACAGATCAATTCGGTTCGTCATGCCATTAATTGTTCATCTAAACTCCTGGTGTCTTCTGTCGCTCTCTGGCGTCATGCCTGGCTGCGGGGCACCTCTCTACAACTGGATGTCAAGTTCCGTGTTGAAGACCTTCCCTTTGATGGCGACGGCCTCTTCCACTCCACCACTGACGAAGTGTTGAAGGCTGTCGATGATAGTCGTAAGCAGGCCCGATACCTTGGAGTCTCGGCTGCACCTTACCGTCCCAGAAACCATTCCTGGAAGCCTTCTGGCTCCAGGCAAAACCTGTCTCCGGCACCTCACTCCCAATGGAGGAGAAAACCATACGATTCCCATCCTCCTTCCAAACACCGTTCCCACCCTGCCAAAAAGCCGCCACAGCCTAAGCAGTCTGTTTGACTGTCCCCACCATCTCCCTTCCCCGACGTCGTATACTCCTTCCGTCCGAACCCATCTCTTCCCCTTTCTACCAGCCTGGGAAGAAATTTCAACCGACTCCTGAGTCCTCACCATTCTACGGGTCGGGTACGCCATAGAGTTCGTTTCGCCTCCGATCCTCCCACACTTTGTCGTCACACCTCCAGACCCTCTCCTCGATCTCGAGGTTTCCACTCTCCTTGCCAAGGGGGCCATCGAGGTCGTCCCGGAGGCGCAATGAACTCTCGATGTCTACTCGAAGTATTTCCTGGTCCCCAAGAGGGATGGCGGCTTCAGACCAATTATGGATCTTCGAGATCTCAACCGTTACATTCGGTATCAGAAGTTCAGAATGGTCACTCTGCAGTCAATCCTACCTCTCATTCCACGGGCAACGTGGCTCGCGTCAGTTGACCTCCAAGACGCATACTTCCATGTCACGATCCATCCCCAACACCGGCGGTTTTTCCGGTTCGCCATTGGAGATGCCCACTACCAGTACAGGGTGCTTCCCTTCGGCCTTTCTACAGCTCCGCGGGTGTTCACCAAGCTGATGGCTGTGGTGGTGGCCGAGCTCCACCGACGGGCAGTCACTCTTTATCCTTACATCGTCGACTGGCTTCTCGTAGCTCCAACGCCAAGTCAGTTGCTCCACAACACTCGGGAGACTCTCTCCCTCCTCCGTGCTCTCGGACTCTGTGTCAACGGCGCCAAGTCCTCCCTCCAGCCCCTTCAAACCCTTCAATTCCTCGGGGCTCGACTCGACACCAACCTCGAAGCGGCTTTCGTCCCGGAATCGAGGGCTTCCGACATTCGGGTGATGGTGTCCTCCTTTCAGACGTGTCCCCAACAATCCGCCCATTCTGTCATGAGGCTCCTCGGTCACTTTGCCTCCACCCGTTCCTACCTGTGTCACTGCCCATTCCACGTGGGCAGTGTCGACGTCCACCGCTTTCCTGGCCGGTGTCCCGTTGGAAGATGTCTGTGTGGCTGCTACGTGTTCCTCGGCATCGACCTTCGTGACCCACTACACACTCGACGTCCGAGCTCGACGGGATGCTGCCTTCGGTCAGACGGTGCTGCGATCTCTCTTCGCTTGATCCTGCTGCACCCTCAGGTAGGACCCGTGGGTTATTTATTTGCTGCTGATGCTGTGTCCTAACCAGTATTTTTGTGTCCTTTGCAGCTGCCAGCTCCCTCCTCCAACTGGTTCAGCTCTTGTAATCACCCATGTGTGGGACTGCACAGAGACCACGACGAAGATAAACTGGTTGCTTACCTGTAACTGATGATCTTCGAGTGGTCATCTATGCAGTACCACAATCCCACCCAGCCTTCCCCGCTGCTGGCATCTCCAGATTTCCTTCTTTGGATTGTTTGGCCTTGACAGTGGTGGTTGAAGGAACTGAGTGGGAGGCGGCTTTCTCTCCCGCTCTGGGCATGCGCAGTGCATGTCTCCTCCCCCAGGGCGGGAAGAGAGCCCGCCAAAAGCTCTTCTGAGGTGAAGCTCTAGAAGATTCTCCGATTGAGGTCGTGCGCAGGCGCCCAACCCATGTGTGGTACTGCACAGATGACCACTCGACGATCATCAGTTACAGGTAAGCAACCTGTTTTTCTCTTCTGACCGCCGTGCTGGTAGGATCCTCTCCGCTTTGGTCAGTAAAACTTTGGGCTTTAAGGCCTATTCCTCTTTTTCCTTCGAAGTTTCTTCAAGTTTTTTCCTGTTTGTTTTTTTACTAAGTGAAAGGACATTGTTATTATGGATTTATTTCTTTGGACTTTGTCATTTGGTCATCTCCCCCTATTCTGGCCTATGGCCAAGAGGTGAGGTTTCTTCCAATGGTGTCTCAAGTGTGGTAATAAGATTGCCCCCCTCCACACACACTCGTTGTGCCTTGGGGAATCGCACCGAGTGGACTCTTGTGCCCATGGCATGAAGTTCTCGAAGCAGATGAGAAAGAATCGAGCTGCCAAGCTTCGCGTTGCGCTTCTAGAGTTAGTGCTTTCACCGATGTTGTCACAAGTCACTTCGGGGTATGCATCAATGTCAACTCCCACTTCGGCATCGACGGCTGTGCTGTCCCCGACACCGGCACATTCAGATGTCGAACACCTGATGCTGAAATGCTTGGTTCAGACATCTTAGTCTGAAGCCCATACTCCCTCCAAATTACACAGGGAGGGCAAGGATGATCGGCCAGTCAAACTCTGCTGACCCCTCGGAGGGCCACAGAACCGAATTTCATGGGGGCTGCATCCCTTGACTCTTCAAGCCGAGAGCAGCTACAAGGTGTACCTTGGCTGCCTTTGCTGCATCCTGTCCAGCTCACCGACTCTGAGCATGATATGGACTTAACACAGATCTCCGGGTCCTCCAGTGTCGACAGCTTACACTCCGACCGCAAGCCGAAACCTTTGTCCTTCCTCCACAATTCCAACCTGATGATCGAGAACGGCCATCGGCACCAACCCACCCACTCTCCTGGGATCAACGACAATGGCAATACATATATGGAGCCTATCCCTTCTTGGGCAGCATGTCGTGGTTCCCATCCCACCCGATAGAATGGGACCATCAGTCCACTTCCTCCTGACTCTCTCAGAATTGAGATCCTCCATCGACACCGGAGTTTGTGAGTCCACAACTGTCAAGACTGACAGGCAAACCCCCCCAAACCTCCCAAGTTTAAAGATCCATTGAACCCGGTACCATTGACACCGTTATCGCCTATGTCTTTTTCCGAACCGTCTGAACATTCTGCCTCCGACACGTCTTCCCAATCAGGAGATGAGAACCCCGATCCTCCAGTGGAACCCTTGCCACCTCAACAAGTGGGCAATGATCTTCCAATTTCCCCTTTGGAAGATCTAAAATCTTGTGGGGATTTCATCAAACAGATGGCCAACACGCTGACCCTGTCCATGGTACAACCCCTGCCCACCGTGACAGACTCCGTGTTCAATATCATCCAAATGGACACTTCTACCCCGATTGCCTTACCGATGACTTTGGTCCCCCTGTCTCGAGCCGGTGAGTAGATCATATGTATAAGGTGCAGGAGCAAGGTGTCGAATTTTTATTCACCCACTCTAAACCCAATTCAGTTGTAGTCATTTCCTCTTCCAAAGGCAGATGCAGTCATTCCACACACCCCTCCCCGTGAAAGAAGGGAGCACTTGTTTGGAAGAAAATTTTATTCTGCTGGAGCTCTCGGCATCAAGACTTCGAACTATACAGCATGTATGGGGAGATATCCGTTTGCTCTTTGGGAGCAGATGTCTGCATTCATTGCAGCCCTCCCTGAGGACTCTAACCGCCAGGTTCATAGAATTCAAAAAGAAAGAATGCTCTTGGCCAAACACCAGCTCAATGCAGCTAAGCACACATTAGATGCAGCAGCCAAAATGCTGACTTTAGCGGTTACCCTCAGGAGGCATGCCTGGTTGTGCTCCACTGCTCTACCACAGGACACCAGAACGCTCATTGAGGATCTTCCTTTTGAGGGCGAGGGCCTCTTCAGTACTACAATGGATACGGCCCTGCAAGACCTAGACAAGAGCATAAAAACATCACAGAATTTAGGGGTTACGTCAGCTCCTAAACCATCCAAAGTGAAATCCTGGAACAAGCCATCCTCCTTTAAGTTGTCCCTGTAATCACAATGGCAACACTCTCCCACTGTGTCTTCCCGTCCATATGGACATAAACCGAAATCCTCATCCGTTGCTCAACCTAGGGCTAAGACCCCCAAAGCCCTCAAGTAGAGCATTTGACTCCTGTTCTCCCACCCCCACTTGCCTGTCCCCCTACCTGACTGCCTGGCAGTGGATTATATCAGAGCGGTGGGTACTCTCCGTTGTCGAGAAGGGGTATCTTATAGAATTTGTCCAGATACCTGAGGCCCCGAACTCCATACCTACCCCAACATTCAATATGCTCCTGGAAGAGATCCAGAACCTTCTTCAAAAGGATGCTATAGACACAATGCCAACATGGGTTTTACTCCCGTTACTTTATGGTCCCCAAAAAGATGGAGGCCTCCACCTATTATGGACCTCAGGGGACTCAACTGATTTATCTGATACCAGAATTCCGAATGACGACGTTACAAAGCATTCTTCCCCTTCTCAACGAAGGTGTCTGGATGGTAACCCTGGATTTGCAAGATGCATATTTTCATATAACTATCCACCCATCCCACAGGAAGTTTTTTTACGTTTCGCTGTCACGGAGGACCATTTCCATTACAAAACCCTCCCTTTTGGACTCTCAACAGTACCCAGAGTCTTTACAAAAATGATGATTGTCATTGCAGCATACCTTCGCCCTCAGGGTGTGCGGATCTTTCCGTACGTAGATGATTGGTTATTGATAGCAAGCTCCAGGGAGACTCTGCTCAACCATATTGGTCTAACATTGGCCACCCTAAATGGGTTGGACCTGAAGGTGAACTTAAAAAAGCCAATACTCCTTCCTTTCTTGAGAGTTCAATTTATCGGAGCAATTCTGGATTCCACTGTCTGCCGAGCCTTTCTTCCTCCCAGGAGGGTGACTGACATTATGACTCTCATCAGCCTAATGAGGGCACAGGGAGATGCACCCACAAAGCAGATACAGCAACTCTTGGGTATGATGGCTGCCGCCACCACAGTGGTACTCGTCTTCGCCAGACTACAGATGAGATCACTTCAGCTGTTGTTCCTCAAACATTTCCATCCACAATGGCAGCCCCAATCTCAATGATTCGTGCTCCCTGTGCAAGTGCTGAATTCCCTGCAGTGGTTGGAAAGTCCAGAAAACTTCCTTCAGGGAGCCCCATTTTGTGCACCCAGCCCCAAAGTGACCCTGACCACAGATGCCTCCTTGTGGGGATGGGGAGCTCATCTCCAAGGTGTATGTGTGGGCACAAAATGCCTCATCTGGCCCACAACCACATCAACTTCCTGGAGCTGCTCGCCATTCAGTATGCCCTGAGATCGTTTCACCACTTTGTGGCTCACTGCACGGTGGCAATCCTGACGGACAACACCACCATGCTGTGCTACCTGAACAGGCAAGGTGGGATGGTGTCCAGGGGAGTTTGTCGACTGGCCCTGGAGATTTGGACTGAATGTCAATCTCGGGGTGTATTCATCATTGCTGCTTACCTGCCCAGATCATTCAATGTGCATGTGGATTTTCTGAGCAGGGGAGGCGCATCCCTTCATGAGGGGGAACTCAACTGGACTTACTTCCAACCAATCTTTCACAGATGGGGCTGCCCAGAAATAGATGTGTTTGCGACGCATCAGAACGTGAAGTGTCGTCTGTTTTGTACCAGGACCCTGTATCTCTGGGGGACAGCCTCCTTCTTTCATGGTCCCACAAGTACATGTACCTATTCCCACCAATTCCTGTACTTACCAAAGTGATCAGCAAAATCATGAAGGAACACCCCCAGTGCATCCTCGTGGCGCCCTGGTGGCCATGTCAACACTGGTTCCCAACTCTGCTCCACATGTCCCGGGACACCTACATGCATCTCCCCCCACACCAGATCTCCTCCTGGCTCAGGAGGGTCGAGTACTTAGCCACGATGTACCACACCTCAAACTCATGGCGTGGAAGATCCCCTAGCACAACTTAAAAGCAGGATAGACATTGTCCTTTTGAACTGTCGTAAGCCAACTACATGCGCTTCCTAAGTGGGGAAGTGAAAGAAATTCTTATCTTACCTTGAGTCGTTGGGTTTGCCACCGCTCCCTATGGACTTAAGAGCAATCTTTGGTTTCCTGTTGACCCACTTGGATCTTAGTTGCTCTTCCTTAAGAGTCTATTTAGCCGCCATCTCCGCCAATCATCCTGCGGTGGACAGCTATTCCGTTTTTTCTCACTCTCAAATGAAACAGTTTCTGAAGGGCCTTACTTGCCTCTTTACTCTGGCTTGCGGGCCAACTCTCTCCTGGGACTTACCTCTAGTGTTGTCCAGACTAATGGGCAAACCATTTGAACCCATAGCCACATCTATTCTGCATCTTCTCTCGTGGAAGACTGCCTTCCTGGTAGCTATTACCTCAGCAGGACGAGTGAGCAAATTGTCCACACTTCGTTGCGACTCTCCATACTTGATTTTTCACCATGATTGTGTCACCTTGGCCCCAGATGTCTCTTTCTGAGTTCCATTTGCAAGCTGACACTGCCCTTCCGATGTTTTTCCCGTCTCCTGCGAATGACAAGGAACGCCGTCTTCATACTTTAGACGTCAAGAGAGCCATACTCTTCCACCTTGATAGAACAAAGTCATTCTGGCAGTCACCAGCCTTGTTTGTCTCCTATAGCACACTATCTTCACAGTGTCTATACAAGTGGATTGTGGAAACCATTAAGCTGTACTACTTATTGGCCAAGAGGCCACTCCTGGGCCTGCCCCAAGTGCATTCCACCCGGGCAGTAGCTTTCCTGAGAGGTTTGTTGCTCACTGACATCTGTCAAGCAGCAACCTGGGCTACCCCCCCCCCCCCACATTTGTGAAGCATTATGCCCTGGATGTGTGTCTTCATCAAAATTCCGTGGTGGGACGGGAAGTCTAGGACCTTCAGCTCCCTCCTCCAGGTAGGCCTGTTGCTTTTTGCTTGCTAATCTCCCAGAGGTGTGATACACAGAGACCTCGAAGAAGATAAATAGGTTGCTTACTGTTTAGCCTCCAGTGGTCAGATCAGCAGTAAAATGGCAGGGAGAGGCCATGCTAGAACCCACACCAACCACTTACCCAACTGGGTTCACAGGAACAAGACACAGTATAGAGCATTAGACACCAGCCACGCAGGCCAGAATACAGAGGAAGACATAGTGTAGTGGAAATGCACAGGTATAACATACCCAAAGTCCCTTGTTCAAATCACTGAGGCAGTCTGGATTGAGTTCTAGGCACCGCTGAGCATTTGTGCTGCTGATCATGAATACCTGGGTTGCTCATGCTGATTCAGCATTGCCTGTGGAATGCCATTCCCCTTGAGGCTCATGTGGCACATGCCTGCTCTATTTTAGGTGCCAGGTGAAAATGTTTCTTTTTACCCAGGCTTTTATTTATTGGGTTAATCTTTTAACATTTTAATAGTCTGCTTTTACGTACTCCATGTTTTCTGTTGTTTTTATACTATGACCAGGTTCTTAATACTGTACTTCAACTTTTCACCTACTGTGGGGATCTATAGGATTTTTAAATCTTGCATCAGGGCTGTAAATGTTCTAATGGTAAGCCTTTGTCACAGGTGTGACTGGAGCTAGAGAGGCTTTGGAAGCCAGCTAAGCCCAAATCTGCCCATGGCATGCTCCTTACAATGCCCTGTTGTATGCTGACTCCTAATGTAGAAAGGCTCTGTGCTGGTAGGGTAGAGTGTATTTTGGCACTGGTGTAACTCCAGATATGCCACCATATATCAGGGACATGCCAGTATATTTTTGAGATATACTTCATTATGCTTAGTTTTCATCTGAAGCCTTTGAAGATATTACAGCACTGTTAAAAAAAAAGGAAAACTACATTAACTAATTGTTCTGGAGCAAAGAAACATAGCAATTTGAAAACTCAAATAGGTACCTCCGTCATTTCAAGAGAACAACATAGATGCCAGGCTGTTTGGACCAAACAACTAAATTTGAGGATGAAGTTGACTTTGATGGAAGAATACTTTTCATCCCTTCACTCAGTCCTCCTGGACCCCAGCCTGACAAGCAGTCTACTGTCTCATTATGATAACTTAGTGCAGCAACTGAAACCTTTTCTGATGTATGAAACTAGACCAGACGTAAAGAGAAAACCAAGGCAATCCAAGCCCTGGTTCAATAAGGACTGCAAAGTCCTGGGGTGCTGGTAGGCAGTCACCACCCTGTAGACTATGTGGCCCTAGTTAGGTTAAAATTCGGTTGCTTAGAACTGCTGTGTAAACCGCCCAGAGACCCTCTGGGGTTAGGGTGGTATATAAGCCAAAAGAATAAATAAATAAATAAATAAATAAATGTAGCCAAACAGGCCCTTATCTCAGCTTTCTATAAATACAAGACAGCTGCCAGAAGCGACAGTCTGGAGCCTCTTCAACATCTTGCTGAACATAAGAAACAATTTAAACAACTTATTGACAATAAAAAGAAAATCTATATAAAAATATCTTGGAACAGGCTCATCCAGGCAATCAAAGAGAACCAAATTCCAGCTTGTTTTGGAAAATAACAAACCACCTATCTAAATATTCCTCGCCCCTGGACTCTCAGATTGTGGCACAAGACTGGGAAATTTACTTCCATAAGATCTGCGATGGACCACCACAAGAACTTCCACCTTCTGTGATAGAAAACCTGCCTGAATGGTCACCCACCTCTCTCCAGAAATCAAATCACTTATTAGTCAGCTTAAAAGTGGAAAGGCTCCTGGAATAGACTGCATACTGCCAGAGCTCTTGAAAAACAATGTAGACTGGTGGGCATCAATTCTGATCTCACTTTTCTCCTACATCAATGCTACTGGTCGTATATCTGAAGAATGGAAACAGGTGAGTTTAAT
Source organism: Gekko gecko (assembly GCA_029375565.1). NCBI lineage: Eukaryota > Metazoa > Chordata > Lepidosauria > Squamata > Gekkonidae > Gekko > Gekko gecko. The sequence continues at coordinate 220,061,713 of JAPDNY010000001.1, forward strand.
ACCTTTATTTAAGAAGGGAAGAGGGATGATCCTGCAAATTACAGACCTATCAGTCTCCTCAGCTGTATAGGTAAAGTTTATGCTAACCATCTACTAGAGAAAATTAAGTGCTGGCTGGAACAAGAAAATATAACTGCAAAAGAACAGGCAGGTTTTAGGGCAGGAAGAATCACCTCAGACCATTGCTTCGCCATGCACCATCTGATTGAAAATATATATATAAAAGTTCTAATTATAGTTATATGCCATATTCATAGATCTGATAATAGCATTTGATTCTATCTCAAATACTACCCTATGAGAAAAGCTAGAGGCAACATCTGTTGACTGAAGACTCTTTTACCTAATTCAAACCTTATATACCAATACTTCCCTAAGGTTCGATGTAATAAGAAGGGGCACTTATCAAATGCCATTAAAACATCAAACGGAGTAAAGAACAGTTGCTTGCTAGCTCCAATACTGTTCAAAGGGAGTAAAGAACAGTTGCTTGCTAGCCCCAATACTGTTCATTTCCTACATCATTTTCTAGTATTGTTAGTTGCATGAGCAGCCTTGATTGCCATCCACCTAAACTATCAGATTGTAAAATCTCAGTATTACTGTGTGTAGATGGCACTGTAATTCTTTCCAGAACTCCAGTGGGTTTAAGGAGAGTCTTAAAGGTGTTTTGCCAATTTTGCATGGATGAGCACTTAATAATAAATTACCAAAAAACCTAAAGTGATGGCCTTTAGTAAAAAACCCTAATGAAAGGGATGGAGTATTATTAATGGACAGAAAATTGAACAAGTTACTAGTTTTAGGTATCTAGACATGATTATATAAGCATCTGGTGTGATGAAAGCTCACTTCAAGCACAGAGCAGAAACAGGACAAAAGTCAGCTCAAGCTATAACCAAATTTTTATGCACCAAGGGAGGGCAATACACTTTAGGTAAAGGTTTCCCTTGCTTGAAAGCCAGTCAAATCCGACTCTAGGGTTGTGGTGCTCATCTCTGTTTCCAAGCCGAAGAGCCAGTGCTGTCCGAAGACATTTCTGCGGTCATGTGGCCGGCATGACTAAACACCAAGGTGCACAGAACGCTGTTACCTTCCCACCGAAGTGGTACCTTTTTATCTACTTGTAATTTCTTGCTTTTGAAGTGCTAGATTGGCAGGAGCTGGAACCAGAGATGGGAGCTCACTCCATCATGTGGCACTTGGGTCTCGAACTGCTGAACTACCAACCTTCCATACATTTTAGCAGCCCTCAAACTCTTCCAGGCTAAAATACTAGCTCATCTCCTGTATGGAACCTTACTAGGGCTCCCACAATCTTATTTTGCTCCCCTAGAATGAATACAGTCAGAATTCTTAAGAACAACTGTAACTTTTTGACAGATTGCACCCCAAGAGTGCTTGTGAATGGTTCTTCATCTTCTTGGAGAGGAGTGACAAGTGGAGTGTCTCAAGGATCTGTCCTGGGACCTGTTTTGTTCAACATCTTTATCAATGATTTGGATGAAGGGGTAGATGGAATGCTTAGCAAATACAGTAGAAGACAAAGTCAGGATACAGGATGATCTTGACAGACTACAAAACTGGGCTAAAACAAATACACTGAATTTCAATGGGGATAAATGTGAAGTTCTGCATTTAGGTTGGAAAAATCAAATGCATAATTATAGGTTGGGGAAGACTTGTCTTAGCAGTAGTATGTGCAAAAAGGATTTAGGGGTTTTAGTAGACGATACACTGGAGTCAGCAGTGTGATGCAGTTGCTAAAAAGGCAAATGCAATTTTGGGCTGTATCAACAGAAGTGCTATGTGCAGATCACACGAAGTGATGGTACCGCTTTACTCTGCTCTGGTTAGACCTCACCTGGAGTATTGTGTTCAGTTTTGGGCACCACAATTTAAGAAGAATATAGACAAGCTGGAACATGCCCAGAGGAGAGCAACGAAGATGATGAGGGGTCTGGAGACCAAGTCCTATGAGGAAAGGTTGAAGGAGCTGGGTATGGTTAGCCTGGAGAGGAGATGACTGAGAGGTGATATGATAACCATCTTCAAGTACTTGAAGGGCTGTTATATAGAGGATGGTATGGAATTGTTTTCTGTTACTCCAGAAGGTTGGACCCAAACCAATGGGTTGAAATTAAATCAGAAGAGTTTTCGGCTAAACATTAGGAAGAATTTCCTGACAGTTAGAGTCGTTCCTCAGTGGAACAGGCTTCCTTGGGAGATGGTGGGCTCTCCTTCTTTGGAGGTTTTCAAACAGAGGCTAGATGGCCATCTGACAGCAATGTGGATTCTGTGAACTTAAAAACATAAGAGCATAAGAGAAGCCAAAGTTGGATCAGGCCAATGACCCATCCAGTCCAACACTGTGTCACACAGTGGCCAAAAATACCAGGTGCCATCAGGAGGTCCAGTAGTGGGGCCAGGACACTAGAAGCCCTCCCACTGTTGCCTCCCACACACACTAAGAATACAGAGCATCATTTGCCCCAGACCAAGAGTTCCTATCTATACCTTGTGGTTAATAGCCACTGATGGACCTCTGTTCCATTTGTTTATCCAGTTCCCTCTTGAATCCATCCATGCTTGTAGCCACCACCACCTCCTGTGGCAGTGAATTCCATGTGTTAATCACTCTTTGGGTGAAGAAGTACTTCCTTTTATCTGTTCTAACCTGACTGCTCAGCAATTTCATGGAGTGCCCACAAGTTCTTGTATTGTGAGAAAGGCAGAAAAGTAGGCAGATCGTGAGAGGGAGGGCAGGAAGGGTTGCCTCAGAGTTTGTTTCTTGTGGCCCTTTCTTACATGCCCAGGGAAATGCTGTTTGTCACTTTGGGGTCAGGAAGCAATTTTTCTCCAGGCTTGTTTGGCTGGAGATCCTGGAAGTTTTTTGTCATCTTCTGGGTGTGGAACAGCAGTCACTGAGGGTGTGGAGGGGGAGGTATTTGTTACTTTCCTGCCTTGTGCAGGAGATTGGACTAGTTGACCCTGGAGGTCCCCTTTCAACTCTGTGATTCTATGACTCTAATTCTTCGACTACCCAGATGGGTCTCAAATGAAAATCTGAGATTGGAGACAGGCACAATTAAAGTGTTGGCTAGGATGTGCTTAGCCTCCACTAATCTATGGCTAAAATTAAACTATGTCCCTAAGGGGTTTAACCCCTTATTGTTAGTGGAGGCTTTCAGTCTCCATGGGAAAAGGCAATAATTGATAATTCAGTAAACATGGGATTCCCCCCACTCAATTTTGAAAATGGGATTTGAGCAAGCGAAAGCTCCGATAAAGCAAAGGGTCTTAGAAATCAAATGGCAGTGTGATGTAGTGAGGTCACCAGCTTTTCTAGTATTACAACGAATCAGTTATACAGTTGTCCCAGTGGAATATTTATTCCAGCTGGAGATCCCAAGCCATCAGAGGGTGTTTACTCTTGCCAGATAGCAAGCCCTCCCAACGGTGATAGTAGCCAGGTGATATAAAAAGATTCCTTTGAATGAAAGACTATGCTTCTGTGGCAAATGTGAGATAGAAACAACAGAACATGCCCTCCTTCACTGCCTCTTTTATCAAAAGAGCTGTTCAAAGTATATTTCCCCCCTGCTCAACAGAAATCCTGGATGTTCAAATCCGGGATATGTTAAATTGCTGCTTCTGGGAGAAAATCCACAGGTGACTGCACTTTGTGCAAACTTCTGTGCAGCAGCCTGCAAAACTTGACCAAACATCCAAGAAAATAAGGAAACATAAAGTATGACGTAAGTCAATTTAATATATATAGGCTTATAAATGTTAAGTCTTAAAAAGGTAATATTCCTTTATTTTAGTTTATCTTATTGTCTTATCTTTTCACACAGTCTATTTTTATGTATTCTTGGAATATTATTTATAATCACTTGTGTACAAGTATTATATGTTTATCTGTAATTTCAACGACTATGGGCAGTGTCTTTGGCATATTTTACCCTGTGTTTTATGCTGGTTTAATATCGTAATAAACAAATGATTCTGAAAAAAATAATAGGGTTGCCTATGGAATTAACACAGAAACCTTAGTATGTTCTTGTTGTGATGCATTCCTTGTGATGTATTCACATACAAGTTGTTACTTGGCTCCATGTTTCATGAAGTTCAGAGAATATTTAAGTGATTTTCAGAGACATCGTGCACCCTAAGAGGTGATTTCCAGAGTAGACAATGCTATGATGAAGCCGCTGTGCTCACTTCTTTTTGTAGATGGCATTCACAAAACCATTTTGACTTTGGGCAGAACAGCAGATATTTACTTGTTCCCTATCTTTTCCTGTTTCTGTTTTTCTTTCCCCTTCCTGACCAGATGATATACAATTCCATGGTGGTAGATAGTGACATCAGTGCTACCTCTGTTGCAGAGAATGGGCTCTGGCTATAAGCCTGGTGGTGATTTAGAGGACTGTTCCCTTTCCCCTCTGTGTTTGGCCTTGATGGATATGAGTATTCCACCTTCTCCCCCACCCACCCCCAGCCTACAAAATGCTCCAAGAGATACCTCTTGCATATACCTTTCAGGTATGCATTACATTGCTAGGTCAGGCTCATATGAATGAATGGTGAATAGTCTCTCCCCTATAATTTTGATCTGTGCCCTTGTTTATTCTTCTCTCCGTTGCATTATTTTAGAGTGTAGTATTGATGACACTGTAAAAATAAGTAGTTGTAACAATGGATAAAAAGACAAATCAAAGCCTCAACTTGTGTACTAATGAAAGACAGAGATTCTCATTCTTAAAGGTGGTTTACACTTTGATAAAAGGAGGATGCAAATTTGGGCTTTCAGTTCCCTGTAAGAAGCAGCTATAATTATTTGAGAATCTGGTAATCACTTGCAGTTGTCTTGGGAACATTGATATGAGTCCTGATTTGTATTTAAGCAGGATCCACAGAGAGAGCAGCAAGACAGATACCTAGTTGGATGAAGGAATTATATTCATCAGATGAACTTGTGCAACATATACCAGAGAAGCTACATATTGAATATGCTTTGGGGACAGGATTGCCTCAGATGCTAGCAGCAGAGGGGCTTGCATGAAGGGTATTTTTTTTCCTGCTGTGATTGACCTTTGTTTAATGGGTTTCCAAGGGGATGAGTACTTTTTCTTCACAAGAAATAGATGGCAAACACTGTTTCTCAGTGACAGATATGTTGTGAAATTTCAGCCAAGTTAATTTAAAGAGGACTATAGGGTAACATTTTTGGTAGCATTAATAGACACCAATAATCGTTCCATCTGAAATAAATAGTATTGACTTTGCTGGGCAGTTTCAACTGTAATTTTTACAACACTATATTTTGCTTTCTTATTTCTTCCATGGATTTTGAAAGGGCATAAACATTAATTTTAGTTTCTGAAGGCCAACAATTTAGACTCCTGTGCTGATATGATAATGCACTGAGAGGCTAGATACCCATCAGCCACTTCACTGTCATCAGTGCTTTCAGTTTTTAAAATCACAATGAATATGTCTGTATAGAGCACATTATTTTATTTTATGTTTAGAAATTCGGGGGGGGGTTCATGGTGGCAGAGCTTCCGGCTGGCCACATCTTCCCCTCTCTCCTGTTACTCCCTCTGGATAAACAAGAATTGTTCTGGAAAGACTGTATTAATTTAAATGTATGGCACAAGGTCTATGATGGTAAGAGTAAGGGACAAAAAGGGTAGCAAAACCCCACCACAAAGATCAGAAACTGAATCAGAAGGAGAGGAACTGGGACTGCTTTTGTTAGAGGAAATGGCGATTGGAGGAGCTGAAGTTGATTCAAGCTTCCAAACAACAACAATTATGCAAGTCCTCACAGAAATGAAAAGCGATTTCAGCAAAGGAATTGACTCAATAAAAGGTGAGATTGGACATTTAAAAACAGAAGTAGGACAACTTAAAAAAATGGTAGAGCCAATGAACAAGAAAATAGAAGACGTAACAACGGCAATTAAGGAAGCAGAGAGGAAAGCTGACAAGGCGTCGCAAGCTACAAAAGAAGCGATGAATGAATTAAAATCAGTAAAAGATTTTGAGATGTGGGCGAAGAACAAAATAATATTGCAGGACATTAAATTAAGAGACCAGCGAGCTAAAATCAGAGGGGTCTCAGCCAACTATTCACTAAATAGAGACTTTAAATCTTTGGCTTGCATCTCTGCTGGATACAGGCGAGTCAAATCCAAATGTAATCACAGCAGCTTTCCAGTTACCCCTGGCAAAAAAGGCCCCACCAGGAGTGCCACAAGATATTTTAATTGAGTTTGTAGATATCCAGCATTAAAAAAACACGTTTATTTCAGATAGCCAAAGAAAAGGAGGGTTTGCAATTAGAAGATACAATTGTTTATCTGTTCGCTGACCTCCCACCTGAAATTCTTGCAGCGAGGAGGAGGATACATGAGACAGCGGAACAGCTAACAAACAATGGTGTCAAATTTCATTGGTTGCCCTTGGGGCACATCATAGTTCATTCGAATGGGAAACCCACTCAGCCTTTGACGAAGCATCTAGCAAAAAGCTTCTGGCAGCATACATAAAATCGTAAGAGGGAGAAAATAGGCTGGCCTTTAACCTGACTGTAGACGGCAACTTGAAAAGATATAGAGACATGAGGCGTCAAGGAATTAAATTAAATTAAGTAGCAATTCAAAGACAAGAGTGTTATATTGTATTTAGTAATATGGAAGACACAATGTTAACTATAATTGATAGCTTAGTTCACAACAAAAAAGTGCCTTTGTTATAATGGTATAGGTATTTAATTTCTACAGTGGGCATAGGGAGGGAGGAGGGGGAGTGCCGCCCCCCCCAAGTCCTCTCACAAGAGGAGGGAAATTTTTTTCTTCCTGCTGAGTTTCTCAACACCTGGGATGAGAGGCATCTCCGCTTGTTTTTTTTATATATATTAGGAGAAATAGGTTACTGAAGAATAAAGCAAACCGGTATCACATTAAATGGCAAATTGAAGAAAGTTCAATGTAATTATTAAGTGAATATATGTAAGGTATTAGATGGGAACATCAGGAATGTATTGAAGAAACTGAACGGAAGGATATTAGTGGGTGTTACATGATAATATGATTTAGAATAGAAATATATTAGCAATTGGTATAAACAGAATTGGGAATAATAATAATAATAATAATAATAATAATAATAATAATAATAATAATAATAATAATAAATACTTTATTGTCATTGTACATAGTACAACGAAATTAAACTGCAATCCTCTCGGTGATCTACAACCCTCTCAGTGATCTACAACAATAATCATACGCACTCACACAGCCATTCACACAACTGCTTTATAGCTCCCTTAAAGTTCACATAACAACTGAACCACTAATGTCACCCAAATTCGATTTCATACAGCATTTAAGGCAATGATGGCTCTCGAGTAAAAACTGTTTTTTAATCTGTTTGTCTTTGCTTTAATTGTCCTATATCTTCTGCCCGAAGGCAGCAATTCAAACAAGGAATGTTCAGGGTGTGATGAATCCTGCACAATGTTCTTTGCTTTTTTCAAACATCGAGAACTGTACAATTCCTCCAGGAATGGGAGAGGGCAACCAATGATCTTCTGGGCTGTGGTAATAACTCTCTGGAGTGCTCTCCTGTCCGCAACTGTACAACTAGCAAACCAGGCACAGACACAATATGTTAAAATGCTCTCTATTGAACAATGATAGAAAGGCATCAATATTTTCTCACTCAAGTTATTTTTCTTTAAAAGTCTGAGAAAATAAAGCCTCTGCTGGGCCTTCTTCACAAGAGCAATGGTGTTAACGCTCCAGGTCAGGTTTTGCTCAATAGTCACTCCCAAAAACTTAAAAGTAGCCACCCTCTCCACACGTTCTCCACCAATAAACAATGGCTGGATGTCCATTTTATTCCTCCTGTAGTTCACCACCAATTCCTTAGTCTTGGTGGTATTAAGAATCAGATTATTTTCCCCACACCAAACACAAAGCCGTTCCACCTCATCCCGATAGGCAGACTCATCATTCCCAGAAATGAGCCCCACCATAGTGGTGTTATCAGCAAACTTGATGATGGTGTTGCTGGGGTGGGTGGGAGTACAGTCCTGCGTATAGAGGGTATAGAGCAGGGGGCTCAGCACGCAGCCTTGTGGGGAGCCAGTATTCAGGATAAGGGCTGTGGACATATGAGACCCTACTCTAACCCTCTGAGGGCGGGCTGTCAGGAAGTCCAAAATCCAGGAGCATATGGAACTAGAGAGTCCAAGGCCCTCCAATTTGGGCACTAATCTATGTGGGAGAATGGTGTTGAAGGCAGAACTGAAATCCACAAACAACAGCCTCACATAACTCCCCGGCTGCTCCAGATGTGACAGAGCCATATAAAGGAATAGCATGAGAATACTTTCTATTATTAAATAATTGTAGGATTGAGGGAAAATAAGATTAATGTTTTGTATTATTGTGCACTACAGAAAAATAAATTATAAATAATAATAAAAAGAAATTCTGCTTCCTGACCTCTCTTCATTATTCATTAGTTCTGATTTTGTAGTTTTTGGAATTAACTGCATCAAAGATGAGCCATCTTGTGTAGCCTCCACCTCTTTGGTAATTTTAAAGGACTGTTTCCCACATGGATGAAGATAATTGTATAGAAAAAAATGTCATGTAGAAGCAAGCCTAAGCCTGCAACTCCCCTAAATGTGTGAGGCTAATTGGTCTGCTCATATTGTTTACTATTTTAACCCCTGAAATATATTAGTTGCTATACAGTATTTTCAAGTGACACTGTTTTACCACTCTCTGTGGAATTCACCTTCTGTTTGAGTTTGACCTTCTCAGAAGTATGCCTTACGATATTGGTTCCCAACTATTGGGTCATGACCCACAACAGAATTACAGCGATCTGAAATAATCTGTTATTAAAAAAAATCCCTTATCTTCCTCCTAGATGCTTAGGGTGATATATATGATTGAGTTCTCCTCCATTTGAGGTGAATTGTGCTGAGAATGTATGCCAAGTTAATGAGCTTTAGGGCTGTGTGGGGAGTTAAACCCAGTTCTCTCTGCTCTCTCTTCTAACCCCTGTACCACACTGAGTCTCCAGTGGGTCACACCAGTGGCACTATCTTTTTTTAACCCTTCCCCCAATTGTCAGTAAAGAAGCAATAATACAAAGAAATGCTATACATAGTTGGTTGCTTTCATGGGAAAGAACAGAGAAGAACTCAGAAATGACTTTCAGAATATTTGTACCTTAGCAAATGGGGCAAAAGTCCTGGATTAGTTTAGTAAGGAGGAAAGCAGCCAAAAAAAGTTTTTTTTAAAAAAAAGCAGGCAGTTACTGAAGGTTTTAAAGGCCAGCTTTGTGGATGGAAAGAGAAACCACTTAATTACAACTTGCCGCATTACCGTATATGAGAGATGTAGCTTGCTATTGTGCATCCATTAATGAAATATGACTCAGTGAAAAGATTAGATTACATATATTGCTCCACTGTGCTGTATACTCTTAATTTTTTAAATCTAGACTCAGGTGGGTAGCCATGTTGGTCTGAAGCAGCGGAACAAAGTTAGAGTCCAGACGCACTTTTAAGACCAACACTTCTTTAGATACAGCAAGCTTATAGCTTGAATAAAAAACTTTGTTGGTCTTAAAAGTGTCACTGGATTCAAACTTTAATCTAGTAATTCTTGGTGGTTTGTTTCTTTCCTCATTTATGTTTCTCATAATACACTTTTTAATTTAAATGACTGCTCTATTGATACTTGTATTTCATGTATAAAACATAACATACTATTATGTCCTTGACTAAAATGTCAGTCTGGAAAACTCATCAACTGAGGCGTGCAGCTCTGCACTGCCATTCCAATTGGTAAATGCCTGCGTGAATAGAAGAGCTCTGCAGCATGCCTCAAAGGTCATCTGACAAGGAATAAATTTGCACACTTCTGGAAGCATGAAGTGTTGCAATATAGACTGTGAATGCTACATGTATTTTAACTGGAGTAATTAGTAATATATTCCGTCGTTCTCTATTCCCCCCCTCCCACTTTTGTAACAATTGTGTATGTGGTTTATATCTACCCCAAAGTGTCCTTTACAGTCAAAATGGAAGTTAGTTGTCAGCAGCCATTAGACTTTCAAATGTCTTTTGAAATATAATTCTGTTCTTGTAATGGACTATATTAACTCTTCTATAGCCCATATTTTTTTCTCTGTGAATTTAGTCATATTTTTGTGTATAGTAACTAAAGATAGGTTCCCCTTAAATGTGGCGTAAGAATTGTGGTGTAAACTACTTCAATCTTCGACAAGCATTTTAGGCTTAAATTATTTCATATAGATTTCATAATCAGAATACAGTGGTAAACTTGATCTTCTGACTACCACCAAAGTAGTGACTGAATGCCCACCATACAGTTATTATGAACAACCTGTATCTTGTCCTCTGTTCAGATAATAGCCTCTCATAAGTGTTTGTTTGTTTGTTTTTTGTTAATGAGCAGTTATTTATTATTTCTACAATTTCATCCTTCACTATTCATTTAGGTATCAGTTTAGGTACTATATATAAAATGTTTAATATACTTTTTACTAGTTTAGGTACTATAAACAAGATGTTTAATATACTTTTTCACTAGTTCATGTCTAAGAGAATATTTAATTCTCACATCATGAAAACATTTAATTTTATAATATAAAAATGAGCATAATGTGCTTTATCCGTACATTACTTGCTGTCCATGTGTCAGTGAACTCAGTCTAGGAAAGCAGGAACTGGTCTGAAATCTGATTATAAATTTATTTGTAAATATTTACAGAGGAGAGAGAAGTGAATGAAGAATCTGTAACATGTTCATATTTGGGGAGGGGGTGGAAAGAAAGAAAGAAAGAAAGAAAGAAAGAAAGAAAGAAAGAAAGAAAGAAAGAAAGAAAGAAAGAAAGAGTACTATTTTTATTTACTTCATTTACACCTTGTCTCTCTCCCTGATAGGGACCCAAAATGGCTTACATCATCCTCATATCTTCCATTTTATCCTCACAACAGTGACTTTGTGAGATAGGTTAGGAAATCACTCAGCAAGCTTCCATGGCAGTGCGGAGTTTCAAACCTGGGTCTCCCAGATACTAATTTGAAATTCTAATCACTACGCAATATAATCACAGCTCATCATGTCTGGCAAAGTCACACAGTATGCGAATTCATATGTTTCTTCAAACTATGGAAGGAAGCTCATACCACTTGCTAGTTTCTCTTACAAAAGGAATTGTGGAATATTTTCCACTCATTTTGGACCAAGACTGCTTTTGTTAGATCAAAATATTAGGTCAGTTATTCTGAGCACTTGAGATGGAATAATTTTATGAAGGAAGGAAGAAATGATGTTGACAGATATAAGGGAATTTGAGGGTGTTTGATGTTCCCATTTGCCGTGGGTGCATTATTGCTTCTAAGTTTAAAATTTATCCAAAATAGAAACTTTTGTGCTTGTAAAAAATCTGTTAAAAAATCAGTTAAGTGACCAAAGGACAATGGAGAGGATGGTTCATGTCATTGTTTGCTCTCCCAACCCTTATCATCACCAGCCATTGTTTTCAGGAAGCACCATCTGCCTAACAGCAAGGAAAGACTCCTTACCTTGAGACAGAATCAGCTAGTACTACCTGGTCCTGTTTACCATTAACACAAATTGAGTACAGCTATATACAACTGGACTCTGGAGAGAACATTTTAAGTTATTGCCCCACCCCAGTGCCTTCATAAATCACTACTGCTTTAAAAAAATTCTTACTGTATTGGATCATATTTATTTATTTATTTATATTTATTTATTTTGAGATTTATACCCCGCCCTATCCGGTAGCTCAGTGAGGTAGGTTAGACTGAGAGTGAGTGACTGGCCCAGGGTCACCTGACTAGGGTTGCCAGCCCACTACTGCTCCTCTCCCTTCCTGTTGCTAGATTTAAAGGGCCCTCCAGCTGGTTGGTGGGCCACGTGGTCCCCGCTGATCAGCTGAAGCCCTTTAAATTGGGCAGGAGGGGAGGGAGAGGGGTGGCTGGGTGGGTGGTTGCCCTTGGGGCCAGAGCTTGGGTGGTGCTTGAGGGCATCCCCGCCCACCCCCAGAATGCCCCCCAAATCCCCTTGCTAGAGCAATTAGGGGACCTGGCAACTCTACACCTGACAAGTTTTCGTGGAAGAGAGGGGATCTGAACCAGGATCTCCCAGATCCTAGAGCAAGGGTGCACAACTCAAACATTTATTTGGGGTCAGACCACATGTTGTGCACCCCATTGCTGGGTGGATAAATGTTTCTGTCTCAAAGGCATTGACTAAGACTCCTTGAGAGGTCACAGCCATTTGTGTTTATGGGTTTTGGCTATGTCTGCATCCTACAAGGGCTGGCTGTCCATAGAATCTCTTTGCAAGGAAGGGAGTTGGACATCTTTGCATGTTTTTGTTGGAAATCAGCTCATCATCATCAGCTCATCAGGAACAGAATTTGGAAGACTGGTGTTTTATTATTTGTTTGTTTGTTTATTGGATTTATATCCCACCCATTCCTGCATGCGGGCTCAGGGCAGGTAACATCATATTTCATTTCCAATATAATCAACAAATTTAGCCTATAATATAATCAACAAATGTAAAACTATTAAAATTTGCTAAAATGTTGACAATTTTCCTGTTGGCTCCATCAGCTGAATAGATGGTAGTTTTCCACTTTGTAGAGCTGCTTTGCAGGGGGCCATGTAACTGGGCATCCATCGCCTCAGCCAAAGGCCTGGCAGAACAGCTCCATCTTGCAGGCCCTGTGGAACTGTAATAAGAGTAATGAACTACCTTTTGCATGTCCTTGGTGATGCACTGTTTTTTGACATCCCATTTGTTGAAACTGCCCCATCCTGGACCCACTGGTGGAAGATGATGTCCAGTTCTGCCTTTCTTAGGTATGCTGGGGTAGGGCAATCACACTTTTAAATAGCCAGTTTTTACATCCCACTTCGTGTGGTATGTGTGTGTGTGTGTGTGTGTGTATGTTTAGTACAAGGTCCCACTCCCTGCCCTAGTCAAGAGGTGCTAAGAGGTGGTGCCTTCCTGTTTGTCAACACTGCCCATTCTTGAACCATGTAGTATTAACAATTTTCCTTTTTGTATTTCTAACTAATTATCTGTAGCACAAACAGAAAACTACTTCTTTTTTCCTCCCCAGGTCATTATTCCATTGAGGATTGCTATGGATTAAACATAACCCAAATGGTATGATAGAAAGTTAAAACATGGTATCTGAGACAACTGTGCAACTTTTCCCAAATGCCAACATATAGTATAGCTCTGATGTGTCACTTCTAAGTATATTAGGTGATTAAAATGTGACAGCTGGTCCTAGCAGGAGATGAATGGGAATGAGTAAATGTTTCCATGAAGAGTAAACCATAAAACAGCATGGTACTTTCTTCAAACACCAGGATACACATACATTCTGAAAGTGCATACTTCCTAGTAGTTATACTTTCTTGCTTCATTTAATGTTTGAACCATTGTAATTTCTATTCTCTTTTAGAAACTGCCGTGTTTAACATTGCCCTCCAGCACTTTTGGTGTATGCATAGTTTTTAAATGCAAAAAATCCAGATTTGTACATTTGAATTAAATGTAATTAATGAATAGAGGGCTGAGCACTACGTGGAGAATCAGCAGTTTGTCAGTGAAAAATTAAAAATGCAGAAGGCAAGGAATAGAACTAAAATTGCATGAGAATAGATAGAAAAATATGTGTATTTTACTGGACATTTTGAGTTCCATAGGTAAGTAGAGAAACAATTGACACCATCTGGAGCTGTTCTTTTGCCAAAATCGTGACCTCCTTTCTTTGTTTTTATTTTCAGTTTTGTTTTCCATGCCTTCAGGAAGGACTGAATCACCTCACCTATCAGCCCTGAGTTTCCTGCCAGAATTGGCATTATTATTCTCTCTCCCCTTCTCCCAGCTCCATCTGTTCCTTCTTGTTTTCTGCCCTATTTGTCATCATCTTCTGTTTTTCTCCTTTTCCTCCTTGTGCCACTTCTGCTTGGTCAGCCTTTCCTTATTTTAGTGTGTCTGAAGAAGATTAGTAGATTTACACCTTAGTAGTAAAGTGCATTTCTTTATATTTCACTATTCACTATTTCTCTAATTTCTCCTGCTAGCTTACTATTTTTTGTTCAGCATGAACCATTGAGAATTGCACTCTGATCTCTAATATTATTGTGAAAGATGACCTTGATAAATCATTACTTAACTCCACCAGTAGTCTTTTGATACCTTAATTAAGCATACTAGAGCAGGGAGAGTTGAAGTTCTTCTTTATTTTATTTATTTTGAGATTTGTATCCCACCCCCTCCTGCAACTCAGGACTCAGGTTAGCCCAAGAGCATTTTTAAAAATAAAACAAAATTATAAGCTTCATCATTAAAACAGTTAAAATCTTGACATTCACCCAGTACCTATATTTTTTTTGTATTTTTATATATATAATGTGTGTGTGTACATGCACATGTGTGAGTGTATGGACCTGGAAATAATGATGACCTCTGATGACTGACCCCTACTTGGGGTGTGAAGGATATTCAGGGAGGTAGCTGAAGAAAGCCTGCCCCTGCCTCAGGTATTTCAAGGAAGTCTTCTATCCAAGTACTTGCCAGAGTCGACCCTGCTTAGCTTCTGAGATTTGACAAGATCAGGCTATCCTGGGCTATCCAGGTCTTACCTAAAGGTACTTACAGCTGAGTGGTAGTTGATGCTGTGGAACAAATTGGTGTGTCTGAAAGCTTTCGAAGCAGGTCTTGGCTCTCCGTATTTTTTCTCATGAATTGAACAGAAAATGTTTAACATTGCTTGTTGTACCTTTTTGAAAAAGGATCAGGCTGCAAACTACTTCTTGGCAATATAGTCCCCCCCAAAAAACCCCCCACCCAGTATGTCCCTAACAGGACAAATTGGCATATTGGAAATCACTTCAGTGCAACTGAATCCCTGACAAAGAAAGAGGCTTAGAAGGAAGACGTGCCATTTCTACTTCCACTTTCGGCAGTCTTACTCTCAATTGTCTTATTTTGGCATCTTCTGTCCTTTTTCTTAAATTTATTATCCAATACTAGGAGCAATGCCCATTGTATAGAAGGAATACAATGGGCCCTAGGAAGACAGGCCCCCTGTTCCCCCACTGTCTTCCCTCTCCCCAGACCCCGTGGGTCAAGGGGTGGTGCAAGGGGTCGGCACTGGCTTTGTGCCCGGTGGGCTCCGGGCCACCTCCCCCACCCTCCACCCCAGCAGCGCGCCACCCCCTGTCCATGCACAGGCCAGGCAGATAGCTGCAGTCAGGCTTGGCCATGTCTGGCGGCCTCCAGGCCGTCTCCATCACCCTCCGCCCCAGCCACACGGCAGCCTTCGTCCGTGCGCAGGCCAGGCAGGTAGCTGCAGTTGGGCTCAGCCATGTCCAACGGCCTCCGGGCCGCCTCCACCGCCCTCTGCCCACCCCAGCCATGTGGCGGCCCCCCATCTGTGCACAGGCCAGGCAGGTAGCTGCAGGTGGGCTTGGCCGTGTCCGGCAACCTCCGGGCCGTCTCCACCACCCACCGCTCCAGCAGCGTGCCGGCCCCCATCCATTTGAGGCCAGGCGGGCACCTGTAGTCGGGCTTGGGCAACAGTGTCCATTACAGCGCTGGCAGGATCGGGGTCAGCCTGAGGAGCAGCCACCCACTGGAGCATCTGGCCCGGGCAGCGGCTGTGAGCAGACTGAGGCCGAGACACTGGGCGGTGCTCCAGTGCGCGTGACGACAGCAACGCAGGCAGCCACACAGCCAGTGGGTAGAGACACTGTTTGAGTGACACACCAGTGGGCCAACTGATTCAGGAGTGTGTTCAAGAGTCCACAACCAAAACAGCTTTATATATAAGGAGAAATAGTTTACATTTCTGTTTTAATCTTAAGTTTCTCAATGACGTGATGCTTTCATTTCAGTTCAGGTAAACTGTTAAACATTCTAGTTGTGTTCATACATACATGAGCAAGTCCTGGGCTCATGTAGTCTGATCTTCCACCCCTTTTATGGTATGTGAGAGTCTCTCATTACATAAAAACTGGCAGGCTGAGGTTTGTGTTCTCCCTCTAAGCTGGGTTTGCAAACAACAAATAAAACAATAGTTTGCAATCTTGGATCAAACCATTTTACAGTCAATAAATTTTGACTGCATATAGGGAAAGTGAAGGCCCACAGACTACAGGATTTGTTCATGTAGCACATTCTTTGCTGCATCTGAACTGATAGGCTTTGGACCCTGTCCCCTTTTTTTGCTTCCCCATAGAAAAGGGGGAGGGTGAGTGCTGGTGATTTCCTCCTCCTACTGCAAATTCATCTCCCCCATACTGTTCTAGGTGAATGAGATAGGTCTGTATCCAGTCACATGATTCTGAAGACTTAAAGATTTTAAGTTTCCGGGGGGGTGGGCAGCAATTCTGCTGATTTCCCCTCTCACTGCAGATTCCAAATAGTGTTGTTCCTGAGGGCCTATTGACCTTCTCAGGAGCAAAATTGGAGTGGAGCTTAGTGGGATGGGGAAACTGGCAGAAATTGCTAACCCTATCTTCTGAAAACTTAAGTGCCCTTAAGTATTAGAACTGTGTGGTTTATACTTTTTTTTTTTACTTTCCCCCCATCATTAGCTTAGCAGTTCCCCATTCGCTACTTAGAAACTGCTTTAAAAAGTAGCCATGTAGCATTTGGGATGGGACAAGGTCTCCCTGAGATACAGCTCTTGTTATCTTGGCCAATTTTTTTTTTTTTTGTAAAACTCTCTTAAAAAAGAGAGAATTTTATTCTTTTTATAAGAAACGGGAAGGGTAGACAGATGGAGAAAGAAAAAGATGGAGTGAAATTTTTCCTGTTAGTGAGGGTTAGTTTAGGTTAATAACCAATACCAATTTGGCATCTATCATGGTTAGAAGATCTTCTTTTTAACTATCGCAAAGTCCAAAGTCACTCTGTTAATGCAGTTAGTAAAGTCCATTGGGGTTAGTAATTAAACAGCTCCTTCCAGATGTTACACGAACAGTCCTCAAAGTATCTTCTTTTTAAATCTCTTCCAGTTATGGATTGAGTCCATTTTAACTTTGAAGTCTTCCATTCCATCACCACTTTCCCCTGGGCTGCTGTCTTCTTCGCTTGTCCCAGTTTGGAATACTGCATCTTCCTCCCTGCTGGCGTGTCTCTTCAGAAGTTTCTGTATTTTAAAGATGAAATCCTTCTTCTTTCTTTTCTCTTTTTCCTTAAACTTCTGGCCTTCAAGCTTCCTGGGCTCCATAAACTCTTCGGATGAAATTAGATCTCCAGTTTGTCGCTTGCTATGCTCAACATCCCCTTCTACTGGCAGAGTATTCTCTTTTATAAAAGCGGAATAGGCTTTGGGAGCCTCATCCACCTCTTCTTTTAGTTAGGGGTGCCAAGACATTTGTCAAGGTAAATCCGAGATCTTCTTTCTCTTCTTCTTTGACGCCCTGGAAACCTAGAATCAAATTCGATTTCTGTTCGATCTCCATCATCTTTCTAGTTGTTTCCGATATCTGTTTCTGTCGACTGATGAGAACACTATCCATTTTAGACAGAGTTTCATTGATTTTCTGCAATTGTTCCAGCAGGGGGCACAGCATCTCCTTTTCCTGTTGATTGACAGCAAGCTCTTGGGGGGGCTGTCTGGACCGGAAGTCCCTCCTCTCTTCTCTTCCGGTGTCTGCAGGACTTTTTCCAGTATCGACATTTTGTTTTTTTGTTTACTTTTAAAAAGTTCGTGCCGCATCCCCCAGGAAGCTAAAATGATCACAATCTTCCATGCAACCCCAACGGTACTTTCACCAACACTTTTTTTTTTCTCTCTGCCCCCCTTCGCTCTCCCTTTGTAGATCTTGCTTCTCAAAGGGGGTGGGAACTCCTCCCTCCTCCCAACGCTTATACGCATGCAGGGGGGCTCCGATTTACGCTTCAAAATAGATCTTCAACTCACGATTCGATGCTATTTCTTCTTTTTATTTTAAGCCATAGCGCTGTCTTCACTCCTGGAAATTGGTGGCGCCGCTAAGTCCCATTACGGGCACGCCGCAGCGGGGCCGATTGGGGCGGGGAGAAAGCCTCAATTTCCCGGCTGTCTGCCGGCAAAGAGGCTACTCCCCAAGCGCCCCCGGTTCGGAGCCTTTGCCTAAGGCTCACTAGGGTCTTTCGCACATGCGAAGACCCCCCCCTAACTGCGCGTGGGCTAACCGCCTCCGGGAGCGTCCCGAGAAGTGGCCGCCATTCGCGACGCCGAAACCAAAACCTTATCTTGGCCAATTTAGGGAACTTCCATTCTAACATTTTTCTTACTAGGAGGCTTAAAACATAACCAGACCTTTTCTGATCAATACACTTGGAATATGCAGTGAATTATACTCTTAATTTACATTCTTAAAATGGTCCTTCATACCCCAGGAGATCTCACTTCCTTTTGAAGTGTTCTCCAGTATGTTGTAGCAAAACAATCTCCAGTTTGTTTGTTTTGCCTATTTGAGTGGCTCTTGAAAACATCTTGGGGAATTAATGACAAAACTCTGCTTTTAAAAAGAGAAACACTGTGAGGCACTGAATTGCTATCCTGAATTTGTTAATGTCATATTAAGCACAAATGCACTGTAAGCATATATGGAGGGATTGTTTTGAATATTTGTTTTAAATTATTAAATATGATGAGATAATCCATAATCTCAGCCTATCTTTCCTTTCAAGGTTTAGGCCTGGTATCTAATTGCCTCAGTTTTCTTTATGCTTTGGTTTTTGTGCTGGAGAATGATAGCCTTCTGTGATACACTGAAAATATTTCCAGGCTATAATATTAGCTAAACAAGCTACTTCAGGATGTTACAGAATATCTCTTGCCGTCCTTTAAAGATGTACACACAAAGGTTGCAGTGCCATGTACCAGGAAAGCACTGGATACAGAGCATCTTACTTTGGGACACTGACATTAAATGAGACATGGGGAAAGCTGCAAAGTGTACAGTTTTAAGATCTGAGGGGGCCTAGCTCTACAATGCATGATTAATTTATTAACTGAGAAAACTGTCTTTATACATTGACTATTATACTAATACATCTTCAGCACTCATGAAGTGACTAATTTATAGTTAGCACTCATAACATTTTAGGACTTTTATAGCTTTTATGGTAGGGGAATACTCTAAGTACATTTTATAATACTGTCAAATGTTATCAGTTGTATTTTGGAAAACAAATTTGAAAGACATTGTCAGTTTCAGTGCCCTGGACAATTTTTAAAGCGTACGTTAGTGACCAGTTGCAATAATTTGGAGCTCTCATTACTTTGACTGTTATTCCCACATGTAGCAGATGGCACTCACTGTGAAAGACTGACAAACTGTGGGATAGCAAAGCATTACTAATAAACCTCATCATATGTTAAACTTGACCTGACGTTAATCAGGTTTGGAATGCTGCAAATGAATCATGGATAGTAATTAGTTAGCTGATGCTATTAGTGAGCATCAGTATCATGCTGTTTTCCCTTTTGTAAAGAAGAAGATAAATCGGTTTTATGGTTAATTTATAGTTGGTGATATGCAACATGCTATCTTAAGAACTTCATATGGTGAACTTGCACACTTTTGCCTACCACACAACAATAACCTTGCCCCACCCAGTTGAAACTGTGGCCAAGTATTACCACAGTAATAGTATTAAGACTTGGCGTGCTTTAGCAGGATGTTTTCAGTTCAAATGTCATATCCCTTGAAGCAAGTCACGCCCCCCTTGTTGCTACCACTACCACAACCAAGGGTAAGTGTTTACACACTGATCTGTGGGGAAAAAAGAGGCTCGCACAACTGCTACAGTCAGCTTATTCTGCAGAGTGCTGTGATTGGATCTCAGTGTACTGTATTCTCTGTCTTCTAGTGAGAAAAGTACAGCAGTGCTGCTGTCAGTGCAAGCTCTTTTTTCTGTCAGAGGAAGGAAGTGAAAGGGCATTTCAGATGTGTGTGCTGTGCATGGTCACTAGAGGCAATTTTATTCACCACAGGTGGCAAGATGAGTTCCTAGTTGAAAATATGAAGAAATTTGAGTGTCCCTTGATTTAACCAAGGTAAAACAAAGCATGAGAACTGGAAGCACACATTTTTATCTTGCATAAAGCAAGATGGCAAAGCTTTCAGACACATTGTCAAGTAGCTGTAGGCAAGTGAGAACTGTATGTAAAACTGAAGATTGCCTAGTTTATTCTCAGCACTGGATTGACCAATTTATTCTCAGCACTGGAATTCTCAGCATATGGGCCAGCCCCTTATGCACTGCCCTGAACAGTTTGTCATAGGTGCTTCTTATCCAATCAAAATGTTTTTTGGGAGGTGAGGAGAGGAAGAGAGGTATTTTTTCAACTGTCAGCTTCTTCCACTTTGAGAGTTATTGTGGTAGCATTTTATACATACCTTAGAGTCTTGTGTTTGGATCTCTGCTCTTGTATGAACTTATGGGAAGACCATAAGAATAAGTTTATCTAGTGCTCCCTGAAGGTGTTCAAATGCTGAAAGTTGTTGCTTTTTAAATGAAAGACAGTAAGAGTATATTCCATTTGGCAAATAAGAAATCCTGTCTCCTGTTCTTTTGTATTGGTCATCCCTCCCTCTTCTCCTCTGTGTAGCTCTTTGACTAGTACACTTGGTTTTTTAAAGGTGAAATTTCCTGATTCATGCATTGTACATTTAATGAAGAGATTGGAGGGGGGATAAGGCAAAAATGTGTGATCCTTGGGCTACTCATGATCCCCCACATGTGGGGTGGGGGAAGTAATATTCACAGTTAGATCCTCAGATAATTCCTGCAAACTATAGGATAGGTTATTGCATTTGGTGATTTGGTAGCATTTTGCACACAAACTCCAGAATTCATTTTGCAGAATGTAGATGTCTAGCCACTACTCAGTTTTTACTTTTTCTATATTTTGTAGTATTTCATTTTATGCTGTAATCACGGGTCAAGTTGAATTGTAGAATCCTGTAATCCAGGAGGTCCTAACCTTTTTGGGCCTGCAGGCACATTTAGGATTCTGACACAACACAGTGTGCACAGACACAAAATGACTGCCACAAAATGGCTGCTGCAGCTTACCTTCATTTACGCAGTGAAGATCCTTGTGCTGTAGTAGGAGTTGCTACTGAAGCAATGTTTTTAGAATCTGCACTGCCAATCAAGTATTCAGTGGCCAGTCAGAAGCCTTGCTGTGCAAAAACTCAGTTTGGCCCCTCTTATTTTCTAAAAACATTTGGTGGACACCAAGAAAGGTATTGGTGGACACAAGAGTTCCCATGGCCACCATGTTGTGGACCCATGTTCACTGAGACAAACCTGATGTATGTGATCTCATAAGATGATGCCCCTTATGATTTTTTTGTTAGTTTTGCAGCTTACTGTAAAACTCAATGAGAGTGCTAGGGCCACATTAACTGGAAAATGTCTTCCCCCATGCATTTCCATATGCTCTTAGAGCTGTTGTGGGAAGCCCTGCTCTGCTCTTTCCATAGAGTGCTCCTCCTGGCAAGATGTATTAATTTAATCTCTTCATCTGGGTGCAGCCTTCTTTCCCAATTGTGGCTTTTCCTGAATGCTTTTCCTGTGGGCTTATGTATCTTTTTTATTATGGAATTCTAAGCTGGCTGTTTTGGAGTGTTTTTTTTTTTTAAATTGATCTATTGTAAAATGTTATTGTGAGTTATAGTTTGATTTAAGCTGCTGCAAGTGACATGCAAAATGTTGCAGAATTTGATATATAGACATTTAAACAAATATATAAATGAGAGTGTATTATAGGTCTATTAATTTTGTTATTTGTTGGAAAACCTGTTCTCTCATAATTGCGATTTCAGACATGCTAAATATTGCAGTTTCAATCCACTTCAGCAACTGCTTTTAATTTTTTTTTATTAAAAAGGAAAACAAAAATCAACTTGAAACATAACATAGTCAGAGAAATACCAGGACCATGAAAAGTAGAAGTCAAGTTGAGAACAAATTTAGAGTCCAGTGACACCTTTAAGACCAACAAAGGTTTATTCAAGGTATGAGCTTTCGTGTTCAAGGCACACTTTATGGTAGGTAAGGTTCAAACTTATAGACAGGGACTTAACAGTAAATTAACATGTAACATGATGATGTTTATAGATCCAGGTGGTCAGTCATGTTGGTCTGAAACAGTAGAACAAATTTCGAGTCTAGTGGCACCTTTAAGACCAACAAAAGTTTATTCAAGGTATGAGCTTTTGTGTGCAAGGCACACTTTTTCAGATACATTGGAATGGTAGGTAAGGTTCAAACTTCTAACAGGGATGTAACAGAAAATTAACATGTAACATCATGATGTTTATGCTATGCAAAGTCAACTAAACTATGCAAAGTCTAACAAGCTAAGTTTATAAGGTCAACATTTGTAAAGCAATAAATATGTCAAAATAGCAGATAAATATCTAAAGGTGACTTTTCTAATTATGGGAAGCAAACCGAGAACGTCCTAGGTGTGGAGATCACTTAACAGCACTTTATGAGGTGGATCCAGTCTCATGTTAGCAAAACATCCCAATATTCCTTGGATTACATTCAGTATTCTAATATACGATTCTGAAAAAGAAATACACTAAAATACAGAGGATTTATAGTCCTTGTTGAGAATACATATGTGAGGACTGAATGAGCATATGAAATGAGATAAGAAACTAATATCCCTGTTGAGTCCTGGGGAGGTTTTTGTTCCAAGTGTTGTAATAACTTGTAATTCAGCAATTTCCCTTTCCATTCTGTTCTTCAATTTCCTTTGTAATAAAACAGCTACTTTGAGGTCACCCACTGAATGTCCTGGAAGGTTGAATTATTCTCTTACAGGTTTCTCAATTTTGTGATTCTTTTTTTTTTTTTTAAATACAATTTATTATTGGATATATCACATGTTCATACAATTTAAACAAACCAATACATATCCATTTTTCTTTCTCCCTCTCCCCCCCAAACAAGGCTTCCCGCACTGCTCCAACCCCCTTGATATTTCTCTTATACAATTACATTTACTGCTAAGCATATTTCTTTTACTAATGGTAACAATTCAAAAATCTGAGTCTCTTTCCACTTCTCCTCAATAACTGTCAAAACAAATCAAACCACGTTTTACGTCCCAATTCTTCAACAAGTATTCTTGAAAGTCCTTCCAGTCTCCGAAAAAGGTTTCGTCTTCTTCGTTGTTTAATTTTCTTGTTAATTTGTCCATTTCTGCCATAAACAACGTCTTTTTAATCCATTCCCATGTTTCGGGTACTTTATCTTGTTTCCAACATTGAGCAAAAGTCAGTCTAGCTGCTGTAATCAAGTACCATAATAGTGTTCTCTTGGCTACATTTATTTCTTCCATTTTAAGACCTAACAATAACATCTGTGGGTCTTTCTTAAAAGTACATTTCAAAATTTTTTGTATCTCATTGTGGATCTCAGTCCAATACTTTACTGCTTTATCACATGTCCACCACATATGGTAAAAAGACCCTTCATGTTTCTTACATTTCCAACATTTGTTAGACATACTTTCATTTATAATAGCAATTTTTTTAGGCGTCATATACCATCTATACATCATTTTATAACAATTCTCTTTAACATTTACACACGTTGAAATTTTCATTGATTTTTTCCACAAGTATTCCCAAGATGACATTAATATCTCATTGTTAACATTTACTGCCCATTTTATCATTTGCTCCTTTACAACCTCATCCTCAGTATACCATTTCAATAACACCTTGTACAGTTTAGAAATCATTTTTTTATCTTTCTCAAGCCATACAGTTTCAATTTCAATATTCTTTTCTCTAAAACCATGTTCTCTTTTATCGGTCTTAAATAGATCATAAATCTGTCTATACTTCAACCAATCATATTCAAATTCAACATCAAATCTATCTTTTAACACAAAATTTTTCCCTTCAAATTTTAAAAGACTTTTATAGGGTAGCCAATCTAACCCTTGATTTCTTGAATACGGATTAATTACTTCAGCTGGTACAATCCAAAGTGGTCTTTCTTCCGAGAAGAATTTTCTATATCTCGTCCATGTCTCGAACAGTGATTGTCTTACAAAGTGGTGTTTAAAAAATTTATCCATTTTTACTTTTCCATACCATAAATATGCATGCCATCCGAATTTATTATCATGTCCTTCAAGGGCCAATAACTTCTTATTCTCCAAATTAATCCACTGTTGCAACCATGTTAAACAGACGGCATCATAATACAGTCTTAAGTTTGGTAGTTGTAAGCCTCCTCTCTCTCTTGCGTCACATAAAATTTTCATTTTAATCCTTGGCTTTCTTCCTGCCCATACAAATTTGGATAATTCTTTCTGCCACGAATCCAATATTTTCCTTTGTTTTAGTATTGGAATAGTCTGAAACAAAAACATCAAACGCGGCAAGATATTCATTTTTACAGTCGCGATTCTTCCCATCAATGATAAATTCAAAGTATCCCATTTCTTCATATCCTGCTGAATCTTATGCCACACCTTTTCATAATTGTTTTTAAACAAGTCAATATTTTTCATGGTTAAATCAATTCCAAGATATTTAGTCTTTGTGACTACTTCACATTGTATTTTCTCTTGAAGTTCTGTTTGTCTTTGTTTCGTCATATTTTTGCACATCACTTTAGTTTTATTTTTATTAACATAAAATCCCGCAACTGAACCAAATTCTTCAATTTTTTCCATCAATTGTGGTATTTTCTCAATTGGGTCTTGAATCATAAACATTACATCATCTGCAAATGCCCTATATTTATAGGCGAAACCTTTCACTGTAAGTCCTTCAATACTGTCATCTTTTCTTATCGCTGTCAATAATATTTCCAATATCCAAATAAACAACAACGGGGATAACGGGCAGCCTTGACGTGTTCCCTTTTGGACTCGGAAGAAGTCCGTCTTTTCTTTGTTTATATTCAAAGCCGCTTTTTGTTCTGAATATATTGCCACAATCATGTTTAAAAGGACTGTCCAATATTCATTTTTTCAATAACTTGCAGCATAAACTCCCAATTTAAATTATCAAAAGCTTTTTCCGCATCTAAGAAGAGGAATCCAACTTCTTTTTCAGGATGCTTGTCATAATATTCAATTGCATCTATCACCACTCTTAGATTATCTCTAATTTGTCTATTTGGTAAAAATCCCGCTTGTTCTTCCGCTATCGTATCTTTCAAATATTTTTTCAGTCTCTCTGAAATTATTTTTGCAAATAATTTGTAGTCATTATTTAATAGCGATATTGGTCTATAGTTCTTTACTTGAGTCAAATCCAAACCTTCTTTAGGTATCAATGAAATGTTTGCTTCCTTCCATGAATCTGGGATCCGCTTGGTCTGTCTTATCTCATTTGACAGAAGTACTAAAATAGGGGTTAGCTCCTCTTTAAATTTCTTATAAAATTTTGCTGTAAAGCCATCTGGTCCTGGAGCTTTGCCCAACTTTGCGTCTTCTATCGCCATTGTCACTTCTTCTTTCGTTACTAAACCATTTAATAGTTCTTTAATTTGTTTTCCCAGCTCTGGAACTTCAATCGTCTCCAAATATTTCTTGATTCTCTGTTGGTCAATTCCTTTCTTTTGGAATAGTTTGGCGTAGTATTTAAAAAAAGCTCTTTTTATACCATTCAGACTCATCACCTCCTTTCCATCTTCAACAATCTTGGATATAAAGTTCCTATCTTTTCTATTTTTCAATTGCCATGCCAAAAACTTTCCTGGTTTATTTGCACCCTCAAATGCTTTTTGCTGTAATTTTTTTAAATTCCAATATAATTCTCTGTTTAAAAGAACATTCAGCTGATCTTGCAGGAAGTGGATCTCTTTAATAATTTTCTTCTTCCCTGGTCTTTTTTTTAGTTCCTTTTCTTTTTGTCGAATTTTTTCATGAAGGTCTTTCTGTTGCTGAATCTTTTGCTTTTTATCTTTGGAGTTCAGAGAGATAAGCATGCCTCTGATTACTGCTTTGTATGTATCCCATACAACTTGTATGTCCGTGCCTTTATTCAAATTCAGTTCAAAAAAACTTTTCGTTTCCTTTTTTAAAATTTCATTAATTTGTTTTTGATCCAGTAAATCTTCATTAATTCTCCAAAATAGCTGTTTAGGTTTTGCTTTAGATATCCAAAGTAGGGGATTATGATCAGAGTTAATTTTCGGTAGAATTTGTATTTTATAAGTTTTTTGCGCCATCTCCTCTGACATCCAAATCATGTCAATTCGAGAAAAGAATTATGTCTATTCGAATAAAACGTGTAGTCCTTAGTCTTAGGATTCCACTTCCTCCAAACATCTTCTAATTTTTCTTGCTTCATCAATTGAAAAAAATTTTTTGGTAACTTTCCAACTGTCTCCCCACTTGCTTTAGACTTTCTATCCAATGTGTTGTTCACTGTACCATTAAAGTCTCCCGCAAGAACAATTTGGTCATAATTTAAACATTCCAACTCTTTAGTCAAATCATTGAAAAAGGTCTCTTTTGCACCATTGGGTGCATATATATTAACAAGCAATGTCTTTTTTCTATCCATACAAATTTCCACGCCAACATACCTTCCTTCTTTGTCGGAAAAAATTTGCTTAGGATCCAAATCTTTTGAAATATAAATCACTGTTCCTTTTTTCTTGTTAACTGCTGAAGAATGAAATTCTTCTCCCAATTTTTTATTAGTCAGATATTTGTCGTCTTGTTTTCTTATATGTGTTTCTTGTAAACAAATTATATTACATTTTTGTTTTTCCAGCCAATGATTCACCAGTCTTCTTTACCTGGTGAATTTAATCCATTTACGTTCCAAGATAAAAATTTGTAATCCATAATGGAGTTAAATTAAATATCTTTAAAATCGTCCAGATTGTTCGCTTTAAATCTATATAAGTCTCCTTCAGATTTAAGAGTTGATCTCACCGAGTTGTACATGAATGTAAGTCCATATGGAATCTCCCATCTGAACCTAATATTCATTCAATTTTGTGATTCTTGATGTCAGATTTGTATCCATTTACCCTCTGGTGTAGGGTTTGCCCTGTTTGTCCTATGTAGAGAACCTAAGGGCATTGTTGACATTTTGTGGCATATACAATGTTAAAAGATGAGCAAGTGAATGAGCCTCTGATGGTGTAATTGTTGTTGTTAGGTCCAGTGATTGTGTTGTCTGGGTGTATGTGGCAGCAAAGTTGGCATCTGGGTTTATTGCGAGCTCTGGTGCCAGTATCTGTGTTCAAATTAGATGTTGCATTATTGTAGATGAGGGGTTGTTTGAGATAGGGGGGCTGTCTGTGCACAAGAAAAGGTTTGCCCCCCCAGTACTTGTGAAAGGGACCTGTCATTATCCAGTAGAGGTTGTAAGTCGTTCATGATGTGTTGAACTGTTTTGAGCTTAAAGAACAGTTATATGCGAGAGGTAGTTGAGAAGCACCTGGCTGCATTGAATAAGTAAAAATCCCCAGGGCCAGATGTTATACACCCAAGAGGGCTCAAAGAACTTTCAAGAGAGCTTGCAGAGCCTTTGTCCATCATCTTTCAGACCTCTTGGAGGATGGGAGTGTCAGAGACTTGAGGCTTGGGTTACTTTTACACTGAGTTCATTGTACTGTGTCTGCTATCTTGTCTTTTGCTTGTGCGCGTGCATAGTATTGCCAGCTGCAATGTGGGAGAACGGTTTCGGCCGCTCCATTTTATCACAGTGGCCTTGGAAAGAGCGTATGGAGTATTCTTTTGTCTAAGGGGATTTTCCAGTCCTGTGAGACCAAGGGGTGGGGGGAAATTGTTATCCCGATCATTAAGTAGCGCGCACTAAAAGTTCATTTGCCAGCTGCGCTTTTGCATCATACTATAATAATGCCTGAGCAGCTTATGCCGCCATTCCTGACAATTACTGTGGGTTACAACATTGTATTCCAATAAAGCTTTTCTTTACCTGAAGAATGCTTGGATCTACTTGCTATTGAGCCTGACAGAAATTGTCAGGGATCACCATCACATCTCTCACTGGATACCGCCTCTCCAACCAAGGATGAGCGGCCCCGGATGAGTACCGGTGATGGTCCCGAGTACCACGACTCCTGTCACCCTGATCCCAATTAAGACCACTCTTGTTACTGCGGTCCCAGTTACCACTGTACCCGTGACTACGACCCCAGTCACGGCAGCCCCGGTCACCTCGGCACCCGGGACGACGGCTGGACCAGCCACCCCGTCTACTGCAGGGGTTCCAGCGACTACGTTCACCACCCTGATCTACAGCCTGGCCGGACCGACCCTGAGGGATGGTGGAGCGATACCCAGGACCCATTACCAGTTTGCTCCGGTCCCGTGGGATAAGTAGGTCACCCAACGGAAGCCTCGTGATTGGACTAAGAACTTGTTGGACTCAACCCAGATGACATGGGCTTTGCCGGGAAGCCAAAGCCGGGATATCTTGGTGGGCCGCCGTGGAAGCTTTGGATTACCGCAGGGGTGGACTCCTCGAGGGCCGGCAAGGCCTAGTCCTAGCAAGGACACTGATGCTCGTATGGACACTTTGGAAGAGGACTGCTGCAGGTTAATGCGGGACATGGGGAAGTTAATGCAAAACCTCCCAACGATGATGGACCAGGCTATTCGGGCCCATATGCTTGCGCAACCTGGACCAGTGCCAGCCCCACTCCCAGGCCTGGGACCGGGGCAGCCACTGCTGGGACAGCCGGTCCCGGGGCAACCACCACCAGGACAGCTGGTCCCGGGACAACCACCGCCAGGGCAGCCGGTCCTGGGACAACCACCACCAGGGCAACCGGTTCCTGGGCAACCTCCGCTGGGCGGACCACCATTGGTACCAGCACCTGCACCTCTGCCACCACCCCCAGGGCCATTGCCAGTGCCGGGGCCCGGTCCAGGGATGGTCCCGCCCCAGCCGATGCCGCGGCCAAAGGATCTACTGGATATCACTTTTGACTGAGACCCAGAGAGCTTATCCTTCTTCATCCTACAAGTGGGGAAGTTCGTGCAGCGCTGGGGTCACCTGTTCCCAGATGAGGAACAGCAGGTGGAATTTATTGCCTCCCGCCTGGGGAGAATCGCAACCAGCTGGTATGTAGCTCTGCATGACTTGGAGGCAGCAGAATTAGGGAGTGTGGATGGTTTCATGTGGGCGTTAAGGAATCGCTTTGAAGA
Source organism: Gekko gecko (assembly GCA_029375565.1). Taxonomy (NCBI): domain Eukaryota; kingdom Metazoa; phylum Chordata; class Lepidosauria; order Squamata; family Gekkonidae; genus Gekko; species Gekko gecko. Next base: position 220,091,014 of record JAPDNY010000001.1, read on the forward strand.
TCCAGCAGCTGCCCGGAAGGCTGAGGCATTTCTCCTCACTTTCACACAGGGAAGCCTCACAGTGCGTGAATACTCTACGGAATTCCAGAAACATGCTGCCAAGATATGGGACTGGACAGACCTGGTATTAGCCCAGCAGTACCAAATGGGGCTTGCCGTGGACGTCCACAACAATGTCATAAGCTCCAAAGAACTGTGAACCTTGCAGGGCTGGATGGAGGAGGCAGAACGTGCCGAGAGCCGGCTGTGCATCATGAAATTGGATGTCTCCTTGGGAAATAACTGCCCCTCCACTTCCACAGTCCGAGCAAAGGGAAAACCAGCCCCCCCAGTGACCGCTCTACGAGACCAACACATGAGACAAGGTCTATGCCTGAAATGTGGGGGAAAGGGGCATTTCGCCACCTCCTGCCTGAAGGAGGATCCCGGTAAGAGCCCACCTCGCGAGGAGGACCGACGCCGACTGGGGGCTCCAGCCCGAAAGGGAACTGTGAAACCAAAGAACCTGAGAGCGCTTTATGTGCATCAGGAGAACTTCAACCCTCTAGTGATGTAGGATGAAGCCCCGGAGTTGCCGGGAAACGAACCAGTCCTGTTGTAAGCGGTGCCGTACAGCAGGATCCAGCACCCGAAGCGCCAAATGTGGTGAGCAATTACCTCTCTCTGTTTTTTGTGATTGTAATCATTATGAACCTGGCCATGATGACCCACATCAGAGTGTATGGCCTGATTGACTTGGGGTGCGGGAGGGACCTCATCAACCCTTCCTTAGTCACAGGGCTGGAAGCAGCGGTAGTTAAACTGAAGGAACCCATAATGTTTACCCAGATGGACGGGTTACCCATGAAGGAACCCTGTAGATTTGAGACTGTACCCTTGCGAGTGGGGGCAGGCGACCATTGGGAACACCGATCCTTCGTGGTGGCTCCACAGGCCAAGTTCCCACTCATTCTTGGCAGCCCATGGCTCCATAGTCACGATCCATGTATCTTAGGGGAGGAGGGAATCGTATGCTTTATATCTCTGAAATGCTCAAAGCACAAGTGAGATCCCGAGTGGGGTGCCCCGTCGGATAACGAACCCCCCAGAACTTGCCTCGCTGCCGAGGAACTTGCCCGCATCTCCATGGAGTACAAAGACTTATCCTGAGTGTTTGAGGTGGAGGAGGCCGACAAACTCCCCCCTCATCGCAACTCTGACTGTGCTGTCGAAATACTCCTGGGTCAAAAAATGCCCAGGGGGAAAATCTATGCGATGAGTCCCATGGAAAAGGAGGAGTTGCGGAAGTTCATCGACAAGAATTTAGCTCGTGGTTTTATTCGGCCAGCTTCTTCCCCGTTCGTGGCCCCTGTCCTCTTCTGTAAAAAGAAGGATGGGGGGCTTCGCTTGTGCACGGATTACCGAGGGCTGAATGCAGTGTCAGCAACCAACACATATCCCATGCCCCTCATTAAGGACCTCCTGGTGGAGGTAGCACGGGGCAAAATCTTTTCCAAACTTGATTTGAGGGATGCTTACTTCCAAGTCCGTATAAGACAGGGTGGTGAATTTAAAACTGCTTTCAACACCCCATTGGGGTAATTCGAATACCAGGTGATGCCATTCGGGCTCCAGGGCCCCCGGGAGTCTTTATGAACTTGATCAATGAGGTGTTGCACCCTTACCTGTTCAAGGGCATGGTTGTTTACTTGGATGATAACTTGCTGTACTCACCTGATTTTGAATCCCATGTTCAGTTGGTGAGGCAAGTACTCATGAAACTCTTAGAGCACAAACTGTTTGTCAAACTATCCATATACGAGTTCCATCAAACCCACATTGACTTCCTGGGCTACCGCATATCCCCAGAGGGTTTAGAGATGGATACCAAGAAAGTCCAAGATGTGTTAAATTGGGAGCCCCCTAAAACTAGAAGACAGCTCCAAAGCTTCATTGGCTTCGCAAACTTCTACCGCCAATTTTTGCCCCATTTCGCCCAAGTGAGCCTGCCCCTCACCGATCTCTTGAAAACAAAAGGGAAGGGAGTGGGAGCAGTGCAGCCGGGAGCGAAACTGGAATGGACTCCAAAATGTCAGGAGGCATTTGAGCAACTGAAAAAGCTATTTACCACCGAACCGGTCCTTGTGCACCCCGATGAAACAAAAAAAATTGTGGTGCAAGTTGATGCCTCTGACACTGCTATGGGGGGGGGATTTTGCAAGAGGGCTCAGATGGACATTTACACCCCCTGGCATATGTCTTTCGTAAATTTAATGACACTGAGCAGTTCTGGCTGGTTTGGGACAAAGAAGCAGCCTCAATCCGCCTGGCCTTAGTGACTTGGCACCATTGGTTAGAGGGGGCCCAAGTGCCATTTGAAATTTGGACAGATCACAAGAATCTTGAGGTTTTGCGAAAACCCTGTAACCTTAATGCTAAGCAATTCCATTGGGCTGAGTTTTTTTTCCAAGTTCCAATTCATCCTGCACCATTTCCCAGGGCGGTCCAATCCCTTGGCTGATGCTCTCTCACGGCTGCCCCAACATGATAGCAAGCGAGTGGAAGTCCGTGAATCATTCTTCACCCCTGCTCCTCCCCAGCACCAAGAGGTTTCGTGGAAGGAGCGCTTTGCCAAAGCTTTAACAGACAAAGAGAGGCAAATGCTCCAGTCCCAAGCCATATAAATGACTGTTGGTACAAGGGAGGGAAACTTTTTGTCCTCGAAGCTATGTGGCAAGAAGTATTACAGTCAGTCCATGGGCTAAAGCCGGCTGGACACTTTGGCTATGTTAAATCATTGCATTTGTTACAACATGGATTTTGGAGGCCCCAAATGAGAAAGGACTTGTCTCTCTTTGTGCACTCCTGCCCTGTTTGTAGCCACTGCAAGTCAAAAGGGGGCAAGCCCCCAGGTCTCCTGCAGCCGTTGCCCACCCCCACCTGACCATGGGAAGTCATTTCCATGGATTTCATTACAGACTTACCCCCCAGCAAACACATGACAATCATTTTGGTGGTGGTGGACCTTTTCTCAAAACAAGCTCACTTCATCCCGTTCCCAGGGCTGCCTACTGCCAAGGTGTTGGCAAAAGCCTTTCTTCAGCACATTGTGAGGTTGCATACGCTGCCAGCTAAGATAATATCCGACTGCGGCTCTCAATTCATTTCTAAATTATGGACGGAGCTATTGGCATTGATGGGAGTCGAGCGTGCCTTGAGCAGTGCCTATCATCCAGAGACTGACGGGCAAACAGAACGGGTTAACCAAACCCTTGAACAATACCTTCATTGTTTCGCTAATTTTCAGCAAGACAACTGGGTAGATCTACTACCCCTGGCTGAATTTGCATATAATAACTCCTGGCATTCTTCCACAGGGGTCTCACCGTACAAAGCGGCACTGGGCTATGACAGCCCCCCCCCTTCCGTTTCTCATACCAATGACTGGGGGGGTTGGAGAGGCTGCAGACTGGTGCAAAGCCCTGACTCCTGGCCGCTCCTGTGTGAGACTCTGGAAGCTGCGAAGGCCCCATATAAAGCACAGGCTGATAAGAAAAGGGTGGCGGGTTGGGATCTTAAGCCTGGAAGTTATGTATATTTGTCTATAAAGAACTTGCGCCTGCCTCAACCTTCTAGGAAATTGGCCTGGAAATCCATTGGTCCCTTTAGGATTGTCCGCTGCATAAATAAGGTGACTGTAGAATTGGATTTGCCTAAGAACCTGAAATATATTCATCCCATATTCCATTGCAGCCTTCTGAAGCCTGGGCATCCCCCGAATAAATGGCGACCCGAGCAATCGGTGCCTCCCTCTCTGATGGTGGATGACAGTGAACACTATGAACTGGCTGATATCCTGGACTCCAAATTGATTCGTGGTCAACTCCACTATTTAGTGGAATGGGTTCACTTTGGTCCCCAACACAGGGAATGGATCAAAGTAACAGATATCCGAGCGCCTTATCTCATCAAACAATTTCATAGCAAGTTCCCAACTAAACCATATGTTCCCGCTCGCAGGGAGGGGTGAATTTTGGGGAGGGCAGAATGTCAGAGACTTGAGGCTTGGGTTACTTTTACACTGAGTTCATTGTACTGTGTCTGCTATCTTGTCTTTTGCTTGTGCGCTTGCGTAGTATTGCCACCTGCAACGTGGGAGAACGGTTTCAGCCTCTCGGTCTTATCATAGTGGCCGTGGAAAGAGGCTATGGAGTATTCTTTTGTCTAAGGGAATTTTCCAGTCCTGTGAGACCAAGGGGTAGGGGGAAATTGTTCTCCTGATCATTAAGTAGTCTCCTGCCGGGAGTTTCCCGCGCGTGTGCCAAAAGTTCATTTGCCAGCTGCGCTTTTGCATCATACTATAATAATGCCTGAGCAGCTTATGCCGCCATTCCTGACAATAACAGTATTACTGCAGGTTACAGCATTGTATTCCAATAAAGCTTTTCTTTACCTGAAGAATGCTTGGATCTACTTGCTATTGAGCCTGACAGGGAGATGTGCCACAAGATTGGAGGAGGGCATCCCAATGTTATCCCAATTTTCAAAAAAGGGAGGAGAGATGACCCAGGAAACTACAGGCCAATCAGTCTGACCTCTGTCCCAGGGAAGATACTGGAGTAGATTTTAAAGGGATCAATCTGTGAGCATCTAAAGGACAACTGGTGATCTGGGGAAGTTTATTTATTTATTTATTTTATGACATTTATAACCCACCCTCCCTGCGAACGGGCTCAGGGCAGCTTACATAAGGCACCAAGTGCATTCAGTATACAAAGTTACATAGTACAAAATTAAAACAACTTAAAATCAGTTCTACGGATGCACATATAGACTCCTAACATCTTGCGTAACAGTGGGGGAAGGCTGGGGAGATGGAAAGATGTTACCCCCCAGTGGTCTCTCTATAAACCAGCGATGGTGTAAGTGGCTGTGGCGGCTCCTACTCATAGGCCTGGCGGAAGAGCTCCGTCTTGCAGGCACTGTGGAACTGCACAAGGTCCCGCAGGGCCCTGATCTCCTCCGGGAGCTCGTTCCACCAGGTAGGAGCTGCCACTGAGAAAGACCTGGCCCTTGTTGCCGCAAGCTTGGCCTCTTTAGGGCCAGGGGTCACCAGCTGGTGTTGTGACCCTGACCGAAGTGCTCTTTGTGGAATATATGGGGAAATGCGGTCCCTCAGGTAAGTCGGACCCTGGCCATGTAGGGCTTTAAAGGTAAGCACCAGCACTTTGAAGCGAATCTGGTATGCTATAGGCAGCCAGTGCAGCGCTTTCAGCACAGGTCAGATGTGCTCCCAGCCTGGGACGCCTACCAACAACCTGGCCGCAGCATTCTGCACCAGCTGTAGTTTCTGGATTTGTGACAAAGGCAGCCCCATGTAGAGGGCATTGCAGTAGTCTAGCCTCGAGGTGACCGTCGCATGGATCACTGTAGCTAGGTCATTGCGGTCAAGGAAAGGGACCAACTGCCGTATCAGCTGAAGATGATAAAACGTTGATCTGGCAGTGGCCGCCACCTGGGCCTCCATTGTTAAGGTGGGGTCCAGGAGCACTCCCAAACTCCTAACCTCCAAAGCTGGCACCAAAGGTGTCCCATCGAAGGTTGGGAGTGGAAGCCCTAACCCCAGTCCGGTCCGACTCAAGCATAGGACCTCTGTCTTCACCGGGATTAACTTCAGCCTGCTCAGCCTGAGCCACCCAGCCACAGCTTGTAAAGCCCGGTGCAGATCTTCTGGGTCAGAGTCCAACCAGCCGCCCAACATCAAATAGATGCCCAACATCAACATCTGCATATTGATGACCCCAGCCCATACCTCCGGACAATCTAGGTGAGGGGGTGCATATATATGTTAAACAGCATCGGGGAAAGCACAGCCCCCTGAGGCACCCCACACTCAAGCGGGTGCCTCTGGGACTGTTGTTCCCCTAGCACTACCCTCTGTCCCCAGCCTTGGAGAAACGAGGCAAGCCATTGAAAGGCAAGCCCCCTGATCCCCACGTCGGCATGGATTTGTCCCCAACAGGTCCTGCCAGACCAACCTCATTTCCTTTTTTGATTGAGTGACAAGCTTACTGGATCGAGGAATAGTGTTGATGTTTACCTAGATTTCAGTAAAGCTTTTGACAGGTAAACTAAAGTGGATTGGACTGTGGGATAGTTAGATGGATAGGGAACTGGTTGGAGAACTGCACTCAGAGAGTAGTTGTCAATGGCATTTCATCTGGATGGAGGGAGGTGTCTAGTGGGATGCCACAGGGCTCAGTTCTGGGCCCAGTACTTCTCAATATTTTTATAAATGATCTGGATAAGACTGTGGAGGGGCTACTCATTAAATTCGCAGATGACACTAAACTGGGAGGAGCAGCAAACACACCAGAAGATAGAGATAGAATGCAATGAGATCTGAACACACTGGCAAATTTAACAAGGATAAGTGCTGAGTTCTACATCTGGGTAACAATATGAGGAACATGCATACTGGATGGGGGATACACTTCTGAGTAGCAGTGTGTGTGAGCAAGATCTTGGGGTAAGGGTGGACTGAAACTTAAATATGAGCAGCCAGTGTGATGCAGTGACAAAAAAGGGTAATGCAGTCATGGTGTGTATCAACAGAGGCATAACATCCAAATCATAAGATGCCACTGTACACTGCATTGTTAAGGCCGCACCTGGAGTACTGTGTGCAGTTCTGGAGGCCTCACTTCAAAAAGGATGTGGACAGAATGGAGCGCATGCAGAGAAGAGTGACGAGGATGATCGGGGGCCTGGAGACCAAGCCCTATGAGGAAAGGCTGAGGGACTTGGGAATGTTTAGCCTGGAGTAGAGGAGGTTGAGGAGGGACATGATTGCTCTCTTTAAGTATTTGAAGGTCATGTAGAGGTGGACAAGGAACTGTTCCTGTTGGCAGCAGAGGCTAGGACTTGCAATAATGGATTTAAATTAAGGATGGGAAGGTACCAGCTGAATAATAGGAAAAACTTTTTTACAGTCAGAGTTATGCAACAGTGGAATCAGCTGCTTAGGGAGGTGGTGAGCTCCCCCTCACTGGCAGTCTTTAAGCAGTCTCTGGACAAGCACTTGTCAGGGATTCTCTAGGCTGTTCCTCCATTGAGCAGGGGGTTGGACTAGATGGCCTGTATGGCCCCTTCGTGATTCTATGATTCTGTGACTATGGGGAAAAGATATCAAAGTTACAGTTAGCCAGACACTAAGAGAAAATTGGTACATTTTTTTCAGATGGTATATAACTCCAAAGGACATAGAGAAATCACATTAATAACTACAAAGGAAAATGCTGGAAACGTCAAGACAATGTTGAAATCTTTCATATGTAGTGGACTTATAAAAAAGGAACAAGATATTGGAAAGGAACACACTGAAACATGCAGAATATATTGAAGTTTAAATTCCCAGTAGAAGACAAGAGCATGCAATTAAACATTCTAACTAACAAATTACCAAAAGATTTAGAAGAGCTATTCATATATGTGGTGTCAGTGTCTAGAACTATTTACGCAGTAAAATGTAAACTAGATGTCCACATTTAGAGGAATGGGGAAATAAACTTGCTGAATATGCAGTGATGGCAAAATTAACAACCTAATTGAGAAACAGGTTATTAAGATTTTTGTGGAAAGATGGAGTGTATATTATGTGTATTATGCTAGCAGGAGACAAACTGAAAGTGAAAATGTATGGTAATGAAATAGAAATAGAATGAAAATCTGTTCCAAATGTAATATCTCGAATATAAATGGGTTCTCTATTTGAGATATGTAATAGGCTTTTTTTTACATAGTGATATACTACTTCAAGGCCCTAAATGGTCTGGGACTAGCATACCTATAGGACTGCCTCTCCTGGTATACCCCCCAAAGACCATTGAGCTCAGCTGATAAGCATCTACTAGTGATCCCTGGCCTAAAGAGTGTCCAGCTGTCCTTGACCAGAGCCAGGGCTTTCTTGACCCTGGCCCCGGCCTGGTGGAGCTCTGTATCAAGCAAGATCTGGGCTTTGTGAGACGTGATGAAGTTCCACAGGATCTGCAAGATGGAGATGTTCCGCCGGGTCTATGGCTGAGGACAGCAATGATCTCTAACCAGGCTGACTACCTCTTTTTCCCTTTTCTTTGCATCTTCTTTCCCTCCCCTCCCTCACTGTCAGGAAATGAGGCACGTTCTCTCTTTAAGTGCTACCTTAATTGCTGAAAATTTTAGAATTGTAAATTTTAGAGTTGTTTTAGATATCTGTTAAAGGTTTTAACCTAACCTATTATTATCCCCCTGAGCCCTGCTTTGCGTGGGAAGGCGGGCTATAAATCCAATAAATAAATTAAAAAACCTATTAAGGGTTATAACGAATATGTAGAAATGGAGAAAATATGATATGTTGAATACATAGTGATGAAACCAGTGCAGTCAAAATAGATTGAGTATGAAGTTTGGAAATTAAAACTTAAATGAAAAATACAAATGTACCCCAATAGAAATCAGAATTATTATATTTTATAGATAATACCTTAAAAATTATAATGAAGAGGATGAAAGGGAAATTATTCTCTGTCCTATACATTATGTACTATATGATTGTCTTTGACAACTGTAATTATGTTGTATAACCCATTTTTTAATTTTTCCCTTTTCTGTACCCTTACTGTTTTTCTAAAATAAATGATTTTTTAAAAAAGTAGTTGAAATTGTTCAAGATTTTCTATTCCTTGGCTACATCACTAACCAAAAGGGAAACTGTACCCAAGAAATCAAAAGACTGAAACAGGGGAGGGCAGCCATGAAGGAGCTAGAAAAGATCCTTAAGTGTAGGGTTGTATTGCTAGCAGCCAAGATCAAGTTAATTTGTGCCATAGTATTCCCCATTACTATGTATGGGTGTGAAAGTTGAACAATGAAGAAAGCTGACAGGAAGGAAGTAGATTCCTTTGAAATGTGGTGTTGGAGGAGAGTTTTGTGGATACCATGGACCGCTAAAAAGACAAATAAGTGGGTTCTTTACCAAATTAAGCCTGAACTCTCCCTAGAATCCAAATTAATAAACTGAGGCTACTGTACTTTGGTCATATAATGAGAAGACAAGTGTCACTGGAAAAGACAATAATACTAGGAAAAATTGAAGGCAGTGGGAAAAGAAGACCCAACGTGATGTGGATTCACTCGATCAAAGAAACCATGGCCCTCAGTTTGTAAGACCCAAGAATGGCTGTTAATAATAGGAGATTTTGAAGGGCATTAATTCATAGGGTCTCCATGAGAGGGAAGTGACTTGATGGCACTTCACACACATGCCCATATATTTTATTCAGCAAGTTTATTTGATTTCACTTGCATTTTCAAATCAGCAAGCTACGGAATCAATTTCGGTTTATGTTATTCCAGTCCTTTGATCAGGGGAGTCTGGGCTTGTTTTTGTCAGTATATTTTTCAAGCATTGCCATGGGTGTTCACCATCATCTCTGAACAGAATAAACACAGTTCCCAATTAAGGAAAACAGAAATAGTAATTGGTTCTCTTAATGGTTAGCTTTTCAGAGTTGTTAACCCCACAAGTTGCCCTGTATACATGTTGTCTCCAGGGGTTTACTAAAGTTCATTGCGTAAAAATACCCTTTAACAACCCACAAGGTTCCTCTCAATAGACTTTTATCTCCAAAATCTGAGTGTTTCAAAGTAAACTATTTACAAATACATATTTCAGAGTTATACAGGCTAACAGGAGGTCACAGATGAAGGTAGTTAGGAAACATGATGTGTCTTTGGAAGGCATATAAAAGGAAGATGACCTCCAAATGAAAACAACAGATTTATTCAAGTTAAATTAGTCAAAAATATTGTAACCCATATAGACCTGTTCACACTAGACCTGTGTCCTGTGCAGTTACCATGGGAATATTTGGGGATATTGCCAGCCACACTGTTTGTATGAAATGGTTCCTCTACATAGGTGCCCTAATTACAACAATAGCAGCAGATTGGGGGGGGGGTTGAATCTGGGATTATAGGAATTGAGAAGGCTATTTCTATATAGCCTTTTGTCAGGCTCCTGGACAAGTTACTCTCAACAACACTCTTTTTGGCAGTGATTTGTTTATTGAGAAATAGACATGATCCAGAACAGTACTGTGTCAGAACTGAAGATTTTGGCGGGTACAGGTACAGATATATGTAATTCAAATGAAACCCCTGTGAATGACCAATCACCCTTCGCATCTGTCCTGCCTAGCTGTTGCATTATCCCCCCCCCCGGGAAATATACAATCCCACTATCTGTTCTAGCAAGCCGGCACCAAAGGCTTCAAGGACATTCCTCTGGGAGGAAGGCTTCTTCAGGAAAAGTTACAGCTTCTATGATAGCATGTTTCACACACAGCATTCACTCCCTCCCCCACCCTGGAATTTCCATGGTACCATGGCAAACTAAGAAGAGCAGAGTTTGACACCTTTATTGAGAAACAAAAATAATACTTTCATGCAAGCCTGGTCCAACGGTAATTGCAGCATCACTTTTATGTGCTCTTGAAGCAGTTGTGTGGGATCACTTTGTATGGATCAGCTCACAGTGTCTACATAGTATATGGATGTCATACAATAAAAAATCCACAGCATGCTATTTAATTTGAAATTCCAGTAAAACTGTTTTGTGTTGTTTCTTGCAGCTTCTTGAAGGAAACTTTGCTAGAGAAGTCAGCCATGAAGTGGATGGACTAATTTTTCAGCCTACAGGAGTAAGTTGTCATGATTTTGATTTTTATCACTTTAATAATGTTTTCGATAAGGATATTCAGGAACTTGACTATAGAATTTTTTCCCCATTTACTTCTATAAAAATGTGGAGTAATTTAACATGATCTAACGCCCCTTCTTCCTGGCTTTTAGTTAAACTGTCTGCAGAATCAATTGGTTCCCATAAGCAGTTTCTCGCGTTATCTTGAAATCTTCACAATAATTTATCCAGAGGTATGTGAGACTGCATATTTTTCCACATGTATCTCTTAATAAAAAGGTCAAAGAGTGTATTCCCTGTATGTTCCTGTCCTCATGGATATTCAACCCACTGTTTTTGAATAAATGTGTTAGAGGATGAACAAAATGCTGGCACTGTGTGGCACATTTTTCTTATGTGGGAATTGTGAAAATTAGCAACAAAAGAGGTAGAACTTTATGTTAATAGAAAAAATAATGGCATAAATGTTGATTGGATAGTTTTCTGAATGTACAGTGTGGAATGGGTAGCTATGTGGATCAAGAAAGCAGGATCAGGAAAGGTGAGCAATAGTAATATTTCTATCTTCGCTTTAAATTTCTGTGACTTGGTTTAGGTTTAATAAAATATTTATTTTCATGTTACCTATACATCTATATTGATCAGTAATATTTTTTACAATTAAAACATTTATCTTGCAGTTAGAACTCTACAAAGTAATGTCAAGTGGCTTTTCTTATATTACATAAACAATTCATAGGTATCTCCTTTCTCAAGGAGAAAAATCTTGATGTGATTAAGTGTACATGAGTATAGACATTGCTGAGTAAGCAGTGCCATGGATCCAGCTTGCAATTTATGATGATATCATAATAGGGCAATTCTATGTACTGAAGCTGTTGTCCCAGTGTGAGTTGCCATATTCTGGGTTCTTAACTGCTTAAGCTTTCATTGCTTGGCCATGCTGTTCTGAGTGCCCTATAAGCTATAGATAAGAATGTCTTTGTTGGACTTTCTTAAACATTGGTATTATTGGGTGTTGCATCTCCAGCAAATTCTTTAGGATATTGAATTTTGAGATATAAAAAGATCTTTTCCCCACCTCTGCAATGTTAGCAGACACAAATGGCTTTAGCACCATTTTTAAACAAAAGGACACTGGATAAGAAGAGTGAATAAATGCAACGTAAAGAAACTGAAGGGTAATTTGATGGTCTGAAGAAACTGCAACATCAGTTGTCTACCAGCTTTTATCTATGGTGAAAAAGCAACCCTTTACTAAAAGAAAGATGAATAGTCTTTGAGTTGCTTTATTAAGAAAGCCTAAAAGGAGAAGACAAGAACTGAAAGTTGAGCTTCAGCAAGTCTTTAAGAGCTTTCTTTTACAGAAGTAACAACTTTGATTTGATTTTATATAAGTAAACAAGCAAGTTTGTAACCAGAGAAGAGGCTTAAGATTTGTAACGAGGGGAGGAACAGTGCAGCAACATGAACGTGCCCAAGGAAAGCTCCTGGGCCCGTCAGCTTCTTTGCTCTACTGTAGGGGCTCTGAGTCACTCAGAGGCCCCACTCTCTCCTCGGGAAGAGGGGGAGAGCAAGAAGCTTGATTTGGGCTCTCCACAACCACGGCTACAGTTGGGTGTGAGCCCTGGATCACCTCCAACGCCAGGATTGAGAAGAAAAGCCCATGCCTATGGGCTTCTAGCTGTTGTTCTTCTGCAAGGGGGGGGGGTTAGAAACCCTGCTTTGCAGAGTTCTTCAGTACTGTGAGTAATACTTCAATGTCAACAAAAGAGAAAGTCTACTTCACTCTCTTAACATGAAGCTGACCTATACAGCTTTAAAAAGCTAAACGGAAAAGGAGGTGAGAGGTTCCCCCCCATCTAATTGAATAGTGGCAAGCAAAAGGGATCATAAGCTCTGACTGTGCGTATGATTAAGTGGGTGCAAGAAGACGCTGTTCCTGCTTAGGAGTAAGTCAGCACCCCGACTATTTCCACACTTACAATTTTTGGGTGCTTATAGAATGAGATTTCCACATTCTCAATACTTTTAGGTTTCATTTTTCCTTTTCTCTCCCAGAGGGAGTGTGGATATAATTTCTGGCATTTTCCTTTTTTCTGTCGTGGCTATGGTCAAGGCTGGAATGAATACTGGAGATTCATGTGTTTTAAGGAGCTGGTAAAACATTTGAAGATTACTAATGGTGGATAAACATTGAATAACATTTAAGACAGGAGTGTAGTGGTATAAAGCAGAACAGGCAAGTACTGGATTTAAAGAGACAGGACGCTCTTTCTCCCTTCCCACAGACTCGGTGGTAAGGACCATATAAGGGAAATAGAACTCTTGTGGCAATAAGCACTGTGAAAGTTGTGTAATGGTTTGTGGTTAGAAAGAAAGACAGTAATTGTTTAAAGAAAGAATTACGCAGTGTTCCAGAATAAAGAGTGAATGGGATAAGGAAGGCATCTGCTTTTAGCAATTTCTTGTTTTTCTTTCCTATTGGCTTTATTATTTGTGAGAGGCCTAGGAGCAGTGTTTTTATTTCCCTATAGGTGGAAATTTGAAGGGGAAAAATGTCTAGTGTTAATAAGCCTCCTAAAGGGCCAGGGAGCTCTCCAGGGATGTTGAAGCCAGTAGGAGCAGCAATGTCAGCCACCCAATCAAAAGAACTTCAGGCTATGATCCAAAAATATTTGCAAAACCCAAAACTAGGTAAAGCATTTGTGGCTTCAGTTAAAAAGAAGAGAGATGTGGTAACATATGTGAAAGAACATTTTCAACCCGAATTAATCCATGTCTCAAGAGGGTTGCATTTTAATGGTTCAACTTCAAAGACAAACAAAGAAACCTCTACTGGTAAATATTTACACACCAAACAACCACCAAGAGAAATTTTATAAGTCTCTCCAAGAACTCATGGCGAAACAAGAATTTCAAGAAACTTGTATAATTGGAGACTTCAATGCAGTGCTAGAAGGAAGTCAAAATTAATAAAAATAAAACTAAAATCCTGACCAAAAATATGACAGAATTATAAATAAGCTACTTGCAGAAAATATCAAGACTGGAAATTACAAAGAAAGTTAAGTAACTTGGAATAAATCTAACGAATAGATGTAATTCTCTCTTCGAAAACAATTATTCGGAACTATTGAAAACTATAAAACAAGATCTAAATAAGTGGAAAGATCTCCAATTATCATTTATGGGAAGAATAGCAACTATTAAGATGAATATTTTACTGAGACTGATGTTTTTGTTCCAAACTATTCCGGTTCTTCATAATCAATTTTCTTTAAAGATATCGACAAATTGTTGAAACAATTTATATGGCAAGGGAAGAGGCTGAGAATAAAATTTAAAGTATTACATGATTCGAAAGAAAGAGCTGGTTTTGGCCTTTCAGATTGTATTTTGTATTATAGAGCTGCAGCACTTGCATGGATTAAAGACTGGGTTACATTAGAAAATCAAAGACTATTAAAGTTAGAAGGTTATGATATGCAATTAGGATGGCATGCATTCCTATGGTATGGGAAGACTGATTCACACAAATATTTTAAACAACACTGGATAAGGGCAGCCTTATTAAAAGTTTGGGATCCAATCAAAAATCAATTTTATGATAAGATTTTGAAGCTGGTTGCACCTTTAGAAGCATTTACAAATCCCAGGTTGTTAGGAGAAAATTCAAAAATGAAATATGCAGATTTATTGGATGTAAAAGATAATTTAAAGTTGCCTAAGGGATTGAATTGGTGGCAAAGAGTACAGATTGAATCAAGGTATACTAAAGATAAAGCGACGGGCTTCAATGAAGATTGGCTTGAAATAGATAAGCTAATGTTAGCAGGTGATCAGAATTTTATAAAGAAAATGTATATTTTACTGCTGGATTATAAAATGCATGATGAGATTGCTAAAAATGTGATGGTTTCATGGGCACAGAATGTGGGTCACAACATACAATTAGATCAATGGGACAAACTGGAAAAAAACATTAAGATTATAAAATCCAGTGCGTATAAAGAAAATGTATATAAGATGTTTTACAGATGGTATATAACACCTGAAAAATTAGCTAAATTTGATAACAAAAGCTCAGATAAATGTTGGAAATGTCAGGAGAAAACGGGGTCATTTTACCACTTGTGGTGGTTATGTGATAAAGCAAAAAAATATTGGGAAGGGGTGCATGTATTAATCCAACAGATTTCAAAATGTAATGTACCTTTTACTCCTGAAATATATTTACTGAACATTCTCCCTGATAGTTTTAAAAGTGACGACTCTTACCTTCTGATATATATAACCACTTCAGCCAGAATATTATACGCTAAACACTGGAGGTCCCAAGAAACGGCAAGTAAGGAAGATCTTATTAATAAAATTTTGGAAGCCGCAGAAATGGACAAACTCACATTAAGTTTGAAAGGTCACTCAGATGAGTTATTTGATAACACTTGGTGGAGATTTTACGAATGGAATGATCAACACACTCTTACTTAAACAGGACAGACTGCATAACCAAAGGGAAGAGAAGAAGAGGACATGAAGAAATGAAATATTATTAATGTTGTTGCAAAACAAACTTTGTTTAGTATGAGGTAGAAGCTGTATGTAACAGAAAAGAAGTACTAATTGATATGTAAGCACAAGATACCCCCATTTTTATGTTTAGACTATGTGTTGTTTGTTTTTGTCATTGTAGTTGAAAAAAATAAAATTCTTAAAAAAAATTGTAAAATGAAATCAATGCTACAAGTGATAGGAATGTATGATTAATTGAAATGCCAAGAAGAAATATCACAGGATTTCTAACCTTTGAGTTCAGCAATTGAACAGAGTTTCTTCTAGTTCTTAGCCCTGTAAAGGTGAATGAAAGTAACAGAGACAAAACAAACAAGAGGTTGCTTCAGTGCAAGATTGTCAAACAGAAATGTTGGAAGAGGGTATAAATTCCGCATTGGAACTATTTCTGGAGGGTAGCTTTGTTGGTCTGCAGTAGAAGAGCTAGATCTGCCACTTAGAAACCAACAAGATTTTGGGAGTATAGGCTTTCAAAAGGGAGCTTTAACTGTCAGCTTATACCCCCAAGATCATGTTGGTTTCTAAGGTGCTACCAGACTGAAACTTAGTGTTGGAACTGGTGTACCGTAGTGGGCAAGAGACTGAGCTGTGAATTGGGAAGTTCTCAGTTCAGACTTTACCTCTGGAAGGAACTCACTAGAGTTGCAGCTAATCTTTTCTAGTCTCCGCTCTTATCCGCACCCCCCCCCACCCCAAATCTCCAGTATGAGAATGACATTGACCTTACAGGGTGGTTGTTAAGAATACTACCAATAAGGTGTGTGAACATTAAAAAGTATTGTGCTTACTATTATTATTTTTGGTTGGAATATTTAGAAGTATTGGAAATAGTTTTCTAAAATGAGCTTTTGGACAGTCCAGTATGTTCTTCCAGTCTGTATTTGCAAAACTGCAACACAGTTATCCTTCAAATGTGTAAGTAGGACCACCCTTGGAACAAGGAGAAAAAGGGGAGTATAACATTTAGCAGCTGTAAAGGGCAATTGGGACCTCCTTTGCATGCATGTAAGTGCCAAAGCATATACAGATTTCTTGATCCAGATTTCCAGAAATAAAATTCTTGGCTGTCTGTGTGTGAGTAACTACCAATGAAGGCGGGTGTGTGTATACATACCTACTTTTGGCCTGAGACAAGTTGGTGCCAGTCTTCTCTGCATTAAGTGAAGTGCTAGTCTTCTCTGCTTTAAGTGAAGTAAGACAGCTGGGCATGTGAGAGAGTCGTGGTTTTCTAAAAACTTTTGTTCCCCAGGCTAGGGGCATGCTGTTGTAGAATGCCTCATAAACTCTGCTGGAAATTAGTTGGCAGGATGGCCTAGTTTATTGACCAAACCAATGGATTGGATCCAGTGGTAAAGTTTGCAGAGGGAGTTGGTGGAAGAATATTTCCTCACCTTCCTTCTCCTAAGGGTACAGGACAAAATGCATGAACAAAATGCAACCATTTAAACAGGACCCCATGAACCAAAATGCAACCATTTAAATAGCAAGCTGCTGAGAGAGAGGGAATGCAGGCATAGAAGGCCATCTCATTCTGCGGGCCTTTCTGCCTGATCCAAACTATTATGTTTTGGCTTTTACTGCTGTTTTATTTTGTTCCCTGGGTCTTTATTTTATAGGTGATGCTGTTTTATAGATGATTGAATGATTCTTTGTTGCTTTTATTGAGTGATTTATTCAGGGAACTTTAGAAGTTTTTGGAATGACAAACCACCTGTGAGAGGCTTGGACTGCCTCAGGGAAGGGCAGCCATAGACAGGTGGCTTGGTGTGGCCGAGCAGGGTACTGGTGTGGAGAAGGAAGAAGCTGAGCCCAGCTATTGGAGCCTCTTCCTGGTTCCCAGCTGGCAGTGGAGTCTGGGCCTCTAGGTTCCTTAGATCTCAGGTGTGGAGGAGAAGGGGTTGTGCTCAACCAGGTTCTCTTCCTCCTATCTGGGTGCTCCCTGCTTTTCTTCTGGCCTTCTGACTGTACCAGCTATGAGACAGAAGTCGCCCCAACCATTTCCTCCTTGGCCTGAAGCTAGGAGTGTTTAAAAAAGCCCTCACAGCATTTATATGCTTCACCTCCCTCCAGCTGGGATTCTGCCCCCTCATCCCCTTCTGACCAGTCACTTCCTGGCAGGGTCTCTGTCCCTTGGCTGAGTTGGGCCCTCATTGTGCTTTGCTTGAGCCTTCATGCTGGCCAGTTGAGCTGCAGAGGTGTGATTGACATAGCCCCACCTTCCAGCCAACCCCCCACCTCTCAGTTGAGCTGTGAGCCCCAGGCTCTAGCTGTCGTCAGACCACTCTACGGTGGCCTGCTAGACCCCCTAGGGTGGCCCACTGTGGAGGCTTTGCCATGGTGAGTGGGATATTGACTGGGTTGGGGTGGGATGCCCTGCTCCAGAACACCTCTTTTGCATTTTGTTCTCTTTCATGCCTCTTTCCCCCCCTGTTTCTGAATCTCTTAGCCACCCTGAGTACTTCTGTCAAGGGCAGTATACAAATGGACTGATGAATAAAATTAATGCATTCCTTCCTAGGATCAATTTTAACAATATTTATTCTATTGCAAGCCAGTATTTTCACTAAATAAAAGCCCAGCCCTTGGCAACAGAAACCAAGCAAAATGTTTATTTTCATAGTTTTACTTTCATTTTCCTTTAATAACTCAGAAGATCATAAATAGCCAGTTGTACAGAAATTATTACTTCCCAGATTAAACAGTTTATTAAAAAGTCCATTTAGATCTTAACAACTTAAAACTTATTTCTGAGAGGTTGCTGTAAATTCTCTTGTTTGACATTAAGCATGTAATACAAGCTTACAAAGAAAATCTCTTCTCATTTCCATAGCTTTTATATAAAATATGTATGAATGATTATATTGCAAATGGTGCCTTAAAACATCTGAGAAAATGAAGCTGGTTTATCCATGTTTCTTTTCTTGTGTACTTTTGCAAGATATGCTGCTAGCTACTAGCATCTGTGTGTAAATACTTTTGTAATATCTAGAAACCCCATTTTTAGAAAATAAAGTGTGGAAAAAGCACAGCCCCCTCCCCTCCACATCTGAGGTCTGAGGAACCTAGAAGCCACATTGTCTCAGTCTGTACTCTGTCTCTCTTCTGTGTATGTAAGCCATCTAAATGCAGTTGATCCACAGTGTTAAACTACATGTTTGTGATGCCCAGAAATGGTATTGTTTTAAATCATACTCCATATACCTGGTACTTTATAGCATTACATCTGATAACATTTATAATATGCCAAGTGCTTTGATTTTACCTAGGGAAGTGAGTAAAGTCTTCATGTCTGTGATAGGCATATTGTTGAAATTCTTAATGCACTCTGGGGATAGAAATGAGATGCTATTTCCTTGCTATTGCATTGTTTCCCCCTTTTGCATTCCTTCACTTTTGTTTTGGCCATCTCTTTCCTCTGCCTGTCCATCCATGTCAGTGTCTTCTTCCTCTAGGGTTGCCAGCCCCCAGGTCCAGGCGGGGTTTCTGCCACTTTTGGGTGGTTCTAATCTGTCAGTTCTGCCTCCAAGCCTCGCCTGCAGCCATCCTTTTCCCTCCCCTCCTGCAGAGATTTAAAGGGCTCAGCTGATCAGCAGGGAGCATGTAGCCCATCGATCAGCTGGAAGGCCCTTTAAATCTTTCAGCAGGGAGGGAGAGGGCCACAGCTCCGCTTGCAACCCCCAGAATACCCCCCCAAATCTCCCCGCTAGAGCAACAACGGGACCTGGCAACCCTATCTTCCTCTCTAACTTGTCTGTTTTGACTTTCTCCTCCCAAACCTCATACTTTCCTCCTTTGCTCAGCAACCTAATGGAGGTTCAGTTCTGATGTGTGCAAGGCCTTTCTCCCTCCTGAGAGAGCACAGGACATTCTTGAGCTAGTGGATCTTCTTCGCAGTGCAGGGAGTGCCATTGTAAAACAAATCCAACGGTTGCTGGGGCTGATAGCGGCCACCACCAATGTAATTGTCTTTGCCAGGCTGTGCATGCGACTGTTACAACTGTGGCTGTGCATGCGACTGTTACAACTGTGGTTTGTTCAGAAATTTTGTCCACAACAGCAACCCCAGTCTGTTTGTCTTGTCATCCCACCGAATGTACTGAACTCTCAACTTTGGTTGACAGACCCTGTGAACCTCCTGGCGGGAGCTCTGTTCCACTCACCCCCTTCCACGCTCATGTTGACAACAGACACATCCCTGTGGGGATGGGGTACACTTCTCAAGTGACTCTGTGTCAGGGCTCGATGGGAACCCCATGTAATCCATCATCACATCAATTTCCTGGAATTGCTGGCAGTGCAGTATGCACTCAGGTCTTTCTACCACCTAGTGGCCAAGCAGTTGGGTACTGTCCTCACTGACAACACCACGGCCCTCTGTTATATCAACAGGCAGGGAGGCACAATTTCCAGGAGGCTGTGCTGACTGGCCCTGGGCATATGGGACAAATGCCAGTCGTGGAATACGTTCTTGAGAGCCGCCCATCTTCCAGGGACTCTGAATTTACAAGCAGACTTCCTGAGCTGGGGAGGTGCATCAGGGCACGAGTGGGAACTCGACTGGAACTATTTCCAAATCTTCCTTCTATGGGGCCATCCAGAGGTGGACGTGTTCGCAACACACCACAACAGGAAATGCCATCTATTCTGCTCCAGAGCGGGGACTGATCTGCTATCTCTAGGAGACGGGCTTCTGGTCCCTTGGTCACACCTGTATGTGTTCCTCTTCCTTCCAATCTCTCTGATCTCCAGAATACTTGCCAAAATAATGCAGGAGAGGCCACATTGTCTCCTGGTGACCCCATGGTGGTCCCGGCAACATTGGTTCCCCATTTTGCTCCATCTATCGAAGGGCTCCTTCATCCACTTTCCCCCAGTGGCGGATCTTCTCCTGGCATGGAGGGGGCAGATACTGCATCACGAAGTGCAACGTCTCAAGCTCACAGTCTGGATGATCCTCGTCTAGAGTTCAAAGCCAGGATAGACCATGTCCTATTGAACTGTCGGAAGCTGTCTACACAAGCTTCCTGCGCAGGGAAGTGGAAGACATTCCTGTCTTGCTTCATTGGGATTGCCACCATGCCCATCGGACCTGATGGCAATCTTTGGTTTTTTGTTATCCCATTGGGCCTTAACTGTGCCTCATTGAAGGTCTGTTTGGCTGCTATCTCGGCTAATCATCCACCTATTGAGGGTCACTCTGTTTTCTCCCACCCACAGAACAAGAAGTTTCTGAAGGGCCTGACCCGCCTCTTTCCTCCCTCACATGGCCCCACATTAGCTTGGGACCTGCCCATGGTACTGATGTGGCTTATGGGCAGACCCTTTGAGCTGATGGCTACTTGTAGTCTGCAGCTGTTGTCTTGGAAGACGGCATTTTTAGTTACAGTCACCTGTGTGAGGAGAGTGAGCGAGCTGTCAGCGCTTCGGTGTGACCCTCCGTACTTAAGTTTCCGTCATAACAGGGTCATGTTGGCTCCAGATGCTTGTTTCTTGCCAAAAGTAGTTTCTGAGTTTCATGTTCGAGCGGACATTGTCCTCTCAGCGTTCTTCCCATCTCCTTCATCCGAGGAGGAATGCCAGCTCCATTCGCTGGACGTCAAAAGAGCTTTGCTCTTTTATTTGAATCGAACATGGCCCTTTAGAAAATCACCAGCCCTGTTTGTCTCTTATGCTTTACCCTCCCAAAGGAAGAAGCTGTCATCCCAGCTGCTATCCAAGTGAATTGTGGAGACTATTAAACTGTGCTACTCATTAGCCAAGAAGCTGCTCCTGGGCCCTCTAAGGGCACATTCCACCTGAGTGGAGGTGCATTGCTAGAAGGTATCTGCAACGCAGCAACATGGGCCACGCCTCACACATTTGTGAAGCACTATGCCCTAGATGTACGTTTTCATCAACAATCCACAGTTGGACGAGCGGTGTTGCAGGTGGCACAGATTTAGGACCTCAGCTCCCTCCTCTAGGTAGGTGTGTACTGCTTGCTAGTCTTCCAGAGGTGTGATGCACAGAGACCATGAAGAAGATAAACAGGTTGCTTACCTGTAACTGATGATCTTTGAGTGGTCACCTGTGCATTCACACCACGTGCCCTCCTTCCCCTCTGCTTTCAGTCCTTTCCTTTCTTTGGAGACTGAGGGCAGCAGTCAGTAGAAACTGGCAGGATAGTCGTGCCCCTCCCCTAGTCATGCGCAGTGGGGCCTGGCATCTGACGGGGGACCAGGCACAAAAATCCCTTTTGCTTTCCATTGTACTGATCGGGGTCGGTGCAGGCTCACTATATCCCAGAAGTGTGAATGCACAGATGACCACTAGAAGATCATCAGTTTACAGGTAAGCAACCTGTTTTTATGCTGTCATTCTAATCACTGTCTGTAGGATTAATTTTATTTAGTGATGGGCAAATGCTTCCAGGGTTCAGTTTGGATTTGGAATAACTACAACCTCAGTGCCTTAGATGCTCTTTTAGAAGTGTGCCTGAAAACTTTGGAAAATAGGCCTCAGTGCAGGCATCTTGGGGCTGGGATGCTGATGAAACAGCATCCTCTGTGTCAGAAAGGGATGAAAAGGGAAAGGGATGGAGGCAGGGAGAGACAGACTTCCCCCTGCTCCCACTTACCTGGTGGCCCCTGAAGCAGCCATAGCTGCTGTAGCCAGTTAAGCTACAGAACTGAGCAGGCAGAAGGAGGAGAGAGAGAAGGAAAGACGGACTAGGGGATTTCTTTACATTGGTTAAATCTCAGCCTGAGAAGAATTCTCAGGTTTTAAGGCTTGCCTCAGATTACAAGTGTCACAAGCCACTGAAGTTTGCATACCGTATCTAAGGAATATGACCTTCATTAGTCTCTCTCTTTTTATTTTATTTTTAGCTTTTAATAAATCATGATAGTAGCTTTTTATTAGGCAGACTTCTAGTTTCCGTACTGTTCTGCAAATAACATGGATGAAATAAAGACTTGACAGCTCTCATTGGAGGGAGTGGTACAGACAGCAATAACTTCAAAAATAATATTTTCTTGTGTTTAGTTTGCAGTTATGTGCTTTTGTTGATGGACTACTTTATCGTCTTACATACGGCTGTAATTTTCAAAGCAGGTAGTCTGAATTATTTCTCTGTTGATGGACATTATAATTTTCTCTCACCGGTAGGATTTTGGAAAAAATCACTACAAACAAAAGAAAGCATTGGTAAAAAAGCAAATATTTTACATTTCTTATAAATCTGCAGGCCACCTTAGAAGAAAAAAAACAATATACCGGTAAATTAAAATAGTTTTGCCTCTAAGGGGATGCTGCAGATTTACATTTTTTCCAAATGTTCAAACTGATAATTTCAAAATCCTTTCTTCTTAAGTGGTAACGGGGAAAATCATAAAGCCCACTCATCAGAAAAATTGTTTAGGCTAGCTGTTTGGGAAATTACAGGTAGGATATCTTTAGGCTTTTGAGGCCACTTGATCTTTAAGCAAGCAGTCTCTGCAAAATTGATTTACCTACTACATAGAAACACTATTGACTCTCTCTTTGAAAAAGAAAAGCGTGCGTATTTTTATTCATAAAGCTTCCTCCAGATGATTTGTGGCTGCAAATAGGTAGAAATTAAGGTGCATTAGAAGCTTCTATTGAATATCAAAGAAAAGTTTTTTTATCGGCAACTTCCTAGTTTCAAATTGTATATTTTTTCTCTCATCCATTCGATTATTTTGTAGTTTGTAACTTAAGATTTCTTCTAGATATACTCCATGAACCAGTCTTGTATAAAACATAATTCTTCTGTCTCTCTTAAAAGAGTGTATTTTTCTAATCTCTTTTTAACATATAACTGCTTAAATTAAGCTGGCCACATTATCCGGAAATTAATTTATTAAATTTCAATGAGCCACAAATCCTTTCTATGAAGGGAAAATCCTTTGTTGTACTGTAAAATGCATTTTTCTTTGTATTCAGTATCAGGGAAATGACTAGAAACTAAAGGAATAAAGTTAGCTTTAAACCATAGATATTTTGTAATACTCTTTACCTATCTCATTGGAATTCATAATGGCCTGTTAGTTGTTTACATCATCAATTGAAAAAGACCAAATTAATCACTTTATGGCACTGTAAAGGTGCACTTCAAATTGTAATGGTTAGTAGTCTATAAAATGACTCCAAAAGCTTATGTTTTGTGTCACACTGCAGAGCTAATTTTCCCTAAACCACCTCCTAGGGTGTAATTGCTGATTTCTGTTTCTTAGTGCCTTATGATTTTTAAGAAAGCCTTTGTGTGAGCTAGCAAGAGATTTTTCAATAATGTTAATTAGGAACTGTGTATGCAAAAGCTAAGATTTCGCTTGAATTGCAATAATTAGAAGTAGATGCCCTTGCATTATTATTATTTAATATTAATGTCATTGTAATACCCAAGGCATGCCATGGGTATTATTGCATTAATTCCTATGCAGATATGTCTGAATCTTGGGTTGAAGATGTGTATTTGAAGAAGAAAGGAAGGCCATCAAATGCCTACAATATAGCTTATTATTTGATTACCACTTATGGAGAAAAAACTCTAGCAGCAATATCTATTTAGAGAGCAAAGCAAAACAAAATCTACAGTGGTTTTCCTTTATTTAGAAAATTTCTATGCCATCTCTTCAGAGTACACCTTGTGGTAGCTTACAGTTGAAAACCACAGTATGAAAAAATGAAATGTTAACAAAAGAGGCCATTAGGCATAAGCAGCATAAAAACTGTCAGTAAAAGAGAAGCAGACAATCAAAAAGCTGATAAGGTACCACCTCTAATTAAAAAGTCTGGGTAAAAAGCTGTGTTTTATTTTGGTGCCTAAAAGAAAGTAAAGTAGGTGCCAGGTGAGCCTCAAAATGTAGGGCATGTAAAGGCAAGTGCAATTATAGAAAATGCCCTTTCTCTAGTCAGCTTCCATCTCACCTTTGAAGGTGGGGGCACAGAAAGCAGGGCTTGAGTGACAGATCTTAACTGGCAGGCTGCATTCAGTTTTCAGTAGCTATTCAGTATACAAAACCTATATTCAAAACCTGCCGTTGTCTCTTAAAACATTTAATTTCATTTATACAGGTAACAGAAGCTTTGTCTTAATCCTTGTAGAGCCAAGTATCAATGTACCATGGTAAGGGATCAGTTGGTGGAATCTCATTTCAGATGGATCTAGCATACAGGTGCAAATTTCTCTTCTCTTTTCCCCATAAGTCTTAGCAATTATAGTGCAATATCGCTGAATAAAAATATTCTAATTAGGTTACAAATAGGTGAAGTGGCAACATCTTCATCTTCTGTCTTCTTGTGCAGCCCCACATTTCAGGGACTGGGTTTGTGCAAGCTGGCCATGGAAATTACTCTTTAGCTTTACATTTTTTAGAACTGGGCTGATCCACCCCAGAGGCGAATGCGTGGGTTTTCCTGTCTAAGCTTGCCTCTTCCTGGGTGGACTGACCCCATTCCCTCAGTTCCTTTTTCACCGCTGCATTATTTGGACACTCTCTGCTTCGCTCCATGCTTTTGGCCATTAATCTATTAAAAAGTTTTGTCTCTGAGACCACCTGAAGATTTCTTCCTTCTGTTTATCTAAATGGAAAATTGTAGCCTATGAACCCTAGTTATGGCTACTAAAGCATTGTTTAAAAAGTATACCTGGTGTGGTCTAAAGATGATGCATTCGAATTAACGTGAGTACTGCCTCATTTGTCTTGGAGATGGCCACAATATACGTGCCTGCCAGATCTGCCAGAAATTCACACCCAAAGCTAGAGCTGATCGCGCATCATGGCTGAAGGTGCCACTCTGGTAGAAAGCATTATTCTCATCACTCCCTGAAAAGCCGAGTGCTAGTCCTCAGTCCTCCGCATCAGTTCCACCTGCGATTCCCAGTAGCCAGCCACATACTAAGACACCATCTGTGCACTCGGTTCCGACAGTTCCAACATCGGTTCCAAAAACTGCCCCACCCAAGGGAGCTGCCTTGGTCGCATCCAGCTTGGATTGCAAACCTAACCGTTCCCCATCTCTGGATCAGACTAAGACTCAGTCTCAATCTGAACCACCAGCAAAAAACCCCAAAACCCCCAAACACAGGGAGAAGTGTGTGTCACAGACCAAGGAGTGCTTGATCAGTTTGGAACCATGACAGGGTACTTTGGTACTGATAACCGTTCCAAGAACTCCATTGCCTCACGTGACATCAGGACTTGAGTCACTGCCCGAGTCAAACTTTGAGTGGCTGTGGCCAAATGTGGATCCTACCCCGCAAACACTACTAAGAGCCCCCTTATTGTGGCAAACGGTTGCCCAAGACAGACTGTCTTATTTTATGTCCCCACAGTATTTGGATACTTGGGAGGAACGCCAGGCTGAGTTAGAAGAGCATGATCCCTATGGGCAGTATGAACAGGAGCTACAGCTAGATTATTCAGTCCGCTCTCACCTACAATACCAAGGAGGATCGATGGCATCACAAGGTAGATTGGAAAGTGCCTCAGATCCCTCTTCTGATGATGCTGTTGGTGACCCTAGCCCCATGTCCCCTAGTGAGAAGTTGAGACTTTATAGTGAGCAGATGATCCAGATGGCTAGGGCACTAGAAACTGATGTGGCCACTTCAGATGACAGGCCCAAGGATAAAATCTTCAGCTGCTTATACGCTGTGATTCGTACCTCAGTAGCCTTTCCAATTCTAGAAGGGCTTAATGATTTAACAGTCCCAATTTGGAAAAACTCAACTTCCATTCAAGCTGCACCTAGAAAGTAGGAGAATCTGATACAGCAGAGTATTTGTTTACACACCCATCACCTTCCTCAATTGTAATAGAAGGTATGCAGGTTGACTGCCATCCAGGACAGTATGCTTCTCCAACGGATAAGGAGAGCAGAAGATTGGATGTACTTGGCAGAAAACTGTACTCATCAGCCGCCCTAAACTTCCCGGTTGCAAACTATGAGACCATAATGGGTGAGTACCAGTTATTATTACGGGAAAGTGGGTACCAGTTATTCTTATGGGAAAACTTGAATAAGTACTTTGACCAGTTACCTGAAGAAGCCAAGGCATTAGCAAAGCTTATACAGAACAAAGCTATTAAACTTTCAAAACAGCAAATAAATGCGGGCAAACATTCAGCAAAGGTCTCAGGAAGATCAATGGCATCCCTTAGCATAGTGTGCCACCATTCATGGCTTAGAAACACAGCTCTCCCAGTAGATACTAGAACAAAGGTAGAAGACCTTCCATTTGAATGTTCCACATTATTTGCACAAAACACAGATGGGTTTTTGTTGACCATCAAGAAAAGCAGGCAAACAGCTAAGTCATTGAGTGTATATACTTCCCTACCACCTCAAGGTCATAGTTTTGGGCCAAGACAACAGGGATTCCAGAGCTCCTGTTACAGGGGACAACAGCAACCTCCTCATCAATCATTTTCGTATCCTCCTTGCCAATTCCAAAACGTGACTTATAGGAAGTGTAGGGGCGCTCCATGTACTTGCCCAGCACAACAACAAAGGGAATTTGAGCAACAACACCCTAAATTGTGACTAGTTGTCCGACATTTAGGAAATAAGTTCACTTTTAATGACTGTTTAGCAGTTTCCTGAGTTTTGGTCTTTCATCTGTTCAAATCATAGAGTTGGAAGGGATCTCCAGGGTCATCTGGTCCAACCCCCTGCACAAGGCAGGAAATTCACAAATACCTCTCCTTCATACCCCCAGTGACAGCTGTTTCATGCCCAGAAGATAACAAAAAACCTCCAGGATCTCCAACCAAATTGGCCTGGAGAAAAATTGCTTCCTGACCCCAAAGTGGTAATCAGCATTTCCCTAGGCATGTAAGAAGGGCCAGAAGAACTAAGCACTGAGGCAACCCTTCCTGCCCTCCCTCTCATGATCTGCCTAAGTTCACACAGTCAGCATAGCTGTCAGATGGCCATCTGGCCTCTGTTTGAAAACCTCCAAAGAAGGAAAGCCCACCACCTCTCAAGGAAACCTGCTCCACTAAGGAACTGCTCTAACTGTCAGGAAGTTCTTCCTGATGTTTAGCAGAAAACTCTTTTGATTTAATCTCAACCTGTTGGTTCTGGTCTGACCTTCTGGGGCAACAGAAAACAACTCTGCACCATCCTCTATATGGCAGTCCTTCAAGTACTTGAAGATGGTTATCATATCACCTCTCAGTCGTCTCCTCTCTAGGCTAAACATACCCAGCTCCTTCAACCTTTCCTCATAGGTCTCCAGACCCCTCACCATCTTTGTTGCCCTTCTCTGGACATGTTCCAACTTGTCTAAATCTTTCTAATATTGTGGTGCCCAAAACTGAACACAATACTTTAGTTGAGGTCTAACCAGTGCAGAGTATAGCGATACCATCACTTCACATGATCTGGACACTTTATTTATTTATTTATTAGAGGTCTAACCAGCGCAGTATAGTGATACCATCACTTCACATGATCTGGATATTTATTTATTTATTTATTAGATTTTTACCCTGCCCTCCCAGCAGACCAGCTCAGGGCAGCTTACACAAACAGTATAAAACAATATGATATAACAATATAATATAAAAAATAAAATCCATTAATACACAAAATTCTTAAAACCATAAATATAACAATATAATAAAGTGCTAGTACTTAATCCTCATCATACAGTCAGCTCTTTGATCTTCTTTGTATGATCAGGGCTATGGTTGGGGGACCCAGGAGGCTCAGGCTCTCTCTTCGTAAGCTGTCAGATGTCAGCGGTGGAATGGTAGTGGTGGCTCCAAAGGCCTGGTGGAAGAGCTCTGTTTTACAGGCCCTGCAGAACTGCAACAGGTCCTGCAGGGCCCCAATCTCCTCCAGGAGCTCATTCCACCAGAGTGGAGTCGCCCCAGCTCTAGTTGTTGCTAGCCTGGCCTCCTTGGTATTTGGGAGGACCAGCCAATACTGGGTCCCCCACCATCGCAGCGCTCTCTGGGGAACATATGGGGAAAGGTGTCCCTCAGGTACACAGGTCCCTGGCCACCTTGAACCGAATCTGGTATGCTATAGGCAGCCGGTGCAATGTCTTTAGCACAGGTTGGATGTGCTCCCGTATAGGGAGTCTCATCAGCAGCCTGGCTGCTGCATTTTGCACCAGCTGCACAAAGGCAGTCCCATGTAGAGGGCTGTTGATACAGCCCCAAATTGCATTTGCCTTTTTAGCTACCACATCACAATGCTGACTCATGTTTAGTGTATGGTCCATTAAGACCCCTAGATCCTTTTCACACATACTACTGCCAAAACAAGTCTCCCCCATTCTATAACTATGCAATTGATTTTTCCTATCTAAATGCAGAACTTCACATTTATCCCCATTGAAATTCATTGTATTTGTTTTAGCCCAGTTTTGCAGCCAGTCAAGATCATCCTGTATCCTAACTTTGTCTTCTACTGTATTTGCTACCCTTCCTAATTTAGCATCATCTGCAAATTTAATAAGCATTCCATCTACCCCTTCATCTAAATCATTGATAAAGATGTTGAACAAAACAGGTCCCAGGACAGATCCTTGAGACACTCCACTTGTCACTTCTCTCCAAGAAGATGAAGAACCATTCACAAGCCCAGTATTCCAGCCTGTCAAGATCATCCTGTATCCTGATACTTGGGTTCTGTCTGTTATCACCCACGGTTACAGGTTAGAATTATCTCCAGACCTCCACCTCTCTCTTTTGATTCATCAGCTAGTAATAATCTTTTTCCAGAACTAGAGACACAATTAACAGAGCTCTTCGCAAAGGGAACTGTAGAAGAGGTCCCAGAAAGTTTAGATGCTGTTGGTTTTTATTCCTGTTTCTTCATGATAGATAAGAAAGATGGGAGCCGTCACCCAATACTTGATCTGAGAGCTTTAAATAAGTATTTAAAGGTTCCAAGATTCAGAATGGTTTCTTTGTCATCTGTCTTAGAATTACTTTCATTAGACATGGGGTGTGCAGTCCTCAATCTCAAGAATGCACATTTCCACATTTCCATCTACCAATCTTGCAGACAGTTTCTCTGATTTAAGCAAAGTACCCAGGTCTACCAGTAAACCTTAGAGTGTTCACAAAGTGCATAGCAGTGGTAATGGCATACCTACGCACACAAAGCTGCACTATATTCCCATATCTTGAAGACTGGTTACTAGTATCCCAATATCGGGATGCATTACGTCAACAGGTATATTTGGTTATCACCACTGTTGTGGGCAGTGGCTAGGAAGGTTCACTAAAGGCTGCCACCACTCTGGTATGGGTCTCCTTGGAAGGGCCCAGAGCACCCACCCTACCCCTTTTTACAGTACTTTTACGAAAGGTCTCCCCTTTATATGTGACCAAATGAGGTGTGAAGACCCAGGTAGAATAACAACTTGTTTTATTAATAGATTGAATAAAAACTTTAAATCAATAACAAGTAGGAAAAATGAGCAAAGTCAAGGCAGGTAAATCAGTAAAACGATAAATCCTAATGCGTCTGTCCTAGCCTTCCCTAGGTACTTGTTCACAATATAACTCACCCATTTTTGGATGAGGGACCCTCATCTGTCTACAGCAGCTTCCACCAGCCCTGCTTCCTGACAGAGAACAACATCCCACTCTGGGTAAGGCCTTTTATCTCCTATTTATTTATTTATTATTAATTGGATTTATATCCCGCCCTGCCAGCACGGGCTCTTCCCAGTCAGCACCCTCTGTTCCCCTGCTGTTGTAGTTTTCTCTCCAAAATCTCCTGTTACCCAGTCACAGGTCCAGAGGGAACCTGGGAAATGTAACCCTTGATGACTACTCTCATGCAGGCTTCCCTGGAGCCACTAGGCCTCCCTGGATCCTATAAGCCCCTACAGGCCCACAATCATGACAACTATGTGTGACAATCTGGGGTTACTAGTGAACTTAGAAAAATCCAAACTAGAACCAACCCAGAAGGGCTTGTTTAGACTCAACATTGGGTAAGACCTTCCTGTCCAAAGATAGAACTCAGAATATTAAAAATATGGCAATAGCTTTCCAAAGGAAAAGATTTCAGCCAGCCAGAATTATTCTATTTTTTTGGGTCCATTAGCCTCCACAATGGTGGTAGTTTAGCCCATCCCCATATGCAGGAACTACAATTATGCTTCCCTAGACAATATAAGGAGCTGCGGTGGCTCAAGTGGTTAAGATGCTGAACTGCAGGCTGTGGAAGGTCAGTAGTTCAGCAGTTCAAGACCTGGGTGCCACAAGACAGAGTGAGCTCCCATCTCTAGTTCCAGCTCCTGCCAACCTAGCAGTTCGAAAGCAAGAAATTGCAAGTAGATAAATAGGTACCACTTCAGTGGGAAGGTAACAGCGTTCCGTGCGCCTTGGTGTTTAGTCATGCTGGCCACATGACCACGGAAACATCTTCGGACAGTGCTGGCTCATTGGCTTTGAAACGGAGATGAGCACCGCAACCCTAGAGTCGGATTCAACTGTCTTTCGAGCAAGGGAACTTTTACCTTTTTTACTAGACAATATAATCCTAACAGGTACTCACTGAATTGTTTTTCTATTCTAAAGTTGGTAATAACAATTTTGCAGTGGTAGTTCCAAGGCTTCAGTCTGTTTGGTGGAGTACAGTTTGGGTACTGGGTTTCACAAATCACCATTACCCCAGAGGTCTCCTTGCTAGGATGGGGTGCCCATTGTGAGAACTTTGAGATACAAGGGAAGTGGCTCTTTGCATATTGGCATCTGCACATTAATCTGTTAGACATGTGTGCTGTAAAACATGCCCTTAACATCCTTTGCAGATATGTTAAAGGAAGAGAACGTCCTTCTGCAAACGGACAGTATATCGACAATGTTTAACATGAACAAACAGGGTGGAACAGGCTCTCTGGCACTTTGCAGAGAGGCTCAAGCCTTATGGGAAGTTGCCAGTTCCTTGAGCTATTCACATACTGGGTGCAAAGAATTGGGATGCCAACATACTGAGCAGAACCTTCAGCAGCAACTATGAGTGGTTGATACAATCTGAATATCTTCTATCAATGTATATTGGGTTGATCTTTTCACCACAATACAATAAATAAATCATGGTGGTTGTCCATTCACTTGCCCATTGTCAGTGATTTTTCAGTCCCTTCTCTCTTTGATTTCAATGGACTGTCAGTATCTTCGATCAAAGTTCACTTGGCAGCCATATCGGTGTTTCATAACAAGATAGACGGACATTCATTTTTTTCTAATAAATTGGCCCACTGTTTCCTGAAAGGATTAGTGAACTTGCTTTAGGCCATGTCTTCTTTTTTAACAGACCAGGCAGAAACAGAAATTTGCTTTAGATTGAAAACCTGGAACAGAAACCTGCATGGATTTCTAAAGTATGAAATATCTAGTTTGTAACATCTGAAAGTACTTAATCTACCCTTTGCTCATGTAAATATCTATTTAATGTAAGGCCTAAGCTGACTAGATCATCCTAGTGAAGCCTAATAGCACCTGCGTTGGACCCTAATACTGTGAATCGAGCTTGTGGCACATTGCACAGTTTTGCTTATCTAACAACCAAAGTATTGTTAGCCGTGGAGAGCAAGAAAGGTGGGCAAAGAGACATTGATTGCCTTTTTTCTTTTTAGGGGTAATAATTATGTAGATTTGGTGGTTTCAGTATGCTCTGCTATGAAGAAATGGAAGGGTTAAACCTCTTTTCCACACATGCCTTGGCCTCAAGGCAAATTGAGGACATGTGACAGCTGTTTGCCTTTAATATCTGCATGGAAGTTCTGATAATCTCATCTAGTTAGGCCCCAAGAATATAGGAACTACAGCCATTTATGTCTGTTTTTCTATGCCTTTACAAATCACATTTCTAATTCTGTGTGTGGTAAATAGTTCATTTAAATATGCCTGCTACTGATGCCATTCATTTCTATTGCTGCCCATATCCAAACTGCTCTTTTGCTTTACTGCAGTGAAATGCTGAAACAATAAGAGGTTTATGTTGCAGGGTTCTGATAAGATTGCTGTTCTCCACAATGTCACATTTTAAGGCCGTGAATGTCCCAGGTAACAATGTTACCCTTTGAAGTGGCTGCAGTGTTTTCTAGAAAGCTATCACTTGTTTTCACTATGAGGTTTTAAAATATTTTTTTGGTCAGTGTATTTTGGATCTCAGGATGTTAATACCCAGCCTAAGAGGGTTAAAGACCCTCCAGCTTATGTCACATTTGAGGGGAACCTTTTTAAATATGATAGTTATATCCTTCTATGCTCCTGCCCCCCCCGCCCCAGAAGAATAGTCCTAATTAAATTCATTACCAATGAAACTGCCCACTTGTCATGCCAGTGCAGATCTCTCAATTTGTTTGTAGATCAGCCTTTTGCAAGAACATGCTGTCAATGTTCTGTGATAGCATTGACCCTTACAGCTGTATCTTCTGGCCATGAATAATCTTCCATTATGCTCTGTTTCCATGGCAAGTTTCCCAGCATTTGTTCTCTTAAATTACTTTTATCACATAGTCATATTGTCCCATTTTGTTGATGGGTAGACTAAATATACTTAAAACATGCTATTTTTCCTGTACTGTAAAGGATAGGACTGCATTATACTTCTGACTGTGATGGAGGCTTTTTTT
The DNA here is from genome assembly GCA_029375565.1 of Gekko gecko. Classification (NCBI taxonomy): domain Eukaryota; kingdom Metazoa; phylum Chordata; class Lepidosauria; order Squamata; family Gekkonidae; genus Gekko; species Gekko gecko. The sequence goes on from JAPDNY010000001.1 coordinate 220,123,923, forward strand.
CTTCTCCTCTTTTGAAATGTACGGAATATAGCTAGTGCTTCTCAGATCTAGGGATTTCAGCTCCATGGTTAGAAGTGTAGTTATGCTAGATTTGTTTTTGTTCCCTATCCAATTATGGTTCAGCATTCTCCAGGTCCCACTGAATTTAGTGTCAGTTATCTTTTCAAGCCTGACCACTTTCTGCCTGTCAGTGGAAATGAACAGTGCATTTGAAAGTCATCTGTCAAGTTTTAGGTTTCATTAAGAATGCAAGAGGAAGGAGCAGTAACATTTTTTTCCCATCTCAATACTGCTGATGTTCATTGGTCTGTCATCTTTATCTGCCTCCAATTTAATTATCTAGTGAAAGTGTGGCTTCTCTATGATTTTCTTCCTGATTCGGGGGAACCTAATTTTAGTTTGAGTATATGGTTGTTGCAGCCAATAGGGGACAGATGCAACAAAGCAGCATAAGGACTGAGGGCAGAATGTGACTGTATGCTTCATTCTTTAGTCCCTGGCTTTATCTGGAATACATGTATTTTAGGAGTTAATGACAGCAGAATGGTTTCTATTCTTGTCTTCCTTGGAGCTGTTTTGCTGTCCTGGTTAGCAAAGACAACAAACCACAGTGTGAATCTTGTCAAATAACCAGCAGGGGCTATTGCTTGCATCAAAGGTCTGATGATAAGGAAGATGTTGAGTTGGATTCAGTGAAAGCTCATACCTTGAATAAAACTTTGTTGGTCTTAAAAGTGCCACTGGACTCAAACATTGTTCTGCTGCTTCAGACCAACATGGCTACCCACCTGGATCTTTCTTTTCTATTTGCAAGTCTTCAGTGTTTAGTGTTATTGATACTGTTTTTTCTTTTCAGTTAGTCAGGTGACCACTATGCAGAATATGGACAGGGGATCACTTCTAAAAATATAGTATTGTAGTATATTGTAATGTTTATTGTGCATATTTCCTTCCTTTTTCAGTGTAATGTCATCTGCAACCCCCTTTCTTCATTATGGCTTGTCATGCCTTAGATTAACCAATTAAAATTAAGTAAAGCTCCTGGCCCAGATGTGATAATCCCTGAGGTATTGAAAGTTGACCCTGAGTGGTGGGCTTCCCCGCTAGTGCTCTTTTCACCATGGTAAATAAGAATGGCCAGATGCCAGCAGCTTGGACTAATGCAATAATTGTTCCCATCTACAAAAAGGGCTATCATCTTAATCCCTCTAACTTTAGATCAATTAGTCTTCTATCTGTTATTGGGAAACTTTATGCTAAACACCAGTTTGGTGTAGTGGTTAAGTGCGTGGACTCTAATATGGGAGAAGTGGGTTTGATTCCCTACTCCTCTACTTGCAGCTCCTGGATGACCTTGGGCAAGCCATAGTTCTGTCAGAGCTGCTCTCTCAAGAGCAGTTCTCAAAAGAGCTCTTTCGGCCCCATCTACCTCACCAGGTGCTGTTGTGGGGAGGGGAAGGGAAAAGGTCTAAACTGTTCATTGCCTTTTTGAATCTTAAAGGGGCTTTTGATTCGGTTTCAAGGGAACTTCTCTGGGTAAAGCTCGAGGGAGTGTCTTTAGATAAGAGGTTATTATTTCTTATTGAAAGACTTCACACCTCCACGTTCTGTCAGGTTAGGTGTTCCTCGTCAGGGAGACTCTCCCCTAAGATCCCTATTAGGAGAAGGGTTAAGCAGGGGTACATTTTAGCCCTCCGCCTGTTTAAACTTTTTTTAAATGATCTTGTCCCTTTTTTGTCATTAGTTGATGACCACAGCCCTAGACTTGGCTCCGCTCTTATCCCCTTGTTATTATACATGAATGGCATGGTTCTTTTGTCTACTTCCCGTGTTGGATTAAACCGTTTATTAAACTGTTGTCATGAATATTGTGTGTTTAACAGATTGAAGTTGAACTATGAAAAATAAAAGGGAAAATCTTTCCCTACTCTCGAAAATCATATAAGTGGACGATTAATGGTAATAAACTTGAACAGATGAAGCATTTAAAATATTTGGGTGTTTATTTTCAATCTAATGCCACTTGGACCTATCATTTCTGAATGACTATTAATGTAGCTAAAGTTAGTGCTGCCGCAATCTCTCACTTTTATTTCTCTGATCAGGGTAACCAATATGTGCCACCTGCACTTAAAGCCTTTAGTGCTAAAACTGGAGCTTAATTATTGTATGGGGCACTTCTCTGGATTGACGCAATTGACACTTCAGTAGAATGTGTCCACTCTACCTTTTTGCGAAAGATCATGGGGGTACCTATGTGTGTTCCCTACGCTGCTTTATGTTTGGAGTGTGGACAGAATCTGTTGGCTACTAAGGCATGGATTCACACCATTAAATTTTGGTTACGACTCCACTTCAACTCTGATCCCTCCAGTTACATGTACCAACTACTTTCTGAATTTGTCCATTCTAATTGGCTATTTTACATCAAAGCCAAAATATGTTTCTTGAATTTATCCCTAGAATCCTTATTTTTGCTTTCTGAGTCTGAGGCTTTTTAAAAATTAAAATCTAGTTCGAGGAGTGGTGTCGAGGTCATACATGGCAGACATGTAGTGGATCAGCTCTCCCTCCTTCCTTGAATTTCTTTTTGTAATCAGTATATGGGCAGAACAAATCACACAAAGTCTAAGAAGAATCAAGGCTCACCTCATTTTGTGTCTACCTACTTTTCTAAAGAGGACAACAAAAAATCATCTGGCCGCGAAGCTGCACTACAAACCAAAATGGTGGATGGAGCAGATCTCAGAGAAGAAGATGACACAATGCTTTCCCACCAAGACTTTCTTCATGCGATCCGCAAACTGGAAGAGAATATCTCTGAACAAATGCACTCAGCAATTCAACCTCTCTCCAACGAACTAAAATCAATAACTGAGACTCTAGCAGAAGTCACCCAGGCAGCAGAATCTGCGCTTGAAAGTGCTACTGCAGCACAGGAGGACATTAAGACTCTAATTATCAGGTGAGTGGACTAAAAATAAACTAATGGCACTGGAAAATAAAATGAGAGATCGGAACCTTAAATTCAGAGGGATTCTGGAACTTTTGGAGAGTGAGCCACAAGTTAAAATTTTCCTTGCTTCCTGGCTCTCTAAAGAACTGAATCTAGAGGAAAATGTCGCCCCCCTGATTGATCTAGCCTACCGAATTGGCCCTCTTATGAAACATAATGATACTTTCCCACGAGACATAGTGGCCACTTTTCCAGACAGCAGAACCAGAGATGCGATTTTACGGAAAGCCAGAGAAGGAGAGGGATTTAAATATCTTAACTCTTGCATTCAAGTCCTTCGAGACCTCTCCGCAGAAACCCTGCAACACAGGAAAAACCTCAGACCCATCACCTCTACATTACTGGAACACAAGTTTCGTTTCAGAGGGATGTCTCCGTGCGAACTTATGGTTACCCACCAAGGTCTACGTTTCTTTGCTCATGACTACCCAAGTGGTCTTAAGCTCCTTAACTCCCTCGACGTTTGCCATGATCTCCCAAAGTTACATCCTGATGACAATCCTGATTCCCAACCTCACAAGTTTGTGCCATGGTGGTCCTGGGTGAAGCGAGGAACACCTCCATGACTGAGGATAGTCTTTTAGTTGAACAAGCCTTCAGTTTACTCTTTGTTATTGAGTATTTAAATGGTAATTCTTATACCAGTAATTGCTTAAGTCTCTACATTTATTCAGACCATTTAAGGTGACACTATGTGTGAAAATGCCTAACAGTGCATTATTATATCTTAGTTTAAAATTGGTGATGTTAACCTCTCTTTGTTTTAATTATGGTTTTAGTTTTATATATTCACTTGTGGAAAAGTTTCTATATTAGTGTATAGTTTTAAAACCTGGTTATTTCTTATTATGCCATTTAGTCAGTATATTCTTAATTTCCTTTTTTTCATAAGCTCTAACTCATTAAGGTGATGCAACCAATTTAATTTTCAAAAGTATGGTATGTTATATCTATGCTTAAAGTTAATTCACAAACAACGTGATATAACCTATTGTATTTTCTTTTAACCAAAATGGATAAGCCAGAGCTCTATATAAATTATATATTTCTTTCAAGTTTTCTTTTTTATATTTAAGTAATATTATCTTGAGCTCCAAATTCTAGTCTTATTATCAAGTACTCAATTTTATATGCTGAGATAACCTCTCTACGTCAATGGAAAAGCTATGATGCACAAAGTAGCAATGCACCTCTTGGTAGTTATGAGGTTTAAACGTTGGCTGTGGTCACACACATTAAATAATCCACTTTCAATCCACTTTCAATGCACTTTCCAACTGGATTTTTACAGTGTGAACTGGCAAAATCCAACTCGAAAGCGCATTGAAAGTGGATTGAAAGTGGATTATTTAGTGTGTGTGACCACAGCCGTTATTTTACTTGTAATGTTTTAATTTTACATTTTCAAATCAATTTGGTGATGTAACCTTTTTTTATTTTAAGGAAATAGATAGCAAATAGATTTCTCTCCAGTTTGTCTTTTCCAACATTATAACACCAATTTTTAGGTGAATTACAATAGTCACTATATATTAAGTTTAAGTATTTAATTGTTAACCAAAACAAAGTTGGATTCTTAGTTAACTTTCTATACAGCTAAAATCAACTCTGACTGTTCCCTGGAAGGCCAGATCCTGAAGTTGAAGCTCAAATACTTTGGCCACCAAATGAGAAGGGAGCATTCACTGGAGAAGACCCTGATGCTGGGAAAGATTGAAGGTCAAAGAAGAAGGGGACAGCAAAGGATGAGATGGTTAGACAGTGTCATCAATGCAACGAACATGAAATTGAGCAAACTTCAGAGGACAGCGGAAGACAGGAGGGCCTGGCATGATCTGGTCCATGGGGTCATGAAGAGTCGGACTCGACTGTGCGACTGAACAACAAAAACATTTACTTCATAATTAAGATATTGGAATGTTCCCCATTTTCCTTTTCATTATGTATCATTACCTATGATGTATTTCATGCTTTTAAATAATGGGTTAATTTATATTATTACATCATTCTTGAAAAGGAAGAAGGGGAGGTAGTCCTCTATTTCCCCCTAGTTGTTTTAGTAGTGAGCTGTCTTTTGACATCTCACTAGCCTGACCCCCTTATTGACAGGGCAGGCTTAAATATATAGCTCCCACATTAGTGGGAGCAGTTTTTGTACCACTTAGTTTGTTTTAACAGTTAGTAAAGTTAGTTATGTTGATTTTTTTTGTTATATATGTTGTTTCCCTGTTAACAAAATTCATAAGCATCAATGGTGTCAATATTAATTTTATCTATGTCAAAAATAGGTCTACAGAGTCTGCAATCACTTCAACTGTGATCCCAGTCTCTTCAAGTCCCATGAGGGTATTTGAAAATGAATACTATAAGATCTTAAAATATTTAAGCCCGGACCTAGAAGTATTTACCCTTATTAGACTGTTCGTTCCATTTCTCAATTATGGCTAATACATTGAAAATAATATCACTAAATTGTAGAGGCCTGAATAATAAAATCAAAGCTAAAAGGTTAATAACTTCTATATTTAAGCTACACCCAGAAATCTTGTTTTTACAAGAAACCCATCTTAGAAATCTAAATACCAATATTTTTGGTACTAAACAGTTCACATCACAATACCATGCCTCTGGAACTTCTGAATCCAGAAGTGTAGCCATTCTTATTTCTACAAAGGTGCCTTTCCTATGTCAGGCAAGGCTTGTAGATCCAAGAGGTTGTTACCTCTTTGTTAAAGGATTACTAAACAATGAAAAATTCACACTAGCCTCCCTATATGCACCTAATTGCGGGCAGGAGCTTTTCATTAAAGATACTTTAACAAAATTAGAGGAATTTCAAGAAGGACATATAGTTATAGGTAGTGATCTAAATTGCATAAGCAACCCTTTATATGGAGCTACCACAAACCAAGAATTAGATTTACTACTTTAAAATGTCCAGTTAAGCTTGGTGGACTTGCTCTCCCAGATATTAAGTTATATTACGAAGCAGCAGTATTGTCCAATGTGACCCAAATTTTAAACACCAATTCTTCACCAGAATGGGTGAAAATTGAGGAATATTTCTTAAATTCCACTAAATACCATATAGCCATTTGGAACAAGATAAATGAAAACTCCTTCTTAATTTCCCACCATCCTTTTATGCAAGCACTATTCTGCATATGGAAATCTAAAAGTAAAATTCTGGCTCCAGGGATCTCATACTTTGAACAAACTTGGTTCCCTCCTGCCCACCACAAAAATTCATTCATGTTATGGAAGCAGTCTCACTTGTTACATCTTAATGACCTAACCCATAATAAAAAATTTCTGTGTAAAGCTAAACTGGATTTGTTGGCCAATGCTTTGTTGCCTTGGTTTGAATATCTCCAGTTACACCATCTCTTTAATACTCCCACATTACAAAATACTTGTAAGAGATCACATACTGAATTTGAAAAATTTCTTTTTATCTTCTAATGACACAATAAAAGGGGCGATCTCTAAAATATACAAATCCTTACTAGAACCCAGACCTTCCAACTTACTATCGTATGTATCTTCCTGGTCTACAGATCTCGCCATTGGTTTTCCAGCATCTAAGTGGGAGGCAATATGGTCTTCTTATGCCTCGACTTCAAAATCTATTAATATAGAACAACTAAATTTCAAACTGCTTACCAGATGGTAGCTAACCGTGTAAATTACACCAAATTAATTCCAAAATATCTCCATTATGCTGGAAAAATTGCGGGTCTATAGGCTCATACATACATTGTTGGTGGGAACGTAAATCAGTTAGATTGTTTTGGAAACAAGTTTTAAGCGAAATTAAATTATTAATGGGAGATATGAAATTCCAGAATCTCCTGCCATAATATTATTTGATTATTGGGAAGATATCCCAATTTCTAAAAATAGTAAAGAATTCTTATCCCTTCTCCTATCTGCAGCCAAAACAACGATAGCACTGAATTGGAAAAGCTCATCCCCCTTATCGTTTAAAATGTGGTTCCTGAAAATATGGGATCACCTATTGATGGATAAGATATCAGAAAAGTTGGCAAACTCTTACCCTTCTATAGATCCTCATTCGTTCACCACCAGATGGTCACCATTCCTAGAAAGAGCAGACTATGTATTGGAAAATGTTTGACATCTTTGTAATTTACAATATTTTGATCTTCTTAAGGGTGGCTAGGTAATTTAACTACAATGAAAGAACTTAAGATTTTCAGTCATTCCTTTAGCAATGATGAACAAAGTCAAGTGGGAAATTGCTTAAGTTGTATTTTTTTGTTGTTATCCAATGTTATTCTTTAAATGCACGTTGTTTACAGTTAAATATTAAATAAAAACGTTTTATTAAAAAAAAATTAAAATCTAGTTTATTGGGTTCAGAGTTGCAAACTCTCTATAGCTTGGCTAACAGAACCTGTTCTCCTCTAAATTTAGAGATTGTTCAAATGCAAACCTTCCAGCTGCATATCTCTATCAACTCATAGCTCCAAATTTACACAGAGCCCTTTCCTTGGCCACATTTAATGTTCTTCGTCCACTCTTCTATCTGGCAGATTCCAGGGGATCCCCTATTCTAGCAGGTGCTGTCCTTGTATGAAGGACTGTGTTGAAACTGTCCCCCATGTTCTCCTTCAGTGTCCTCTCTATTTGGCATCTGGCTGTGCATTTGGTAAAGGTGAATCGGAAACCCCCCCGAAAAATGCCTTTTTGGCATTTTTCAGGTATTTGGCATATCGAATCAGATTCCCTGATCTGATTCGGCTGCTGAATACTGAATTTTTGGGGGGCATTGCTGAATACAGGCTCTGGGAGGCTTTAAACATTAAAGGTCTCCACTTACCTTATTTTTCCTGCCGGGTTTTTTCCCTCTTTCCTTTCTTTTTATACTGCAGAGATCCTCAGATTGACCTGAATCCTGTTAGGTTTGATCACTGACTGCGACAGTGGCACTGGTTCTGGTGGGCACATTGCACTGGTTCTGCTGCTGGGCTTGCAAACATAACCCCAGAGATTCTCAGGTTTGACCTGAGTCCTGTTGGGTTTGGGCTCTGACTGCCACAGTGGCACTGGTTCTGGTGGGCACATTGCACTGGTTCTGCTGCTGGCCTTGCATACATACCCCCAGAGATTCTCAGATTTGACCTGCCCTTTTATACTGCAGAGATCCTCAGATTGACCTGAATCCTGTTGGGTTTGAGCACTGACTGCCACAGTGGCACTGGTTCTGGTGGGCACATTGCACTGGTTCTGCTGCTGGCATTGCAAACATACCCCCAGAGATTCTAAGATTTGACTGAAAAAAATCAGCTTAATTATAACTAAATCCGAGAAAAACCAATCCCCCTCCCCCCCCGGCAACCCCTACTGGCGTCCTATAGTGTATGGGTATTAGCTCAATTTTTAGAGACCTCTGATGATTTTAAGGTTCTTTTTTCCTTAATAATCCAGATATGGAAATATCTGAAATAGTAGCAAAATTTCTTCTCAGTGCTATGGTTACATGTCCTGATAAGTAATACTAAGTATTAGCTTTTTTAATCCTTTTATTCTGTCACAATTCCAGTTTTACCTTATATGGATTTTGTACTTTCTGATCTGTAATTACCTCATTTCCAATTGGATATGTGTGTATACATATGTGTGTGATCTGACATTGGTAAGAAAGGTGGGCTATAAATGAAATTAACAATAATTTATTGAACAGCAAGGCAATGATTATATTGTCTAAGAAATTCCACTGATAATTCGTGTCCATATACTGGAGCAGTGACGTGTTTTTTTTGGTGGGGGGAAGAGGCCAAAGAAATAAAACTCCACAAAATTTACAAGGTAAAGTAGAAATATCTTATTTTCAAGCTTTTTAAAAAAATTGCCTTTCATTATTTTTTTTTGTTCCGTTTTCAGAATAGTTAGCATTTTTGTCACCTTAAATCCACATTTCAGACACAAAATTTAGCAGCCCAGATGGCATGGAATCTGGGTCTTTCATGAAGGCTGTAGTGTGTAACTGGTCACTAGAATATAATTACTGTACCTTTGGAGAGGTACAATAATATGACATCAATAGTCTTTTTGGTTGGGAATTTGTTCCTTCAAGACACAGTTGTTAAATTGGCTGTTACCTTGTATTATTTCAGTTTGTATACCACTGTTCCACTCTGTCTGTCTATCTGTCTGTCTGTCTGTCTCTCTCTCTCTCTCTCTCTCTGTCTAATACTGCTCATACGGCTATTGCCTTTTTTTGTTTTTTTTGGCTCCCCGAAGGGGATTTTTTATTGCATTTTCTAAAAAACTACAGGAAAAGGGAAGAGTACTAAAACACACTACAAGAAAGGGAGCTAGAAAAGAAAATCCAAGGTGTGATGATTGTATACAATGCTTACAAATATGGCATTAAGAAGAACTTTCAGTTGTTAACCTTGAAGGTGACAGTTAGATCAATCGCTTATAGAAGCTCTAGCTCATACAGACTGTTTGGAGTATACTTCTGAAATACACTTAGATTTCTTTTATGCAAACATCAGGCATCCTCATCATCTAAAATACAATAGTTTCTGACCATCTGGCTATTATATTCTGTGCATTAACCAACCATTACCTGCAATCCTCCCAATATCCAAAATTATTTAAGTGAAATTACTAAATACATCGAAATTAGGCTTGAATATCCTTCTTCTAAAAGCTCACACAAAGAAAGAACCTAAGTAGGCATCAAGTAACATCCCCTTCACTTCTTCCATTTAAAATACTAGTCTAAGTTGATAAAATACATTTAAATTTCATTTGCACAATCATCATCAATCATCCATCTTTTCTATGTGAACACTTCACCCTATTTTATCCATACCTCCCCAGCTTAAGCAAAAGCATTATCTGCAAAAATTGTTCGCTGGAGAATCCTCTTCTCTCAATCTTCTTCAGCTCACAGTCCATATTATTGATAACTTCTAAAAATCCGCTATCTCCTGAACAACTAACCCATATATCCACCTTTCACCCAACATTCCATTAGCTCTGTCCCCCCCATTAAAATGCCTAGTAACTTTATTTTTCGCTTGTCAAGGGAGGATGTCTCTGCCACGCTGCCCTGCCAGTCTTTCTCAGTAGTGTTTATTGTTCAGTTAAGCTTTTGACTTCCTGAAGAGGATTCAGTTTCATTTTAATTCTTTCGACGCAACAAGCGCCATCTTCAGAGGGGTCTGTTTATCCTCCAAATTGCCAGGGTCCCATAAATCCATCAACTCGTTCTCACAGTCACCACTCCCGGAGATGTTTAGAGTTTCTTTAAAAAGGAAAAGGATGATTTCCAGTGCCTAAAGAGGTTGTTTTCAGATGTTTACATAGTAACCTTGTCTTTCAAAGGGGTTTTCCCCACTCTCTGTCTGCTAGAGGAAAGTTCTGCTGCATTTACAGCCACCATTCATAAGAGCACTTCAACTCTCATAAGTTTTTCCATTCAATCCTTTCTCTCTTTTTGCTCTACCCCCTTAAAAGCTTTATTTTAACATTGTTATATGAGGGGAGGGAATTCCCTTTCCCCTCCGCTTCTTTTTTTGAGGAGGGAGTAGACTTTGCTTCACTCTGACTCTTACTGTGATGTTAACAGTCTTTAAAAAGAAAACTTGCCATTTCTAGCCAGCCAGTTGATGTAGATTTTCAAATACTGTTTTTAAAGTCCCGAATGTTTGCTTATCTGTTACTTGATTCTTAAATCTCGGCACTCCTCCATCACAGTCCCTTCAAGCTCCATCTATCCAGTAGTAATTAATCTCCTTTATCTGGTCACCCCCCATGTTTACAGGGATAAACTTTGCCTCCCTCTGATGTTTCATAGCTTTTACTTACACTTCTTCAGTTACTTCATGGATTCAGCCAGTTGCTTAATTAGAACTTGATCACTGTCGCTTGGTCTGGTGCGCAAAGCCTTGGCCAATACTGGAACACAGCAGAGACCCCATCGGGGCAAAAGGACGCCCCCACCCCCAGGCTAGAAGCCCGAGGTGGCGAACCTCAGCACCCCCTGACTCAGGGCTCATCCCATTTCAATTTTATCATATGAGCATCTGCATGTTCTATTAGAGTATGTTACTCTATTATAGCTGCCCTCCAAAACCTTTGAGAGGAGAGTGTTCATTCTTGCCAAAGAAAAAGTTCTTCTTAGTTTTGGGGCTGTCAGTCAATAAAAATATTTTGGCAGTTGCATTAGGAGGGCAGAACATACCCTGCGGGCCCTAATAGATGTACTTGTAACATACAGTTTCTTTACACACTTTTTTATTTGTCTTATAATGTTTTTAGTTTCTGTATTCTTAATCATATAATTCGTTACTCATTGGCATTTCATTTTCTGTTCCAATAGTTGATCCCATTGGCTATAATATCCTTATTACATTGTTCTTTTCATAAACAATCTGAATCACTCTGATTGTATGGATTTTGTATTCCAGATTCTGTTGTGTATTTTTTTAAAATATACTTAGGAATATTTTGACAGGTTTGTTTCTTGTTTACATTAAAGTGGTTATAAAGTTGTCCAATGAAACCAATCAACACATGAAGTATACAACTGTCCAACTCCTGCTGTGCTGGGTGAGAGTCCAGGGCTATAGTGCCCTCCAGTGTCCCATTTTTCTCAGTCAATCCTTGGATGAGCCTCAGACTAGAGAGAGAAGTGGGGTTCTGTTTTACCTTGCTCCTTCTCATACCACTTGCCTCACCCCAAGCATCATGGGAGTGGCCTGGTCTTTCCTCCCTGACTCTTCCCTGACCCACCTCTTAAAGGGTCTTCTTAAGTTCGGATATCTCCAGACTCTCCCACTTCTTCCTGCCCTGGCATGTGGCCCTGAAGAGTAATGGGATCCAAGGCCAAAGGGGCTTCTATTTGCCTCTAACCCCTCTGCCCCATCCTCCTTGGTCTCCTCAGGGGGATGTGATTTTGGCCCATGTGTAGGCTGATGCTACATGCTCCCTCCTTCATACCTCCTGCTAGGCCATTCTGCTCTGGGCCTGTCTGCAGCCACACAGGGTGCAGCTGGGCCTTTTCAAGCAGCAGCTCCACCACTGCCCCAGGACTCCCCATTTCCACCAGGCTTTGTGGTGAGTTCAGCTGGCACTCCCTCCACCCTTGGCCCCTGCTGCCAGTGCCCCCAGTGCAGTGTATGGGGAGGGTGTCCTGGTGGCAGCTCTGGCTTGATTGACTCATCTCCCCACAGTCCAAACATCTTAGCATTTGCCCCTGCTCTGGAGATGAGTACGTGCTCTGTACATGAGTACAGCAGGCATAGGTGTTGATCCTGGACAGAAGCTTTGATAAAAACATTACAACAAAAAAAGATTGTCGGTGTCATAGTCAAAGGGAGTTGTTGATTCAGTAGTAGAGCATCTGCTTTGCTTGCAGAAGATTCCAAGTTTGATCCCAGCATCTCTCGGTAAAAGGGTCAGATAACAAGTTTTGACAGAGACCTTTCTGCCTGAAACCCAAGAACCACTGCCAGTCAGATCTTGGCAGATTAATGGAAGTTTTATATGTTAATATATGACTAGCTTATTTTTTATTCTGTCTACCTGAAGAATTGGTAGAAAAAAATGGACTTTCTTTGTTCAAATATAGCAGGTGAGTGGTTAATGTGGTTATTCAGTAGTTACTGAAAACACCTTTGATTTTGTTAAAGTTTTGAAATGAAAATAAACCGTACATTTAAACATCTCTTGAACGCTATTATCTCAGTCGGTTTGCACACATTATTGCTTCAAAGCAACCATATAAGAACAGGTAGCCGATTTTTGTAAAAGTGGTCTGTAAGTTGGGATATTTGATTGTTTTAATCAAAAGTAAAAGGCTCTGAGGACAAAATAAATATTAAGCACCAATTCAACTGTGCTGGCAGTGGCATTATATAGCAGAGAGGCTAGTGGCCATTTTTTCCTGTATTTTCCTTTATTTTCCATATTTTCCCTTGAAGCGTATTAAATATTGCTCCCCCATTACACATGAACACATGAGGCTGCCTTATACTGAATCAGACCCTGGTCCATCATGGTCAGTATTGTCAGGTTGTACTGGCAGCTGCTCTCCATGGTTTCAGGCTGAGGTCTTTCACATCACCTACTGCCAGACCCTTCAACCGGAGATGCCAGGGATTGAACCTGGGACCTTTTGTGTGCCGAGCAGATGTTTTTCCATTGACCCACAGCCCCTTTCCAGCTTTTGTGTTCTGGCTCTGTTACTAATAACTTGCCTTGCACTTTAGAAACAATAGGGAAAAAACAAAAGAAAATGTACCAAAGTCTGGAATTGCGATTCTTGTATTTGGGGAAAAAAACCCTGATGTTAAATCTATCTGAAATAGTTAAAAAATAAACTTACGTATCAAGCTGGCTGAACTAGGCAGATCCTTGGCTTGATCCAGCAGGTCAGTCTTGGTATTCTTGAGAGCACAGGAAAACTAGGGTTAGGTTCCTGATGCACTCAGGCTTATATTTTACTAAAATGAAAGTCTGACAGACTTCTACAAATGCATCCTGAATTTTTTGAAGTATTTGGGGTTCCCATATCCTAGTATGGGTACAATATTTTCAGTCTTCCTAATCGTGGTTTTTTGTACATTACTACTGTGAAATTGCAGTATAGACACAGCCCTGAACATTGTTGGGTATCATATAAGTGCCATACTGTTTGAGCAGAACTGGGGGGGGAATCCTTTGTTATCTTAATGGGTAAGGATTTAGTGATAAATACTATGTTATTTTTCATAACGTGCTTAGTTCACACTTGTCTGGATGTAATTAATTGGTTTTGCTGCCATGTATTGAGTTGTGAGCTTAACTGCATTTTGAAATTATTAATTTATTAAGTCATTGCAATTGTCAGGGATGTTGACTGTTGTAAGTTGTTTGTAGAATAAAAACCAATATTATGCTATGAGACAAGGTCACAGTATGTTCGATGTTATTGTGGCTAGGTACTGTTCCAGGTATGATGTTACCATGGAGAGAGTTTTGGTTTCCATGACATTTGCTTGCAAATGTTGATAGGCCTTCAGCCTAGGGAGGGTTTTGTCCTCTGACATGCATAGTGGGTGGTGAGGTGTTTCTTCCAATATCCTTGTATTTGTTTTTCAGTTAGAAGCATAAGAAGTAAAAAAACAATGGAGTACTTTGTTGTGCAGAAAATGGCTTATATTGTTTTCTTTTTAATTAAAATGTTTTTTTCCCTTTGTAATAGCAGCATTACTGTAGTTTGTATAACAGAGTTGTAAGAAAGGAAGGGAAGTCATTATACTCGGTTGTCAAATAATAAGTTCAGTCCAAAGAACCAACTTATCTTTCTTGACGTGTGTGTTCTGCAATCGCCTATACCACCTGAAAAGCTGTTCATGAAGTTAGAGGATCCTTAATATAAAGTTACAGTTGAAAATGCAGATTAAGTTAAAAATTAATTAATAGTAGCAAACAGTAAACTTTTTTTTTACAGAAATGTAGATCCAGTGCAAAAGCTATTGGGAGCAATAGTATTCCATTCTAAATCTTTCAAGATCAACCCAGCTCAGCTTGTAGTAAGTTTGCTCACAGTAAAGAGGTTGGAAGCTGCTATGTATTCTCTCTAATCATGTACATCATTGTTCGGGGGGGGTAGGAAATGCCTTCTGAAGGTAAATTTGAGGACACTGAAGGATCATTTAACAGCCACTAGAACCTTGGAAGGTGATCCAGCTCAGCTTGCGAGATGTTTTAAGCTGTAGAGAGCTTAGAAGCTACTTGCTATGCATCATTCTGGGGGAAGTCATAGAGTAGCATACTTAAGGGCATATAAGGAGCATTAATACTAGTTATTAGCTTACCAGGGCTGTTCTGTTTGCAAGACCTGAAACATAACTCAGCATGCAGCTTCACACATTCTGTAGCTAGCTAACATATTTGATGTTGTTGAAATTACTTCGGTAGCCCTATACGGTATTTTTTTTACAACTCAGTTTCAGAAGTTTCAAAAGACAATCAACACTGATGTTTCATAGTATGAGAAGGTTAGTTATTTTGTAAAGAATAAGAAATTAGTAACCAAAACCAGAGTATACGAGACTCCTAATGCATTTCTAGTTAAAAAAAAGTTGGACATACAATGGCATATTATTATACTAATCAAAATTCTAAAATTCTAATATTGACCTTATCAGAGTCCTTTCGCTTTACTGTTTCCCACTGATTCTAAGTCATTTATTACTCATTGCAGTAGCTAATTTTGGGTTGTTTTTTAAAATTAAAAATTGGGGACATAGTCCATGATCCATTGGGGAACACTGGCCCTCTTTTTCAGCGAGTTATTGGATACGAAGGTATGTATGTATGCACAAGAATTAGGTTTTACTAGAATTTAAAATGAAAAGCCAGAAGTGATGTAGGTAGGGTACATTTATTAAGGTGCCACTTTGTATATTTGCCTTTTTTCCTTGAACAGTAATGATGACGAGTACAATGGTTATCTGCTAGCAGCTCTTGCAGATCTTTCATGTAGAAAGTAATCTAATTGCTATTAGAATAGTATTCATTTTTATAGCTCACTTTAGTGTCAAAAGATTTTTCAAGAAGGATGGATTAATTCTGCCAACTGGTTAATGGTGCCAGCTATGTGGGCAACCTGTATTCTTACATAACTGCAAATGGATCGCTCTCACATCCAGCTGGTAAGGAGACTATATGATCTTCCTCATGCACCTCTGCCAGACACTATTCTATGGATATGTGGATGTCATGAGAGACACAGCAGTGGGAAGAATGGTACTCCATTCTCTGTTCAACTAAGAGCTCACACCCATTGCCCTGGACTTGGTAAGTCAGGTTGCTACTCTCCAATGTGGGACTGCACAGGTACCACAATGAGGAAAACAGGATTCCAGTTACCTGTAACTGTTGTTCATCAAGTGGTCTCCTGTGCAGTCATACACCCCTCCCTCCTGCACTGCTGTGAGCTCTTTATATCATACTGAGTAGTTTTACTTTTCTGTGGTGGCAGCAAGGAACTGAGGGATGGGTGCTCCACCCACTCCTTATCATAGAATCATAGAATCATAGAATGTTAGAGTTGGAAGGGACCTTGCAGGCCATCTAGTCCAACCCCTTGCACTCTGCAGGAACACAGCCGAAACCCCTACATACCTACAACATACCCAAAAGATGGTTGTCCAGTCTCCTCTTGAAAACGTTCAGCGAAGGAGCATCCACCACCTCCCGAGGCAGTCTGTTCCACTGCTCAACCACTCTTACAGTCAGGAAGTTTCTCCTGATATTAAGCCGGTAACGACTCCCTTGTAATTTCCACCCATTAGATCTAGTCTTGCAATCCGGAGCAAGAGAGAATAGATCCACTCCATCTTCTACACGACAGCCCTTCAAATACTTGAAGACTGCAATCATGTCCCCTCTAAGCCTTCTCTTTCCCAGGCTAAACATACCCAACTCCCTCAGCCTTTCCTCATAAGACTTGGACTCCAACCCTCTCACCATCCTGGTTGCCCTCCTCTGGACCCGCTCGAGTTTGTCAACATCCTTCCGAAAATGTGGTGCCCAAAACTGGACACAGTACTCCAGGTGGGGCCTGACCATAGCAGAATACACCGGAACTACCACCTCCCGTGATCTGGACACAGTGCTTCTGCTAATGCATCCTAAGATTGCATTAGCTATCTTCACAGCCGCATCACACTGCAGGCTCATGTTTAGCTTGTGATCAACCATAACACCTAGATCCCTTTCACATGTGCTGCTGTCAAGCCAAGTCCCTCCCATTCTATATCTGTGCCTTTGATTTTTTGTACCTAAGTGTAGGACTTTGCACTTATCTCTATTGAAATTCATTTTATTTGTCTCAGCCCACTGTTCCAGCCTATCAAGATCCTTCTGAATCCTGACTCTGTCTTTTTCAGAATTAGCAATCCCACCCAGCTTCGTGTCATCTGCAAATTTGATAAGCATCCCCTCTATGTCTTCATCCAGGTCATTTATAAAAACATTGAATAACACCGGGCCTAGGACCGAGCCCTGTGGTACTCCACTCGAGACTTCCCTCCACGTAGACGCAGAGCCATTTACGAGCACTCGTTGGGTATGATTTTTCAACCAACCATGAATCCACCCAACAGTTGCGCCATCCAGCCCACACTTAACCAGCTTATCCTCAAGGATATCATGAGAAACTTTGTCAAATGCTTTACTGAAATCTAGATACACTATATCCACTGCATTGCCAGAGTCAACCATTTTAGTAACTCTGTCAAAAAAGGAGATAAGGTTAGTCTGGCATGACTTATTCTTTATAAACCCATGCTGGCGATTACCAATTAACTCATTTTGTTCAAGGTGTTCACAGACAGAGCGTTTAATAATCTGCTCCAGAATTTTCCCAGGCATTGATGTCAAACTGACAGGCCTATAATTTCCCGGATCCATCTTTTTCCCCTTCTTGAAGATTGGGACAACATTCGCTCTTCTCCAGTCTTCCGGCACAACACCCGTACTCCAAGACCTCTCAAAGATTATAGCCAGAGGCTCTGAAATAACATCTGCAATTTCTTTTAGCACCCTCGGATGCAAGCCATCCGGCCCTGGAGATTTGAAAGTATTTAAGGCAGCTAGATGTTCTCTAACCATTTCCTTACTTATTCTGAACTGGCAGTTCCCCTTTCCTTCATATGCCCTGCATTCTTCAGTTTGTATACAGCTCACTTTACGGTTAAAGACCGACGCAAAGTGAGAGTTGAGTAATTCCGCTTTGTCTTCATCCCTTGTTAAGGCTTGATCATCTTCCCCTAGCAATGAGCTTACTCCATCCCTGTTCCTCTTTTTGCTCCGAACAGAGGCATAAAAATTTTTCTTGTTATTTTTTGCATCCCTTGCAAGCCTCAGCTCCATCTGTGCTTTAGCCTTTCTGACACCATTCCTACAGATTTGTGCTCGTGTCTTGTATTCACCCTCAGTAATCTGACCCTCCTTCCATTTCCTGTACATTTCCCTTTTTATTTTCAGCTCCTCAGAGAGTTTCTTGTTCAGCCACCTTGGCTTCATTACCCGTCTCCCACCTTTCTTTCTTACTGGAACAGTTTGAGATTGTGCCTTAAGCACTTCATTTTTCAGCATCACCCATCCTTCCTGTGCAGATTTTCCCTTCAGCATTTCCAGCCATGGGATCCTACCTATTAGATCTCTGAGTTTATTGAAATCAGCTTTCCTGAAGTCCAGGATATGAGTTCTGCTACGTCCTGGTTTCACAGTCTTCTCTATGTCAAATTCCAAGCTGACATGGTCACTATTCCCCAAGGAACCCACCACCTTCACTTCATCAACCAGTTCTTCCCTGTTAGTCAGAATTAAATCTAGGATAGCAGATCCTCTGGTTCCCACCTCCACCTTCTGAGAGATGAAGTTGTCCTCAAGGCTATTCAAGAATCTGCGGGATGTCCCATGTCTAGCAGAGTTAGATTCCCAGCAAATATCTGGATAGTTAAAATCTCCCATAACCACTACATCCTGTCTCTGTGAAAGTTTAGCAAGCTGCTGTACAAATGCATTATCCTGTTCTTCTGGTTGATTTGGAGGTCTGTAGTATACCCCCACAGCAATATCCCCTTCTTTTCCCCCCTCTATCCTTACCCACACACTTTCAACAGGGCAACTCTCAAAATCCTGAATTTCAGTGCAAGCATATTCATTCTTGACATATAATGTCACCCCACCCCCTTTTTTGTTTATTCTGTTCCGTTTGAACAAGGTATATCCTTCAATCACTGTGCTCCATATATGAGAGTCATCCCACCAAGTCTCAGTGACACCTATCAGATCATACCTATTTTCCAATATTTGGAGTTCAAGTTCCTCCTCTTTATTTCCCATACTCTGTGCATTAGTATAAAGACACCTCAGATTACAGACATCCCTTCCTACCGTAGGTCCTTTCAAATTTACCTGAAGATTACTAAACTCACCTCTCTCTCGTTCATTTATTCTCTGGTCATTCCCCGTCCTGAACTTAGTGTTGGGGATGCCGCTTTTTCTTCCCACCCCCGATGTCTTTAGTTTAAAGCCCTCCTAATCAGGTTCGCAAGTCTTCCAGCGAAGACATTCCTCCCATTCTTTGTCAGGTGCACCCCATCCATCGCCAACAGTCCTTCGTGTCGGAGGTACATACCATGGTCCAGAAAGCCAAAGCCCTCTCGACGGCACCATCTACGTAACCAGCCATTCACTTCCAGTATCCTGTTCTCCCTTCCAGCTCCAGGGCCCTCAACAGGTAAAATGGAGGAGAACACCACCTGAGCCCCCAGATCTTTCACCTTCTTGCCCAGAGCCTCATAGTCTTTGGAGATCCATTCTAGGTTTCTTCGGGCCGTATCGTTTGTTCCCACGTGGATCAGAAGGAGTGGGTAGGGATCAGAGGTCTTGATCAGTCTTGGAATTCTCTCCGTCACATCTCGGATGGATGCTCCAGGAAGGCAACAAACCTCTTGAGATTCCTTGTCCGGTCTGCAGACACCTTCTTCCGTCCCTCTCAGTAGGGAGTTACCAACCACCACTACTCGTCTCTTCCTCTGTGGGATGGTTTGGTTCCCTCTCAGCCTATGTGCTTGTGTGCCAGTCACATCCATTCGATCACAAAGTGTGCCGTTCCGGTCTTTCATCAACAGAAGTGGCTGGTATCGATTTTGCTGCTCCACTGGCTGTCATTGTTTTCTGAATATCTTACTCCTCAAAGTCACTTTCTTCCACTCACCCATGTGGTCCTTGTTACTTCCTTCTTCTTGCTGTTCTTTCAGGGGCTCTTCTTCTGTCATGTCTGAAAAGCTTTCCACCTCCTTGGTGTTCTTTAGTGCACAGATTTGTGCCTCGAGTTCTCCCACCTTCTCCTCAAGCATTTTTACAAGCTTGCACTTGCAGCATGTATAATTCATTTCTTGGCGTGGCAGAAAAATAATCATGGCACAGCCCAGGCAGGTCACTGGAGTAGATCCCTCGCTATCCATTATCCCAGGAGCTATGCTTTCTTCTACAGCTTCAGGAACTTCCCTCAAACTCTGATGTAAACTCTTCTTTTTGTGATGTATCCTGAAAACTTTGAGACTGACGAAATGTCTATCTCACCAGAACGTCTACCTCCTGTACTCAGAAGCAGCGCTTTACTCAAGCACTTACAAGGCCTCCAAGTACGACCCACAGGCTGCGGCTCGCAATGCAAAAAGGTAGGGAAATGGCATGGGAGGAGGGTACAAAGCACCTTAGGCATTTTTGAGATTCAAAAACCTCTCTGCAGTAGGTGACTACTTGGTGAACAACAGTGTGATCCTGTTTTCTGTATGTGTTGAACATCTGGTAAAGCTTTGCAGTTTGGCCAGAGTCTTGAATTACCCTAAGAAAGAAACCAAGCTTTTTAATTGGAAGTTTTATTCAGGAAAATGTTACAAATTCAGGCATTTAAATGATACCAATAACAATAATAAAAATAACCCTTAAGAATATTTTATCTAGACACAGCTCCAAGTCCTTTGAGGTGTTAAAACAGGGTTTCTGTATTAGACCATAATTATACAGATCTTTCTTTAAAAGTGGGAAGCAGTTTTCCACTGACCTAGAGTGATTGCCAGCAGGGTTTCAATCAACAGTGATCACTGAAACATCAACAGAAAAAAATTACAACCTCTGTCCTGGAGTTTCATAAGAGTTACCCTTGATCAAGAGAATGTTATTTTCCACACAGGATGACATTTCAACCTCTTATGGTTAAAATGATCTAGCTGCCTTTGAAATCCTAGCAATATACACTTACATAATGCTGAGGCTGGACCCAGGAAAGGGTAATTACATTTTACTGATCTTAATAGCGTAATTATCCAATAACACCATTTGAGGTGTGTCCGCTAGGACTATTAAGTGCAAAGGGAAGACAAAGAGAAGGTGAAAATAATTTATTGTGCATCCAGGAAAAAGGTCAGCAGCACCTACAAAAAGCAGCCTTTGCAGATTCTTACAGTCAAGATTATTATACGATTAATGCATAGGCATATTTTAAACTCAGCACCTACTGATACAGAGCAGTTTTTAATTCAGTTCCACATCACATGATACAGTTGATCTATTGTATATACATTGGAGGTACTGATCACTCTCCAAAAGTAACATTTGAAGCAGCCTTGGGGGACACACACATAAAAAGAGGAGAAACAGAAGACAAATATCTTGTTACCCAAAACACACCTTTTCTTTGAAGCCCTTGGCCTGACCTGTTATTCCTCATCTTACAGTTAAAATACACTTTAAATGCATGTAATTGCATTTTTCTCAGATTCATCCTTGTCACTCTTGCTTCTCCATTCCCACTTATTCCTTTGCTGTCTCCTGCTCTGCTGAAATTTTAACTTGTAAACCTGTTCTCTGTTTATTTTTCTTACACAACATTGTACATGACCATTGAGAGCACATATGCAGTAAAGTCATTGCACCTTTTGTAGCAGTAGAAAAGAGCAAGAGTCCAGTAGCATCTTAAAGACTAACAAAATTTGTGGCAGGGTATGAACTTTTGTGAGTCACTGCTCTCTTCTTCAGTATCACTATGCTCACTATCTGACGTGACTCATAAAAGCTCCTACCCTGCCACAAATTTTATTAGTCTTTAAGGTGCTGCTGGACTCTTGCTCTTTTCTACTGCTACAGACAGACTAACATGGCTACCCATCTTGATATATCTTCTGTAACTGTAGCCGCAACCTCCTAGCAAGTCGCAAATACTAGTTAATATGATTCATTTTCAGCAATTGATGCTTTAGCAGTAAATGTGGAATGTTACGGATATGTTTCTCACCAGATTAACTCTGCTTCTATTTTATTTTTGTGGAATTAAGTGAGGTTAAATTTAGTACATGAAATTTTAATCTACATCCAAGCATATGAATTTAATGCAATTAAAATTAATCATTGTGTAATTATACCTTAGAATATACATTCTGAAAGGATGATTTTGGTTCCTGTATTGTGTGCAGTGATATTCCCTGAAAAGTCATACAGTATTTTATTTAAAAATATGAAGCCTTCAAGCTGCAAGATTATATATTAATGTGTCCCATTTTTAAAAATTTGTGCAGTTTTGAGTTTTTAAGCTGACATTTGAAACCTGTTTACAGTTAATTGAATGCAAAAGTGCTGTTGTGAAAGTGGGAGGTGCTTATGCTCATTGGGAAGGAGTGGGGGGTGCATCTGTGATTTCTACAAAAATTCCTGCTCAAGCTGTACTCCATCCTGGGCTGTCCCAAGGGCTTCCACAGGCAGGAGCACCTTTTTAGGTGGTCTTGGGGATGCCAAATCATGGGCAAAGAAGGAAAGATCCATTTCATGAGCAGACATTTTATAGATTTACTTAAAATCTAAGTGCAGTATACCATGTGTCCAAGCCTGTGTATCCCTGATAGATAATTTTCAGTAAAGGTTCTATTGTTCAGGCGCAAAGTCAAGTCTGACTTTTCATGACCCCATGGACCACATCACGCCAGGCCTGCCTGTCATCTGTTGTCTTCCGGAGTTTGCTTAATTTCATGTTTGTTGCATTGAAAACACTGTTTAACCATCTCATCCTTTGCCATCCCCTTCTTCTTTGACCTTCAGTCTTTTCCAGCATCAGGGTCTTCTCCAGTGAGTGCTCACTTCTCATATTTTTTGAGCTTCAGCTTCAGTATCTGGCCTTCCAGGGAACAGTCAGGGTTGATATCTTTTAGGATTGACTGATTTGATCTCCTTGCAGTCCAAGGGACTCTCAAGAGTCTTCTCCAGCACCATAATTTGAAAGCATCTATTTGGCACTCTGCCTTCCTTATGGTCCAATTCTCACAGCCATACATTACTACTGAGAATAACATTGCTTTGGCCGTATGGACTTTTGTTGGCAGGATGATGTCTCTACTTTTTATTATGCTGTCTAGGTTTACCATTGCTTTCCTCCCAAGGAGTGGGCATCTTTTAATTTCATGGCCGCAGTCACCATCTGCAGTGATCTTGGATCCCAGGAACATGTAGTCTGTCACTGCTTCCATGACTTCCCCTTCTATTTGCCAAGGAGTGATGGGGCTGGATGCCATAATCTTAGGGGGGGGTTATGTTGCATTTCAAGCCAACTTTTGTGCTCTCCTCTTTCAACCTTAACAAGAGGCTCTTTAGGTCCTCTTCACTTTCTGCCATTAGAGTGGTATCATCTGCATATCTGCAGTTGTTGATGTTTTACCTGGCAATCTTAATTCCAGCTTGTGATTCATCCAGGCTAGCATTTCACATTATGTACTCTGCATATAAACTAAATAAGCAGGGTGACAGTATTCATCCTTGTCGTACTCCTTTTACTATGCTAAGCCAATCAGTTGTTCCATATCCAGTTCTGTCACTTCTTGACCCTTATACGTCTGGTACTCCCATCTCTTTAAGGACTTGCCATAGTTTTTTGTGATCCGTACAATCAAAGGCTTTAGTGTAGTCCAGGGGTGGCCAAACTCAACTTGGGAACCGCATGTGGCTCTTTCACACAGTCTAATTTAAGGTTAATAAAAAGCAAATTTGCATATTTTCCAATAAAAACATGTGAGTAATATTTGTTCATGTCTTGTGGCTCTCAGACATCTGACATTTATTGTGTGTGTTGGTTACATTAAGCAAGTTTGGCCACCCCGGGTGTAGTCAATGAAGCAGAAGTAGATGTTTTTCTGGTACTCCCTTGCTTTCTCTATAATCCAGCAAATGTTGGCAATTTGATCTCTAGTCCCTCTACCTCTTAGAAACCCAGGTTGTACTTCTGGCAGTTCTCTGTCCACGTACTGTTGAAGCCTAGTTTGTAGGATCTTGAGCATGACCTTGCAAGCATGTGTAATGAGTGCAACTGTACGACAGCTTGAACATTCCTTGGCATTGCCCTTCTTTGGGACTGGAATGTAAACTGGCCTTTTCCAATCCTGTGGCCACTGTTTCATTTTCCAAATTTGCTGGCATATCGAGTGCAGCACTTTAACAGCATCATCTTTTAAGACTTTGAATAGCTCAGCTGGGATACCATCACCTCCGCTAGCTTTGTTGTTAGTAATGCTTTCTAAGGCCCGTTTGACTTCGCACTCCAGGATGTCTGGCTCGAGGTCAAGTGATCACACTGTTGTGGTTGTCAGGGACATTGAGGTCCTTCTTGTATAGTTCTTCTGTCTATTCTTGCCATCTCTTCCTAATCTCTTCTGCTTCTGTTACTGTTTTTGTCCTTTATCATGGCCAGCTTTGCATGAAACATTGCCTTGATTTCTCCAGTTTTCTTGAAGAGATCTCTAGTCCCTCCCATTCTATTGTTTGCCTCTCTTACTTTACATTATTCATTCAGGAAGGCCTCCTTATTGCTCCTTGCAGTTCTCTGGAAATCTGCATTCAGTTGGGTAAATCTTTCCTTTTCACCTTTGTCTTTCACTTTCCTTCTTTCCTCTGCTATTTGTAAAGCCTCATCAGACAGCCACTTTGCTTTCTTGCATTTCTTTTTCTTTGGGATGGTGCTGATTGCTGCCTCCTGTACGATGTCATGAACCTCCATCCATAGTTCTTCAGGCACTCTATCAAATCTAGTCCCATAAAGCTAGTCTTCACCTCCACTGTATATTCATCAGGGATGTGATCTAGGTCAAACCTGAATGGCCTAGTGGTTTTCCTGACTTTCTTCAGTTTAAGCCTGACTTTTGCAATGAGTAGCTCATGATCTGAGCCACAGTCAGCTCCAGGTCTTGTTTTTACTGATTATATAGAGCTTCTCCATCTTTAACTGCAAATGACATAATCAGTCTGACCGGTGTTACCCATCTGGTGATGTCCATGTGTAGAGTTGCCTCTTAGGTTGTTGGAAGAAGATGTTCGCCATGACCAGCGTGTTCTCTTGATAAAACTCTGTTAGCTTTTGCCCTGTTTCATTTTGTTCCCCAAGGCCAATGTTGTCTGTTATTCTGGTTACCTTTTGACTTCCTATTTAGCATTCCAGTCCCCTATGATGAGGAGGACATCTTTTTTTGGTGTTAGTTCTAGGAGGTGTTGTAGGTCTTCATAGAACCAGTCCGCTTCAGCCTCTTCTGCATCAGTGGTTGGAGCATAGACTTGGATTACTGTGATGTTGAATGGTTTGCCTTGGATTTGGACCGAGATCATTCTGTTGTTTTTGAGATTGTATCCCATTACTGCCTTTTTCACTCTCTTGTTGACTATAAAGGCAGCACCATTTTTTCTACAGGATTCTTGGCCACAGTAGTAGATATAATGGTCTTCTGAGTAAATTCGCCCATTCCCGCCCACTTTAGTTCACTGATTTCCAAGGTGCCGATGTTCCATCTTGCCATGTCATTTTTAATCACATCCAACTTACCTTGATTCATAGATCTTACATTCCAGGTTCCTATGCAGTATTGTTTTTTGCAGCATTGGACTTTCCTTTCACCATCTGACACATCCTCAGCTGAGCATCCTTTCGGCTTTGGCCCAGCTGCTTCATTCTTTCTGGGGTTACTTGTACTTGTCCTCTGCTCTTCTGACCTGAGGGGCTCATCTTCTGGCATCATATCTTTTAGCCTTTTATTGCTGTCCATGGGGTTTTCTTGGCAAAGATACTGGAGTGGGTTGCCATTTCCTTCTCCACTGGATTATGTTTTGTCTGAGTTCTCTGCTGTGGCCTGTCTGTCCTGGGTGGCCATCCACGGCATAGCCTGCAGCCTCATCAAACCATGCAAGCCCCCTCACCACAGCAAGATAGTAACGGTAATAATGTAAAAACCTTAATGGTTTGTGAATCATTTCACTTAGACCTCAGGAACATAGACAGTGCTTTACTATTGCAGAACTTTGAGTCACTAGTGTCAGTTCTGCAAGCCAGCATGAACGGGCCCATTAGAGAGTGCACATTCTTGATTTTTGCTTCCATTTTGCAAACTCTAAAGGTGGTGCCTTGCTGCGGCCATCTATGGCATCCCTTTGTATTAGGATACATTAGTAAAAATGTCTTAGTAAAGACATCTGGGCCATCCAGTAGAGAGTGCCATGGAGGAGGAAAAGGATGCTAGTGGCTTTTTTGGAGGATGTAGAACTTTTCCATTTCTGTTTTGCTTAGTATGATCTCCATAAACTCTCATTTGAAATGAGAAATGTAGAAGTAACAGTACGCACTTTCACAGGAGGAGCATTTCTGCTAGCATAAATGAGAGTTTACACCAATTTCTCTGTTCCACTGCAAACTCCAGAAGCAACATTTTGCAGAATACAATGGGCTGCAGTGGGAAGGGATAGGCAGGAAAGATCTCAAGCACACTCTTTTGTTGTAGATGTTGCATTTCGTAAAATGTTATAAAAGATTACAAGACTCAGGTCCTATGGCTGCAAACAGTGCAACCAAAAAGGTAGTAATTGTGGAGGGACTGTACAAATTAATTTTTACATAATGTATAACATTCTTTGTGGTTATTCATGAACGTAAGTTTGAAAAATCATGTTTTCTTCCTAGCTAATCTTTCTTGAAAAATCATGTTTTCTTCTTAGCTATTCATCTTTCTTTCAGCTTCAGGCATCATTCCTTTATTCAAAAGAGATCTGGGACCATTCTTACATATTTCCTTGGAAATTTCCTGGGTTTTTAGTTGCCTCAATCTGCTGATTATTTTTTAAAAATGTTGAAGTAGCAGGACTCTGTTTTTAACTATAGTGGAACTCCCCCATCTTTCCAGTGTCATTTCACAAGTCCCAACTCATCCAGTTTCTTATTATTCCACATTAGATAGAGGGCTGGAAAATTATGCTAAGGAAAGTGAACGTTGATAGTTTTGTTGCTGCTGCTTGTAAAGTATGAGGGGTTCAGCTGTTCAATAAATCACATATATAAAAGCACTGATAGTAATATTTAATGAAGATAGAGAAAAATTTACCATTTCTCTCTTTTGCTCAATGAAAGCAGGAAGAGCATTATGCTTATGAAATTGTTTCATGTCCTGAATTTTAAATAACGGTGCATAAAGTGGCTGGCATTGAAGCTCTATAATGACCAATATGATGTCCAAGAAAAAATTGCCAATTATTTATTTTTTGCCTTTGAAGAAACGTCTTTAAATGTATTGACAACAATTCAAACATACTAGCTAATTTTCTAAATGTCAATTTGCCTGCCAAGGTTGTTCGAATCTCTTGTAAATCATATATATTTCTCCACATACCTCAATTGCTCATGAATATACTTGATGTATATACCCTTCTCTAGATGATGAAATAGAATCATTCGGTATTTAATCATCACCTTTGTATTATATTTTACTAGGAATAAGGCCGATTGTGGAAACAAATACAATGAGCTCTAGAAAGAGGCTCTAGGAGAGTGCCAAGGCCTTGGGCACTCAGCTTCAATTTGCTGCGGCAACCTCCTCAAACCCCATCCTCTCCAGGCTCCACCTCTGAAATCCACAAGAATTTCTCCAACCTGGAGTTGGCAACCCCATCCCCTTCCCAGCTAACCATCAACCTACTGTTATCTGCCCCTCTGACTGCAGCTGACTTCTGCCCTTCCTCCTGGAGATCAGTTGTAATTCTGAGTGATCTCTACCCCTCACCTGGAAATCAGCAACAATGGTTCCCCAGGAGAAAATGGCTGGTTTGGAGGGTGGAATCTATGGCGTTGTACCTGTCTGAGGTCCCACCCCTCCTCAAACCTCACCTTCTCCAGGCTCCACCCCTCAAATCTCCAGGAATTTCTGAACCAGGAGTTGGCAACCCTATCTCCTTCCCAGCCAAGCATCAACCTGCCATTATCTGCCCCTCTGATTTCAGCTTTTCATCTCCTCTCCCCTCCTGGAGATCAGTTGTAATTCTGAGTGATCTCCATCCCTCATCTGGAGATTGGCAACAGTGGTTCCCCAGGAGGGAATGGTTGGTTGGGAGGGTGGAGTCTATGGCATCATACCTGTATGAGGTCCCATCCCTCCTCAAACCTCACCCTCTCCAGGTTCCACCCCTCAAATCGCCAGGAAATTCCTACCTGGAGTTGGCAACCATATCTCCTTCCCAGCCAATCATCAACCTGCCTTTATTTCCCCCTCACTCTTCAACTTTCCATCTCCCCCCCCCCGCAGCCTCTACCCAGGAGGAAAAGTAGTCTTTCTTTGCAATGGGGACCAAAGCAGCTTACATCATTCTCCTCTCTCCCTTTTGACTTGCACAACAACCCTGTGAGGTAGGTTAGGCTGAAAGTCTGTAACTGGTCCAAAATCACCTACTCAGCTTCTACAGCAAGAACCTGGACTTGGCAGACCCTGCTCTGAAGCACTGACTGCTACACCTAGGGTTGCCAGCCTCCAGGTGGAACCTGAAGATCACCAGGTATCACAACTGAACTCCAGACAACAGATCTCCCCCCCCCGGAGAAATTAACTGCTTTGGAAGGTGGGCTGTATGGCATTCTGTTCAGCTGAGGCCTCTCCCCTCCCCAAACCCTGGCTTCCATAGACTACCAGAAAATCTCCAGGAATCTCCCTACCTGGAGCTGACAACTCTAGTCAGGACTGGCCCCAATGAGTTCCTCACAAAGGCCTGTGAAGGTTTCCTTCCTTTGTCAGAATCAAGCTTGGTTGTCTACTGTGGTGAAACAGGCTCCAGTTTACAACTCAGCTATTTGCCTCCCACCCTCATCCCGTGGGCGTATCTCACTCCTTAAGTTTGCTTCCACTGAATTGTCACTGCCTTTTTAGAGGGACAGTTAGACCTCTTTGGCCGAATCTCCCTATTTGGAGATGGAATTCTTAATCTTTGGGGGATCTCTGGAAAGTTAGCAATCCAGGGGCTGGCCCTTTCTTACTTCCCTGGGCTACCCCCTCCCTTTGTTATTGTGCAGAGCGAGGGAGACTGTGGTCAGAGCACATAGATTATTAGCCCAAATAAAAGAATTTATTTACACAATTTACTATTTACACAATTATGGAGCACATGCACTCTAAATGAGTAAGGCAGAACTGTAGGAGTAAGCCCACACCATGAACCAACAGGGCATGAATCAACAGCGGTTAAATGCAGTCCTCTTTCCCTACACACAATACTCTCTCTACCTCTGGAGGTTGTGAGCTCAGGATAGGATCTCTCCTTGGACCGGCCTCTGGCTCTGCTTCAGCCTCTCTCTCTTGCCCAAGAGAACAGGGAAACTTCCATTCATTCCCCAGTCCAGCCAACTGTGGAGTGGCTGAATTTCTGCTGCCTCCCAGGGTTCCCCCACGTCTGTGGCTTGTGGCCTGGACAACCTCATCAGCACAGGCAGCAGGAGCATTTCCTATCCTGTAGGATGAAGACTGCCTCCTCCCTCGATGGACTGGAGTCTATATTGATGCTGTTCTGCCCCTTGGGACAGTCCCTCTTTTCCTGCACTTTTTGGCTTTGGGGCAACTGGGAACTGTAGGCCTGTGAGGAATGTCCCATTCAACCCAGTGAATGATACCCCTGCAGGCCCCTCTCTGGAACTACAGCTCAATTAAACCTTATGGAGGAACATTTTAAACAAACAAACACACAGTAGCCATCTTACAAACACAGGTAACTGCCATTTCATTACACCTACCAACAGCCACTGAGGGGAAAGTTAGTCTCACACAGGAGGCAAGCAGGAGAAGCGTCTTCATCAAGAGAGAAAGCCGTTTGCCAGTAATTTTGACAGGGCACGGTGGCTGAAGGGAGAGTGGGTGGGGAAGTGGAGCAGACCCAGCACCCGGCCAATGGCACATGAGTACTCTTGAGTGGCAGCTGATGGGCCAATGGCTGAGGGAGCACATTGCACAGCCAATGGGAGAGCTGCAAAGTGCCACCCCAAAACACAATTATTATATAGAGAGATATTTGAAAATTCAGATAATTTTTAAATCTGATTTTTTTCAATTTCTCCTGCCTGATGTGACTCTAAATGGTACATCCAGGTTCCAACAGGAAAACTGTTGAGATTTAGGCCTTGATAATTATCTTCTCTCACTGACTCACATGTTGTTTTTAGCCATTCAGTTGTATCAAAATCTTGGTGATTTCTGTGGGCCACCTCTCTCCACCTTTTCCGATCTTGTACTGTTTCTTTGAGTTGTTCCATGCTTAGACTGGTGTTGACTTTTAGGTGCCACCATGTTGTTTGGTGGCATGCTTTCTTTTTGCCACTAACCAATCAAAGCATAATTGCTTTTTGTAGTGAGTTGTTCTGCATGACATGGCCAAAATAAGTCAGTTGCAGTTTTATGATTTTTCCTTCTGAAGGCAATGCCCTGAGGGCACTAAGATTCTTTGACTTGTGTGGCTAGCCCATGGGTGGCCAAACTACAGCTCAGGAGCCACATATGGCTCTTTCACACAGTCTAATTTAATGTTAATAAAAAGCAAATTTGCATATTTTTCAATAAAAACGTGTGTAATATTAGTTCATATCTTGCGGCTCTCAAACAGCTGATGTTTATTCTGTGTGGCTGTTATGTTAAGCAAGTTTGGCCACCCCTGGGCTAGCCTGATTGAAACCATACAGTGAGAGAGATTATCCAGGCAGTAAAAGGTAGAAAGATATTTATTTGAATAAGGGACATCATACAGCTAAAAGTTCAACTCAGCTGTCCAGTGAGTAGCAGCAGGGATCTGGTTTATATGCTTTTGGTGCTCCTCCCAACTTTATATCACCGCTGACATCATTTTAACATGCTTAGTCTGGTTTTCTTTGTTTCAACAATCATTAATGAAACATTTAACAAACAAGATGCTACTTGACTGCGTTTTAACCTGCGATGCTGATGTCTGTCTTGTTAAAAGTGATAAATGCATCTTCTTAGCTTTTCTCCCAGACTTGCTTCACCTTTGAATGAACCTTCAGGCTGAGTTCATTCTCAGTATAAAATCTAACTTTTCCCATTATAAAAATAGTTTCTCTACATTAATACATGCATATGTGTGTATCAAAGCAGTCTTAATAACATTTTGTGAGCTATTTCTACTAAAAATATATGAATCATACATTGAAATATGGAAAAATACAAAATTATAGTAATATTTTAAAAAATTATAACCTTTACATGTATTTTCTAATGTTCCAAAGTAGCCTGTGGCATAAAGCTTCTGTAGATACCTTGAATCCACCTATTATTCTTTATCTTTATCTTGATCCATCAGATTCCTGCTGATTTTTAAAGAAAATATTAAATCTGTTAAACTTAGTGTTTTGCAAAATATGCTATTTTGCTTCAGCAAGAAGAGTTCCTCTTTGTATAACACAATTTCTGCAGTTTTAATTAGCCTTTTAATTGATGACAGGACTTGTGAATGATATTTTCGGTCCCTGGTTGAACTCTAAGATGACTGCATAGCTAGTTGGCCATTCCCCCAACCTTTGCTTGTGACCAGTTATTAAATTCTTTTAATTGGGCATTTTACCAGTTCAGCTTACTAAGGGTATAACTATTTCTTTAAGCAAACAAACAAACAGTCCTTTTTGCCTTAAAATAATAAGCTGCTAAAAGGCAGAGATATTACTTATAGTTTCTGATAACTCAATATTAGTATGTTAAAGCATTTTAAACTTAAAGAATTCAGTTTAATTTTTCCTTATTTAAAATTAAACCATTATAAACTTTTGTACCCATTTCTTTGAAGTAGAGATTTTAAACATACATCTCCACTCTGACAGCTTGTTAGGTACCATCCTCATTAAAAAGTTTACTGATGTTACCTGCTCATTAGGAAATTCCTGTCTCTGACCATAAAACACCTGTTTCTGCTTAGTTATTATTAGGTTACCTGTCTGTTTCTGGAAATCACAAAGTCTTTTCCCAAAGGACCTCTGGAATCCCAGCAATAATCATTTGAACCTCTAAGCTTCATTTACCCTTCCACAGACATGTCTGGTTTTATGCGCTCTAGTATTTGCTTATTTGTCACCTTTGCTTAGCAAGAAATGTGCAGGAGCCCTCTCCAGCACCAGAGCTCAAATGAGTTGATTTTCCTCCTGTCTTGCTTCTTCGTGGTCCAACTTTTGCAGCCATAGCGAATGTCATTTTTGTCTGTTTCCCTCCCACACCTGTGGCAGCCCTCCATCTCCCCTATCATTCTGTTTCTGGAGTCTCCCATCCTCTGAGAACAGCATTTGGGGGGGCATTTTGGGCTACAACAGGAGAGGGGGAGCAGGAAACTCACCCTTCTGTGAATGGAATTTAGGGGAGGGATCCAGCCTATTGAATGCAATGGTAGTTTATTACTGAGAGTCTTGGAAGGTTGCCAACTCCAGGTTGGGAAATTCCTGGAAGTTTCAGGGTAGAGTTTGGGGGAAGGGAGGGTTTGGGGAGGGATCTCAGTGGGATCTAATGCCTCTAAAGCAGCCATTTTTTCCAGAGTAATTGATCTCCATAGTCCTGGAGATCAGTTGTAATTCTAGGAGGTCTTCAGGCCCCACCTGCAGGTTGACAACCCAATCTGTGAGACTGTCTGGTCTTCTACTAATAAAACCTGCAGTGGTAGAAATTATGTTTGATAATCTAGCTTTTATTTTACTTTAGTTTTAGGTTTTGCAAAATAAAATAGTCTTAGAGGCCATAGGAGGACCATATATAATAGTTTATTCAAATGAGAATTTCACTTTAAGACAACTGTTAGGATGTTCCTTGAATTTCTGATTCTGAAGTCAAAATAGCAAAGCCCACTTGGAAGATATGGTAGCGCAAGGAAGTCATCTGTTCCTCTGGGGAAATCACTTTATACTAAATTTACAGTTTTGTTACCAGATAAACAGATTATCTGTGTTTCATGTAGGCAGTTAATATCAAACAAGGACAAAAAAAGAGGGGGAGGGGAAAAAACTGAACCTAAAACCTAGAATCCAGAACCTGACAAAGGTTAGTCAAATGTAGGAAAGGGGGCCAATGTTAAAAACTTGATAAAGGAAATATAAAAATACATGCATTTATTGATCACAACTTTAAAA
The DNA here is from genome assembly GCA_029375565.1 of Gekko gecko. Classification (NCBI taxonomy): domain Eukaryota; kingdom Metazoa; phylum Chordata; class Lepidosauria; order Squamata; family Gekkonidae; genus Gekko; species Gekko gecko. The sequence continues at coordinate 220,156,931 of JAPDNY010000001.1, forward strand.
ATATGTAAGGTCACACGTTACATATAAATAACAAACGATAAAACACAAGGGCTTATAAATCTGACCTAATGCATTTCGGCTTGACGCGTTTTGGCCTACATAGACCTTCCTCAGAGGTCAATAGTGAGGAACATATTGGCCATTATCTCTCCTTATAAATAAATATCTTTTGGTTTCGCAAGATTCCATGCGCTCCCATTGGCTGTAAAATGCCCTCCCTCAGCCATTGGCCCATCAGCCGCCACTCAAGAGTACTCACATGCCATTGGCCGGGTGTTGGGTCTGCTCCTCTTCCCCACCCACTCCCCCTTTTGTATGTCAGATTTACTGGCAGACAGCTCTCTCTCCTGAGGAAGACAGCGCTTGACTCCTGTGAGGGACTGTCCCCTCAGTGGCTGTTGGTAGGCAGCCAAGCTTGGTTCTGTGAGTAAAAAAACAAAGGACTTTCAGCCTAACCCCTTCCCCCGCCCATATCCCCCTGCCCAATGGCCACTTTCCTGTCAGAATAAATGGAAAAAGGCTCTTTCTCCTGCTTAGCTTCAGCATGGCTGGCTGGCTAATGAGGTGGGCCAACGACCAGCAAACCATTTTCTTCAACTCCTTGCTGTGTGGCTGACTTTCCCCTAGGGTTGCCAATCTCCAGGTGGGACCTGGAGATCTCCCACTGTTACAATTGACCTCCAGATGACAGAGATCAGTTCCCCGGGAGAAAATGGTTGCTTTGGAGGGTAGATTCTATGGCATTATACCCTGCTGAGTCCTTCCACACACACCCCAAATGCTGCCCTCCACAGGATCCACCCCCCCAGATCTCCAGGTATTTCCCTAATCAAAGTTGGCACCTGTACTTTCTCCTCTGTCAGTAAAAGGCCCTATCCACATCTATGTTGGCCTTTGGGAGAAAACTCATTGGGCCCAGTCCTGATCAGGTTGCCAACTCCAGGTGGGCAATTCCTGGAGATTTGAGGGATGGAGCCTGGAGAGGGTGAGGTTTGAGGAGGGGTGGCACCTCAGACAGGTACAATGCCATAGACTCCACTCTCCAATCCAGCCATTCCCTGATGGGGAACCATTGTTGCCAATCTCCAGGTGGGGGCTGGAGATCACTCAAAATTACAACTGCTCTCTAAGAGGGAGGGGGGAGGAGATGGAAAACTAAAGGTAGGTTGATGGTTGGCTGGGAAGGAGATAGGGTTGTCAACTCCAGGTTGGGAAATTCCTGGAGATTTGAGGGGTCAAACCTGGAGAGAGTGAGTGTTGAGGAGGGGTGGGACCTCAGACAGGTACAATGCCATAGACTCCACCCTCCAAACCAGCCACTCCCTCCTGGAGAACCACTGTTACCAATCTTGGGGGTGGGCTGGAGATCACTCAAAATTACTACTGCTCTTCAGGTAGCAAAGATCAGTTCCTCTGGAGAAAATGGTGGACTCTGTCATTATACCCTGCTGAGATTGCCACAGCAAATTGTCACTGAGTGCCCAAAGCCAGGGTACTCTCCCACAGCCTCTTTCTAGAGCCCATTGTATTTATTTCCACAACGGGCCTTATTCCTAGTAAAAACATATAGTACAATCATATACATACAGAGCATGAATACAATAAGGACCAGAAGCAAGTTGCTGTAAAAGATAAACAAATGGAAAATTAAACACATGTATTAAAACAAATAAATAAACCGTAAATATATTGCCAATAAATAAATATATACCATTGACTTACTTTCAACCTTATTTTTGCAATTAGGCTCTAAATTGTGGGATACATTGATTTATACGTGTTTTGTCTTTAGGTTTATATCTGAGAACCACCTGGCATGTGATTGCACTAATAGAGGCCTCATTTGTATTTTCTTGCTCTATGCCTGGTGGGTCATCTTGAAAGTAAGTCAATGGTATATATTTATTTATTGGCAATATATTTACGGTTTATTTATTTGTTTTAATACATGTGTTTAATTTTCCATTTGTTTATCTTTTACAGCAACTTGCTTCTGGTCCTTATTGTATTCATACTCTGTATGTATATGCTTGTACTATATGTTTTTATAATAGCCAATATGTTCCTCACTATTGACCTCTGAGGAAAGCCTATGTAGGCCGAAACGCGTCAGGTCAGATTTATAAGCCCTTGTGTTTTATTGTTTGTTATTTATACATAACGTGTGACTGGGCCCTTATATATTTTTAAAGTTGTGATCAATAAATACATGTATTTTTATATTTCCTTTATCAAGTTTTTAACATTGGCCCCCTTTCCTACATTGGCAGTTAATATCAAAGCATTTAACGGAGAAAATGGAACTGTGATTTCCAATGCTGATTTTTTATGCTGTGTTGATCTGTGTGTGTGTGTGTGTGTGTGTGTGTGTGTGTGTGTGTGTGTGTGTGAGAGAGAGAGAGAGAGAGAGAGAGAGAGAGAGAGAGAGAGAGAGAGAGAGAGAGAGAGAGTTGTTCATCATCCTGCTTCTTGATATGGCTGGCAGAAGAGGCTAGAAACCTTTAGTAATGGAGTTGCTAGGGTTCATGGCAACAGACAATAGTATTGATTAGATCGTGAAAACCTTTTATACACACCTGTTCTAACTGAATGCCTAGGTAGCTTTACTATATAGTTGGAGATCTATTAGATCTCCTACTACCTTTAACTCTCTCGAAAACCTTCCCCAGAGGAGCCTGAACAAACAGGACTGATGAGTAGGAATGGCTAAATAGTTTTGGCTTTCATAATTGTCAGACTTTAAGCAAATAAGGAGATTACTCAGCCAGTGAAAAGGAGTAGCTTATCTTATCTCTGTGTTTGTTCCCCTCTCCTGTTGAGGGTGATACAGTGGAAGTCCAAGGTAGATTGCTACTGATTGAGACGATGGATGGGAGACTGTCTGTGGCATAGATGTAGGTGTGTGGATGACTTTTAATATAATAAATCAGACACTTAACCAAATTATTTTTGATCTTTTGACTATAATAGATTTGAGAGGTCTCCTGAATTTGTAAATTCCAGGTATGATATTCCAGTTATGGAATTCTGTTTTCAATCTAAAAGAAATCCAGGGATATATAAAGGTTTAATATGCTTTATCATAGATGGAAATGTATGGAAAAGTATTACAGAAGTCAACAGGGTTCTAACATCTTTTGGAGGTAAGTGGTTGCCCACCAAAGCAGTGCCTCTTTGGGCCTCTGTGTTTTTTTTAAAAAATAGAGTGGTGGCTCAGTTTTTTTACTGGTCTCTTATGGCCACATGTTTGGAGCCTGATCTAAAACTGATTTAAATTTGACCCTGAGTGCTGGTGCAATAAAGAGCTCTGCGCTGGGCTATAAAGAAAATGGAAAAAACCCAACCATGATTTCTGGGCAATAATGGCTCTTTTTAATAGGTAAATACAGATCATGGCCATTTTATATAGAAATTTTTAAATTTAGTTCTTGAAGTTTACCAGGGAACGGTATGTTACTGAAAGATGCTGAGGCGTAAGGTTAGGAAACTTATCTGCAGGTAAGTTTGCAGGATGATCCACTAGGAAGGTCACAGTGAATTTCCTGGTGTCTGAAGTTCCCTATCACTGTACTTTTGGCAGCAGGAACTGTTCTCTGAAGTTGGCAGCAGAGGAAACAGTGGGGTGGTGTTGGTGTTAAGTATATCCTCCAGGAAATGTGAGATTTGGCAGTGGAAGGTAGAAAAGAAGAAGGCAAATGTCCTTAAAGAGTCCCTATTGTAGTATTAGCCATCTTAGATTGGGTAAGAGTTACTAGTTCTTAACTAGAATCAAGTGAGATAGAAGAACTACTTTTGATTTGGTATTTTGTGGCATATTAGTATAAGATACACACTGATGATAATGAGGATCACACAGCTTCAGGGTACACAATACTGGTTTAACAGTTCGGCTGAATTTGTATAGAGTGGTTAGAAAATTCTCAAGAATCTGTGGTCTAGTGGCATGTAATAAATAACAGAAGACTGCAGGAAAAAAACCAGTCAAATTTGGGTCAGTTCTTGTTTTAAAAAGTTGTTAGATTCTGCAAGAGTTCTGATAATATCTGTCAGACTCCTGCAATAATCAGAACCAATGCCTTGCTTCTTTAAAAGAAAAGTTTATTAGTCAGTATTGGCAGAATGTTTACCAGGTTTACTTCAGGATCTGTGTTAAGACTACTGGGGAAAGCACGGGATGAATAGATATACAGGGTTTGAAAAGGGTCACTGGGTGGCAAGGAGCCAATCAAGGTAACAAACGGGGCCCACCAGAATAGAAAAGACCCCTTGTTCCCAGAGGATGAGGTTACATGATGTTATAACTAGGAACCAAGGTCAGACACATCAGTTATACAGATAAGGAGCATCACCCAGACAACTGGAAAGAGAAAGTACATTCCAAGGAAACCCTTCTCTCCTCCACACTAGCCTTCATGGCAGCGAGCTGACAATATCTACTAGCCAAATGATGGACCACATATGAATTTTTGAATTTCCATCTGTACGTACATAATAAATAACTGTGTGCTGATTACTACCACTAGAACTTAATGAACCCCTGAAAATTATGTATGGTTGAAGAGCTGCATATATTCCATATAAACATATTCCAGCAAGTGTTGAAGATTAAACATAATGTCTAAATTAAGTGCAGAGGAAGGCAATGACAAAACCACCTTTCATCTCCTGACTTGAAAACCCCTTAAGGTAGAGCATCATGAGGTCCCCCAGAGTCAGTTGTGAGTTGGCAGCACACTTTAAACCTGGATCCTGAAGCAGGCACCATTTCTACTACACTCCGACCTCCTATGCAGTATCCTATGAGGAATACCCGAGGTACTCATTGGAGTCATGATCTCCCTCCCTGTGGGAGCATTTTCCCTAATCTTATCGGGAATGTTACAGATCTCCATCCTGTTTGTCATACCAAGATTGGGACCAATACTTGCGCTCCTATTCACCACACCAATTGAAAGACCTAGTGCACCTTCCTTGGGACCAATGTCCCCTGGTGTTTGTCCCACCAGATGCTCCCATCATCATAAAGTCACCTGCAGCTCCTCCGTCTACTATTGCTGGCCCTCCCTAGACCCTTGGTCAGCATGTCGGTCACCCAACCAATTCCAACATCCGCCACACTACCGGACAACCTCAGCCTCCCGGCCTCCACCTCGGAACCGTCAAACATTGTGAAGGCCAGAAATTAGATAACCTGGGACGAAAGATGTACTCAGTTACTACCACCACAGCCAAGATCCATGACTGTGTGGCTTACTTTTTGGCCTGTTCCTTTCATCTGACAAACCAGCTTTCCACTTTGGTTGTAGAACAACCTGAAGCCTCCCAGAAGATTGCTACCACTCTACTCAATGAGTTGTCCAAATGAGCAAAACAACAAATTAATACTGTCTGATATGCAGTATCTTGCTTATTGAAGGCCATGGCTACTTCAGTCGCCCTCAGAAGACATGCCTGGCTATGCTCTACCACCCTGCAACCTGACATAAAATCTGAAGTGGAAGATCTACCTTTTGATGGGGAGGGCCTATTCCATGCCTCCATGGATGAGACCCTCACCAATGTGGATGACAGCCATAAAAAGGCTCGCAGTTTGGGAGTCTCACAGCCTTCCCAACCACAGACCCCCAATTCAAGACTTGGAAGCCCAGCTCGTCCAAGCGCTCTCTGTCCCCCCATCAGTCAGACTACTGGAAGCACAAGGCTCCACCAGCTAAACAACCATACCACTAGAAGCCCAGAGCCCTCTCCTCCAAAAAGTCAAAACCTCATGCAAAACAGTCTCTTTGACTCCCTCCTGCACAGCTGTCCTGGTCCCCCATTGATTACCCTGTCCTGGGGCACCAAGCTCCGTCACTTCATCAACATCTGGGAATCCATCACCACAGATGCCTGGGTCCATACCATTGTCCGAATTGGGTATGCCATTGAGTTTATTTCAACCCCACAAGTCCCTCATTTCGACCCCACAGGTCCCTCATTTTGGGGCAATGCTTCCCTTCAGTTTCCTTCAAGAGGAAGTCCAAACCCTTCTTGCCAAAGAAGCCATAGAGCATGTTCCTCCAGCCCAACATCACAAGGGGTTTTACTCCCAATATCCCATTATGGGCCTGCGACAACTCAGCTGCTATATCCCGCATAAAAAATTTCAGATGATTACTCTCCAAGCGATCCTCCTCCTGATCCCAAGGGTGCCTGGCTGGCATCCCTCGACCTTCAGGATGCCTACTTCCACATCACTAACCAACCACAGCACTGTCATTTCCTGAGATTCACAGTGGGACCCAGCCATTACAAATACTGAGTGCTCCCCTTTGGCCTCTCAGTGGCGCCACAGGTCTTCACAAAGTGTATGGCAGTGATTGCTGCATTCCTTTGACAGCATGGGATCATTGTTTTTCCCTACATTGACGACTGGCTGCTAGTTTCTCACTCCCAACATCAACTTCATCAAGATGTGTCCACCACACTCCAACTCCTAGCGTCCTTGGGTCTATGTGTAAACCTTACCAAGTCTCACTTGACCCCGGTCCAGGACCTGCAGTTCATAGGGGCATGAATTTGCACTCTTCTACAATGTGCCTTCCTCCCAAAGGACAGAGCCTCCATGCTCCACTCCCTGGCACAGAGCATCCTGTCCTCCCCCACACAACCAGCCCTAGTTCTGCAACACCTTCTAGGGATGATGGTTGCAACCACCTATATGATATTGTACACCAGGCTCCACATGCAGCCCCTTCAATTGTGGTTCATTCGTGCTTTCAACCCCCTTCATTTGCATCAGCTGACCCTCATGGTACCGCCCATGTCCTTCCAATCCTTCGATGGTGTACCTTGGAGAAAAATTTGCTAATTGGAATGCCATTCCAACTCCCTCCTCCAAGTGCCATTCTCACCACCGATGCCTCCCTGTGGGGTTGGGGAGCTCACTGTGGGGCACTCATAGCCGAAGGTCAATGGTCCAGATTGGAACAGACCCAGTACATCAATTGTCTGGAGCTCATGGCAGTCCACTGGGCCCTTCGCTCCTTCCTACCATCTCTGTATGGCCTCCATGTACAGATCATGTCAGACAACATGGCTACAGTCTACTATATCAACTGGCAGGGCGGAACGGTGTCCACGAGACTTTGCAAGAAGGCCCTAGCCTTGTGGCACTAGTACCAAACATAGGGCATCCACCTTACGGCTGTTCATCTGCCAGGCATATAGAACTCCCAGGCAGAGATCCTCAGCCGAATTCAGTCTGTCGAACACGAGTGGTCGTTGAATCCTCTCTATCTGCAGCCTGTCTTCCGTGACTTTGGGTACCCTGAGATAGATGTCTTTGCCACGCAAGACAATATGAAGTGTCAAATTTTCTACAGTCGAGACCCCCCAATAGGGACCTCACAGGGAGATGTGTTCCTATATCAGTAGACTGGATCGCTCCTCTAGTTTGGTGTATTGGTTAGGTGTGTGGACTGTAATCTGGGAGAGCCGGGTTTGATTCCCCACTCCTCCACTTGCACCTGCTGATGTGACCTTGGGTCAGTCACAAGCTCTGGCACAACTGTTCTTGAAAAAGAGCAGTTGCTGTCAGAGCTCTCTCAGCCCCACCTACCTCACAGAGTGTCTGTTGTGGGGAGGGGAAGGGAAAGGAGTTTGTGAGTTGCTCTGAGACTCCCTTGGGTAGTGAAGGGCGGGGTATAAATTCAATCTCTTCTTCTTCTTCTTCATGTTCCCCCATTCTTGCTCATCACCAGGATAATACAGAAGATCATCCAGGATCACTCAAACTGTATCTTAATAACACCCCGGGTGCCGAGGCAACCCTGGTTTGCAAATCTTCTGAAGTTGTCTCATGCAATCTACCAGCACCTTCCACTGGCACCAGACCTCCTCCATCACAACCCCAGTCTTCTCAAGCTAACTGTGTGGCGGATAATAGCTTAACCTTCCCACCAGAGGTTCAACATGTTCTTTTGAATTCCCAAAAGCCAACTACTCATCATTCTTACCAGGCAAAGTGGCAACATTTCATTTCTTACGCTACCAGTCAGGGAGAGGACCCCAAGACTGCACCCCTGCCTATTATTCTCGCCTACCTAGGCTCCCTTCATGAGTCAGGTTTGGGCTATTCCTAATTGAAGGTGCACCTGTCCACGATCTCTGCCTTTCATGATTTCATTGAATGGAGAACCATTTTCTCCCACCACATTTCAAAGTCGTTCCTGAAGGGTATGTTGAAGTTACACCCTCTGGTTAAACCATTAGTTCCGCTGGGAGTTTGTCTCTCATTCTCTCCCATCTCAGGGGCAAGCCATTTGAGCCCCTTGCGACTATACCTCTGCACCTTCTATCCTGGAAGACAGCATTCCTGGTGGCCACTACCTCAGCTAAAAGAGCGAGCAATCTTTGTGCTTTGCGAGCCGACGCACTGTATGCCATCATTCACAAGGACAAGGTGGTCCTTCGGACTGATCCTACTTTCTTACCCAAAGTGGTGTCAGCTTTTCACCTCTCTCAGCCTGTAGTACTACCCACGTTCTTCGCCAGCCCGACAGACGATGGCCAGAGAGCTCTTCACACATTAGATATTCTCAGAGCACTCTAGGACATCTTCTTTTCACCAGAATCCTCGTTTATTCATTGCTTACGGCAGCCCGTCTGGGACATAACATTTCCTCTCAACGGCTGGTGTAGTGGATAACTTCAACTATCTCACTCTGCTACAAGTTGGTGAAATAACCTTTACCTGTTGCACTGAAAGCCCACTCAACCTGGGCTGTCTCCACGTTATCAGCCTTTCTTGATGGCATCCCTCTGGGTTAAAGGTCCTCATAGATGACCTTAGTGACGCATTATGGCCTTGACATTAGGGCAAGGCGAGATGTGTCCTTCAACCAGTCGGTGCTGCACTCCATCTTCCACTAATCATTGACATCTTTCACCTATCAGGTAGGCCATCGCAGGTATGTGGCTGTGTGCCTTCATTCCCTTTTTGTTATGGGTATCTCAGTGTGGAGATGCTAGCACCTGCCATCCTTCTAGTGAAGCTCGCTAATCACCCAGGTGTGGGACTGCACAGAGACCATGAAGAAGATAAACAGGTTGCTTACCTGTAACTGATGATCTTCAAGTAGTCATCTGTGCAGTCACACACACACACACACACACCCTTCCCCACTGCTTGCATCTCCCACACATATAGCCCTTGTTTCTGGGACTTGCTAGTGGCAGTTGAAAGAAACTGATTGGGAGGGTGTTTCCTTCCCTGCTCCAGGCATGCATAGGGAATTTCACATTACCAAGTTTCAGCCGGTTTGAAGCCATTTTTGATCTATCTTGAAGTAAACCGGTACAGGGCTGCCATTTCACACATGGCTTTCCCCTACCGGAAAAGAGCTGGATCAGAAGCGTCTTTTTTTTTTTTTTTTGAACGTTCATTTTAGAGCACTATAGCGCTATAACACAACACATAGCATTCCAGTGGGGTTGCTATGGTGCTGTTTTGGTGTTGTGTTATAGCGCTATAGCGCTCTAAAACGAATGTTCAAAAAGCCAGAGATCACCCGTGCAGGCGAATAACAGTGGGAAAAGCATTTCAAATCTGGGAGAAGAAACTGAAGACTACTTGGAAGCGGTTTACAGGTAAAACGCTTCAGCCCCGTTTCCTGAATGGGACAGAAGCGTTTGTGTGTGAAAGTACAAATATATTCCAGTAGGCAACCAGTTCTAAAACGGTTCTGTCTGAAATGTCAGACCAGAAACCGTTTGGGAACCTTCCTGAACTGGAATATATCACCTGTCTGAAATTCCCTAAGGTCTCCTCCCCAGAGTACAGGAAGGAAGCCCACCAAAAGCCAGAGGCTAGCTCTTGTTGTTCTCTGAGGCTGGGTTCAAGCACAGGCACAGAATCCAGGTGTGTGACTGCACAGATGACCACTCGAAGATCATTGGTTACAGCTAAGCCACCTGTTTTATTTCTATTCAGATGAGAGAGCTGATTTTTACATGTAAATATTTTATGCCAGGTATTGCATAGAGAAGAGCTCTCAGCTACTGTTTTGTTTAACATCATATTAGAATACATGGAAACAATCACGACCTATAATTTCTAAAGTGTGGGAGGCAAGGAAGCATCTTTGGGGGCATGGAAACTGGGTCACTAAAGATAGTCTGATTTCATGACAGAAACAAGGTCTTAAGATGATTTCTGATTTGTATAATGCCGTCTTTCAGTAAAGAAACTAATCCCTAGAACTCGAAAAGCATTCCATAAAATGAATTGTCACTAAACAGTAAAGCCTTTCATTGTTGTATCAAGTTGCTTGCCTTTTGTATGTTATTATGTGACCTGGATGAAAGCAGCTGTGGTGCAAAACAGGTTTTGGCATAGACTGGTATTTGACATGTGATAATGCTTTGAAGTTCTGAATATATGTGCTCTTATTTTTTTAATAATAATTCTTTATTGTTTTATTTCGTAAAACTTCATCCAAAATTTTTCCTTGAATATCTGTTTCCCAATATTCCTTCATAAATTCTCTCGGTGATTTCCCTATGCCTAATAAAACCTTATACAAATTTGAAACTATTTTTACCTTATCTTCTTCACACTTTTTCACCAACTTTTCAAGGGGAGTATATATGTGCTCTTATCCTACTGGTCTATGTGATTATTGATAGAGGGAAATGCTGGAATCACCAGAGAAATACTGGTAAGCATCTGTGTACAAGACCTGGTTCACAGCTATTTTATTTTATAGTTTTGGTTTTTAATTGTGGCTTAGGTTAAGGGTTTGTCCACACATTATACCAGCCATATGGAGGGTAGTTGAAGTATTTCCAGTATGGCAGCTTCTCCATGCTTTAAGGTGTAGTGTGAGAGATTTGGGCTCTGCTGGACTACCACAGAGAAGGGCAGTGACAGAAATGTTGCTTGGCTCTTCTGAGTGGGGTCCTGGAACAGAGAAAGGAGGAGCTGTGGCTGGAGCCTGCTTCTGGTTCCCAGCTGGAGGTGTGGTCACTCAGGCCTCAGATGTGGAGGGGAGGGGGTTGTGCTCACCTAGGTCCTCCTCCTCCCATCAGGGAGCTCCCTGTTTGTCCCTTCTAGCTCTCTCTCTGTGACAGCAGTCACCCAAACACTTCCTCCATGGCCTGACACAGCTTTTACATTTTCCACCCCCTATTGCTTGAGCCAATCAACCCTTGGAAGCTTCTTCCACTTCCCTCCACCTGGTTCCCTGCCCTCTTATCCTTTCCTGACCAGTCAGCTTCCTTGGCTGGGTCTCCATCCCTTGGCTGGGTTGGACCCTTGATGTGCACCACCTGTGCATTCCTGATTGTCAGTTAGGCTTTAGAGGCCTGAATTACACAGCCTCACCTTCTTGCCAAACTGCTGCCTGCAAACTGAGCCCTGGGAAAGTCACGAGCCTCTGGCTCTCATCAGGCCATAATCCCTGCTGCTCTGGGATTGCCCATTGGACCCTTGGGCAGCCCACTGCAGGGGCCTTGCCATAGTAACTGGGGGCACCAACTAGGACAAAGTGGGATGCCCTGCCGGCTCCTAGACAGCTAGCCGCTTTCATTGCTTGTATCACAAAATCTGCATCAGTGACACCAGAGGTGAAGGATAGGAGTCACTTAACACACACATACATAAACCTTTATTGGCATAACACAGCAACAATAAAGAAGGCACTGGAACGGATAGATTAATGGAATGAATTAATAGATCATAACAGGTTGCACCAAGTTACACCAACAAGGGATCATTTTTAAACTTCTCAGAAATAGTGAACTCCGTTAAAAATATAACAATCCAAATGAGCACAAGGGAGATTAAGACTTGTACGTCCTTACCCTTAGCTTCCAAACATAGGCTAAGAATTCGGCAACAGACAGAGAACTTATCAGACAATAAAGTTTTAAGATCGTTGTCAGTCGAATTCCTTGTGGAAGGTAAGTGGGGACTGATCAGATAGCTGCGCATGGTAGAGTATTGGGGACAGCATAGAAGGATATCAACAACTGAATTGGGTTCACTATAGAGGCAATTGCAGGTTCTATCCCTATAGGGAATACCCCTATATCTGCCTGAAACAACAGCCGAAGGAAAGAGATTAAATCTCGCTAGCATAAAAACCCGCTGATAAAGTGGAATTGTTAGATTAGAGATGTACAGAGCCATAGAGGCTTGGGGGGGGTGGAGAGGTCAAGGAAGCATGGAGAACAAACTCCAGAGCTGCCAGCATTAATTATTTGGGCTTCCATATCCCAGATCCTCCTCCGCACCACCTGCAAAATAGCTGTTTCACCGCATATTGTACAGGGAATCCAAATCAATTCCCGTAGTTTTGAGAGTCACTTAAGAAAAGATCAAGGTCTTCCCTGATGGAAGAGTCACCATTCAATGTAAGCACAACTGCCATCCAGTTCAGAACCTTACTTCCCTCCCAGTTGTAATAAACTTTCTCTTTTTAATCTAAAATTAATGTACACTCGATAAGATGAATAGCTGTCTTTAATTTTTTAAGATTGTAAATCTCAGTTGTATACTGTCTTACAGTCGTACCATTCAAGCAACAGATTTTAATTACTTGATGTCTTGTTGAATACAAAACCTCCCATCAGCCGTTTAAGTAGGATACACAGGAGCATAGTAACTCACATGGCAAAATGTGAAACTATAGCATATAAATTAGTTTTGGAAGGCTGCTCATGTAGCCAGCTTGGTGTAGTGGTTAAGAGCAGCATACTCTAATCTGGAGAACTGGGTTTGATTCCCCATTCCTCCAAATGCAGCCCGCTGGGTGACCTTGGGCCAGTCGCAGTTCTCTTAGAGCTCTCCCAGCTCCATCTACTTCAGTACGTATTTGTTGTGGGGAGAGGAAGGGAAGGAGATTGTAAACTGCTCTGAGACTCTGAGTGAAGGGGGGGTATAAATCAATTCTCCTCCTCCTCTAAAAGTTTTATTCTACTGGGGGGGCCCTATGTCTGCTGCTCATTTTGATAGCTCAGCTCTGGATCAGAGCAATTTCTTTCCAAGTAGACTTTTCACATGTTTAAGTTTTCTTGTCTTGTTTTGGTTTTCCATAGTTAATGAAGCACATGTAAAGGCTAAGAATAACTACCAGTGGGAATAACGGATGGGCAAAGATCCTGCCCCTTGCTGTCAGTCTCCTGTCTCCTTTTTCCATGTTTGGCATGTGTGCAGAGCAGCTAACAGCCAGTCAGAACCCATAGAATGCTGGATGAGCTAGATGGATGTGGGAAGGGGTGGGAAGAAAAGTGATAAAGCCCTCAGTTTGAGTCAGATCGGGCATTCAGGTTCCGGAGAGTATGACTGGAAGATTCTTCTCTGCAGAGATTTTGTTGTTCTTAGATATACTGAATGTTTTAGGAGATAGAGTTAGCGCCTCAAGAGAGCGATACTGGAGGGATCCTGTCTCAGGAGAGTGTATAAGTTTCACAGCCCAGCTTCTGCAAAAAACTGGCTAAATAATTTGGGTTTTAGGAGGAACTCTTACTTACCCTGTGAAATTCCTAAGATTGTGGGGAGGCCAAATACCTCAACAGTTTAAAAGACTAATTGTTCTGTGCACCCAATAATTGACAACTGTAATGTTATAAATGGATGACTCCAGCAAATGCTGTGTGTTTCACCTACCAGTTAGCTTCACACCTATTTGCTTAATGTCCTTATTCCCCTACCCAAGGGAGTAAATAAAAGTTACTGGGTTTTTTTCTAAAATATAACCCAGGAGGGAAGTAGAAGTAGTCAAATGCTATTATTATTATGGCAGGCAGCAGCACTAATTAGACAATGGTAAATTCCCTCATTTGACTTAACTGCCTTTTGAAGTCACTTGAGATCAGTCTGTTGGGTGGACGTTGGGGTAGTAATCACAATGGTCAAACTTCACTTCATTCTACCTCTGTTATTTTTCAATATCATTTATTAAACTCCAACCCCAGAGAAGCTGTCTCCCAATCGCCGTCATTGCCATACCTTCTCTTCCAGGTGGTGAGAAGGAAGGAACAAAAAAATGAGAAAGCATCTACAGTGCATTCCCCTCCTCTGCCTTCTCCCTATCTGGTACAGGCAGCAGCTAGGGAAGCAAGGTGAAACCAGCACTGCTGTCTCTTCCTGGCAGCCTCTGCTGTTTTGTTGCTTGCCCACCGGACTTCTTCCCTTCACTTTCTCATCCAGCTTCTCCCATCCTTGCCATTAGTGCTTCCCTGCCTTCTGTTACTTCCCTGCCTGCTATTGGCTTCTTATGGTGCTCCCTGGCTGTTCTGCCGCACTGCCAGTGGTAGCTACCTTCCTGTTTGCTTGATCTAGCAGTGTTTATTAGGGTTGCTATGTCCCCTCAGGTATGGAGACTGAGGTCTCATGATGGTGTGTTAGGAGACCTTCCTTTTAGTAAGGTTTTCTGCTTTCACACTCCTTCATTTACAAAGGGAGATTTAACCTTTGCACACAGTAGTTGAAGTAGAGAACAGCAAAGGATGCTGTGATATTTTTATTTGATTGGATCAGGAAGGGATAAAGGTGTCCCAGTTTACTTCTGTAATGCTGCCGCTCTTTTGCATTTCTTCTGTTAATCAGGTGGAATGAAAGCCTACCCTGAAGTACTTGATTTAGTTAAATCACAGTGAGACAAGGTGTTTTTTACACTGCCACAGAGAAGAGAAGCCTGCCAATGAAGGCTTTCTGGGAAGGGCTTGATGATGTGTTCAGTCTGTGAGGACACAGAGCACTCTACTTTCAGCCAGCCGATTTTCTGAGGCAGTAGAGAAGAGCAGCACTGTTAGTATATGAGGAGAATGCGTTGTTTCTATTTCTCCCAGAAAAATCTAGAAATGTGTTCTCCTAGCATAATTGTACTTCCCAGTGCAAATGCTGTAATTCTTATTATTGCATCCTGATTGAAGCAGACATGAACTATTACTTATGCTGCATTTTTTTTCTGGGGGTCAGCTGAATGGCTGTCTCTATTAATTGATATCTACCTTCATTGTTTTGCCTTAAAGCAAATTCTCATATTAACATATATTGCCTGGTTTGGGGCTTTAAAACATGGGGACAGAACAGTGCATGCAAAGAATGATAGTAAAATGTAATTCTAATCTAAGTTTTATTCACAGTCATTGACCAACACATAAATCGATGGCATTTTGGAACATGGATGGTAGATATCACATTAAAATAGAAGCAGAATTTTAAGACTAGTTATAAAAACACCATAAAAACCATAATGATTAAAATTAATAAAACTAAATCTTAATTCTCCTCTTTTCGAGCTACTATAGATTTTCTAATTCTTAGGACAAGCCATCCAAACCTAGCCACTTGATGAGTAACTGCTGCCCACCTATCCAATAGCAAATTTCTTAAAAGGCAAATTCTTTGCCTATGAGAGAGAGGATGTCTTAGAGAAAGGAAGAGATTCGCAGATGTTATTATACACTTTGCAATCAAAACTTACATGTTCTATAGACGCAATACCATCCGCACAACAGAGGCATATCCTTTCTTCATAAGGAGTCTTGTTAAATTTTCCTTCCAGGATTGCAGATGGGTGTACATCCCGACGCATTAGTGTAAACATTCTTCTGTAGTCCTGATTTAGTAAACAGGAGAGGTGGGGCATAAGGATTACTCTGTTATCTGGAGCCAGGAGATCTCGTCATTTTGCTATCATATTTAAATTGTGTTGTCTTGAGATATCCAGTATTCTCTGTTTCGCTATAGACTTGACCTTTTCATAACACATAGAACACAAATATTGTTTAGGCAAACTGTAAGAGGCTAATTTATTATCTAGCACCTTAAACCAAGGGAGTTCAAAGTGGTCTAACATCATTGTCAATCCCTTGGGTAGAAAAGCTAGCTTTAACCAAAACATTGTCACTGCAATCCATAGCTTTGCCTCAACCGTGATCATACCTGTTTCTATACGAATAAGGGCATTTGGAACCCTTTTGGGGGCTCCCATTTCTAGATATCATGGTCATCTGCAAAGCAAACCTTCAATTAGGTCACAAGGTCTACAGAAAACCAACTCACACGGACTGTTATTTACACAAAAACTCCAGTCACCACCCTCAGCAAAAAAGAGGCATAATCAAAACATTAGTAGACCGTGCAAGACTGATATGCAAACCACACTTTCTCAATGACGAACTAAGTCATCTTAACCATGCACTTCAAGCAAATGGCTACTCTAAGAATGAAATCAGAAGAGCAATTAAACCAAAGGTAACACAAACAACTGAGGAAAAACAGTCTCCCACAGGAAAAGTGTTTTTGCCATATATCAAAGGAATCATGGATCTGATGGGAAAACTTATGAAAAAACACAACCTACAAACAGTATTCAGACCCACCAGAAAAATACAACAGATGCTACGATTGGCAAAAGACAGAAGAGACCCCCTCACTTCTGCAGGGGTATACCGCATACCATGCAGCTGTGGACAAGTTTACACCGGGACCACACAGCGTAGCATTCAGACAAGAATAAAAAAACATTAAAGACACTGCAGACTTGGCCAACCTGAAAAATCAGCAGTGGCTGAACATAGTCTAACCCAAACAGGACACAACATTTTGTTCCAAGACACTGAAAGACTGGACAACACTTCCAATTACCAATTCAGATTACACAGGGAAGCCATTGAAATTCATAAAGATAAACACAATTTCAACGGGAAAGAAGAGAGTTTAAAATTAAATAGGGCATGGTTTCCTGTCCTGAAAAACACAAAATGCTTGACAGCTGGCAATAGCACTACAGATAAGATTAGAGTTTCAATAGCCATTCCACACACAAAAGAACCTCCTCAAACCTCCTCAGGAAACAATCCATAGACAAAAGAACCTCCTCAGGAAAGCTCCTCTATTAGCATGTTTATAGCCTGGAGAACTACACTAGATAATTGACTCAGACCTACCCCACCTTCCAGGGTAGAAATAAATTACTTGCCTATCAGTTTTTTGCTCACCTTGACACAGAGAGTACTCCGTCTTTCTGTGTTACACCTCTGAGGATGCCAGTCACATCTACTGGCGAAACGTCAGGTCCTACAATGCCAAGACCATGGCCACACAACCTGGAAAATCTACATGCAAACTAATAAGCTTGTAGAATTGCTTTCAAAAATTTTGACTGAATTGTATCTGCATTCTTAAGGTTTGTTGTAATGTTAATTGGCGCTCTGTATGTGAGCTGAGACAAAGATTTAGCCTTAAATAATCTAAGGGCAGCAACAGGACATTTACCCCCTTTATTCCAGTAAAATTTTTGAATTGCCCCAGAGCTCCTTTTGGCCTTTGAAACAACAGTATTTATATTCACTGATCTTGAACCATTTGTCTGGAAGAAGATTCCCAGGTACTTAAAATATGAAACTTGTTCGATTGGAATTGTGTTTAGAAACCAGCAATAAATTTTTGGTGATTTTGTTTTTTGCAAAGGCCATTACTTTCATTTTAGAGTAATTGACCTCTAGTTTATTTTCACAGCAGTATTGGGTGAAAGTGTTCATAGCTTTTACTCAGGCCTACCAGGGTCCTTGAAAGTAGAAAAGTGTCATCTGCATATAAGAGGACCCCAATACATTTATTACTTAACTTAGGGGATGGAACTCAGATCTATTTAGATATGTTACGTAAAATGTAGTAATGTGCTGAATCTTTGTGATAATCAGTTTCTGGAGTGAAAGGTAATCATGTCCCAGACCACCGACCTTCCTGCAAAAAAATGGATTTTCTTTTGAGCAAAAGTAGCTCATAGAATAATTCTTTCCTTCTATCTACCTACGTGCCTAAAAGGCTGATAGAACTCCTGGTTTTCTGTTCACACCTCATGATAGTGCAATATCATCCAGTGAAAGGAGTGTACAGAGTATACAATAAAGAGTATTGCTTTTGGAGTCCATTTCAGTGTGTGCTGACATGTGCAAGATTCAGTTTTCATGAAGACTAACTGAACTTGAACCCAAGTATTCTCCTGTCTTCTTGGTGTTAAACATTGACTTAGTTCAGGGGATCCATTGCAGGTGTATTGTGGTATTTAATTTTACTTTTCTAACTCTTTTGCAACTCCTTCCCATCATTTACTAGCCTTATTGATCCCATGCAATTTTGTTGTTGTTGTTAGTTTTCTTTGGTGGAGGGGAACTGGGAGAGTTTTTGCTTAGTCTTGTCCCTTTTTTAACCATTTGCTCTTATTTCATGTTTCCAGGTAGGCGTTTGGGCCTCCTCCCCCCCCTTTTGTACATGGAACATGGAAAGAATACTTGCAGTTTCTCCTTTTAGCACCTCTTTTCTGTCATTTAGTTGAGTTTGATTGCTGACATTTGTTTTCATGTCTAATTCTTGCTTTCTTTTCTGCCCTTCACTGTCTGCTTATGTCATTGCTGCTTTAGGAAGGGTTATCACACTCAGGTACTAAATGAAGGATTTCTCAACCCAATATCTGAGGAGTTAGCCAAGCAATATGATGATTTCAGTTCTCAGTGCATGTCTGAGGTGCACTCCAGCAAAATCAGAGTATCAAGTCCAGCATGTATAAACATTCATTCAGGCTGCAGGTATACATTGGAAAAAAGATGTTTTTGTTGTACAAGATTCCCCCTGCACCACAGCCACCACCTTTACCACTGTTCCCTCCAGCTGTTGCAGAATATCCATGAGACCACATACAGACTTCAAGGAAGTTTCTTCTTCCAGACTGAGTACTCCTACTACCAACATGAAATCACAGGGAATAGGGCAATTCCTTGTGACTTCAGGAAGAAAGCTTGAACTAATTCCAAGGGTGATGTAGTCCATTCAGCTAAAGCATCAATAATTCCTTCTGACTTTAAATAATCAAAATGGCAAAAATTAAACCACAACTGTTTCAAGTGCGAGGGGCAACTTTTCAGGAAACCCAAGGACACGTTTGTTGCCTCAAGCAGTATTTGTTGAGTTAGTTCTGGTGGAAAAGCCCAGCAGTTGGCAAGTCAGGACAATCACTATATAGTCACACAACCTCTTCCTGGTTGCAAAGAATGGGATCTGTTGAGTGTCAGAACAGTGATACTATCTACTGTCCACAGCAACCTGCAGCCTGCCCATTTCATTCCTCACTGATAACTAAGCCACTCAGGAAAGGTGTAATTGTCTACTCTGTGTTCCTTTCCAGAAACTCATCAAGAGTACATTATCAGTGAATCGCATGGGATTTATGGACAAAGTATTTGCACATCTTGGGGGAGAGGGGGGGAGATGTAGCAGCAGACCATAGTATCAGTGTCCTGAAAACTGGAAGAAGTTTAGGGGATGAGCATATGTTATGTAGGAAACACTGTATTAATTTCATATTCAAGGGAGTGGAGCATGAATGTCCACAGTCTTTTAAAATTGTAAAGAAAATGTGGACATCTCAGCCACCCACCTGGAGCACTGTAAAAGAACATATAATTGCCAGCTGGTATAATGTTTATTTTGAAAGCCTTGCAGACCTTGAGGTTGTACTTTAAAACCAGCAGTTCACAAAGGCTCTGGTCGACTTGCCTCTTCCTGTCAAGAAAATTAGATTAGGCTGGGGTCCCACTCTTGGCCAGATGTTATTCACACTGGCTGGAGGACAGTCATGCTGGGGCCTTGCAAAACTGATGATGATTGTCCTGAGGGCCAATCTCCCATAGAGAAAAAGACAGGTAACCATATTATTTCTGTCATCTTCCCTACTGGGGCTTTAAACAGCTTGGGAGGAGCCATTTCAGATCAGGAAAGTAAGGGTGGAATGCAAATCCTCCCCATACCCAGCACCATGGCCTTTATTTGTTCAGGCAGTCAAAAATACCATTATAAAAATTCTGCCTTCATGAAAGTTCTTCTATTTCAGAGGAATAATTTTGTTACCTATAGGCATATATAATATGAAGATTTTTGCTTGATCAGATCAAAGGTCTGATGATTTAGTAGTTGTAGTGACATTTGTTTGCTTTTAGTGGTTTGTTTTACTGTCTTATTTGTATTTTTTGTCCTATTGTCTTATTTGTAAGCCGCCCTGAGCAGGTTGCTAGAAAGACAGCATAAGAAATTTTGAAATAAGTAGATTTGTTTAAAGACATTGTGATACTGTGATATTGTGATATTTTGGTTTCTTTCTCCTTCCTAATAACTCATAGCTCAGTTTGCCTCATTCACTGCTGCTGCACAGCTGACAATAAAGCTGTCAACCACATCCCAAGATCTCTTTCTTTGTTACTAATCAATTCAAATCCTGCTGGTATGTATCTGTGCTGTGACTTGGCTAGCCCAAGCTCACCCAGTCTCATCATATCTTGGAAGCTAAACAGTGTTGGCCCTGGTTACTATTTGCACGAGAGACCACCAGAAAATTCTTGGGCTGCTATGCAAAGGCAAGCAATGATAGACTACCTCTGAACATCTGTTGCCTTGAAAACCCTATGGGGTCACCATAAGTTGGCTGTGACGATAGATAGATAGATAGATAGATAGATAGATAGATAGATAGATAGATAGATAGATAGATAGATAGATAGATAGATAGATAGATAGACAGACAGACAGACAGACAGACAGACAGACAGACAGACAGACAGACACATTCAACCCAGTATGTGTTATTTTACATTGAATCTTATTTACCATTTTATTGTCTGTTCACCAATTTTGGAGAGATCCTTTTGGAGCACTGTGTAATCTATTTGGTTCTGATCCTCAAAATTGGCTGTCTTACTGCACAGCCCATATTCCATTTATCCTTTTATATAACTAGTCCTTCTTTGAATGTGTTAGAAATGTGAAGGACCATCTGCTGTCTCCTGCCCCAGATTTCAGGAGGTCACAGTAGATTTTGTCAGATGGACAGGTCAAGACACACAGAGCAACCTTTCCTTCCTGTTATCTGATCCTATCCCCTTTGAAGTAGAATGCTATTCTTAGGGATGAGTTTCCTTCCTTCCAGTTTGATGCCTCTCTCTCACACACATACAAAGAAGGAACATGCTGTCTCCATCTTTGGAACAATGGATGCAGGGCATGTTTCTCCTGCATCCACACTTATCCTAGTTAGATGGGTTAGATTAGCTCTCTCTCATCTATACTAAGAGTTCCATATAATAAAGAACTCTTATTAGTTTTGAATATGACTACTGGCTCTGTGTAATTTTGTAATTCTGCTAGCACACATAGTACCAAGGCTTTGCTACATGGAAATGCCTTATGCACTCCACTACTTTGATAGTGATTCCTGGCTCTACTAAAACCAGAGAATCCAACAGAATGCCAGTCAATGGCACACCATTCTGTTGTTTTGGGAGCATGTTTTTTTTTTACTTTGCTGGACAAAAAGTTTAGTCACTGGGTTGCCCTTGAGCATTTGTTGGTCTCTCCAGATAGTTTATGAATAAATTAAATAGCACTAGTCTGAACTAGAGGTAAACAAGCTTCATAGATGCGGCTGCTCAGCTTCTAGTGGTAACACATAATATTGTACCACATGATGTCATTGGGGTGGGTGGAGCCCCAATACAAACATTTCAATCATTTGCTTGCAAACATTTCGGTTACTTTCAAGGACCCCCCCCCTCTATAATGGGGAGGTGCTTTTAACAGAAGATGAAAATGTTCACAAAAATGAGTCCCCTCCATTTTGGTCAAACCCTAGTGAAATTATTGATTTGATTTGATTTGATTTATTAAATTTCTACCCCGTCCTTCCAGCCAAGGCTGGCTGATTATGCCTTGATTGAGAGGATTTAAGTATTTAAATTTTAAAAAACTGATTTTTTTCAGAATTTTGGTTGTACTTCATGTTTTTGTATTTTGCATTGTTGCTTTCTCTTGGTATATGTTTAGCAGTCAAGCACTTTGCATCATGAACTAAGTCATGCCCAGTGAAAAGTTGCTCTAAGAATGTATTTATGGTAGAAAAACCAGGAAAGATCTGTACATGATATGTTAAACTGTGGTATGAATGAAACTAGACAAGCATAGGAATTTTTCTGATGAAGAGGTTCTGGAGGCTTTTGTCTTCACTCTTATTCTGATAGAAGTTCACCTTCACCTGAAAGAAAACCTACAATTTCTTGTGCATTAGTATCTGCTTTAATATTGATGTATGTTATAATACACCTTGATATGCTCAAGCGCTTTGTATAGATTATCTCAGGACTGTGTTCCCCATCGCATATGCATATGGTGATTGTATGCAACCTTTACAAATCCTATAACATTCTTTTAGTATATTAAGAATCATTACATGGACAGCACATGTTATACAGTGCTCACAGAATGGTACCACCACCTTTCAAGTACTGCCTTTAATACTTTGGGTTACAGCTAAATCACCAACTAGGAGAATTGATGTTATGATACAGAAGTTCTCATAATCAAATTCTAAAATGCTCAAAAAGCTGTAGAATTCTGGCTTTAAAAAACAAGTAAGCATTATTTAATTCTTTTTAATTTTTTTAAAGAAATACAAGCCTGGACGATGTGATGACATTTTGAAATGGAAGCCACCCAGTCTGAATTCAGTGGATTTTCGGCTAAAAATAACAAGAGTTGGTGGAGAAGGGTATGTAACCTCTTCCCATTCATCTTATATAAACTTAGGCTAAAATGTGCTAGCACCTGCAGCCTGGAGAGAAAACATCCAGAGGGCTTTGGGGGCAGGAGGGGGTTGTGTTGAAAGAGTTGACTGTAAGTTGGGAGCTAGGAAGCTCAGCAGAAAGAAGGCCCATTGGAGGGGATAACTGAAAGGAGGGCTGAGAAGGCCAGATCTGAGAGGGGAAGAAATAAAAGCAGAAGGTTTGAGAAAAGAGGAAAGGAGGTCTCTGACTGGAAAATGTAAGGCTGGACGGGGGGCGGGGTCTGATACAGGTGCTCACTAAATACTAGTGAGGCTGTTCCTGTTTCATCCCATAAATTGCCCAACAATTTGCTGTTGCCTGGTAGGAATAAATTGGATTGTTGAAGGACCTAGAGGCATATATGAACAGTGAACTAAGGAGGTATAAGACATGTGCTTGAGTGTCAAAGATTGATTTGAAATAAGCAGTCCAGTCTTCTGCTGATGGTCTTCAGTTATAATAAAACATCTATTTTAAAAATCCTTTAATAGATACAATTTCGCTAATACAATTTCTCTAATACAATTTTTCTACGATTTTTACCTTTGGTAGTATTTATCCATTAGAACATATATATAGCTTGACCTGATGACT
The DNA here is from genome assembly GCA_029375565.1 of Gekko gecko. Lineage (NCBI taxonomy): Eukaryota > Metazoa > Chordata > Lepidosauria > Squamata > Gekkonidae > Gekko > Gekko gecko. Next base: position 220,180,166 of record JAPDNY010000001.1, read on the forward strand.
CTATTGTAGCAGAGATTTCTCAAAGTACACTTGCGGTACATATATTTCTGTTTGGTTGTATTTTTCAAATTTATTACTGCAAAATAAATTGTTAGGTTCAATAATAACTGGCATGTACTTGGGGGTTATTCTGTAAGTTTCATGATGGTTCAGCTGAAAATACATGTCATCATATTCCCAGTTAGCAGCTCTTACAATAACTCAGGTCTCTTAGAAAATCAGTGCTGTGGCTGAACATGAATTCATGAACTGTCTGTCTACAGTCACCCTGATACCAACATCTGCAGCCACCTTGTTCCAGTAAGTCTGGTATTGAAACCTTATCAGGAACAGGTATTTTTGGGGGGAAATACATATTTTAGTTAAAAGCATACAAGAAACATCAAGGAGTGAAACATGAGTTAAAGATTAAAATGTGCAAACTTTTGAATAAATATTGAAAAACTTGCAAATGTAGTGACCTGTATAAATGAATATACCATTGCCAAAGAGGTGAACTAACATGTGTTCTGTATTGTATATCTGCTCCCAAAAGTAAAGTCTTCAGAAGATATGGCATGTTCTTCATGGTATGCCACCTTAAACCTCACTTGAAACCATATGTGCTTTTGTTGAACAGTCAATAATCAAGACTGAAGAAGTACATCTGATTAAGGGCATGCACAAGCAAATTATGGCTCTGTTATCTGAGATGGAGGGCTATTGCAACATTTTTCAATAAATGGAAGGAGGATGCTGGTAACTAAAGCAAAGAAAATATTTTAATGGAATCGGAAGCAGCAGTAAAGGAAGCATTCAGTGAAACAAAGAGTATGGATAAAAAAATCTCAATAAGTTTTTTATGCAGCAATCTTTATAATCAGATCTATCAGCAGATGTTCAAAACAGAGAACGTGAGTTCTTTATGCACTTAAGTTGTGGCTCGTATTGAAGATTTTAAAAAATGCTCTGAAGGGTTTCAGCTTTTTTCAAAGCTGTTGATCATGTGAAGCCATCCATATATATCTCAGTATTTTAATGAAAATTACTACTGGCAGAAGAAATATGCTGTAATTTTTTAAAATTTACTTACTGTTATTTACAACTGTGTTGAGAAAAAGGATGTAGAATGAACATTTGCATTACTGGATGAGCAGCAGGCCACCAAAAAGGAATGATGTTATCACTAGTATTATGCTAGGGAGTTGCCTGGGACAGTGTTGCATACATTGATGGCAAATAGACCTTCATGACATTGTTGGTAAGTAAAATATAGAGCAGGAGAAATGGCCATACTGGTTTGTCCTTGTCAGAGTCATGCTTCCGTTTCACAGGTTTGCCAACAATAAAAGCTCTGGCAACTGCAGTGTATGATCAGGTGTTATTTGCCTTCAGTCATCTAAAGAACATAGCTTGATAGCTTCTCTGACTGTAAAACAAATGTAGTGAAGATGGAGGAGACTCACCCTGGCATTGAAAATGACTTCAGACAAGGAAAAACAGGTTGCTTACCTGTAACTGATGATCTTCGAGTGGTCATCTGTGCAGTACCACACATGGGTTGGGTGCCTGCACACGACCTCAATCAGAGAATCTTCTAGAGCTTTACCTCAGAAGAGCTTTTGGCGGGCTCTCCTCCCACCCTGGGGGAGGAGACATGCACTGCGCATGCCCAGAGCGGGGGAGAGAGCAGCCTCCCACTCAGTTCCTTCGACCGCCACTGTCAAGGCCAAACAATCCAAAGAAGGAAATCTGGAGATTCCAGCAGCGGGGAAGGCTGGGTGGGATTGTGGTACTGCACAGATGACCACTCGAAGATCATCAGTTACAGGTAAGCAACCTGTTTATCTTCATCGTGGTCTCTGTGCAGTCCCACACATGGGTGATTACAAGAGCTGAACCAGTTGGAGGAGGGAGCTGGCAGCTGCAAAGGACACAAAAATACTGGTTAAGACACAGCATCACCATCAAAACAAATCACCCACGGGTCCTACCTGAGGGTGGAGCAGGATCAAGCGAAGAGAGATTGCAGCACCGTCTGACCAAAGGCAGCATCCCGTCAAGCTCGGATGTCGAGTGCGTAGTGGGTCACGAAGGTCGATGCCGAGGACCACGTAGCAGCCGCACAGACATCTTCGAACAGGACACTGGCCAGGAAAGCGGTGGACGTTGATACCGCCCGTATAGAATGGGCAGTGACACAGGTAGGAACGGGTTGACGTGCCAGCTCATAGCAAAGGGCTATGGTGGAAGTCACCCACTTAGAGAGACGTTGAGAAGAAATGGGTTCCCCCGCATGAGGGGGGCCATAAGCTAGGAACAGCTGAGGAGATTTATGTATGGGCTGTGTCCTGTGCAGATAGAAAGAGAGCGCTCTGCGCACATCTAGACAGTGCAGGGCTCTCTGAGAGGCATCAGTCAGGTTCGGAAAGAAAGTAGGCAGAACAGACGACTGAGAGAGGTGAAAGGCAGAGATGACTTTAGGGAGGAAGGAAGGATCTGTTCTAAGGACCACCTTCTCTCTATGAAAAACAGTATAGGGGGGATCGGCCCGGAAGGCAGCTAGCTCCCCTACTCTGCGTGCAGTGGTAATGGCTACGAGAAAAGCCGTCTTCCAGGAAACTAACCTGAGGTCGGCAGTAGCCATAGGCTCAAACGGTTTAGCCATGAGTTGAGAAAGGACTAGAGACAAGCTCCAAGAAGGCACCAACAGTTTCTAGGCGGGCACATCCGAAGAAGACCCTTGAGGAACGTCTTCGTGAGACGGTGGGAGAACACTGACGAGCCTTGTATGAGGGGGTGGTTGGCAGCAATTGCTACCAGATGAACCCGCAAGGACGAATATGCCAAGCCAGTATCCTTCAAGTGCATGATGTAGGCGAAGATCTCACGGAGAGATGACCGAGCAGCATAGGATTGGAACCTGTTCCACTTGAACTGATAGGAACGTCGAGTAGAAGGCTTCCTAGCATTCAGGAGGATTTCAGAGACCTGAGGCAGGAAGCCTAGGGCTGGATCTTCCAGGCCGTCAATTTGAAAAATCCTGGATTGGGATGGAGGATTCTCTCTCGGGCCCGAGAGAGGAGATCTGGGATGACAGGGAGGGGATGGAAGGAACGACAGGAGAGTTGAAGCAGGTGCGGGAACCAGACCTGGTGTGGCCACCACGGAGTGAGCAGAATGCAGGAGGTGCGGTCTGCACGAATCTTCTGCACGACCCGAGAGATGAGAGGGAACGGAGGAAATAGGTAAAACAGGGTTCTGTTCCACTTGTGGAGAAAGGCATCCCCGAGTGACCGAGCAGACGGGGGACTCCTGCTGAAAAACAGGCGACATCGAGCATTGTCGACGGACGCGAAGCCGTCGACAGATAGGTGACCGAACTCTCGAAACAGAGGTCGAAGATACCGGAGGGGAATGGACCATTCATTGTCCGATGAGGCAGAATGACTCAACCGATCTGCATCGACATTCTGATCCCCGGGAATATGGATCGCCGAGAGCGTGATGGAGTGATCGAGGCACCAGGACCAGAGGTCTATCGCTAAGTTGCAGAGACGAACAGAGGCAGTGCCGCCCTGTTTGTTGACATAATGGACGGCCGTGGTGCTGTTGGAAGCCACTTGGACAACACGGTCTCAAAGGGTCGGAAGAAAGGACCAAAGGGCCAGATAAACTGCTTGCAACTCCAGGTAATTTATGTGGCAAGTTGCATCTCGAGCAGACCAAGCCCCTTGAACAGTAAGCATTCCGCACTGGGCTCCCCAACCCCAGAGGGAAGCGTCTGTGGTCAACAGCAACTCGGGAGGAGGAGGTCGAAAAGGCATCCCGGAAAGGAGGTGGACGGGTTGAGCCCACCACTCGAGAGAGTCGAGGACGGTTTGTGGGATCGACAGAATCGTGTGCCAAGGCCTCCGGAGAGGATCGAAGGCGTGGAGGAGCCAGAGCTGAAGCGGGCGCATTCTCAGCTGGGCGTTGCGGACAACGAACACCATGGAGGCAAAGTGACCGAGGAGCCTCATGACAGAATGGGCAGATTGTTGGGGACACGTCTGAAAGGAGGACACCAACGCCCGAATGTCGGAAGCCCTCGATTCCGGGAAGAAAGCCGCTTCGAGGTTGGTGTTGAGTCGAGCCCTGAGGAATCGAAGAGTTTGAAGGGGCTGGAGGGAGGACTTGGCATCGTTGACGCAGAGTCCGAGAGCACGGAGGAGGGAGAGAGTCTCCCGAGTGTCGTGGAGCAACTGACTTGGCGTTGGAGCTACGAGAAGCCAGTCGTCGATGTAAGGATAAAGAGTGACTCCCCGTCAGTGGAGCTCGGCCACCACTACAGCCATCAGCTTGGTGAACACCCATGGAACTGTAGAAAGGCTGAAGGGAAGCACCCTGTACTGGTAGTGGGCATCTCCAACAGCGAACCGGAGAAACCGCCGGTGTTGGGGACAGATCATGAATGGAAGTATGCGTCTTGGAGGTCGACTGACGCGAGCCACACTGCCCGTGGAATGAGAGGAAGGATCAACTGCAGAGTGACCATTCTGAATTTCTGATACCGAATGTAACGGTTAAGATCCCGAAGGTCCATAATTGGTCTGAAGCTGCCGTCCCTCTTGGGGACCAGGAAATACTTCGAGTAGAAGCCAAGAGTTCGTTGCGCCACCGGGACGACCTCGATGGCCCCCTTGGCAAGGAGAGTGGAAACCTCGAGATCGAGGAGAGGGTCTGGAGGCGTGACGACAAAGTGTGGGAGGATCGGAGGCGAAATGAACTCTATGGCGTACCCAACCCGTAAAATGGTGAGGACCCAGGAGTTGGTTGAAATTTCTTCCCAGGCTGGTAGAAAGGGGAAGAGATGGGTTCGGACGGAAGGAGTATATGACATTGGGGGAGGGAGACAGTGGGGACAGTCAAACAGACTGCTTAGGCTGTGGTGGCTTTTTGGTTGGTTGGGAACGGTGTTTGGAAGGAGGTCGGGAATCGTATGGTTTTCTCCTCCATTGGGAGTGAGGTGCCGGAGACAGGTATCGCCTGGAGCCAGAAGGCTTCCAGGAACGGTTTCTGGGACGGTAAGGTGCAGCCGAGACTCCAAGGTTTCGGGCTTGCTTACGACTATCATCGACAGCCTTCAACACTTCGTCGGTGGTGGAGTGGAAGAGGCCGTTTCCGTCAAAGGGAAGGTCTTCAACACGGAACTTGACGTCCGGTTGTAGAGAGGTGCCCCGCAGCCAGGCATGATGCCGGAGCGCGACAGAAGACACCAGGAGTTTAGATGAACAATTAACGGCATGACGAACCGAATTGATTTGTTGCTTCGATATAGCACAAACCTCAGACAAGGGAGCCGAGAGAGTGGGATGGTGCTCCTCTGAAACGAATTCCAGGACAGAACGAATTGCATTGGCAACGTTGAAGGTGTACGCCGACAAGTAGGACAAATAAGTATCGACACGGAGATTCATGGAGGCCAGAGAGTACATCTTCTTGGCCAGAAGATCCAGTTTACGACCCTCACTGTCAGGAGGCGTGGACTGGCGAACAGGCTGCTTCGATCTCGAGGAAGAGTGAACAAACATCTAGTTCGGTGGTGGCTGACAAACGAGGAATTTGTCAGGAGCGTCCTGGATCCTATACAACCCATCATAGCGTCTCGAAACCGGGGTGATCGAAGCCGGGTACTCCCATGACTCCTTCAGGATAGAAAGATGGACAGGCAGCAAAGGCAAGACGGAAGACGGAGGAAGGTCAACCTGGACCAATCGGGGAACGACATCAGTCACAGCTGGGGACTCTGTAAAGCCCTGTACTTGAAGGGCAGTCGCCATCCTGGTAACGAGCTCTAAAAATGCTTTAGGGCCCTCAATAGGGGAAATTGACCCTGAGCGCTGATGCTCGTCCTTGATCCGAGAGACCTCGGGATCGAACTCCGCCAAATCCGACCTGTCCGAGATTGACATGGGAGAGGAGGATCGTGGTTGGACAAGGTCAATGACCGGATAGTCGATGGCAGGACGGTGTCGAGGTTCCATTGGGGAACTCTTCGGGCATCCCGATTTCTGGGAAGGTCAGAAGACTGTTCCCTAGGGGCGGAATGGGCCGAGGCAACAGACGCTAAGCGCCGAGGGCAGTCAGAGACATGGGTCTGATCCATGCGTTCCGAATGCCGGATTCGGTCATAATGGTGTCTCTCCGGTGTCGGAGACCTAGAATAACAATAGGCCGCATCCGGACGTTCCCGACGGTCGTCGCAAGACCAGCATTGGTGGTCAGAGGCGGAACCAGACGACGATGGAGATTGCCTACGGATCAGGCGTCGGCGATCGTACCGGGATCGGGACCGCGCATGGCGGTGCACAACAGGGCCCTCGTCCAAAGTGTGGACCAGGGTAGTGGAACGCCTCGCTGGAGACCGGGAACCTCTTCGTGGAGACAGCTGCGGAGGCGATCTGGTCAACTGGCCCAAAGAATTCAGCCCTGAAGGCGACGAGTGGGAGTGCTGCAGAGTCTGTTGTCGAGCCGCAGACTTGTGAGATGTCGAGGCCAGGGCCGGCATCGACGTCGACAACCCAGTCATGACGATGGGGTCCACCCTCGAAACCGAAGCAGACGGTGGGGCCTTTGACTTTGAAGGGGTCTTATCTTCAGCCCGCTTAGGTTTCTGTTTCGGTGCCTTCGAGGAGGTGTCCGATTTTTTGGCTACCGAGGCCTGGGAAGCCCCTGAAGACATTGTAGGGCGTAGGGCGGATTCCAAAAGGAGAGCCTGGAGTCTAGTCTCCCGATTACGGCGAGCCTGACGAGTGAAACTCGCGCAATGAGGACAAGTATCCACTCTACGGGCCTCACCTAAACAAATTAAGCAAAGGTCGTGCCCGTCATTGGATGGAATTTTGGCGGGGCAACGACGACAGACCTTAAAAAATTGAGTCTTTCCCATACAAAAATCCCCACCCACCCTCCAAAGAAGAGGGGGGGGAAGAGAGATAGACAAAGAATTTTTAAAAAAAATATTTTTAGGACAGAAAGTCAGAGAAAGAAAGAGATGGAAAAACAAAGGCGAAAGTGAAGAAAAGATATACTCAGCTGAGGTAAGTGGAGGAAAAACAGGAACGAGGTGTGAACGCGAAGGCGGTCGAAGAAGAACTGAGTGGGAGGCGGCTCTCTCCCCCGCTCTGGGCATGAGCAGTGCATGTCTCCTCCCCCAGGGCGGGAGGAGAGCCCACCAAAAGCTCTTCTGAGGTAAAGCTCTAGAAGATTCTCCCATTGAGGTTGTGCGCAGGCGCCCAACCCATGTGTGGGACTGCACAGAGACCACGACGAAGATCTTGGGTTTTATGTTGAGCAGAAAAGAAGTTCACAGAAGTAGTCATCAGCATGACATTGGAACAAAGAAAGCTGAAAGTCATCAATCCAGAAATCGTTATTTGATTGGATCATCAGGAAGCTTAAATCCAGAATATTTTGACTATGAATATTTTGAATTATCACTATGTTTGTAGATTCTCTTGAGAGAATCTGCATATTATTTCTTTATTTGTCTTCTATGGATGTACTGAATGACCGTCTTCCCTTGCTGAATTTGTTAGGGACTTCTACAACAAGAGATGATGGTTGTATTAGACACGAATTGTGTCCCTGGTTGTGTTTTCCCAACCCAATTTGAGAACCACATGAAACAGTCCTATAGAGAAGAAACACTAAAAAAAATATTAATTAATAAGGGAAGAGCACAGATAAACAAGGTTTTGGGACCCTCGAATACCCACCATCTCTTCCAAAGTTACAATGGGTGACATAGAATTTTATACTCAATATGACATAAACAAGCAAAGCATATCCATTGGTTCCATCAACTTTGTCAGAAATTTCTAATTGGGCTAAGACCTGTAGGTTGAGTCTTCCCAAGTAATTTTTTTTTCCTTTTAGCAAAACAATAGACACTTCTTCTTAGGCTATGAAGCTCTAAAAGTATCTATATAGCTGATTAGTTACAGGGTGTTACTGTTCTCCATTTAGCTAGGCTAACTGATATCAGAAACATGTGCAGCTGCAACTGGGCAGCCAAGGCCACAAGCCTCAGCAGAATAGCAGCATGTCATTCTCCCAGCATGCATTTAAGCATTAGCCGTAAATGAACCAAAGTTAATCTCTGAATATATGTTTATGGTTGACTTCTGTTTATGTGGTTAGAATCATATATGGCACTTATAATGGAAGTGTTAAGTGTACCTACTAAGTTAACCCATTAGTCAGTGGCAGAGTACAAAGTGTATAACAGTATTTCATAAATTGTGTGTGCAACAGTTTAAAATGTCTTGCATTTCTCTCATTACCTTGTTTTCGTAACACTGAATTAGTAATGTTCCCAGTATAATCCACTGAGTGCATTTACAATAACATTTGAATTTTTTTGTGTCCATGTTGCCCTCAGATTGTCAATACTGCACTTACACTATTCCTAACTATATTTAAGTTTGCTTTAGAAAAAAATCCAATAAATAGGAATATGAAAAATGGCTGTAGCTGGAATATAAATTACAGCTATGTTTTTCATATTTCTGTACCATGGCAATTTTTAGGATGCTCACTGTATTAGATGTTCTCATTAATATTACGTTCATGTAAAACAGTAAATTCAGATATTTTATAAAATGTGACGGTGACACCAGTTTGCACCAATGTCAGCTATGTACTTTATGTCATGATTACTGGACCCATTACATTTGTTTAGAAAAGTGTTAGACCCCAGAAGAGATTACAGGGGATGTTGTACCCAAAATACTTTTATTAGATGTTTTAGTATGCAAGAATTTTATACACAGTTATCTTGGCATTGGGTTGCCAGGTCCCCTTGCCATTACGGTGGGGGGATTTGGGGGATGTTCTGTGGGTGGGCGCATCTAACATGATGACATCACTTTTGAGTGAAGTCATCATGTTGGCAACATTGTGCACGATGCCCTGGTTTTGGGACAAAGCTCTAAGGTTTTTTGCCTTCAAACCATAGAGTCTGGCCCAAAACCAGAGTGTTGCCGTGCAGTGTCCCTGGCATGATGATGTCACCCAGAAGCAAAATCATCATGTCAGGAATGTGCCTACCCCCAGAACACTCCCCAAATCCCCCCTCCAGAATTGACATCATTGCATTGGTGATGTCACACAATGTTGTCCTTGTTGAAAAATGCTAGGAAAAAAATCACTATTTAAATCACTAAGTCAGTAAGACTAGATTTAAATCATGTTTTTCTACATAAAGATTCATTCGTGCTGATATAATCTTTATAACCAGATGAAGGTTTCATTGTAGAATAACAACTTTTCAGATTAGTTTTACAGTTATATCAAAAATTACTGATTCGGTTATACTATTAGAAACACATCATAGATAGATAATTATGAAATTATTGTGAGGTGAACTATCTCCAGTTTAGTAGGTTAATATTTGGACAACTTTTCTGCTGTACTTTATTGGAAAGAGAAAAATAATAATTACCTTAATAACAATTTAAATAGTTTTATTTAACTAAAACAATAACATTATAGCATTTGTATTTGCTTAAACATCCATGTTTGTTAACTGATGTAGTTAAACCCAATATCTTTTAAAAAACAAAAACAAAACATATCAGCCGAGTCCACATATGAAAAACTTAAAATACTGTCCTCTGTAGCTGACTCATCTTCATCTTCTTGTTTGTTCACAATCTGGAAAAGAAAAAAGCTTTCCTGCTTTTTTTTTTTAAAAAAAGAAAATTTATTTACCGGATATATAATAACATATTCCACATTTTGTTTACAATTCTTATCATATCCTTTTCAAATTCTTATCTCTCCCTCCCCTGGCTTCCCATGATGCTCTGCCCCCGTTAACATTTCCACCCAATATTCTCGTACATTCAGATCATTCTTAGTATTCAGATCTTAAATTTCAATATTTTGCTTTTTAACTTTAACTGTTAGGTAACTTTTCATATACAGTCTCTCTTGTTACAACACTTCTGTTATTAGTGACTATCAAAACAAAGTAATCTATTTTTCACATCCCAGTTAAGCTCTATATAGTCTTTAAAATCTTTCCAGTCTGTTAAAAATTCTTCATCTTCTACTCCATGAAGTTTTCTTGTTAGTTTGTCCATTTCAGCCATAAAAATCATTTTTTTAATCCATTCCCACTTATCAGGTACCTGCTCTTGTTTCCAGAACTGAGCGTAAGTCATTCTTGCAGTTGAAATTAGATACCATAACAAAGTTCTTTTTGTCATTTTAACTTCTTCTAACTTTAGTCCTAAAAGCAAAATTTCTGGTTCTTTTTTCAACGTACATTTCAAGATTTTCTGAATTTCACTATGAATCTCTATCCAAAAAGCATTTGCTTTTTCACAAGTCCACCACATATGTTAAAACGAGCCCTCTTTCTTTTTACATTTCCAACATTTGTTAGACATATTCTCATTCATATTAGCAAATTTTTTTTGGTGTCATATACCATCTATACATCATTTTGTAACAGTTTTCTTTAACATTAACACATGTTGATATTTTAATCGACTTTTTCCACAAACATTCCCAAGATGATATTTCTATATCTCTACATTTATAGCCCATTTCACCATTTGCTCTTTTACAATCTCATCCTCTGTATACCATTTTAACAAAATCTTATAAATTCTAGAAATCATTTTTTTTACCTTTTTCACTTCAAATCTTTTCAATTTCATTATTTTCTTTTCTAAAACCATATCTCATTTTGTCAGTCTTAAATAAATCATAAATCTGTCTATAATTTAACCAGTCATATTCAAAACCCAATTCTTCTCTAGATCTCATCGCGAAACTTTTCCCCTCAGTTTTCAGTGGTTTTATTACTTCCGCCGGAACAATCCACATTGGTCTTGCTTCAAAAAAGAATCTCTTATATCTCATCCATGTCATAAATAGTGATCTCCTTATGAAGTGGTGCTTGAAAAGGTTATCTACTTTGGATTTCTCGTACCATAAATAAGCATGCCAACCATATCTTCGATCATGCCCTTCTAATGCCAACAGTTGTCTATTCTCCAAGTTGATCCACTGCTCCAACCAAGCTAGGCACACCGCATCATGATATAGTCTAAAATTAGGAAGTTGGAAGCCTCCTCTTTCTTTCGCATCACAAAGAATTTTCATTTTAATTCTTGGCTTCCTTCCAGCCCACACGAATTTAGAAATCTCCTTTTGCCATAAATTCAACACTTTGCAGTCTTTCACAATTGAAATCGTTTGGAATAAAAATAGCAAGCGGGGTAAAATGTTCATTTTGACTACAGAAACTCTGCCCAATAAGGATAAATTCAAAGTAATCCATTTCTTAATATCTTGTTGAATTTTATTCCAGGCCTTTTCGTAATTGTTCTTAAACAAATCTGTATTCTTTGCTGTAACCTCAATTCCCAAATATTTAGCCTTTTTCACCACTTCACATTGGACTCTCTCTTGTAAATCCAATTGTTTTTCCTTTCTCACATTTTTACAGAGTATCTTTGTCTTGTTCTTGTTGACATAAAATCCCGCCAAATCACCAAATTCTTTAATCCTTTCCATCAATAACGGTACATTTCTTAGTGGGTCTTCGATTATAAACATTACGTCATCAGCAAAAGCCCTATATTTGTATTCAAAGTTTCCGATTGTGAGCCCTTTTATATCTTTATCCTCCTTTATTTTGCTCAGCATCACTTCCAAGATCCAAATAAATAACAAAGGAGATAACGGACATCCTTGTCTTGTACCTTTTGAACTCTAAAATAATCCGTCAACTCCTTATTCACGTTCAACGACGCTTTTTGTTCACAATATACAGCCCTAATCATATTTGAAAAGGGCTGTCCAATGTCCATTCTGTCAAGGAATTGAAACATAAATTCCCAATTTAAACTGTCGAAGGCTTTTTCGGCATCCAAAAATAGAAAGACAGCTTCCTTTTCAGGGTGTTTATCATAATACTCTATTGCATCAATCACAATCCTTAAATTGTCTCTAATTTGTCTATTTGGTAGAAAGCCGGCTTGTTCTTCTCTGATACACTTTTAATCTTTCTGAAATAACTTTGGCAAATAATTTATAGTCGTTATTGAGTAGCGAAATTGGTCTGTAATTTTTCACATCTGACAAATCTTGTCCTTCCTTAGGTATAAGAGATATGTTGGCTTCCTTCCAGGATTCTGGTATTAATTTAGTTCACTGAATTTCATTGATTAAAAGTTCCAAGATCAGGGTTAGCTCCTCCTTTAGTTTTTTATAAAATTTCACTGTGAATCCATCTGGTCTAGGAGCTTTCCCTAATTTGGCATCTTCTATTGCGTTATATATCTCTTCTTTCTGTATTGGACCATTCAGCATATCTTTGGTATCACTATCCATCTCCGGTAAAGTTACCTTGTCCAAATACTTTTTAATCTTCGTTGGATCAATCTTCTTTTTTTGAAATAGTTTTGCGTAATATTTGAAGAAAGCTCTCTTAATTCCATTTATGTCTACAATTTCCTTGCCTTCCTCAATTATCTTAGTTATTGTCCTTCTCCCTCCTGTTCTTCAATTGCCAAGCTAAATATTTCCCTGGCTTGTTTGCACCTTCGAAGGATTTTTGTTGCAATTTCTTTAAATTCCAATAAAGTTCTTTGTTTAATGCTACTTTTAATTGTTCTTGCAAAATTTGTATTTCTTTAAGAAGCTTCTTTTTACCTAGTCTCCATTTCAACTCATTCTCTTTTTGTTGTATTTTATCCTGTAAATCTTGCTGCTGTTTCAAATTATTTTTCTTATCCGCTGCATTCATTGAGATCAAAACTCCTCTCATCACCAATTTGTAAGCGTCCCACACTGTCTGTATATTGACCTCTTGATTCAAATTCATTTGAAAAAAAAAATTGTGTTTCTTTCTGCAAGGTCTCCACTAATCTCGTCTTATCCAATAAATCCTCATTGATTCTCCAATGATATTGCTTTGCCTTTCCTTTTAATGTCCAAATTAATGGGTTGTGATCTGAGTTAGTCTTTGGCAATATTTCCACCTTCTGAGTTTTTAATGCAATTTCGCTCGACATCCAAATCATATCTATTCTTGAGAAGGATCTATGTCTATTCGAATAGAAAGTAAAATCTTTAATTTTGGATTCCATTTTCTCCATACATCTTCCAACTTTTCTTGCTCAATAACTCTAAAAAAAATTTGGGGTAACTTTCCAATCTTCTCAACGCCTTTCTGTGATTGTCTGTCCAATTTGTTGTTAACAGTACCATTAAAATCACCAGCTATGATTATCTGTTCATAATGCACTTGGTCCAATTCCCTCAGCAAGTCCTTAAAGAAATTCTCTTTGGCTCCATTAGGAGCATACAGATTCATAACCAATGTCTTTTTTTTGTAACATATTAATCTCAACTGCCACATATCTTCCTTCTTTATCTGTGAAAACTTGTTTAGGTTCCAACTTTTTATTTACATAGGTCACAACTCCGTTATTTTTTTTCTCTGCCAAAGAATAAAATTCGTCTCCCAATTTTTTGTTAATCAAATATTTATTGTCCGGATTTTTTATGTGAGTTTCCTGCAAGCAGATGATGTTAGAATTTTGCTTTTGTAACCAATGATTCACTACTTTTCTTTTGTTAAGTGAATTAAGTCCATTTACATTCCATGATAACAATTTGTAATCCATCATTGAGGCTTTTTTTTCAATATCTCCGAAGTCTTCGGTATTTTCAGCTTTAAACCTATACATATCCCCCGGTGTTTTAATCACATATCTTTTTGAGTTGTACGTAAAGGACAGTCCTTGTGGTATTTCCCATCTGAATCTAATATTCAATTGTTTCAACTTCTCCACCAACTTCTTGTATTTCTTTCTGTCCTGCAAAATGGACCTTGGAAGTTCTTTCATTATCATTATCTTTTTCCCATCAATTTCCAATGGCTGGGCAAACTGCTTCTTAAATACGTCCTCTTTCATTTTCCTTGTCACAAATTGAACAATGACATCTCTCGGTAGGTTCTTCCTTTGAGCATAAGCAGAATTCACTCTATATATGAGATCAAAATTGTAATCCAACTCCCCTTTGTCTTCTCCCATGTATTCAGTCAAAGTTTCCATCACTTCAGTACATATATCTTCTCCCATTTTTTCTTCAATGCATCTCAATCTCAGATGGTTTGACATTGCTTTATATTCCACAACTGCCTCAAGATTCCAGTTACTCTGTCCATTCACTTCAATTTTTTTTCCAAATCTTGTGTCTTTTGCTCCATTTCCGTTGATTTAGTCACCAAAGCTTTAACTTGACTACTTGTATTTTCCACTTCTTTTTTAAATTCTTCTTTCCTGCTTTAACAGGTCCCAAATGATTTCTCAATTTAGAATGAATGAGTCCAAAGGAAGAGAATATTCTTTCTACGCCAGCAGAAGAAGCTACTGCTATTAAAAGTGAAATCATTACTTTAACAGTCTCTAAATCCGAGCACTTACGTGACTTCCACCAGTTCACTGGTGTGACTTTCTTTAAAAGATCACCAGCAAACATATATTACTTGAATGGTTCCCCCTTAGCTCTGAAATTTATTATACTTGGCATTACAGATGGATGATTTCTGGATACCCATGTCAATGCTAATGCCTCTTTCTCAGCACTTAAGGTTTGGTACCAGATAGTGACAATATTTGCGACCAGAAAATGAGCTGAAGACAGTGCTTATCCCATTCATTTTTTAATGCTTGTAATTTAATTCTGTCAGTGTGTAGTTCTGTTTTTAAGTGCTCACTCAGTTCCTTCCAAATTTCAACAGCATCAGCATAAAACAGCTATTTTTCTGTATTTTGTTTAAAGCTTCAGAAATGGGTTTCAGGATGTTCAGCATATGTTCAACATTTCTCTTAAGCCCTGTTTTGAGGATTTTGGCCGTGACAGTGCTATCTATTTTCTCTCCATTTTGTTTACAAACTCTCATCAGAATAGGCCAGTTCTTGATATACTGCTCAAAACAGTCCAATACAGAGTTCCATCTAACATCTTGTGGGAGCCTTAGCTTGGTTCCACTCATTCTTTTCAGAGTTGCTGCAAAATGATTGTTACAGAAGTGTTTAGCAATTTCAATGATTTTAGTCTTTATTTCTGGAACACTGAAATCTTTGGCTAGGAGGTGCAGCAAATGAGTATTGCAACCATATGTTAATAGCGTTGTATTCCCTTCCTGCTCTTCTAAATTTCTTCTCATCTTGGATACAATTGCAGCATTGTCTGTGACCAAACTGCATACTAGGCACTTGAATTTTTGTTCACATGTTATTATAGCTTTTGCTGCCATTTCTTGTAAGTATTTTGCTGTGCGTGCATCTCCTGACATATCAATTATTTCTGCAAGGAAGATATTCCCTTCTTCTGTTGTTATACAAGCACATACAACAGGATAATTGTGGAGATTACTCCAGCCATCGAGACTCAGGTTAATAATTTTACCCTCTAGAACTCAGGTGGGTAGCTGTGTTGGTCTGAAGTGGTAGAACAAAGTTTGAGTCCAGTGGCACCTTTAAGACCCACAAAGCTTAATTTTGGGTATAAGCTTTTGTGTCCATGCACACTAGTATGTATCTGAAGAAGTGTGCATGCACACGAAAACTTACACCGTGAATTAAACTTCGTTGGTCATAAAGGTGACACTGGACTCAAACCCTCTTGAGCTGTTGCACATTGCTCCATTTCTGTGTCATACACTTTATCCAGAAGTTTCTCTCTTTTTTGGGAATTTTTTTATTTCAGATATACAAGACAAACATTAACAAACATACATATACAAATACTCATTAGGGGAAGTTGGCGGATACAGCTGGAACTTCCAGTTCTCCTTCCCAAGAATTGTTGGAGGCTTCTCAGATCTCCAAGAAAGATTCCATAGAGACTGAATTGAACAGGGAGGAAAATCAGATTCCTTTGCTATCTTGGTTAAAAGAAGAAATGAGGAAAGAGTTTAGAGACCTTTGGAGACATGCACCAAGGGAAAGGGAGACTGCTTCCTCCTGTGCAGGCAAAAAGACAAAGGAGACAGGATATTCAGGATAGCCTACCCCCCTAGGAAGAGGGATAAGAAGTCTTCTGGGGGAGAAGGAGAACTGAGTTCCTTATTCGGTGAAATAGAGGAGGACTCCCTTTCTGAGGTCTCTGTTTCAGAAAAGGAAGAGGGCGAATTGTCTGCAGAGGAAGCAGAAGAAGTGCTGCCACTTCCTCAAGCGAGGCTTTTTCCCATTGACCTCTATAGTAAACTATTGCTGAAAGTATTGTACACCCTGGAACTTTCCTATACATCAAAGGTGGCAGAGAACTCAGAGGCAACAGTCCTCCCAGAAGGATCTGACAAAGCCATACCCAAGTCGGGTTCTAGAAGCACAGGGGTGCCCCTTCCAGCTTCCTTTTTCAACATTATGATGTCTGAATGGGAACATTCTGCTAATCCAAAATCAACCAGTCCATTAATTTCAAAACTATACTCTCTCATTCCAGAAGTTTCAAAACGGATAAAGCTACCTGTTGTGGATGATCCTAGCAATTCCTTGTCATCCACTTCGATTCTGCCAATGGATGAAGATGGTTTGCCAAAGGATAACTGTGATAAGAGAGTGGAGAAAGCCTTAAGGAGGGACTTTGGAGCTTCAGCTAAATCTCTTCAGGCTTCAGCTACAGGGTCCCTGTTTGCCAGAGCGGCCTATACATGGGCATCTGATCTATCCACGGCAGACAGTGGCATTCCTAAGAGTTTAAAAGATGAACTTAAAAAGATCACGTTGGCTTCAGCCTTTGCAGCGGATGCTTCATTGGATGCCTTTCAACTTTCAGCACGTGCAATGGCCAATAGTGTCGTGGCCAGACGTATGATGTGGCTTCGCACTTGGGACGCAGATCTTTCGGCCAGGGCAAAGGTAGCAGCTGTACCATTCAAGGGTGAGAGCCTGTTTGGTGCGGGGTTGGAAAGGTATCTGATTGAAGGGAAAGATAAGAAGAGGGTCTTACCTTCAAAGAAGAAAGACGACAAGCCAAGAAAGCTGTTTCAGCCCTTTCGTGACTTCAAACGTAATGACAAACAAGCCTCCAGCAGGTCTTTCAAAGGCAGGTGGCAGCCCAAGAGGCCCCAACCCTTCGTTGGAAAGGTGAGTCCGAGTTCCAGAGGCCCCAAGAAGGGAACCTCAGCGTGACTATGCCAAGAGGTCGGTCCTGACAGGGATAGGAGGTCGTCTCCAACACTTTGCTGTCCAGTGGCAGCAGTCGATCACGGACAGATGGGTGTTGGAGACGGTTTCTCTTGGGTACTCCCTAGAATTCGTACGACCTCACCAAGTCGTTTTCTGGAACAACCTCAGAAACATTCCAAGAACCAACACAGTCTACTCAAACAGGCCTTGCAGCATCTTCTAGATATTGGGGCGATAGAGATGGTGCAGAAATGGAGAGATCGAAAGGTGTCTATTCAGGGTCATCTTAGACCTGAAATGGTTGAACCAATTCATCAGGACATGGAAGTTCAAGATGGAGACCTTGAGATCGATCCTAATGCCCATTCAGAAGGGAGACTTCATGGCCTCGATAGATCTCTGAGGCATACTTGCATATTCCAATCCGGGAAGGGCATCGTCAGTTCCTGAGATTCGCCTATCACGGGAATCATTACCAATACAGAACTCTCCCGTTTGGGCTGAAGTCGTTACCGAGAGTGTTCACCAAGGTCCTGGTGACATTGGTTGCAGTGCTGCGATTGAAGGGCATTGCTCTGTTTCCTTATCTCAACAACATTTTGATTCGGGCAGAGTCATCCCATCAAATGAGACAACACTTGGATCTGACAGTGCAGATTCTTTGCAAGCATGGTTTTGTCATCAACCAGAAGAAGAAGAAGAGTTTGGATTTATACCCCGCCCTTCACTGCCCAAAGGCGTCTCAGAGCGGCTTACAAACTCCTTTCCCTTCCCCTCCCCACAACAGACACCCTGTGAGGTAGGTGGGGCTGAGAGAACTTCTGACAGAAACTGTCCTTGAGAGAACAGCTGTGACTAACCCAAGGTCACATCAGCAGGTGCAAGTGGAGGAGTGGGGAATCAAACCCGGTTCTCCCAGATAAGAGTCCGTGCACTTAACCACTACACCAAACTGGCTCTCAGGAGAAGAGTGTGCTAGAACCGTCCCAGGTAATAACTCATCTGGGAGTGGTGATTCGTTCGACAATGGACAAAGTTTTCTTGACTCAGGAGAGAAAGGACAAACTAGTGGGACTCATAAACCAACTACTGAAGGGTATGGTGTCGGAAATAATGACCTTAGCAGGTCTTCTAGGACTTTTGGTCTCTTGTCAGGATTTGGTCCCATGGGCCAGATTCCACACACAACCACTTCAAAAATTTCTTTGATCATTTCAAAAGGACATCATACGCAAGAGATTCAAGGAAGTGATTGTGCCCCCAACATTCAAACAGGAAATGTGATGGTGATTGGAACCATCTTGTCTGGATCTGGGGGTTCCTCTGCTGGAACCCAAGAGGATTATAGTGACAATGGACGCCAGCCTCTTCAGCTGGGGAGCTCACACATCGGGACACATGGCTCAGGGCACATGGTCAGGGGAAGAGTTGAACAGGAGTATCAACTTTCTTGAACTGAGAGCAATCAAACTCGCCCTCGTCAGGTTTCAAAGTCAATTGACAAACGCTCACGTGCTTGTACAAACGGATAATGTGACAGCGAAAGCCTTCATCAACAAGCAGGGTGGAATGAGGTTCCGGAGACTGAATGAGGAAGCAGCTCAGGTGATGCAGTGGGCGGAGGCCCATATTCGGTCTCTCAAGGCTATTCACGTACCCGGACAGGAAAGTGTTCTAGCAGACTGGCTAAGTCGACAGACGTTAGATAAAGCCGAGTGGATGCTACACAGGGATGTTTTTCATCAAATAAGCAGCAAATTCAGAAAGCCAAGCGTGGCCTTGTTTGCGACAGAACTGAACAGACAAGTAGAACGGTTTCTGTCAAGATCACAGGAGCCAAGAGCGTGGGGGATGGATACTCTAAACTGCCAGTGGCTGATGGGATTGGCATACGCATTCCCTCCTTTCCCCCTCATTTCTCGAGTAATTCAGGCCATGGTGGATCAGGGAGCAGATCTGATCCTGGTCATGCCCTTCTGGCCGAGAAGGGCATGGTTTCAGGATCTTATGAGATTTTCCGTGGAAGAGCCATGGCGTCTGCCTCTGCGGGATGATCTGTTGATGCAGGGGGAGTCGAAGCATC
The DNA here is from genome assembly GCA_029375565.1 of Gekko gecko. Classification (NCBI taxonomy): domain Eukaryota; kingdom Metazoa; phylum Chordata; class Lepidosauria; order Squamata; family Gekkonidae; genus Gekko; species Gekko gecko. The sequence continues at coordinate 220,199,435 of JAPDNY010000001.1, forward strand.
CCAGACCAGAGATGTTACAATTAGCAGCGTGGAAATTGAGTTGTTAACAGCCTTGGGTTATGAGAAGGGCGTAGTTGACACATTGTTAGCTTCTAGAAAGCAGTCAACATACAGTGTGTATAACAGGACATGGCAGGTTTTTCAGTCTTAGTGTGGGGAGAGAGGTTTGGACCCTTTTCGGGTGCAGGTAGGTGATATTTTGGCCTTTCTCCAAACTGGGCCGGGAAAAGGTCTGAGTACGAGTACCCTGCGAAGACAGGTAGCAAGCCTATTGACGGTAAGGGGAGCAAAACAGGTGGCTCCCTAGGACAACACCCCCATGTCAAGCGGTTTCTGAAGGGAACAGTTTCTCTAAATCCTCCTCTGGTGCACAGGTTTCCTACCTGGAGCCTAAACATGGTGTTGAATGCCCTTTGCAGAGAACTGTTTGAACCTATGGTGACCTGTCCGTTAAAAGAGTTAACTTTTAAAACTGTTTTTCTAGTAGGAGTTACTTCAGCTCACAGAGTGTCTGAACTGCAGGCGCTATCTGTAAATAAAGAATTGTGTATTTTTCATTCAGATAGAGTAGTCCTCTGACCAGATCCAGCGTTTGTTCCTAAGGTAAATTCAGTTTTTCACAGGTCTGAGGACATCCTCCTTCCTTCCTTTTGTCTGAACCCAGTTCACGAGAAGGAGAGACGCTGGCATCGGCTGGATGTCCATAGAGCCTTGAGTTTTTATCTAGATAGGTCCCGGGAGTTTAGAAAGTCAGAGTCCCTGTTTGTTTCATTTAGGAAATCAAGGTTGGGGACACCCATTTCGGCATCCACTATAAGTCAGTGGATCAGGGGCTGCATTGCTGAAGTGTATAAGGGGGGGTCACTGCACATTCTCTGAGGGGAGCGGCTACATCTGCAGTGTATAGAGCTTTTCCGTCGCTTGAGGTGATTTGTAAGGCAGCCACCTGGAAGTCGGTCCATTCGTTCACTAAGCATTATAGAGTTGATAAGTTAGCATCGGTGGATGCTGCTTTCAGCAGAAGAGTCCTGCAGCAGGCCTTGTGAACATTGGAAGTCATTGAGTCCCACCCTGGTGAAGCACTGCTGTAGTATGTCCCAGGAGTATGGACTTAAGGACTGCCCCACTCCAGGAACCACCAGAGAACGGAAGATTTTATTCACTTACCGTGAAGCTTCCTTCTCGGTGGTTCCGGAGTGGGGCAGTCCTACCCACCCGTTTGGAAGAATGAGCTCCGGTAGTTCCTAAGGCCTGCTGTTTTGGGCTCCTGCCATAATTCGGATCTCTCCCCCTTTTTCCCCCCAGCTGGTGGTTTTGTTCTGGCTGGTGCTGTAACTGATGTGCTACTTTAGTAATGGCTGAATAAAGTTTTTGTTGGTTCTCCTGACCTTGGTGGTACAATGGTTTGTTGGTGATTGGGGGAGTGGGGTTTTTCCCCCTTTTCTTCTGTCTACAATCTAGGACGTGGTATCATTTTGGGGAGGAGTTTGGCTTGGATTCTGAATGGCAATCCACAGGACAAGCCCCTCCCCTCCAGGATCGAAAGTCTGCCGGCCCTTCGAAGGAAGGGGGGAGGGACAAGTCCCAGGAGTATGGACTTAAGGACTGCCCCACTCCGGAACCACCGAGAAGGAAGCTTCATGGTAAGTGAATAAAATCTTCCATTTCATTTTATTTATAATTTCTTCCTTTGAGGGAACTTCACTTTTTCTCCAGTATTCGTCATATAATATTCTTACTGCTGTCACTATATGCATCGTGAGATAAAAGTCTTGTTTATTATATTTCTCTGGCGCTATAGTCAATAAAAACAGCTCTGGTGTATAAGGCACAGTAGTTTTTAACACTTTTTGTAAAAGTTCATGTATCCAAGCCCAATATTTTTTAGTTTTATCATATGTCCACCACATATGAAAAAAAGAACCAGTATTATTTTGACATTTCCAACAATCATTTGGTAAGTCCGGATAAAATTTAACTAGTTTATCTAGGGTAATATACCATCTATAAAACATTTTATATATATTTTCCTTATAGGAAGTCGCTTTGGTGGTCTTTACATTTGTTTTCCAAACATGCAGCCATTGATCTAAATCAATATTGTGACCCAGATTTTGTGCCCATTTAACCATATAATTTTTAACTATTTCATCGTACATTTTATTTTCTAACATTATTTTATACAATTTCTTAATCAGTTTATGATCAGCATATAACTATATCTTATCCATTTCCATTATATTTACATAGAAACCCATTGGTTTGTCTTTAGCGTATCTTGACTCTATTTGTACCCTTTTCTCACCAACTAATATTGATCTCCTGTTCTTTAAAATTTTTCTATTGATTTTAATTCATTGTTATTATCTAACAACTCTTCATATCTTAACCACATTTTTTGCAGTAAATTAGAATTTGTAAAAGCTTCAAGTGGTGAGATCCCTTTGGATGTTTTAGTGTAAAATAGCTTCTAATGTTTTCCCATACCATCAATAAGAATTTTCTAACCAAATGTTGTTTAAAATATTTATGTATATCTGATTTTTATACCACATGAATGCATGCCAACCCAATAATAAATTATGTCCCTCCCAAGTTATTAGTCTAGTGATCTTCTTCGTGGTCTCTGTGCATCACACCCATGGGATTATGTGCCTGCGCTGATCTAAATCAGTGATGTACAAAGCTCACAAAGGGATTTTCGCGCCTCCAACCCAGGCATGCGCGTGAACCCCATTGTGCATGCCCAAGGGGAAGAGCACGGACATCCCACCAGTTCTCTTCTGATCGCCGCACTGTTAACAGCTCATTTCTGCTGGTTGGTGAAAAAGTACTAGTCTCTCTTTGAGGAACTGCTCACTTCAAACTTCGTTTTCTTCATTTTTTTTTTTATGGCCAAAAAGTGTGGCTGTTTCAAACAGTGTATCAATTGTGGCAGCAAACTTGCCCTTAAGGATGGTCACACCCTTTGTATCCTCTGCCTGGGGGAAACCCATTGCCCAGAGACTTGCCGCCAGCGCTCCAGGTTTTCTAACCAGACTTGCAAAAACAGGGCTGCGAGGCTTCAAGTGGCACTTTGGGAATCGGCATTGGCCCCCTTGCCTACTGGGAGTATGTCTACTGAGAACCCTTCAGATGCCCAACCAACGGCGCCTCCACTGACATCGGAGACCTCAAAATCGATCCAACCTTTCTGCCCAAAGTCGGCATCCGATGTGGGTAAATGTCCAAAAGAAACTTCCTTTGCCTCAACTCCGGCAAAAAGGAAGAAGGAGAACCACGATAATAATAAGTATGCTTCAAAGAGGACCACACATAAGTCTCATGGTATGAGTGGCGTTGGTAAGCAAAAGATCTCTGCATTACCCCCTCTTGAGCGGGCACAACCTGATATCATTGATCCTCCGGCACTGAAGCTGCCTGTGATACCACCAATTGAGTTACTGGACTCGTCCATCCAGCAGCTGAACCCCCCGGTATTGGAGGCTTCCATTGGTGCTGGACCTATTTCAGTCTCTCCATCCGAGGTCGAAGTTGTTATTCCACGCAAGTCTTGTGAGAATCGTTCTCCATCAGCTTCTTCGTGGGCAAGTGGTCCCTCTCGGGCTGACTCTCATTACCACGGTCCTTGATCCAGATCCCCCAGGCGTGCAGAGTGTCCATACGGACCAGAGGAATACCCTGTTTACCATCGTTCCAGGCTGAGTTTTTCCTGTTCACCCAGACGGGAGTTAAGACGACACTCCCTGACGTATTTCGAACCATCTGTGCCACTTCCATGGGATCATCGGCAGCATGTGCCTTATTGGTTTAACTCCTGTCTGATATCGAGTTCCATGCCGTGGATGACGCCTAGACCATAGTCTGACTGGGACCGTAGGTCACACTATCCCCATTCTCCCCAACTTAGATCCAAGCCTTCAGCCACTGTCTCCAAGCCTCCAGAGGAGCCTCGTCGCAACGCCTCTCTTCTCCATACATAGAAGATCTACCATGTGATGGTCAGGGCCTCTTTAATGCTTCCACGGATTCAGCCCTGCAGGAAATGGATTAAAGTATCAAGATGGTTGGGAGTCTCTGCCCCTTCTAAGCCTTTTCATCCTCGCTCTTGGTCGTGGAACAATTCTAGATGCCAGTTTACTAAGCCATCGCCAGAGGCAGGCTATAGACCACGTCAGTCCCCTTCTGGAAACAGGCAACAATATCAGCCCAGGCAGAGGTACGGTCCTGGACAACAACAGGTCAGGCCAAAACAACCTAAATCCAGCAAACAGGGCCTTTGACTCTCTTCTGTCCACCAATTCCATCCCTACCCATCTCTACCCATATTTACGTGCCTGGACGACTATCACATCGGACCAATGGGTCCTTAACATCCTGGCCAGTGGCTATTTCATCGAATGTCTGGAACTCCCACCTCTTCCTGTAGTTGTTACCACCACCCCTGTCATCATTCCTCCTCGAAGAAGTCACCACACTTCTCTCGAAAGGTGCCATAGAACTTGTGCCTCTAGACCACCAGGGCCTCGGTTTTTATTCCCGGTTCTTCGTGGTACCCAAAAGGGACAGCAGGCAGAGGCTGATCTTAGACCTTTGCGGCCTCAACACCTATATGCAATACCAGAAATTCAAGATGACATCTCTACCGGTCATTCTACCCCTCCAAGGGTTGCAGGATGGCCACTCTCGACCTCGAAGATGCCTATTTCCACTTGACCATCCACCCCTCCCATCGAAAATATCTCCACTTTGCGATAGGAGGCAGCCACTACCAATACCATTTGGCCTCAGCAGAGCACCCCGTGTTTTCACCAAGACTGTGGTGGTTGTTGTGGCACACCTTCGCCTTTGTGGTTTGACGGTGTTCCCATATCTAGATGACTGGCTCTTGGTCGCACCTTTCAGGGACCTCCTCACACAACAGGTTTCACAGGCCCTGGATGTCCTTCGATGCCTTGGTCTCCGGGTCAACCACAAGAAGTCGCACCTGGTTCCTTGTCAGAGAGTGCAGTTCATAGGAGCGCTACTCAATTCCATGGAAGGCAAAGCTTTTCTACCCCTGGACAGGGCCCTCAATCTGGTGTCTCTTGCAGAACAGATTTGGCTCCAGGACACATCGTCGGCTCTCCAATTTCAATGCCTTCTGGGTCTGATGGCAGCTACAACCGCTGTCCTTCGCTTCGCAAGACTGCACATGCACCCACTCCAGCTCTGGTTTCTTTGACACTTCAAGCCCCTAAAAATGACCCAATCAATTTGCCTCTCTCCATCACAAGATGTTCAAGACTCCCTTCTCTGGTGGACGCTGGCAGACAACTTGACGCAAGATGTTCCTTTTCAGCCCCTTGCTCCTGGTCTCACGGTTACAACCGATGCCTCACTGTGGGGCTGGGGAGCCCACCTCAGTGGTCTCTCTGTAGGTCACAAGTAGGGACCCTTTGACCTCCAAGAAACACATAAATTTTTTGGAGCTTTTGGTTCTCAAACTGGCCTCCAATGTTTCCAACCTATTCTTACCGGGAACTGTGTAGCTGTATTGACCAACAATACGACTGCCCTCAGTTACGTCAACAGGCAGGGAGGAACAGTCTCTCACAGTCTCTGCCGCCTGGCTCTGGACCTTTGGGCATGGTGCATACCGCTACAAATTTTTCCCATCGCTTCACACATAGCTGGCATTGCCAGTGTGCATGCAGACCTGTTCAGCAGGGGACTCTCCCACCGTCACGATTGGGTGCTGAACTGGACTTATCTATGTCCCATCTTTCAGAAATGGGGTACGCCTTGCATTGACATGTTCGCCACCCAATTCGATGTGAAGTGCAACTGGTTTTGCTGCAGGAGTGCACAAGATCCCAAAGCCCTGGGAAACGGGCTTGTGTACCCATGGGACAACGACTTCCTGTATATGTTTCTCCCTCTACTACTGCTGCTGCGATCCAAAGACTTATCACAGTCCGCACGAGATGCATCGTGATTGCTTCATGGTGGCCAAGGCAACCTTGGTTCACCAACCTCCTATCAATATCCAAGGCTCGCCATCCCCTCCCACAGGTGCCGGATCTGCTCCTGGCGGAGAGCAGTGCCCTACTGTTCCATGAGGTTCACAAGCTCAGGGTAACAGCCTATCTCGTGGACAACTAACCTTTTCGGATAGGATCCAGAATGTGTTGCTCAATGCCAGGAAGGACTCTATGAGATGTTCCTACAGTGGGAAGTGGTCTTGTTTCTTGGCTTTCTTGCAACCCTCAGCCGTATCTCTGGCTTCTGTAACACTTGACCAGATTTTGGATTTTCTCCTTTCGTTGGCAGAGAAGGGCCTCTCACACTCTTCTATCAAGGTCTGCTTATTGGTCATTTCTGTGTACCATTCCAGGTTTGAGGGCTTCTCTGTTTTCTCTCACCCGATCTCAAAAACATTCCTAAGGGGTCTCCTCCACTTGTATCCTCCCAACCGATCGCTGGTGCCCTTGTGGGACTTGCCGCTGGTTGCTGCAGCATCTGATAGGGATGCCTTTTGAACCCATGGCAACTTACGAACTGAAACATGCAACATGGAAAACTGCCTTTCTCATTGCCATTACCTCGGCCAGGAGAGTGGGTGAACTCGTGGCCCTTCGTCACGACCCACCTTTCCTTGTCTTCCTACCAGATGGAGTACAATTGATGCCTGACATCTCTTTCCTGCCTAAAGTGATCTCTGAATTCCACCTCAGTTCAGAGATCTTATTGCCAAACTTCTTTCCTGATCCGAGGGATGAACATCAGGGTCTCCTCCATACTCTAGATGTTAGGAGAGCCAGTTTGGTGTAGTGGTTAAGTGTGCGGACTCATATCTGGGAGAACCAGGTTTGATTCCCCACTCCTCCACTTGCACTTGCTGATGTGACCTTGGGTCAGTCACAAGCTCTGGCACAGCTGTTCTCTCAAGGACAGTTTCTGTCAGAAGTTCTCTCAGCCCCACCTACCTCACAGGGTGTCAGTTGTGGGGAGGGGAAGGGAAAGGAGTTTGTAAGCCGCTCTGAGACGCCTTTGGGCAGTGAAGGGCAGGGTATATATCCAAACTCTTCTTCTTCTTCTCTTCTACCTGGACAGGACACGTGTGAATAGGAAGGACAATCATTTATTTATCTCCTATGCCAGCCACTCCGCAGGAAAAGGAATCTCAGTACAACATCTCATTAAATGGATTGTTGAGACCATCAAACTGTGTTAGCTGTTGGCTAAACACCTGTTGCTTTTGCATGTGCAAGCGCATTCCACAAGGTCCATGGCTACCTCTACAGCCTTCCTGAAGGGTGCTTCCCTGTTGGTGACCTGTGGGGCTGCGACATGGTCTACTCCGAACACTTTCATCAAGTACTATGCTGTTGATGTTCGTGGACGCCACAGAGCGGACCCTGGTCACCTTGTCCTTTAGTTGGCAGAGCATTGAATTTGCAACAGCACCCACCTCCAGGTGAGCAACTGCTTTTCAATCTCCCATGGGTGTGATGCACAGAGACCACGAAGAAGATAAACAGGTTGCTTACCTGTAATTGATGATCTTCAAGTGGTCACCTGTGTAGTCACACCACCTGCCCGTCCTTCACCACTGCTGTCGCTTCAGTACTTTTCTCCTGTTACTGACATGACAGCTGTCAGAAGGAACTGGCGGGATGTCCGTGCCCCTCCCCTTGGGCATGCGCAGTGGGGTTCACATGCATGCCTGGGTTGGAGGCGTGAAAATCCCTTTGTGAGCTTTGTACATCACCGATTCGGATCAGCGCAGGCACATAATCCCATGGGTGTGACTGCACAGATGACCACTCAAAGATCATCATTTACAGGTAAGCAACCTGTTTTTTTCTAATGTGATCCATTCTTTTATCCACGACAACACTTCTGCTCTATAGTATAAATTCCAATTGGTAAGAATCTTTCTTTAGCATCTTGTAGAGCTTTCATTTTTATTGTTGGTTTGTTATTCTGCCGTATAAATTGTGACATAACTTTATCAAGTTCTTTAAATATCATTGGTTTTGAAGAACTGATATTGTTTGAAATTAAAAAATCAATCTTAGGAGAATATTCATCTTTATTGTGGCTATTCTGCCCATCAAGGATATTTGTAGATTTTTCCAAATCTTTCTTAATTTCTAACATAAGTTCCATGTAGTTGTCTTTAATCAGGGAGCTACATCTGTTTGTTATATTTATTCCTAAATATTTCACTTTTTTGTGCTTCAAGACCCGATTTTTCTTGTAGCTGTTGCCGTTGATCTTTAGTCATATATTTTTTAACATTTTTGTCTTAATCAGGTTAATTTTCTTTTTTTTTTTTAAACAAAATTTTATTGGGATGCGCTCAACATTTTCAACAACGTTACCAATACAATTTGAAAAAATTTTCATCCCATCCCCCCACCCCCTAATAGGCTTCCAACACTGCTAATAACAAAAAAATATATAAGACGGTAATCAGGTTTAGACTTATATGAATCGACAAACCAGGTAACACATTTCAAATATATAAAACATCTAACTAATTTCAACATATTTCATATAACAGTATAATACAATTCAGAATTCATTTCACTACTCATTCAGTATCCATACAGATCTAAATTGTACATTTTCCCCTTCATTCTGTATTCAGTTCCCAAATACAATTTCAAACCTTCCCAATCTTTTATATACTGTTCTGCCATTTGTCCATTTAGCTTTTTTGTCATTTTGTCCATTTCCGCTAAAAACAGCAATTTTCTAAACCAGTCATGTATATCCGGCACCTTCTCCGCTTTCCATTGCTGAGCGAAGGCCATTCTCGCCGACGTAATCATATACCATAATAATGTCCTTTTTTCCTGTGGAATTCTTTCCATTGTCAAACCTAAGAGAAGAAGTTCCGGTCTTCTCTCAATTGGGATTTTTAATATTTTCTGCATCACACAGTGTATATTAGACCAGTATACCTTTGCTTTATCACATGACCACCACATATGGTAAAAAGAACCCTCTGTTTTTTTACATTTCCAACACTTATTACTCAAGTTCTTATCCATACTAATATTAGCAATCTTTTTTGATGTCATATACCACCTATACATCATCTTGTAGCAATTTTCTTTTACATTAACACAGGTAGACATTTTAAAGGATCTTTTCCACAAAACTCCCATGTTTCCATAGAAATTTCTTTGTTCATGTTTATGGCCCATTTTATCATTTGCTCTTTAACAGTTTCATCCAAAGTATATGTAGTCAACAAAGTTTTATACATCTTTGAGATCATTTTTCGCTCTCTTTTCAACCATATATTTTCAAACTCATCATTCTTAACTCTAAAACCAACCTCTTTACAATCTTTTTTGCAAATATCCCTTATTTGACAATATTGTAACCATCCATACTCAAATTCTAGTTCATTATTTGGTTTTAAAACATATTTTTCCCCTCTTTTTGCAACAGTTCTTGGTATTTCAACCAATCATTACCTTTATGTTCTGAAAAAGGATGTATAACTGCTGCTGGAACAATCCACAAAGGCCTCTTGTCGGAAACTGTATCCTTGTACCTGGTCCATGCATCAAACAATGTTCTCCTTACATAATGATGCTTAAACATTGAATCAACTTTATTTTTCCCATACCAAAGATAGGCATGCCAGCCAAATCTGCAGTCGTGCCCCTCAAGAGCTAAGAGTTTTCTATTTTCCAAATTGACCCAATCAGATAACCAAGACATATATACAGCTTCATGATACAAATGCAAATTCGGGACTTGGAAGCCACCTCTGTCTTTAGTATCGTACATTATCTTCATTTTAATTCTTGGCTTCTTTCCTGCCCAGATGAATTTAAAGATTTCTCTTTGCCATTTCACCAACACTTTCACATCTTTCACAATTGGTATTGTCTGGAACAAAAACATTAACCTGGGCAGTACATTCATTTTGACAATGGCAATTCTTCCAAGAAGAGATAATCTAAGTTTTTCCCATTTTTCTAAGTCACTCTTTATCGAAACCCACAGTTTTTCATAATTATTCTTAAACAAGTCTATATTTTTCATTGTAATTTCAACTCCCAAATACTTAACCTTTTTAACCACTTCACATTCTGTCACGTTTTGTAACATTTGTTGCTTTGTAGCTATCATATTTTTACACAATATCTTGGACTTATTCTTATTTACATAGAACCCTGCGAGATCGCCAAACTCTTTTACTTTTTCAAATACCTTAGGCATATTATTAACAGGATCTTCAACAATAAACATAATATCATCCGCAAATGCTCGTAGTTTATATGAAAAACCTCTAACATTCAAACCTTTTATGTTATCATCATCTCTAACCATTTGCAGCAAAATCTCCAAAATCCAGATAAATAGCAATGGTGACAGGGGGCAACCCTGTCTGGTACCTTTTCTGACCCGGAACACTTCTGTTGGTTCTGCATTCACAATCACCGTAGCTTTTTGTTCTTTATATATTGATTGAATCATTCTTATAAATTCTGCGCCCATCTGGGATTTCTCAAACACTTTAAACATAAATTCCCAGTTCAAGTTATCAAATGCCTTTTCTGCATCCAAAAATAAAAAGCCAACTTCTTTTTCCAGGTGTTTATCATAATACTCAATTGCGTCTAAAACAACCCTCATATTGTCTTTTATTTGTCTATTTGGTAAGAATCCGGCTTGATCTTCAGCAATAGTATCTTTCAAGAACCCTTTAAGGCGCTCTGCTAATATTTTTGCAAAAATCTTATAATCGTTGTTTAACAGTGAGATAGGTCGATAATTCTTTACATTTGTTAAATCTTGCGTTTCTTTCGGAATTAAGGTGATCATATAGCAATAAAATTGAATTAAAGAAATTAAAAGGACAAATTGGCCTAAATTCATCTCAGGCCTCAAACTTTCCATTACCACCCTGAATTTCCCCCTCCCACAAGTTTCATAGAAAAAGGTATGACATTTCTGTTTAGCAAAAAAACCTGTTATTGAATATGGTCGGAAACCGAGCTTGTGGTTAAGCTTCAAAGGTGCCCAGGTGCAAAAGATGCTTAGATCTTAAAGCTAGCTTGTAATGCAAAATAAGAGATGGTGCTTCCGGAATGAAATGTTCTCTTCAACAGGAAGAGAGAAATGGTGTAAAGGAAAATTCCATTGTCTTGCTTCTGACACGCACATTGTAAGGTATATTAGAAAGCTGAATGCATCTGAAAGGGGTCAGCCCTGTTGCTTATTAAAGCTGGCTGGCCTAGCGCTATAATAAATATCCTCCTCTAAATTGACCTGGTGTGGTTTCACTGACTGGATGAAGGCTCTCCTCCCCCCGCTACATTTCCTGGTGCATTGGCTGGGAAAATGGAGAGCTGACTCTGGCAACGAGACCGGGTTATTGCCCTCTTGAGCCACGGGCCGTCGGAGAGCCGGGCAGCCCGTGACTGATTTCCGACAGGCGCCACTTCCCTCTTTGGAAGGTCGGTCTTCTCTCCGTTCTGTTGTGACTCTCTGCCGGTGCCGTTCGCTTTGAAGAACCCAGGTCTGAGAGGATGAGCCCAGGGACGACTCGAGTCGACGGACAGGTCAGTATAGTCAGTCTGAGGTATCTGAGGTATCCCCTTCCAGTAGAGAAGGGGGAAAAGGGAGCTTGATCACCTCTCTTATCAGTGGAATCTGGGTTAGCTTTCTGACAGGCAGGTCAGGGAAGCAGTGACTTCTCTGTGATCAGGGTGGGATACGTGTTGAAGTGTATGATTGATGTGTGCTTGTGAAAGGCAGAGTCCTACGGGACAAAACCAAACTGAGAGTTGTCTTCTGATACGTGCGTTTCCGATCAGCGCGAGCTCGAATCGGCCACTTAAAGAAGGAAGCATCTGTGGTCAAGGAATCCCTTTTGTGTCTTAAGAGTGGCAGACCCCTCACTGCACTCTCCGTTTCTTAACCCTTTGTACACCCAGCTGTCTGTCTTTGTTTGTCTTCATGGGGGGAGTCAGGCAAAGCCCATCACGCCCTTAGAATACATGCTGCGAAATTTCAAAGATATTTTTACTGGAGATTATGGAGGAGATGTGCCCCTCAGCCCTGGCCGCTTACAAACTTTCTGCACAATAGACTAGCCAGCCTTTGATGTCGGATGGCCCCCAGAGGGGTCCATGAATCAGGAATTAATTAAAAGAGTTTTTGCAGCAGTTACAGACCCAAGCTGTGACCATCCAGATCAATTCCCCTACATTGACTTATGGGATGAGTGGGTCAGGTTCCATCCATTCTTAGAAAAGAAATTCCCTGCGACCCGGCAGCTTCGCTCCCGTATTCCACGGGTTTGTCTTGCTACCACCACAAGCCAGCCAGCTAGGTCTCCTGTTGGGGCCCCTCAAGTTCGAGTTCAAACAGATCAGGAAGAAGACTGGCCACCCCCTACTCTGCAGGACCAGCCAGAACCCCTGACAGAACCCCTCCACCCAGCCCACCTGAGACCCGAGCCATGGCCCGTGCCCGTGAGGAAGAGGGAAGAAAGAGGAGGGAAGAAAATAGGTTGAGAGAGGTGAACCTTCTACGTTCTGATGAGAATCTGGTAGACATCCCCTCCAATGAACAGGGCTCAGGGGGAGCCTGGAAAAAGAAGGACAGAGCTGAAAAAAAGTCCTGCGACCCTCCAGTAGACCCCGAACAGATATACCCCGACTTAAGGGAATTGTTTCTAGGAAGAGAGAGTGAGGAACCTTCAGCCCCACCCTTAACCCCCTCAGTCCATCTGAAACATGATACCTGTACAGGCCACTGGACACAAGGCAGTTCTGGACAGGTTGAGCAATCCACAGCTCTGAAACCATCTGACAGGACATCCCCAACTCCTATGGTGTGTCCCTTGAGGCAAACCCCTGCAGGGGCAGCAGGCAATATGGTCTATGTTTATAGTCCCTTCAGCACAGTAGACCTTTGTAATTGGAAGACTCAGACCGTGCCTTATAGTGAAGACCCAAAACCTATGACTGATCTGTTTACCACCATAATGACCACTCATGCACCAACCTGGAGGGATTGCTCGCAGCTGCTGTCTGCCTTGCTAACATCAGAAGAAAAACGGCGGGTACTGGCAGCCGCCAAACAATCCCTTGTGGCCAGGGTACCTGCGGGCCAAGTAGAAGCAACTTGGGTGGGAGAGAGGTTTCCCGAAGCAGACCCAAACTGGGATTTTAACGATGCCCCGCAGCGTACACTACTGCAAGAATATAGGACTGCGATCCTCGCTGGTCTTGCAGAGGCAGGAAAGAAACCCATGAACATGTCCAAGTTAAAGGAAGTAATACAGGAGCCAAATGAACCCCCATATGCATTTCTGGAACGCCTCTACAAGGCCTATCGCCTGTACACCCCATTTGATCCTGAGGTAGAAGCAAATCGCACCTTGGTTAATGCCTCCTTTGTTGGTCAGGCAGCCCCAGATATTCGCAAAAAACTCCAGAAATTAGAAGGCTTCCAGGGAATGAATATGGCCCAGCTTATTGATGTTGCCCAGAAAGTTTTTGTAAATAGAGACAGAGAATTAAAAAAGGATGAAGAAGTAAAGCAAAGGAAAAAGGCAGCCCTGTTAGCAGCAGTTCTCAGAGGGGCAGGACCACAGTACGGTGCTGCTGGCCCATATGGCCCTCCCACTGGACTGGCTCTTAATCAATGTGCTTTCTGTAAAAATTTTGGACACTGGAAATCGGAATGCCCAAACCGACCAGAAGGCGGGCCAGGTTTGACCAGAGGAACTGCCCGAGGTGTGGGACAAGGGAGAGCGAGAGGAAGAGGAAGAGGAATGGGAAACCAAGACAGAGGAGCTTGGCAACCAAGGGGATGGGTCCAGAATGGCTTCTACAACCCAAACCCTCCCCAACCAGATAGCCTAGTGGGACTAGCAGGGACTGAATATGATGAAGACTAGGACAGACCGGGTTCCCTCTCCTGTGGCCCCGGGGAACCTATGGTCCGGATGATAATCGGTGGGGCCCCTGTGGACTTCATGGTAGATACTGGGGCTGAACTATCAGTTGTAACTTCTCCTATTGCCCCCCCCTCAATGACAACACGAACTGTTGTGGGAATGGCTGGAAAACGCCTTACCCTTCCCTATTTACGTTCAAGAACGTGTGTGTTAGGAGGCCACCGGGTGGAACATAAATTCCTCCTGAACCCTGACTGCCCGTTGAATCTTCTTGGACGAGACCTCCTATCCAAACTCAGGGCAACTGTAAGCTTTGACACCCCTGACGGTTCTGCAAGCTTGACTATGCCAGACCCTAAGGTCTGTTGTACTTTCAAAGCGAACACCCTGCCACCTAGAGATCCTACAGCCCTTGTGTGTTGCACCCTGGAAATAGATGTTACTGAGGAGTGGAGGTTGCCTAAAAAGGTCCTGTGTCTAGGTGGCCCACATGGGGACCCAGGAGAAGAAGAGGTGTTCCTTAAATCCTCAGACTCATGCTACTATAAAAACAAAATCCCAACAGTATGGGCTGAAAACAACCCACCTGGGTTTGCTAAACATCAGCCTCCTGTTATTGTGACACTGAAACCCTCAGCCGTTCCTGTAAGAGAGCGCCAATATCCCATCAGAGAAGAGGCCCGGAAAGTTCTCACTATCCATTTTCAGAGGCTGCTGGAGGCAGGAATTTTAGTCCCCTGTGAATAAGCATGGAACACGCCTATCCTCCCAGTTCCAAAGCCCTCGCCTGATCCAGACAAGCCTGACTACTGCCCTGTGCAGGACTTGAGGCATGTGAACGCCCAGGTTGAAACTATCCACCCAGTGGTTCCAAATCCTTACACCCTATTGACTTTGATCCCACCCTCAGCCCAGTGGTTCACGACCCTGGATCTTAAAGATGCGTTCTTTTGTATTGGACTCCACCGAGATTCTCAGAACATTTTTGCATTTGAGTGGCGAGCTCCAGGAGCTTCTAGCCCCACCCAGTACACCTGGACCCGCTTAGTCCAAGGTTTCAAGAATAGCCCCTCATTTTTTAGCCAGGCCCTTGCCAGAGACTTGGAAAAATTTGACACCCATGACGGTTGCCTCACTATACTGCAGTACATTGATGATTTGCTTTTATGTGCCCCTGACAGACCCTATTGTGAGAAGGGGACAGTTGAACTCCTTATGCTATTAGATGAGTGTGGGTATAAAGCCTCCTGGAAGAAAGCTCAGCTGTGTCAGCAAACTGTCCGCTTTTTGGGCTTTGATATCTCACAAGGCCAGCGTTCTTTAGGCCCAGAAAGAAAGGAAGCTGTGTGTCAGATCCCTGAGCCTTACACCCACAAGGAACTTCGCGGATTTTTAGGGGCAGCAGGCTACTGTCGGCTGTGGATTCCAGGTTTTGCCCTCATAGCCAAACCCCTATATGAAGCTACAAGAGGAGGGCCCAACGATCCCTTCCTGTGGGGTCCTGAACAGGAGATAGCATTTCAAACCTTGAAGCAGCGCCTCATTGAGGCACCAGCCTTAGGACTGCCCAATCCAGAAAAGCCTTTCTTTCTCTGCGTTGATGAAAAGGAGGGAGTGGCTCAGGGCGTCCTTATGCAGAAGCTTGGCCCCTACAAAAGACCTGTTGCTTATCTCAGCCAGGGCCTCGACACTGTAGAACAAGGTCTGCCCCCTGCCTTCGAGCAGTAGCTGCCTGTTGTCGCCTCATTGAATCAGCCAACAAATTCACCTGGGGTGCCACGCTCACTGTGTATGTATCTCACGGGGTCAGGACTATTTTAGAGGCAAGGGGCCATAAATATCTCACTGTTTCTCGGATGGCTCGTTATCAGGCCATCCTCCTTGAAAATCCTGGAGTAGCCTTAGCACCAGCAGTGACTGTTAACCCTGCCACCCTGCTTCCAGTACCTGAAGAGGCACCAGACCACGACTGCCTAGTTACAGTGGATCAGGTGTTTGCTTCAAGACTGGATCTCCAAGACCAGCCCTTACCTAGCCCAGAGATGACCCTTTACTGCGATGGCAGCAGTTTCCTAGATGATACAGGGCAACGCAGGGCTGGCTATGCTGTTGTTGATGATGAAAAGGTGGTGCAAGCAGAGCCCTTATGGGCAGGGACTTCAGCCCAGCTTGCAGAAATCATCGCTCTCACTGCTGCGCTAACATTGGCAAGAGGCCGAAGTGTCAACATATATACTGACTCAATGTTTGCCTTTAAGTCTGCTCATGCTCATGGTATCCTCTGGCAGAACAGAGGCTTCATCACAGCTGCAGGCAAAGACATTAAGTATGGCCCTAACCTACGGTTATTAATGGAAGCTGTAAATCTCCCAGAAAAAGTAGCCATCATTCACTGCAGGGGCCACCAGAAGATTGTAGACTCTGTATCTCGAGGAAATGCTCGGGCTGATAAGGCAGCAAAAGAAATAGCCCTTGAAGCATCAGGCCCCCCCAGCGCAACACTCTGTCCTGTGTTTCCAACCCCTGTTGCAGCCTGGACCCCCAGGTATTCACCAGAAGAAGAAGCCTGGTGTGACTTACAGGGAGCAGAAAGGAATAAGGAGGGGTGGTGGCGAATGCCTACAGGGAAAATATTTATCCCTGCTGCCCTGGGACTGGCTGTAATGCGACAACTCCATGAAAACACCCATGCAGGAGCCGCAGCCATGGTCAAGGCAATAAACCGCTGGGCCTACCTGGATCGCAAATGGGCTCTAGCCGAGGAGGTCTGCAGGCAGTGTGTCGTTTGCGCTCGTAACAACCCTAGAGAAGGTCCCCGCCAGCCACCAGGCACTCAGATCATCGGTCCAGCTCCCATGACCCATTTAGTAGTGGATTTCACTGAGATGCCTAAAGTTGGTCGCCACCGCTATCTATTGGTTTTTGTCTGTAGCTACACAGGCTGGATTGAGGCTTTCCCCACTGCAACTGAAAAGGCCACTGAAGTAGCTAGAGCCTTATTGAGAGACATTATTCCTCACTTTGGTTTGCCAATGATCCTTTCATCAGATAATGGACCAGGCTTTGTATCAGAGACCACCCAACATGTGGCCAAAGCCCTAGGAATTGTGTGGAAACTGCACTGCGCATACAGACCCCAAAGTTCCAGCGCTGTGGAAAGAGCAAATAGAACTTTAAAGGCATGCCTGCGCAAATTTACCCAAGAGACTGAACTCCCATGGGTCAAATTGCTTCCTATTGTCCTGTTTCGTCTACATTGTCTCCCTTCCAAGAGGACTAATATTTCGCCGTATGAAGCTCTTTTTGCACGACCGCCGCCCTTAACATTAGGAATCCACGCTGATGCCTACCAATTTGGACAGTTGATCACCCAGGCCGAACTGAGGCTGTTAGGGAAACAAGTAGAAAAAATAAGGGCACATTACTCTGCCTGTCTCCCCTTTACTGTTTTTGACCCTGTCTGTCCAGTTGGTCCGGGGGATTCTGTGTGGGTTAAAAACTGGAGGCCAGCCCCACTTGGGCCTCGTTGGGATGGGCCTTTTACTGTTCTTCTTAGTTCCCCAACAGCAGTGAAGGTTGCTGAGCGTAAACCGTGGATCCACTGGTCCCATCTCAAGGTAGCTCACCCTAGGTGGACCTCCCAGCCTGGGCCTACGCCTACCTGTGTTAAGATCTCTCGTCTGCCTCCTGGGACAGCGCCGGCTAGCTCTGCTCCCTCTGGGTCCGTACCCCTGAGGGACACAGCCGAATAAGCCTGCTCGTGAACCTCTGCTAAAAGCCTACCGGAACGGCTTTTTCTACGCACAGGTGAAGAATTGATCTCCGTTGGAACCTCAGGTCTTGCATTTAGTAATTCCAGACGTTAACTAACCAACATACGGGCCAAAGGATGTGTTTCCTTCTGTTGCAATGTGTTTTTCTGTTCTATTGGGTCCATAGTCAGGCTTCCCCACCCCCTCTCCCTGCTTGTACCCCATGCATTACTACCACCTATCGCCAGGGTCAAACCTCCCAAACCTTGATTTATCAAACTAGCTATGACTGTGCATCATCCACAATCACTCAGTGTCAGCATCAGTCCACCACATATAGTGTCTGTAATGAGAAGGGACACAGTACATGTTTTCGGCCCCAATCCCATGCTGTTCATGCCCGTGTTAATGTTTATGCCAATTACAAAAAAGGCAGGAATCCTCCCGTCCTATTTCTTGTAGCCTCTAATATAACAACCCAGCTTCAACAGAAGTTATAAGTATGTTTTGATATATGTCATACTATTGATCTGGCTCAGGGGAATAAGCTTAGCTGTGGTGGGCATAGTAAGGAACAAACTTACACCCAGCTTCCAAGATATTTGCATACCTCCCCACTAACCTCCCACAAGTCAGGAAAAGATTTCTGGTATGTTAACCCAAGCCGTCCATATGTTGCCTCCCGCCAACGGGACAGTGAGCTCCTAGCCTTTGATGTAGCCTTTAAAAATGTTTCACTCCCTTGTAAGCAAGGCTACTGCACACCTCTGTGCCTAGTCTTCCCCACTCCTCCTCCTGTTGGAACTATGAAGGGACAGTTTACCATAGGGATATATAAAACAGAGAAATCCCCTTATGGAATAATATTGGTAGAAACAGAAAGTCATGTAATTCGAACTATTGGGAAGAAGGCACATGCTACCTTCTGGTCAGAAATGGGAACGGTAATTGAAATTCCTCCAGTAACTAAAAACTTGTTTGTGGACTTAGCTGAACGAATTGCTGGACAGCTGGACGTTAAAAATTGTTATGTGTGTGCGGGGACTGGAATGTCGGATCAATGGCCGTGGAATGGATTAGAAGTGACCCTTGACAACCTCACTAAGGTTTACAATATATCTTGGAGGGAGACCGAACGCCCTGATAAATGGATCCTGAGAAATGAGCTAGTCGGCTTTACCTGCTTTATACGACAAGGCCATCCCTTTTCAGAACCAGTGGGGATGTTAGAATGTGAAGGAGGGTGGATCTGTAATGGAACTAAACCCAAAACTTTTGTTGATTTTACTAACCCAGATAACACACAGATTCCACAATATGTGAACATGGGACACTTGCAGGTCCTCTGGGATGATCCATGCAATGCCTCACGGAAGTGGGTAGCCCCTGATTCACTATATTGGATCTGTGGCACAGCGGCCTATGCTACACTACCCCCAGGGTGGAGTGGAGCTTGTGTTTTGGGGACTATAAGACCCAGTTTCTTTCTTTTGCCCTTGGAAACTGGTGAACATCTAGGGGTCCCAGTGTATGATGAACTAGGCCGTGCAAAGCGCTCTCTGCGAATTCATACATGGCAAAATAATGAGTGGCCCCCAGAGCGTATTATTCAAGTGTATGGGCCTGCTGCATGGGCTGCAGATGGCATGTATGGCTATAGGACCCCTATATATATGCTGAACCGTCTTATCAGGCTGCAAGCGGTTCTAGAAATCATAACTAATGAAACTTCCCAAGCGTTGTCCTTGCTTGCCAAAACAAATACTCAAATACGCACCGCTATCTATCAGAATCGCTTGGCTTTAGATTTTCTCCTAGCAGCGGAAGGAGGCGTCTGTGGAAAGTTTAATCTTACTAACTGTTGCCTTCAAATAGATGATAACGGGCAAGCTATAGAGCAAATCACTGAACGTATGCGTAATTTAGCCCATGTTCCAGTTCAAACCTGGACAGGAGCCCTGGATACGGGAGGGTGGTTTGGAAGTATGTTTGCAGACTGGAAACGCATATTGTTCCTGGTGGGTTTGGCTTTTGGAGGCTTACTCCTACTCCCTTGTCTAATACCCATGGTCCAAACTATGGTAACAAAAACTGTTGACTCTGTAATGATTCGTGACACTCCCAAGCTTCTGCATCTGGTTGCTAATCACAGAGAAAGACGGTTGTCTCATGCTCGGACCTTTTCACGTAGTACCTTATACAGGCCGGCTGAAAGTGACTATAACCCCTATATGACCATGAAAGGCAGAGATCCCTCAATATATAGTAGCCTTGGTCGACCAACCTCTCAGTAAATAATCGAGGTGGTCGAAGAGGAGGGAATATAGCAATAAAATTGAATTAAAGAAATTAAAAGGACAAATTGGCCTAAATTCATCTCAGGCCTCAAACTTTCCATTACCACCCTGAATTTCCCCCTCCCACAAGTTTCATAGAAAAAGGTATGACATTTCTGTTTAGCAAAAAAAACCTGTTATTGAATATGGTCGGAAACCGAGCTTGTGGTTAAGCTTCAAAGGTGCCCAGGTGCAAAAGATGCTTAGATCTTAAAGCTAGCTTGTAATGCAAAATAAGAGATGGTGCTTCCGGAATGAAATGTTCTCTTCAACAGGAAGAGAGAAATGGTGTAAAGGAAAATTCCATTGTCTTGCTTCTGACACGCACATTGTAAGGTATATTAGAAAGCTGAATGCATCTGAAAGGGGTCAGCCCTGTTGCTTATTAAAGCTGGCTGGCCTAGCGCTATAATAAATATCCTCCTCTAAATTGACCTGGTGTGGTTTCACTGACTGGATGAAGGCTCTCCTCCCCCCGCTACAATCACAGCTTCATTCCAGGAATCTGGAATCTTCCCAGTTCTCCTAATTTCGTTTAAAAGAATCTCTAACACCGGAACCAGGTCTTCATGAAGTTTTTTGTAAAATTTAGCTGAAAAACCATCCGGACCTGGAACTTTGGAAATCTTTGCCTCTCCTATTGCTTTACTGATTTCTTCTTTAGTTATTACAGCATTTAATATTGCTTTCATTTCTAGGCTTGGTTGTATCAAATTAACCTTAGATAAATAGTCTTGCATCTTTTGCAGATCCACTTGTTTTGCTTGAAAAAGAGTCGCATAATATTTATAAAATTCCCTCCGGATCCCTCCTGGGTCTGAAATTTCTTTATTTCCATCTTTCAATTTAGTGATTGTTTTATTCTCTCTTCTTTTCTTCAATTGCCATGCCAAATATTTACCAGGTTTATTTGCACCTTCAAAGGACTTCTGTTGCAATTTTTTCAAGTTCCAATATACTTCTTTGTTTAACCTCGCCTCATATTGTTCCTTTAAAATCCTCAATTCTCTCAAAATCTTCTTTTCGCCAGGCCTTTTCTTAAGCTCCATTTCTTTTTTCCGAATATTTTCCGTAATCTCTTTATCTGTTTTGAATTGTTGTTTCTTTTCATTATTATTGATTGCAATCAGGTGTCCTCTCATCACAGCTTTATAGGCCTCCCATACCGTTTGCATCTGTACATCCTTGTTTAAATTCAGTTGAAAATATGTTTGGGTTTCTGTCCTTATTTTGTCCACAATATTTTGTTTGTCCAGCAAATCCTCATTGAGTCTCCATCGGAATTTCTTTCTTTTAACATACGTTGACCATTTTACTGGACTATGGTCAGAGAGAGTTCTAGGTAACATCTCGATTTTGCGTGTCTGCAAGATCAAATTCTCAGTCATCCACATCATGTCTATCCTTGAGAAAGATTTATGTCTTGATGAGTAAAAGGAATACTCTCTATCCTTGGGATTTTTAACTCTCCAAGCATCTTCCAGATGTTCATGTTTAACCAATTGAAAAAAGACTTTCGGAAGTTTGCCCATGCCTTCGTTTCCTTTTTGGGATTATCTATCAATAACATTATTAACAGTACCATTAAAGTCACCCATTAATATCATTTGCTCATAGGTTAGCTGTCGTAGCTGTTCCCACAAATCCTGGAAAAATTTTTCCTTCGCACCGTTTGGAGCATAAAGGTTAACAATTAAAGTTTTTTTGCTCTGCAGCACGGCTTCTACCGCCAAAAGCTTCCCTTCATTATCTTTAAAAACTTCTTTTGGTTCCAATTCCTTTTTAATATATATAACAACTCCTTTTTTCTTTTGGGAGGAGAGGGAATAAAACTCCTCTCCTAATCTTTTTTGAATCAAAAATTTAGCATCAGTTTTTTTAATATGTGTTTCTTGCAAACAGACAATATCACATTTTTGTTTTTCCAACCAAAGTCTAACATTTTTTCTTTTTTGAGGTGAATTAAGTCCATTGACATTCCATGATATAATTTGACTCTCCATGTTGTTTTTGTACTTATTTATCAGAGTCTTTAAAGTTATCATTGATGAATCTGGTCATTTGCTCTACTGACTTGATGATGACTCTCTTCTGCTTGAATGTAAAACTGACACCTTTTGAAATTTCCCATCTGTATCTTATACCCTCTGTTTTCAGTTCGTCAATCAAGTCTTTAAAGAGTCGTCTATCCTGAAGAATTGCTCTGGGTAGTTCCTTTAATATCATGATTTTCTTGTTGTCAATTGTGAAATCTTCCTGAAACTGTTGCTTAAATAGATCCTCCTTCAGTTTTTTGGATATAAACTGGACAATCACTTCTCTGGGTAATTTTTTCCTTTGCGCAATCGCAGAGTTGACTCTGTACACCACATCAATCTGTGCCGCCACCTTCTCCTCTTCCATTTTTAAAAAATCTGCAACAGCATCCACCATAACAGAATGAATGTTCTCACTTTTGTCTTCAGGGATCCCCCTGAATCTCATATAGTTAAGCATTGCATTGTATTGGACCATCACATTAACTTTTTCTGTTTCTATAGCAACCTCAGCAACATTGGATGCCACTCTCTTCACTCTTTCATCCATCTCATCTGCTCTTTTAGTCAGCGTCTGTATCTCTTTTGTAATCCCAGATAGGTCCTTTTTCAAGTCTGATACTTCTGTTACTAAAGTTTTTTCCATCTTTTGTAATGCGTCCATCACTCGTTTCTCCATAGCTTCCATCAGGCCCTGTAGCTTCTTTTCTTCTTTAGCAGTCATTTTCGGGGAGGACCAGGAGTTCGCCCTCTGTCGTTGCCGCAGATCGTAAGCCGTTGTTTAAAATTCACCTAAAACTTACATCAAATTAAAGTCCTTCTTATGCCCACCTAAATCGCTCTAATTTCACTTTTTTCTATTAAGTCTTTTGGTTAAAATCGAAGTATAGTTTTTCTGACCTTCTCAAAATGGCGGGCGCAATTTCTCTATGGTAGATGGTTCTTCCGGTTACTCACTTCCTGTCCGGCAATCTTAGTTGTCCCCCTTGTCTCTGGTTTCCTCCCTTCTTCCGGCCTCCTTGGTCTTCTCTAGGAAATATTACTTGTCTGGTCTGAGGTCATTTCCTGTTCTGGCGATTTCTGCTGCAGCTAGAGTACTTTTCCACACTAGTTCTCGCGGGGCTTGCTGTTAGTTTCTATTTTAAAGTCAATATTCCAACCGCAGGAATGTTCAACAAACCGGCTTTTTGGCCTTTTTTAGCTGCTCTTTTTCGGAGTCGGTGTTAGTACAAAAGATACAGCATGATCATGCGCTTCATCGGATGTTGTTTACTCTCGGCCAAAACGCGTCTCCGGTGAGCAATTTTAAAAAGTTACCTTCAAAGTCCGTGTCTTGTTATAGCAGTGTTTCCTTGATATCAGCTTCAGTAGAATGTCTTGGAAGTCTGGATCATGCGTTCTTATGTTGAGAATCCAACTCGGTGGGGTCTTGTAGAGAATTTCCGAAGTGCCTTCTAGGGGGGAGGGGATCAAGGCTGGTCGCGACGTTCTTTAAAGCCCCGCTATCAGCCGATCTCAACTCCCTCTCGGGCCAAGGCTCGCTGCCAGTCACCCCCCTACCTGGGGGGATCTGCGGTGGGCTATATGAAGCCCACCCTGTCATCAAGACCCTCCGTATGCTCTGGGAGCTCTGAGAGCAAGCCAGAACACGTCAGGACGCCATGAATCCCAGACTGGAAGCCAATCAGGTTAATTTTCAATCCAGGTACCTGACCATATTCCAGCAATGATGCTAGGAACTGTGTAATTGAATCCAGTGGATTTTCTAAATTAAATACCAAATCATCTGCAAATGCTTGTAATTTATATTCTTCTCTTATTTTCATTCCTTTGAGATATATATATATTTACCACATTGTGAAGCTAACAACTGTTCCAACATAAAACTCCAACTAACATTATCTAATGCTTTTTCAGTGTCTAAAAAGATTAAGGCCATTTGTTTTTCTGGATGTGCTTCAAAGTATTCAATTGTATTTAAAATAGTTCTTACATTGTTTCTAAATTGTCTTTTTGGTAGAAAATCTGCTTAATCTTGATGAATTATCTGCATCAATATTTTTTTCAATCTTGTAGCTAGAATAGCAGCATAGATTTTACAGTCCACATTTAATAAGAAAATTGGTCTATAATTTTTAAATTTCTTTTTCATCCGAGTTTTGTTCGTGTATCAAAGTTATTAAGGCTTCATTCCAAGATTCTGGTATTTTAGCATCAGTTCTTATACTCTGTACGACATATTTTAAAGGTAGTATCAGTTGGTCTTCAAGTACATAGTAAAATTCTGCCGGTAAACCATCAGGGCCTGGTGTCTTCCTTTTTTTTTGTTTCTTTAATGCTTCTGTAATTTCACAAGTAGTTATTTGGTCATTTAAAATTTTCCTTTGTTCTTCAGTAAATTTATTTGAATTATATTTCTTCAAAAAGTCTTTAATCTCCTCTGATGTAGCTTCTCCTTTTTGATATAACTTTCTTAAAATGGCTCAATTATTTTTTAAAATACCTTGGGTGTATTTTTTTCTTCTCCGCCATTCTTTAAATTTTTATACTTCTTTTTTTCCTTTTCTTTTTGCAATTTATATGCTAACCATCTGGTTGGTTTATTGACATTTTCAAAAAAAAATTTTGCATAAGTAATTTTTTTAGCTATTTCTTCAGTCAATAGGCAATTCATTTGATGTTGTAAAAGCTTTAATTTCACTCTTAAATGTTCAGCTAGGGTATCTTGCTTCAAATTTTCTTCCTGTTTCTTAATTTGTTTTTTATATGTGCTGTCTGTCTGATTATCCAACCTTTGGCATAAGCCTTAAATGCATCTTTTTTTTCTCTGTTACAAATTTTTCATTCTGCAATAAAAATGCATTAAAAGTCCATCTATTTTTCTTTGGTGTATCTTGTAGTATGAGCATAACAGGATTGTGGTCTGCAAAAGTTGCTGGTAAGATTTCCACTTCTATTAAATCATTTATAATTGTTGAAGAGATCCAACACATATCAATCCTTGACCATGACTTATGTCTTGCTAAATAGAAAGTGTAGTCTTTCTTTTTTGGATTTCTAGTTTTCCAAGAATCAATTAGGTTATGTTCTTCTACAAATTGTAAGAATGAGTTAGGAAGTCCATTGCTCTGTTTCTGTTTTCCTGTTACTATTTTTCTATCTGAGAGCCTATCAAAAACAGCATTATAGTCTCCAATCAGGCAGATTTCATCATAGTTTTGTTTAGAAATAAGTTCCTGTAACAATTTAAAACATTTTCTTGATGTGTATTTAATCCAATTTGTATTTAATCCAATTTGTACTCTGCCCTCCCCACAAGCAGTGCTGATTTGGTGCATATATATTTATAATTAAAGTTATTTTACCTTGTCTTTGTAGTCGAACTATCAAAATTCTACCATCTTCAGAGCTGTATACTACTTCTGGATGCAAATGCTCTTTGCATCTTTAATATGTCACTACACCTCTTTTTTTCCCCTTATCTGAAGAGGTGAAATTTTTTCCAAGTTTTTTGATCACGACTAATCCATACTTTTTAATATTATAATCCACAAGGTCACAGTAAATCAAATAGAAGTAGAAGAGTAAGGTAATTATATCCCAAAAATAGTAATCCAGACACCAATCATTTTCTTTTTTGCCCTTAAAAAGTATTCCAGCTACCAAGTTTTGTAATTCTCTTCCAAGTCGCTTCAAAGGAGGGAGATCCCTTCCACCCATCCATTCCCCCCCCAATCTCTTTAAAGAGCTATAAGCTTCAAGTCTCTTCTAATCATAGAGCTTTATAGGGTACTCGCAGTGATGAAATCGTTAAAGTTTCATATGAGGTCTTCTGTTTTCCCCTGTCCCGGAAGTCACGGCTCCGTAGCTATGGAATCCACAGATGCTCTCACTCAGATTTGAGATTCAGGGCGATCCTAGACTCAATCTGTGTGCTGCCGCCCCCAAAGAGTCCAAGATCAGGCCCCCTGCTTGGGCCCCTCTTCAGGGGAGCCCAGGAGAGTCCAAGAGCCCTCAAACCCCCGCCAAATCTGGTGATCCAGCACAGCTTTTCGGGATCTCTCCCAAAGAAAACCAGAAGTCCCTTTATCCAGCAGTTTCCATGCAACATCTGCTCTGCTGGGTGGACTGTATCCTGGTCTTAGTGACTGAACCATATTTTTTTTTTGCCCCCCCGTAGGGGATTTTTTATTGCTTTTTCTATAAACTACAAAGAATAAAGAGCAGGGTAAGTACATACTACAGGAGAAAGTAAAGAAAACCACAAAAACCCCAAGAGATGGTGGTTATACATAATGCTTATAAAATTAGCTCATAATTAAATGCTGTTAAAATTTGCTACGTCAAGTGAGTATACAGTTGTTACTATTTAAACTAAGATTGCCAACAAGTGTCACTATGTAAAAAGCCTTAGAGAAAAATGATTTAAATTTATTTTAAACAGGATCTAGAGAGAATCACTACTCATTTTTTGCTTTTTTTGCTCCTCAGTCTATCTCTTATTTTGGGAGCAGCCACCCCCCATTCCGAATTTGAGTCCTCATCGGAAGATGCCAGTACTCCTTCTTCTTCACTTCCCTTGTTGCTGTCATTTCCTTCTTTAACCTCTTTGTCTGCTGGAATGGCGTGTTGATAAAAAAATTCACGTGCCTTCGTAACAGAGTCAATTCGTTCTTTCTTATCTTTAAATTTAAAAATTAATCCTTCTGGGGTAATCCATTTGTAGGAGATGTTATTCTTCTGTAAGAATAGTGCCAAGTCTCTAAATTTCTTTCTCTTCTTCCTTATTTCAAATGGGATGTCCTTCAAAACTCATATTTCTTTGTCCTTGATTTTAAGGGTAATTCCACTTTTTGCTTTCAATACTTGGTCTCTTACTTGTATTCAGGAGAATCTCACCACAACCTCGCCGGGCAGATTATTCTATCTTATATAGTCAGAATACGACCTATAGATCGTATCTATTTCATTTTGTAGAAAATCCACTTTTAAATCTATCACCGGCTCCAGTGCATTGTGTCTCAGGTCTTCTCCTTTTGCTTCAGGAATTCCCTGAAATCTTAAAGCATAGCTTGCCTTCTCCATCTGCAGCTGTAAGAGTTGGGCCTCATTAACTGCTCTCTTTTTTTCCCTCTCCTGCATTTGTTTTTTAAGCTTCTGTGTATCCGCATCTACTGCTTTAAGTTCTTGCTCCATTTTATCAGTCTTTTTGGTAGTTTCAGTCAACTGGCTTTGCTGAGTGTTGAATTTCATGTGCAATGATGTCATTTGCTCCAGCAGAGGGCGCAAAGCTTCAGCCAGCATATTTTGGAAGTCTCTGGTAGTGTCCTGTCTGGGCACAGAACTCGCTAGGCTGGCATTTCTGGGAGGAAACTTCAGTTTCGGTTGCTTTTCTTTCTCCTCCCTCTTTGGAGGCACCATTTTTTTAGGAATTGTTTACTTTTTTTCCAAAAGTTATAGCAGTCTCAAGATCCTTTGACAATGCCTGGTAAATTCTCAAAAGTTCTTTACTATAGTTTAAATCCGCTTATATTCCGCCCCCCCTCGCAATTAGCTTATAAAATCAGTTCAGCTTTTTCTTCCTTATAAGGGGAAGTCCCCCCCTTGAGTTATTGGGGGGAGCTTTTTATTCACTTTCTGATGTCTTTGCTTAACAATCACTCACATTTGCACGTAGACTCACCTAGGTTTCGTTTTCATTGCCCAGCCACCAAGCACTTGTCCCTGCGTGTGTCCCTGCATCCATTGCTGGAAATCAGTAGTGGGACCATCGGGGCAGGGAGTAGCCTCCCTTTGCCAGCTGGTTGCTGGAGGAAGGGCTCTCCAAGTGCCCCATGGCTTGGAGCCCAATGCATACGATTGCACCCCCTCCTGTCCGCCGATTTACAGCATAATCCTTCCAGAGCTCTGGAGGATTGCGACCGCCATTAAGGGAGCCAAAACCGGAAGTCCCAGTGACTGAACCATATTAATGAAGTTTGCGTTTTCAATCAGATGGAAAGAAGAGTTTGTTGCATAAACAAACTGGGCAATTTTTTCTAATCTGCTGTTTTTTATCACAAACTTATCTATGGTGGTTCCTGGATGATTGGCTTTTTTCTTTCTTTTAGGTGGTATGCTGTGGATTTGTGATATATATGATGTGACTGAAACACTATCCCAGACAGATAATTCTGAAACTGTAGAATAGGAGGATGGTGATTTCAAAGGTGGATAGTTTCCAGAATCTTTTATGTTGACGATGGATTCCCCTAAACAAAAAAGTCAATGCTGTTATTTTATTATTTATACCATTCTGCTTATTTAGTATTACTCATGTTATTCACTGCCACTCAGTAGTGCCCAAAAAAGGAATATTTGCTTGTTTCAGCTCTTTTTTTCTTCATAACAACTGTATCAAAATGGCAGTAACATGCAGTAATAATAACAACAAATATAATTTTGCTCAAGCATGACAGTTCCTCAAGGTAGTCTTTAAGAAATATGATGAAATCAAAATGTTTACCAGCCTGAAGATCTTGCCTGTTCAAACATGTTCCTTTTGTCGTCATCACAGCACTTCTAAAGATGTTGTTTCATTTGGGCCACCAGGTCTTACATTTCTTTGTTGCAGTGTTTGTATTTTGTACGCATGCCTGCCTTACTCATAGGTAGAGGAACTTCATTAAAATATTCCCACACTAGGTCCCTTTTACAGCCTGCTACCATTATATGTTTTCTCCAGGGAAAGAATAATATGATAAGCCTCAGGCTATCCACTCAGAGATCCAAAGGCTTGTGGAGTGTTCTGCTCAATAGGTTTCACTTTCATTTTTACTGTTTGCCCCTCCCTCCTCACACTTAGCTTCTATTCCACTCCCAACATCTTCTATTCATGTATTTTTTAAAAACTTTAGCACTTAAGAGGTAAGAGGTTGATTCTGTGTCCATAGATTTGCAAAGGAAAAATAGGATTAAGGTCTTTTTCTCAACTCTGTATGTTTATTTTATAACATTTTTGCTGTGAAGAAGAGGCATGTGATCTCTACGGACACAAATTCACAGTTTTGAGAACTGTAAAACCAAGCAACTATGATAATATCTTCTTGATAGAAAAATTACCCAATAATCTTACAAAAATCTCTGGAAGATCATGACATTGTGAATGGATTAATGGAATTAATTTACCAAAAAATGTAACATTATATGAATATACAGCCTCATGCTACATAATTAAAAACTAATCCTTATTTCATGATGAATTACCTTTGGACTATAATTTATCTTAAATAGAAAACTATCTTTAGATAGACTTTTCCACCCAAAGCATTGTATTTAAAAAATCCAAATTAAATTTTAAAAATCCAATTGATATTAAAAAATCCGATTTTTAATTTTAAACAAAAATTATTGATTTTTATCTACCCTGCCTATGGGTCAGTTTACTGCATAGTGCATTGCTTGGGAACTCCCTAGAATTCGGGGACTGGCTGTCATGAGTTTTCTTTTAATATTTAATCTTCTTCGTGGTCTCTGTGCAGGCCACACACCATGAGTTTTACGCCTGCGTCAAACCTCCGTCGGGAAGCCTAGAAAGCTTTAGTGGTAGCTCTTCCAAGTGCAGAGTCCTCTGCGGTCTTGTGCATCACGCTCCATCTGAGCATGCTCAGTAGCCACGGTGGATTCTGCCCCCACTCAGTTTGTTTTTAACCGCCACCTGAAGATGTTTTCCCTGTTACTCCGGGGAAGCCTCCTTACCTGTAACAAAGGAATCGCAGTAAATACTTAGTGTCTATTCATATACTCACCAATACCTGGGGTGCGACCCAATACCCACACCCACGTTTAAGAGGTGCCTGCACTGTGCAGCAAATATCCCCCTGTCAGACAGCCACGGCTGCTGCCTGTGCTGCTTGGGGGAAGAACACAGACTGAGCTCCTGTCAGCACTGTCAGAAGTTCACAAGCCAGACAAAAAAGAATAGATCTGCCTGCCTAAAGGTGTTTTTACTGGAACAGTCCCTAGCCCCAATGATGACCGAGACAGCTGAAAGGGCTCACTCGCTGCCTCCCCCACCGTTAGAGAGGGGAGATTCGGCACACCATGCTGTGGCTGTTACTGGGCAGCGAAAGGAAAAGACGGGCAAGTCGCGTAAGCGCCCATCTGACTCCATCAGAAAGCCCTCTACATCTAAGGTGCCTAAGTTGTCAGAGAGCACGACCACAGGGGCCACCATTAACTGTGGCCAGATGCATTTAACTGTCACTCCGATTGTACTGGTTGGCTTGTCCACCAACTCGCCTGTGGTGAAACGCAAAGAGAAACGCAAGCACCTAGCGTCCATGCTGCAGGCGAACGCTCAGGCACCACTGGTGCTGCAGTTGGAACACAACCTGCAGACATGCCCTGTGCTGCCTCTAGATATCCTGGCTGAGACAGGCTCAACACCCAAGTGCCTAACGCCAGAGAGTAATCGCCTCTACAGCGATTGATCCCGAAACCGCTCCCCTGCCTCGTCTGGCTATGCCCTTAGCGAAGGATCGGAGCGCTGTGATTACTATAGGGCCAGTTGGAGCCCAGATCTGCTGGTGCCACCCCCACACCAGCACAGAGGTACCCTGAGGGACCGGGTCGTGCCAGTGTCACAGCGGAGGACTCGATCTCCATCCAGAGTGGGGACATGAGGGTGCCTGAATGACAGTTCTCCGTGGCGTGGGAACTCCTGACATACAGGGCTAACGACACATAGTCAGAGCGCACCACAGTCTTATGACCCAGCCGAGGAAGATGATGGCTCGCTCCTTGACACGTGCAGCTACACCTCGCCATTGGAGTCGGAACAGTTGACCTCAGGCCACGAATCCACTGGTGAGAGGGACCTCAATTACCTGCCTGTGTGGACCACAGACAATCGGCATGCTCTGCCCACCTCAGATCAAATGGGGGGCTTTGCAGAACTGATGCAAAACTTGGCAAGGGCATTAGGTATACAGGCCACTCCAGACCCACCCCCTGTCATGCACCTAGTGCATGATATGCTCCAGGCAGCTAGGCCTGTCCCCTTTGTGCTGCCAACACTTCTTGTACACAAGGCTACCCTGCAGGAGGCCTGGAGTAGACCGGTGTAGATACCACCTGTCCCCAAGCACTATGAGTCTATTTACAGGGTACGTGGGGACAACAACTGCTTCCTGCAGTCCCAGCCATAACCCGTTGGTGGTGCACTTGTCATCCAAGATGAAACAGTCCCAGTATCTGGCTCCACCGGACAGAAAAGGATGAAAGGTGGACTCACTGACAAAGCGAATATATGCGGCCACAATGATCGCAACAAAGATGCAGACCTATATCTCGTACATGTTGGCATATCTGTTCAACCTCTCCAACACGATCGAGAGTCAGCTAGACCGACTGCCCAGGGACAATAGAGCCCTGTGACTGCGCTCCAAGAATTGCATAGAGTTGCGAGACAGCAGTTCGCGACAGTGAGGCATTCAGTCTCCTGTTTCTCCCAGGTGATGGCTACCGTGGTGGCCTTGTGCAGGCACGCGTGGCTCAAGTCGACAATGCTACAGGTGGATGTCAAGCAGCAAATTGAAGATCTCCCCTTTGACGGCTGTGGCCTCTTTCATAAGTCCACAGATGAGGCCCTCCGAGAGGTGGACGAGAGTCGCAAGAGTGCTCGGAACCTAGGGGTACATACGCCGTACCAGCAGTGACACCAATGGCAGCAGACATGGCGGCCACAGTATGCCCGTCACCCTCGGTCCCTGACTCACTCAGGTACGTGGAGACACTGCCAATATGCACCTAGGCAGCAGTATCAGCAGAGGGCTGCGCCCGCCAAGAAAGCCCCTCAGCAGACCAAGCAGTCCTTTTGACCCTGGCCGGGAGCACCATTGTTACCAGCAGCCTGGGGCTGGGCACTCGGCCTAGCCCTACACCAGTGCATTGGGGCAAATAACAAACGATCACTGGGTCCTGATTATTGTAAAGATGGGGTATGTGATAGAATTTGACTCGTGCCCTTAAACCCCCCATGTGGTGACCATGCCACCAACACAGCTCTTGTGGGACGAGGTAAAAAATTTAGTAGAAAAGGGCGCAATAGAGTCCATACCTTTGACCCAGCTGGGCCAGGGCTACTACTCAAGATACTTTCTGGTCCCAAAAAGGGATGGATCCAAGAGGCCAATCCTGGACTTGAGAGGGCTGAACCAGCACATAGGAAGACGGAAGTTCCTTATGGTGACACTCCAGGCCATTCTGCTGTTGATCTCCCAGGGTGCGTGGATGGTGTCGATAGACCTGAAGGATGCCTACTTCCATGTCACGATACGCCCACAGCATTGGCAGTATCTGCAGTTCCAGGTGGGCCAGCAGTACTACCAGTACGGGGTGCTCCCGTTCAGTCTATTGACTGTGCCACACATCTTTACAAAGTGCACGGCTGTTGTGGTGGCCTATCTGTGAGTATGGGGAATGATGGTGTTCCCTTACATCGAGGACTGGATCCTGGTAGTTCCCATGCAGGAACAGCTATGGTGGAACGTCGCAGAGACCCTTACCCTGCTTGAGCGCTTGGGGCTTTGTGTGAATGAAGAGAAGTCTCACCTACTGCCATCACAACAGCTAGAAATCATAGGCACACTGCTGGATTTGCCAGTATCCATGGCCTATCTTCCGAGAATGAGAGCTACAACTCTGCAAAGCCTTGCTTCAACCTGCATTGCACGCCCGGTCCAGATGGTGGGAGTGGTCCAGCAGTTGTTGGAACTAATGGCAGCCACAACGGCCGTCGTGCTGGTGGCACGTCTGAAAATGAGGACCCTCCAGTTCTGGTTCCTCCGCCACTGCAACCTGGTGACGGTGTGTGCCTCACACAAACTCGACATCCTGGCCATTGTGATGAGATCTCTCTATTGGTGGACCGAGATGGCCAACTTGTTACAGGGGATGCCCTTCTGACCGCACCCAATGGACCTAACTGTCTTCACAGATGCCACCCTGTGGGGGTGGGGCACACACTGCGGGGAGCTCTCAGTCCAGGGTCAATGACTGGAGGGCCAGAGACTGTCCCACATCAACATCCTGGAACTGAGAGCAGTCAGCCATGCCTTGCATTCTCTCGTGCCTATCCTGAGAGGACAGGCAGTACTGGTTGCTACAGACAATGTAACAGCTATGTATTACATTCTGAAACAGGGTGGGACGGCCTCGGCTCAGCTTTGCAAGCTGGCCGTAGAGTTATGGGAATGGTGCCTGGGGCAAAACATCCAGCTAAGGGCGATGCATGTCCCTGGTGCAGCAAACGTCCAGGTGGACGACCTGAGCTGGAGGGCATCAAAGCACCACGAACGGTCGCTGAAGTGGGACTGCCTGAGGGAGGTGTTCAGCAGGTTTGGGTGGCCAACGCTGGATGCTTTCATGTTGGCATACAATGCAAAGTTCCCTCTCTTTTACAGCAGGGGACGCCCGTCCGTGGTGTCGCTGGGGAACACATTTCTGCACCGTGGGCGGGGTCGCCTCTTCTACATGTTTCCACCAGTACCGCTCATCTCCCGGGTGCTGCAGAAGATATTGCATGACTGCACCTCTCCTATTCTCACTGCACCATGGTGGCCAAGGCAACCATGGTTTCTGCTCCTCCTGGTGTTGTCAAGAGAGCAGTACAAATGCTTACCCATCAGCCACAATATGCTGACGCAAGAGAGTGGTCGGATCATCCACCACGACCTGGCATTTTTCCAGCTGATGGCATGGAGTATCCGGCCGTGAACTCCTCACCGACGGTATCGCACATCCTCTTGAATGCACGGAAACCGTTGACGAGGAAGTCCTACAACTATAAGTGGGCATGTTATGCCGCTTTCATAGGGGAGCAAGCGGTGGATCCAACAACAGCCCCGCTGTCAGTGATACTCTCGTATTTGGCAAAGTTGTTCCAGGATGGGCTGAGCTATTCCTCCATAAGAGTGTGCTTGGTGGCCATTTCCACGGGCCATGACCCTATTGGGGGGAGGTCAGTTTTCTCCCAGCCATTGGCCAGAGCTTTCCTATGGGAATTGCTGCACTTAAAGCCCCCATTGAAGCTGTATGTATCGCCATGGAGCCTGTCCTTGGTTCTTGCAAAACTAATGGGGTGACATTTTGAGCCCTTGGCTACAGCCCCTGTGCGATTGCTGTCAGGGAAGACCGCGTTGTTAGTGGTGCTCACCTCGGCAAGGAGAGTGAGTGAGATTTGTGCTTTGAGGTGTGACTCCCTGTACTTGGTCTTTTACGCGGACTGGGTCATCTTGAGGCCAGACCCTGCCTTTCTCCCAAAGGTGGTGTCCCCATTCCATTTGGCCCAAACAATCACGTTACCGTCCTTCTTCCAGGATCCTAGGGATGAAGTTCAAAGTGCCCTCCACATCCTGGATGTACACTGTGCCCTAGCCTTCTACTTGTCTAGGACACGGGACTTTAGAGGGAGCTATAGGTTGTTCCTCTGCTACTCCAAGCCCAGGCAGGGACAACCAGTCTCCACGCAGTGGCTTTCTAAGTTACTGGTAATTATAGTTTTTATGATGTAGCAAGGGATAGACCAGAATTTGCACGTTGCATGTTCGCTTGCAAGTTCTGTACAGAGGTGACTACTTCCTTACTGTTGTGTCATATGTTATGCTGTTAGTAAGTTACCTGATGTTGTGGGCACGGTTGAAATAAACAGTTAACTGTTTAAGCATTCTGTTGCCCTCTGCTTATTCATGATGAGAGATGCCAGCACCCGCCATCTGGTTTTGGTTTAGCTTGCCAGTCACCCATGGTGTGTGGCCTGCACAGAGACCACGAAGAAGATAAACAGGTTGCTTACCTGTAACTGATGACCTTCAAGTGGTCATCTGTGCAGCCACACACACACACCCAGCCATCCCCACCGCTGACATCTTCTCCAATCGGACAGACGGCCGAGGGATGGTCGGTGGTGCAGGAAGGAACTGAGTGGGGGCGGAATCTACCGTGGCTACTGAACATGCTCAGATGAAGCATGATGCATGAGACCGTGGAAGACTCCGCACTTGAAAGAGCTACCTCTAAAGCTTTCTAGGCTTCCCGATGGAGGTTTGACGAAGGCGTAAAACCCATGGTGTGTGGCTGCACAGATGACCACTCGAAGATCATCAGTTACAGTTAAGCAACCTGTTTTTTCTCATATTTACTATGTAATC
Source organism: Gekko gecko (assembly GCA_029375565.1). Lineage (NCBI taxonomy): Eukaryota > Metazoa > Chordata > Lepidosauria > Squamata > Gekkonidae > Gekko > Gekko gecko. The sequence goes on from JAPDNY010000001.1 coordinate 220,234,673, forward strand.
GTTTCTTTAGCACTTTTGTTTGTTTGGATTATCCTTTTGTTCTTACTGTGCACCTATGATATAGTGGGTCTCCCTTTAGAAGTGCCAAGATATGTGGAGTACAGTTTTTTCTTCCAGGGGCCATGACCAGTGTCTAATCGGGTCAGTGAACAGCATAATTTTGATTCCTGTCCTTATTAGAAAAAGTTTCCAGTTAAGCTTATAGGAACCTCTCTTCTGCTCTGCCCCCTTCCCCTGAACAAGCTTTTCAAGCTTGATATTTTCTCCACTGAGCCAATTGCTCTGAACAGCCTTAGTTCTTTTAGTGTTCATAATAATATACTCCAACCAGACTCCACAAATCTACCCCAGGGTCCAGCTGTTTAACTGTCTCTGCCTTCTATGAGACCAAAGCACCAGGACAGTAAAATAAGAATTTGATGCTGGAGTTGTGACTCCTGAGTTCCATCTTGTATTTCAGTTCATTGTAAGGAATAGAGATGGACACAAAGTGGGAAAATGCAGGTCGGTTCACGGTTCATGGGTGAACCACGAATTGAAGCAGGAGGTTGGTTTGTGGACTGAACCGGTTTGTGGCCCGCAAACCCTGTTGCTGTCTCTTTAAACAGAAAGCCCAAAAGACAGCTGAGTGATGGGGAGCAGCTTGCTCCCCACCGCTCAGCCGTTTTGGACTGTCTTTAAACTTCAAAGGGACTGCAGAAGACAGCCCAAAAACAGCTGTGCAGTGGGGAGGCATCCGTTAAACTTTAAAAGGACTGCAGAAGAGAGCCTGAAACAGCTGAGTGGCAGGTTTCCCACTGCTCATCTATTTTTCCAGCTGTTTAAAGTCTAAATGGACTGCACCAGACAGTGAAAAATAGCTGAGCTGTTTTTCCAGCTATCTTGTGCAGTCCCTTTAAAGTCTGAGACAGCTGAGTGGCAGGAAGCGCCTCCCTGCTGCTCAGCTGTTTTTTCACCTTTTGTGGGGAACAGAAAGCAGGGGTTTAAAGGGTCTCAGAGTCCCTTTAAACCTCTGCTTACTGTTCCATCCACAAACTGCCATGAACTGTTTTAAAAGTTCATGGAAGTTCATGAATGTAGATCCATCTCTAACCTGTTCGCAAACCACGAATAGTGTGCTTCTTGGTTCAGTTTCTGACCAATTCAGTTCTCTAGTAAGGAACCAACAAAAAAAAACACATTGTAATGATTATCACATTGCACTGTCGAAGCAGCCCATCTTAATTGTCTCAGGTTCAAATCCCCAATCTTGCATGAAACTCATTGAGTGAATTTCAGCCAATATCTCTCAGGCAAACATTTTTATTTGATTGTCCACACACAGCCCTCTTTACTTTTAGTGCTAGGTTATACCTCAATAGAAGCAAATCCTATATTAGTTATACCCAACATTTTCCCATCGTTGATGCAACTTGAGCATGATTATCTGAATATCAACCTGTGTCCATCACTGACATAGAATGCATCCTTTATCCCCACTCAGACAGCGCATTACATCAAACAATTTATGGAAGCCAGTTTTGAAGTTTAGTACTCATATAAGACTACTTTGGCAATGGTTGCTGTGTGTCTTCCACTTGCACAGCAAGTATCAGTCCAAACCATTTTGGGTTACAGTCCCTCCAGTGGTGATCTTCAGGAAAAGATTTCTTTGTGGAGATGGAGAAGTTATTATAGGAGTCTAGCCATTAGCAATGTGCATCCCAAAATTCCCGAACAAAAACTATACATGAAAGTTGCTGTTCCAGGTTCTTATTGTGATTTCTGGAAAGGTAAACAAAAATTTGGGAATACTGAGCATTACAAGAAACATCCCCTGAAAACATCTGTGGTTTCCCCCCATGTTCAAATGCTTACTATCACCCTCAGCTTGTTTTTCTTTGATTCTTCTGATTTCCTAGGCAACACTATTTTTCTCTTCCAGTTATCCCTGTTAGGTAGGCATCAGGAATGCTTCCAGCCAATCACCATTGGAGACAAGCTCCAAACAAGAGATTTTTAAGGTTTACAGCTGCTGCTCTGAATTGGATGACATTTATGACCTGCTTCTGGAAGTCAGGAGCCTGCAGGACAACTTTAGCCACAAATTTGGCTTTTAGAGTCTCAAATACTTTATGACTTGGTTCAGTCCAGATGACCTTGTCTGGTTGATGTTTCCGGCATAAATCAGTCAAAGAGGCAGTAGTCTCACTGTATTACCTCACAAAGTATCTTGTAACATCCTGCCATTCCAAGAAAATATTTCAATTACTTCTTAGTGGTTGGGAGTGGCCACTTTTCAATTGTTTCTACTTTGTATTGTGTTCTCTTCCACTTTGTGATCTAAATATGCAGTATTTACTGGTTAAGTGCGTGAACTCTAATCTGGGAGAACCAGGTTTGATTCCCCACTCCTCCACTTGCACCTGCTGGATGACCTTGGGCAAGCCATAGTTCTGGCACAGTTGTTCTTGAGAAAGAGCAATTTCTGTCAGAGCTCTCTCAGTCCCACCTGTGTCTATTGTGGGGAGAGGAAGGGGAAGGAGTTGGTAAGCCGCTCTGAGACTCCTTTGCGTAGTGAAGGGTGGGGTATAAATCCAATCTCTTCTCTTCTTTTTCAGTCTGACACTTGTGAACTTTCAGTGTGAGTGTAGCATCTTGCAAGTGCTGCAAGATGGTCTGTACATGCTCTAGGTATTCTTTCCCGAAAGTGAAGGAAAAAGAAATATTATCCCGGTATGCCACAGCAAACATCAGCCTCCTTAACAAACAGTTCATCAAGTGCTGAGATGTTATAGGGTATTTTTAAGCCCAAAGGTAAATTGCTTCAGGAGCCAAACCATCTAGTCAGGATCCTTTTGACAAATCCCCCCCTCCCAGCCTAAGAGTCCATCCACAGGAGACATAGAATAGCCATCAGCCTGTGTAACAGTATTCACCTTTTCTGTAATCTACACAAAACTGTGCTGTGTTATCTGGCTTCTTTACTACAACAATAGAGGTTGCCCATGTACTTTTGGACAGCTTTATTACCCCCTCCCCATTGCAGCATTCCTTTGATTTCTCTCTCCACACTCTCAGCCTGCTTCCATGTGGCTCTGTAGGATGCAGAAGTAACGGGCAGGTGATCTGTCAAAATAGTATGCTCTGATAATGTGGTCTTTCCAGGCTTGTTGGTGAGAACTGGGACAAACATGGCTACCACTTCTTGCATCTGAGTCCTTGAACAGCAGTCAGACCAGAGAAGAAGAAGTCTTGTATCCCCCCCTTACACAGATCAATGGGCCAGTGCTAAGCAACACAAAACTTTCAGCTGGACAAGCAAAACATGCTTCATTATCTTGTAAATGTATTTTTAAGCAAACCTATAATAAAAGAAACTCTTTTGATGGAAATTGTAATTTGGATATTGGATCTGAAGTAAAAATACTATTGGTTTATAGCACATTTTAGGGATGAAGAATTTAACAGTGCCATCTCTAGCAGATTTATAATCCTTCTAAGCCTGACTTCAGTGGTGACACTGTAAGATACAAAATATTCACAGGCAGACAAAAGGAATTTAGCTTAAGGCCAAGTATGATCGGCAGACAGCTAATTTTTTTTGGATGCTTCTAGAGAATTTTATTTTAATTGCCCTTTTTATTCCATATCTAAGAAAGTGTAGCGATACAGCACTGTAAATCAAATGAATGCTTCTGCTTAATGTAAGTGTAATAATTTCAATTTCTAATACAGTAATTTCATCAATATTTTTCCTAAAACTGAACAAGAAAGGATTTTCTCAGGTTCATATTGATTACCTTGGTAACGTCTATTGTTCACAATGAATGGCACAGTCTAGTAGCCCCTCAGAATTATTGCAAGTGGCTTTAAAAACCCAAATGAGGCTGCCACTAAAATGCACTAGTTCTATGCATTTTAATCCCACTGATCCTCCAAGGAACTCAAGGCAGTGTGCAATAGTTTCCATTTTCTCATGCTGATTTGGTTCATGTATCTAGAGAATTTTATCTTAATATAATAATGTCACAATTTCTAGTAGACTATGCAGTGAGCAAATATAACCCTTACCTTGTATTTTGAAAAGGAGATTATGGTTTAAGACTGGGGTTTCTCAGAGAATACTATCTTTTGTATCAGCTGCTCTCTACATTAAGGACTTCAGATGAGATCTAGGTGCCATCTCTTGCTGGTAATGGGGCAGACATCCCATAGCAACAGATATTTTTTGGAAACGGCACCTCATATATGGAATGTTTTCTTCTATGAAGTCTGCAGTTTAAGTTGTATATTGGACTGTAGGAGAACCTTGCAAAATATACAAAGTAATACTTCCCTTGTACATTGGAGGGGATTTTTATTTACCACAGGCAACTAGCTAGGGCTTTGACAGGCATCTGAAAGGGAAATTGTTTTCCCTTTTCTGTGCTGATTGTTATAATTGTGTCAATATGTTTTGCATGTATATATCTAATTCCCAAGTGGCCCCCTGCATGCAGATATCTAAATCCGCACATCGGGGGCACCTGGGGGGCAGGGAGATTTTCCTGCACATGTGAGGCAGTCCCGACGTGTGCAGAAAAATCTAAAAAGTATTTTAAAATGTACGGGGAATATTTAAATCCCCAAAAAAGTACAAGAGTTCCCTGCACAGGGGCAGAGAATGCTCTGGGAACTCAGTGGCAGGCCGGCAGCTGAGAGGTGCTCAGGCCTCGCCACTGGTGCTGGGGGAGGGAAACTCGGCGGTGGGGGGGATCGTTGGGCCTGGTGGCTGGGAGGCACTCAGACCTCGCCGCCAGTGCTGGGGGGAGGGAAACTCGGTGGTGGTGGGGGGATTGTTGGGCCCAGCGGCTGGGAGGCACTCAGGCCTCGCCGCCAATGCCTGCAGGGGGAGGGAAAATTGGCGGTGGGGGGGGATTGTCGGGCCAGAGGGGGAGAGAAGGCTTACCTGCGGAGCTGCTTCTGCAGACCGGGAGCCTTTCGAATACTCTCCCCCCCGCGAGTATCGTGGGTTCTGCTTCTTGTTTTACAATAAAACCATTTGTTATCTGGCACTTGATTATCCAGAATGCTCAGTTATCTGGCATCGCTCAGAGGGCAAGCCACCTTCTTTGCAGCCACCGTACCACAACATCTTTGGTCACGCACATGCACATTCCCACTTTTCCGGATGGCCAGCCATTGATGGTTTCTCACAGCCAGTGCTGCCAGCTTACACCATCCTTGGGTACCTCGTTCCCCCTTTGCCTGCCTTGACTTGTCAGGATTCAGCTCTGCCAGACCTTTTCTGGGCAGCTGGCCTGCTTGTCAGCCTGCTACATACAGTAGCTCCGTGACTCAGGGTAAGGGTCATGTCTGGTTTGGGGGCTGTTGCCATGGCATTCTTAATAGGGTAGAGTTTGGTTGCTGTGGCTTCCTGTAAGTAGGGGGCAGGGCGGAGCAATAAGCTTGAGTTTCAGGCACATTTAATTAACCAGCAATTCCAGTTCCCCATGAATGCTGAATAACAAAGTTTTTACTGTCATATGTATGTTCTATTTTGTAATGTTTTTGAGGATGGTGCCATAAATTTCCTTGTGTGCCCATTGGCCAGAAAGCTGAAATGAAAATGGGGGGGAGGGGGGAATTAGCCAGCACATTGTTCATACAGCCCACTTACCCCTACCCAGTATCAGTTTTTGTTCTCTTATCCAGTGCTGATAGAGTAAATGTTTGCCTTAAATTACAAAGTAGGATTCGTGGTTCCTATTAGGAGAGGACTGAAAATAGGCCAACTAACAGTGCAGTCCTTTCTACACAAACACATATTCATTCTGTAGTGTGTGGTAAGCAAGATGAGTTTCTTGTCTATGGGTATGATACATTTGAGAAACATAGGCTGAATGTTTTTGTCTTGCACATGTCAGAGCAACAAGGAGTGAATTACATTTTAATGATATGCTGTTGCTGTTATTCTAGTGATTGATCATAGATGTTGCTGCAGTTTCTGCCACCGGTAATAACTACAGTTAGAATTTTTACATGGCAGGTAACATCAGCAGAGCTAAATTACACCAGCAGTATTTGGTCATATATATAATCTTTAGAGACCCTTGTTTGTTGATCCAGTGTAACAGAGCCCCATTAGCCAGTCTGACATTAATAAATCATTCCATATATTTTCAGGGAGTCAAGGAACCTTAACCAGATCACTTGATAGCCCACTTCTGGCAGATGCCACTAAACTAAACAAGCAGTGACCTTCAAGACAGTTGCTTAACAATAATATTACAATATGTTTTCTGATCAAATACCTTACTTTCATGTTACGAAATTTCATTTTAAGCACCTTCATGGATCAATTCGTAGCAGATCTGTTCAGAAGCCCCATTTGATTTAATCGGGCTTACTTTCTGGAACATGTTCTTAGGATTGTAGCCTTTAACATTTTCCTCATTCTTCTATTCCTTAAATGGAGCACTGTCCACCTATTCATACGAAGAAGACTTTTACATTCAAATGATGATGATGATAATTGTAGCCCATTAATGCCTGGGTTATCTGTACTTCATCTAGAGACCTATGAAGATGGCCTTGTGATTTTACATAGGAGTTTGGTAGTACTGTTCCCCATTACCAGTCTATCTGGGTTGGGTTCAATGCTCCCCTAAGCTGTGGAGTCTTATGAGCAAAAATTCTACTTTGTGAGCTACTGGCATTAAAGTTGTGAGCAAGCGATTTGGCTACTGCATAACTTAGTTTGCTCTGGAGCCATCCTTCCTGAGCTAAGACAAACATGTCTGAGCCAGAGGCTAAAAAACTGTGAGCTACCTCGCACTAACTCAGCTTAGAGGAAACACTGGTTGGGTTTGTTAAAGCGTTAGAACAAGGTTAGGGATTCCCAAAACGTAGGGCTCCCACATACACTTTCAGCTAGGAGCCACTATTTTGTACACAGTAGGTGGGGAGTATCTGATGCTGTGCCCTTGTCATATGGCAGCTGAGTAGTACTCAGTGTTGTGCATTTTAGCTCCTGAGAGTGGCACTCTCTGGGACCATTTGTTTATTTGTGTACCAGCGGTGGCAAACGTGCCAGGGTTTAGTGATTCGCCTGGGCTAGTGGAGCAAGCTACCCCTCCCATCTGAAAGATCAGCTAACACAGGGTAGTGGAGTAGGAGGGTTCTCCCAGTGGGAGCTCGGTTCTCCTCTCCTGACTTTCCAGTAGGCAGGAAGGTTCCCCAACGTAGGGTTCCATTTTCCTGGCCTCTCTTCAAGCCTGCATAGTGGCAAGGGGGTTCCTGTAACCAGGTTCAGTTCTCTTGACCCGCAAGGCCTTTCTTTTTCCTCCCCAGGAATTATAGTAGTATTCTTTAGGGGGTCCTGTCCTGGGTTTAGAATATTAGGACTTTTCAAGTAGTAACCAGAAGCTTCCCCACACGAGTCATAGCAGTACGTATGCAGGGCTAAAAACCCTTGGTTTTAGAACACCAAGAGAATAAATAGATCCCACCATCATGTTCCAGAAGGTAAAGAGTCTAGACAAGCTAGAGAAATGGATTGACCAGAAGGATTGCAACCCCTGGGAACCTGGCTCTTTTAAAGGACCCTGTACAAACATTGAGAGACACATTCCACAATTTTTGCAAGAAAGACAAACCCTGTAGCTCTAAATGAGACAATTATGCTTAATGGGGACTATGGGTGGCCCTGGGCGACTGTGTACCATTCACCCAAGAAATGGAGGATTTATATGAAGAAACATCCAACAAACTAGAAGCTAGGGAAAAGAAACATGCAGATCAAATGGATATTTGGGGGGAAAAAATAGAGGCAAGAGATAAAGAAGCAGAAAAATGGAGGGCAGAAAGATTCGACCTACTGTTAGATACTCAGACCTATGCGTCCACCACCTCTGGATGCAAAACAAAAATGAGGGGAAACCCTAGCTCACACTCAGGCATCCGAACAAAAAGCATCCCAATTAGAACAAAAACTCACTGAGACTCAGCACACAGCTAAAAACGTTGCTGAGCAACAAACAACCCAGAGAAATGAAGTTAGTCACTATGTCTGTTAGCACAGTTTACAGATGAGTGCAGGAGAGTAAATGTTGCAGCAAGGTTTTAAGCCGCTTTTACATACATTGGATAATACACCTTCAGTGCACTTGAGTGTTCATTTGGAAGTGGATTGTCAAAATCGAGTTGCAAAAGACTGCTAAAGTGCAGTATCCAACATGTATGAAAGCAGTCTAAGCTGCTTACATGTTATGACTACATCATTTTGTGTAAAAATTCCATCTGACCTCTAACCTCCACTGGACTCTCTTACTGCAGGATCTTCTCCTCCAGAGCTCTGCCTTATTGTACCATCCACTTAACTGGGAATGCTATCTCAAAATAATGTTTGCCACCATCACAGCGTCAGTTGTTGATTTGGAACAACACAGGCAAGAGAGCAATGGACTCTAATCTGGAGACCTGAGTTTGATTCCCCACTCCCCAACATGAAGCCTGCTGGGTTACTCTGGGCTAGTCACAGTTGTCTCAGAACTCTCTCAGCCTCAACTACCTCACAAGGTGCTTGTTGTGGGGAGAGGAAGGGAAAGAAATTGTAAGCCTCTTTGAGACCCCTTAGGATAGAGAAAAACAGGGTATAAAAACCAACTCTTCTTATGAGAAATAGACAAAATGGCTCAGGAAAAGAAAGCAAGAAGTTAAAAACAATGAAATATCATCACTTGCTGAGTTGCTGAATGGATATTTAGAAGATTGGCTTTTTATAAAAGATGACCTGAGAATATTGTTCAAATGAGTGCATTGGAATAATAGATAATGAACCAAAAGGGCAAAGTTACAGATAAATGTTTTCATATCATTTCAACACAGCAGCCAAAATCTGAAGGACTACAAAGCACAGTTAGATTGTTTTGTTGGCTACATCTCTCCTGGATCCTGATGCAATTGCTCTTTAGTAGATCAGAGGTTTGGATTAGAAAAATGTGAACTGGTATGAAGGATATAAGCCATGATCATCAGGATAAATGAGATATTGAACTATTGGGGAAAAAACGAAAATGCACTTCCAAAGTGTTCAAATCGTTTAAATATTTTTTTAAAATGAGAATTACTCAGTGGTCTGGGACATCTAGGAGTCATTGTTCATTGAAAAACTTCAGTGGTTTGAAAAATGAGTGCCTTCCTCTTTTCAATACTGTTTTTCAACACTTACTTTTATTTAGTTTTTTATTTATGGACTATGGAACAGCCTAAGGACTTTAAACTTTAGTCTAATTATGTGAAAAAAATATTGTAGAAGTAGAATAATCTCCATGTCTTCTATCTTCCATAATTTATGACAAAAGCATCTTTGCAGATGGATAGGAATGGAAAGGGACAGAGATTTCACAGTCAAAGGAAAAATTCTAACAGCGCTGGCTGTTAGACTGTGTAATAATCTCCCAAAGGAAATGAGGGAAGACCTGTTATTTGAATAATTTATAAATAGGCTGGACAAACACTCAGCATATGGAGGAAACAGTCAGTTGTGGCTGAAGGTATTCTATGCTATTTCTCTACCCCCCCCCTTTTTTTAATACGGTTTTCAGAGCTCTAGCTGTGAAATAAAGATTATTCAAATTTTAATTGACAAATATCTATATTTAATATTCAAATTACTGCAAATGGCAAAAAAAACCCCAAAAAAGTGCTTTGGAAAAATCATTCTTCTCTAATTAAAACAGGCTGATTTGCTTCAGTTTAACTAATTTTGACTCCCCAGAGATACATCTAAATAAATAGCACCCAGCATCTGTCATACATTGTTATAAATGCTGATGCTGCCTTTAACTTTGTTCCTGAACTAATGACTTCTGCAGTGAATATCACCCTGAAACGAGGGGGAAACTATTGCAGAAAATGCTGCCTTTCCAACCTATCAGAGTTCACAAGGCAACGAACATTTAAAAATTGAAATTATAAAATAATTCAGTTAAAAACACATGAACTACACTAGAAGGAGGCCCAGTAACTGCTACTGAGGTATGCCAGAGGATACAAAAAAAAGTCTTTACCTGTTGACAAAAGACTCTCATGGAGGGAGAGAGTTCCAAATTTTTGGTGCCATAACTGAGAAGGCTGTTTCTCAGGCTGCCACCTGTCTAGCTTCAGATGGCAGGGTAAACCAAATCAGGGCCTCCAAAGATTACTGGAGTGTATGGTAGGTTTATATGGGAGAATGCAGTCCCAAGCCATACAGGACTTTAAAGGACAATACCAACATCTTGAATTGAGCCTGGAAACAAATTGGAAGCCAATGTAGATAGAACAAGACTGGAGTAATATGGTCCCTATGACCCACTCCAGTCAACACTCTGTTCCAACTGCAGCTTCTGGAGTGTTCAAGGGCATATTGCATAATCTAACATGACTGGGCTGGCTTTGTCTAGATAGGGAGCTAGTTTTTGAATTGGCTGTAAGTGAAAGAAGGTGCTTCTAGCAACAGCACAAATCTGATTCTCCATCAACAAAGCAAGGTCCAGAAGGACTCCTTTGTCTCATCTGGATTCCATTTCAGCTTTTTCCCCTTGAGCCACCTGACCACAGCATGCAGGCAGTACCCTGAGACAGAGATGGCCACTCAAGATTGTCTAGTTATTAAATATAGAACTGAGAGTCATCATTTGGCCCCAGTAGCCGTGCTCTCCTTTGATCAGTTAGTGTGGTCTTTTGTAATAAGTCTACTCAAGTGAAAGGAGGTTGATTTAATTGTACCAAAACATCTAATGCTTCATTAAGAATTTACACATTCAATTCCTTTTTCCCATTGGTCAAAAAATTGGAAAGTGGAACTACCCCCCCTTTTACTCTAATAGAGTTCTTTTTGTGAGCACTTTGTTCTAATTATCTAATTAATGGGACTGAAATAAATGGCAATATGTACATGATCAGTTAATTTGCTAATGAGGTAATATTTTACTCTCAAACAATATTATAACAGAGTGCAAAAGGAAATGCAGATTTATGACCTTGCTGCAGCCTTTAAAATAAATTATGATGAGATCTGTTTTGCCTTAACATGTCACAAAAAGACCAGGTATAGCTACAGAAAACTAGTGGCTGGAAAGTGTCCTCTGCAACTCTGACCTTCTGGTACCTAGAGTCCTAGACATGAATATTCCTAAATTGTGTCCCATATTTGAAAGCTCAGTTCTAACCCAGTTGTTATTCAGATTAAATTGGATACTAATTTCACAAAGCTTCACAATTTGCTTTGGGTAAACAGAAGCTATCAAAATGATGATACTCGCCAAATTTAGTTTTCTCTTTCAGACTCAACAACTGATATCCCCTTGTCTTGCTTAAAGGAGTAACAACTTCCCTTAGAGACTTTCATTCACCAGGGTGACATAAAATCTTTCAGTAGTTCACAAAAAAAGGTATCCTGGAAAGGCTGATGTAAGGACAAAGAAGTCAAGCAGGAATTATGATGCTTTTTAGTTAAAGCAAATATTGTGCCTAATTAAAGATCATACATGGTGTTGTTGATTAAAAGCCACACCATTCTTCCCATCATTGCTAGATAAGAATCTATAACGCTTTTACAAGAGCAGCAAGAGTTTGGAAATCATAGTCCCCCAAGTTAACTTTTGCAATTTCCCTTTTAATTATTCTTCTAGAGTACTCACTATTTTATGATAAATAACTGTTTAGATCATTTGAACACTGCAAAAATAAGGAGAAAATAGGCTTGGACCTGATTCCATGTAACCTTGTAAAAGGTAAAGGTTTCCCTTGCTCGACGGCTAGTTGAATCCAACTTTACGGGGCAGCGCTCATCTTCGTTTCCAAGCCAAGGAGCCAGTGCTGTCCTAAGACTTTTCTGTGGTCAAATGGCATGACTAAACACCGAGGTGCAGAGAATGCTGTTACCTTCCCACTGAAGCGTTACCTATTTATCTACTTGCAATTTCTTGCTTTCAAACTGTTAGGTTGGCAGGAGCTGGGGCCAGAGACAGGAGCTCACTCCATCACATGGCAGTAGGGTCTTGGACTGCTGTACTACAGACCTTCTGGTCTGCAGCTCAGCGTCTTAACCTCTGAGCCACCGCGGCCCCTATGTAGTCTTGTACTAGAGACCAATTATCCATGTTGGCCTTTTTTTGTTATAATTTACGTGGATTCCTCTGTTCTGTTAGCAACATGTATATAATTTTTCTCTGAAGTTTAATTTTTATGTATTGCAAACAAAATTTGTTTTTCCTTTTGGTCTCTTCTCCTAATTTTTTACTAATTTTCTACTTTTCTTCCTCTTAATATTTTCTTGATTGCTTGTTATTCTTAAAGTTAGCTATTCTGTTTGTTAACATCAGTAAAAATTAAAGTGAAGAAAAGAAAGAATAAGCTGTAGCAAGTAGGTATAACAATAACTCTATTTTACCAACATCTGCTACTTGAAGAATGCAATTATTCAAGCATTACAGAGCTCTGCTACAGAGTTAGAATAGCACCAATAATCAGAGGAAGAGATAACTGGAATTTCACATTGTAAGGGATTACTTTGGTTTGCTTTACTTTTTTTTAAAAAAACACACCCTGATATGCACTGTCACAAGAAGTAGACATTCAGTCCAACCTTTTCATTGCCTTCATCTTGGCATGGAATATCTTTATACGTAGGAGAGTTTTAAAAATGATACTTACCCAAGTAATCCATGAAGTATACATTTAACATATTGCATTGTACTTAGAGCATAATCTTAATCATAATGTAGTTAACTAACACACAGCAAGCTATCTGTCAATAATAAATCACATAAAAGCCATGAGAAAAATTTGTATATTGTGGGTGGAAGTAAAATGGAGCAGGTCAATAAATTCACTTACCTTGGGGTAGTATTCCAGGAGTCTGGATCTACTACTGCACACTGTAACCTCAGAGCAGAGTGTGCCGAGAGAACTATGTATGTGATACTAAGATTTTTTCGCTGTAAGGTGGGGTCTATACATACCTGCTACATTGAAGCTCCTCCAGGCCAAAGTAATAGCTCAGCTGTTATATGACATTTTTATTGGTATATCAGCAACAAGCTTGAACTTGCTCGAAAAAATACAATCCAAATTCCTTCGTGCCATTTTACAGGTCCTTCCAGCAGTCTCTAACTCTCTTCTCCATCTAGAAACAGGCCAAATGAGGACTGAGGCAAGGATTTTGTTGGCATCTGCTTTCCAGTGGCTTAAGACATGCATGGACCCAAAAGGACTTCTTCCCCTTGTAATGAAAGATTCTTATCAACCAAGTTGGATTCTTAGGATTGAGGGAAGCATTGGAAGAATGGATCTTTCACCAGGTGCTCTTTTGTTGCAGACCATTGATCAAGCAAAATCTACAATTAGGCAAAGGATCTGTGACATGGAATGCCAGCAAGATTTAATGAAGTCTCAAGGGCTTAGGGCCCCTGAGAAGACGAAATACATCATGTCAATGGCCCAATATCTTAAAATCCTAGAGTTCTCCCCCTTACAGGAGGGCTTTTACACTGGCTAGATGTAATGCCATGCCCTCCCTGATCTTGGAAGGGAGATATAAGATCACTTAGAGGGGATTTGCCCTTCTCCCCTAGCAGAGTGGAGACAATGGACCATGTTTTTTTCCATTGCCCCCTCTATAAACAAATTCAAGATAATACCATTTTTTCCCTTGTAGACAGTCCTGTGGTAGGGGCAGACAAGACTTGTTTAGTTAAATTATTAAGAGATTAAATTTCAGTTATCACTGAGCTAACTGATGGATTTTGCACTCAGGTGATTAAAGAGAGCAGTAAATTTCAGTCTTGCCCCTTTGAGCCTTGACTTAGTTTCCTTGAGGAGGTCCAGGGGTCATTTTGAGCTGGAGCATGCAGGAGTGGTGCTCTGGCAGTTAGAAGCACAGGTGGCGGTGACAAGCCCAGCTCCCAGCAGGAGCACAAAGCAGCACGTGTAGCATTCCTCGATGGCTACCTTGCGAGTGCGAAGAACTTGCAGAGAACAGAGGGAGTGGAAGAAGCAGGTGCACGTGCCCTCATTTCTCCCCCTCCCCCAAGATTTCCCTCTAAGGTAGAAGACGGCCGTTGGACAACTGCGTGTGCTTGTTTCTCATTTGTTCTGCAGTGTGTGAGCTGGAGACAGAATCAGGGCTGGGCGAGGAAGAGACAGAATGTGCCCTGCCTCTCCTTTCCTCCCCCCTACTCCAGCCCATGTGGGGCAGAGCGGTTCCTTTCAGGCAGGCGCTGACTGGGCAGTGATGGTGGACGATGGGGGTGGGAGGCTAAGGACTGAGCAAGAAGGTGGTAGCGGCAGCCTGGAGGAGCTCTATAGGCACTGGGACAAGCAGAGTGGAGTGGGGGGAGTGGTGCAGCAGAGCCAGACCTCTTCCTTGTGCCCCGTATGAAGCAGGGGGGCTTCACGCTGGAGTAACTGTGTGAGTATGACAGCTTGCACACGCCATGCATCCTCCTGGCCGTCAATGGCAAAGTCATGACCAAAGGCAGCAAGTTCTATGGGCCCAGAGAGGAGAAAGGGGGGCAGGACCCCTCTCCCAGATGGTCTCTTCTCCCTACCTCCTGTCCTCTTTGCCTGGGTCAGGGAAGGCCTGAGGGGAGTGCCTCATCTTGCTCTTAGCCATGCCTGCCCTCCTGCCCTGGTGCAGGTATAGGGGGAGGTGTGTGAGGGTACATGGTCTTCTTCGCCTAGCCACATGGGTTGTTGGTGTGAGTCCAGGGCGCTGAAAGAGCACGTTTCCCAGCAGGACTAGTTCCTATGTTGACAGGTCCTAGCTCTTTATGTAGTTCCCTAGTGTGCTTGCTCAGAAGTCTCATTTGTGTTGGGGTTTATTCCCTGGGAGACATAGAATTGCAGGCTGTTTTATTTCAGATATGTGCTTCCCCTGTGCGTTTGTAGTTATCCTTGGCCTATTGCATGTGTCTGCCTGCTTCCAACTTTGATGAACAAGACTATTAACCTAGAGAAGTAAACTTGCCGCCATTCTGGTGTTCTTTTATTAAGGAATTGGGCAAGACTTGGCAATTACAATAATGTCTGGGCTGCAGTCCCACAAATAGTTACAGAGTTCATGCTAATCTAAGTAGACGTGGAACTGCAGGCTTGGTCCTGTACTAAACGTATAGGAATAGTCTGGTTGACATCTAGCTACACAAAGTTCTTGTCACCTGGAATACAAATTGTGCAGTACTAGCCTTGCTTCTTGTTATGTTATGTTAAATGGGGAGTTGGTTTGCAGTTTTAGTCACTTACAATCCAATCCTAAACATACATACTTTCAAAGGAAACGTTTTACATATTTATTTCTACCACTGAAGGTTGGAACATACATCACCCCCCCCATCTCTAGCTCACACAGTGTTTTGAATTAATTATGCAAAAATATTAATAACTCATTATGTGAAATCTTTACAAGATTTCAGTAATGTTTTATAAAGCAGCAGCATCTGATAATTTTGTGGTTTTGATCCTCTGGAATATTCAGCCACTTGAAAGGAAAAACAAAATGAGTACACTCTACAGACATTAAATTGAGTTTATGCTGTGGTCTATGTAAAATAAGTTATTATTTTATTGATTGATTGATTGAACAAAGTTTGAGTTCAGTGGCAGCTTTAAGACCAACAAAGTTTTATTCCAGGTATAAGCTTATTTGTCATTTATGGTCCATTTGTCTCACTAAACTATGTATTATTTGTAGAGGTACTGTGTTTGTATAGAAGCCCTAAAAATATCTGAGCAGCTTACCATGTGTTTTATTGGGGATGGGAGAGGAAGCCTAAGTAAAAGACCTTGCTGTTCAGAAATTAAAATTGTTGGGGAGTGTGCCACCTCATCCCCACCCCAGATATTACTGGCTGTTATGTTTTGGGATACTTTTTTACGATCTTCAAAGATTCTTCCAGGCTCTGTATTTTGTTGTAGCAATTTCTATCCTTGTGGTTAAGTTACCATAATTAAAACTCAAACAGAATATTGGGACTACTGAGGAAAAACTGACCAGCTGTACTTCAGTTGATACAAAAACCTGCAGCCCAATTACTAGTGGGTGCAAGGTAGGAAATACATGTCACACTTGCGGAGTGGCTATGGCTTATTGGAAAAACTTCTGCTTGGGATTCAATCCCTGACATCCCCAGTTAAAAGGACCAGGCAGTAGTAGGTGATGTGAAAGACCTCAACATGAGACTCTAGAGAGCTACTGCTAGTCTGAGTTCACAGTACTGACCTTGAGGGACAAAGGGTCTGAGTCAGTATAAAGCAGCTTCATTTGTGTTCATTCTAGAATAACCTATCTTGCAGTCACTCCATCAGTTGCTGGGTCTATTCAAGGTACTGGTTGCCATGTACAAGGCCCTTCATGAGAGACTGCATCTTCTACTATGTTACAGCAGCTTTGGTCTTCTGAAGAGCTCGCCAGCTCTGAGTTGGGAAATACCTGGAGATTTTGGGGTGGAGCCTGAGCAGTGGGTGTTGCCTTCTGACACACTTCTGGTGATGTCAGGGGGTGTGGCATATGCAAATGTTATGCTAATGAGTAGTGCTAATGAGCTCCTGCACCTCTTTTTTAACGACCCCTGAGGAGGTCTATTATATAGCTCTTGTTCTTCTTAAATCCCTTGGTTTAAATTTTAAAAATGGTCACTTATGATGCTATGTTATGTATTTTATAATCTATTTTGCTCTTTTTAATGTAATATAAATTTATATAGTTTTTTTGTAAAATCTATTCCTGTATTTTAACTGGAATTTTTAACTTGTATATTTGAATACCTGAATAATGTTTGTTTTTGTTAACTGGATCTGATCATGGACCGTAAAATAATAAAATAGAATAAAATAGAATTGGGTGAAAAGTATAACTTGAAATCACATTTAGAAGTAGAGGTTCTGTGTTGGATAAGGGCAAAAATATTGGAAGCAGCTTCAGCAGCTTTCTTTGGAAAGCTACCAAGGACTTATGGGACATGGGCAGCAGTTGAAAGAAAATATTAATGCAACATCACTATAGGATAGTTTAAAACATTACCAGCCAACACAGCATGTGCAGCTGAATACACACATGCCAATATGTCACACCACATTCCAAAATAACCATGTGGTAAGTAATATCTGAGCTACCTATTAAGCCAATCCAAGAAAGCATGTGACCAAGCAGTGTAGGTAGCTTCTTATGTAAACAAATGCAAATCTTAATATATATGCTTATATTCAATTAGAGTAATTCTGAACAGGTCTACTTAGAATCTTATTCAGGTCTTTTCAGAAGAGCTTACTCCCAGCGAAGTGTTCTCAGGAGTACAGTGCCATTGTATGAAACAGCTAATATTACAGAGGGAGTCTTCAAATGATGGCAATAAAATAACAAAGGATTACCTAAATTGGCTTACTTCTTCACTTAATAGCTTAGATGGGATCTAGACCAGGTATGTTTTCTCCAAATCCTTTGTTCAAGGTAACTCAGAGAATCAAAGATAACGCATGATTTCTACGCATCCCACAGCTGGGGCAACTTCTGTGCACTCTTGTATTTCCTCAGCAGGCATCGGATAGATACATTTTGTCCTAAATCCTGGTTCTACCTGTTTTTAATAGCTCCTGAATGGGTAACCAAATCCAGCCTCCATATTTCTAGAACCATAGTCAAAGAATAGCCATGTGAGTTTTTAGTAACCTCAGATGCAGAACTAAGGTAACCATATACTTTTCATATACTGACAATAGGAGAAAGAAGTTTAAGCATTATCTACAACCTTAGGGCCTAATTAGGGAAAAGGTCTAACTAAGCTCCTAATTATTCAGGGAAGCATAGACACAGAGTCCATTTGGGAGTGATTGACTGGTAGAGAGAAGGTTTCTGGTCTTCCCAAATGGAATTTTAACTATTTAAAATGGGAAGTTTATAGAGTCAAGCTGGCCAGATATTAACAAGCATAGTCAGCATAGGTTAAAATTTATCATAAAAGTGCTTCTTGTCTGTCTTGTTCAAAACAGAACTTTTTGCTTCTCCCATTCAAGAATGCATAAGCTTCTTAATGGGTTCTGGTGGCTTGCACATTTCCTGGGGAGAGGTGTGTGTGAAAGCTTTGTTATAGATGGGACAGAGATAGAGAGGAACTGGAAGTGTAAGGCATTTGTGACCAAACCTCCTCTAAAAAGTGTATGCCTAGATGAAGAAAAATCTAGTAGCCAGTGATTCTATTGAAAGATGTCAAACATAGAAATTTCTTTGCTACCCTTGTATATCAACACTAGGAATGCAATACCCTTTTAATGGTTTCTGTTAACTGAGAATGAAAATCGTACACCTACGGTTATGTATCAATGTCCTCAATATAGCAACAGACTTCTGAAATGTTATTCCAAATGTTTGGGGGCAGGGAAGAAAAGAAAAAATATATATATTATTATGCAAATATGGCTATTTAACAGACTGGAAAAGGATGCAAACTACTTCCATTGAACAATAGAGCAGTACCAAGTACAGCATCAGACAGATTGGTACTTTGGAAACAAGATGAGCTTTAACAAGCTGATTAGCCCTTGAAAGAGGGAACTGATGAGTAATAGCTCAGTATCTTGTACAATTAGGCTACATCTCTGTCTCTTTAAATAAAAAATAATGTGGTACAGTGCAAATAAACAAAGTAACAGCTCTGAAAATCATATCCTAGTGAAAATTGCAGATCGACTTTTTGTAAAAAAGTGTTCCAAACATATGTTTTCACATTTTGGTGAGGCAGGAATGTCTTTGGCAATAATAGAGAAGGTTTTATAATACTTAATTACTACAAGTATTGATGGATATCAGCATGCTGAGAATGAATTTTTGTTATTTTTCTGAAAACCCATTTGCAAAAAAGATATAGTGTTGGTTCACAAAATACAGTGCTCTCAGTGTTTCATTGTGCAATATATTGATATTTTTGCCCTGTTTGTTTTCAGTGTCAGATGTATCAGATTATGAACAAGCCACCTTCACTTAAATGTATTTAGTTGAAGGATTGCAGTAATACATAGAAATTGCTTAAAAGGCATTTTTTCTTTTAGGCTTCTACCACAGAATGTTGGACTGCTTTATGTTGGAAGTTTAGATAGACCTTTTGCACAAATCAAGGTAAGAACAATGGATTTTGTATGTCTGTATCTCTGGGAAATAGTTTTTGCTAGTTTTTCTTTTCTTACATACCTCAAGCCTTTCTTAATGGATGTAGGGGAGTGGTGAACAAAATAAAGCAACTTACTTCTGGGTCCTTATTAAAAATATACTTTCTGTTGCTCTCCAGCAGCCATTTGTTCTCAAACACACATTGAAAATGAAGGCAGCACTGAAATTTGTTGACATGCTGTTCTGCTTTGACAGAAAGCTTGGACAGTTTCTGTTCATAATGTTCTGTTCATTTTTTTTCCTCATCTTGGAGAAATGTCTTCAGATACCATATATATTCTGAACTCTGGGTCTTTCTTTCTGGGTTCATTTCATGTCCTTTGTGCAGATGCATGGGCATTGTGCCTGTGCCAGAAAGAAATCTTTGGAAACCTTTTGTAGGATTTTGTGACCCCTTCCCTAACCTGTCAGCAGAAGCTCATGTACAGTGGCTGAGTAGACGTGAAGGACCACCATTCCTAACTTTAGCAGAAGTAAGGAAAGAAACCGTTTTTGTTCTTCTCAGCTTACAATATTTGGCCAGTGCTGGTTTTTATAGAAGGTGTACTAGTATCTACATCACTCTCACATTACTAATGGAAAAAAATACTTCAAATCAAAGAACTGCTAATGAGTAAACAGTTTCTGAAAATTTGCTATTACAGTATGTCAGAAAGGATTAAAGTTACAATTAAAGCTAAGAACCAATGTCAGTGATTTATAGGTATATCTTGGCAATTGACTCAGGTCATTATCTGTGTCTTTCTCAGTAGAATTTAAAATCTTTAATTCTTTTGTAAAATGCTGATCTTTTCTCACAGCATTCACTGTTACCTATGTGGTCTTTCATGCCTATAGTATATCAGATAAAGGCAAGCAGAGTGACAACATACTGATACTTTGTAAACAAGAGCATCAGTTCTTCCGAGAGTAGTATCCGTTCTTCTCAACATGAGAGTGCATTTTGCTGTTGAGTCCTTTGTTGGTATTACTCCACAAAATGTCTGCCATAAATCTTGGTCAAAAGTTACATGTCTAATGATGGGAACTCTCATCCTGTGGATTGATTTTTTTAAAAACATCTTTTTATTCCTGTGGATTGATTTCAAGATGCAGTGTTGTTAAGTAGCATCATGCGGCTAAAATTTAAGTATCTTGGTAAATCAGAGTTAAATCTACTCCACTTTCCAAAAGCTCCCTTTCCCTATTATGTTCATTTTGATCAGCATTACTTTGTACCATCTTCCAGTAGTACTGTAAACCAAAACGACCTGTTTGAAGAGGAGGATGGAGACAATGTTCTGGACAGGGGAGAACACGGGTTGCCACCTGAGGCTGCCACCCCTGGCCATCACTACCACCTTTTGCCACCCACCACCCTCTATCCTCATTACTACTCTGGAACTGGAGCAACTAATGTGTTTTACCTTCTGGTTTCCCAGACTTCTTTCAAAGTAGCATGGCAAGCTGGACATGCCAGTGTCTTTCAGAAAATTTCAGAAAGTTCTGTCAGGTATGTGGGTGTTACCACCCTGTCTTTAAAGATACCTGAGCAACCAAAAGCGAAGGAGCAGTAGCTTCTTTGGTTCCTGGGTGTGGGTAGTGATGGAGGCTGCCACTCCCCATAAAATCCACAACTTGAAGTATCACCTTACTTTGCTTTATTGTAGAGCCTTCTACAGGTAGGAATATAGAACAGCAACACTGAAGTCTGGATTTGAGTCTCAGACCTGGCCTGAAATGACAATTTGTGTCATGCTTGTGTCTGAACCCTAGTGCTCAAGATAGGATACAAAGGAGGACATATTGCTGTTTGGGTAGCTGTCTTGAACAGGGTCCTCAGGCACCTTTGGAATTCTGACACAGGATGGTGGGCACAGCCACAAAATGGGTGCTACAAAATGGTTGCCATAGCTTACCTTCAGTCACACAGCGAAAATCTTTGTGCTGTAATGGCAGCTGCTGCCAAAGCAACAATTTAAAAATCTGCACAGCCAATCAACTCACCAGTGACCAATCAGAAACCCCACTGGGCAAAAGCCCAACCTGGCCTTGTCCACTTTTAAAAAAACACTAGATGAGCTCCAGATGTCAGTGGGCACCATAGTGCCCAAGGGCATCACGTTGGGGACCCGTGGTCTTGAAAGTTGTAAAAAGGCAACATTGTTAGCTATGTAAAGAGGCCTACTCCCCACATCATTTTGGTGATGATGCAAGGACATATATTACTAAAGGACTCCTTTAGTTTTTTTTTTCCTTTGGAAAGACAGAGAATACTAATGTTGGTAATTTAGTGTCTTAACAAATACACTGTATATAGACAGAAACGTCATCTTTACTGAGGAGGGATTGTTTGTGCAGAATCTGCACAAATTAAAGCAGCTTTTCCAGCTTGGTGTGTGTGTAAAATAACTTTGAGGAATAAGCTAATTGATTTAATTTGCAGTAACTTTCTTAGAAAAGAAATGAGCATTTTTACTCTCTAGGTTGAACCATGGAGTATGCAAAAATGCAATGACTATTGCAGATTATGCAAGAATTAACTGTTAGTTTTTATAATTTGGGGCAATACTCACTAAACATTATTTTTAATAAGACAAAGGTCAGGACCTAAAGAACTACTTCAGGCATGGCCAAGGGCTAGATGGACCCAGTGGAATTTGCTCTTTAATGCCATATAACGAGCAGCTTTTGAAAATCCCCTCAGATTCAAAAAAGGTTTGCCATGTGTTGTGGGGATGTGGGAGGCATTACTGTTTGAGCAACACATGTACAAAGTTCCCTGGGGCCTGTGAGCTTTAGATGCACTGCTTCTTGCAGATTGTCCTAGTAAAAAACTGATACTAATTTCATTTACAAAAAAAGATGTAAAGAACTGCTTTCATTAATGGAATGTTACAGAAGAGATTGGCTTTAAAATATTTTAGGTCTAGAGGTTGTGCAACCTTAATATTCAAGGCACAAATGTCTCCTAAAACCTTTTCACACACTAATTTCAAGAACATACACATTGAAAGTCAGAATGATGAAAATTTTCCAGCCAGGAATATGCTACAAGCAGAAATGGCAAGATATTTTTAAAAATGACTTTGAAATGGTAATTTAACTCATAAAATTTTGGCTGAATGAAGATGCCCTCAGAAGTATAATCTTAATATAACAAACCTGCACCATTTACTATTCTGTCTGCTAATAACATGTCGATAGGCAGGTATTTGATAAAAAGCAGAGAAGCTCCTGCACCAATCTGGAGCTTTGTTAAGCGTAGAAGTTGGCCCATGCATACTATTACATATAATTATCATAAAATTATGGGCTAGAAATTGAAGAGTCATGCTGGTGCATTTTAGACAGCATATTTGTAATAAGCTGTAATAAAGTAAACATTTTGAATGGATATAAGAATAGGCCTTACTTGCAATCAAAATGTGTGTTCAATTGAAATGCTTTTGAAGCTCAATTTAACAAAGCAAACTCATTTTCTGGCAGTATTAGCATAATTGCTCCCAGTGTTGAATTCTCATTTACATTTTTAAAAACTTGAATAAAGCTAGTTGTTTGGAAGCTAGGCAGAATGGAAAACTACTATTTCAGATACCATACAAATGTGAAATGCTAGGTATGTTAAGACGTAAAAAACAAAGTGCCAAAATAATTTTGTGCTTCATTGTTCTTTGCTTTGGCCTGTGATTTAAAAGTTACTTTCTTACATGTGACCTTTTATTACACACAAGCACACACTCACAGGAATTCTGTGCTTATTATCAGGCTTATACTTTCTGGGAAACTGTGGCCCATTTCTCTGAGAAGTTTGGCTACTTGAGTTTGCATGCTGTACATTAGAACACGAATCCCTAAAATGCCATGCATGAAGCATCCATTTCAGAACCAAGCAAATCCCAAAGTGTACAAGAACAAAATCCCATATGGAGAGGACTATGAATGCTGGTGGCCTGTTGGTTTTATGAAAGCATTTAATAGGGTAGTGCTTTGTGGGAGCCTGTTTGCTGGCCTGGCTCCACAGGGGCCACCCAGGTTGTGGGATGAGATTGTTTTATAATTTCATAGAAAGTTGTGCAGTGGATATTCATTGTACTTTTGCCTTAACTGTTGATTGAAAATGTTTGTGTGTGAATACATTGCCTCCTCTGTGCCTTAGAGCAATGAACAGAAGATTGTTTTCTGATGTAGCTAGTCTGGTCCCCAGTGTGGCACCTGCCCCATGTTCCAGAAAGAGGGCAAAGCCATTGGCTGACCAAGGTTCACCAGTCATTGGGAGAGACAAGCCTATATGTTCAGACACACACTGTTGATTTTAAAGATTATATATTTATATATTTAATATAGCTGTATTTTATATTACTGTATTAAGATCTCCCAAACAATAATAACTACTGTATATCAATATAAATCCTGAAAAGAAAAAAATAACCCAACCAACTCAAACCAAAACTAAAACAAGGGGATCAATCCTAAGCAGGTCTACTTGAAAGTAAGCCCCATTTTTATTAATTGAGGCTTGGTCCCAGGAAAGTGTCCTTAGGATTGCACCGTATATGTTCTCTTTCCAGAAATTCCCCATTCAAATCAGTTTTCCTCTCTCATTGTCTTCTAATATATATTAATTTATTCATTAACATGACATTATATATTTTGTGCAACTGAAAGTGTATTTTGTATTGTATACTATTCTAGTACTTCTAAATTTTATCACATTTTACTATATTTGAAAAATACCTGGTCTTTCTCTTACTCTGTCGATAAACACCAGAAGTATTTGTCATTTTATTGGCATTTAGTTATTTTAATTTACTTAATTTATACCCTATCTTTCTCCCACATATATATCTCCTTTGATTGTTGTCAGTGACTCACAAAAAAATCATACCCTGCCACAAATGTTGTTTGTCTTTAAGGTGCTACAGGATTCTTACTCTTTTCTACTGCTACAGACAGACTAACACGGCTACCCATCTTGATCTGTATTCCCTTATTACTCCTTTTTCCATTTGCTTATTTAGATGCAGATTCTGTTGATTTCAGGAGAAAGTTAGAATGATTAGTCTTCCACTTTCAAGAGATGTGGTTGTTATATGTGATAATGGGGAACTTAACATGAGGAAGCCGGGGGTGGGGGGGGGAGAAATCCGAATAGCAATAATTGGAGTAGAAAATCAAAAGTTATAGTGTTAATTGTGAAGTATTCATTAAAGTTTGGGATAGCAGGATTGTCTTTTGGTTAGGGTTGCCAGGTCCCCTCATCACTCTGGTGGGGGGATTTGGGAGGCATTCTGGGGGTGGATGGGGATGCCGCAAGCCACAGGCCACCCTCAGCCTCCCTTCTCCCTCTCTTCCTTCAGAGATTTAAAGGGCAGCTGATCCACGGAAAACATGTGGTCCGCTGATCAGTAGGGAGGGAGAGGGGGTGTCACTGGTTGCAGCTCCTCATGCAAAAAGACCCTTTAAAGCATCTTTCTGTGAGTGGAGTGGTGGTGCATGGGCCTGAATCCCAAGTGGTGAATCGCTGCTGGGAAATCAGGGCTGTGGGCCTCACCCTGCTCTCAAAAAGATCCTTTAAAGGATCTTTTTGCAAGCAGAGCTGTGGCCAGCAAAAGCCCCTCCCTCCCTGCTGAAAGATTTAAAGGACCCTCCAGCTGATCAGCAGGCCACATGCTTCCCATTTTTGTCAGTTGAAGCTCTTTAAATCTCTGCAGGAGGGTTGCTCTTGGGGCGGGGCTTCCCCTGCTGGGCAGCTGGCTGGTGGCATATTGGAGCCTCCAGAAGCGGGGGAACCCCCATCCAAACCTCAGGGCAGGCCAAACCCTACTTTTGATGCTGCTAATAATGGGAACCAACATCAGCATTGCTTCTCTAATTTATATATATAATTAAGGGGAAAGATTTGCTATTTAAATATGCAAATGTGTTTTTCTAATTTAAATAAACTTAAAGATTTGAAGAATTATAACTTGGTTAGATGCATAGCAAATTCATTGTTATAGTTTCACAATGCTTAAAAGAAGCTTTTAAAAAATCCAGTAGAACATGTTATGATATATTTTCATCTTGCAGAAGCTATGAATCAGGGCTAGCTTAAGTGAATATTTATATAAAAGACATTTAAGAAATGCACCAGTTTTGTAGTGGATGATTCAGTAGATGGAAAATTCTGAATCAATACAGAACTTCTTCCCTTCTTTAATATGAGGAACATAATGGCACATGATACGTGAACCAAATTATGTAACTTTGGCTAGATTGTGACCATTCTGACAATCTTTTTTTTTCCCTAGGTAGGCAATTTGAAAGAAATATGATAGTTCTTTTATTTGGTTTTCTTTAAAAAATCTATTTTGTACATCATTATATAATTTTTGATATATTGTTAAAGATTTCTGGTTTGTAGCCTGCAGCTTGGATCCAGAAAACTACAACCATAACTTTGTTTGCAGAACAGATATCTGATGCCTCTCTCTGATATCTGAAGCTGCTTGCATCCCCTGAAAAGCCTCCACTGAGGATTAATGTGAGACGCAGCACGGGGGCTTGAAATGCGAGGGTAAAAACAGCAGACATGGCTCTCCCCACAAATGAATGTACCCTTCTGCTTGCACAAAAGGAAGTCTGAATCCATCCCATATAGGCTCATGGGTTGGATCTTTCAGAGGATCTAAGGAATGGGCAGAGCAGATTTTTCTCCCAGCAGCCTGATACTTGTTGTAAAGATCATCTTTGCCTTTCTGGTGACCTTCCTAAACAAAATGCACTATAGCATGAGGAGCTGCAATAAGAAGGGGGAATCTAGTGAAATGGCCTCCTCTTTCATTTTCCAGAGAGTGGAAGAAGTAGAAGGCAGAGAAAAAGCTGCTCTGCCAGCTCCTTTCACAGGCTTTTTGCAAGATCAGTTCCAGCATGTCTGTTAATGCTGATTATCATGTATTTCATGGATTGAACTGACATGATTATGTATCACCTTACATTTCTCAACATGACAGTGGACTATTTCCAGGGGAAGGGAGCATGTCAGTGTAACGCTTCTAATAAAGATAATCTCCCTAAATGTGGCACAGCCATGTCTTAACGTCTTAGAGAAGAGGTTTGCTAGCCCTGCCAGTTCTGGGACTGCTGGATAGGAAGAATAGGATCTTGTAATACATAAAACACGACTCTCAAGATAAAATAAAGTGATGTCAAATTAAAAAACCGAACAACTCCCTGACCTCGATAGTCCAGGCAAGTCCAATCTCATAAGATCTTGGAAGCTAAGCAGGGCTGACCCTGGCAAGTACTTGGATGGGAGACCTTCAAGGAATACCAGAGGTGGGACACAGAGGCAGGTTATCAAGCCACATCTCTGAAACATCCTAGCCCCACTAAGGGCTGCAAGAAGTCATCATGACTTCTTGGCTCACAAACACACACACACAATTACTCCCCCCCCCCCAATAAATAAATAAATAATTGAACAGAGATGCTTAGCTTTCTCTACAGCAAGCTGGGGTATAATAGCAAGGGTGAAAGACTCCTCCAGCAACCCAAAGGAAGAATCTAGCATCCTTCATATTTTAGGATGTTCAGTTTATGAGCGGCCTTTCAGTCACCAGAACTTACCATAGACATGCAGGAAATGCTTTTGTTTTTCCCTTTGTGTCTGGACAGCTGAAATGCTTCAGAGCATGTACAAAATTCCCATTTTGCACATTGTCTCCGTAATTATGTTCACTACATAATTTAGCCTATTATTATCTTGCATGATTTCACTGATTACAACTTAAGGTAAATGTTGATGGTAGCTTGGGGTCACTTAAGTAATACAGGATGTGAGAAGTCCTGTGTTTCTTTTTGCCTTTTCTTCTCTTGCCTTATTCAAGATAATTATGGTAATTACAAGTTACCATAATTTAAACCATGATCAGCAGTTTCTTTTAGGAAATTACATTTATATCATTGTATTAGCATATGTTAGCATTTTCTGGAAAGATCAGTCTTCCAGATTGCTAATGAATGGCCAAGTAAGAATGTAGATAGTTAATACTGGTTAATTGCCACAGTCAAATAGAGCAGCCACATAATTTTCTGCTATTCTCATCCTGTGAACACTACAAGAATTATCAGTTATGACAAAGCCTTGCAAACACTGCCAGTTTGTGAAAGTATTGGCTATAACTGGATCTCTCCCCCTTTCTTCTTTCCCTCAAGCAAGTGTTCACTAACAATCTTTTCCTGCTTCAACAGGAAAAAAGGTATATAAATACCATTTTCCTTGGCAGCAACTACCAGTTAATATTCATTTCCAAACCATTACACAGCCTAACGTTTCTTCCTGTGTTTAAGCATATTCACCATGGATTAGACAAGACTGCTGTATCTTCCTGTGATATGTTAACCAAGTCCATGTTTGTGAAACATCTGTTTGAGAAATGCTTTTCTCACACACAGAGAAATGTGTAATGTGCTATATAAAACAGGATTAGTGAAACAGGAAAAATTGGCCCATTAGGGAGTTAATTAATAGTAGATGTCATAATCAACTCCAAATGAATTATTATTGTAGCATTTGGAAGACATGGCAAATAGATTGTAAAGAAAAAACTCTATTTTTTAAACCAGAGTGTTATTTCCTTATCTGGAATTAAATTGGCTGAGCTTTAAAACCATACCTCGCTAGATTATTTGAAAGGTTTAACAAACCTTGTTAGCACATATAGCCTTCCTCCAATTGATCTGCACAGGAATGTCATGCTAATTTACCAGTCATTAGCCTGTTCTTTCCATTGTTGTTTGAGCTTTTAATGATCTTCTAAAGAATTTGTGTAAAATTTGCACCATCTTGCACATTCAGATTTCCACAGTGGGTTGCATACAGCATCGGTTATAGAACACAACTTTCCTGCTTCCCCCTCCCATTGTAGCCCACCAGTACCTCCTCCTGAGTGAGGGAAATCAGCTGAAATCTTACCCTTCCAGTGATGGAAAATAAACCATGACTACAGCCCATTTGTTTACAGAAGCAAACCTGGTTACCATATGATTTTTTCCCCCTTTCAAGTCTCCTGCATTCTTGTTGGTAGATTAGTATGCATATTGGAAAAATATTTTTATGGCAATTTGTAGAGCCTGAGGTAAGGACGACTTTTGACTGCCTTTCACAAAATTCAAGATTTTGTTTCTTTGTTTTATAATCAGGTAACAAAAGACTTGAAACAATATGATAATAAGATTATAGAATGCAAGTTTGAGAACAACAGCTGGGTCTTCATGAGGCAAAGGATAGACAAGAGCTTCCCAAATGCTTACAGCACTGCCATGGGTGAGTAAAACAGATTGGTTCTATAGTCCTATTTCGTATTTATACTTTGGTCAACTTGATTAAAGACATCTTTTCAAGAAGCTTAGGCTGGAGCTAAATTGCCTTGACATTCAAATGGGATCAGCTAAATTTTGAATTCAGAACATGAGTTTGATTTGTGAATGTTTTAAAATAAAACTCTTTTTGTCTACATTGAACTGGCAAAAGGCATTCACAGTGTCAGGTTGCCTTGTGCTGATACACAGAGAAAAGGTAGCTTGGTATTTGAATGTGCTATAGAAGTTGAACTTTTGGAACAAAAATCTCTGATAATTTCAGCTGTATTCAAAATGGCATAGTCATTGTTTGCCAGATGGAAGAAGACAAAATTAGGAGAAGAAATTGTAATTTCCAGATCCTAAAATAGTATGCAAACAATGGGAATAAAACAAATGAAGGCTATGGGGGGGAGTTGTCCTTTATAGGATGATGACACATTCCAATTCTCTTTCAAATAATAGAAAGGACATTGTGAAAATGCAAGGCGGTGGCTTTCTCTTACACGCTGAATATAAAAATTAATGCAAGTTTGGGTGATAGGTACACTTAACTAGTGCTGTCAGTTCTAAAAAGCCTACTAAGCACATGGCAAAAGCATTTATCAGCTTTTCAGCTCTTCTATAATATATTCTAGCTCTGTGGACAATGTTTAGATGGCATAGGGAGGAGGGGCAATCTCATCCGATTCTCCCCCCCCCCAGTCTTTGTGGCTTTTAACCTGTGGGAGTCCCTCAGCCTCTGGCACTGCCTTTTCAGGGTTCACAGAAGGCTGGGAGGGGGATCTGCTTCTGCCAGAGCGATGTTCCTAACAGACAATCCAATGTTAGTTTGTTATAGCAAAAACAACAATATCCTATGGTGCGGAGGAAAATTAGGGGTGGATCCAAAGAACCATAAATAGAGCTCCATTCACAGAATGATCCTTCCTCTACCTGTTGTCTTCAGCAGACCCCTGCACCACTTTAAAAAATGCTCCTGAGGTCAAAGGGTGAGCTGCAAGAAGATGGAGGGCTGCAGCTTCAGTAGGAAATCTACAAAAAAATAATCTATCATTCTTGGTCCAAGTGGAGATACCTTCTGTTTGCATAAGGATGCCTTGGAATCTAGTCCTAACAATTTTATTATTGCACAGACTTCCACGGACTAGAGCCCACTTTGCCACGTGCATGAAGCTTAATTACCCTGCCATTAAACATAGATACAAAGGAAAAACAGTAATCAGTTGGATCAAATGGGCATGAAATTGAAGGAGTTACACTGGGCCTCTCACTTGTTTGTGTAAAGTCAGCCCAAATGTACACATCATTTCCATTCACTGTAACAGTAACTGATGATAATATAATGCCTGAAGAGAGAGATTGTTTCTGTATTGGAATAGGTACCATCAAGTCTCAGTAAATGCTGCCCAGTTTCAGGTTTAATGTGAAAATTTGATTAGGTTCAAATCAGATGAATAAGATTGCAATATTAGTTCAACACAAGTAGGCCCAATCTGTGTGAACATCTCAATATGGAGATTAGAATTTAATGGACTGGGCCTGTACTTGTTGCATCCTGTATGTGGATGGAAGGAGCGCTTGGAAATGGGGCAGGTTGCCCAGAGTGGGAGTGGGATGTACAAAAGGTGGTTCCTCATAACACAGAGATTCTGCAAGATTTGATGTAGGTTTTGCTCTCTGAGTTAATCTTCTTCCCAGAAGTAAATACATTAAAATGATTTTTTTCAAGTATGATGACATTAAAGATTTTGTTTTTCAGTTTTTCTCTCCAAAATAATAATTGAAGTAAAAATATTATTAACGTAGCTTATGCTGCCCTGTAATGGTGAAGAATACCAAGTCAGGAATATTTATTTACTTACTACATAATTTGCCTTTTTCGTTGAAATTCGAGGTAGATATAAAACTCCCCATTTCTAGTTGGGCTTAGACCTCTGTCCGAGGGAACAGCAGCCCAGCCCTGCATTCACTTGCTCCAGAAAAAATGCTAGAAAAAATAACAAAAACTGTGTACCAACAATATTTAACAAAATAGAAATTTATATGCTGAATAAAGAATGAAGAAACAAGCCATATGTCTAATGGTAATTCCTATGACAGTAAGAAGGACATCATGAACATACATTCACAGTAGTGTAAATAACTAACAAAGAAATGGTGCAAAAGTCCAATAAATGTACAAATTGTTGCTCCAGAAGGGTGGTTCCAAATGAGAAGCTCTTGAAGATTTTCTAATGAGCATGCTAGCTAATGGCTGTCTTGTTTCGCGCTGAAGCTTTTTCAAAGAAGAACCAACAATGTCCGTTTGTGATACTTAAATATAACAAAAAAAACCCTTAAGGAGTCAGCCTCATGTTGAAAATTCATAAAATGATCTACTAAAGTTGTGTTCCTAATTTGATTACATATGCAAGAATGGTTCCAATACCCTGGATTTTATAAGTCTTACAGTACTCCCCACATACAATTTCCCACAAGGACAGGCAACCATATATATGGTCCAGCGGGCATTACAGTTACTAAAACCATTTAACTTAACTTTCAAGCCTGTTTCTGGGTGTACAAATTCCTTAATTTAAAGCAAATTTACATGCACTGTAAGAACCACAGGGAAAATGGCCATTGGGTTCTGATTTATTATACTGAAATGACTGAAAATCCAATCTAATCAGGAAGTCCTGTAGGCTCCTTGTTTTTTTGATACCAATTTGAGGAGGTTAGGGGCTCTTTTTCTCCTTCTCACCCTTTAAGATGGGGTCAAAGACAAGCTTAGTTGTAAACCTGTCTTCTCACCAACTTACCCTGGAGGAAGAACGTATCCTTGAGTTGGGTTTGGAGTTTGTAAAAGGTAAAGGTTCCCTTGCTTGAAAGCCAGTCGAATCAGGAAGAACGTATCCTTGAGTTGGGTTTGGAGTTTGTAAAAGGTAAAGGTTCCCTTGCTTGAAAGCCAGTTGAATCCGACTCTAGGGTTGCGGTGCTCATCTCCGTTTCAAAGCCGAAGAGCCAGCGCTGTCCGAAGACGTTTCCGTGGTCATGTGGCCGGCATGACTAAACACCAAGGTGCACGGAACGCTGTTACCTTCCCACCGAAGTGGTACCTATTTATCTACTTGCAATTTCTTGCTTTCGAACTGCTAGGTTGGCAGGAGCTGGAACTAGAGACAGGAGCTCACCCTGTCATGCGGCACCCGGGTCTCGAACTGCTGAACTACTGACCTTCCAGAGCCTGCAGTTCAGCGTCTTAACCACTTGAGCCACCGCAGCTCCCTACCAACACCTTATTATGATGCATTTAATACTTGGATAGATTTGTTTTGCCTTGCCAGACAATTAAGAGTAAGTTTTTTTGGACAGTGTGGAGGAAATCAGGAAATAGCTTTCCGCCTAAAATTCACCTTTTTACCACCTCAAACTGAACCTTCTGTAGCCGTTTTTGAGAAACTTGTGTTAAGAGATCTGGAGCATTTGGAGTCCTCTACAAAAATTAAAGGTAATAATATGTCTAAAAAAGATAGATTGGTATTAAAATCCTTATCAGAGGACACTAGTATAGTCATTAAACAAGTATTGTCCTTTTAAATTCACAGAACTATTGGTGTAGTGGTTAAGTGCATGGACTCTAATCTGGGAGAACTGGGTTTGATTCCTTACTCCTCCACTTGCAGCTGCTGGATGATGTTGGGCAAGCCATAGTTCTGTCAAAGCTGTTCTCTCAAGGACAGTTCTAGAAAGAACTCTCTCAGGGGAAGGGGTTTGTAAGCCGCTCTGAGACTCCCAAGTGAAGGGCAGGGTATAAATCCAGTCTCCTCCTCCTTCTCCTCCTCCTCCTTTTGTGAGGAGGTAGATAGGCAATTGGGGGATCCTGCATATTACAAACCACTTACCACTGATCCAACTGAGGACATTTCACGCCTTATTAAAATTGTTTTGGATGAGGCTAGAGAAATGGGATTTATTTCTGACCAGGAATTTAAGTCTTTGTTTCATCAGTATCCTAGAATAGCTGTTTTTTATATTCTCCCTAAGATCCACAAACAAGGTTTTCCTCCCCCCAAGCAGACCAATAATCTCTGGCACAGGATCTTTATTAGAATCCCTTTCTCAATTTGTTGATTTTTATTTTAAACCTTTTGTGAATAACATTCCCAGTTATATTAAGGACACGGCTGATTTCATCACAAAGATTATTTATTTATTTTTCATATTTATATCCCACCCTCAGGGCAGCTAACAAGAGGCGTATGCCATGGTAAAACACTTAAACCCAATTAAATACTCCATCCATTCCAATTTAAAATATCAGTGCTCGACTACAGTTGATTATTAAACCAACAGAGGGTCCAAAGATCTTCCAATCCCTACAACCAGTACAGTTCCAGATGGTATTCCAGCTAGCTCCCCCAGTATTGCCGACTCTTAAGGGTTTACAGATTCCATCAGAAGCAATACTGGCAACTTTAGATGTCACTGCACTGTATACTAACATACCATTTGAGGATGCCAGACTTACAGCACAGAAGTTTTTGAATTCTCATTCCAATTTAGATCCTCCACCTTTTTTTCTTATGGAGCTAGTTACTTTGATTCTTGAAAAAGCCTAAGGAGATTGCAATGGGCAGCCCCTTCGCCCCGAGCATTGCATGCCTGTTTATGGCAACTCTGGAGGAGGAGTTCCTTTGCAATTCTGTAGTTAACCCTTTTTTGAGGGTTTAATATTATTTAAGAGGGTAATATATGATGTGTTTCTGATATTTTGTAATGAGGATAGATTTGTAGATTTTGTGCAGTGGGCCAATAGTGTTCATAACAGTATAAGATTTAGGGGAATTTCAGACAGATGATATAATCCGGAAGAGGAACGATTCCCAAACGGTTTCTGGTCTGGCATTTCAGACACAACTGTTTTAGAACCGGTTCCCTAC
This sequence comes from Gekko gecko, assembly GCA_029375565.1. Taxonomy (NCBI): domain Eukaryota; kingdom Metazoa; phylum Chordata; class Lepidosauria; order Squamata; family Gekkonidae; genus Gekko; species Gekko gecko. The sequence continues at coordinate 220,268,090 of JAPDNY010000001.1, forward strand.
CGGAATATATTTGTAATTTCACACAGAATCGCTTCTGTCCTGTTCAGGAAACGGGGCTGAAGCGTTTTACCTGTCAAACGCTTCCAAGTAGTCGTCAGTTTCTTCTCCCGGATCCAATACGCTTTTTTTCGCCCGCGCGGGCGATCTCCGGCTTTTTTTTTTTTGAACGTTCACTTTAGAGCGCTATAACGCTATGGCACAATAGCATCATAGCAACCCCATTGGAATGCCTGCAGTGTTGTTTTATAGCGCTATAGTGCTCTAAAGCGAACATTAAAAAAAAAGACGCGGCGGGAAATGGCGGGAAAACAAAGCGGTGCAGTCTGAATTGCCAAACTGCTTCTGATTTGGCTCTTTTCTGGTCAGGGAAAGCCATGTGTGAAATGGCAGCCCTGTACCGGTTTACTTCAAGACGAATCAGAAACGGCTTCATTCCGGCAGAATCTCGGTAATGTGAAATTCCCTATACTTTTAATGTGGATAGGAACACTATTACATTATTGGATACTGTTGTGTATAGGACTACGCAAAACACATTGGCAGTTCGTACCTATAACAACCCTATAGATAAGAACACTTATCTTCCTTATTCATCCTTTCATCCTCCTCACTTGAGAGACAACGTACCATTCAGCCAGTTTTTGCGTATAAAAAGGAATTCCAATCCTAATGTAGATTACATAAGGGATAATAACCTATTGAGCTCTCAGTTTAAACAATGGGGCTATCCTATGCATATTATACATCAAACTAGGATCAGAGCAAATAGGACTATAGAGGGGATTTATTTAAAAAAGAGAACAAAATGGAACCAAGCAGAATTACATGTGGGTTTCAGTATTCTTCCAGGGCTTATTCTATGAAAAGAATCATCAATAAACACTGGCATGTGGTTGAAGACATCCCAGGCTGTGAATTGCCTCCTCAAATTGGTTTCAAAAAACCAAGGAGCTATGGTGCTTCCTGATTAGATTGGATTTTCAGCCATTTCAATATAATAAATCAGAACCCAATGGCCATTTTCCCTGTGGTTCTTTCAGTGCATGTAAATTTGCTTTAAATATTAAGGAATTTGTACACCCAGAAACAGGTTTGAAAGTTAAGCTAAATGGTTTTAATAACTGTAATATCCGCTGGACCATATGTGGTCACCTGTCCTTGTGAGAAATTGTATGTGGGGAGTACTGTAAGACCTGTAAAATCCAGGATATTGGAACACGGTTCTTGCATATCGTAATCAAATTAGGGACACCCCTTTAGTAGATCACTTTATGAATTTTCTACATGAGGCTGACTCCTTAAGGTTTTTTGTTACATTTAAGTATCACAAACGGAGATATAATAATTTGTCCAAACTGCTTTTACAGCAGGAGGCAAAGTGGATTTTTAAGTTGTAGTCTATGCATCCTAGAGGATTGAATCAGAATATAGATTATGCATGTTTTTTTGAAGTTGGATACATTGTTGGCATGTTAAAAATTTCTTCTGAAATTTTAAATGTACTTTGAAGAGAGTTATTGGAGACATCTGGGAACTTCTGTGCTGGAAGCATTTATTGTGTTGTAGGAGAGTTTCCCTCACAAGTGATGCTTCTGCATGGAGACAGACTGATTTAGAAAATGTGTGGAATGTTCCCTCTTGAATTTTGATACAGGTATGGGATTAATAAATGGGCTTTTACTCTTTATTGTATTCAAGTTTGGTGTCATGGTAAATGTTGTGAACTTTTTATAGAACAGTTTGGAATGTTGGTTCTTCTTTGAAAAAGCTTCAGTGCAAAACAAGACAGCCATTAGCTAGCATGCTCATTAGAAAATCTTCAAGATCTTCTCATTTGGAACCACCCTTCTGGAGCAACAATTTGTACATTTATTGGACTTTTGCACCATTTCTTTGTTAGTTATTTACACTACTGTGAATGTATGTTCATGATGTCCTTCTTACTGTCGTAGGAATTACCATTAGACATATGGCTTGTTTCTTCATTCTTTATTCAGCATATAAATTTCTATTTTGTTAAATCTTGTTGGTACACGGTTTTTGTTATTTTTTCTGGTCTTCGATTGTGTCAAAGTATTTGTATATTCTCTTCCAGAAGAAATGCTGGCAGAGGGCAGCCTAACCCAAGCACTGCTGAGGCAAGCAGCGCAGCCAGAAGCTGTAGGGATGGGATCAAGGGTGAGGCTATGCCTAGAATTGGGCCAGTAGCAGGATCTGGCAGGCACAGGCAACAGGCTGCACCTGGGAACCAGCCAGAGTAGGAGGTGAGCAGTAGCTGGGGTCTGCTGGGGCTTGTGCAGGCAAGCAGAGCAGCCACTTAAAACCTCAAGAGACGGTGGGGCAGGAGAAGGGAGGGCCCAGCCAGGGAGGCCATTGGCCCAGATTCCTTTCTCTCACCAGGAGCCTGTCCCTGTCCCCCTGTCCCAAGACATTGGGGGAGGCCAGGATCAGCCCATTCCAAGGAAATCCTTTATTAGGCCAGCCCATGGAGGGCCGGGGGGCAGAGCAATGCCACAAAGCCACAGGAGAGGCACTGGGAGGGAGAGAGATTGATCAGGGGAAGGCAACCCTCCCTGCCCTGTTCTGAGGCTCTTCTTGGGATGACACCTATAACAAAAAGGAACGCTGGAGGGCACTATAGCCCCAGGCTCCATCCCAATGCTCATGGAGCCTGACAACCTCTTTGGATTTGGGTCCTGTTTGAAATGGGGGTTGGCCCTGCTATTAGCCAGTGTCCTTCCCCCAGCAACAAAACTTTTGCAATGGTAGAAGTAAGTGGGAGTGGAGAGGACATTAAACACAGGCTTTGTGAGGACTTCTCATTAGCTTGCAGTGACAAATCCAGCCGCCCCAGCCTTTCTTGCTTGCTGGTGAACATAGGATTTGTACAGTTTCTGTGGTTTTGTAACTTATCAAAGGAAATAATGTTGCATAGTGAGGAACCAAGAAAGATTTTTAAGGCAGGCAAGTGCTCCATTAGAATAATGAAGAAGCCCTAGCACTTGCTGAAGCTCCACATGGGGAATGTACACTGCTGTTGAATCAGGCTGTTTGGTCTCTTTCAGGAATGACAGTTAAATGGCTTGCTTCTGTGGTAGAGATGTGCCCCAGACTGACACACAGTTGTTCAAAGTAGAAAAGGTTCTGCTTGTACAGCTAATTTTCATGTGTTCTTGTGTTCTCAGCTGTGTGTAACAGCATACGACACCCAGTGACAAAGGAAATCCTCTTTGAGTTCATTGAAAAGTGTACAACAGCACTTGCGGGACAGGCACATAAACACCCCCTGGATCCAGACACTGAACTCATGCCACCGCCTCCTCCTAAAAGACCACGACCATAACTGGACACTTCAGAATGGAGAGAATGACATGTTGTTTACAGTTCTACAACAGAATGTGTGTGGATTAAAAACTTTTGCAAAAAAGTTATTATAAATTTTCTGTAAATACTTAAGTGCATTTTTTTTGGAATGCCACATCATGAACTCAGATTTGTTTTGTACTTGAAAAGTTGAACATTGTTCTGTGGAATTTGAAAAACAATTTAATCCAAGGGTTAGATGAGAAGAGTCTGGAATCAGTGGAAAACCACCTTGTATGATAGGTACCTTTCAAATCTAATGTTTTATAGTAGTAACCTCAATCTGTGAAGCCATGAGAAAACTGCTATTTTTATTTTTTTTACAGGCAGTGTTTCAAAGAGTGTGTTATTTCCTTTATTTAAGTGGTTAGGATTTGTCACTTTATTTCATTTAGCATAGTTTTCCTTTGTTTCTTAGGTTCAAGTTTAAAGAGAAGTAGCAGCAAATGTTCATGCCATGTACTCTTTAAAATAAAACTTTATCAGGTTTCACTAATTTTAAAAACTTTTTTTATATTAAAGATGTCACCCGAGAATTATTGTATAAATGTGCTTGTGTGTGTGTGTGTGTTGAGTATTTGGGGAGAGGGGTTTCAGACCAATTTGTCTACTGAAAACTTGTGCTAATCTGACATTTTAGGTTTTGTGTGCTGATAGACACAATCCTTGATATACGAAATAGTTCCTATAAAAAACAACTGTAAATGAAAGTTGCCCAAAGAGATACTTGTCATTTTGATGTGCAAGATAAATAACCATACTCATATAATGACATTAGTTCAATTCTAGAGGATATGTCAGGAGGCATAAATAAAAGTGGAATGCATCCTCCCACTCAAAATAAGATCCTAAAAATCAATATAAAAGACATACTTTAGAAAGGTGAAAGTAGCATTGTGGAGTCCCAAACCATTTATTTTGAAAGATGTCAGTGTTAGATGATTGGAAACAGTATAACCAATCAGGCTGCATTCTGACATCTTAATAAGCTAAAGGCTAGGCCAATAGTTTTCCGAATCCTGCTTGTTGCCAGCTGGCTCATGTGTGTACCTTGTGCTTTTCTCTTCCCCTCCTTTCTTATCTGGAAAGCTCTGCTAGAAATTTAACTCCTGGTACCAGTGATGTATGAATGCAGGCATGCAAATTAACCAAAGTTGGTCTTCCCTGACACAAACCAGGATTCTAAAGCTTGTATTAAATTTTGATTTAGAATCCCAGACTAACTTAATGTGCCTACATTCATAAGTCATAGGGAGCCAAAGTTTATTTCTCACTTGGGTTCTGTATATGTGTGTGTGGGGGGGGGCCTTCAAAAAATCCAGTCACAAGTCAAATCCATGCACATGTTGGTTTACTGTAGGTCTAAACAGAATGTCGGAATGCAACTCCCAACTTAATTTTTATTGCTCAGTTTTGCTAGGGTACAGAAGCAGTCATTATTCTATTACACTGAGAAGCAGCATTTTACTGACCCACTGAGCAATTATTAAGTACTTAAACTGTGATAAACTTATGTTGTAATAAAAACATTTCATAAATTGACTGTAAAATAAGCCAATCAGTATTTTAGCTGTTTATATTTACTGATATGTAAGAATCATTTAACTGTTTAGCAGGCAGCTAACCTTAGGAAATTTCACTTGTTATATAATTACAATTCAAATGGTGTTTGTATTAGGATATATTTAATATTTTAAGAGTTTTGATCTTATCCTTGTTTTTATACATGTATAGCTTGTACAGTAGCCATTTTGGAGACTTTCTAGAATGTTGTTTTTATCCTTCCAGGTATTGAAAAGATTGAATTAAGTTGATTATGTAGTTAATACTTTGCAAAAATACTGTTGAGTGTTACAGATTTCCTTGTTTGGGTATTTAAAGGTAGCACTCATTATGCAAGATTGTACAGTAGTTTCCTAGCAGTCTAATCAATAGATGAGAACGGTTATGCAGTTGGACTGCATACATTGCTAAAATGTGAACTTCTCATGGATAAAATCGTTTGGCCCTCCAGTTTAAAGTCATATCATGCAGTTAACAAAGTATCATGATCTAATCGGAATGCTTTCGGGTGCTGTTTGTACATGTAGGATAATAGAAACCTTTTAAGTTATATTTTAAACAATGCATACATTTTAAATATGTGCTAGAAGTGTGTTCCTGTCCTTCACTATTTTAACCTGCTATAAAAGCTGGTTGTTATTTAGCTACTGCAGCACTGTAGCCTGTCACCATTTTTTATTCCTTTCCTAGACTTCACTTGTTATTTCTTTCCCATTCAAATTACAAATCTCTGTATAGCATCCATGAGGGGGAAAAAATCTCTCAGTTGTTCGGGCCCAATTTGGCTTTCAACTTTTCCCTCAGTGTTGCTAAAGTTTTTACGTGGTAGGAATGGATTTTCAGATTTTCTATGCAAAGGGTGAATTTCTTGACTCCTCGGAAATTAAAGAACAGTTTGCTGCTCTGAAGAGTAGAAGACGGGACCATTCTAAAGTACCTGGTTTGATACATGCAAGAGACAAAGAACCTCCATTTGAGACAGAAGCCATGAGCATAAAAGTTGACCATGCTGTGAGTAGGTTTTCAAAACAAACAAACAGGCATGGAGTATGTGCATTCAGTTATGCAGACAGGTTGCAATCAATGACATTCTCCTCCCCCCATGTCATTTACATTCCTCTACAAAATGTGTGTGAATATTTTAATAAAATCAATTATTTAAGGTAGTTGGAAGTTCTTTACTTTAGCTGGTGGTTTAGACTTAAGCTTATCTAACACTCAGCAACACTGCCAACTACAAGATATTGTGCTATACTACTCTAGCTTTGTATGTAAGGCTGACAGTAGAGGTTGCTCAGGGCACACTTACCCCTGCTGCCTGTCCCCACCACTTACCAGCAGTCCACATTCCAGTCAAACAGTGTCTCTTTGGATGTGCTTTTCCATGCAGGGAAAACTAAGCATAAGGAGAGAGTCCCTCTGACCCCCAAGGACAGGGGATCTTCTTCGTGGTCTCTGTGCATCACACCTCTGGGATACAGTGCGCCTGCACCAACCCCAATCAGTAACATAGAAAGCGAAAGGGATTTTCGCACCCTTTCCCCAGTCATGCGCCGGGCTCCACTGCGCATGACTAAGGGAGGGGCACAACAATCCGCCAGTTCTCTTCTGACTGCCGTGCTGGTAGGATCATCTCTGCTTCGTTCAGTAACTTTCTCCTTTTTCTTCTTTCAACGGATTCCTAGTTAGGGAAATACAAAATAGTGATAGCAAATTTGACTCTTTTTGTTGTTGTTTCTGCTTTGGCAGACTACCTCCGCCCCCCAGCCTATGGCCAAATGGTGGGGCTTCTTCAAACAATGCTTGAAGTGCAGTAGTAAGATCGCTCCCCCTGACAGACACTCCCTTTGCTTCCTGTGCTTCAGGGAATTCCACCAAGTAGATTCTTGTGCCCATTGCGCCAAATTCTCGAAGCAGACAAGAAAGTGTAGGGCCGCCAGACTTTGTGTTGCCTTGCTGGAGTTGGCACTCTCATCGATGGCGTTGTTGCAGGACACCTCGGGACATGCCTCAATGTTGACTCCTGTGTCAGGGTCAACGGCCGCAATGTCTTCGACACCGGCCCATTCCAATGTTGATCAACCGGTGCTGAAATAATTGGTCCCAACATCTCAGTCCAAAGCCCATTCTCTTACTAAAAAATGTAGGGAGGGCAAGGACAACTGGCGTGTCAAGTACAAGAAGCATAAGAATAGTTCCCCTGCTAAGGCTCCGTCGACCCCATGCCAGGCCTTGGGTGCGATTCCCGTTGGGGCTGCTTTGCTTGACTCCTCCATGGGCAGCTACAAGGTGCATCATGTTCACCTTCACTGCATCCTATCCAGTGCATGGACTCAGAGCAGGATATGGATTTAACACAAACCTCCCGATCCTCCAGTGCTGAGAGCCTTCACTTGGATCGAGGAGCAAGCATCTATGTGCATCCTTCCCCACATCGACCCGATGATCAAGATCGACCAGTGGGACCATTTCACCCCCCTCCACCTTCCTGGGATCAACACCAGTGGCAGTATATGTATGGGGCCTATCCTTTTCCTAGTGGCATGCCGTGGCTCCCCCACGTGCACCAATGGCATGGGATCGTCAATCCACCTCATCCCAACTCTCCCGGTATTGAGACCCTCCCCCGACTCCAGAGTTTGTCAAACCACAGCCATTGCAACTGATAGGCAAGATTCATAAGCCGCAGCCGTCAGCACCGTTGTGGTTTAAGGAGCCATTGGTTCCAATTCTCCAAATGTCATTTTCATAGCAGTCGGATCGTTTCATCTCCTTGGATTCCTCATCTCGTTCTGGGGATGATAACCCAGACCCCCCAGTAGAGCCATCTCCACCGCAACAAGTAGGGAAGAATCTCCTGATATCTCTGAGGAACTTAAGTGAGGATTTTGTTAAATGAATGACTAACACGATGGCCCTGTCGACTGTTCAACCTCCACCTACAGTTACAGACTCAGTATTCAATATTGTCCAGATGGACACTTCCACAGCCATCACGTTGCTCATGACTTCGGTCCTGTTGCAAGTGGCCAAAGCTTCCTGGTCCCATCTGGCTTCCATCCCCATCTCTAGCAGGAGGATGGATCATATGTATAAGGTGCAGGAAACGGGTGCTGAGTTTTTGTTCATTCACTCTAAACCGAACTCGGTGGTTGTCACCACCTCCTCAAAGGGCAGATGTAGTCATTCCGCTCCCCCTGACAAGTAAGGAAGAAAATTAGACTCCTTCAGCAGGAAGTTCTATTCCGTGGGAGCATTGGGGATCAAGACTTCCAACTATACTGCCTGTATGGGGAGATCAGTATGTACTTTGGGAGCAGTTGTCTGAGTTTATTGCAGCCCTCCCTGAGGACCTTAATCACCAGGCTAGGCAAATTCAAGAAGGCATGCTTTTAGCTAAGCATCAGCTTAATACTGCTAAACACTCTCTGGATGTGGTAGCTAAGACTCTCAGCAGTCACCCTTAGACGCCGTGCTTGGTTACGCTCTACAGATTTGCAGCAGGATACCAAATCCTTTGTTGAGGACCTTCCTTTTGAGGGTGAAGGCCTTTTCAGCTCTACCATGGATACTGTCTTGCAAGATCTCAACAAGAGTATCAAAACCTCTTGCAATTTGGGAGTCTCTCCAGCCCCTAAACATAGCAGGGCAAAATCCTGGAACAAACCTTGGTCCCGCAGATCCTCACTCAAGTCTTCTCCAGAGATGCAGTGGCAGAGATCTCCAAATGTTTCCTCACACCCTTATGGAAACAAACCTAAGTTTTCATCACCCGCTCAGTCTAGGGCTATGGCCCCTAAGGTCTCTAAACAGAGCCTTTAACTCTGGTTTTCCACCCATGCCTCCCACCCGCCTGTCCCCTTACCTCCCTGCATGGCACCGGATAACTTCGGATCGGTGGGCCCTTTCAGTCATCAAGGAGGGATACCTTATTGAGTTTATTCAAACTCCGACAACCTCCAACTTCATGCGCACTCAACCATCCAGCACACTCCTGGAAGAAATTCAAAATCTTCTCCAAAAAAGATGCTATAGAACCGGTCCCTGCATCCCAGCATTACCAGGGGTTTTATTCCCATTATTTTACAGTCCCTCAGAAACCTCAATTGGTTTATAATTTACAAGAAATTTCGCATGACGACTCTGCAGAGCATCCTCCCACTTCTCGAACAAGGTGGATGGACTTGCAAGATGCATATTTCCACTTAACGATCCATCCAGCCAACAGGATGTTTCTGTGGTTTGCTGTAGAAGAGGGACATTTTCAGTACAAGGCCCTCCCTTTTGGTCTATCTACAGTTCCCCGAGTATTTACAAAGATGATGATGGTCATAGCTGCTCACCTTCGCATCTGCGGTGTACGGATCTTTCCGTGCATGGATGACTGGTTGTTGGTAGCAGATTCAAAGACCACCCTGCTGAACCATATAGATCTCACTTTGGGTGTCCTGGAAGCATTAGGACTGAAAGTAAATCTCAAAAAGTCCATGCTCCTCCCTTCCATGTGGGTCCAGTTTATCGGGGCAATCTTGGACTTGAGGATCTGCCAGGAGTTTCTTCCCCCAAAAAGAGCAGCCGACATCATTGTTCTCATAAGCCTCCTTTGTCAGCAGTGGGACGCCTTGGCGAGACAAATCCAGCGTCTTCTCGGGTTGATGGCCGCCACTACAGCAGTAATCATTTTTGCCCCACTACATATGAGGCCACTCCAGTTGTGGTTCTCAAGGGGTTTCACCCGCAACACCAACCTCAGTCCCAGAGGTTTATCCTCCCTACTCAGACATTGAACTCGCTGGACTGGTGGGAGGATCTGTGCAGTCTTTTTGCGGGAGCTCCATTTCACCCACCCACTCCTCTCTTACACTCACCACTGACACGTCTCTGGTGATGGGGAGCACACCTCAGAGGGATTTGTGTGGGCTCCAGGTGGGAGACTCATGTGGCCCACAAACCTAATTTTTTTGGAACTATTAGCCATTCAGTATGTGCTCAGGTCCTTTTGCCATCTGGTGGCACACCACATGGTAGCAGTCTTGACCAACAACACCACAGCTCTGTGCTACCTAAACCATCAGGGAGGGATGGTGTTGAGAGATTATGTCAGCTGACCCTGGACATTTGGGAGGAATGTCAATCATGGGATGTCTCTACTGGCAGCCCACCTGCCCGGGTCCCTGAACATGCAAGCGGACTTCCTAAGTAGAGGGGGAGCCTCACTGCACGAGTGGGAACTCAGATGTACATACCTTCAGCCAGTCTTTGACAGATGGGACCAAATGGAAGTGGATATATTTGCAACCCATCAGAATGTGAAATGTCACTTGTTCTGCTCCAAGGCAGGGAGGGATCCTCTATCCCTCAGAGACAGACTTCTCTACCCATGGACCCACAGGTACATGTTCCTTTTTCCGCCACTCCCTTTATTCACCAAGGTGATCAACAAGATAATGAGGGAACAGCCTCGATGCATCCTCATGACCCCTTGGTGGCTCTGCCAGTATTGATTCCCCTCTCTTCTCCACATGTCCAAGGGCTCTTTCATCCACTTTCCAGCAGCATCAGATTGCGCAGAAGGGTCAGGTCCTACATCATGATGTGCCACATCCCAAAGTCATAGCGTGGAGGATCCGTTAGCACAGATTAAGGACAGGATAGAACATGTTTTACTGAACTCTTGTAAGCTTTCTACGCAAGCTTCCTATGATGGGAAATGGAAGAAGTTCCTGTCCTACCTCAATTCATTGGGACCAGTGTTCCCTCTAAGCTGAGTTAATGTGAGGTAGCTCACCATTTTTTAGCCTTCGGCTCACTCATTTTTGTCTTAGCTCAGGAAGGATGGCTCTAGAGCAAACTAATTTATGTAGTAGCCCAATCACTCACTCACAAGTTTAATGCCAGTAGCTCACAAAGTAGAATTTTTGCTTACAAGACTCCACAGCTTAGAGGGAACATTGATTGGGACTGCTCCCACCTCCTGTGGACTTGGTTGTAATTTTTGTCTTTGCCATAATATTTATTTATTTTCAAAAATGTACACAAACATACATATAACATAAATGGGGGGATAGATTCTATGTAAATAATCATTCTGTTGCCTTGTAAAATTTTCAGATTGAACCATCTAAAGTTAAAAAGTTCTTTTTGCAAATATTAAACAAAAAATAATTTTTTTCTATTCTGTGACGTACTATACAACATTGCTTGATTATAGCCTTATGTTATTAAAGTTCTCATACCATGTATAAAATCTTGCCCAAGTATTTTCAAAAGTATTTTCTGTGTGGCCTTTCAACAGTAAAGTCAGTTTATCCATTTCAGCTGATTCAAGTACTTTGCTGGTAAATTCCTCTTTACTTGGTATTTCAGATCTCCTCCAATATTTAGCATACAAGATTCTCTCCGATGTGGTCAAGTACAATATTAGATAAGAGTCATCTCTTTTAACGGTTTCAGGCAAAATATTTAAAAGAAATATTTCTGGGGTAAAAGGCATATGACATTTTAAATTTTTTTGCAATATTTCATGAATCCAAGCCCAGTATTTTTTTTTTTTTGCTTTATCACACAACCACCACATATGATAAAAGGATCCCACTTTGTTTTGACAACTATTTGAACATTTAGGATCAAATTTAGCCAGTTTCTCAGCGGCAATATACCATCTATAAAACATCTTATACATATTTTCTTTATAGGAAATAGATTTTGTAATCTTAATATTTCTTTTCCAAATCTGGGACCAGTGATCTAACTCAATGTTATGATCCAAATTTTGAGCCCAGTATATCATAACAGTTTTAACGGTTTCATCATACATCTTATAGTCTAACAACAGAGCATACATTTTTCTTATGAAATCCTGTTCAACTAACAACATCTTCTTATTGATTTCCAAAAAAAATTTGTAAAATACTATGGCTTTATCTTTAATATACCTTGATTCAGTTTGGACTTTTTGCCACCAGCTTAGGTCAGACAATGTTTTCAAATTCAATTTAGAGTCTAATAAGTCTTGGTATCTTTTAGTTGGTTCTTCTTGGTATGTCTTTGGGTTTGTAAATGCTTCTAAGGGAGCCACTGATTTGGAAATCTTAGGATAAAACTATTTTTTAATTGGCTCCCAAACTTTCATTAGAGAAGCTCTCACCCAAAGTTGTTTAAAATATTTATGATAGTCAGCTTTTCCATACCATAAAAAAGCATGCCATCCCAATAACATGCCAAGATCTTCTAGTTTCAAGAGTCTTTGATTTTCCAATATAAGCCACTCTTTAATCCAGGCCAGCACTACTGTTCTGTAATAAAGGTTCCAATCTGGAAGTGCAAAGCCAGCCCTCTCTTTGGTATCTTGTAGCGCTTTAAGATCTTCTTTGTGGTCTCTGTGCATCACACCTATGGGATCTAGTGCACCTGTGTTGATCTGATCGGTGTTGTACAAAGCTCACAACAGGATTTTCTCACCTCCACCCTGAGCCTGTGTGGGAACCACTACTGCGCATGCCCAATGGGGTGGGGTGTGGACATCCTGCCAGTTCTCTTCTGACCGCCGTGCTGTTAGCAGCTTTCTCGTTAGTTGGCGCTGTTCTTTTTTTTCTCCTTGCATCAGGAATTCTTCAACCCATCTTCATTCTTCAGATTTCTTCTTTAAATTACTGAACTTTTCTCCTCAAGTAATAGGGAGTCAGCAGGGTGAGAACTTTCCGTCATCTTCGGACCTTTGCCCCCCCTCCCTTTCCTTCCCTGTCTGAGGAACTTGTTTATGGATAAGAAGTGGGGGTGCTTCAAGAGGTGTGTCTTGTGTGGGAGTAAGTTAGCTTCTCAGGATGAGCACATGCTCTGTATAATTTGTTTGGGTGAATCTCACTGTCCAGAGTGTTGCGCTCTTTGTGCGAAATTCTCTAATCAAACATGTAAAAATAGAGCCGCGAGACTGAAAATAGGGAATCGGCTCTTGCCCTTCCATCGTCCACCATGTTGACCGAACCTCCTCCTAAGTTGTCTTCATCAAATGAACCCCCACCTCAATCTTCCACATCGATGCTGAGGTTGACGGCTACCCCATCGACGCCGAAACCACCTCGGCCACTCAAGTCTGCTTCTGATAAGGGGCCAGCCCCTTCCAAGAAGCATCCTTCGAAATCGACCTCCTCCACCTCGACACCAGCGAAGAAACAAAAGAAGGATAAGTTGCAGAGACAGAGCTCTCATAAGTCGACTGATGGGGACCCACAGAAATCTCACAAAGTGGGCAGCATGGTAATCCCTAAGGGCTCTGCACTGCCTACGATACTGCAGTCGCACTCCCTATCAGCACATTAATCCACAACGGAGCTGCCTATCGTACAGTCGGCTTCCCCGACTGAGATTCTCGACTCTTCTACCAGGCAGCTGAACCTTCCAGTGTTGGAGGTGAATCTGGGCCAACATCCTCCATCTATATTGCCTTCCGAAGTCGAAGACGATGTGATTATGGACACTCATGGTGTCGGCCACCATTCTCCATTGGCTTCCTCCTGGATTAGTGGTTGCTCTGAGCCTGACCGTCAATACCGACCCGATGATCGATCCCACTCTCCTGTCTGTGTAGATGATCGAGGTCATTGGGATGAATATCCGATCCGTCCTGATCGACACCATCCATCCTGTTCACCCAGGAGAGATCATTTCTCCAAACCAACCTCAGGTCTGGACTCGCCTTCCCGGTACTGACATCATCCATCGATGTACCCCCATGGGATCATCGTCATCACATGCCATACTGGTTTTCCTCCTTTCCTCTATCGGCATCGATGCCCTGGCTATGAGGCCAGATGACTGGGGCTGCCATTTGACTCTGCCCCATTCTCCACGTTGTCCACCCCCTTCTGCGACTCTCTCCAAATCACCGCCATCTCCACCACTGAAACCAGCCCCTCTTCTTCATCCACCGTCTACTCCATCACCATTACTCCTCCTTCTGATGGATCCTTCTGTACCATTACGACCCAGGAACCCAGGTCACATTCCGAAACCTCTCCAGTCGTTTCTGATGCCAACCAATCTGAGGATGAGACCTCACCTAGAGATGCCTCTCCGAAACATAAGGTCTCCAAGGACCTCCCAATTTCCCCATCTGAGGACTTGACTTCCTATGGAGATCTCATTAAGAGGATGGCTCATTCGTTGGGTCTATCTATCATCCAACCTCAGCCATCAATATGGGACTTGGTGTATGATATGGTCCAGATGCACACATCGACAGCGATCTCCCTTCTGATGTCAAAGGTCCTCCTTCATGCTATGAAAGCTCCCTGGGAGAAGCCTTCATCCACACTGATGTCAACTAGGAGGCTGGATCACAAGTACCGAGTGCAAGAGGATGGAGCAGAATTCCTCCATGTCCACCCAAAACCTAACTCCATGGTCGTCTCTTCTTCTTCCAGGAATAGACGTACCCACATGACTCCCTCTGACAAGGAAAGCAAAAAGCTTGATGCCTTTGGGAGGGGTTTTTATTCGGCGGGTGCCTTGGGAATCAAAACATCCAATTATGTTGCATGCATGAATAGATACCAATATGCGTTATGGCAACTTACAGAGGTTATACTGGCCCTTCCTGATGAGACTCATCAGACAGCCAGGATCCTGCAAAAGGAGGGCATGGTACTGGCGAAGCAGCTTTTGAATTCATCAAAACACTTACTGGATACCTTCTCCAGAACTATGTCTTCAGCGGTCGCCCTCGTAGACCTATGTGGCCTGAATGCCTTAGTGAAGTACCGCAAATTCAAAATGACATCCCTGCAAGTCATCCTCCCTCTCCTGGCTCGGGGCTCCTGGATGGCCGCCATCAAACTCCAAGATGCCTATTTCCACCTTAATATCCACCCATCTCATTGGAAGTACCTCTGATTTGCCATTGGGACTCCATTTCCAGTACAAATGTCTCCCGTTCGGCCTCTGCATGGCGCCAAGAGTCTTCACCAAGACGGTGGTGGCGGTGGTGGCCCATCTTCATCTAGAAGGAATCACCATCTTTCCCTACATAGACGATTGGCTCTTGGGGGCAGATTGCCATTGGGACTCCATTTCCAGTACAAATGTCTCCCGTTCGGCCTCTGCATGGCGCCAAGAGTCTTCACCAAGACGGTGGTGGTGGTGGTGGCCCATCTTCATCTAGAAGGAATCACCATCTTTCCCTACATAGACGATTGGCTCTTGGGGGCAGATTCCGCGGAGCTCCTGGACAACCACATCTCCCAGATGCTCCATCTCTTATCCTCCCTGGGCTTGCGGGTCAATTGACCAAAGTCCACTTTGCAACCTACACAAAGGGTGCAGTTCATAGGGGCAGTTCTTGACTGCGACATGCATGGCTTATCTTCCTGCAGACAGAGCAGCAACCTTAGCATTGCTCGTGATGGAGGTGAGGACACACACCCGGTCCACGGCCCTCCAGGTCCAATGTCTGCTGGGCCATATGTCAGCCACCACATCCTCCCTGCCGTTCGCGAGACCCCACATGAGACCTCTTCAGATGTGGTTTCTGCAGCACTTCAAGCCCTGTCGAATGTCCCAATCTGTCCACCTCCAGCCCCCATCGAATGTCTAAAACTCCCTGGCGTGGTGGACACTCATCTCCAACCTCACCCAGGGTGCACCCTTCCACCCACTGAGACCGAGTTTCACACTTACCACTGATGCTTCTCTGTGGGGATGGGGAGCCCATCTCAAAGGCTTATGTGTTGGTTATCTGTGGGATGCTCCCACTTCAACCAGACAATTTCCCAGAACTGATGGTGATCTGGCTGGCATTCAGGTCCTTTCAGCCCATACTTCAGGGACATTGTGTAACTGTTCTGATGGACAATACTACGGCACTCGGTTATGTCAACCATCGGGGTGAGACAGTGTCCCAGAGCCTATACTGTCTGGTGATCGACCTCTGGGATTGGTGTATACACAACAACATCTTCCCTGTGGCCACTCACATTCCAGAGACCTGCAATATGAGGGCAGACCTTCTCAGCTGGGGTCTCACTCAGCATCATGAGTGGGAGCTGAACTGGACTTACATTCATTCCCTCTTTCAAAAATGGGGCAGTCCTCAGATAGACGTTTTCACCTCCAGAAAGAACGCAAAGTGTCCTTTCTTCTGCAGCCATGGGGGAGCAGACCCTTTCTCTCTAGGACATGGCCTCCTTTACCCATGGGGGCAGACATTCACTTATATGTTTCCTCCTCTACCCCTACTCCTATGGGTGGTCCAGAAACTAGCCAGGCTCATGCCAAACTGTATCTTAGTGGCTCCATCGTGGCCCAGGCAACCCTGGTTCACCATTCTTTGCCTTGCGAGAGGCAGGTACTACCACTTCCCCAAGGTACCAGATCTCCTCCTCGCAGAGAGTGGAACACTTCTTTACATTGGCATAAACAGCCTGAAACTGACGGCCTGGCAAATACTTGGATAATGTTCTCTGATCGAGTCTCTGAGGTTCTGCTAAATACTCAAAAGGCATCCACTTGCCTTTCCTATCAGAGGAAGTGGCTTAGGTTCCTATCCTTCTTACAATCTTCAACCACTTCGCCAACATCTGCAGGTCTTGGCAAAATCCTCAAGTTCCTCCTGTTGCTCGCCGACCAGGGACTTTGCCACTCTTCCATCAGGGTCTACTTGGCAGCTATTTCTGCCTACCATGGCAGACTGGACGATTATTCTGTCTTTGCACATCCTGTGTCAAAGAAGTTTCTTTGGGGTCTCATGCACTTGTACCCTCCTGTAACTGCCCCCATGCCATTGTGGAATTTGCCATTGGTGCTCCATCATCTCATGAGAAAACCGTTCGAACCTGTGCAACCTGTGCACTTCAGTATGCTGCATGGAAGACTGCATTCTTGATGGCGGTTATGTCACCCAGGAGGGTAAGCGAACTGATGGCACGATGCCATGACCCGCCATACCTAGTCTTTCTGCCAAATGGAGTGCGTCTGGTGCCAGGCATTTCCTTTCTACCGAAAATAATTTCTGAATTTCATTTGAACTCAGAAATATTCCTGTCGGATTTCTTTCCGCACTGAGGGGGAAGAACAACGTCTTCACACCCTTGATGTTAAGAGGGCGCTTCTCTTTTATCTAAACTAGACTCAGCCTACCAGAAAGGATAACACCCTGTTCCTTTCCTACTCCACCACCTCCCTAGGGTCGTGGATTTAGACTCAACGCCTGTCCAAATGGATTGTCAGGATAATTAAGTTGTGCTACTTGTTAGCAATATGCCCTCTCCCTGTTTGCTTGACGGTGCATTCTACCAGATCAATGGCAACCTCCACAGCTTTCCTGAAGGGCGCATCACTGTCCTTTATCTATAGAGCTGCCACATGGTCCATGCCAACCACATTAATTAAACACTATGCACTAGACGTTCATGCGCAACATAAAGTTGATCTGGGTCACTTGGTCCTGTTCTCTGCAGCGGCGCACTGAGTCTGACAGCACCCACCTCCAGGTGAGCCACTGCTTTTCAATCTCCCATAGGAGATGCACAGAGACCTCCTCCCCTTCTGTCTCTAAATTTGTTTCTTTAGTTTGGAGTTCTGCTCCATGCTTCTTTAGAAAATCTGCCTTGAATGTGGAAGTAATTCTATGTCTCTTACCTCTGTAGGAAAACATCAAGCCTTCTGGGAGGAGCCATCTATAAGGGATTTCATTTTTCCTTAATGTTGTTGTGAATTCAAAATATTCTCTTCTTTAGTGTAGTGGTTAAGTGCGTGGTTTGGTGTAGTGGTTAAGTGCATGGACTCTTATCGGGGAGAACCGGGTTTGATTCCCCACTCCTCCACTTGCACCTGCTGATGTGACCTTGGGTCAGTCACAAGCTCTGGCACAGCTGTTCTCTCAAGGACAGTTTCTGTCAGAAGTTCTCTCAGCCCCACCTACCCCACAGGTTGTCTGTTGTGGGGAGGGGAAGGGAAACGAGTTTGTAAGCTGCTCTGAGATGCCTTTCGGCAGTGAAGGGCGGGGTATAAATCCAATCTCTTCTCTCTTCTTCTCTTTTTTCTCTGACTCTCCATGGAATTTTCTTCAAAATCTTAATTTCATTGTTGGTGTTTTATTGGAGGCCTTTAAAATTTCATCTCTAAATACTCTTTTATGGAATCTTATGTGGACTTCTCTGGGTAACTGGTTGTTCCTGGTGTGTATAGAATTCATTCTGAAAACCAAATCTAGCTCATCTAGTACTTTCTCTACCTCTTCTGTTTCCATATATTCTGCTAGAATCCAAGGCATCTTTTTCAAATATCTTCATCCTGCTCTTCTGGAATATTTTGGAATCTTAATATAAAAGCCGCTTTACCTATTTGTAATCTGATCGAATCTTGTTCCAAATGGGTCTGTTTAATGTCGGTTGTTTGTAGTTTGTGCTCCCATTTCTTTTGTTTTGGTATCCATCTTTTCTGTTATTTTGTTTAATTCTACCACTTTCTAAGTATTATATGCAATTTGTTTCTGTAAACCTTGCATCTGGTTTGAAAATTGTTGTGACATCTCCTTCATTGCTTCTTTAATTGGGTCTATTGCTTCAGTGATTGAACCTTTGATTGTTTCTTGAATTAGGGCTTGGAGCTCCTTCATGGATGTTGATGGGATGCTGTCAGCCACTGATCTGGGTACCCCTAGTGAATTTGATGATCTTTTGTGAGGGTTTGTTAGAGCCAGCCATCTCTGGGTGATGTTCAGTTAATCCTTTTCTGCCAAAGGAAGGAAATAAAAAAAAGAAAACAACACAGGCAAGCACACAGTTAAATTCTCCCACTCCACCATGTAATGTTATTGCAGCAAGTTTCTTTTGGAACACACTGAAATGTACTAGATTTTAAGAAAAAAAAGAAAAGCCTCTTTTTCCAAACTGTAGACCCAACACAAACCGCAGGAATGTAATACAATAGCTGTGGCGCCCCTGCAGGGCGTCGTTCACACTGGTGCCTTGCCAACTCTCCTGGGGCGACAGGGGGAGGAGGAGCACGACTCTGGTGGGTGGGAACGCAGGGCCTTGTGACCCGGAGGCCTCAGATGGTGGAGTCCCGCTGTACCTCTGGTTGCTTCACCAGGGTCAGGGCAGGGTCCTCCCCCTGTTAACTTGTGGGTCTCTGGCTAGCGTCTCCGCCCCTTTGTCTCTCTCCTCGGGTGACAGAGTCTCAGCCAACCTTTCCCCTCTCTCTGTCAACTATTACTCCTCCCTGGCCTCCATCCACTTCCCCCCTTTTATTCCCCCTCCTCATCGTGCCCCGCCTCGTGCCACCCACCCCGTGTCTTCCCATTGGTGCCCCAACCCATCTCTCGGCGACTCAGTCCCCCGGTTGGCTCCCTCAGGGCTCAGAGGCCTGTGAGGACCTGCCTCTGTAGCCCGGGAGTTCTGCGGCTCCTGGCCGGGGCCCGCTTCCGGGACACCGCTGCCCGCTGTCTCCTCCTGGCCTCGCTGGCTCTCCGCTGTTTCCCATCCCACAACACCAGCTCCGCTGTTCTCTGCACCTCGCGGGGCGCGGTCCCATCGTCTCACTTGTCCGGGGCCCGCGGGAGCTCCTGGTAAGCGGGCTAAGGTCGCAGGGGGGGTTCTCCGGGCCGCAGGGCTCTCGGGGCTTGGCCGGCACAGGGTCTTGCTGCTGGGGTCTCCCAGGCCCTGAGCGCTGCTTCGGACTTGGCTCCCACCACCTGGGGGGAGCTCGTCGAGTCCCGAGATGGGACACACACACCCACCAGATGTTTTGATAGCCGGGGAATCTGGTCCTTCGTGTAGACGAGAGAGAAAATCTGCGTTCACATGCGCGGACCTGGCACAGTGTCATATGATGAATCTGTATGGGAGCAATGACACATACCAGCACATTACACGTGCGTTATGATCTTTCATACGGGACAACCATAGTAAAGGGGCATGATCTACCACCAACACAAACGGATTATCTGCCAGATAGAACTGTAAGGCTCCGACTGCCCATTTGAGGGCCAGCGCCTCCTTCTCCACCGTGGAATATTGCTGTTCCGCTGACTGCAGCTTGCGGCTTAGAAACAAGATGGGTTGTTCGTGTTGGTCCACCTCCTGGGCCAACACCACCCCGATCCCCGTGTCGGAAGCGTCTGTGAACAGCGTGAATGGTTTCGTGAAATCGGGGTTCCTCAGAACCGGGCCATGTGAGAGGCTTCCTCGGAGAAGCTCAAAGGCCTGGTGTCTATCCGGGGTCCACCGGATAATATTTGGCTCCGTTTTGTGGAGGCAATCTGAGAGGGGAGCCGCCGTTGATGCAAAGTGTGGAATAAAGCAGCCATAGTACCCTACGAATCCCAGGAAGTGGCGCAACTGCCGCTTAGTCACCGGTTGTTCCATCTGTTCGAGCATGGCCACCTTTTCGGGGAGGGGTTGTAATTGTCCCTGGCCTACCTGGAACCCCAGGTACTTTAGCTCTTGAAAGCCAATCCGGCTCTTCCGGGGATTGGCAGTCAGGCCCGCTTGTGCCAGGGCGCGCAACACCGACTCCAGGTATCGTAGGTGAGTGGGCCAGTCTGGGCTACAGATAATGATGTCATCAATATAGGCCCATGCGAAGTGCCCACACTGCGCCAACACCTGGTTGACAAGGCGTTGGAAAGACGCGGCGGCCCCATGCAACCCAAAGGGCATGCGTCGGAATTGGAACAGACCCCGAGTGGTGGCGAAGGCTGTTTTAGGGTGGTCCTCGGCCCGCACCGGGATCTGCCAGTACCCCTTTGTGAGGTCTAAGGCCGACAGGAAGCGGGCTTGTCCCAGTTGGTTAATGAAATGTTCGGCCTGGGGCATGGGGTACGCATTGAAGGTTGCCACGTTGTTCACCTCATGGTAGTCAACGCAGAACCTGATGCTTCCATCAGGCTTTGGGACCAATACGACAGGGCTCCGCCAGGGGCTTTGCGAGGGTTCGATCACTCCCATACGTAGCATTTCGTCTACTTCCTTTTCGATCACCGCTATTCTTTTGTGGGGTATTGGCCTCCAGCGACACCAGACGATCACCCCCTCGGGGGTGGGTATGTGGTGCTCCATCAGGGAGGTGCAGCCAGGCTGTGTAGAGAAGACCGGAGGTAAGCGGTGTAATAACTGTTGCACGTCCCACTGTTGTTCTGGCGTCAATTCTGGATCTAAGAGGGGCTCCTGGGTTCGAGGTAGTCCTTCTTCCCATGGTGTCCTGAACGGCTCGACCTCCCCCGGCTCCCAGGCCAGGGTGCATGTTCCTGCTGCCGGGCGGTTGTCTGCCTCTCGGGGCACCCACTCCTTCAAGTCGTTAACATGGAGCATCTTGGTTTGACGTTGAGACGACCCACACTGCACCCGGTACGTCAAAGGCCCCAGGACCTGAACAATGGGAAAGGGCCCAAGCCAAGGGTCTCCGGTGCTGTTGGCCATCACACGTCGAGCGACCAAGACTTCAGTCCCGATGGAGAAGGAGCGCTGCTTTGTACCCACGTCATAGCGCCGCTTCATTATCTCTTGTGCCCGTCTCATGTTCTGTTGGGCGAACCGCTGTACTTCTCCCAGCCAGTCCTGTAGCTGCTGCACATGATCCTCCGCAGGGACGTCGGCTGGGGTGGACGGAGCCACCCACTGTCCTTCTAGCAAGCTCAGGATACCCCGGGGCTTCCATCCATACACCAACTCAAAAGGTGAATACCCAGTTGAAGCCTGTGGTGTTTCTCGCAGCGCCAGCAACAAGGGATCAAGGTACAGGTCCCAGTCGTGGGTATGTTCGTAAGAAATCCGCCGCAGCATGCCTTTTATGGTTTGATTCATACATTCGACCAGACCATCGGTCTGGGGATGGTAGGCTGCTGTAAACAATTGTTTAATGTGCAGCACTGAGCAGACCTGTCGCATAAAGTGGGCCGTAAATGGGGTCCCTCGGTCAGTTAAGATCCCCTTTGGTAAGCCCACATGGGCAAAGAAGCGTGTGAGGGCTCGAGCCACCCCCGGGCTCTTCATACTAGGGAGGGGAATGGCTTCCGGATAGCGGGTGGCGTAGTCCATCAGCACCAGGACGTATTGGGCCCCCCTCGGTGTTCGGGCCAAAGGCCCGATGAAGTCCATAGCAACTCGTTCAAAGGGGACACCTACGATGGGCAAAGGAGCCAAAGGGGCCTTGGTCTCCTGTCGGGGAGACATCCATTGGCATATCACACAGGATTTCACATGCTGCTTAATGTCCCGGGACACCGAGGGCCAACAAAACCATTCTAACACTCTATTTAAGGTATTTTTGCACCCTTGATGACCAGCGCAAGGATGATCGTGAGCCTGTTCTAGAACCCGAGTTCGGTATTGTGAAGGAACTAGCAGCTGGCGTTGGGCTGGCTTCCCCTGGGGGAGCCACTCCCGAAACCAGACCCCCCCTTCCTGGAGAATGCAGCTGGGCCTTTCATTCAACCGCGCATCAACCACCTGCCCTTCGCTTACCGCTGTCCGGGTCCGCAGTGCCTCTAACGTCGGGTCTCGCGCCTGGGCGGTCTGGAACTCGGTGTCACGACTCCAAGACGTCTCGTCCTCTGAGACTCCGTCGGCGACTGTCCCACCATTGGAACTCTGAGCTGGATGATCCTCCACGGCGGTGTAACTCTGTGCAGCCCGAGGTCTCGTAACTTCTTCTTGGGTCCTGCGACTCACGAGGTCAGTGAAGCCTGGTGCATCTCACCCCAACAACACAGGGAATGGTAGGACCTGGACTTGAGCCATTGGGACCCAATGCATCTGTCCTTGATACTGAATGGGCACCCGTACGATGGGGCACCGTTTTGAATGTCCGTGGAAGCATGCTATGGCAGTATCTCGGACCCAGGGCAGCTTTTCCGGCATACAGTCGCTGTGGACAATAGAGATCGAGCTTCCACTATCAAGGAGAGCAAGCACCGAGCGTCCACCCACTTCTACCGGGATAGTGAATGGGGGTGCCACCCGGCTAGCAGTTGCCCCCTCAGCAGTGAGGAAATTTTCCCATAACTCCAAAGCCAGTGCTAGGGTTTGGGGCTTCCAACACGCCACCCAATGCTGAACGCGGGGGGGAGGATATTCAGCAACTGTTCCAGGACTACCTGTTCCACCACCTTCCGGGCTTCCTCTGTCTTGGGTTGTAGCCACCGTGTGGCTGCATCCTTTAATGCCGCCAGTACCGCCCTAGGGCAGTCCGTGGGTTGCCAAGTGATGGTCCTGAACTTCCGCCGCGCCGACTTGGGGGTGATGGCCAGTCGGTCACAGATGACTGCCTTCACCTTTGCGTAATCAGAGGCCTCTTCTTTTGTAAGGGCTTTTACGGCCGCCTGGGCCTTACCCGTTAAGTAGGGGCCCAATATGAAAGGCCACTGAGCGGCTGGCCACTGGGCAGCCTCTGCCACCCTCTCAAAGGTTTCTATGTAGGCTTCCACATCATCTTCGGGTCCCAACTTCGTCAATGGGACCCACGATCCCTGGCTTGGCCATCCAGACCCTTGTGTGGCCCCCCCAGGAACCGCCGCAAGTGTTTGTTGGAGGTCTCGGACTAACGCAGCCTGGGAGGCTTGTTGCTGCTGCGTCACCTCCCGTAACAGCCGCGAGTTGTGGTCTGTCAGCCACTGTCCGAATTGGGCTAGATCCATGGAGGCACGGCCTTGCTCTTGGAGATCGGGCTGCATCACTACGGAGTCCTGGCTCCCTGTAGAACTGGACTCGGTCAGGCTTCCTTCGTCCTCTCCGAGCTCCAGTGCGCTGATCCCTCGGGGCAGCGGGCACCACCCAGACTGGGTCGGGAGCCGCGGTAGTGGGCGCACTAGCGGTCGGCGAGTGCCCGCATTCTCCACCATGTTGTGGCACCCCTGCAGGGCGTCGTTCACACTGGTGCCTTGCCAACTCTCCCGGGGCGACAGGGGGAGGAGGAGCACGACTCTGGTGGGTGGGAACGCAGGGCCTTGTGATCCGGAGGCCTCGATGGCCGTACCTCTGGTTGCTTCACCAGGGTCAGGGCAGGGTCCTCCCCCTGTTGACTTGTGGGTCTCTGGCTAGCGTCTCCACCCCTTTGTCTCTCTCCTCGGGTGACAGAGTCTCAGCCAACCTTTCCCCTCTCTCTGTCAACTATTACTCCTCCCCGGCCTCCATCCACTTTCCCCCTTTTATTCCCCCTCCTCATCGTGCCCCGCCTCGTGCCACCCACCCCATGTCTTCCCATTGGTGCCCCAACCCATCTCTCGGCGACTCGGTCCCCCGGTTGGCTCCCTCAGGGCTCAGAGGCCTGTGAGGACCCGCCTCTGTAGCCCGGGAGTTCCGCGGCTCCTGGCTGGGGCCCGCTTCCGGGACGCCGCTGCCCGCCATCTCCTGGTCTTGCTGGCTCTCCGCTGTTTCCCGTCCCACAACGCCGGCTCCGCTGTTCTCTGCGCCTCGCGGGGCGCGGTCCCGTCGTCTCACTCGTCCGGGGCCCACAGGATATCCTGGTAAGCGGGTGAAGGTCGCAGGGGGGGATTCTCTGGGCCGCGGGGCTCTCGGGGCTTGGCCGGCGTGGGGTCTTGCTGCTGGGGTCTCCCAGGCCCTGAGCGCTGCTCTGGACTTGGCTCCCGCCACCCGGGGGGAGCTCGTCGAGTCCCGAGCCGGGACAATAGCCAGAACCAGTTTGTTTCTCTTTTTCCTTATATGGAAGCCAGGAAACAAAAGAAAAAGGGAGGGGGAGAAATAGTCTCTGTTTAATACTTAACTCTAAAGAGATGACAAAGAAGACTAATAAAACCACACTTCACCCCACTGAAGGGGAAAAAATTGGGTGCATTGCAAGATATGAGAGAATTCCAATCAAAGGGGAAAAAATTGAGTACGTTGCAAAGAAATAAAGATATCCGAATGCCAGGGAATCAAACCAGAGCACTGATTTGCTGCTCAGAATTATATCCAAAGATCCACAGCCAAAATCCTCTTAGCTAGCCACCAGTTTGGAGGAATGGGGGGGGAACCTCCCTTCTCAACCTTTAAGTATTTTAACAGTTTAAAGAGGCAGATATCCCTTTAAAGATGAGGCAGTTTTTTTCCCTCTATAAGTGCAATATATTAGCTACTCACTGTAAAGTTGGTACTTGTTGTGTTCCCTTGCAGGGAAGCGACAGCTAGCAGCCCATGTCTCCATGGGCATTCTTCTTGATCCTGGTTACAGCGTGGCAAGATGGATGTGTCCTAGGCTTGCTCCTAGGACTGCCAGCTTTGATCTTTCGAAAGCAGTCTGTGACCTTCCAAGACCCCACTGCTCCCTCGGGAAGAGGGGGGAGTGCAAGAGTCTTGGTTCAAGCCCCTTGTACCACGGCTGTGGACAGGTGAGAGCCCTGGATTGCTTCCAACACCAGGACTTGGTTGTAATTTTTGGTTTCCTCTTGTCCCATGTGGATTTGGGCCTTAGTTGTGCCTCATTGCATGTCTATTTGGCTGCCACCTCTGCTAACCACCCTGCGATGGATGGTTACTCTGCTTTTTCTCACCCATGGACCAAACAGTTCCTTAAGGGCCTTACTCACCTCTTTCCCCCGTCTTGGGGCCCTACACCTGCCTGGGACTTAACCTTGGTGTTATCCAAACCGATGGGCAAACCCTTTGAGCCCATGGCTACATGTAGTTTGCCGCTCCTCTTGTGGAAAACAGCCTTTCTGGTGGCCATCATGTCTGCTCGGAGGGTGAGTGAACTCTCCGCACTTTGTTGTGACTCACCCTACCTAAGTTTTCATTACAACGGCATTACCTTGGCTCCAGATGTCTCTTTCCTATCCAACGTTGTCTCCAAATTCCATTTGGGGGCAGATATTCTTCCAGTGTTCTTCCTGTCACCACAGAACAGTACTGAATGTCATTTGCATGCACTGGACATACAAAGGGTTTTGCTCTTTTACTTGGGCAGGACACAGCCTTTTTGTAGGTCCCCAACCCTCTTTGTCTCCTATGCCTTACCTGAACAGGGCAAGAATTTGTCTTTGAAATGTCTGTCCAAGTAGATTGTGGAGACAATAAAGCTATGCTATCTGCTGGCCAAGAAGCCGCTTCCCAGGCCACTTCGGGCACATTCCACCCAGGCTGTAGCAACATCCACCGCTTTCCTGAGAGGGGTGTCGCTCTGTAATATTTGCAATGCAGCCACCTGGGCCACTCCTCACACATTTGTGAAGCATTATGCCCTTGGTGTGCATCTTCATCAACATTCTGCGGTGGGACAAGCTGTGTTGCAGGCGGCTCTGGTCTAAGACCTTCAGCTCCCTCCTCTAGGTAGGTGTCTTTGCTTGTTAATCTCCCAAAGGTGTGATGCACAGAGACCATGAAGAAGATAAACAGGTTACTTACCTGTAACTGATGATCTTCGAGTGGTCATCTGTGCATTCACACCACCCACCTTCCTTCCCCTCTGCTTTCGGTCCTTTCCTCTTTATTGCTCTGAGACTGATGGCAGTGGTCAGAAGGAACTGGCGGGATTGTCGTGCCCCTCCCTTAGTCATGTACAGTGGAGCCCAGCACGTGACTGGGGGAAGGGTCTGAAAATCCCTTTCACTTTCTATGTTACCAGTCGGGGTCAGCACAGTTGCACTATATCCCAGAGGTCTGAATGCACAGATGACCACTCGAAGATCATCAGTTACAGGTAAGCAACCTGTTTTTCCCAACCTTTTCGAGCCTGCAAGCTCCTTTGGAATTCTGACACGGGGTGGTATGCGCAATCATTAAATGGCAGCTGCAGGAGGTAGAATCAGTGACAGAATGGCTGTCACAAGAGGGGAAGCCTACCAAAAATTGTAAGGGAGTGAGTTCATGCATAAAGCTGAAAAGAACTTCTCAACATTTCAGGCAGCATCTCTGTCTAACAATACCTTTTAAAAATATTGTGTAGCATATATACAGCTTTGCTGCATGATTGAAGGTTAAGAGCTTTGTGTTGGGGTGGAAACTGCTGTTGAAATATCTTTTAAAATATCTGCACAGCCAATCAGATTTCCAACAGCCAATCAGAAGCCCTGCTGGAGAAAAGCCCCACAAAGCCCAGCCTACTTTTTAAAAATACCTTGCAGGCACCAGGATGGGTATTTTGGGGTGCCATGGCACTCACAGGAACCATGTTGGGGACCTATCCTAGGATACAAGACAGGCAGCAATGGAGGCACATAGACTCCTTATGCACTAGCCCTCTATTTAAAAAAGAAAGAATTGGCCAGCAAGCTTATTGTCAAACCTTGCTTTACTATGCTTGCTTGGGTTGCCATAGTTATGGGGGGAGGGAATTCCTGCAGGAAGGGAAGGTGAGTGAATGAGTAAGAGAATGAGACCTTTGCTTTAGAAGTAATCTTTTCTTGCAAGATATACCTCCTCTCCCTCTTTTCCAGGGAGAGGTGTCCTTGAACGCTTTTTGGTACCATCTTCAGTGGTAGATAACCAAGCCATATATTTTCCCACTTGGTTGAGATGGCAATGCTAGGCGTGGTGTGTTTGTGTGACATCTGCTTGGGAAGGAAGGGGCTTTTGTTTGATTTACCTATAATAAGCTTGTACCTGCCAAAATTCTTTAGTTCTAACACAATTGATGTTCTGGATCATGCATACATCTCAATAAACTTATCACTGCCAAAGAGAGAGTTGTTGAGAGTAACTTGACCAAGAGTCTGACACTTACATGGTATTGTACTACAACAAATTTAGAAAAGTATGAGCTTTCATGTGCATGCACACTTTATCAAATACATTAGATAACGTGTGCATGCACACGAAAGCTCATACCTTGAATAAACCTTTGTTGGACTTAAAGGTGCCATTGGACTCTAAATTTGTTGTACTGCTTCAGACCAACAAGGCTGACCAACTGGATCTATCTTCATGACATTGTACTATATTTCCAGGATTGCCAGTCTTGGTCACCAGAGGGCAGTTGCTTCTTACTGCTGACAACCAAGTAAATGTGAAAACAGTTCATACTACCAGAACTTTTCATTCAACAAAAATCACTTTGTTAATAATGGGGACAATCCAGAAAATCAGGCATCCTCATAACATAAAAGCTTTCTCTGCACAATATATGGTGAGTTGCCTGCCTGGTGTGAAGGTAGTGGACATTACGCATGTTCTAGATAGGCTGATAGTGCTGAGGATGAGCCAGTGGTCATGGTACATGTTGGCACCAACGATGTGGGGAAATGTAGTTGTGAGGTCCTGGAGGAAAAGTTTAGGCTGCTAGGCAGGAAACTCAAGGCCAGGACCTCCAAGGTAGCCTTCTCATAAGTGCTACCTGTTCCAGGCGCAGGGCCAGAGAGACAGGCACAGATCAGGAGTCTCAATGCATGGATAAGACGATGGTGTAGGGGGGAAGGGTTCAAATTTGTTAGGTACTGGGATGCTTTTTGGAACAAGAGGGAACTGTACAAAAGAGATGGTCTCCACTTGTCCCGAGAAGGAACCAGGCTGCTGGCGCTTAAAATCAAAAAGGTGGCAGAGCAGTTTTTAAACTGAATATTGGGGGAAAGCCAACAGGAAATGAAAAGTGTCTGGTTCAGGATGGCTCATCTCAAAGAGATGAAGGGGTAGCTGTTACTTTTCTACAAGGAAATGGATTAGAATTGTCCACTGAGACTGTGGCTAACGATATGGACTGCCTGGCAAGGTCTCGAGGCAGCAAGAGGAAGGTTGTGGGCTTAACATGCATAGAAAACTATAGATGTTTATATACAAATGCTAGAAGTGTCCGAGGTAAAATTGGGGAGTTGGAATGCTTCATGCTGGGGGGAAATAGATATTGTGGGTATTTCAGAAACTTGGTGGGATGAGGAAAATCAGTGGGATATGTTGATTCCTGGTTATAAATTATATTGGAAGGATGGGGGGAAGGGTTGGAAGTGAGGTGGCTCTGTACCTCAGAAAGGGTATACATTCCAGTAAGACTGAGAGGGTAAGAGAATTGGATTTTCTTCTGGAAATGCTATGAGTAGAAATAGTGGGCCCAAAAGGAAACTTAACACTGGGAGTTATAGCCCACCAGATCAAAAGATAGAGGAGGATTACAAAATGATGAATGAATTAAAGATAGCGGCTAGATGAAATAAGTGTTGTAATAGGTGATTTTAACTACCCACACATTGATTGGGTCAGTATGTGTTCACATAGGGAAAAAGAGATTGAGTTTCTAGACACTCTCAATGACTGTGCTATGGAGCAGATGGTCACAGAACCTACCAGGGGAGAGGTGAATCCTGGATATAGAACTAAACAGGGGTCTTTTCGTAGAAGAACAGCTGCAGGAGCTCATTAGCATATGGTATGCTAATGAGCTATTAGGCTATTAGCATATGCCACGCCCTCTGACATCACCGGAAGTGATGTCAGAAGGGGAAGCAAAAGGGGGGGGAGCATCTTCAAAAGCCTCCCCTTCCCTTCCCCAGCTGGTCTGGGTGGGGGAGCTAAGAGAGAAGGGGTTTAAAGTTTAAACTCCTTCTCATGAGAGTTGGGCCACAGAAGGAGGAAAGAGGGAAGGAAAGAAAGAGAGTAGAGAGAAGGAAAGAGGGAAAGAAAGAGAGGGAAGAAGGAGGGAAACAGGGAAAGGAGGAAAAAAGAGAAGAGAAGAAGGTGGGAAAGAAAGAAAAAGAAAGAGAGAGAGAGAGAGAAAGAAAGAAAGAAAGAAAGAAAGAAAGAAAGAAAGAAAGAAAGAAAGAAAGAAAGAAAGAAAGAAGAGAAAGAAGAATGAGGGAAAGAGGAAAAAGAAAGAAGGAAAGGAGGGAATGAAAGAAATTCAGTGGCAATTCAGCCCCATTATACCCTATGGGCCATTGAAGTCAATGGTGAAAACATAGGGTATATTCTGGGGGCTGGAGCGGAGGAGTTTGAGGGAGAGGCTCCAAGATCACAGTATAGCTGATGGAGCCTCTCCCCAAGATACCAACCAAGTTTCAAGAACATTGGACCAGGGGGTCCAATTCTATGGACCCCCAAACAGGTTGCCCCATTTCCTCCATTGTTCTCTATAGTGGGAAAAAAAGTTATTTTTTTCCCACCATAGAGAACAATGGAGGGAATAGGGGCAACCTGTTTAGGGGCCCATAGAATTGGACCCCCTGGTCCAATGTTCTTGAAACTTGGTGGGTATCTTGGGGAGAGGCTCCATCAGCTATCCTGTGAGTTTCGAGCCTCTCCCTCAAACCCTCCCCTCCAGCCCCTAGAATATACCCTATGTTTTCACCATTGACTTCAATGGCCCATAGGATATAATGGAGCTGAAATTGACATTCGGCTGCCTGAAAGACTCTCCGGGACGCCGGCTGGGGGCGGGGCTTGGCTCCTGAGCTCCCGGAGCTGCGCTCCGGTGCGCTCCCCCCGAAAAGACCCCTGGTCCTAAGTAATGCCTAAGACCTGGTAAGAGATGTAAAAGTGATTGCATTGCTTAGGAACACTGACCATAATGTTATTGAGTTTAACATTTGTATAAATAGGGAGTTGCCCAAAAAGGCTGACTCAACCACTTTTAACTTGTGAACCTGTGAAATGAGGGGACATGCGAGGAAGAAACTGAAAGGAAAAGTAGAAAGGGTCAAAACCATTGGGGAAACTTGGAGACTATTTAAAACTACAATCCTAGAAGCTCAGAAAAATATATATACTGCAGGTTAGGAAAGGCACAAATAGGTATAGAAAAAAGCCTGCATGGTTAACAAACTAAGTAATGGAAACTGTAAAAGGTAAGAAAGATTCCTTTAAGTGGTGGAGAGCTAGTCTCAGTGAGGTTGATAAAAGGGAACACAGGCTGTGGCAAATAAAATGCAAGTCTGTGATCAGGCAAGCAAAAAGGGAATATGAGGAGCATATTGCAAAAAAGATAAAGACCAACAATAAAACTTTCTTAAAATACATTAGAAGCAGGAAACCAGCCAGGGAGGCAGTGAGGCCCTTGGATGACCAAGGGGTAAAAGGAGGACTGAAGGACAATAGGGAAATGGCTGAGAAGCTGAATCTATTTTTTGCCTCTGTCTTCACTGTGGAAGATGAGAAGCGCTTGCCCACTCCAGAACCGCTGATTTCGGGAGGGGTGTTGAAAGACCTGAGTCAGATTGAGATGATTGGAGAGGAGGTCCTATGACTGATAGACAACTTAAAAACTGATAAATCACCAGGCCCAGATGGCATACATCTGAGAATTCTGAAAGAACTCAGATGTGAACTTGTGGATCTCCTTACAAGAATACGTAATCTTTCATTAAAATCTGCCGCCATTCCTGAGGACTGGAAGGTAGCTAATTTCACTCCCATTTAAAAAAGGGTTCCAGAGGAGATCTGGGAAATTACAGGCCAGTCAGTCTGACGTCGATATTGGGTAAGTTGGTGGAACCTGTTATCAAGAAAAGAATTAGTAGGCACATTGATGAACAAAAACTTTTGAGGCAGACTCAGCATGGGTTCTGTAAGGGAAGATCTTGTCTCACTAACCTGTTAGTGTTCTTTGAAGGAGTGAACAAACATGGACAAGGGGAACCCAATAGATGTTGTTTACCTTGACTTCCAGAAGGCTTTTGATAAAGGTCCTCATCAAAGGCTCCTAAGTAAGCAAAATAGTCACAGGATAAAAGGATAAATCCTCTTGTAGATCAAAAACTGGCTAATTAATAGGAAACGGAGAGTGAGTATACATGGGCAATTTTCTCAGTGGAGGGTGATAAGCAGTGGGGTACCACAGGGATCAGTACTCGGTCCAATGCTTTTTAACTTGTTTATTAATGATTTGGAGTTGGGAGTAAGCAGTGAAGTGGCTAAATTTGCAGGTGACACAAAGTTATTCAGGATGGTGAGAACCAGGGAGGATTGTGAGGAATCTGTCGAGGATGGGTGAGTGGGCGACAATGTGGCAAATGGGGGTTCAATGTGGCCAAGTGCAAAGTGATGCACATTGGGGCCAAAAATCCTAACTATAAATACACATTGATGGGGTCTGAAGTGGCAGAGACTGACCAAGAGAGAGATCTTGGATTCATAGCAGATGTCAAGACAGGGTGCGACTGCAATAAGAAAGGCCAGCGCTATGCTGGGGATTATTAGGAAGGGAATTGAAAACGAATCAGCCAGTATCATAATGCCCCTGTATAAATCAATGGTGAGACCTCATTTGGAGTACTGTGTACAGTTTTGGTCACCATACCTCAAAAAGGATATTATAGCATTGGGAAAAGTGCAGAAAAGGGCAACTAGAATAATAAAAGGGTTGGAACACTTTCCCTATGAAGATAGGTTAAAACGCTTGGGGCTCTTTAGCTTGGAGAAACGACGGCTGAGGAATGACATGATTGAGGTTTTGGGGGGTTTTTTACATTTTATTTTTCATTTATTTCGGGTCTATACGACCGAAGTCTCGACCGGGAAAAGGGGAAAGGAGAGAAAAATACACAAAACAGAGTATAAAATGATTATAATAACAATGAATAAAAACCAGGCTTTGGCCCAGAAGTTAAAACTTCCTAACTAGACTTGGAGCGGAGCAGACTAACTAAAATCGTCCAGTGCTTATGAGGATAAAATCAATGGTGATGAAATTTTCCGTGTCTTTTTAAAAGCAGCTACCTTGGCCAGGAACTGAGCCACATTTGCTGTTATCAGTCCATCGGCGTTTGAATCACATAGTAATACTGATAGAGCCCAGGAATGCGGCGGTAGATTCATCTTGGTAAGGGTAGGAGTAATGTAGGTCCCTCTATACTGAGTCCAGTGGGGGCAGCGGAATATAAGATGACCTAAAGTTTCAATTTCACCTAAATTGCAAGGGCAGAGACGATCTGAATAAGGTACTCCTTCAAATCTGCCCGATGTTACCGTTGTTGGAAATGCATTTAGGCGAGCCAATAGAAAGGCGCGTCGGTGGGAAGGAATTGGAAGCATTGAATGAAAATCGAGGAGTTTTTCTAGTGGGGGCAGCCCCAGATTGAGGTTTATGAAATTATACATGGGATAGAGCTGGTAGAGAAAGAAATACTTTTCTCCCTTTCTCACAGTACAAGAACTCATGGGCACTCCATGAAATTGCTGAGCAGTCGAGTTAGAACAGATAAAAGGAAGTACTTTTTCATCCAAAGAGTGATTAACACATGGAATTCACTGCCACAGGAGGTGGCGGTGGCTACAAGCATGGACGGCTTCAAGAGGGAATTAGATAAACTTATGGAGCAGAGCTCCATCAGTGGCTATTAGCCACAAGGTATAGATAGGAACTATCTGTCTGGGGCTAGGGATGCACTGCACTCTTGGCGCTTGGGGGGGGGGCAACAGTGGGAGGGCTTCTAAGTGTCCTGGCCCCACTGCTGGACCTCCTGATGGCACCTGGTATTTTTGGCCACTGTGTGACAGAGTGTTGGACTGGATGGGCCATTGGCCTGATGCAACATTGACTTCTCTTATGTTCTTATCACTGGACTGTGTGGTACTGTCATATAAAAACAAGTAGCTATGAAAAATACAGCAATTTAAACAAGCCTGTTTAATACAAAGAATGCTTGGGAAGGGGGCTATTGGAACAAGGAAGCAATATTACAATGCTTAAAAATGTATTTAACCTCCAACACACACCCCAAATATCCCAAAACATGTTATTAGGGAGTTCCACTTTTACTGGAGCCTCTGCAGTTTACTTAAATGGTAGACTGTTCTATATTAGACTATTCTACTGTGTTCTGTCTTGTATGTCATTTTGAGGCAAAAACGTTCCCGATTCCATGAGTTAATTTATTCCATTCGTTTTCAAGTGAACTGATTTGTGTGCATGAAAAACATGGTCTAGAAAAATTGAACAGGAAGCCATATGGTGGCATAATTCAGTTCTCTGCAAGGATAATAGTAGAAATGATAGCGGGTTTGAGTGGAGAAAATGAGCCAAGCCAATCTATAGCCACAGACTATATTCCAAAACAGGAATTTATATTGGTTGAGCTCATTTTCAAAGATTGCAGACAAGATGCAGAAGAGAGCTGACAGATTCCAGCTGATAAAATTGCCTCCAAGCAGACAAAATGAGGAATGAATTAAGTTGAGTACTTAAGCAGAGAGATTAAAAATGGGTCCTTTCTTACTGACCAGTCATCAGTGCCTTATGCAGATGACAGAAGTGCAATGAAACATTTCAGATGAGCAACATTCTAAAAACTGCTGGACTGATAAAAACCCCACAATGTTAATCCTATGAAACAGCAAGGAAGATCCAACATTAATTTTAGAAGGCACTTTGAAACCAAAAGAAAATTCAAATGGATGATGTTGTAGAGGTAATGTCTTCTTGTAGGGAGTATTGCATCACTACACCAGTTTGGTGTAGTGGTTAAGTGCACAGAATCTAATCTAGGAGAACTGGGTTTGATTCCTCACTCCTCCACGCACAGCTGCTGGATGACCTTGGGTAAGCCATAGTTCTGTCACAGCTGTTCTTGAAAAGAGCACTTTCTGTCAGAGCTCTCTCAGCCTCACCTACCTCACAGGGTGTCTGTTGTGGCGAGGGGAAGGGAAAGGTGTTTGTAAGCCGCTCTGAGATGCTGAGTGAAGGGCAGGGTATAAATCCAATCTCCTCCTCCTCCTCCATATCTGCATTATTGGGGTGGGGATGTCTTTTTGTATTGCTGTGTACTAAGCTTCAAAGGGCCAGCACCTCCCAGAGTCTGAGCCAGCAGGAGGGCTCTTGTCCTGTGGCACATCACCAAGGCCCAGCCATTTCACACAATTAGAAGATATTTGGCCACTGTGGCAGAGTGATACTTATTGTTTACCTGATACCCTGGGGCAGCACTGATGTCAAAGGACACTGCTGGTCAGCACTAATGTCTACCCATTAAGACTGCTGTATGGCCTCTTGGTGGATGCTAGAATGTTGAGTGTGGAGTGTGCAAGGCATTTATTAGTGGTGCTAGGGATTATCTTTAACTGGGGCAGGATGTTTGATTAATGCAGTGCAGATGGGAGCTGGTGGGATTTTTGAAGGATGGTAAGTATTTGGCAAGGATACTCGCTCCCTATCTCTGTATAATCCTGAGAGTTGATGATGCGGCAGCTCCTATTGCTTCCCTGGTTTTGTGGAATATCAAATAAGTGAAGCACAAAACTTCATACTTGTCCAAGATGTTACAGGAAGAGAAAATTGACAATTTAAATAACAAAGACCTAGTTGGAAAAAAATGAAATAAATCCCAATTAACTCCATCTGCTTATGCAGTTCTCCACCAACCTCACATAGGTGGTCAGAGAGGAGAGGTAGCTGTTATTTTCTGTGAGACCTTCAGGTTCCGTAGACTCCTGGTGCAAACAATCAGTGGAATTAACTGTATTCTCCTTACATCAGGAATTTAGGATAGATTAGGCATACTGATTGTTTACCAGCTGCCTAGTTCCCCCAAGAGCACTACGGTCTGGGGCACAACACCTTCTGGTTGTCCCAGGCCCCAAGGACATCAAATTGCCTGCGACCAGGGCCAGGGCCTTTCTGCGGCGGCTCCTACCTGGTGGAATGAGCTCCCAGAGGAGATCCGGACCCTGTGGAACCTTATGCAGTTCCGCAGGGCCTGCAAGACGGAGCTCTTTCGCCAGGTTTTCTAATAGGAGCCACCGCCACCGCTGCACCACCACTGCAATGTTAACTCAGGCGGTGCAGTGAGATGGCCCTGGTAAGAAGAAGATCAGAAGAGTCAGCAATATTAGGGGAATAGCGCTGGAACAACATCTGGAACTGTGCTGGTGGTGGAGATTGGAAGATCTTTGGACCCCATCTTGGCATTAACAACAACTTAATTCGAGCACCGATATTTTAATGTGGATGGAGTATTTTATCTTGGTTTAATTGTTTTAATATGGCATATGCCTCTTGTTAGCCACCCTGAGCCCACAGGGAGGGCGGGATATAAATATGAAAAATAAATAAATAGGCACCGTGAGCTGGCAGAAGTGCTATCAGGTGCAATGCTGAAAAAATCTAAATCCATCATTTCGTTCAACATTTATGCTGAGAATACTCCACCAGCTCCAGTCTAGGACTTCATAGCTTCTTTGGCTGCCTTGGGCCTCTCTCAAATTGTGACAGGTCCAAAACATGAAAGAAGTCAAAGCTTGGACAATCTTTTACATTGAGCCTTTAAGGGAAGGTCTGGTTTCAGTGTTGGAGATTTGGCCTGAACCATGGTGTGACCATTATGTACTAAGACATGGGTGAATGTGGCTGCAGCTCCCCACAGGAAAGGGGGCCTGGCTAAAATGGTCTCCTTATGGAGGCTCATGGATTCAATTGAATTCCACAATGCTCTGAGGGATTTTAGGATTCCGAACATGTTCTGTTCAGGCGGTGGGAGTTTGGAACATGAAACTCCTGGGAGATAACAAGGTTGCCCCTTGTCAACCTCTCCCATCCCTAAGGTGAAACCCAAGGTTTCATTAGCTAGTTCATGACCATCCCAGTTATGTAAGGTATGTCAGCATCTGCTTATGCCTAAATCTGAGCCTTTATTATCTTAGGAACATGATTCTTTTGCAAAGCCTTTTGCTGATGAACTATAGTAAATACATTGTTATCTAGATACCTCTTGTCTAACACATCATATAGACTATTTACAAACCATTTTGACCCAGTTTCCATGGTAGCCCCTTGCCTTAACTTGGTTGACCTCGCCACCACAATGCACACCATAGTAATATGGAAAATAGATTACTGTAATGCACTCTGCAAAGGTCTCCCTCTCCTTGTTGTCAACTTGGAGATTCCATTTCATCCAGAATGCTGCAGCTCATTCCTCAGTCACTCCATTGGATGTCCATCAGTTACTGAGGTCAGTTCAAGGTACTGGGTATCTCTCCTTATATATAACTAGGGAGCAAAGCCCTTTGTGGAGGAAGACAATGGGCCCTAGAAAGGGAGGGAGGGAGGGTGGAAGGGGGGAGGGTTGGAGGAAGGAAGGAAGGAAGGAAGGAAGGAAGGAAGGAAGGAAGGAAGGAAGGAAGGAAGGGGAAGGGGGAAGGGGGGAGAGTGAAAGGAAGAAGGAGAGAGGAAGAAAGGAAAGGGGGGAAAGGAAGGGAAGAGGGGCGGAACGGGTTTCTCTGGGCCTACTGGGCCCATAGAAGGCCCAGAGGATGGTAGGGGAGGTAGAATGGGGTTCTCAGGGCCTACTGGGCCCATAGAAGGCCCAGAGGATGGTAGGGGAGGCAGAATGGGCTTCTCTGGGCCTACTGGGCCCATAGAAGGCCCAGAGGATGGTATGGGGGGGCAAAATGGGCTTCTCTGGGCCAACTGGGCCCATAGAAGGCCCAGAGAATGGGGGGTGGAATGGGGTTCTCTGGGCCTATTGGGCCCATAGAAGACCCAGAGGATGGTGTGGGGGGCAGTTTGGTGTAGTGGTTAAGTGTGCAGACTCTTTATCTGGGAGAACCAGGTTTGATTCCCCACTCCTCCACTTGCACCTGCTGATGTGACCTTGGGTCAGTCACAAGCTCTGGCACAGCTGTTCTCAAGGACAGTTTCTGTCAGAAGTTCTCTCAGCCCCACCTACCTCACAGGGTGTCTGTTGTGGGGAGGAGGAAAGGAGTTTGTAAGCCACTCTGAGATGCCTTTGGGCAGTGAAGGGCGGGGTATAAATCCAAACTCTTCTTCTTCTCTTCTATTGGGCCCATAGAAGGCCCAGAGGATGGTGTGGGGGGATGGAATGGGCTTCTCTGGGCCTACTGGGCTGATAGAAGGCCCAGAGGATGGGGGGCAGAACGGGGTTCTCTGGGCCTACTGGGCCCATAGAAGGCCCAGAGAATGGTGTTTGTGGGTGGCGGAATGGACTTATCTGGGCATACTGGGCCCATAGAAGGCCCAGAGGATGGTGTGTGTGGGGGGGCGGAATGACTTTCTCTGGGCCTCCTGGGCCCAGAGAAGGCCCAGAGGATGGGGGGTGGAACGGGGTTCTCTGGGCCTACTGGGCCCATAAAAGGCCCAGAGGATGGTGTTTGTGGGTGGTGGAATGGGCTTATCTGGGCCTACTGGGCTCATAGAAAGCCCAGAGGATGGTGTGTGGGGGGCAGAACGGGCTTCTCTCACCTGCCTCAGCCTTGAGGGCCTGTCCCTGTGCTCACTCTGCGGATGGTCCTCTCCTGTCAGAGGACTGGAGCAGACTGAGGTGAAGACACTGGCCGGGGCTGACGTGGGCAGGACTCCGTCAAGCAGCCAGTCAGCCCTGGCCAGCATCTTCTGACTGCCAGTTCCTGGGCCCAATCAATTATGGTGAGCATAGAATGTTCTGGGACCAAAATTCAATTATATATAAGGAAAGGATTGTCTCTTGGGTTTGTAAGATTCCATGCACTCCCATTGGCTGTAAAATGCCCTCCCTCAGCCATTGGTCCATCAACCGCCACTCAAGAGTACTCGCGTGCCATTGGCAGGGTGCTGGGTCTGCTCCTCTTCCCCACCCACTCCCCCTTCAGGCAGATTTGCATGTCAGATTTACTGGCAGACCAGCTGTCTCTTCCGAGGAAGACAGTTCTCTTGACTCCTGTGAGGGACTGTCCCCTCAGTGGCTGTTGGTAGGCAGCGAAGCTTGGTTCTGTGAGTAAAAAAAACAAAGGAATTTCAGCATAACCCCCTCCCCTGCCCATAACCCCCTCCCCAAGGACCACTTTCCTGTAAGAATAAATGGAAAAAGTCTCTTTCTCCTGCTTAGCTGCAGCATGGCTGGCTGGCTAACAAGGTGGGCCAGCGACCATCAAACCATTTTCTTCAACTCCCTGCTGTGCGGCTGACTTTCCCCTAGGATTGCCAGTCTCCAGGTGGGACCTGGAAATCTCCCACTGTTACAATTGACCTCCAGATGACAGAGATCAGTTCCCCGGGAGAAAATGGTTGCTTTGGAGGGTAGACTCTATGGCATTACACCCTGCTGAGTCCTTCCACACACACTCCAAATGCTGCCCTCCACAGGATCCACCCCCCACCCCAAATCTCCAGGTATTTCCCTAATCAGAGTTGGCACCTGTACTTTCTCCTCTGTCAGTAAAAGGCCCCTTCCACACCTATGTTGGCCTTTGGGAGAAAACTCCTTGGGCCCAGTCCTGATTGGGTTGCCAACTCCAAGTGGGCAATTCCTGGAAATTTGAGGGATGGAGCCTGGAGAGGGTGAGGTTTGAGGAGGGGTGGCACCTCAGACAGGTACGATGCCATAGACTCCACCCTCCAATCCAGCCATTCCCTGATGGGGAACCATTGTTGCCAATCTCCAGGTGGGGACTGGAGATCACTCAAAATTACAACTGCTCTCAAGGAGGGAGTGGGGAGGAGATGGAAAACTAAAGGTAGGTTGATGGTTGGCTGGGAGGGAGATAGGGTTGTCAACTCCAGGTTGGGAAATTCCTGGAGATTTGAGGGGTCGAACCTGGAGAGGGTGAGTGTTGAGGAGGGGTGGGACCTCAGACAGGTACAATGCCATAGACTCCACCCTCCAAACCAGCCACTCCCTCCTGGGGAACCACTGTTACCAATCTTGGGGGTGGGCTGGAGATCACTCAAAATTACTACTGCTCTTCAGGTAGCAAAGATCAGTTCCTCTGGAGAAAATGGTGGACTCTGTCATTATACCCTGCTGAGATTGCCAGAGCGTCTTTCTAGAGCCCGTTGTATTTATTTCCACAACAGGCCTTATTCCTAGTCAGATATAAAACCATTCAGGCCTTGGACCCTTATATCTGTGAGACCACCTCTCTCCCTACACTCCACCACAACAGCTTCATTCATGAACAGGGCCTTCTGCAGATTCCATTATGAAAATGGGCAAGAGCAACAACTACCTGTATCGGTATTCTCTGATGCAGCCCCCACCTTATGGAATAGGCTGCCTGATGAGGTGAGGAAGTCTCCTGCTCTCCTGGAATTTTGCAGTCTATGCAAAGCAATTTATTCAGGAGGGCATTCTTACACAGGTAATAGGACTATACCAGAAGAGAATGATACAGAAAGATGCTTTAAAGAAGGAAAAGGTGAAGGGACTGTGGACTATACCACTGTGTATAGTACATACTATCTCTTGCTGTATGTATTATCCTACTTTGTAATTTCTACATCATTTAACATGTAATGCTAATTCTCATGCTTTGTTTCAGCTTTGTCTCAGGTTTCTGCTTGCTTTCAGATTTCTGCAATCCTAATCCATTGTTTA
Organism: Gekko gecko; assembly: GCA_029375565.1. Taxonomy (NCBI): domain Eukaryota; kingdom Metazoa; phylum Chordata; class Lepidosauria; order Squamata; family Gekkonidae; genus Gekko; species Gekko gecko. The sequence goes on from JAPDNY010000001.1 coordinate 220,308,174, forward strand.
TGGGATGTTCCACTCTGTTGACTGTATTGACTTCCACTATGTAATCCGCCTTGAGTCTCAGTGAGAAAGGCAGACATTAATAATGTAATTTTTAAAAAAAAATAAAAATGTGAATGTGGAACCTGGTTTTGAGTGTTGTTTGTTGTGACCACATTTGAGTGCTTGAATCTGATCACAAGAAAACCATATGAAGATGTAGCAGTTCTGGCAAGAATAGGCTCCAAAAGTTAAGAACTGTCAGAGTCCTTAACTTAGTCAGCAAAATACCAGGCCTTGTTCAGTGAAGCAAGATTAGTATTTATTTTAAAGCTGCAATAGTAGGTTACTGTAACAGGAACATTGTTAAGAATAACTTGGTTACATGAAGCAAGCAAATATACCAGAAGGGGGGAGAATGGGGACCCCCCCACACCAATAAGAGCACAGCGCGCGCGGGGGAAACTGGAGATAATAATAATTAATGTAGTTCCCACTGCCCCCATTGTCTCAGCCTAGCTGTTGCTTGTGAAAGCGATAGGAAGCAAACAGCTTGTCTCCTCCAAGGTCAGCGTGTGAAGTCTACAAGAGATACAGCTTGCACGGCCAGGCAGCCGAGACAGCTCCCCGCATTCCATTCCAACACTCCAGGTGCATAAATCAACACCCCACGATCCCATCCACCCGCCCTAAACAGAACAAAGCCCATCCGCCCTCCCTTCTCCATCTATCATGGCAGGACTACCTAACATGCTGCCCTCTCGATAACAAATCTATCCCTTTGGCTTGTGGGGATACAATTTATGAAAAGCCCGGACCATCTTGGGGGCCAGAACATGTTCCGCCCGCAACCACTCCCTCTGTTCAGGCCCAAAGTCCGTCCATTCGACAAAATAAAACAAGCGGTTGCGAGAGATTTTAGAGTCCAAGATCTGCGAAACTTCAGAGTGTGGCTCCCCCCCCACCATCAGCGGAGGCGGGGTGGGTTGTCGCGGTCTCCATTTGTTCTCTTCAGGCGCGCGGCGTAGAAGCCTTACGTGAAAGACAGGATGAACAGACTTTAGTGATTTAGGCAAGGCAAGTTCCACAGTCACATTGTTAATCACTCGCACAATTTCAAAAGGTCCAACAAACTTCCAGCCGAGTTTACGACTCGGTTGAATTCCACGCAAGTTTTGAGTAGATAGGTAGGCAAACTCCCCGCATTTTGGGACCCAGGAGAGGTTGCGTTTCTTATCAGCCTGGGTTTTGTAAGCCTCCTTAGCATCGTCCAGAGTTTTAGATAACAACGGCCAAGCCGCTTGTAGTTTTTTGCACCAATCACCAGCATCTCCCGCCGGGAGGTCGGGAGAATGCAGGAACGGTAAAGGCGAGGCGTCATATCCATGAACCGCCTTAAATGGAGACATCCCCGTCAAGGAGTGCTGGGTGTTATTGTAACAGAACTCAGCTAAAGGCAACAGGGAATGCCAATTATCTTGTTGAAAGTTCGTAAAACACCTTAAATATTGTTCAAGGGTTTGATTGACACGTTCGGTCTGCCCATCAGTCTCTGGGTGGTACGCACTGCCAACCCCCCGCTCCACCCCAAGCAGTGACATAAGTTCAGTCCAGAACTGAGAAACGAATTGCACCCCCCGGTCCGAGAATACTTTGGCTGGCAAAGTGTGGAGCCTCACCACGTGTTGGAGGAACACCGAGGCTAATTTCTTGGCTGAGGGGATCGATGCGAACAGAATAAAATGGGCTTGTTTAGTGAAGAGATCCACCACGACCCAAATAACAGTATTCCCCCCACTAGGGGGTAGGTTCGTAATGAAGTCCATCGAAATCACTTCCCATGGCCGAGTTGGCGTAGGGAGGGGTTGCAGCGCCCCTGGGGGTTTACCTGGCCTGGGCTTACTCATTAAACACGTTTGGCAAGCAGAAGTGAACAAGGAAATGTCTTTTCGTAGCCCAGGCCACCAGAATTGTCTCTGTAATAGTTGGAGTGATTTAACAAACCCCGTGTGCCCCGCTAGTTTCGAGCCGTGCGCCCAACTCATCACCTCCCCCCGAAGGGAATGTGGAACAAACAGCTTGCCATTTTTCCGCCAGCATCCTTGAGCATCTCGAGTAATTTCGTCCTCCCCCCCACCTCCTCCCTGTCAGCGTCGGACATAGCCAAAGAGAATTTCACTGCCCAGTCATCTGCGGGAGGGGTAGGGGAAGGGGGGGAAAGCTTCGCTTGCTTACGGGTGGTTACTGCTCCTCCCAATTGGGAGGGCGTGAATACAGAGTCACGAATCTCCTCCCTCTTACTGTCGTGTTGTGGGAGGCGTGAAAGTGTGTCAGCTAGCGAGTTAGATTTTCCAGGAAAATGGTGCAGTGTGAAGTTGAACTTAGAGAAGAAATCAGCCCAACGTAGCTGTTTGGCGTTCAATGAGCGGGGGGAGCGGAGGAGCTCAAGGTTTTTATGATCAGTCCAAACCTCAAATGGAACCCGCGCTCCCTCAAGCCAATGGCGCCAGGTCGCCAGCGCTAAGCGGATCGATCCTGCTTCTTTCTCCCACACCGACCAATTCCGTTCAGTATCATTAAATTTTCTAGTCACATAGGCGAGGGGGTGTAGTTTACCATCGTCCCCCTCTTGTAAGATCGCCCCTCCCATTGCAACGTCTGATGCGTCGACTTGTACAATAATTTTTTTAAGTTCATTTGGGTGTGCCAATACCGGCTCCGACGTAAAGAGAGCTTTTAGTCGGTCAAAGGCGCGTTGACACTCAGGGGACCAGTCTAACTTTGCTCCGGGGCGTGTGCAGTCAGGAGGCTTCCCCTTCGTTTTAAGTAAGTCAGTTAGGGGGAGAGCCACTTGAGCAAAGTTTGATAGGAATGATCTGTAAAAATTGGCGAATCCGAGAAAACCCTGGAGTTGTCTCCTGGTTTTAGGGGTTTCCCACCCCACCACATCTTTTACTTTGTCAGGATCCATCTCAATTCCCCGCTGTGATATGCGGTAGCCCAGGAAGGGGATCTCTGACTTATGAAATTCGCATTTGGACAGCTTAGCAAACAGTTTGTGCTTGTGCAACGTTTGAAGAACTTCTCTCACCAGTTTGACATGTGATTTTAGGTTGGGGGAGTACAAAAGTATGTCATCAAGGTAAACAAGGACCCCCTTGAACAAATACTTGTGTAGCACCTCATTTATCAAGTTCATGAAAACTCCCGGCGCTCCCTGGAGTCTGAACGGCATCACTAAGTATTCGAATTGACCCAACGGGGTATTGAAAGCCGTTTTGAACTCATCCCCTTCCCTTATCTGCACCCTGAAGTAGGCATCCCTCAAGTCTAGCTTTGAGAACACCTTCCCTCCAGCCACCGCAGCTAGCAGGTCTTTGATTAGGGGCATGGGATAAGCATTTGTGTTGGAAACCGCATTTAGCCCTCGATAGTCAGTGCACAACCGTAGCCCCCCGTCCTTTTTTTTCCGGAAAAGAACAGGAGCAGCAAACGGGGATGAAGCGGGTCGTATAAATCCCCGTTCCAAGTTCTTGTCAATAAACTTTCTCAACTCCACCTTCTCCGAAGGGCTCATAGAGTACAATTTTCCCTTGGGCAACTTTTGGTTCGGTAAAATCTCAATGGCACAGTCAGAGTTTCTGTGGGGGGGCAGTTCGTCCGCTTCCTCCTCCCCAAACACGGCGGCTAAATCCCGGTACTCTTGGGGAATTGCCTCCAGTTCTGTTTCAGCCACCCCCGCCATGATGAGGTCTCCCCCCCCGTTGGGGCACCCCATTCTCGTTTCCACCGATGAGGTTGGCATTTCTCGGAGATGAAATTAACTTTCCCCTCTCCCCATAGGACGTGGGGATCGTGGTCGAAGAACCACGCGCTGCCTAGCACTAGGGGAAACTGAGCAGACGGGGTGACGACGAAGGGTCTCTCTTCCCAGTGGTTCCCAATCCCCACCCGCAAGGGCACCGTTTCATATTTGCACTGCTCTTTCATTGTAGAGCCGTCCATTTGCGTGAAAATCAGGGGATCAGTCAATTTCACCACTTTAGCCCCTAGTCCCGTTACCAGTGTGGGGTTAATGAGATCTTTCCCACACCCAGAGTCAATGAGAGCCCGTACTCTCACATGGGTCAGTAGACCCGGGTCCATTAAAGTCACTGTGAGAAAGAAAAGAGAGGGGGGGTCGGCTCACCGGAATTTGCGCTTGAGAGTCCGGGACCTGCTGTTCAGCGCTATTTACAGCAGGTCCGTCTCATTTCCCAGCTGCGCGGTCTCGCCATCCGATGAGTCCGACGCCTCACTGAGGGGTTTGGCTTGCAGGGCCCTCGCCCCTCTCGGTTTCGCCACCGGCTTCGGGGTGGAGGTGTCAAACTTCTTTTTGGCCCCTTTCGGAGCCCCAGTTGGTGCAGGGGAGCCCGGGCAATTCGCGGCGAAGTGGCCTCCTTCCCCGCACTTCAGGCAGAGCCCTTGCTTCATCCGGGTTTCCCTCGTGCCATCTTTGGGTTTTGGGTTCGGGGGTTGATTCTTCCCTCGGGGGGCAGGTGTAGGGCCCGATTGGCCCCCTTTACTCATCGCCGCGTCGTCGTCCAGCCGGATGGTCTTCAGGCGGTTCTCCATGGTGGTAGCCGCTTGTATCCAGCCCATCAGCGTGTCCGGATCTTGGGTTCTCGTGACGGAACGGCGGATCTCTGCGTTGAGCCCCAACTTGTAGTGGTCCGCCAGGACTCCGTCTTGCCAACCTCGTGTTTTGGCGGCGCATCTGCGAAATTCTGCGGTGTACTCTCTCACCGACTTGGAACCTTGCTTGAGGGCCCGTATAGCCGCTCTGGCCGTCTCGTTGGCGTTGACATCTTCAAAATGTTCTTTCATGGCCCACATAAACGCATCAATCTCCCTTAGCTCTCGCCCATCAGCCTGGTGGAGCGCTACATACCAGTCGGAAGCTGCATCCTTCAGGTGCGAGGCTATCACATCCACCATCCGATCCTCGCGCTGAAACAGATGGCCCCAGGTTTCAATGAACTTTTCAGCTCTCACCAGGAAGAAGGAGAACTTCTCTGGGGTCCCATCAAAGTCTGCATCGAGTAGTTCGGATGGTTTAGGTAGCAGGAACCCCCAGGGTCGTTGGGGTTGCTGCACCGGCGGTCCCTGCCCCACTGGTTGATCAAGGGGCTGGACCGGCACGTTCTGCTGGTCTGGCGCCGGCACCTGTTGCTGGTCTGGAGGATGCTGCTCGGCCAGCTCCTCCCTCCGCTGTCGTTCCCGCTCCTCTCGGATGCCCTCTGCGATCATCTGGGGAATGCGTGAGAGGGATTCATCTAGGATGCGGAACAGTCGGTCTTGGCTTGGGTCGCCACTCCACCTCCGGCTCACCACGGCTCCTTCCAGATCGCCGGAGTCTCAGTAGGTGTCTTCCAGCCCCTCGGCTGTGATCAGTCTGCGGACTGACCTCTCGGTTTGGCTCACTCGCACCGAAGCTCGCGGAGTCGTGAACCACGTTTCATGGGTCTCGGCCAGGGGTTTCACCCAATCTCGTCTGTGCTTGGGTCGGGTGGTCACCCCTCCGTAGGCCGCTCCATACGGGTCCCCGTAGGGCCCCCCAAAGTCGTACTCCTGGCCCCATGTCACCGGCACATATGGCCCAGGGGCTTCCGAGGGTACCGTTGTCACAGGAGGTTTCTTGTCCTCCTTCTTTTCGTCTTGGATCGGGATAGTGTCTTCTTCACCGCCACTCATGTTGGAGTTGCGGGTTTCCGACCAGTCCCGAAAATGAGGATTCTTAACAAACTGTCAGAGTCCTTAACTTAGTCAGCAAAATACCAGGCCTTGTTCAGTGAAGCAAGATTAGTATTTATTTTAAAGCTGCAATAGTAGGTTACTGTAACAGGAACATTGTTAAGAATAACTTGGTTACATGAAGCAAGCAGATATCCCAGAAGGGGGGAGAATGGGGACCCCCCCCTCCACCAATAAGAGCACAGCGCGCGCGCGGGAAACTGGAGACAATAATAATTAATGTAGTTCCCACCGCCCCCATTGTCTCAGCCTAGCTGTTGCTTGTGAAAGCGATAGGAAGCAAACAGCTTGTCTCCTCCAAGGTCAGCATGTGAAGTCTACAAGAGATACAGCTTGCACGGCCAGGCAGCCGAGACAGCTCCCCGCATTCCATTCCAACACTCCAGGTACATAAATCAACACCCCACGATCCCATCCACCCGCCCTACACAGAACAAAGCCCATCCGCCCTCCCTTCTCCATCTATCATGGCAGGACTACCTGACAAGAACAGACTATGCTTCCCAAAGACACCGCTGAAAGCAAATTACCTGCCTTACGGCCAGGAAGTTATGAAAGCAAGTAAAGCAGCAGTCAAGCCTATAAGCAACATTCTTCAAAATGGAATAAAATTTGGAAAACATTTCTGCTTTACATTTTGGACTTGTAAAGAAGACTAACAGTGTTAGTCTTGTTTAGATTCTTTCCAGACTGGCTACAAGCCTGGCTGTGGTAATGAAACAACTTTGGTAACCTAGTGAATAACCGCACCTGGAGATGGACAGAGGGAATGTGACTCTGTTGATTCTCCTGGACCTCTTTCGTAATATCGTTCTCAACTACCTTTCCGGGCTGGGACTGGAAGGCACTGTTATGCAGTGGTTCAGGTCCTACGTGGAGGGTAGGTTTCAGAAGGTAGTGCTAGGGGATTGCTGCTGTCTGTAGGGTCCCCTCTGCTCTTCAACTGTTTGGTGAAGTCATCTGGAGATTTGGGCTGGCTTGTCACTCATAAGCAGGAGACGCTCAACTCTATCTTACTCTTTCCGCTGATCCCAAGAAGGCTGTAGAAAACTTGAATCAGTGCCAAGTTTTGGAGCAGATGTGGGCTATAAATTGAAGCTTAATTCCAACAAGATGGAAGTGCTATTGTCTAATGGAAGGTGTGACCCAGGATTTAATGTGTCACAAATTTTTGATGGGGTTGCCATAGTTTGGGGATACTCTTGGACTGGATAGGCACATGACAGCTGTTGCCAGGAATCACTCTTACCAGTCTTGACTGGTTAGCTAGCTGCAGACTTTGTCATCCAGCCTCCACTTAAAAACGTCCAACGAAGGAGCATCCACCACCTCCCGAGGCAGGCTGTTCCAATGCTCAACCACTCTTAGGAAGTTTCTCCTGATATTTAGCCGGTAACGACTCCCTTGTAATTTCCACCCATTAGATCTAGTCTTGCAATCCGGTGCAAGAGAGAATAGATCTGCTCCATCTTCTACATGACAGCCCTTCAGATATTTGAAGACTGCAATCATGTCCCCTCTAAGCCTTCTCTTTCCCAGGCTAAACATACCCAACTCTTCCAGCCTTTCCTTGTAAGACTTTGATTCCAACCCTTTCACCATCCTGGTTGCCTTCTTCTGGACATGCTCAAGCTTGTCAACATCCTTCCTAAAGTGTAGTGCCCAAAACTGGACACAGTACTCCGCGTGAGGCCTGACCATAGCAGAATAGAGCGGAACTACCACCTCCCGTGATCTGGACACAATGCTTCAGTTAATGCATCCTAAGATTGCATTAGCTTTCTTCACAGCCACATCGCACTGCAGGCTCAGGTTTAGCTTGTGATCAACCAGAACACCCAGATCCCTTTCACATGTGCATTAGCTTTCTTCACAGCCACATCGCACTGCAGGCTCAGGTTTAGCTTGTGATCAACCAGAACACACAGATCCCTTGTCAAGCCAAGTCCCTCCCATTCTATATCTGTGCCTTTGATTTTTTGTGCCTAAGTGTAGGACTTTGCACATCTCTAATGAAATTCATTTTATTTGTCTCAGCCCACTGTTCCAGCCTATCTAGATCATTTTGAATCTTGACTCTGGCTTCTTCAACATTAGCAATCCCACTCAGCTTTGTGTCATCTGCAAATCTGATAATCATCCCCTCTATGTCTTCCTCCAGGTCATTTATAAAAACATTGAACAACACTGGGCCCAGGACCAAGCTCTGTGGCACTCCACTTGAGACTTCCCTCCACGTAGACACAGAGCCATTTACGAGCACTCGTTGGGTACAATTTTTCAACCAACCATGAATCCATCCAACAGTTGCACCATCCAGCCCACACTTAACCAGCTTATCCTCAAGGATATCATAAGAAACTTTGTTAAATGCTTTACTGAAATCTAGATACACTATGTCCACAGCATTGCCAGAGTCAACCATTTTAGTAACTCTGTCAAAAAAGGAGATAAGGTTGGTCTGGCATGACTTATTCTTGATAAACCCATGCTGGCTACTACCAACTAACTCATTCCATTCAAGGTGCTCACATTTAATGATCTGCTCTAGAATTTTTCCAGGTATTGATGTCAAACTGACAGGCCTGTAATTTCCTGGGTCTGTCTTTTTTCTCTTCTTGAAGATCGGGACAACATTCACTCTTCTCCAGTCTTCTGACACATCATCAGTACTCCAGGACATCTCAAAAGATTAGAGCCAGAGGCTCTCAAATAACACCTGCAATTTCTTTTAGCACCTTGAGATGCAAGCCATCTGGCCCTGGAGATTTGAAAGTATTTAAGGCAACTAGATGCTCTCTAACAATTTCCTTACTTACTCTGGACTGGCAGTTTCTCTTTCCTTCATATGCCCTGCATTCTTCAGTTTGTATACAGCTCACCTTATGGTTAAAGACCAATGCAAAATGAGAGTTGAGTAATTCTGCTTTGTCTTCATCCCTTGCTAAGGCTTGACCGTCTTCCCCTAGCAATGAGCTTACCCCATCCCTTTTCTTTTTGCTCTGAACATAGGCATAGAAACCTTTCTTGTTATTTTTAACATCCCTCATAAGCCTCAACTCCATCTGCATGTTAGCCTTTCTGACACCATCTCTGCAGATTCTAGCCTGCTTCTTGTACTCACCCTCAGTAATTTTACCCTCCTTCCATTTCCTGTACATTTCCCTTTTTAGTCTCAGCTCTTCAGAGAGTTTCTTGTTCAGCCACCTTGGCTTCATTACCTGTCTCCCATCTTTCTTTCTTACTGGAACAGCTTGCGATTGTACCTTAAGCACTTCATTTTTTTATTTTATAAAAGAACAATTAAAAATAAGAAAGTAATGTTTGTGCTGAGCAAACAGGGAGGTGTTGATTTTATGTGCTGCTGACGCTTCTAAGAGGGGCATCCATTTTTCTTGGAGGTTGTCAGGAATGGGTTGGTTTTCAGATCGAAGGATACTGGTGGAGACTTTGTCTTGTAGAAAAAAGTCCCACAATTTCAGGTACCAATCATTCAATAGCAGGGTCTTCTTAGATTTCCAGTAATATGCAATAACATTCCTAGCAGCCGCAAGACATAATTCTATTAGCTCTTTCATAAGTCCATTGGGAACAGGATGGCTCCAGTGATTCAGAAGGAACAAGGAGGGTTATAGTTGTAGAGCACAACCTGTAATTAAAAATATTTGGGCTTTGACTTCTCTCCAGAAGGTCTGGACCCTGGGGCACTCCCACCAGCAATGAATATAGGTGCCACAGCCCCTGCAATTTTTCCAACATCTGTCTGAAATCGCAGGGTTGATGCCATGCAGCTGATGCGGGGTCATAGAAATAGAAGTTTATAAGTTAGCATTTGTAGAAGCACTTCATTTTTCAGCATCACCCATCCTTCCTGTGCAGATATCCCCCTCAGCATTTCCAGCCATGGGATCCTACCTAATATTTCTCTGAGTTTTTTGAAATCAGCTTTCCCAAAGTCCAGGATACGAGTCCTACTATGTCCTGGTTTCACATCCTTCTCTATGTCCAGTTCCAAGCTGACATGGTCACTATTCCCCAAGGATCCCACAATGTTCACTTCATCAACCAATTCTTCCCTGTTAGTCAGTATTAAATCTAGGATAGCAGATCCTCTGGTTCCCACCTCCACCTTCTGAGAGATGAAGTTGTCCGTAAGATTATTCAAGAATCTGTGGGATGCCCCATGTCTAGCAGAGTTAGATTTCTAGCAAATATCTGGATAGTTGAAATCTCCCATAACCACAACATCCTGTGTCTGTGAAAGTTTAGCAGGCTGTTGTACAAATGCATCATCTAGTTCCTACAGTTGGTTCGGAGGTCTGTAGTATACCCCCACAACAATATCCCCTTCTTTTTTCTCTCACTCTAGCCTTACCCACACACTTTCAACAGGGCAACTCTTGAAATCCTGAATTTCAGTGCAAGTGTATTCATTGTTGACATATAGTGCCACCCCACCTCCTTTTTTGTTTATTCTGTTCTGTTTGAACAAGGTATATCCTTCAGTCGCTGTGCTCCATATATGAGACTCATCCCACCGAGTCTCAGTGATACCTATCAGATCATACTTACTTTCCAATATTTGAAGTTCAAGTTCATCCTGTTTATTTCCCATACACTGTGCATTAGTATAAAGACATCACAGATTACAGACATCCTTTCCTACTATAGGTGCCCTCGAATTTACCTGAAAATTTCTGAACTCACCTCTCTCCTGTTCACTTATTCTCTAGTCACTCCCCTTCTTGAACTTAGTGTTGGGGCTTTTCCTTCCCACCCCCAGTGGTTTCAGTTTAAAGCCCTCCTGACCAGGTTCGCAAGTCTTCCAGCAAAGACATTCCTCCCTTTCTTTGTAAAGTGCACCCCGTCCATCACCAACAGTCCTTTCATGTTGGAGGTACATACCATGGGCCAGGAAGCCAAATTCCTCTTGACGGCACCATCTATGCAACCAGCCATTCACCTCCAGAATCCTGTTCTCCCTTCCAGCTCCATGGCCCTCAACAGGTAAAAAGAAGGAGAACACCACCTGTGCCCCCAGATCTTTCACCTTCTTGCCCAGAGCCTTGTCGTCTTTGGAGATCCATTCAAAGTTTCTTCGAGCTGTATCATTTGTTCCCACGTGGATCAGCAGGAGCAAGTAGCAATTAGAGGTTTTGACCAGTCTTGGAATTCTCTCAGTCACACCTCGAATACACGCTCCAGGAAGACAACAAACCTCTTGAGATTCCTTGTCCGGTCTGCACACAACTTCTTCTGTCCCTCTCAGTAGGGAGTCACCAACCACCACTACTCATCTCTTCCTCTGTGGGATAGCTTGGTTCCTTCTCTGCCTATGTGTTTGTGTATCAATCACATCCTTTTGATCTCGGAGTGTGCTATTCTGATCTTCCACCATCAGAAGTGACTGGTAGCAATTTTGCAGCTCCTCTAGCTGTGAGTGTTTCCTGATTATCTTTCTCCTCAAGGTCACATTCTTCCACTCACCCACCTGTTCCTTGTTACTTCCTTCCTCTAGCTTAGGGTTTGCTACCTCTTGCTGTTCTCTCAAGAGCCCCTCTTCCTTCACATATAAAAACCTTTCTCCCTCTCTGATGTTCCTCAGTGTACAGATTTATGCCTTGAGTTCTCCCACCTTCTCCTCAAGCATGCTTATAAGCTTGCACTTGACGCATGTATAATGCATTTCCTGGCAAGGCAGAAAAATGCTCATGGTGCAACCCTGGCATATCATTGGAATAGATCCTTTGTTATCCATCTCTCAAAGTCTGACATAAACTCTTCTTGTGGTGATTTACCCTGAAAACTTTGAGACTGACCAAATGGCTACCTTGCCAGCAGTTCTCTTTCCAGAACTTAGTAGCAGCCCTCTGCTCAGGTTCTTACAAGGCCTCCAAGCTAGACCCACAGGCAAGTAGCAGCCTTTTGTCTCAAAAGGCCCCTTCCTGCCCAGCACAGCAGAGCCCAGCACAGTAGGGAGCGGGGCCTGCAATCAACAGCACTCCACAGCAACTCACTCAGCCTCCAACAACTCCCAAAACACAAATAGCCCCAAACAGACTTAAACAGAACCACTCTCTATCAGGCTACAAGATCCCAACTCACTCGCAGCTTCCCACACAGCAGCTAGGAAGGCAAAGGGAGAAAGACAAAATCCCTTACCTTCTAGCAGCAGTTCACCATGTGCTCTCCACTCCTTGCCTCAGCCCAGCCTGTAACAATTCCTGTAACAAATGTTGCATGATGCCATTTCTTGGGTCCAACCAAAGTATTACAAATTCATGTGCACCACAAATTAGTGTGCAAGCTTTCAAGTGCTACAGAACTCTTCATCAGATATCTGGGTTCATCCTAGCAAAAGGTATTAAAAGGACCTGAAATTGTCATTTCTTCTGGAAATTCATCCTATTGCTCTGCCTTGCCTCATCTTTCGGAAACCATCATGAATGATGATATAGCTTCTTGTGTTGTCAGGAGATAATCTGAAGGCTGTTAATGTGAGAATATAGAAGAACCAGGCTTGGGTTTTTCTATTCAGTCATTGCCTACTGGTAGATGATCTTGGCTATATAAGCAGCCTTAAGATTTGAATTCATGGGAAAAAGAATGCACCACTGAAACCATGGAATTCACAGGCATTTAAACAAACTCAAGCAAGATTCTTCATTCAGAATTACCCAGAGCTGTTACATATACAGTGATTGCTGTTTTGCATTGAAAATGGTAGCACAGTCACATATGTTCACAGAGCTCGGGGAGATTGCCTTGAAATTTAAAAATGTGTTAATATTCTGAGTTGACATTTCAGTTTAGATAAGATCAGACATAACTTAAAATACCTTCTTATTAATTATCTTAAAAAATCAAAGTGATTTTATGATTAATGCTTTTGCCAGCTTCCTATCCCTTATTTAAATTGGTGTTATAGATGTGACCTTAATGTCTTGATTTCCTGTTGTGCTGACCCTGTTTCCTTTTCTTCCCAAGGAATGAAATATACTGTTCAAAGCCTAGAATTATTCAAAATATGTTTAATTTGGCAATAAAACCATATTATATTCTGTAGGCTTTTATCATAATTTTCTGGTTAATCTGCATGCTCTAGTTGCAAGCTGGAAAGTAATATTTATTTTTGTAATGCTTATTTTACCCATTACAAATTTATATAACTGAAGCTGTGGGAAATCCAGGGTCAAAGGAGGTCTTTGGCATCCTCTAGAGCCCTCTGATAGTTCCCTTGCTAAGAGAAGGGGTTTCAGTACTGGGACCTGTTTTGTTCAATATCTTTATCAATTATTTGAAAGACGGGAAAGAGGAAATGCTTATTAAATTTGCAGATGATACTAAATTGGGAGGGGTAGCAAATACAGTAGAAGACAGAGTCAGGACACAGGATAATCTTGACAGGCTGGAAAAATGGGCTAAAACAAATACAATGAATTTCATTGAGGATAAATGTGAAGTTCTGCATTTAGGTAGGAAAAATCTAATGCATAATTATAGGTAGGGGGAGACTTGTCTTGGCAGTAGTATGTGTGAACAGGATCTAGGAGTCTAAAAAGGCAAACATCATTTTGGGCTGTATCAACAGAAGTATAGTGTCCAGATCACACAAGGTGATGGTACCACTTTACTCTGCTCTGGTTAGACCTCTCCTAGAGTATTGTGTTCAGTTTTTGGCACCACAATTTAAGAAGGATATAGACAAACTGAAACATGTCCAGAGGAGAGCAACAAAGATGTTGAGAGGTCTGGAGACCAAGTCCTAAGAAGAAAGGTTGAAGGAGCTGGGTATGTTTAGCCTAGAGAGGAGACAACTGAGAGATGACATGATAACCATCTTCAAGTACTTGAAGGACTGTCATATAGAGGATGGTACAGAGTTGTTTTCCATTGCCTCAGAAGGTCGGACCAGAATCAATGGGTTGAAATTAAATCAGAAGAGTTTTTGGCTAAACATTAGGAAGAACTTCCTGACAAAGTGGTTCCTCAGTGGAATGGGCTTCCTTGGGAGGTGGTGGGCTCTCCTTCTTTGGAGGTTTTCAAACAGAGGCTAGATGGCTATCTGACAGCAATGCGGATTCTGTGAACCTAGGCAGATCATGAGAGGGAGGGCAGGAAGGGCTGCCTCAGTGCATAGTTCTTGTGGCCCTTTCTTACACACCCTGGGAAATACTGATTTCCACTTTGGGGTCAGGACACAATTTTTCTCCAGGCCAGTTTGCCTGAGGATCCTGGAGGCTTTTTGTCATCTTCTGGGCATGGAACAGCAGTCACTGTGGGTGTGGAGGGGGAGGTATTGTGGATTTCCTGCATTGTGCAGGGGGTTGGACTAGATGACCCCGGAGGTCGCTTCCAACTCTATGATTCTATTATTCTATACTGGGTAGAGTGTACCAGCATTCTGGAAACCAAAAGAGTCAGTGAATATTCAAACAAAGTGTATGGGAGAGTTTGGGAAACACTGGAATACAAGCCTCTTAACTTGAAAATCCTAAGTCACTGGGGAAAGTTTATGAAACTCTCAATAGCCTGAAACAAATGAACCAAAGTCTGTGCATATACTGGTTTACTTCAGAGTTCTATATTGGATTACCTTAGAAATTTTAACCCTGATTTAACCTGACTTTTCCCTCTATGTTGAATAAAATATTCTGTTAATTTAGAATTTCAGAATGTCTTGAGTGCCATTTAAGTTTAAGCCTTCCTTCAGGTTCCTGGGCTGAGCTAACAGCCAAAATATCATACTGTTACAGGGTGGGACAGCCAGAGTTCTTCAGGAAAGAAGAAAACAGAGGTCTAGGGCAGCTCAATCAGAAAAGGAAAGAAAAATGGAGGGAAAATCTTGCCTCTGAGAGAGGGAAGTGGACGAGGGTGATACAGCTCTATTCTGATTCCTACTCAGATTTCTTCAATGGGGCTTACTCTCCCAGGAAAGTGTTTTTCGGATTATATGGGTGTCACACAGGCATGGAGGTAGGACAGGTACAATGGGTGAAGCAGCAGAATCTTGCTCTCTTCTGTATATCATGGATCCATGAGATCAGCAGATCCTCTTGTTGTCTTTCTGCAAAGTAACAACCAGTTCAAAATGCCCTTCTGGGTTAATCCTCTCATAGTTTCTCTTTAACTCTTGCATGGATGAATTATTTCACATCAGTCAGGATTGGATTCATGTTAATGTCTTGCTTAGCATACATTTTAAATGATTGCACAGTAGAAATTTGCCATCTTCGCAGCAAGGGAGAGCTTTCTGTGCCTTTAATTACCCCTGCATGATTTCTCACACTATGTCTTGGGCAACTGTGTCGGCTGCTCTAAAGTATGTTCTGTTAATATAGGTGCTTAATCAATTATGTATTATAAAACTGCACAAAAAGACAATTACAAAGAGCTTCTGGGTTATTTTGAAATTCAATGCAGTAACAATGAAGTTTTAACTGAGTACATTCTCCATTTTTAAAAAATTTGCCCTTTAAAATTTTTAAGGAACAGGAAAATGGTAGCAGGGCTGCAAGTGATAACTTTATTATATTTTCCAAGTCCCGATTAAGTATTGCTCTGTCTTCTACTGTTTTGTACTGGTTGTCATTCGTTTACAATAATGATATGTCTCTAGTCCTTTCCAGGTTATTCTTTAGCCCTTCATTGGTCAAATGTAGATATTGAAGAGCACGTGTGACTGCCCCTTAAAACAGCAGTCCTACATCTTCTCTTGTTGTGAGATGGTGTCACGGCCACAGAGTTTCCCTTCCACTTCAAGCATGACCTAGGTAAGTGGAGTGGGAACTGAAAAATTCCAGCTATGAGGCTGTCAAATCATTAAATTTCTTTTAATAGGAAGAGAAAGGAGGAGATGCAGGACTCTTGTTTTTGACAGTAGCCATGGTGGTGGAAAGTGCCATCAAGTCACAGCTGACTTACGGTGACCTTGTACGGTTTTCAAAGCAAGAGACAAACAGAGATAGTTTGCCATTGCAGGAAAGCAAAAGACTGGGAAGTGGGGCCACACGGGCTGCAGCGTCCCCAACAACCAAGGTCACAAGGTGCAATGGCAGGCCTGTGGTGGACAGGGCAGACAGAAGCAATCATGGGGTGGCAGGACTGGGGACCCAGCCCTATGCACATCACAGCTAAGGGGCAGGAAGGGGTGGGGCCTCTGACTGCAGGCCTTGTCTGCTGCACCCCCAGCCCCTTAAAGGAACAATACCCTGCCTCTCAGTAATGGGGCAGCTGACAGAGTTGGAAAGGACCCCAGCAATGCCCCCCCAATAGGTCCATGGGATTAGATTCACTGGTATGGTACAGCCAGGAATCTCTATACATAGCAGAGTGCACTAGGCTATGTGCAGCAGTAGCTTCTTGGTACTGTGTGTGTGCGAGCAAAGTTACAGAATTATATAGAGACACTTGTCAGTTCCAAACTAATAAAAATCCTTTATTATAGAACTACATTTTAGATAGTATAGTTGAGAGATAGGGGTAGAATCTAATCTAACTAGCTAGATGGATGCAGATGGAGAATGCCTGTCCTGCATCTATAGTGGCAAAAATGGAGAGCATGTATTCCTTCTTTGTTTATGTGAGAGAGAAGGTGTTAAGCCGGAAGGAAGGAAGTCTCATCCCTAAGAATAGCATTCTACTTCAAAAGATAGTATCAGATAGCAGGAAGGAAAGGATGCTCTCTGTGTGTCCTGACCTCGCTATCTGTTTCCAAATCTATGGTGCTGTCTCTGAAGGCTAAGCCAAGGGACAGCATACAGTCCTCCACTTCCAACACATGGCCCATATGGTCCAAAGGCTGCAATCACCAAGAAAGGGACACTGGGTGATGGTAAGGAGAGTAGTTCCCATCTGCAGGCCTCTGCTGCTCACCAGCAGGTGCACCTCCAGGTCATGCAGCCATACCACTCGGGACACCCCTGGGCTACCCTCTGGCCACCCCTGCCGGTGGCAAAGCAGGAGAGAACTGCTCTGAGCCTGCCCCGCAGGGAGGGCTGGGTATAAATCGATTAAATAACTAAATTGGGGGCTTTGGTGTGGGGTCATGCAGAGCCACCAACAAATTACCAAAGATCCTCCTCAGTGGAGCAGAAATGTTCTGGGACTGGAATGACTGTCATTCCAGTCCCTAATGCAAAAGAAAAAGCAAGCTGTATGCAAGTGCTCTACAAAATCAATGCTCAAAAAACATGGAAAAAACCTTTATAGTGCTGATATCAAACCATGTATAAATGACAATGATACAAAAAGAAGGAAGGGAGGTCCAAAAAAGTGCAGGTTGATGAATTTTTCCAGAATACAAGTTCATTTTTACTGGCTTCATCTGAACAGGACCTCATGGAACAATAAGATGTCTTCTAAGTTTCATTCATCATAGAGTATGATAGTGAAGATCATATGACTTCATAAAACTCTCATCATATGCTTTAGTGCTATATTCTACAGTTGCAGTGAAATATTCCAAAGAGACATTCAGGAATGCTCAGCTTGATTGTGGGAGGTGGCATTGCTGAGGTGGCACCTGGCTTCATGTGAGGGGAATGGGGAAGCAGGTTTGGGTTCCCCTCCCTTGCTTACCTGTTGCTGCATGGTCACTTCTTTGGGCTGAGCCTCTGGAGATGGGGTAGCTGTTAGGATTCTGCAATGACACATTAGCCATGTTGGCATATTCGGTTAAAACAGCAGAGCAGACAAAGAGAGGCATCCCATCCAAGGAGATAATACTTATAGTCAGGGGTCTTTTCGTAGAAGAACAGCTGCAGGAGCTCATTAGCATATGGTATGCTAATGAGCTATTAGGCTATTAGCATATGCCACGCCCCCTGACATCACTGGAAGTGATGTCAGAAGGGGAAGCAAAAGGGGGGAAGCATCTTCAAAAGCCTCCCCTTCCCTTCCCCAGCTGGTCTGGGTGGGGGAGCTAAGAGAGAAGGGGTTTAAAGTTTAAACTCCTTCTCATGAGAGTTGGGCCACAGAAGGAGGAAAGAGGGAAGGAAAGAAAGAGAGTAGAGAGAAGGAAAGAAGGAAGGAAAGAGGGAAAGAAAGAGAGGGAAGAAGGAGGGAAACAGGGAAAGGAGGAAAAAAGAGAAGAGAAGAAGGTGGGAAAGAAAGGAAGGAAGGAAGGAAGAAAGGAAGGAAGGAAGGAAGGAAGGAAGGAAGAAAGAAAGAAAGGAAGAAAGAAAGAAAGAAAGAAGAGAAGAATGAGGGAAAGAGGAAAAAGAAAGAAGGAAAGGAGGGAATGAAAGAAATTCAGTGGCAATTCAGCCCCATTATACCCTATGGGCCATTGAAGTCAATGGTGAAAACATAGGGTATATTCTGGGGGCTGGAGCGGAGGGAGTTTGAGGGAGAGGCTCCAAGATCACAGTATAGCTGATGGAGCCTCTCCCCAAGATACCAACCAAGTTTCAAGAACATTGAACCAGCGGGTCCAATTCTATGGACCCCCAAACAGGTTGCCCCATTTCCTCCATTGTTCTCTATAGTGGGAAAAAAGTTATTTTTTCCCACCATAGAGAACAATGGAGGGAATAGGGGCAACCTGTTTAGGGGCCCATAGAATTGGACCCCCTGGTCCAATGTTCTTGAAACTTGGTGGGTATCTTGGGGAGAGGCTCCATCAGCTATCCTGTGAGTTTCGAGCCTCTCCTCAAACCCCTCCCCTCCAGCCCCTAGAATATACCCTATGTTTTCACCATTGACTTCAATGGCCCATAGGATATAATGGAGCTGAAATTGACATTCGGCTGCCTGAAAGACTCTCCGGGACGCCGGCTGGGGGCGGGGCTTGGCTCCTGAGCTCCCGGAGCTGCGCTCCGGTGCGCTCCCCCCCGAAAAGACCCCTGCTTATAGTGATATAGTACCCCCAATGTCCAAGTATGCTGAGTTGTACACTCCTACCAGTTGGCATCCTGTGCTCTTCCAGGCCTTTGAGCTGTTCCATGTCAGTGGGGAGGGCATGCAAGTTTTTGGCTAGCATGGGTGCTTATGGGCTACACTGTGCTTATTTTGCTACCATTGACAGATGGCATTCCTGAGCTGAAATGGCTTCGGGCATTGACTACCTCCCACCACAGCTCCCAGACCCCCCCCCAGCACAGGGGCCTATGCTACTGGCCCACTGACGAGCAGCCACCATGGGGCTGTGAAGGCAGCTAGAGCAGCAGAGCAATGCTGGGGTGCTATTCCAGTGTAACTCTGACTTACATTGGTGTGTCTCCAAGATATGACAGCATGACAGCGAGTCGGCTCCCTTAGCACTTTTGCCCCCCTCTCCTAGGATTGCATTGTCTGTGCAGCAGCAGCCCTGGACTTTCTTGGTGTCTCCCATCCAGCTACTAGCCAGGGCTGACTCTGTTTAGCTTCTGAGATCTGACAAGATCAAGCTAGTCTGGGCCATCCAGGTCAGGCCTGACAGCAGCCAGATTTCCTCCATATTAGCAATCTTGGCTTTTGTTCCACAATTAATAGATAATCAGGGAAGCCCACCCCAATATAAATAAATAAATATCTCATAGACATAAATTAATATTTCACAATACTATAACCTATTTTCTGTAAGCAAGTATATAGAATCGGATGCAAGGGCTAACATGCCTTTTAGACAGCCTACCAATGCAAATGCTAAACAGCCCAGAAGAAACTGTTTAAGGTTGTACTGTAAAACACCCTCATAAAGCAGGCTTTCTTTAGAAAGCATTTTTTTAAAAAACACCTCTTTATATCCATTTACCTTAGTAAACACCACAAGCTAAGTCTTTGAAAACTTGTAGTTTCATTGCCACAACCTGCTGTTTAAAAATTCAAGATGGCCTCTAAGATGGTTACTCAGTTTTCTGTGACTGGGCCCAGCTCCTGGGCACAAATGAGGTAGAATGAACAAGAAATCTCTCTCTCTCCAGGGCACTGGTCTTGCCACCTTTAAAAACCAACCAAGGGCAAACTGTCAGTGAAACGACAAGCATTTGGCTGTCTGTATATAATAATTGGCAGAGGAGATGAGTTACAGCATGTTGTCTGGGGAACTATTATTGATAGTTTAATTGCAGCTTGTGATAAACCTGTGCTATGTTGGTCATGACTGTTAATGCTTGCCCAGCTTGACAGCACTGGATTTCATTTTGAAAGGGCAAAACTCCATTTCGGAAGTCAGCAAAGCTAGCTTGTCTTATGTCATGTAGACAACCAAATCTAGCTCTCCTCCCTTTCTGTCTTCAGTTAATGGCTGCTCATTCACTTTAATAAGCAATAAATATTCTTCAGGGAAATGATAGCTACCCTAGAGAGGTGTAAATTAAAAATGTTGTTCTTTCAGAAGTGTGAATAAGCTTGTTACCTGCTCAAGGTGTGGCCAGTTTCATTGTGTGATGTCATTAATGACTCCCCAAGATCTAAGTTGGCTATGAGATGCAGCCAGTGTGGTTCTGGTAACGTGATGCCTGTATAATGGATACATGACTAGGCTCTAGGAACTCTTAAGACCGGGATGGCATAGAAACCTTGCACAGTGCCAGCTTCAACTTGTGAAATGGCCTAGGAATAAAAGCTTTTCTTAAGCTGGAAGTTTGAGCTCTGCTCAGTAATGACATCTTAGTCAAACAGTGAAGACTGATATCTGCCTATATTTATACACCATCATGCAAGCCTCTTTTGCATAATAAACTATTTTTATTGGGCATCAGTTTTGTAAAAGGCTAGCTGTTTTAGTCTTATAGCAAATTGAAACAAAAGTCCAGTGACACCTTAAGGACATTTATTTAAATATGAGCTTTTGTGAGTCACACTAATTTCATTTAAAAAAATTGCTTGGTTACATATTTCCATGAACATTACTTGACTCAGTAACTGGGGTAGCTTATCTCCTTAATGCATAGGCTAGGAGTGAGTCCTTAATTGTCATGGAACTGTTCCTGGGTGTTCAAAGGCAGGAAAAAATGAGAGAGGTTATAAAAACACCCAGGAGGAAGAAGAGAAATCAGAGAATCCGGAAACATCCCATGAGGCTGTCTGAACTCTGTTAGCTCGTCAGTTGACTAGATAGTACGTAGAAAGGCAAAGAAAGCAGAACAACTGATTATGAGTTAGTACTTGCACCTTCCAAAAGAGAATTTGCATTTTTAAAATTCTGTTGTAGGGTCAAGCAGGCCAGTTATTGTAATAACCAGTCCTCATAGGTTCATTATACAGGGGAAAGATTTGCTAATGACCGGCCAAGGCAACAGACCAAAAAGCCTTGTGACAATCTCATTTAAACACATTTGTGTTCTGTTCCAAAAATTAAGCAGGGAAGCTCTAATATGCATATGGATGTACTTCAAAGGCAAAAACTTCCAGGTTATTTCAGTAGGAAAAAAAACCTGAATACAAAGGAATGGGCACAGAGGTTGAAATCTTCCATTGAAATGAAAAGGTGCAGTCCATGCATACATTAAATCCATATGCCCAACTCAGCAAATAGCATATAGGTGTAATTGAATTTGGGTACAAGTGTGTTGTTAAAAACAGTGAGGCACTATAAAAGCATGAATGGAAGGTACTAATGCTCCCTCTAAGCTGTGGAGTCTTGTGAGCAAAAATTTTGCTTTGTGAGCTATTGGCATTAAAGTTGTGAGCAAGCAATTTGGCTACTGCATAAATTAGTTCACTCTGGAGCCATCCTTCCTGAGCTAAGAAAAAAATGTGTGAGCTGGAGGCTAAAAAACTGTGAGCTAGCTCACACTAACTCACCTTAGAGGGGACACTGGAGGGCACTATAAAAGCATGACTATTGGGAATCCAGACCCCACTGGGGATATTTCCTGGGGAAGTAGTTATCAAACTGTTCTGGGGAACCCTGAAAGTCTTTGGAAGATGTTAGGGCTCCATATCCACAGCCTGAGGCAAACTTCCCCGAAAGACACTGTACCTTGTTGATCACTACTTATCTCTCTAAAATGCAGGAGAATATTTGGTGTATGCTAAGCAGGATAAAAATCATCTCTCCCTTTCTCCCTCCCTCCCTCTTGGCTTTTAGATCAGCTTCTAGACAAGGGGCTTTTACACAGTCTCTTGCTAGTAAGTTCCTGTTTCTTTGTTTCCCCCTCTGTTCCTCATGTGTTTTACACCTTCTAGCAGTTGATTCAATATTACACAATTTTTCCCCCAGCATACCTCCCAAAAGATTTAAATCAGGGGTGTCAAACATGCGGCCTGGGGCCAGGGGCCAGATGAGGAGTGTTTCTGGAGCCCCCGGAGTGTTTCTATCAGGCCCGCAGTGGAACTGGCTCTCTTCTTCTTTTTCCAGTTCTGCTTCTGCTGCATCATCGTAGGTTTGCAGCTTACAGATACACACCTGAACAGCATACTCAAGATTGCAACAGCACAGACATTTTGATGCAATAATTCAGAGCAAGAGGTGTCAGTTATCAGACACTGTTAAATAAAATATTGCAAGAGTGCTAATGTTTAAGCATGTTTTTATTTTAAGTAAAAAAAAAACGTTTGTGTCCTTTATAAAGTTTATATCTCTGCTACTTGGCATTACATTTTATGACACACGTGGCCTGGCCCAACACATTTATGTCAGATCCGGCCCTCATAACGAATGAGTTTGACACCCCTGATTTAAACTGCAGGTTTTTATGCTGGAAAAAAACTTGTGTAATATTTTCTCAACCACTAGAGGGAGCAAAATGCATGTGGAACACAAACACCCCCCCCCCCAAGGAACAGGAACTTACCAGAGAGTAAAATGAGAACACAGAAAAGCCAAAGGTGAACCTCTAAAATGGGAAAGCTGTTTGCTCCTTTACTCCAGTCCCACTCCTATCTTGAGATCCTCATGTAGAACATCATGCTTTCCACATGTTACTGCCCTTGCCCCCTGCTCTAATTAATGTTTTATTAGCATTGATTACCCTTTGATTGGAAGGAAGCAGGCATGCCTGGATTCAGTTCCTCCACTCCCAAAGGGATGATCAGATATACCAGACAAAAGGAGCACTATGTGCATACTTCACTTTTTGTTGCACAGAGGGTAGAGTTTTCTACTGGACACTCTCCCTCCCATCCAAAGAGGCTGTATGTGTTTGTGTATGTGTGTAATGCAAAAGGACAGTATAGTATAGTATTTAGAATGTTAGACTAGGATATGGGAAACCCAAGTTTCTATTCCCCATTCTACCTTGAAGCTTATTGCATGAACTTGGCCTAGTCACTCATTCACCTTAACCTACCTTACAGGGATGTTGTAAGGATAAAATAGGGAAAGGAAGAACCATATACCCCACTTTGAGTTCCTTGGAGGAAGGGCAGGATAGAAATGTAGTAATTAAATATAAACTTTGTTTTCACCAGTTAGTTGTAGTGGTTTGGTGTAATGGTTAGGAGCCAGTTTGGTGTAGTGGTTAGGAGTGCGGACTCTAATCTGGGAGAACTGGGTTTGATTCCCCACTCCTCCACATGCAGCTGCTGGTGTAACCTTGGGTCAGTTACAAATTATTTCAGAACTCAAAAGAGTTCTCTCAGCCACCACCTCACAGGGTATCTGTTATGGGGAGGGAAAGGGAAAGGAGTTTGTAAATAGCTCTGAGACTCCTTTGGGTAATGAAGGGTGGGATATAAATCCAATCTCTTCTTCTTCTCCTTCTTGTTTTTGCTGGGTTGGGCCTCATGTCTTCCAATTTGTGAAACTAATAAATTATAGCTTAAAAAATCAAATACACAACAGATAAGTATGGGGTGGAAGAATCAGAGATTATCAGTGTAATCCTAAACAGAGTTTGACTCTTCTAAGATCAGTAATTTTAATGAGTTTAGAAAGGTGTAACTTGGTTTAGGATGGTGTTATATACCATTCAAGCAGAAAACAGTCTATGCTGTTATTTATCTAGTTTTGTAAAAAGTCAGCTTTGTTTTCTGCTCCATAGTAAATTTATTCCTTTAAAAAGATGTATTGCATGGCTTGTGCAGAGAAATCAATTCTTTCAAATCAATGGTAATTTTACAGGCAGTTAGTACTTATTCATATAAACAAGTGATTCTCTACTGGTATTCTGGGGAAAAATATCCCTTGACAGATACATGAGTATTCGAAGCTCAGTCTGCAAGCATGCAGTACCTTGAGCTTTCAGTCGTATATTGTTGCTCATGCATATTCTATTATTTACTAATGTTAATAATTGATCCTTCCCTAATTTATTAGATTAAGACATGGTACAGAAATTTTAAACTATATTTCTTCTGGGTGCAAACACCTTATCCCTCATCTAGATAATTTAAGAAGTATATTGAGTAGAAAGTATGAAGTATACAAGGTCTCGGGATCATTAGCTGGATTTAAAGTCTTTCAAAAATGATATAGCTGACCCAATACATTAGCACCATTGCTTCAAATAGTGAGACTAGTATAAAATGCAATGGGCCCATAAAGTATAGGATATTGCGTGTGTTAGAACAGAGGTATTCAGGGTTTCGGTTTCGGCGTCGCGAATGGCGGCCGCTTCTCGGGACGCTCCCGGAGGCGGTTAGCCCACGCGCAGTTAGGGGGGGTCTTCGCGTGTGCGAAAGACCCTAGTGAGCCTTAGGTAAAGGCTCCGAACCGGGGGCGCTTGGGGAGTAGCCTCTTTGCCGGCAGACAGCCGGGAAATTGAGGCTTTCTCCCTGCCCCAATCGGCCCCGCTGCGGCGTGCCCGTAATGGGACTTAGCGGCGCCACCGAATTCCAGGAGTGAAGACAGCGCTATGGCTTAAAATAAAAAGAAGAAGTAGCATCGAATCGTGAGTTGGAGATCTATTTTGAAGTGTAAATCGGAGCCCCCTGCATGCGTATAAGCGTTGGGAGGAGGGAGGAGTTCCCACCCCCTTTGAGAAGCAAGATCCACAAAGGGAGCGCGAAGGGGGCGAGAAGAAAAAGTGTTGGTGAAAGTACTGTTGGGGTTGCATGGAAGATTCCGATCATCTTAGCTTCCTGGGGGATGTGGCACGAACTTTTTAAAAGTAAACAAAAAAACAAAATGTCGATACTGGAAAAAGTCCTGCAGATACCGGAAGAGAAGAGAGGAGGGACTTCCGGTCCAGACAGCCCCCCCAAGAGCTTGCTGTCAATCAACAGGAAAAGGAGATGCTGTGCCCCCTGCTGGAACAATTGCGGAAAATCAACGAAACTCTGTCTAAAATGGATAGTGTTCTCATCAGTCGACAGAAACAGATATCGGAAACAACTAGAAAGATGATGGAGATTGAACAGAAATCGAATTTGATTCTAGGTTTCCAGGGCGTTAAAGAGGAAGAGAAAGAAGATCTCGGATTTACCTTGACAAATGTCTTGGCACCCCTAACTGGCAGTGAAGCGATAAAATTAAAAGAAGAGGTGGATGAGGCTCCCAAAGCCTATTCCGCTTTTATAAAAGAGAATACTCTGCCAGTAGAAGGGGATGTTGAGCATAGCAAGCGACAAACTGGAGATCTAATTTCATCCGAAGAGTTTGTGGAGCCCAGGAAGCCTGAAAGCCAGAAGTTTAAGGAAAAAGAGAAAAGAAAGAAGAAGGATTTCATCTTTAAAATACAGAAACTTCTGAAGAGACACGCCAGCAGGGAGGAAGATGCAGTATTCCAAACTGGGACAAGCAAAGAAGACAGCAGCCCAGGGGAAAGTGGTGATGGAACGGAAGACTTCAAAGTTAAAATGGACTCAATCCATAACTGGAAGAGATTTAAAAAGAAGATATTTTGAGGACTGTTCGTGTAACATCTGGAAGGAGCTGTTTAATTACTAACCCCAATGGACTTTACTAACTGCATTAACAGAGTGATTTTGGACTTCGCAATAGTTAAAAAGAAGATCTTCTAACCACGATAGATGCCAAAACTGGTATTGGTTATTAACCCAAACTAACACTCACTAACAGGAAAAATTTCACTCCATCTTTTTCTTTCTCCATCTGTCTACCCTTCCTGTTTCTTATAAAAAGAATAAAATTCTCTCTTTTTTAAGAGAGTTTTACAAAAAAAAAAAAAAGAACAGAGGTATTCAGATAATGGGTTTTAGCCCTGAGTTTTCCTTGTCTTTTTCAAATGCTGCTCTTGTAAATATCATAGTCTTTTCCCCCAGCCAAGACTGTGCACATTTAGTGCAGCACAAACGAAGATGAGAATACTGACAGGTGAGAGGCAGATACATGAATTTACAAGTGAACTTGGGAGCCGAGAAGGGTTGCGGAGGACGGCAGGCAAGTCAGGATGCTGGGAGAACAGATGCGTGCTAGGCCACATGCTGCTACTGTGGCACTATGTTGATGAGCTGGCAGTAGATAAACAGGCAAAAATGAATCTCCATGAAGAAATCCGGCCACAAATCACTCAGAGGTATAGAGGTCCATCCCATTTTCTGTTTGCTGCTCATCTCTTGCCTTCCTTTAGTGCTTCTGCTCCTGTCAATCCTGTTTTCTTTCACCATCTCCCTCTATTCAGCTTCTGGGTTTTTACATCTGTACTGTTCATGTCCAGAACATGAAATCATTGGGTATAATTAAGTCCTTTGTATGTTTGGGACACTTACTTGGTTGTAAACTCTACTGAAGTCTGGGGAACTAACTTCTGAGTACATAGAAAACAAGATGTTTCTTCATAAATTTGAAGGCACAGTCTCAAGGCAAATTGTTAAAGTCACTGGGAAAATGGGGGGAGGTTAAATAAGAAGGTGGTTGTCACTGTAAGAATAAGAAAGACTGAAGTTAGAAGCTCTCTGAAGGCAGTGACTCAGAAGAGAGAGCCAGGCATCCATAACATTTCTTTTCTTTTTTGTTTAAGCCCCCCGAAGGGGTTTTTTTATTGCATTTTCTAGACTACAGAAAAAGGGAGGGGTACTAACAAACAAACTACAAGAGGGGGAAGATAGAAAAGAAAAATCCAAACGTGATGATTTTAGATAGTGCTTACAAATATGGCATTGACGGATAAAAAACTTTCAGTTGTTAACCTCGAAGGTGACATTTGAGTACATCGCTTATGAAGCTCTAGCCCTACAGACTGTTTGGAGTATACGTCTGCAATACACTAACATTTCTTTTGTACAAACATCAGACATTCTCATCATCTCATTGCAATAAAATCTGCTTATTACTTTCTACCCTTCTTGCTGTTAAAAGAAAAAAGAAACATCCAAGTTAGGCTTAAACATGATCTTCAAAGAAAACCTCTCCATTTACCCTTTACAAGAAAACAGACGAACTGGAACACCCCTTTTCCCTCTTCCTTTTATGAAGCTAACCTAAATTAGTAAAAATCTTTTAAAATTGATTTAACCATTCATTGTCAATTTCTGTAAAAAACCCTTTGCCTTAATTTCCCCCAACATACCCCCTTAGCCAGCAATCTCATCTCTAGAAAGGACACTTCGCTATAGAGTCTTCCTTAATCTTCTTTGACTCAAAGTCCATTATTTATTAAGACATATCCCCCTTTTGCCCAACCTTCTGTTAGCTTTGCCCCCCATCAAAATATATAGTAACTTTATTTTTTAGGAGGAGAGTTTCCCCCCGCCCCGCTTATCGTAGGAGAAACAGAGCTATATTGCTGCCTCATTCAAACTTCCAGCCAGCTTCAGTTCTTAATAGAGATTCAGTTTCGGTTTAATTTCAAGTGCGACACACAAGGAAGATATCAAAGGAAGCACTCCAAAATCCACAGTCTGTTCATCTTCTCCTTATCATCAAGCCGCCAAGGTCCCATAAATCCATCGGGTCTTTATACCGCCTCTAAAAGTTCTCTAAATTAGTCAGCCTTATTTCCAGCTCGTTCCGAATTGCGCTCTTTTTCTCTTTCTCCCTCCCCTTCTTTCTTTAAGGTGGAGGGAGCTTCCCCCAACCTTCTGTCTTTCCAGTCACCGCTTACAAGGTATTCAGAGTTTCTCCAAGAAGAAAGAGGGTTCCTCCATGTCCAAAAAGATCACCTTCAGATATTTGCACAGTCTATCTTTCTAGAGGGGGAATCTCCCCCTCCGCCTGCCGAAGGATGAGTTCTGCCTCGTTTCCAGCTATCACTCAGAAAACACTTCAAGCTAGTGTAAGTTTCCATTTCCATTCAATCTTTTTTTATGCCTCCTCTTCTCTCCCCTTCACTATTTTATATTATTATATTGTTATGTGGGGGAGGGAATTCCCTTTCCCCGCTTCTTTTCTGGGAGGGGAGGGGAGAACTGCATTCCAGCGCCATCTCTCACTGTGATATTAACAGCCTTTAAAGGAGATTCTAATTCTTCCTTCTAGCCATTTCTAGCTAGCCAGATACACCGTTTTCAGTTGCTATTCTTAAAGTCCCAAATATTTGCTTGTGTGTTGCTCAGTTCATGACTCTCAATACTCCTCCATCACAGTCCCTTCATTTTCCATTTCTCCAATGTTAGTTTTCTTTATCTAGTCCTCCATGAGGGGGTCTACACTTGTCTCCCCCACCCATACTTAGGAGGGTATATTTTTCCCTCTGATGCTTCATTAAACTTGTACTCACACTTCTTCAGCAAAAATAATCGATTCAGCCAGTCGTTTGATTACAGCTTAATCACCATCTGCTTGGGTCCCAGTACGCAAAGCCTCGGCCATTACTGGAACACAGCAGGGAGACCATCGGGGCAAAAGGACACCTCCACCCCCCCGGCTAGAAGCCAGGGGGGGTGAACCTCAGCGCCCCCTGACTCAGGGCTCATACTGAACCCTAGGGGGGGGCGTACGATCGCCCCCCCCCTCTACCTGCTGGTCTGCAGACCGTTCCCCCAAGAGAGGGGAGAATGGCTGCCGTCAGCTTGCCAATCCGGGCCGGGACAGAGTCTATAACATTTCTTAATCCTACACATCTGAGAATATTATATTCTTCCTCAATAGCAAATGAAAGGTGCTGTACAAATGTTCAATCACATTTCTTCACAAATTCCAGAGCCCAGAGGTGACTTAAAAGGTGAACAAAGGCTATGGCAAGGTGAACAGACAAAACAACAATAGTGAGTAAGGAAATGGCTGAAGATAGAGATGGAAAGGACAGAAAGTCAGGGGAGACGGAGGAAAGGGGCAGGGAAACAAAGGCAAAAGGGGAGGGAAAGAAGGAGATTTCAGTGAGCAGTAAGTACTTTGGTGGTACTTTTTGTTCTGCATCAAACACAACTTTCACTAAAGGAAGGGAAAAAACATAAAGGAAAGGGGGAGGGGCTAATAATACTCTTTGCAAATTGAACCAACAGTATGTTAACTATAACTTTATTGGAGAAGGAAACCCTGCCAATCTCAATGCCTGTTACGTAAGAAAGTCTGAATACGTTAAGACAGTTGTGGCACTTAAAACACCTCAGCTTATAGAAATAAACCTGCTGAGGGTTTTGGTATTTTTGTAGAAGAAAGAATACACAAAACAGTTTAAGAACTACAATGTCATCAGAAAAAAACTCTAAAGGCCTCATTTCAGGCATTGTATCCAACTGCAAAGGGAGAACAACGGTGAATATAGTATTAGAGAAAGATGTCCACAGCCAGCTGCCATTGGTAAGTACACTGAAATGCTTGGTACAATACTGGCTTCAAAAGCTAGAGCTGTGGTTAGTCAAATGGATGACTGAAAAGTACAGGTTGTTCACTCTATAAAACAAAGCAGGCATTTTGTGATATGTTTAGATGTTAATAGTTCTATTGAAGTCTGCTGTTCTTCTTGCACATGTGAGATATGTGTGGGCAGACTAAGCTGAGAAAGAAATGTTATTCCGCAAGGAGCTGCCAGGATCTACTACAGTGAATGACATTTTCAAAGCTTTGGACAGCTTCATGGCAGCAAATGAAATAAGCTGGTCTAGCAACTTAAGATGTAACAGCTACGTCTGGCAGGAACAATGGGTTGATCCAACTTATTCACAAAGTTGTTCCACAAACAAAATGGATTCATTGCTTTTTGCGCAGTGGATGCACTAGCTGCCAAGCATATGTATGAAGCCCTGCATTCTGTTGTAGTAGAATGTGTAAATTGATAATTTGGGACATGCTCTTAATTTGAGATATTGTCTACAGAGAAGTTGGTTATGAATGTAAGACTATGTGCTGACGTCAGCCAAAGAAAAGTGCTCATGAGGCAATTTGAACTTCATGGTGGAGGTCTTGAGAAGCAAATCATCCACTTGTATTTCCTTGATCACTGATTGTGGCCTTTGAAACTGTCATACCTTGGCAGTTGTGTTGAGTTCTTTAAACAAATAAAATGTTTCCATGCTGGGAAGACATTTAATACTTTCTGACCAAGCAAGGAAACCAGAGGCATTCAAGAGTGTGCTGAATTTACCAAGAGAAAGGAATCAAAACAAAAGAACAAGCCAAGCTACTGGCTGAAGAACTGCAAGTGGAGGATCTAGACAGAGGAACTGAAGGAAAATCTTCAAGCATCTCAAAACCAATTTTTCCTAAGAGCTCAGAAGTAGAAACTGCGGTTGCTTCAACATCAGGACAAAATACATAAATTAAAATGAGTTCCTACTGCCTCATCAAAGGGATATTCATGCAGTTGGCAGCTGCCACCACTGCAAAGGGGACCCAACGTGCCACAAGGGTTGGGGCTCTCTTGGTGTAAATCCCCATGGCAGTTGCCAAGGCAGTGCTGGTAGCAGTGACATAAGCAATTCCAATTTGTGTGACAGAGATAGGGCTGGTGGCATTCTGGTTGGTGTAGTTCACAATGGCATTGAAGGACTGATTTACCCACTGCCAGAAAACAACAAACTGGGACCATCCTGTAAAACAGTGACAGCCATCCCTCCAGGAGCTTGAAATGACATCCTCCCTATCAAATTCATCTTCTATTCAAAGCAGAGTCATAAAGCTTCTTGGCGTAGAACAACTGCTCCTGGCTGGTTCCTGGGGGCACCATGCCTGCCCTGCAGCTCTCCACCAATTTCTTTGCTCTGTCCAGTTTTTGCTCTGATAACACCAGTGTCCTTGGATCTTGATGTTGAAAAAGTGCTTCAGGCGCCCCATGAAGATATTCTGGTCCCAGCAAGGCGCATCAGTATTGAACATGGTAAGACTGGCTGTCATTTTACTTTCAGAATGGGAGACAGTCACTAAATTTGTAGAGGGGTGATCAAGCAGACTCTGTACACTGGGACTGGGCACCTTGGGAAACTTGGCAATTCCAAAATGACAGGTCCTTTTATGGACTGATAACTCCAATTCTCACAACACCATTCAGCACACAAGCCCCCCCACCCCTGTGCACATGGATATGACCCAGTGGTCGATCTTAGAGGAATATCTGCTAATTCTACAAAGTAGCCACCCACAAGTTGTTATGATAATAGGGTTAGGGACTTCAATGCAAGAACTGGCTCAAATGATAATGAACTGCTCCACTTCAATTTCTGGAATTATCATAAAACCACAGAAGTAAAACACCATTCTAAAGATATGGCCTCCAGATTGTCATTAATGATTTTAAATGGGAACAGCACTGTCGATCCTTTTGGAGACTTTACATTTGTCTCCTCACAAGGTGCTAGCATTATTGATAGAGAAGAGAAGAGAAGAGAAGAGAAGAGAAGAGAAGAGAAGAGAAGAGAAGAGAAGAGAAGAGAAGAGAAGAGAATGGATTTATACCCTGCCCTTCACTACCCAAAGGAGTCTCAGAGCGGCTTACAAACTCCTTTCCCTTCCCCTCCCCACATCAGACACCCTGTGAGGCAGGTGGGGCTGAGAGAGCTCTGACAGAAACTGTTCTTTTTCAAGAACAGCTGTGCCAGAATTATGGCTTGCCCAAAGTCATCCAGCAGGTGCAAGTGGAGGAGTGGGGAATCAAACCCGGTTCTCCCAGACTAGAGTCCGCACACTTAAGCACTATACCAAACTAGCTCTCTACATCTTGATTGAAGACCAGCCTTCCTCAAGTATGTGAGTTCAAAGTAAGTGACCAGGGAACAAGTGATCATTTCCCCATTTCCATCAAAGTATTACTAGAGGCCATGCCAAATTTGAATACTGGCCAAATCGGATCTACGACACTGCCCATTCTGCGGAGATGGTCCAAAGGATCAGCTGAAGCTGCTATAAAAATACTACACACTGAGCAAGCACAAAAACTAAAAGAGAAAATTATGACAGAACAAGACTGCCACATTGCTCTGGAAGAAATGTCATTGCTCATTAAACTTTTTGACCCGGAAAAGGAAAATCAAGCAGATCTGGCTGCCAGATTGCAGAAGGGCCAAGAATCAAATCAAATGAAAGTATAAACTTTTTAAATATAACAACACCCCCACTGCTTGGCACTCATTACTGCAAGCCAGAAGAAAATACAAAGCAATATTGAAGGAAAAGAAGTGCCAGTCTTTAAAATCCATATGGGATAAGATAATCGCAACCACTAAAGAAAAACCTAGTACATCTCTCTGGCACCTAATTACCCCAATGCTGAAGCCAAGATGAAATGCTGCAACATTTCAAAAAACTTTATAGGAAGCATAACCTTGAACCAGACCTAAACTTTGAAATCAACCTTAAACAAACTTCAAAATGGAAGCTTGTCACATGTCATTAGATAATTAAATTGATTATAAATTTAAAACAGAGAAAAATCTCCTGGTCTTGATGTATTTCCTGCAGAACTACTAAAGGTAGCTCCTGACTGGTGGGCCCAAGTACTTGCACCCATGTTCACAATGATAAAGATGGAATCATTCCAGCTTCATGGAAAACATCACTCGTCACTCCTATCTACAAAAAAGGGGACAAAGCTGGCCCAAACAACTACTGATCGATTAGCCTTCTTGCAGTGATTGGCAAGATCTATGCACCTTACCTACAGAAAAAGTTGCAGCACTGGGTGGATGAAGAGATTAGGTGATGAACAAGCAGGCTACTTCTGTGCAGACCACTGTTTCATGCTGGCCTCGCTGATAAGCAAATATGCACTAGATGCACCTGGCTCCTTATATACAGCCTTTATTGATTTAAAGACTGCCTTTGACTCTGTGTCATATGCACACCTATGAAACAAACTAAATGCTACAAGCCTGCCTAAAAGGTTGTTAAAATTAATAATGAATCTCTATTCGGGAAACTCGCTGCATGTTAAAATAAACAACAAGGGGCCGTTATCCAACCCTATATTTATTCAAAGAGGTATTCATTAAGGATGTGTTCTTGCTCCACATCTATTCAATATATATCTAAATAACTTTGTCCCAGGTCTTCAAAACATACTCACTCATGCACCGTGTGTGGGAAACTGATCAGTGCCTGCCCTGCTGTATGCGAATGACCTTGCCTTACTGTCGAGACCTCCGATTGGCCTAAAACATGCCATTAAAGCATTTACTACCTACTGCAATGAAGAACTATTGGAGATAAATGAGGATCTGTCCAAAATTATGGTCTTCACAAAATCAACAAGAAGGTCAAACAAAAGATGGAAAATTGGAAGGTACAAATTGCAACAGGTCGATGAATTCAGATATCTAGGAATTATATTCCAGCCAAACCTATTATGGTCCAAGGACATTAAATATTTTAGACAGAAAGTCAACCTAGCCTTACTAGCTTTGAAGAAGTTTTTCTATATCCAAGGAGCTCAATATGTGCCAGTGCTCCTGAAAGCATACAAGACCTTAATACTACCATGCACACTATATGGTTCCCAAATCTGGTTCTTAGGTCCAACAGAGTAACTTGAAAAACTACAGCAAGCCTTCTTCTGTAAAATATTAACTTTACCATCATGCATTGCTTCTGCAGTCATAAGGCTCAAGATAGGCCTCCGAAAAATCTCAACTCTGATCTGGAAGGCCGTAGTCAGCTATACATATCAACTGTTAAATGCTGAAAGCTTCCCAGCTTTTACCATATTGAATGTTGCTGGTCAAAATGGAATGACACTGTAGATGTGAAAACAAGACAATTGGGCTTACAGAAGACAGAGAACTTAACCAAAAGAAGACAAACTTTACTCACAGAAAAGATGCTCCAAAATCATTGGGACATTCTTCAAACAGATACTAGATGAAAATGCTCCATCTAGGAATTACATATTCCACCAAATTTGATCTGCCTCTTTACTTAAACATGTTGACCATTCCAAAACTGAGATGGTCATACATGATTGCACGATGCAACACATTTCCAACAGCTCAGATGAAAGGCCATTTTCTCAAGACCCCTCTGGACCAGCGCTATTGTGACTGCCCTTTGACAGAACTTGACTCAGCATGTCATGTTTTCTTTTACTGTCCAAAGCATGCAGCAGCAACAGAAAGATTCCTAAGAAAATGGCTGTTGAAATATTCATCTTTTCCTGATGCAGCAAGATTAAGACTACTTCTGAGCAGCCTCTGCCAAAATTGCATCATGAATGTAGCAAATTTTTGTTTTACTGTTCTTTTAAATTCCTATTTTTCCCTTTTCTTAAACAGTATATGGCCTATGGCTTACTAAACCTTAACTAAACTAAACTAAACTTTATCAGTGCTCTCTCAGGATTATACAAGAAGTCTGTTTCAATAACAGCAACAAGAGAATATTTCAAAGACATCCTGACCACAAAGTTCATGCCAGAACACAGGAAAAATTTAAATCAAATAAGAATTTCCCCAAGCAATAAAAATTATGAAAAAGGACAAAGCTCCAGGCTCAGATGGCCTAATAGCAATGTATTATAAACATTTTGAAGAAGTCCTAATGATATACATTTCAAAGAGTTATGGATGAAATAAAAGAAGGAAAGACAATACCTCCAACATGGCAAGATATATATATATATAACATTAATATATAAAGAAGGCAGTGATACAAGACTACCACAGTCATACATACCTATTTCTCTGCTGAATGTAGATTATAAAATGTTTGCTACAGGACTGGCAGAAAGATTAGGAAAATGTATACCAAATCTAATTCACATGGATCAAACAGGCTTTGTACTGAAGAGGTATATGAAAGGTAATATACAATTTATAATAGATGCTGTGGCGGAACAGGCCTGCTCTGGTCTGCAGGCCCTATTCCACCCTGCCCTCCAAGGTTTTCCCAACACCTAGAGAGGCTTTTCTCTCTCAGGTAACCTACTGCCACCACATGACCTTTGTAAGGAATTGCCTGCTGGGAGGGTCAGGACTCCCAGCTTCCCTTCCAAGATTCAAGGCCTTGCCTCTGTGTCTCCCACTGCCCAGTACCTGGTCACCACAGGGACAGTTTTCTGCTTAGTGCGCCCTCAGGGGAATAGCCACTTGCTAACTGCCTGCCTCTTCCCTGGCGCTCTGTTTAAAATAGCATGTCCAAGACAGTAGAGGTCTATGTGGTACAGAGAACCACTACCAGCATCAAAAATTATAAAGCATTTATTGAAAAGAAAATGTTCACAAGCATAGTTTTATCACAGCACCAGATTTAGCAAGGGATTCAAAAGAAATGGGTAAAACACAATTCCTCTGTCTATCTCTCTATATACGGCCTATCAGATGTTAAAATTTAGGACAGATTCTTTCAGCTTAGGAAGTTACAGATCTCTACAGAGTTTCCATGATCTTCCTTCAGCTCCTCAGGCCAGCACATGGTCAATGGCTGCCTCCTCCAGACCTCAGTTAAGAGTTCTGCCTGCTCTTATGGATTCTTCTCCAAAGAGTGCCTCCTCCTTGCTTCCAGGAGTTTTATCTTCTCCCTTTCCCCTCCCATTGACCTGGTCAGGTCAGGTCAAAGAAGCTTTTCTGATGTCTCCAGAAATTCTATTCCTGAAGCCTCTCTGGTATTTAATTCCTCCAAATCTCTGTTCCCTGCTTGGAGAGGAGGGAGGGGAAGAGCTTGACCATCCTGTTGTCCATTTGTAGGAAGGTGGGCTGCAGTAAGTCTGAAAAGCAGTTGGACTGGCTTCCCCCTCCTAGGATGTTCTCTGCCCAGAGAGAAAAAAAAACTTTTAAAATTCAGAGTGAAGATTTTGCTGATTTCATTTTTTGGGGGGGCCCCCCCGAAGGGGATTTTTTATTGCATTTTCTAAAAAACTACAGAAAAAGGGAAGGGTACTAAAACACACTACAAGAAAGGGAGATAGAAAAGAAAATCCAAGGTGTGGCGATAGTATACAATGCTTACAAATATGGCATTAAGAACTTCCAGTTGTTAACCTTGAAGGTGACAGTTAGATCAATCGCTTATAGAAGCTCTAGCTCATACAGACTGTTTGGAGTATACTTCTGAAATACACTTAAATTTCTTTTATGCAAACATCAGGCATCCTCATCAGGTAAAAAATAATAGTTTCTGTCCATCTGGCTATTACATTCTGCCCATTAACCAAAATTAGGTTTGAATATCCTTCTTCAATAGATTGGGAAGGACGAGAGATCTCTTCAAGAAAATTGGAGAAATCAAGGGAACGTTCCATGCAAAGCTGGCCATGATAAAGGACAAAAATGGTAGGGACCTAACAGAAGCAGAAGAGATTAGGAAAAGATGGCAAGAATACACAGAAGAACTATACAAGAAGGACCTCGATGTCCTTGACAACCACGATGGTACAATCACTGACCTCAAGCCAGACATCCTGGAAAGCGAAGTTAAATGGGCCTTAGAAAGCATTACTAACAACAAAGCTAGTGGAGGTGATGGATTATGGAGAAAACAAGGGAGTACCAGAAAAACATCTACTTCTGCTTCATTGACTATGATAAAGCCTTTGATTGTGTGGATCACAATAAATTATGGCAGGTTCTTAAAGAGATGGGAGTACCGGACCACCTCACATGTCTCCTGAGAAACCTGTATAAGGGTCAAGAAGCAACAGTTAGAACCGGATATGGAACAACTGATTGGTTTAGCATAGGAAAAGGAGTACGACAAGGATGTATATTGTCACCTTGCTTATTTAACTTATATGCAGAGTACATCATGCGAAATGCTGGCCTGGATGAATCACAAGCCGGAGTTAAGATTGCTGGGGAAAAGATCAATAACCTCAGATATGCAGACGATACCACTCTGATGGCAGAAAGTGAAGAGGACCTAAAGAGCCTCTTGCTCAGGGTGAAAGAGGAGAGCGCAAAAGTAAGCTTGAAGCTCAACATCAAAAAAACTAAGATCATGGCATCTGGCCCCATCACTCCTTGGCAAATAGAAGGGGAAGTCATAGAAGTTGTGACAGACTTCATGTTCCTAGGATCCCAGATCACTGCAGATGGTGACTGCAGCCATGAAATTAAAAGACGCCTGCTCCTTGGGAGGAAAGCGATGGCAAACCTAAACAGCATGATAAAAAGCAGAGACATCACCTTGCCAACAAAAGTCCACATGATCAAAGCAATGGTATTCCCCGTAGTAATGTATGGCTGCGAGAGTTGGACTATAAGGAAGGCCGAGCGCCGAAGAATAGATTCTTTTGAACTATGGTGCTGGAGAAGACTCTTGAGAGTCCCTTGGACTGTCAGGAGATCAAATCAGTCAATCCTAAAAGAAATCAACCCTGATTGCTCCCTGGAAGGCCAGATCCTGAAGTTGAAGCTCAAATACTTTGGCCACCAAATGAGAAGGGAGCATTCACTGGAGAAGACCCTGATGCTGGGAAAGATTGAAGGTCAAAGAAGAAGGGAACGGCAAAGGATGAGATGGCTAGACAGTGTCATCGATGCAACAGACATGAAATTGAGCAAACTTCAGCGGACAGCGGAAGACAGGAGGGCCTGGCGTAAACTGGTCCATGGGGTCGCGAAGAGTCGGACTCGACTGTGCGACTGAACAACAACAACATCCTTCTTCTAAAAACTCACTCTTATTTCTTTTCTTATTAAAAAGAAAGACAACAAAGAAAGAACCTAAATAGGCATCAAGTAACATCCCCTTCACCTCTTCCATTTAAAATATTAGTCTAAGTTGATAAAGTACATTTAAATTTCATTTGCACAATCATCATCAATCATCCATCTTTTCTATGTGAACCCTTCACCCCTATTTTATCCATACCTCCCCCCCTTAACCAAAAGCATTATCTGCAAAAAACATTCTTCGCTGGAGAATCCTCTCGATCTTCTTCAGCTCACAGTCCATATCTTCTAAAAATCTGCTACCTCCTGAACAACTAACCCACATATCCACCTTTCATCCAACATTTCATTAGCTCTGTCCCCCCCCCATTAAAATGCCTAGTAACTTTATTTTTTGCTTCTCAAGGGAGGATGTAGCTGCCTCGCTGCCCTGCCAGTCTTTCTCAGTAGTGTTTATTGTTCAGTTAAGCTTTTGACTTCCTGAAGAGGATTCAATTTCATTTTAATTTTTTCGACGCAACAAGCGCCATCTTCAGAGGGGTCTGTTTATCTGTTTATCTTCTTTTTATTACCAAATTGCCAGGGTCCCATAAATCCATCAACTCGTTCTCACAGTCACCACTCCCGGAGATGTTTAGAGTTTCTTTGAGAAGGAAAAAGACGATTTCCAATGCCTAAAGTGGTTGCTTTCAGATGTTTACATAGTAGCCTTGTCTTTTGAGGGTTCCCCCCCCCTCTGTCTGCAAAAGGAAAGTTCTGCCGCATTTACGGCCTAAGAGCACTTCAACACTTGTAAATTTTTCCATTCAATCCTCTCTCTCTTTGCTCTACCCCCTTAAGAGCTTTATTTTAACATTGTTATACAGGGGGAGGGAGTTCCCTTTCCCCTCCGCTTCTTTTTTTTGAGGAGGGGGTAGACTTTGCTTCGCTCTGACTCTTACTGTGATGTTAACAGTCTTTAAAAGAAAACTTGCCATTTCTAGCCAGCCAGTTGACATAGATTTTCAGATACTGTTTTTAAAGTCCTGAATGTTTGCTTATATGTTATTCAGTTCTTAAATCTTGGCACTCCTCCATCACAGTCCCTTCAAGCTCCATTTATCCAGTAGTAATTAATCTCCTTTATCTGGTCATCTGGGGGGGCATAATTACCTCCCCCCCACACTTACAGGGACAAACTTTGCCTGCCTCTGATGCTTCATAGCTTTTACTTACCCTTCTTCAGTTACTTCATGGATTCAGCCAGTCGCTTAATTAGAACTTGATCACTGTTGCTTGGTCTGGTACACGAAACCTTCACCAATACTGGAACACAGTGGAGAGACCATCGGGGCAAAAGGATGCCCCCACCCCCAGGCTAGAAGCTGGGGGGGTGAAAAACCTCAGCGCCCCCTGACTCAGGGCTCATCCCATGAGCCCTGGGGTGATGCGTACAATCGCACCCCCTCTCTACACGCTGGTTTGCAGTCTGTGTCCCCAAGAGCTGGGAGAAACGGCTGCCATCAGCCTGCCATACCAGAAGAAGAATCAATTTTGCTGATTTCAAACCCCCAAAGAAAAAATATATTTCTTCACAGATGCAATCGAATTTATGAATTAGAAGAGAAAGAAAGCAGTGTTTTTATTTTTGAATGCAGATAAAACATTTGACAATTTAATATGGCCTTTTTTATTGAATGCACTTCAGAATATGAACTGTAGCCCTGAATTCTGGAACTGGATGCAAGGTATATATTCGAACCAACAAGCAAAGATTTTAACAAATGGGAAATTAACAGAAACAATCTCTGTAGAAAAAGGAACACATCAGGGATATCCTTTGGCACCTCTACTATTTATCCTAGCATTAGGGACTTTAGCTACAAGGATCAGACAAGGCACAAGGATTAAAGGAATAAAAGTGGATGGTATAGAATTCAAAATGACAAACTCTGTAGATGATGTGGTTCTAACAATCATGGATCCCCAAAAATCATTACAATATGTAATGGAACATATAGAAGAATTTGGATCATTTTCAGGATACAAAATCAATAGAAAAAAGACAAAAATGATAACGAAATTTTTAATGCAACAAGAAAAAGATGTCATAAAGAGTACAGCATACACAGTAACCAATGACCCCATAAAATATTTGGGAATAAATGTGACTGGGCAAAATTGTAATCTTTTCAAATATAATTACCAGAAGATTTGGAATACAAACAGGCTTATCTAGATGGAAAAATTAAAAATTTCATGGCTAGGAAGAATCTCTGCAATCAAAAGGAATGTACTGCCAAAACTAAATTCTTTATTTCAAGTGTTACATACATACATACATACATACATACATACATATATATCCTTATAATAAATATTTTTTGGTTTCGTAAGATTCCATGTGCTCCCATTGGCTGTAAAATGCCCTCCCTCAGCCATTGGCCCATCAGCCGCCACTCAAGAGTACTTGCGTGCCATTGGCAGGGTGCTGGGTCTGCGCCTCTTCCCTACCCACTCCCCCTTCAGACAGATTTCCATGACAGATTTACTGGCACACAGCTCTCTCCTGAGGAAGACAGTTCTCTTGACTCCTGAGAGGGACTGACCCCTCAGTGGCTGTTGGTAGGCAGCCAAGCTTGGTTCTGTGATCAGTTCCCCGGGAGAAAATGGTTGCTTTGGAGGGTAGACTCTATGGCATTATACCCTGCTGAGTCCTTCCACACACACCCAAATGCTGCCCTCCACAGGATCCACCCCCCAAATCTCCAGGTATTTCCCTAATCAGAGTTGGCACCTGTACTTTCTCCTCTGACAGTAAAAGGCCATTTCCACACTTATGTTGGCCTTTGGGAGAAAACTCATTGGGCCCAGTCCTGATTGGGTTGCCAACTCCAGGTGGGCAATTCCTGGAGATTTGAGGGATGGAGCCTGGAGAGGGTGAGGTTTGAGGGGTGGCACCTCAGACAGGTACGATGCCATAGACTCCACTCTCCAATCCAACCATTCCCTGATGGGGAACCATTGTTGCCAATCTCCAGGTGGGGGCTGGAGATCACTCAAAATTACAACTGCTCTCTAGGGGGGAGAGGGGAAGAGATGGAAAACTAAAGGTAGGTTGATGGTTGGCTGGGAGGGAGATAGGGTTATCAACTCCAGGTTGGGAAATTCCTGGAGATTTGAGGGGTTGAACCTGGAGAGGGTGAGTGTTGAGGAGGGGTGGGACCTCAGACAGGTACAATGCCATAGACTCCACCCTCCAAACCAGCCACTCCCTCCTGGGGAACCACTGTTACCAATCTTGGGGGTGGGCTGGAGATCACTCAAAATTACTACTGCTCTTCAGGTAGCAAAGATCAGTTCCTCTGGAGAAAATGGTGGACTCTGTCATTATACCCTGCTGAGATTGCCACAGCAAATTGTTACTGAGTGCCCAAAGCCGGGGCACTCTCCCAGAGCCTCTTTCTAGAGCCCGTTGTATTTTTTCCACAACGGGCCTTATTCCGTGTGTGTGTGTGTGTGTGTATGTGTGTATTTTTTCCCACTATAGAGAACAATGGAGGAAATGGGGCAACCTGTTTGGGGGTCCATAGAATTGGACCCCCTGGTCCAATGTTCTTGAAACTTGGTTGGTATCTTGGGGAGAGGCTCCATCAGCTATACTGTGATCTTGGAGCCTCTCCCTCAAACTCCCTCCGCTCCAGCCCCCAGAATATACCCTATGTTTTCACCATTGACTTCAATGGCCCATAGGGTATAATGGGGCTGAATTGCCACTGAATTTCTTCATTCTCCTTTCCTTCTTTCTTTTCCTCTTCCCTCATTCTTCTCTTCTTTCTTTCTTTCTTTCCCTCATTCTCTTCTTTCTTTCTTTCTTTCCCTCATTCTTTCTTTCTTTCTTTCTTTCTTTCTTTCTTTCTTTCTTTCTTTCCTCATTCTCTCTTCTTTCTCTTTCCTCATTCTTCTCTTCTTTCTTTCTTTCTTTCTTTCTTTCTTTCTTTCCCTCATTCTTCTCTTCTTTCTTTCTTTCTTTCCTCATTCTTCTTTCTTTTCTTTCTTTCTTTCTTTCTTTCTTTCTTTCTTTCTTTCTTTCTTTCTTTCTTTCTTTCTTTCTTTCTTTCTTTCTTTCTTTCTTTCTTTCTTTCTTCCTTCTTCTCTTCTCTTTTCCTCCTTTCCCTGTTTCCCTCCTTCTTCCCTCTCTTTCTTTCCCTCTTTCCTTCCTTCTTTCCTTCTCTCTACTCTCTTTCTTTCCTTCCCTCTTTCCTCCTTCTGTGGCCCAACTCTCATGAGAAGGAGTTTAAACTTTAAACCCCTTCTCTCTTAGCTCCCCCACCCAGACCAGCTGGGGAAGGGAAGGGGAGGCTTTTGAAGATGCTTCCCCCCCTTTTGCTTCCCCTTCTGACATCACTTCCGGTGATGTCAGGGGGCGTGGCATATGCTAATAGCC
This sequence comes from Gekko gecko, assembly GCA_029375565.1. Taxonomy (NCBI): domain Eukaryota; kingdom Metazoa; phylum Chordata; class Lepidosauria; order Squamata; family Gekkonidae; genus Gekko; species Gekko gecko. The sequence continues at coordinate 220,350,112 of JAPDNY010000001.1, forward strand.
TAATAGCTCATTAGCATACCATATGCTAATGAGCTCCTGCAGCTGTTCTTCTACGAAAAGACCCCTGGGTAGAGCCGTTATCAGTTTTCATCTTGGCAGGACAGCCTAAAGTTGCAAAGGCAGCAAGACAGTGAGAAATGACATGACTAGCTGTTTCACCTCGTAGGGAGGTAGCCCAAAGCGCACCAGAGTAAGTATCAACAGAAACATGTACATATTTCCATGGAGCTAAAGTAGGAACATGAGTAACATCCATTTGCCAAAGTTCACAAGGACCTAGGCCACGAGGATTGACATCTCCTTCAGGGTAGTGAGAAAAGCCTGCACAGTGAGGGCAGGAAGCCACAATAGCCTGAGCTTCCCCCAGGAGAATGCCAAACTGTGCTACCAAGCCATGGGAGTTTTGATGAAAGAACTGATGGCTCTCCACAGGATCAGGAAAGAGACCATGGACTGCTTGATCAGCTCTAGCATTCCCTTCTGTTAAGGGACCAGGGAGGCCAGAGTGACTGCGGATGTGGGCTACATAGTAGGGATGTTCACGAGCCTGCAGAAGTTGCTTCAGGGTAAGAAAAAGTGCCATGAGATTAGCATCCACCCTAGGGACAACATAAGCTCCAGGGAGGCTAGAAATCAGACGAACCACATACTGAGTATCAGCGATTAAATTGAAAGGAGAGGTGGGAAAAACTTGAAAAGCTAAAATAGCAACAGCCAGTTCGGCCCATTGTGAAGTTGCTTGAGAAGCAGTGTATTGAGTCTGCCAAACCCCAGCTTGCTGATATACAATAGCACTATGCTGTCTCCTCCCATCAGAAAAGACTGTGGGGGCTGCAGGCAGAGGCTGTAAATGATTTAAGCAATGAAGAGAGTGTGGAACAGACTGCAATAAAGAAAAGCAGAAAGGGCCCGGGTAGGCCGGGCCCGACATTTGCGGGGACGAGCAGGGACAGGGAGGTCGGCCGGCCAAAGAAGGGGGGAGGGCCTGGCGCGTGGCGGGAAAAGATGCACCTCCCTCCCCTTCCTCAGCCAATGGAGGGCAGCGGGGCGGTCGGGGAGGGGAGGCCTCAAAAGCTGAAGGGAAGCCGCTCCCCTCCCCACTCCACGAGGTGAGCCCGGTTTGCCCACCCATCCCTCCCCGAGTATTATGGTGATGGGGTTTGGTATTTGAATCTGAGGGAATGAAGAGGGGGCGTTTATTGGGTCTTTGTAGGTTATGGTATTGTTAATGTTTACTTACCGTTTTCATTGCACAATCTGTCACAACTTTCGGCGGTAACAGCATGGGGCCGGATCTATTGGTGGAATTCGGCCTGCGTGCCAATTCCGGAGTTGGGGACCCCTTTAAGGGTCTTGGCGTGAGGGCTGAACGGAGCTGGCTAGCTCAAGGAATAACAGTGCTTGCCCTCACAGCCAGAGGGCAGGGGAACTCACAAAGGGGCAAGCGTCCGTGTGAACTCCGATAACCTGCCCTCCCGCCGTCTTCACCCATGCCGGCTGGCTGGGTAACGGGTAACTCGGCTGGCACACGGGTCAGCCGACAGGTCAGATCCGGTGGACCCATGCTGTGCCAATGCTCTACAGCTGTAACCAATAAAAGTTGTGGCCAAATTTATCCACCTAATCTTCCAAAGAAACTGGTTGTGTGAGTTCATTTCAAAGGGGGGGTGTACTAGGCGAGCCGGCCTCGGTGTCCCAAATAAGACATGGAACCGCAATCTAGGGTCTTTAGGAAGGTGGCAAGAGAGATGACCTACATAATCAGCACAAGCCAGGTGAATTGGGAGTGAGGACTCCGAAAGGTGTGGAACCTCATGCTGTGGAAAAGGTAAAACAATATTGACAAGATCACAGGCACCTCGGGAAAGGGCATGGTGCCTACCCAGGCTAATAAGGCCAGCTGTTGCTTCAAGATATGGGAGAATATTCTGATGGGGACTGTGAAAGTGAAAAAGCCATTCTGCAATAAAATTTTGTCCAGCCTCTTGTTCTTGGACTGCTAAGCAGCCAGTAGGCATGTTTGAAGTTGGAAGGATAAGGAGTTGAAGGTTGCCAAAAGCACAATGATCCTGAAAAGGATAAGGAACATGTTTGTAGGCAAGGGGAGGTTCACCGCACACGAAGACCCACCCCTGATGAATGAGGAAGTACCCAGGTTTTGAAACATTGTTAACTGCATGGGCTCTGCATGTAGCATTAAGCCAGGAATCTGAGGAATAAGAGGATGTATTGCATGACAATGCAGCAGTCACTAAGCAAAACAAACCATTGTTGGAATTGGCCCAAGAGTGGTTGCAAGCAAACCAGGCCACTCCAGAAGTATTAAGCTGGAGCTGCAAAGTGAAGTTAAAATCATCAAGGTCCAGTGAGGGACAGCTTTGATTGACAGTAAATTTTGCGGTATTCTGAGTGCCTTTGGTTACTTGCCAATTTAAGGAGGTCGGATTGAAATGAATGATGGTGTTGCACTGAGCCCAAGGCAGCCAACCCAGTGGGGTTCCAGTGCCATTGTGCTCAAAGCAAACATAGAATGGCTCAAGCACCTGATCTGAGAAGGTGTGAGTGACATAGGTCTTGTTGTTGGTGAGGCAGACCCTCATCCATCCCACAGGGTCAGTCTGTGGCAGGCAATGCCATTCCACTGAGAGACCACAAATGAACAAAAATACAAACAACATTTTGATACAATGACCACTGAGACAAGTATTGGACCACTGCCCAGGGGTTTTCCTCCTCTGAGTCGTCGTCAAGGACTGTAGAGGCTTTCCAGATGCAGGAATGCATTGGAATGCTTGGAAAGCACAATGAGAGGAAACTTCCAGGGTAGCAATGGGCAACACAATTTGCTGATCGGCTTGAGCAAAGTTACCACGTCCATAAAGTTGCTCCACTGGGTAAGCTCCCCCGGAGGCTTGTCCTCGAATGTGACACTGTTGCTGAAACTCACTGTCCCAGACTATATATTGTGCTGGAGACAGAAGCATCTGGCAGGTTTTTTTCCAATCATAAGGGATAAGTGTCTGATTTTTCATAATTGCTTCCAGCATACCTTTCACATAACTACTCTGAAGTCCCATGTCCCTAATTCCTTTCCTCAGTTCTGTGAGAATAGGATAAGAAAGGGGATTGTATTCAATTTGATTATCTTGATCATCTTGTTCCCCGGTAAAATGTACTAGGCAAACAGAGAGCATGTCAGAATTTTCTTTGATTTCTTCTAGGGAAGGGTTGTCCTTTTGCAAGTCATCCAGAAGGACACTTTGTGGGGAAATTCTCCTTGGCTCTGAAGACTCTGAGGGGTCTGGAGAATCCCCCATAGGAGGATTCTTGTGAGGCATCACCACAGCCTCTAGAGGGGCTGAAGGCACAGAAGTAGGTGGTAGTGGCTTAGGCAGTGGTGGCTTGGGAAGCACCAATTGAACCCCACAGACATAAGCAGGAAGCTGCTCTGTCCCATCCTCATATATAAGAGAAGCTATTGAGGAGACAGGCTTAATGGACTGAACTGCAAAATAACATTCATACCAAGAACGCAATACCTCCACAGAAGCTTGAGGCTCTGCATGGAGTGTCCTACCAATCTTTTCCCAGTCTCTTAATTTCAGGGATCCCCCCTCTGGGTACCAAGGACAGTTTTTCTGAATTTCCAAAAGAAGCTGTTTAAGGGACTCAAAAGACACGCTCCTGCCGGTCTCCTGAATGAGGAACTGTAGTTCCTTTAAGTGGTTCTCCTGTGGGAGTGTTAACTTCCCACCCATACTCACCAATGAAGGGGTCGCAGAATATACGACGGAGTGCACTCAAGGGGCCTATGCCAGGCGTTGGTGAGATGAAGCCTTTCCTTGCGGTGTCCCTGCTGTCGGGCGCCACTTGTAGGCTTGGGGTTCAAGAACACCAAACCTACCTACACCAAACCTCTACAGGGCATTCTTGAGAGCCAGGAGTCTGCCTTTGTACTTACTAACTAACACTAGCCAAAGCACCACAAAATAGTGATCGCAAGCTTCACCAGACTGGATGTTAAGGAACACACTACCCCCCCCCACAAAGAAGGTGCCCCCATCCCCCATTGTTTCCAAAGTATTAAAGTCAAGCCAGAGAATCTCTGCAGTAGAAGCTGAAGGGGGGGGGATTTTGCAAGCCCAGCAGAACCAGTGCCATGTACAGAGTACCCTGCAGTACCAGTGCAATCACAGGGTGCCCAACAGAACCCACTGTCATTGTGACAATACTAGCTCAACAGGACTGATGTCAAGCACAGAATCACAGTCCACGCAAGGAGGGGTTGGAAGCCAACAGAACCAGTGCAATGAACAGTGTCCAGCAAACTCAGTGCCACTCTGGCAGTGCCAGCTGATGTCAAGCACAGAATCACAGTCCAAGTAAAGGGGGGGGTTGGAAGCCCAAGTTAACCAGTGCAATGTACAGTGCCCAGCAAGTCCAGTGCCTTCTGTTCATAACATTAACAAAGGTTTGCCACTATGCTACTCTTAAATACATTCTGTCACCAAGCAGGATAGGAATGAGAAGGTCTTGAGACCAAGAAGTGAAAATGGGGGAGGGGACACAGAAAAATTAGGTGAAAGGAGACAGAAATGAATGAGAAAAGTGTGGAAAAGAGGGAGAAAAGAGAGGGAAAGGCTGCTTTATCTTGTTGCAACACCCTAAATACGGTTTTGCAAGATCTGGCTGAGCAGGGTGCAAGGAAAGGAATAGAGAAAGGCCACTAGACTCCTGGAGAAAATGACCTGCAGGCTGGCAATTACTGTAGCAGCTATCAGCGTGCTGGCTCAGTTGTTTTTAAGTAAGTTTTCTTCAGTCTTGGAGCAAGGGAAGTTCTGCCGATCTTAGGTCCCGGTCACATGCATGGTATAATCCGGGGGGGAAGCGAGTCTGTTTGGCTCAGGGCAAAATGGCGCACGTTTGCACGATCAGACGGGGCTCCAAATCTCCGTGGGCAGTCCATCAGCCACTGATCACACACAGCCGCTGGAGCGCAGCAAAGGAGATGGGCAGAAGCGCCATGGCACGATCACACCTGCGGGGAGTGCTGCCAAGTGCTTCCGCAACAGACGGGCGGTATGGTTTTTTTTTAAAAAAAACATGCAAGGGTGTGCATGACAAAGGAAGTGTTCCTGCAGGCATGCGCACACACATAGAAACGCAGTTCCACAGCGTCCGAGCGTGTCCATGAGGGAGCAGCTGCGTCCACAGCTCTGTGGCTCAGAGATCACACAATCTCCCAGAATTCCCCTGTACGCAGCCAGCAAGCAGCAATGGAGAGGGACGTGGAACTCATGGGGACAGGAATCCTAACTGCATGCGCAGCGGTGGCAGCAGCCCACCGCCAGATGCAGGAAGCATGGCGGCAGTGGAAGGAGGTGGCGATTGCTGCCAGGCGGTGGCGGCGTGCCATCATCGCCACACATGTCACCAGGCATCAAGCCCAGGCTAGGCAGCACCAAGCCAGAAGGACATGGGACACCATTCACATCGTTTGTCTCGCAGAGGAGCAGCCTGCACGACGCTGGTGGGTGTATCCATGGCCGCAAGAGTGGTGGGCAACATTCATCAGCAATGTGTGGGGAGATGAGCAGTGGCTGGAACACTTCAGGATGTCCAGGTAAGATAGGCGGGGAGCCCACCAATTCCAGCCGCTGGCTGGTGGGATGCCAGTGGCAGGTGGCAGTGGTGGACCAGCCCCCACTACCATGTGCCCCATGCAGGCACATGGGGACTAACAGGGCAGGTGGGGCAGTGAGCCACCAGCAACAGGAAACTCCCCTGAGCATCTGCAGGGTGGATGGGATCATCCTATAAGGAGACCTTATAGGGGCCAGATGTCGGGCACCCATTGTCGAGCACACCACCCCCATTCCTGCTCTGTCCACAGTGGCGACAGATGCATGGCAGTGTAACTGCCAGGAATGAGGCTGGGGAACATGAGGAGACAGTGATCCCGGGCTGGGGACAAGCTGGGGTAGGGCCATGAGCCCTCGCAGCCTCCAGATGTGGCATGGGTGCTGAGATGATGTCATGTTCCCACAGGGCCACATTCCACTGGCTGGCTGATGCCCTCCATGACCTACTACAGCGAGAGGTGACAGAATTGCGAGCACCTCTGTCAGTGGAGCAGCGTGTGGCCGTCGCCATCTGGTGGATGGGCAATACCATGTCATACAGGACAATAGGCCAGCAATTTGGAATTGGACGGTCCACTGTGGCTGCCATTGTGGCAGAGGTCACCCACACCATCACGCTGGAGCTCTTGCATAGAGTGGTGTACCTGTGGGACCCAGACAGGGTGAGAATATGAGATGATGGGTCGCACTGCAGTGGCCCCTGGGGTGGGGTGACAGGACTGGACACAGGGCAAATGGTGGTGTGGAAGGACCCCGTGGTTGGACTGGGAAGCCCCACAGAGTGGCACATGCGTCCAACGGGGCACCACCATTCCCTGAGTAGGGGCCACATGACTAACTGCATGTGTTGTGTCCACAGGTGATGCGAGCCTTCGCTGCCAGGGGCTTCCCACAGTGCATGGCTGCCATTGATGGCTGTCACATTCGCATTCGAGCTCCAGTAGCAGCCGCAGAGGACTACATGAACTGCAAACACTTCTGCTCAGTAATTCTGCAGGCCACAGTTGACCATGTGGGCCGCTTCGTGGACATCGTGGTTGGACACAGTGGGAAGAGCCATGACGCACATGTTCTGCTGAGCTCCAACCTCATGGATGCCATGGATGCTGGCCAGTGGGTTCCAGGAAACCCGACATGCAACATCGAGGGAGTGGAGGTGCCCCCGCTCATACTGGGGGATGGTGCATATCCCCTGCGTCGGTGGCTCATGTCTCCCTACAAAGGACATGTCACCCGTCGCCAGACCCAATTCAACAAGGTGCACTCCCGTGTCAGGAATGTCGTTGAGCGGGCCTTTGGGTGTCTGAAGGCACGGTGGTGGTGCCTCCTACTCCAGCTGCCACTCCAGGAGGAGAATATTAACTATGCCATCACTGCATGCGTCATCCTGCACAACGTGTGTGAGGATTGTGGCTACGGGGTCCCAGAAGTCCTAGGGGTGGGAGAGGACAGGCCATTCGAAGAGGATGAGGAGGATCCTGAGGAGGCCATTGAGAACACACAGCAAGCAGCGGGAGCAGCGGTTCGGGGAGCCCTGACCACCTGGTTCTGTAGACGGGCCAGGATCCCCTAGGATCCCCCAGTATTCCCCCCAAAAAAACCATAACTCATGGCCCCCGGCCCCCTGCCCCCTCAGACAGCAGGTCCCAGAGTGCAGGAACCGCACAGGGTCCGGCATTCAAGTGCAGTGCTCTTGGCTAGACCACAGTAAGGGTGCCACGCACTGCACAATCCACCAGGGGTCCAGGCAGCACCACGTCTGACAGAGTGCACTGTGGCCCAGGCGGCCATGTCAGTCCCATGAGGACCCATGACAGAAGGGACTGTGTGCCATGTCAGAGTTCTGGATATGTCGTTTGTGCAGGACGAATAAAGAGGGTTTGTGTGCTTATCATGGTGTTGTGTGTCATGCTATCTCTGGAGACCACAGACATGTCTGTTGGCCCCTCCACCACCCACTCCTATCTAAGTCTCCCCTCAACCACATGACACCCTCCTCACAGGCCTTTGGTGTCATACTTCCCTGCATAATTGTCGTCTTGGTGTGGGTGGATGGGACCCCCCTCTGCTGTCGTGACAAGCAGGAACGATGGTTGGGGCCACCCCTGCAAGGGGGTGGTTATATCTCCCACCTGCAAAGGAGGGGGGAGAAGGAGGGGGAGGGGGAGATCGGATTCACACCTTGCCCTTAAGAGTGGCTCACTGTCCCCTCCACATTCCCCTCCCCACAACAGACACCCTGTGACATCGGTGGGACTGAGAGAGCTCTTCCTAGGACTGCTCTTGAGGGAATAGCTTGGAGAGAACTGTCAGTGACCCAGGCACATGGCAGCAGCTGCATGTGCAGGAGTGGATACCGAAGCCCATAAGCTGTGCCTACAGGTGACATGCCCCTTGGCCTGCATGGCACAATATGTGACTAAGCACTCTGGTTGGTGTGTCCAGGAATCTGTGTTGTGATGGGAGCCAGAATGCAGGCCACCATGCAAAAGGCGTGTTGTGATGGGGCTCATAGGCAGCAATGAAGAACCGATGGAGACACCATTGGTGTCCAATTCCACCTAAAGTGCTGTAGTCTGTGATGCAACCCATGCCAGCTGGGAAACATAGGTTGAGACTGCTGGGCACTCCCAAGTAACTGCGGTAGCGGATGACTGCCATGGAACCTGGACATCCACCCCTCGTGGTCCTATCAGTGCAGTTCCAAACACTGATATCTGTGACACACAAAAGGGGGGAGACAGAGGCAGAGAGAGGGGGGAAGACTACAGACAGACAGACCGAAGGAAAGACAGGCAGAAGGGAGGGAGGAAGGACGACAGGAAGACCAGGGGTGAGAGGGCCATGGTGGTGTGACACTGGGAGATTACTCGCAGCAGTCATACGTGCCGACCTTTGTTTGTGACATTTCTCCAGTTCCCCCCATCGGCAGGATGTTCTGGCCAGGTGTTACCATCCGCCATACAATAGGTGAACTCCATAGGAAAGGGGGGCGTAGGACAGGTGTGGGCGTGAGTGCGCGCCAGCATGCAAAGGGGATGCCTGGCCGTGGTGATGGCCCCTGGCTTCGGTGGCTCCTGGACTATGGACATACGCTTCCTCAGCCATGCGTACAAGTGGATGTTGGGTCAGCGGATCATGTCCGCATGCAATCCCGACCCAGAGCAGCACCCCGACTGCTTGCAGGGGCCGCCCGATACCCAGTGGATAAGCGACAGTGTGGCCAGCCATCACGTCGATGGGACACTGAACCTCGGGGCTGCTCGACATGGAGCCTCCCTCCCAGCAGCTGGTGCACCCGACGGCCACTGCTTGTTTTACCAGGGTATCTATCCTGTACCCCTGTAGCTGTGCCTTGCAAGGCCTGCCCTCCCAGGGGCTCCGTCCTGACTCCGGGGATGCGGAAGACTACGCATACGTGGGATTTGGCTGGTGCGCTGGCGAAAGGCGACACGCAGCGTTCGCCCACACATGCGCATTCGCAGCCGCAGCAGGGACACTTTGCCATGGTGTTTCCCACGAAGGGAGTGCTGTGGTTGCAGGAGGAGGTGGAATGCCTCCTGAGTAGCCTCCATGATCTGGAGGCGGGGGCCAGAGTCATGACCTCCACCCAACTGGAGACACACTCCGTCTTTGAGGAGGTGTCTGAGCGACTGGCAGGCCAGGGGTACCGTTGCACGGCAGATCAGTGCCGTGCAAAATTCAAATGAGAAAAGGCCGCCTTCTTTGATGCCCTGGAAGACTGGGAGGGCATCCCTCCAAGGGGAGAGCGCCCTCCACGCTTCCAGCTCTTAAGGGCTCTGTGGGAGCAGGGGGGCCAACCGGGTTTGTGGTACCGGACCCCATACCATGAGTACTTCCCCCCTGTCCACGGTATCCTCCTCCATCCCAACCCGCCTCACTGCATCTTCTGCATCCCATTCCACAGGGCGACCCTGTGCTAAGAGAGTCAGGGTGGTGTCCTCCCCTAGTGATGGAGACCACAGACAGCCTGCTGACCACGGCCAAGATTCACGGGTGTTAGGTGTGTTGGGCACGGTGACATTGAGACATGGCATGGGATGGGTACTGGTGGTGACCCTTGCCTCCTGGCAGCCACTGGGGTGGCACCCAGAAGTGCCATTGGCCTGTGGCTCTGGAGGGTGCACCGCAGCTGGTGGTGGTGCTTGTGGCAGCCAGGCCTCCTGCAGCCACCTGTGGCATGTGGAGTGGGGTCAGAATGGGGCATGGTGATGGGGAATCCTTGCTGGTAATGTCGTTCTTTCATAGAGCCGGTGGTGGTGAGCACTCCCCAAATGTCCCCAGGGAACTCCGGAACGGGTGACTCAGGTGTGTGGCTGACGTGCATCCTACAGATGTGTGATGGTGATTGATGCAACAGTATGGGGATGTGATGGGGGTCTGGTAGTTGCTGCTGCTGACCACAACTGCACCTGCTCACCTTGGACAGCAGGGCATCAAGAGGCTTGTGTCTGTGGCAGCCAGGCCCTGTCACATCTCTGTTGTGTTTGGGGTGGCCGTGGGTGGACTGGCCAGGTAGAAGGCTGCTGCCATAGCCATGGTGCCCCTGTGATCACATCTGGATGTGTCCCCAGAGAGTGCTTGCTGCCACGGGGGACCTGACCTGCCAGTGCCAGCCACTCTGACTCTCATCAGGGCCCTGCAGTGGCATGGTGCATGGGGAATGCGCCGGGGCCCCAATGACAACCTCCTTTTCCTCTGCAGTGGAACCTCAGGACCTGATGGCGGCTGCAGCCACGGAGGGCTCAGTGGTGGTCATTAGCTCAGCCCCAGAGGCCGAAGCAGGTAGGGCACCCCTTCTTTGCCCCCCCCCGGAGTCGCTACAGTGGATGTTGACCATCAAATTCCTCCCAACAGGAGCGGGGACCAGCCACATGGACGAGCCGGGACCGTCAGCAGGAATGGTGGCCAGGCGGCTGGGCTCCCTGGAGGAGGCCATGAGTGGGATGCAGAAGACAGGTGGGTAACCTGTGGCCCAAGGGTTGTCATGGTGACGTGGTTCATCCGCACTACAGGGGCCCCCATGTGGGCCAGCAGACTGGCATTGCTGGGTCCCCTATCCAGTGCCCTGTGGGTGTGCAGACGTCCATGGATGCCATCGTGACATGCCATGCGTGGCACTGTGGGTGTCCCACCTGGTGGCCCTATGTCTGATTGGCTGCTCCCCCTTCCGCTCTCACCCACAGTGGAACAGCACGAGCAGCGTCTGTCCTCTGTGCAGCGGGGGATGGGCTGTCTGCGTCACCTGCTGTTCAGGATGCGGCTCGATGATGCCCTGGCGCATAAGCGTCGTGAGGACAGGGAGTGGGCCTGGGCCCAGTGTGCGCGACGACAGCAGGCGGCAGCAAGAAGAGAACAGACAGGCGTGGAGCAGTGGGAGGAGAGGGAGGAGGAGGGGGAGGAGGGGGAGGAGGAAGACAAGGAGGAGGGGCCGGAGGTGGTGGGGGACATGGCTGCACTGGCAACAGAGGTGAAGAGTCGGAGGAGGAGGTGGAGGGGCCTGAGCAGGTGGTGAGGAGGGAGCCAGATGAATGGGAGGACAAGGGAGTTGACGGGGGCAGCAGTTCTGACTCATCGGTGTGACTGTTCTGTTCTGGTGTGGTGGTGGGGTGTTTCTTCAGTGTTCCTGGTTTTGAATAAAGATTGGTTATATTGTACTACTGGCTCTGTCATTCCTGACCATGGGTGGGGATGGCTTTCCTGGCCATGGGTGTGGTGGCCCCCCTCCCCCTCATCCCCCACAGTCAACGACGCAGACACGGGTATGCTGATGGCCCAGCAGGCCTCTGAAGTTTATTGAGGAGGTTTGTGTGACCCAACAATTACCGGTGTGGGAGCGCTCCTGCAGTGGCCGCGGGATGGGAAGTGGTCCCCTGTGCTATGATGGCAAACAGACAGGTGTTGGGTTGTGGAAGCTGGCCAACTGGGCCAGGTGCTGTGTGAACCTCACAACCCAGGGATCCCAAGGACGTGGACCGTGTCCCTCACCCAAATAAATCCCCCAAGCACCCCTCAGTGATGACCCCCTAGGAGTCATTGCACTTGGCTGGTGCTCAGTTGGACCCCCCCCCCTTCTCAGGTGCCTTGATTACCAGTCCTATCCCTGGGGGAAGGGCGGCTGGGGTGAGCCCATGGACACAGAGTTGTGCCCCCGGGGAGGGAGTGTGCCCTATTGTGGAGGGCTGTAGGGCCGGGCCTTCTTCCGGTGCCTGGGTGAGGCCCCACGGCCAGCAGGTGCCTTGGTGACCATGGTGCTCGGGCCTGACGGACCTGACTTTCCCACTGCAGGACCGGTCACTTTGGGACTGGGCCGTGGCCTCAGTGTCCTGGCTGTCACGGACAAGGTGCCTCCAGGGGTGGGCTGTAGTGGCAGCAGCTGAGCCACACGAGCTCTCCTGACTGCAGTGGTGGGGCATGGCTCCGGGGGCTCAGCCACTGGGGCCTGGGCATCAGCAGTGCTGGGCCCTGCCTGCACAGCCTGATGACTTGGCTGCTGGCTGACTACACTTTTGGGCCCTGCCTGCATCAGCTCGGCCACTGCTCCAGGGGTGACGGCACTGCAGTGCCCTGCATGGACAGACTCCTGCACCGGGGCCCACCCATGGATGGACTCCAGTCGGAGAGTTACCGCTCGGGTCAGGCCAACTTGGGCATTTGAAGATGTCTCCATGATAGTGATGATTGCAGCCTGAGCCTCACAGTCCTCCTGTTGGGCAGCCCTGAGGACTGCGAGGAGCTCTTCATGCTGCCTCTGCTCCTGGAGCCTGGCCTCTTAGCTCTCCTCCTGGGCCCGAGCTGCCAGGCTTTCTCCAACGCTCTGCAGGGCTGGCATCCGTTTTTTCCTGGCCTTTGTGAGAGCCACTTTTTCGGCAGCTGTGAGCTCACCCATGGTGACATCTGGTGGCAAACCTGGGGGGGGGCATGTTGTGTTAATCACCTCAGAGTCCAACGTGCTGCTTGGCTGGCCACAGACTCCCAACCCTCATTTCCCCCTTCCACTTACTGTCTGGGTCCCTTTGGCCTGGCTCCAGAGGCTCCGTCTCCTCCTCCTCTGCTCTGGCTGACATCCCTGGGAAAGGACGACAGAGGTTGACAGTGGCCCTGGTGGTACCTGAATGCTGTGCTGGATACACTGGTGGCCCCACATGGCCACTCATGGGATGCTGGCAGAGGTAATGCACCCCACACTCCTGGCCTTTTCCATGGCTCCCCTTATTGGAACGGGAATTACCTCATGGTGGCCTAGGGGCACCTTCCCGTGTTGGCTCCCTTGCTGCACTGCGCTGTGGGCCGCTGGCTTGCTCCCCGGCACTGCGCATCACCGGTGGTACATTTGGTGGCCTGGGGGTGCCTTTCTGTTTGGACTCCCTGGGTGCAGTACGTCGTGGCCCACTGGCTTGCTCCCCAGCGCTGTGCATTGCCGGGGGCTTGTTTGCTGGCCTGGGGGTGCCTTTCTGTGTGGGCTCCCTGGGCGCGCTGCACTGGAATACACTTCCGACCTCCCTATTGCTTCACATCGCCATTTTTTCTGTTCAAGCATAAACTCACAGTTCGGCACAAGTGCAAAATACTGTTTTTTATGCAAGCGCAAGCTCTAACACATAGTCCTGCACAAGCGCAAACACATAGTTCTGTGCAAGCGCAAACGTATGCTTTTGCACATACTACGGAGGCCCACAAAACCTCTGGAACTCCCGCGGGACATGCACGGGCACCGATCAGATGCCCACATGTGCCCCGCGGTTTCCGGATGCTACTGCAGTTTCCGCAGTGGTTTTTAACTCTGGGATTGCGACACTAGGAAACGGCATGGCCACGACTGCGGGACGCTAGCCAGATGTTCCCGTCTGATCGCACCACTTTGCTCTGCGGTAGATTCGTTCATATGCCGCCACTTCCAGTTCGTATGATCGCACCCTTAGAGTGTTTTTTGCTCTGCTCAGACTTCCCTGCGCCCCCTAGTATCTGCAGCCAGAACAGAATTTTAAAAATGAAAGACATTCAACTAGACTCATCATGACACTGGCTTTGAAGGCCCTCTTCACAGGCCTTCCTCAAGCTGCACCAGGGCGGACTGCACCCCTGCCCCATCCTTGGTATGCCACAGCTTCTGCCTGAATATGCTGAAGATATACTATTAGAATTATGCAGAACTTCTCCCCTTGATCTTTTGTGGTTGGCTCCATCTCCTGAAGTAGGCATTTTGTGATTGGCCCCACCTCCTCTGGTAGCCATTTTTGTGGTTGCACCCACCAAAGGTGCCTGCAGATTCAAAAAGTTTGGGGACTCCTGAGGTAGCAGTTGCAAAAAATATGCATTTTTTCTCTAATAACTCAGAAGTGAAAGCACTTCTTCATCTGAGAATCTTTCTTGTGAGGCTAGCATTACTTTCTGAAAATGTTTATTAGCACATCATGTAGTAAAAAGGGGTTATCCTTGCTGCATGAGAGACTGCCAAACCATCTCATTCCTAGAAGTATGCTCACAACTTCCAAAAGGGAAAAGAGAAGTCTATTAAATGCAGCTTAAAATTGGCAAGGATTCAAACCTGTCTCTGTAGGTAGAATTTGTTGTTTTCCTTTCAATGATATCATGGGCACCAGCACACTGAATGGATCCTGTGACATCGCTGTGAGGCTTATGGCAAGTTACTCTGCTACATATAATACCGTGCTTGTTCCCCCTCACACACACTTTGGAGGTTATATGAAATTCCTTTTTGCTCTAGCTGCAAATCCTGCTGTCTTCAGCAGCAAGATGTCTCTGCCCTTTCCTGAACTATTGGGATGCCTCTTGATGTGGCTGGAATAAAGTGCTGAGAGGGTGTGGATGTGTGTCAGACTCCTTGCAGAAGAAAGGGGGTATCTGGAAGGGTCATCACAGCTTTGAGTCTTGGTCTTTATGGTACAGCCAGAGTCTGATGCTATTTTTCTCAAACCCCAAAATTCACTGGTTCAGAGCACAAAGGAGATTTATCTGGTAATGATAGCCTATGCTTTCATAAACCCTGAAATTTCTCATGGCCACTTGTTTCTTATCTGTCAAAAGCACACACATCTTCATACAAAATTAGCCAGAAAGTGGCTAAAATATTCCGCTGCAAGGCCTTGGACTGTAACAGGCCAGTGTTATAATGTGGCTGATCTGAATAAATGTTTGCCAAGAACATTATTAATTTTCTAAACTTGCTGAAAATGAAAGAGAATACCAGACTAAACCCAATGAGATTAAATTTAGCTGCTTTGATGTTTCTTAAACAAATCTTTGGCAGAAGGTAATTTTTCAGTCTTGCCTGGGTGTCCTGTATAATTTAATATCTTGACAGCTTCACTGGATTGCAGATTTCAGTGATTCTTGGGTGCTTGCATATTTTTACTACTATATAGACCTTTTTAGAGACCTTCCCCTCTCCCCAAAAAACACCCCAATAAATCCTCCTTTCACTATATTCCAAGCTGCTAGTTCACCATGTTTTCCAAGACTCCGCCCCCCACCACAATTTCTATTCATATTCGGAAAAGCTGTTAATTCAGATGCTGCTTCTCCCAGCAAGCCTCCCTGCTTTAAAAAAGCAACAACCAAGATTCTAATTTACCTGTTTTTTAGCCTGCATTTGTGAGTGGTATTTGCCAATCGGATGGCCATCTAGTCTCACAGTGGATATTCATAGAAAGTTAACAATAACACTGGAGCCCAGAGAGGGAACTGAATTTTCATATGGCAGAAGAGCTTTCAGAAATCTATCAAATATCCTAAAACATTGCATTGTTGTCACCAGTCTCCATTTATTTCTCCCTTATTTTGAGGACAGGACCAGACCTTCTGTATGTCATGATGGCAGACAGAGATCAGAGTTGAGGTAGTGTCATCTAATCCTGTGTCAGCACAGGAATAATAATAATAATTATCATCATATGGAATTGTGTGTAAAATAGCCAGGAGATCCTAAGATTGTCAGGCAGGCAGAACTCTAGTGATTGTCAGGCATGCAGAAGTTCTGGCTTGAGGTCAGTGATCACACTGTCATGGTTGTTGGGGACATTGAGATCCTTCTTGTACAGTTCTTCTGTGTATTCTTGCCACCTCTTCCTAATCTCTTCTGCTTCTGTTAGGTCCCTACCATTTTTGTCCAGTTTACATTCCAAAAACAAGTCTAGCTCACCACCTAGCAGTGCATAATGCTAGAGTGTGAAGTCAAATGGGCCCTAGAAAGCATTACTAACAACAAAGCTAGTGGAGATGACGGTATCCCAGCTGAGCTATTCAAAGTCCTAAAAGATGATGCTGTTAAAGTGCTGCACTCGATATGCCAGCAAATTTAGAAAATGCAACAGTGGCCACAGGATTGGAAAAGGGCAATGCCAAGGAATGTTCAAGCTGTTGTACAATTGCACTCATTTCACATGCTAGCAAGGTCATGCTCAAGATCCTACAAGCTAGGCTTCAGCAGTACGTGGATAGAGAACTGCCAGAAGTACAAGCTGGGTTTCAAAGAGGTAAAGGAACTAGAGATCAACTTGCAACATTTGCTGGATTATGGAGAAAGCAAGGGAGTACCAGAAAAACATCTACTTCTGCTTCATTGACTACACTAAAGCCTTTGATTGTGTGGATCACAACAAACTGTGGCAAGTCCTTAAAGAGATGGGAGTACCAGACCACCTCACATGTCTCCGGAGAAACCTGTATAAGGGTCAAGAAGTGACAGTTAGAACCGGTTATGGAACAACTGATTGGTTTAGAATAGGAAAAGGAGTATGACAAGGATGTATATTATCACCCTGCTTAATTTAATTTATATGCACAGGACATCATGCGAAATGCCGGCCTGGATGAATCACAAGCTGGAATTAAGATTGCTGGGAAAAACATCCTCAGATATGCAGTCAATACCACTCCAATGGCAGAAAGTGAAGAGGACCTAAAGAGCCTCTTGTTCAGAGTGAAAGAGGAGAGTGCAAAAGTTGGCTTGAAACTCAACATCAAATAAACTAAGATCATGGTATCCGGCCCCATCACTTCTTGGCAAATAGAAGGGGAAGTCATGGAAGCAGTGGCAGACTTCATGTTCCTGAGATCCAAGATCACTGCAGATGGTGACTGCAGCCATGAAATTAAAAGATACCTGCTCCCTGGGAGGAAAGCGATGGCAAACCTAGACAGCATAATAAAAAGTAGAGACATCTCCCTGCCAACTAGAGTTCATATAGTCAAAGCGACGGTATTCCCAGTAGTAATGTATGGCTGCAAGAGCTGGACTATAAGGAAGGCTGTGCGCTGAAGAATGGATGCTTTTGAGTTATGGTGCTGGAGAAAACTCGAGAGTCCTTTGGACTGCATGGAGATCAAATCAGTCAATCCTAAAGGAAATCAACCCTGACGGTTCCCTGGAAGGCCAGATACTGAAGCTGAAGCTCAAATACTTTGACCACCAAATGAGAAGGGAGCACTCAGTGGAGAAGACCCTGATGCTGGGAAAGACTGAAAGTAAAAGAAGAAGGGGACGGCAAAGGATGAGATAGTTAGACTGTGTTTTCGATGCAACGAACATGAAACTGAGCAATCTCTGGAGGATGGCGGAAGACAGGAGGGTCTGGCATGATGTGGTCCATGGGGCTGTGAAGAGCTGGAGTCGACTGTGCGACTGAACAACAACAAAAATGCAAATCAGTGGCTGCTGTGCATGAGGCTGTGGTAGAATGGGACAGATATACTTCACTGGGGCTTGTGAGTTAGCCTGCTCATCCTTCTAGTGCATTTTTATCCTGACTTTCCTCTATGGTTGCCAACTCTGGATTGGGAAATTCCTAGAGATTTGGGTGTGGAGGCTGGGGATAGCGAGGTTTAGGAGGGGAGGGACCTTAGAAGAGTATAATGCCATACAGTCCTCCCTCCAAAGGAGATATTTTCTCCATAGGAACTCTTCTCTGTAGATCAGCTCTAATTCTGGACAATATCCAGGCCCCACCTGGATGCTGGGAATCCTTATTTGAAGGAACTCAGTGTGCATCATATATAGTTATCTACTCCCTGTTTAATCCTCACAACAACCCTCTTCAATGGGCTAGGTTGAGGGAGAGTGATGGGCTCAAATCACCAAACTAGCTTCTTGGCAGTGGGAATTTCAACCAAGTCTCCCCAATCCTAGTCTAACTGTTATGCCACAGTAGTTTTTACAGAGAGCCACAGCCTGAACAGTATCTATTTGTTTAGAAAATGTACATACTGCCTCTCCACAGACCTGGTCAAGGTTGCTTACACTAAACAATTATCCATGATATAGTCTATTTATGTCATTTTAGAAGAGAAGAAGAGAAGAGATTGGATTTATACCCCACCCTTCACTACCCGAAGGAGTCTCAGAGTGGCTTACAAATTCCTTCCCCTTCTCCTCCCCACAACAGATATCCTGTGAGGTAGGTGGGCCTGAGAGAGCTCTTTCGAGGATTGCTCTTGAGACAACAGCTCTGAGAGAACTTGTGACTTACCCAGGGTCATACCAGTGGCTGCATATGGTGGAGTGTGGAAGCAAACCCAGTTCTCCCAGATTGGAGTCCACACTCTTAAGCACTAAACCAAACTGTCTCTTATCCTGTCCTATTATATAAAAGGGTAGTGGCCTGGCAAGATTCTATGCTTGGCAAAATCAGTTCGCTCCCTGGTATGTCGCTCAGAATCTGTCCCTATCCACTAGCTGCCGTTGCCTGTCTCTCCCACCCACTGCAGCCTAGGCCACTCTTCTCTGATTGGGCCAGCATTTCAAGCTCATTTGCATATGGAAGCTGTTTAGACTTCACTCCATTTCGTACCTCAAACTCCCCCCCCCCGCAAGACAGTTGGAATTGTCAGTTGTTTATGCAACCTGTTGTATTCTGAGGTGAAATATGTCCTCACTCACAACACTTCCCCTTCAAAAGAAACAAGCCCAATAACACAACCATGCCACACCGCAAAAAAGTCAGGTCACACCACAAGCAGAATACCACAAGGCAAAAAAAGCTCTGGTACTAATTCTGGCAGGGGATGCTGTGAGTATAGAAAATGATTTATCGACACAGTGGAAAATCTTTAGGAATTGTTTGGTGCATTTACCATGGGGCACCCACCCAGAGCCTCTGGCATTTTCTCACTCTGCTGGCATCAAAACCAATTGAAGGCAAAATAGAGATATGGAGACTTTTCCATCCTCTTTTGCATCAATTTGTCTTTGTTGGCAATGGCAACCCTAGGCCTGGCTGCTTGCTCCTGTTCAGCAGGAGCATCCCTATGGAAACTGCCTGGGTGATTTTGGACCAGCCGGAGACTTTCTGCCTAACCTGCCTTACAGGGTTGCTGTACAGATCACAAAGGCAAAAAGAATGAAGTAAACTGCTTTGCTCCCCGCTAATGAGAAAGACAGAATTTTGCCTAGGAAGAGGCTGCTGAGAGGGGATGAGATAAGGTTGCCAACTATAGGTATGGAATTTCCTGGAGATTTGAGAGGTGGAGCCCAGAGAAGGTGAGGTTTGAGGAGGGGTGGGACCTCAGACAGGTACAGTGCCATAGACTCCACCCTCCAAACCAGCCATTTTCTCCTGGGGAACTATTGTTGCCAATCTTGGCCCAGTGGCCATCAAACCATTCTCTTCCACCCCCTGCTGTGCAGCTGTCTTTCCCCTAGGGTTGCCAATCTCCAGGTGGGACCTGGAGATCTCCTGCTGTTACAATTGATCTCCAGATGACCGAGATCAGTTCCCCTGGAGAAAATGGCTGCTTTGGAGGATAGACCCTAAGGCATTATACCCTGCTGAGTCCTTCTGTCTACCCCCCAATGCTGTCCTCCACAGGATCCACCCCCAAATCTCCAGGTATTTCCCTACTTAGAGCTGGCAACCCTGCTTTCCCCTCAGTGCTTGTTGGTAGGCAACCAAGCTTGGTCCTATCACCTCTTTTGGCCTCTGAGAGAAAACTCATTGGGGCCAGTCCTGGTAGGGTTGCCAACTCCAGATGGGAGATTCCTGGAGATTTGAGGGATGGAGCCTGAAGAGGGTGAGGTTTCAGGAGAGGTGGGGACCTCAGACAAGTACAATGCCATAGACTCCACCCATCAAACTAGCCATTCCATCCTGGGGAACCATTGTTGCCAATCTCCAGGTGGGGGCTGGAGATCAATCAGAATTACAACAACTGCTCTCCAGGAGGGAGGGGGATGAGATGGAAAGCTGAAGTCAGGGGACAGATAATGGTAGGTTGACAATTGGCTGGGAGGGAGATAGGGTTGCCAACTCCAGGTTGGGAAATTTCTGGAGATTTGAGGGGTAGAGCCTGGAGATGGTGAGGTTTGAGGAGGGGTGCGGTCTAAGACAGGTACAATGCCATAGACTCCACCCTCCAAACCAGCCAGTCCCTCATGGGGAACCATTGTTGTCAATCTCCAGGTGAGGGCTGGAGACCACTCAGAATTACAACTGCTCTGTATGAGAGAGGGCAGAAGTCAGCTGAAATCAGAGGGGCAGATAACAGTAGGTTGATGGTTAGCTGGGAAGGAGATGGGGTTGCCAACTCCAGGTTGGCAAATTCCTGGGGATTTGAGGGGTGGAACCTGGAGAGGGTGGGGTTTGAGGAGGGGTTGGACCTCAGGCAGGTAGAATGCCATAGACTCCACCCTCCAAACCAGCCATTTCCTCCTGTATAACAATTGTTGCCAATCTCCAGGTGAGGGCTGGAGATCACTCAAAACTACAACTGCTCTTCAGGTAGCAGAGATCAGTTCCTCTGGAGAAAATGGTGGTCTCTGTCATTATACATTGTTGAGGTCACCACAGCAAATTCACACTGTGTGCCCAAAGCCAGGGAATTCTCCCAGAGCCTCTTTCTAGAGCCCGTTGTATTTATTTCCACAACGGGCCTTACTTTTAGTTAGAAATAAAAGAGAAATGTTTGTCTCGTGCCTTATGAGATTCTATGCATGGGATATGTGGAATGTATTTAACAAGTCTATACCAAGCCAAGAGGGTTGATGTCTGGGGCCTGCCTGCCTTTATGGGTGAACCTTGTGAGTGGGAATTCAGAGAGAAATGTTATGCTGCCTGAGGTCCCTGCATGACTGCTAGAGGGCAGCAATGGGGAGAGAAAGTTGATTGCCTTCATACCCAGTTTATAGGCTTCTTAAAGCCATTTAAATGGTGGGAAATAGGATGTTGATGGTTAACAGTCTCAAAGATCAGTTTTTTAAGATAATGGGGAGAAATAGGGGGGCACCAATGCCTTAGGATAGATAAATGAATCTTTAAAGGAATGCTCCTTTAAAGTTTATACTAAGCCAAGAGGGTCGATGTCTGAATCAGTTTGACTTTTGTGAAAGGATTGTAAGCTGAGGCTACTGTTATGAATATAAAAGGCATCTGAAAATAATTGATATCAGCTGTGTGTTTGAATCTGTGTGTGAGGCACTCCTAATCTGTCTGAGAGATGTTCCTGTGTATGGCTTGGAAGAAGGGCAATGAAATGCACCCATTTAAATCTGGAGGGTACATCAAGTGCTGTTGCTGTTGTTAACATGGAGCTTTATGAGAGTTGTGGGAGACTCCTGGAGAAAGTGAGAATTGTTTCCATTTGCCAGAAGCTTCATATTGGAATTTAAAATAATTTTAATCTTCATATATATATATAATTCTCCTAATGTATTGGCAATTTCCAGCTCTCCCATTGGCTGTGCTGTGCACTCCATCAGCCTTTGGCCCATCAATCACATGCCATTGGCTGGGCACTGGGTCTGCTTCTCTTCCCCACCCACTGCCATCTCAGCCACTGTTCCCTGTCAGAATAACTGCCAAAACTCCTGTCTCTCCTGATGAAGATGCTTGTCCTGCTTGGCTCCTGTGGGATTAACTTTTCCCTCAGTGGCTGTTGCTAGGCAACCAAGCTTGGCTCTGTCAGTAAAAAGGCAAAGCCAGGAGGCCATTCCCAGGCCTTTGTGGGGAATTCATCGGGCCAGTCCTGACTAGGGTTGCCAGCTCCAGGTTGGGAAATTCCTGGAAAGTTTGTGGTGCAGTCAATGGAAGCCAGGGTTTGGGGAGGGGAGAGCCCTCAGCTGAACAGAATGTCATAGAGTCCAGCCTCCAAAGCAGTTATGTTCTCCAGGGGGAGAGAGAGATCTGTTGTCTGGAGTTCAGTTGTGATACCAGGTGATACCACAGCCAGTGTGGTGTAGCAGTTAACACTTCAGAGCAGGGTCTGCAATACCCAGGTTCTTGCTGTGGAAGCTGAGTGGGTGATTTCAGACTACTCACAGACTTTCAGCCTAACCTACCTCACAGGATTGTTGTGCAGATCAAAAGGGGGAGAGGAGAATGATGTAAGCTGCTTTGGTCACCCACTGCAGAGAAAGCCTGTACTTTTCCTCCTGGGGAACTATTGTTGCCAATCTCCAGGTGAGGGTTGGAGATCACTCAGAATTACAACTGCTCTCCAGATGGCAGTTCCCCTGGAGAAAATGGTGGACTCTGTGTCCTTATATCCTGCTGAGATGGCCCCCCTATGACAGCCAGTGTGACCTAGCAGTTAGCGCTTCAGAGCAGGGTAGAGGCTGCAGGTGAGGGGGGAGATGGAAAGCTGAAGTCAAAGGGGCTGATAAAGGTAGGTTGATGATTTGCTGGGAAGGAGATAGGGTTGCCAGTTCTAGGTTGGGAAATTCCTGGAGATTTGAGGGGTGGAGCCTGGAGGGGGTGGGGTTTGAGGAGGGGTGGGACCTCAGGCACAATGCCATAGGCTCCACCCTCCAAACCAGCTACTTCCTCCTGGGGAACCACAGCTGCCAATCTCCAGGTGAGGGCTGGAGATCACTCAGAATTACAGCTGCTCTTTAGATGGCAGAGATCAGTTCCCCTGGAGAAAATGGTGGACTCTGTGTCATTGTACACTGCTGAGGTCACCACAGAAAATTGACGCTGAGTGCCCAAGGCCAGGGCACCAGCACAGAGCCTCCTTCTAGAGCTTGTTGTATTTATTTCCACAGCGGGCCTTATCTCTCTGTATAATAATTCTATTTTGGTGGTGGCACGCTCCTGAACATTCCACATGGCACCCACAGCCTTTGGCTCCATGATCTGTCACTCAGAAGCTGTCCCTATCCACTGGTTGCGTTGCCTGAGTCTCACCTCCAACATTCTAAACAGTTTGCTGTTCCTCCCCCCCCACAGCCAGTCAAAAAACAGAGGTCATTTGCATATGCGGCCTGATTGGCCTTTGCCTCAGAACATAGAGGTTGTTTACATATTCGGCTTGAATGGTCTTTGCCTCCAACATTCTAAACAGTTTGCTGTTGCTGTTGGGAGTCAATGTGTTCTGAGGTAAAATACATTTTCCCTTAGTGCCTGTTAGGAGAAGCATTGTTGCCAATCTCCAGGTGAGGGCTGGAGATCAGAATTACAATTGCTCTCCAGTTCCCCTGGAGAAAATGGTGGACTCTGTGTCCTTACATCCTGCTGAGATGCCCCTGTATGACAGCCCATGGACGTAGCAGTCAGGGCTTCAGAGCATGGTAGTGGCTGCAGGTAGGGGCGTGGAAAGCTAAAGAGTGAGGGGGAAATAAAGGTAGGTTGATGATTGGCTGGGGAGGTGATAGGGTTGCCAACTCCAGGTGGGAAATTCCTGGATATTTGAGGGGTGGAGCCTGGAGGGGGTGAGGTTTGAGGAGGGGTGGGACCTCAGACAGGTACAATGCCATAGACTCCACCCTCCAAACCAGCCATTCCCTCATGGGGAACCATTGTTGCCAATCTCCAGGTGAGGGCTGGAGATCACTCAAAATTACAACAGGTAGCAGAGATCAGTTCCTCTGGAGAAAATGGTGGTGTCATTATACCCTGCTGAGGTCACCACAGCAAATTGACACTGAATGCCCAAGGCTGGGTCACTCTCCCAGAGCCTCTTTCTAGAGCTTGTTGTATTTATTTCCACAACAGGCCTTATTCCTAGTTCCTAGTATATATATAAATATATTATCTTGTGTACAGAGGTTATGGGTAACATATTTTTTCCTGTGATTGGGTTTATTAGTGTATATCTTCACACACTGGTTCCCCATTGCTTGTAATCATGTAAAAAAATGTCAGCAGCCACAATAGCAACAGGGAAACCCACACAAATGCATCTCCATTTGGAAAGCACCTAAGTGTTCCTTGTTTTCAATTCAGTCACAAACATCAGTATTTCATTGTGATCTTCTGCCAAGTTTTTGCTAGCAAACTATTTCACAATACAAGAGTCATTACTTACAGAGAAGGTAAAATACAAAAAGAATGTCTTATAAGGGATTCGAGATGGTTATGAGCAAACTGTATGTACACTGATGTAGGGAAATGATTCAATGAATGTTGTGTTTTTGAAAATCTGTGTTTACTGGTACAAAGTAAATGGCACGTTCTAGAAACAAAAACTAAATGGAAGGAACAACAGCAAGGCACCAAAAACCAAAACAACCCCCAAAGGCATAACTAGGATTGTGTTAATGAAGAGATGTGCATATCTGTGATCATGATCTTAGCCACAGTAGGCATAACAGGAGTGCCTCTGGACTGTAATAACATGGATTCAGCATGGCTTATGTTCTTATAAGGATGGCATTTCATTTATATGGAATAGTTAATTATTTTAATTGCTTTGAGAATATGATGATGTCTCTCTCATCTATCTATCTATCTATCTATCTATCTATCTATCTATCTATCTATCTATCTATCTAGGGAGGGAGGGAGGGAGGGAGGGAGGGAGGGAGGGAGGGAGGGAGGGAGATAGAAATAGCTTTAATTTGGGGGGAATAGGAGATCTAAAAATTTAAGAAATATCATAATTTCATATCCTGCTCTTATCTGTCTGTGAGAAAAGACTGGATGGGTAAAGAGGAAGCAGGAAATCCTCCTAGTCATTCAACTCACTGGAAGATTATAAGCAGGAGCTGTGTTAGAGCTCTCTGGCATTCATCATGAGCTTAACCTTTATATCACAGAGACTGCTTTGATATATATATTTTGGCTAAATGTATAGAAATTACAGAGGCCTTTTTTTTTTTGCATTATTGCTATTGAATGCTGTTTCATGTCCTAAATGGTTTTAGAATGTCATACTGCTTATTCCTCCAAAACTGTAACAATCTGACTCAGATCAAAACTTCCCCCTCCCCTTATCCTAAAGAAATAGCCTTTAAAAAGGCAAACTTTTTTTAATGTGCCCGAGTTTTCACCACAGATAAGAAAAGATATATAAGGATCCCGAGATTAGATCTATTGATGGTGTTGATACTGGATAAATAGTTCTCCAAAATTGTAGTGAGGTGCTCTTATGCTGTCCTTTTGTAGATATAAATTATTTGAATAATTACCTGCTGATCGTATAACCATTGTGGGAATGTTGGTTATGTGGCTCATGAAGGATGAGCTGAGCAACTTAATAAAAGACTTTGATTTATTAATTTTTCTAAGCCATATAGCATCTGATGCTGTGGCTTCCTGTGATAACAGGAGGTTTTGATGGATGTGAAATCCTTTTTTTCCGACTCTGTGTGGGCTCTAATTAAATGATTCACTAGGGCTCAATAGGCTCAGATGCTGCTTAGCTCTTCCAGAAAAGTTAATGCTTTCCCCTGGTTATCTTTTTTTTAATGCATCCAGAACTTCTGGAAAAAGAAGCCTGATTTTGTGTCCATGTGCTCTAATGGCTCTGTGATTGATTCATGTCCACTCACCTCTGTTCAATTGTTCAGGCCCATTTTTGCCATGATTTGGTTCTTGAAAGCATCTTTTTTTTGAGCTTTAAGAACGCCATTAGCTCAACCTGCCCTTTCTCAAATAGCACGTTTTTGCAAGCAATCCTCTGAGCTGTTCCCTCTGAAAGGCTTTGTTCTTCTAACCAGTCTTTTGAAGTAAGCACACAAGATCAAAACCCACCTAAATGCCGCAGTCCCAGCTATGGCACTGGCAATCAGATCAGGACTTGCCTCACAGCTGCTAGAGCAGGGAATCCTTCTGAACAGAAAGAAGGTTGGCAGTTAATATGGAGGCAGAAGATCTCCTTTAAATTACAGAGTTTTGTGTGGAGAGTACATTCTTCATCAGCTTCCCAGAGAAACACTTACCCCTTCCTGGAGATGGAATAAAAGCTGCAGCAGGGTGGTTCCATTTGACTAATGGAATGGAGAGAGGGAAAATGCCTGCAATTGGCTTAAGGACCACTGAGACAACTAGACAGCCATCTTGAGCCTGGTTTGGGAAAGACTGTGTACAAGTACTGTTTTAAAATAAATATGTATAGTTAGTGCGAGTGTATAAATGAGAGAGAGATTTCTTGCATGCTTTGAACAATGTGCTTACTGGGTTAGCAGGCTTGAAATGTCTTGATGCAAAATAGATTCTGAGGAGAAATGTTGCTGAGATAATACCGTTTTCATTGAACTTGGTACAGCTGGTTGGGGAAAGCTGGAGTCACTTAGTGCCTTGATAAGAATTTAATTGGTTGAGATACCATTGTTTCACCTCTGCACAGTAAAGAAATCCCTGCTCAGATTTTCTTCATTTATAGTAATAAACTTAGGTCCATGTTGTAACACAGTTATTCAGACCCTCATCTTTGCCCTTTCTCCCTATCTGACCAAACCAATAAAATCACTCTTATCTTCTTCTGACATCCGTATTTCAGCTTGTGTAGATCATCAGCAGTATCTGATACTGTGGAAGGGAGTGCTCTGCTGCAGAACTACGTTCTCAATCTAAAATTAAAGCTCAATTTAGCTTAATTGTCCTTGATTTTATCAAGCACATCAAACGACTGATTCCATATGCAAAAATAAATGCAGAGAAAAACAACTCTAAAATGCCTTCCTCTTAAAAGCAACTGCTCTATGAAATCTTACCATTAGTCCTGCATTATCTTGGTTGTTCTCTAAACAGGTCAAATGACAGCTGTTTTGAGGGACTCTTCAATTCAGTGCAGTTTGGTTTGGAATGATAAGTGTTATTTTATCTGTAGCTGGCCTATGTATCATCCTCCAATAAGAAAGGGAGAGATTCTGGCTTTTATAAACTTTTTTTTAAAAAAACACTATAATAGGTTTATAAAGTGCTTGTGGGTATTGAGTCTGATACAACTGCTGGTGTGGACTACAAATTTGATTCTTATCTTGACATTGTGTTCACCAGTTTCCTCAAGACTTTCATCACCACATGGAAGCAGCATCAGTCGGCCTCTATGAAATAACGCAGGGACATTCACCTAGCTTGGAGAAGTTCCCCCCACCCAAAGAACATTGTATTTTCCCCATGGTATTTCCAATACTGTGATGTGGAATGATATATTATAGCTTGATCTCATAAGATCTCAGAAATTAAGCAGGGTTGGGGAGACCACCAAGGAAGACTTTGCAGAGAAAGGCAATGGCAACCACCTCTGCTTAACTACTTGCCTTGAAATCCCCTTGCTGAGGTTGCCATGAGTTGGCTGTGACTCAGCGGCACTTTATACACACAGGTTTCCAGTATTTTTTCAGGGCTATTCCTTTATCACAAGTATAGAACTTACAGCTCACCAAACTTACAAAGACACATAGTCCAGAGGGATTTATAATGATTTTGAATCCAGAAACCAAACATGACAAACATTAGAGGCAGGAGTCTTTTCATAGAAAAACAGCTGCAGACGCTCATTAGCATATGGTATGCTAATGAGCTATTAGGCTATTAGCATATGGTATGCTAATGAGCTATTGGGCTATTAGCATATGCCATGACCCCTGACATCACCGGAAGTGATGTCAGAAGGGGAAGCAAAAGGGGGGGGCATCTTCAAAAGCCTCCTCTTCCCTTCCCCAGCTGGCCTGGGCGGGGAAGCTAAGAGAGAAGGGGTTTAAAGTTTAAACTCCTTCTCACTAGAGTTGGGCCACAGAAGGAGGAAAGAGGGAAGGAAAGAGAGAGAGTAGAGACAAGGAAAGAAGGAAGGAAAGAGGGAAAGAAAGAAAAGGAAAGGAGGACGGAAAGAGAGGGAAGGAGGGAAACAGGGAAAGGAGGAAAAAAGAGAAGAGAAGAAGGTGGGAAAGAAAGAAAGAAAGAAAGAAAGAAAGAAAGAAAGAAAGAAAGAAAGAAAGAAAGAAAGAAAGAAAGAAAGAAAGAGAGAGAGAGAGAGAAGAGAAGAAGGAGGGAAAGAGAAAAAGGAGAGAAGGAAAGGAGGGAATGAAAGAAATTTGGCGGCAATTCGGCCTCATTATATCCTATGGACCATTGAAGTCAATGGTGAAAACATAGGGTATATTCTGGGGGCTGGAGGAGGGGTTTGAGGGAGAGGCTCCAAACTCACAGGGTAGCTGATGGAGCCTCTCCCCAAGATACCCACCAAGTTTCAAGAACATTGGATTAGGGGTACAATTCTATGAGCCCCCAAACAGGTTGCCCCCATTCCCTCCATTGTTCTCTATGGTGGGAAAAAGTTACTTTTTTCCCACCATAGAGAACAATGGAGGGAATGGGGGCAACCTGTTTGGGGACCCATAGAATTGGACCCCCTCGTCCAATGTTCTTGAAACTTGGTAGGTATCTTGGGGAGAAGCTCCATCAGCCACCCTGTGAGTTTGGAGCCTCTCCCTCAAACACTCTCCCCTCCAGCCCCCAGAATATACCCTATGTTTTCACCATTGACTTCAATGGCCCATAGGATATAATGGAGCTGAAATTGACATTCAACTGCCTGAAAGACTCCGAGGACGCTGGCTGGGGGTGGGGCTTGGCTCCTGAGCTCCTGGAGCTGTGCTCCAGTGCACTACCCCCCAAAAAGACCCCTGATTAGAGGGAAACACTCTCATATCATGCTGATTCATTTTAAACAAATGGAGAGGTGTCTGAATGAGATAGAGGACCAAGCCTCTCATTGTTGTTGTGAAAAGCCGCAGCCCTATATGTTATGTTACACTCCCCTAAGTTTTTTAAAGGGACAGTAGAGATTACTTAGGGCATCTTTATATTAAGTTCAGATATTAGTCACAAGAACATTAAAAACAATTAGAAGTTTGATTATAGTGCTCTGTTTAATGCAGATTGTACTCCATCTTAGTTGACAGCATGCACAACTCAAAAATGTGCATTGAAATGCATTGTGGTATCTTTCTGTGGCCATCATTAGATGCAACTATTGTTTTCCATCAGTCTGTCTGTATTTTTATTTAAGAGATTTCTGTGCTGCCTCTTCAGAATTCTGCTTGAGGCAGCTTATAATTAAAACAAATTATCAATATTAAAACAATTAGAATAAACCATATTTTGTGTCTAACCCATCCTCTAAGCCAAGCACCCATGTCTCACCCATCCTCACCATTTTGTGTCTCACCCATCCTCACCATTTAACTTCAAACTATTCTGTGAGGTAGCTCATACCGAGCATCTGGTACAAGCTTCTTGGATGAGTAGGAATCTGAACCTGGCTGTCATTAGTCATGTTGGAATATGCAAGGTCTGTAGTGCAGCTTTATGAAGAAGATCTGAAGATCATCCTACAGGGGGACAGCTGAAGGACTGGTAGATAGCATAGCTAGAATAGGGACTTCCCACTCTTTCAAACTATGTCCTTGCTGTCTCCTGATTGGCTCTTCTGGAGACTTCCTGCTCTTGTAGAGCTTCCTGTTGCTCTTTGTTCCTTTTACCGCAGTTAGATTGGTTAGTTTAAGCTTTCTCTGTGTGTGTACTATAACAGTTTGTTCTATAATAAACCTGCTTATTTTTCTCTAAACAGTCACTTCATTTGCATTTTTAAACTCTGCTAACAAGTCTGACATGCTAACCACTGCATCATGCTCGTTAAGTTTAAAGAATGCTCTGATGAAAGGTACAGGGTAACCATGGTCATTGGGACACCTCAAATGGTCTTGTGGTATATTCATTATATACATTACAATGGGACAGCTTGCTCCTCCCTTTGATATTTTTGTGTGTGGGTTTTGTATCATGGGGTGCAGTAAATGTTCATTCTATTTGTAAGTTAGAATTGTAGACTGCATGAGCAACTTTGTCCTGAATCCTTGCTCCCTTCCCAATGTTTTCTTGTTTGAAGATCCTAAAATAATTATTCCTAAAGAGGCGTGGTCACACATGATGACCCTGCTTCATTCACCCATCAAGGCATGCAGAGGTCAAAAGCATGTACTGGCCCAACAGGAATGCTCATGTAGAGCAGTGGGTTAAACACTGTGCACCATGCCAGGAAGTTCAACCTAGCAGCTGCAGAGATCCCAGGCCTGCCTTGGTTCAAACTGGCACCAGGTATTTTTGAACTCAATGGCGAATCCTATCATATAGTTGTCGGTTATTATTCAAATATCCTGAAGTTATATTATTGCCAGGTAAGACAGCAGGCATGATCGTTGCTAAGATGAGAGCATTGTTTGCACATCATGGTATTGTGCCTGGAGTGGGGACCTTCCTGTGGAGAGGGGAGAGAAGGAAAACACAGTCACACCGTGCTGGGAGGAATCAGGATTCCTCAGATTTTGCTGCAGCATAGACTGGGAACAGGGCATGCAGTTGACAGCCCAACTGCTGCCAGCACCTTCCCCAACCTGCCTGTTGTTTCCCCCCTCCACCTAGGTACAAATGGTCCCCCTAGCCAAGTGACTGGGAGCCTGTCTTCCTAAAGAACTTGTTTGTGACCCTGGTACTTTTGCTGGTTCACTGATGAAACAATTTGTTTCTGGCTGCATTATATCCATTACATATGCCAATCTTGGCTACCCCAAGTCCAACAGTCAGGCCAAACACATAGTCCAAACCATCAAGCATATATTAAAAAAAACTTTAATAGTTGGTTAAGATTATTAAGGTGAGTAAAGTGCTAGTAACCTCTGGTTCCATGTAGTTGCTATGTCTGAATTGTGCTAAGTGAGCACCCCAAAGTAAAGAAAGGGAATGTGGTTTATTTATTGTATTCCTACCTCTAATATTGTGTGTGTTTTAGTCTCATGGAGTGGAGCCCCTGTTTGTTAGTTCTGTTAGTTAGTTAGAATACTAGACTTTTTGAGTTCCCTTGTCCTGAAACCAGTTGCTGCCACCCCTCTACCTTCATGCTGATGGCTGCCAGGGCCCCAATGAGGGTGGGTATTCCCTGCCTCAAGGCTATGCACCGTGCCACCAACCAGCTGGTCAACTGAGGGGGGATGTACTCAGCAGTGGAGGAGATCTAACCATGCATTTCCACCATGTCTCTGGCAGCAAAAATAGCCCTGGGCTGACATCGGTAGCAATGTGGTAAAGTCACTTCTGGTGCACACTGGAAGTGACATCATTGCATTGCCAGCAACGTAGCAGTACTCTGGTATTTAAGCAAAAACTCTCTGGTAAAAAACAACTTCTACCATAGAGTTTTTGCCCAAATACCAGAGTGTTGCTGCATTGCCAGTAATGCAATGATGTCACTTCTGGTGTGTGTCAAAAGTGACATCACCGGGTTGCCAGCAACATGGCTGGAATGCCGGAGTAAGCCTCACCCATGGCCAAGAAGTCCACACACCCCTGCTGGTTGGCAACTCTGTTGCTAATAAATATATATACTGCTGTGTGAACCTCAGAGCAGGAACCCAAAGGAGTTCCCTCTTCCGCACTTGCGGGTAAAAGGGAACATCAAAGATTTGGGTAACAGAAAAAGATTTCAAGAGGTGTCCTATTGTAAATTAAGTCTGCAAGTATTGGGGCCTAGAACAATTTATTGAAATTACTGAGATTTGAAAGGAGGGAGAGAGGGAGGGAGGGAGGGAGGGAGAGTAATATAAGTAGCTGTAGAACTGCATCTTGGTTGCTTTTACTTTCTGAACTGATTAATCTACTAAATAATATGTTCTCAGGAACCGTGGGAGCATTTTGCTGTGCTTATGAGCACCCTTGTTTTCACCAGCCTTTTGCTGTACAAACTTTATTCTAATTCTCCTTTGTCTAGTTTTGACTGACATGTTGTTTTATTCTATGACAGCCTAAAGTGCTCTTATTTTTCTCTGTTTGTAATTCTGAGGCCTTCTTGGAAGGGTCGACTGCTTTTGTTCACATGAGCAGCAAATTTAATTTTCTCCTCTTGCCATGTAGCACAGAAATGAATGCCAGCCGTGTGAGTAATCAAACATCACCTACTGTCAAAAATGCCTGTGAAAATTGTTGATGGCACAACTTGAGCTGGAGTCAATGAAGGCAAAATGGCTGTTGAGAAACAGCTTCCTCAAAACAACTGCTGGTTTACATATACACATTTCCCCAAGGCTTTGCCCAAAAGGGTTCCTGTGTGAAACAAACAGGTGCAAGAACTGCACCTAAACTGGATGCCTTTCCTGGTACATCAGAATAACACACTGTTCCTTCTGTGCCCACCTTAAGAGATGCTACCCCTCCCTCCTGTTCAATGACCTGGGAGATTGAGAGCTTCTTCATTCTTTGGGTTATCATATACACTTGATTTGCCTGAGAACATCTTGCAAAGGAGTCAAACAAAGTTGGTCATGCTGAAAATAGGTCTCTGAAACAGCGAATATGGATTAAACTAATGCTGCAACAGTCTGTCACTCTTTTGAAATTCTGAACCCTGCATCACTTGGAAAAGGATGACAGGGAAGCTTAGTATAGCTATTCCCTTTGCAAACCCCCTCCCCGCAATTTATCTGCTTGCTCTTGTGCTGTAGTCTGTTCTGAATGCAAGCCAATGTCTAGATAAGTTAGGAGTGTATCTATAGAGATCTGGATTTTGTTAACCCTACAGATCTGGGTTAAAGGTCTTGTCCTGAGGAATAAGAAAATGGTACTTAGGCATTATGTCCAGTCTTCTTTAGATTTATTCATTCATTTATTTTTAAAATGCTTACATCACCTTTCTCCCATAACACAGAATCCATGGCATCCTACACACACACACACACACACACACACACAGGAGCAAAGCCCGTTGTGGTGGAAGACAACAGGCCCTAGAAAGGAAGGGAGGGTGGAAGGAGAGAGGAGGAAGGAAGGAAGGAAGGAAGGAAGGAAGGAAGGAAGGAAGGAAGGAAGGAAGGAAGGAAGGAAGGAAGGAAGAGGGGGAAGAGTGAAAGAAAGGAGAGAGGAAGAAAGGAAAGGGGGGAAAGGAAGGGAAGAGGGTTGGAACAGGCTTCTGTAGGCCTACTGGGCCCATAGAAGGGCCAGAGGATGGGGGGGGGCAGAACGGGCTTCTCTGGGCCTAATGGGCTCATAAAAGGCCCAGAGGATGGTTTGGGGGGCGGAACGGGCTTCTCTGGGAATACTGTGCCCTGAGAAGGCCCATAGGACAGTTTGGCGGGGGGTGGAACGGGCTTCTCTGTGCCTACTGGGCCCTGAGAAGGCCCAGAGGATGGTGGGGGGGGCAGAACAGTGTGTATGGGGTGGAAAACGGGATGGTGTGGGGGGCGGAAAAGGGCTTGTCTGGGCCTACTGCCCCGATAGAAGGCCCAGGAGATGGTGTGTGGGGGGCAGAAAAGGGCTTATATATAGGGTGACAGACTCAAGAGTACTTGTGTGTCATTGGCTGGTGCTGGGTCTGCTCCTTTCCTCTGCCCACTGCCAGACTAGCCACTTTCCTAAAAGAATAAACTGCCAAAACAGCTGTCTCTCCTGATAAAGATGCTTCTCCTGCTTGGCTCCTGTGGGGCTAACTTTTCCCTCAGTGGCTGTTGCTAGGCAACCAAACTTGGTTCTGGTGGGGAACTCATTGGGGCCAGTTCTGACTAGGGTTGCCAGCTCCAGGTTGGGAAATTCCTGGAGATTTTGTGGTGGAGTCTACAGAAGCCAGAGGTTGGGGACGGGTGGGACCTCAGATAGGTACAATGCCATAGACTCCACTTCACTCTTCAAATGATCCATTTCCTCCTGGGCAATCATTGTTGCCAATCTCCAGGTGAGGGCTGGAGATCACTCAGAATTACAACTGCTCTCCAGATGGCAGATATCAGTTCCCCTGGAGAAAATGGTGGACTCTGTGTCATTATACTCTGCTGAAGTGGCCCCCCTACGACAGCCAGTGTGACATAGCAGTTAGTACTTCAGAGACCCAGGTTATTTCTGTGGAAGCTGATTAGGTGATTTCAGACCACTCACAGACGTTCAGCCTAACCTACCTCATGGGGTTGTTGTGCAGATTGAAAGGGGGAGCAGGGAATGATGTGAGCTGCTTTGGTCCCCACCTTTTGGTATATGGCTGTTCCCTTCTAGTTGCATTATATCTGCTCTAACCAAATTATTTTTAATATTTTTATTATGTCTCCAACCTATATCTGGAGGAGATCCACAACCAAGTAGATGTTCAACTATATTCCAGTGTTTATAAATACTATGGCTAATGCCATTTGCTAAGGAAGAATATTGAAAAACACATGAATATTGAAAAGCACATGATATTTGTCCTGCTTCTGTATTCCAACAGATTTTTCCTCTCACTATTGTCAACTCTTTCTCTTGCTTTCCTTATTACCTCCTTTGGGTAACCCCTCACTTCCAATTGTTTACTCAAATTGTCAGCCCCCTTTTTATAATCAATCTCATAGGTTGAATTTCACTTTAATCTTAAAAATTGGCCAAATGGTAAATTATATTTAAGATGAAAAGGATGAAAAGAAGAAAACAATAAGAATTTTTATCTGTTGGTTTATGAAAAGGCTTAACAGCCAAAGTTTTATCCTTACTGATATAGACTGTGGCATCCAAACAATTTATCTGCTTAGAATCACAAACTAATTCAAATGTAATGGTCTCATGTGCCTGGTTGAGCCATTGAAAAAATTGCCAAATTTGTTCCTATCTCGAAAATAAAATAAAAATGTCATCAATGAAATGTTTAAAGAATTTTATGTTAGTAACAAAGGGATTTTGGTTAGACATAATAATCCTGGTCTCAAAATGTTCCATATATAGATTAGTGAGGCTAGGCACTGCCAAGCTGCCCATGGCAATCCTGCATTTATGAAAAAAGAAATTATTATCAAAACAAAAATAATTATATTCCAAAATAATATCAAGAAGTTCAATCAGAAATTCAGTAGGTGGAGATAGCCTATCCCTGCAGTCTAAGATGTCAAAAATAATTTGCCTCAATTCATGATGTGGAATATTAGTATAAAGAGCTTTTACATCCAGAGTTACAAGCATCTCTTCTACTTCCAGTCCCTCAATTTCCTTGATAAAATATGTTGTGTCCTTCAGATATGAATCCATCTCGATAACAAAAGGCTTCAAAAAGGAGTCTAAATATTGGGCTATAGGTTCTAAAACTGAGCCAACTGCAGATACTATAGGGCACGTTGGAGGCAGATGGCCTTTTTTATGAATTTTAGGCAGGCCATATAACAAAGGAATCCTAGGATGTTCAACAGTTAAAAAAGATTGAAATGAATACCAAATTATGGGCCTCAGAGTGACCTCTATTACATTTTTGTATATGGGTTGTGGGATCCTATTGAATAGGTTTTCAGTGGTCATTTAAAAGGGTAAAAATCATTGGTTTGTAATCCCATACATCTAACACCACTATCCTACCTCCTTTGTCTGCCACCTTGATCACAAGATTGGTATCATCTGTCAATTGCTTCATAATTTTTCTCTCGTCTCTAGATAAGTTAGAGTATTGTCATTTTTGTTGTTCCATATTTTCAATGTCTTTTAAGACAATCCGTTCAAATACTTGTATGACAGCATCTGAAATGTCTGGACAAAAAGTGGACTTAGCTTTAAATTTTTCTTTTGCAGCAGGACATTCCCCCCCAAATACTCTCAATTTCAACTGTCTAATAAGCAAAAATAAATCCTTCCTAGTCAAGAAGGCATCATAGTTATTAGTTGGTACAAAGCCAAAACCTTTATTTAAGACTTGGAACTCAGTTTCTGTTAAAGTCTTAGATGACAAATTGATAACTAGATTTACTTTATTTTGCCCCGTGGATAATATTGTTTTTTCTGATCCTGGTTTCTCAGAGTGTAACTTTTACCTTAAAAAGGAGCAGCCCCACATTTTCCTATAGTATTTCTATGTTCCTGGTCACTTTCCTCTGTAGCTTCATTCTCAGTGTTTGAAGAGCTTTTATCTGACCAGGACACTTGTTTCCTGCGTCCTTTATTTTGAGAATTGCATCTGTAAATGTACCCAGTTTCGTAATCCTTACAGTCATGCTGAAATTTTTAAATTTTAGTTTCCCGGATCTGCCTTTCTAAATCTGCTACCTGTCCCTTTAAGTTTTGCGTTTTTTCATCATGTTCTTTTATGTCTTGCATATTTTTCTTTTTTAAAAAATAGATTTTTATTTTCTATGAAAAAGGAAAAAGACAAACATGACAGTATACAAGACACACTAACACAAAACAAGCAAAAAACATGTACTCATTGTAACTAGTTTTGTTTTACATAGATAATATCCTTCTTATACGCACCTAAACATGTTTAATAGTATACATGTCAGAAAATATTTTGATAAATGTAATATATAGTTATAGTGTGCATATTTGCAGATACACCTCAATCCATTTATAATGTCTTGACCATGTTTTTTCAAATATTTCTTCTTTTTTATCTTGTAATTGTAAAGTTAGTTTGTCCATCTCTGCCATTTCTAATAATTTGTAAATTATTTCTTCTTTTAATTGAACTACTTCTTTCCTCCAGCATTTTGCATACAAAATCCTAGCCGTAGTTATCACATGTATGATCATATAAGCATCCGGTTTTTTTTAATCTTTCTGGAATGATATTTAATAAAAACAATTCTGGTACAAATGGTACAGTTATTTCTAACATTTTTTGTAATATCTTGTGTATCCAAACCCAATATTTTTTCATTATATTACAGGACCATCACATATGAAGAAAGGAACCAGTATTTTGTTTACACTTCCAGCATACATTTGACATATTTGGATAAAATTTTGCTAAGTTATCTGGTATTATATGCCATCTATAAAACATTTTATATATATTTTCTTTATTAGGTATACCTTTGGTAAATTTTATATTAGTTTTCCATACCTTTGACCATTGATCTAATTCTATGTTATGGCTAGTGTTCCCTCCAAGCTGAGTTGGTATGAGCTAGCTCACAGTTTTTTAGTCTCCGGCTCACACATTTTTGTTTTCGCTCACGACTGATGGCTCCAGAGCAAACTAATTTATGCAGCAGTCAAATCGCTCGCTCACAACTTTAATTCCAGAAGCTCACCAAGTAGAATTTTGGCTCACAAGAATCCACAGCTTAGAGGGAACATTGGTTATGGCCTATATTTTGTGCCCATCTAATCATTGAAGATTTCACTACTTCATCTTGCATTTTCATGTCTATTAACAGTGTATAAAATGCCTTTATAAATTTTTCATCTAAATGGAATAAACTTTTGTCCAAGTCTATAGGTGTTTCATAAAAAACAGTTTGTTTGTCTTTCGCATATCTAGAGTCAAGTTGCGCTCTTTCCCACCCACAAAAGTCCTGTTTTTGTAGAATATCTTATGTTTTTTAATTGTTTTTCTTATCTAAAAGGTCTTCATATGTCCACATTTGATCTTTAGTAAATAAGGTGGGATTTATAAAGGCATCAAGTGGTGAGACTCATTTAGGGATTTTTATATAGAACACATTTTAACTTCTTCAAATATCTTCAGAAGTGCTGCTCTTAAAATATGTTGTTTGAAATATTTATGTGTGTTGCCTTTTTCATACCATAGAAAGACATGCCAACCTAATTTCAAGTCAGGACCTTCTAGCTTTAAAATTCTAGGATTTTCCAGGGTAATCCATTCTTTCATCCATGTCAAGGCTGCTGCTTTGTAATAAAGATGCCATTCTGATAATGCAAATTCTCCTCTCTCCTTTATATCCTGTAGTACTTTCATCTTTATTCTGGGTCTTTTGCCTTGCCATATAAAGTGTCAAATCAGTTTGTCCAATTCTTTAAAATATTGTTGATTTCTTAAAATTGGAATTGTTTGGAATAGTCTAGGTAAGACATTCATTTTTACAATAGCTATTCTTCCCATAAAAGATACTTGTAAATTTTTCCAATTTTCCAAGTCTTTTTTTAATTTCGGTCAAAAGTTTCATATAGTTGTCTTCTAATAGTCAGATGTCAGGTTGCATGTTTACTTTAAAAAATTCTTGAAATTCTTTTTTGGAGTCTGCTATAAATCTTGGATTTTTTAGAAGCCACAAATTCATGGTCCATCTAATGTTGATGGTAAAATCTCTACATCTACAGTATCATTTATTTATTGATAATAAATCCAAGCCATATCTAACCTTGAGCTCCAAGCCATATCTAACCTTGACCAAGACCTGTGTCTTGCTGAAAAAAATGTGAAGTCTAATTTGTTTATATTTCTGGTTCTCCATGAGTCTACTAAACTAAACTCTTCTGCCAACTGTAAAAAAAATATTTGGCAGTTCATTTCCTTGCTTCTGTTTTCCTGTTTGCTTTCTCTTGTCTAAGGCTCTATCAAATACAGCATTGTAGTCTCCAATTATACAAATTTCTTCATAAGTTTTATTTGAAAGAATCTCCTGTAACGATTTATAGAATTTCTCTTGTTCCTGATTTGGAGCATATATATTGACTATCAGCATTGTTTTGGTTTGCCTGTGTATTTTCACTATCAAAACTCTTCTATCTTCTGAATCACATAACAGTACTGGATGTAGATGGTGTTGTATCCGCTGACTGCACAATAGGGAAAGGGGGGCAAAAGAACTAACTCAACCCAGGAAGATGCTAGAAACAAAGAGGGTTGAGCTAAGGTAATATTAAACAGTTCAAAATTTAATAAGGTGTACACAAGTTAAAATACGTTTAAAATCCACATGTAAACAGGACTTTCACACATTTATACACATGATGGGACAATACATATAATACTAAAGATCAGACACGTTTCGGCCATAAAAGGCCTTCTTCAGTGGTCACAAATACAATCTTGTCTAGACACACATTCATACACTAATATACAAATTCTTAAAAACCCTTTGTATAAAAACCAGATGTGATGCCTACAGATCAAAAAATCAAAAGAAGAAAAATCAATTATTATTACAATGTAAATCAAATTTTACTAAATTGAAAACTATTGCTTTTTTTAAAAAAACGAACAAAAAAACGTATTACCTTTTATAGATGTAATTTAGTTACAGGTATGTAAATTGGGCCATACCAATGCCAATATATATTCTAAATGAAAAATGAAATAATTATGTTAATAATCCATATACTATATAATCCAGATTAGAGATAAGTTAAATTATGTTAGTAATGACCAGGTATGTTAGAATACCACCTGGTATTCAGGGTATCTAAGGTATGAATGTGTGTCTCTCCATCCATGTAAGAATACTGTTGTAGGCTACTCTGTTATCCAACTTAAATAGTGACTAAAAGATGATGCAATCACACCTTGCCATTGCCCTATACTAATTCAGAGAGATACCACACTCCCTGACCTACTTCAACCCACCTGTGCCTCCTCCATGGGACCATCGGCAGCACATGCCTTATTGGTTCACCTTGTATCTGATGTCGATGTCATTCAGAATGGGACCATGGGTCTCACTGTTCATGCTCTCCCCACCGCAAATCCAAATCTTTCGCATCTCTCTCCAAACCTCCGGAAGAACTCTGTCAACCACCCTCACCTCTCTGTTCCACCCCTGCTTTACCACCGCAAACTGTTCCAATACTGGATACCCCTACAATACCGGTATCACCTTCCAGAACTTCCACCTCCAATTCCGGCACCGATGATTCCGAACAGCCCAGGTTGCCCGAGGATCCTTCACTAAAGCCTACGGTATCAGGCAATCTGTTGATCTCTCCTTCAGAGGATCTTCCTTCATACGGAGATTTGGTCAAGAGGATGGCACATCCTCTGGGCCTGTCGATAGTCCAACCCCAACCTTCAGTGTCGGACGCTGTCTTTGATGTAGTACAGCTAGATACCTCCACATCGATCGCCCTCCCAATGTCGACCATCCTACTACAGGTGGCGAAGCCTCCGTGGGATAAACCATCTTCTGCTCAGGTATCTTCCAGACATCTGGATCATATGTATCAAATCCAAGACACGGAGGCTGAATTCCTCCATATCCACCCTAAACCCAACTCCATAGTCATGTCGTCTGTCTCAAAAAGCAAACATGCCCTCACTACTCCTTCTGATAAGGAGAGCAAGAAGTTAGATTCAATTGGTCGTTGTTTCTACTCAGCCAGAGCTCTTGGTATCAAGACATCTAATTATATTGCTTGTATGGGCTGTCACTAGTACTTGATCTGGGAGCACTTTACCAGCCTTCTGACCTCAGTGCCTGAGGACAAACATCAGGAGGCAAGGAAGTTGCAAAAGGAAGGGTTGCTGCTTTCTAAACAAATCATCAATTCTTCAAAACATGGACACGTTTTCAAAAACAATGCTGTCTGCAGTGGCCCTCTGCTGGGTTGGAGACCCTTGATGTTCTTAGTTCTTAGTCAACACATAAAGTCACCAGTCTTGATGTCCCAGCTCGCATCCCGCTTCTTATCAGCTTGCACTTTATAGGCCTGTTTGGCACCATCCAAAGTTTTACATAGAAGCAACCAAGCTTCCTGCATGCCCCCGCCTCCCCCTCTGGCAGCCTGGCTTCAGATAAGAAGGGGAGAGGTGGGGCCTTGTGACCATACACAGCCATGAATGGGGAGACACCCGTGGAAGAATGACATGCATTATTATAATAAAATTCTGCGAGGGGGAGGAGACCCTCCCAGTTATCCTGCTGAAAGTCAGTGAAGCAACGGAGGTATTGCTCAAGGGTTAGGTTGATGTGTTCAGTTTGCCCATCAGTCTCAGGGTGATAGGCACTGCTCAAACCCCGTTCCACCCTCATCAGGCGTAACAATTCACCCCAGAATTTGGAAACAAATTGTGAGCCCCAGTCGGAAATTACCTTCTGGGGCAGGGTGTGGAGTTGGAAAATCTGTTGAAGGAAAGCTTTAGCCAGCATTCAGGCAGATGGCAGGGCCTTGAATGGAACAAAGTGTGCCTGCTTTGAAAAAATATCCACAATGACCCAGATAACCGTTTTTTCCCGGCTCGGGGGAAGGTCCGTAATAAAGTCCATAGAAATGACTTCCCACGGTCTACTGGGAGTCAGGAGGGGTTGGAGGAGCCCCGGGGGCTTCCTGGTTCTTGGTTTACTCAAGATGCAGGTCTGGCACAATTGGACAAAAAGGGAGAGGTTCTTCCTCATCCCCGGCCACCAAAACTGGCATTGAAGTAAGTGGAGGGATTTCACAAACCCCAAATGCCCCACCAGTTTATTACCATGCACTGCTGACAAGATCTCTCCCTGCAACACCGCAGGGATAAACAGTTTTTGGCCCCAGTACCAACAGCCATTTGCCCACTCTGCCACCTCCCCCTCCTTTTCCAGTTTGAGCTGATCACCATTGGAGAAGGTGGAGGCGAACTTCAGTTCCCATGAGTCAGTGTTTAGTGGGGGCTGGGCTTTGGCTTGGGTGCATGTAATGACAGCCCCTCCCAATTGGGAGGGTGTGAACATGGAGTCCAGAACCTTCTGCCGGCAGCTGTTGTGTTGCAGGAGGTGAGACAACGCATTGGCCAAGGAGTTAGCCTTCCCCGGGAAATGGTGGAGTGTGAAATTAAACTTAGAGAAGAAATCTGCCCAATGGAGCTCTTTAGCATTTAGGTTACGGGGTGTGCAGAGGACCTCAAGCTTTTTATGGTTGGTCCAGACCTCAAACAGCCCCCTCGCCCCCTCCAGCCAATGTCTCCATGTGGAGAGTGCTAGTTTAATAGCCCCCACTTCTTTGTCCCAAACTGACCAATTGCATTCAGAGTTGGCAAACTTCTAAGAGACATAGGCAAGGGGGTGCAATTTCCCGTCCTCCCCCTCTTGCAAGATGGCGACACCCATAGCAACATTGGAGGCGTCCACTTGCACAATGAATTTTCTAAGTTTGGATGCACCAGCATGGGTTCGGATGTGAACAGAGCCTTTAAGCAGTCGAACGCCTCCTGGCATTCAGGCGTCCACTTCAACTTTGCACCCAGCCATGTACTGTCCGGGCCCTTCCCCTTAGTTTTTAACAGGTCCATGAGTGGCAAGCTCACCTGAGCAAAGTTAGCCAGAAATGTTCTGTAAAAATTCACAAAACTGAGGAATGCTTGGAGCTGCCTCCTGGTTCGAGGGGGCTTGCACCCCACCACATCCTGGACCTTTGCTGGGTCCATCTCCAATTCCCAAGGGGAAATGTGGTAACCCCAAAAAATCAATTTCTGTGCAATGAAACTCACAGTTTGACAACTTGGTGAACAGTTTGTGCTTTTGCAATGTTTGTAGGACTTCCCTGACCAAAGAAATATGGAACCATATCTGGGGAATAAAGCAAGATATCATCTAGATAAACAAGGACTCCCTTAAACAAGCGCTTGTGTTCATCAGGTTCATGAAAACCCCCGGAAGTCCGAACGGCATCACCTGGTATTCAAACTGACCCAACGGGGTATTGAATGCTGTTTTGTACTCATCTCCCTCTTTAATCTGAACCCAGAAGTATGTGTCCCGGAGATCGAGTTTGGAATAGACCTTCCCCTCTGAGACCTCGGCCAGCAGGTCTTTAATCAAGGGGAGGGGGTAGGCGTTAGTAGACAACACTGCATTCAGCTCCCTGTAGTCTGTACATAGCTTCAGCCCCCGTCTTTCTTTTTCCGGAACAATACGGGAGCTGCAAACGGGGAGGAAGCAGGAATGACAAAACCCTGGGTGAGGTTTTTTGTCAATGAATCTACGTAATTCCACCTTCTCTGCTGGACTCATTGAATATAATCTACGCTTGGGCAACTTCCAGTTAGGTAACAATTCAATAGCACAGTCTGA
Source organism: Gekko gecko (assembly GCA_029375565.1). Lineage (NCBI taxonomy): Eukaryota > Metazoa > Chordata > Lepidosauria > Squamata > Gekkonidae > Gekko > Gekko gecko. The sequence goes on from JAPDNY010000001.1 coordinate 220,392,664, forward strand.
GTGTCTGTGGGGGGGGCAATTCATCCACCTCCTCCTCATCAAACACCCGAGCTAGGTCTCGGTGCTCGGGGGGAATCGCCTCCAGCTCTTCACTCACAAGGTATACAGGCATGGCTCCCTCTTGGGGGGGGGGCCCATGCTCCATCCCACCTGTGGGCTTGACACCAAAGTGAAATAAAGTGGACATTGCCCTTCTCCCACAATATATAGGGATCATGATCATGGAGCTATGGATTGCCCAGTAGCAACGGGAAATGGGCTGCTGGGGTAATAATGAAAGTTCGATGCTCCCAGTGTTGCTCTGCACCCATCCACAAAGGAACAGTCTTGTATCTACACAGGTCTTTCATAGCGGACCCATCGATTTGGGTAAAGACCAGGGGTTCTGAGAGTCTAACAACTTTAGCCCCAAGTCCCGTAACAAGAGAGGGATGGATGAGATCCTGTCCACACCCCGAGTCAATCAGGCCCCGCACCTGGACATGGGTGTTTAAATCGGGGTTCATGATAGTCACAGTCATGAAAAAGAGTATGGTAATTGCTCACCATTTTCTGTGCCTCTGGAATGGGGACCTGCTGGTCAGCTCTACTCACAGCAGGTCCTGGTCATTTCCCGCCTGCTGGGTCTCCTCCTTGCTGGAGGGTTCGGTGTCCTCTTCCTGGAGACTTGCTTGCAAAGCATGTTGTGTTTTCGGATGGGCTGTTGACTTCTTGACTGGTGTGTTGGACCATTTCTTCTCCACACCCTTCTTTGGGGTGCTCAGAGGTCCTGATCCTGGGCACACTGCACAAAATATCTGGCTTCACCACATTTTAGGCACAGACCTCACTTTATGTGGAGCTCCCACACTCCCTCCTTCTGTCGCACTGGCGTCTTGGGTTTCATTGGTGCCAGTGCATTTTTCCCCAGAGTTGCCACATCGTCGATGCAGATGGTTCAGAGACGGCTCTCTGTGTCCGCTGCCTCCCTCATCCAGGCATTCAGAGAGACGGGCTTCACACTATGGAGGATCATTCCACGAATCTCAGGGTTAAGCCTCAGGTGATCCTGCTGGGCTAACACCCCCTCAGGCCACACTTGGATCTTGGCCGCCTGGCATCGGAACTCCTCCGTATACTCATGCACTGATTTCTTCCCTTGGAGGAATGTGCGTAGGAAGGCTTGGGCCATTTCACTGGCATTTGTGTCATTGTATTGAGCTCAAAGGGCTCACATGAAGGCATCGACCTCCTGGAGTTCCCGACCGTCCTTGTTGTGTAGGCCCATGTACCAATCAGCAGCCCCATCCCTCAAGCAGGACACAATGTAATCCACAATGCATTCCTCATCCAGAAACAGATGGCCCCAATTCACCACGAACTTCTCTGCTCGTACTACAAAGAATGCCAATTTCTCGGGCATCCCATTGAATGTCGCATCCAGGACCTCTGTGGGCTGGTGCACCTCCCGGAATGGCTGCCCTCAGACCCTCCTCAGTTGGGGTGGAGGGAGGGCCAGCTGCTGCCCTGGGGGAGGCTGTTGCCCTGGTTGTGGGAGAGGTGCTTGGGCTGGCTGCTGGAAGGGCGGCCATGCCGGTTGTGCCGGTAAGCATTGGTCCAATTGGCGCTGCACCACCTCCATCACTATCCTAGGCAATTTACAGAATGACTCATCTACCATGTGGAAGAGCTGGTCTTGCCCCCATTCCAGCAACTCCAAACAGGTTTCCACAAAATCCTCAGAATCTCCTGATCCCTGAGGTTCCGCACCAACCCCAGGCTCCACACTCAGTCTATGAATGGCTCGGTCATAGCGGCTTTTCCTCCGGGGCCCCAGGGTGAGAGTCCATGTTTCGTGTGTTTCCGTATGAAACTTTCCCCACTGCTGCCTCTGCAGTCGAGTGGTCACACTGGCTTGCACCCCACCAAATGGGTTCAGGAAGGGTGCACCCGCGTCCTCCTTGGAAGGACGAGTGATTGGTACTGTGGTTGTCAGCACTGATTCCACAGACATCACCTCAATGTTGAGGTCTTCCTCGTCTCCGTTCATCTTGGCATAGAGAGATGTGGGTCAAAGGAGAGATGGATTACTGACACTTTGTCAGGCTCCTTAGTCAGGCCACACAACACAGGGCTTCTTCAGAAGACAATGTTTAATGGTGAATCAGAATTAAAGACGTGTACAGTTTGTGTCAGTAATGGTCACATACAATAAGGCCTTCTAAGTTATACTGCATTCAAGCACCCCCTCATGTAGCTGAAGCAAATGAATACATTTTGCACATGCGGGCAAAGCTAAGCCCAATGTCAGGTTCAAAAGCAAGTAGATCCAAGCATTCTTAATCAAGAAGGGCTTTATTGGAATACAGTGCTAAAACCCACAGTGAAGGGTCATTGTCAGGAATGGCGGGAGAAGCAGCACAAGCAGGGTTATAGTGTGATGCAAAAATGCTACTAGCAAATGAACTGTAAGCGCGCGTGCGGGAAGCTCCCGGCGGGAGAGTTTACTTAATGGGCGGGAGACGACTCCCTCCTCCCCTCATCTTCACAGGACTGGAAAATTCTCATCAGCTCAAGAATAGCCCAAAGCCTACATTCAAGGCCACCGTGATAAGACTGAGCGGCATAGAAGAAGCTCCCATGTTACTGCCAGCATACCTACGCAAGCGCAAAGCAGGGACGAGATAGGGAACACAGAACAATGGACTCAGTGTAAAATAGGAAACAGACATTTCTGACACCCAACATCTAGAAAACGTTGGTTCCCAGCATAAGACTCCAGCAGCTGGAGATTTCAAGGTTGGAGACCTGATAACAGACAGTGAGTGAAAGCACAAAGGATGGGAGACTGAAAGTACTCCCTTTGCATACCAGACTTATGACAGGGCTACCTGACAGATTGCCACCTGGAAAATTCCTGGAGATTTGAAGGGTGGAGCCTGGAGAGGGTGGGGCTTGAGGACGGGCGGGACCTCAGAAAGGTACAATGCCATAGACTTCAAAAGCAAGTAGATCCAAGCATTCTTAATCAAGAAGGGCTTTATTGGAATACAGTGCTAAAACCCACAGTGAAGGGTCATTGTCAGGAATGGCGGGAGAAGCAGCACAAGCAGGGTTATAGTGTGATGCAAAAATGCTACTAGCAAATGAACTGTAAGCGCGCGTGCGGGAAGCTCCCGGCGGGAGAGTTTACTTAATGGGCGGGAGACGACTCCCTCCTCCCCTCGTCTTTACAGGATTGGAAAATTCTCATCAGCTCAAGAATAGCCCAAAGCCTACATTCAAGGCCACCGTGATAAGACTGAGCGGCATAGAAGAAGCTCCCACGCAGGGCCGGCTCGCCCACTAGGCGAGCTAGGCGCTCGCCTAGGGCGCACTGGCCACAGGGGCGCCAAACTGCGCCCTGGCCCCTCCCGCGAAAAGCCCCTCCGCCACTCCCGCCACCTCCCCGAACGCCCCTCTGGGGCTCAGGAGGTGGCAGCAGAGCTTGCCCGCCCTCTCCCCAAAGCCCGGGGGGGAGAGGAGGTGGGGGGTGGCTGGTGCCACCAGCAAAGAGCGCCCTAGCGGGTGCTTAAAATCAATCTGACACTGAAAGGGAAGAGGCGGGGTTTTAAACCCCCACCTCTTCCCTGGCTTGCCAGCTGAAAGAGAAGAGGCAGGCTCCAGGCAGAGGGGAGGTTCCCGGGCTGGGCCATGGGGCAAGTGGGCAGGCAGTGGCAGCGTGGCTTCTTTTCCCCCAATGGCCCTCCCAAGCCCACTGCTGGGCATGGGGCTGGGGTTTCCGGGCTGGGCTGCGGGGCGGGGAGGTGGCGGCGGCGCGGCTTCTCTCCCCCTAACAGCCCTCCCAAGCCCACCGCTGGGCGCAAGGTTGGGGTTTCTGGGCTGGGCCGTGGGGTGGGCAGGCGGCAGTGGCACAGCTTCTCTCCCCCCGACGGACCTCCTAAGCCCACCGCTGGGCACGGGGCTGGGGCTTCTGGGCTGGGCTGCGGGGTGGGCAGGTGGTGGTGGTGCGGCTTCTTCTCCCCCCGACAGCCCTCCCAAGCCCACTGCTGGGCGTGGGGCTGGGCTTTCTGGGCTGGGCCACAGGGTGGGCAGGCGGAGGCACAACTTCTCCCCCCCAATGGCCCTCCCAAGTCCACCGCTGGGCATGGGGCTGGGGCTTCTGGGCTGGGCCACGGGGTGGGCAAGTGGCAGTGGGCAGCTTCTTCTCCCCCCGACGGCCCTCCCAAGCCCACCGCTGGGCACGGGGCTGGGGTTTCTGGGCTGGGCCACGGGGTAGGCAGGTGGTGGCAGTGCAGCTTCTCTCCCCCCCTGACGGCCCTCCCAAGCCCACCGCTGGGCACGGGGCTGGGGCTTCTGGGCTGGGCCACGGGTGGGCAGGTGGTGGTGGTGTGGCTTCTCTCCCCCCCGACGGCCCTCCCAAGCCCACCGCTGGGCGTGGGGCTGGGGCTTCTGGGCTGGGCCATGGGGTGGGCAGGCGGCGGTGGCGTGGCTTCTCTCCCCCCCGACGGCCCTCCCAAGCCCACCGCTGGGTGCGGGGCTGGGGCTTCTGGGCTGGGCTGCGGGCTGGGCAGGCGGCGGTGGCGTGGCTTCTCTCCCCCCCGATGGCCCTCTCAAGCCCACCTCCAGGCAGAGAACAGGTTCCCCCCCGGCCCTCCCAAGCTGCGGTCCAGCTCTCGGCACCCCGACACTCAGGGGGGGGTGCCAGAAGGTAGCCCCGCCTAGGGCGCAAAGAACCCTAGGGCCGGCCCTGCTCCCACGTTACTGCCAGCATACCTACGCAAGCGCAAATCAGGGACGAGATAGGGAACACAGAACAATGGACTCAGTGTAAAATAGGAAACGGACATTTCTGACACTCTGCCCTTCCCAAAATACCTCCCACCCACCACTCAGGAAGGGAAAAATAAGGGGCCTCCCGGTTTCGCTGGGAAGCGAGAGTGAAAGTTCCTGAGGAGTTCAGGTGCATCGATATCAGCGACTTTCACCCATTCTCGATGTTGGGGTCCAAAGTGAACCCATTCAACCAAGTAATATAACTGTCCCCTTATTAGCTTAGAGTCCAGGATGTCAGCCAGTTCATAATGTTCCTCTCCATCTACCATCAGTGTGGGGGGGTGCAGGACGCTCTGGATGCCACTTAGTCGAGGGAAACGCTGGTTTGAGGAGGCTGAAATGGAAAATGGGATGAATTGTTTTAAGAGCCTTAGGCAGGTCCAACTGGAAAGTCACTTTATTGATACAACGAATAATCTTGAATGGGCCAATATACTTCCAAGCCAGTTTTCTGGATGCTTGGAAGAGATGCAAGTTTTTGGTAGACAGGTACACATAGTCCCCAGGCTGAAGATCCCATCCCTCCACCCTTTTCTTGTCAGCTTGCTTCTTATATTGAGCTTTGGCCTCATTCAATGTTTCTACAATCACTGGCCACGAATCACGAAAAGTTTTACACCAATCTGTGGCTTCCCCCCCCCATTCCCTCAGGTTTCAAAAAAGGGAGAGGGGGGCTATCGTAGCCCAGAGCGGCTTTGAAGGGAGACATTCTGGTAGAAGCATGCCAAGAGTTATTATATGCAAATTCTGCCAATGGTAATAAATCCACCCAATTGTCTTGTTGATAGTTGGTGAAACATCGTAAATATTGTTCCAAAGTTTGGTTCACCCTTTCTGTTTGGCCATTGGTTTCTGGATGGTATGCACTGCTCAGAGCACTTTCTATGCCCATGAGGGCCATCAATTCAGTCCATAATTTCGAAACAAACTGAACCCCACGGTTGGATATTATTTTGATAGGCAAAATGTGGAGCCGAACAATATGTTGTAAAAAGGCCCTAGCCAGGACTTTAGCCGTTGGCAAGCCAGAAAACGGTATAAACGGTGCTTGCTTAGAAAACAGGTCGACCACCACTCAAATCACAGTCATTTGTTTGCTAGGGGGGAGGTCGGTAATAAAGTCCATGGAAATGACTTCCCAGGGGCGGCTTGGAGTGGGCAACGGTTGCAGGAGTCCCGGGGTTTTTTCTGCTCTGGGTTTACAACGGCTACAGGTTGGACAGGATTGTATATAAAGTGACAAATCCTTCTTCATCCGGGGCCACCAGAAGGTGCGTTGCAACAGGTGCAGTGATTTCACATACCCGAAGTGCCCTGCAGGTTTCAAATCATGGACTGACTGCAGTACCTGTTTACGTGAGCTTTCAGGAACAAACAGCTTATTACCCTTGTACCAGCAGCCATTGGGTTTGCACACCAGATACCCCTGAGCTTGTAGCTCTTTCTTCTCCTGATCGGTCACAGCTGTGGCAAAGCGCTCCTCCCAAGGCAACCCCGGGGTTTGGGGACTTGGATCTAGTCGGCTCCGCTTGCGGGTCACCACCGCCCCACTCAATTGGTTTGGGATGAAGAATGACTCTCTCACCTCAGCTTTCTTGCTATCATGCTGGGGCAGGTGTCAGAGAGCATCTGCTAAGTGGTTGGATTTACCTGGAAAGTGGTGCAGCATGAATTGGAATTTGGAAAAAACCTCAGCCCATCTGAACTGCTTGGCATTTAAGACTCGGGGCTTACGTAGTACCTCAAGATTCTTATGGTCAGTCCAAATTTCAAATGGGACTCGGGCTCCCTCCAGCCAGTGTCGCCAGGTGAGTAGAGCCAATCGAATGGACGCTGCTTTCTTGTCCCAAATGGGCCAGAACCTCTCAGTTTCATTAAATTTCTGAGATACATAGGCAAGAGGGTGGAGGTGCCCCTGGGTGTCCTCCTGCAAAATCGCACCCCCCCCATAGCGGTGTCTGAGGCGTCTACTTGGACAATGAATTTCTTGGTCTCATCTGGGTGCACCAGCACAGGTTCGGAGGTGAACAACTGTTTAAGTTGGTCAAACGCTTGTTGGCACTGAGGTGTCCAATCTAAGTGAGCTCCTGGCTGGGATGCTTTTGCCCCCCTCCCCTTGGTTTTGAGTAGGTTCGTGAGAGGGAGGGCGACCTGGGCAAAGTTGGGCAAGAATTGGCAGTAAAAATTGGTGAAGCCAAGGAAACTCTGGAGCTGTCACCTGGTTTTGGGGGTTCCCAAGCTAAAACATCTTGGACCTTTTTTGGGTCCATCTCCAACCCATCCGGGGATATGCGGTATCCTAAGAAGTCAATGCGCCTCTGATGAAATTCGCACTTAGACAGTTTGACAAACAGTTTGTTTTCTAACAACCTCTCCAGTACCTCCCGGAGCATTTTGATGTGGGTCTTTAGATCTGGGCTGTACACCAAGATATCATCCAAGTAAACAACCACCCCCTTGAACAAGTAAGGGTGCAACACCTCATTTATCAAGTTCATGAAGACCCCAGGAGCCCCTTGTAATCCGAAGGGCATGACTCGGTATTCAAACTGTCCTAGAGGGGTATTAAACGCAGTCTTGTTCTCATCCCCTTGTCTAATGCGGACTTGTAAGTAAGCATCGCGCAAATCCAGTTTGGAAAACACCTTCCCCTTCGCCACCTTTGCTAACAGGTCTTTGATGAGGGGCATGGGATAGGCATTGGTGGCTGAAACTGCATTGAGCCCCCTGTAATCAGTGCAAAGTCTGAGACCCCCATCTTTCTTTTTACAAAACAGCACGGGGGCTGCGAAGGGGGACGAAGCTGGTCGGATAAAACCACGAGCTACGTTCTTATCAATGAACCTACGTAGTTCCTCTTTTTCCATGGGGCTCATAGTGTATATTTTCCCTCTAGGCAATTTCTGTCCGGGGAGAATCTCTATAGCACAGTCTGAATAACGGTGGGGGGGCAATTCATCAGCCTCTTCCTCCTCAAAAACACGAGCCAAGTGCCTGTATTCTTTGGGAATGCAGTTAATGTCCTCGGTCGCTAGGCAGGCTCGTGGGGGATCATTGTCTGGAGGATTTCCCCACAAAGGGTCCCACTTATGTTCCGTACATTTTGGGGAAATAAAACGTACTATTCCTTCTTCCCATAGAATATAAGGATCATGACCATGTAGCCACGGGCTGCCCAAAACCGGAGGGAACTGGGCTTGTGGGACTATCACAAATGAACAGAGTTCCCAGTGCTCCCCAGCGCCCACCCGTAAGGGGATGGTCTCGAACTGGCAGGGCTCTTTCATCGGTGACCCGTCCATTTGTGTAAAGGTAATGAGGTCCTTCAGACTAGTAACCGCTGCCTCTAGTCCAGTTACCAGTGATGGGTTTATCAAATCCCTCCCGCACCCCGAGTCAATGAGGGCTCGGACCCTGATGGGGGTCATCATCACTGGATTCATTATTATTACAGTCACGAAGAAGAGGGAGGGGTAATTGCTCACCATTTTGGGTGCTTCAGGAGTAGTGTCCTGCTGTGCTGCGCCACTTACAAACAGGACCTGCTCGTTTCCCTGCAGTTCAACCTCTTCTTCTTCCAGGATCAAAGAATCCACAGCGTCTGAGTTGGCAAAAAGGGCCTGTGGATTGCGTGGCTTGGCTGTTCCCTTTCTTGGGGTTGGCATCGGCCGTCGCCTTTGTTCCTCATGGGGTAGGGCCTGACCAGATTCCTCCTTGGGACAGGAGGCAGCAAAATGCCCCTTCTCCCCACACCTGAGGCACAAGCCCTGTCTCATGCGTTGATCCCTCACCCCGCTCTGGGTGGACGTTGCTTTGCTTCTGACCTGGGGAGTAGCGGTACTCGGACGGCTGTTCCCAAACAATAAATCCAGTTTCATGAGACGCAGTTGGCTTTCGGCCTTCTCAGCCTCTTCCATCCAACCTTGGAGCGTGCGTGGCTCCTTGGAGCTAAGGACATTATGGCGGACATCCACCGCTAGTCCCATTCAGTATTGTTGAGCCAGCACCGGATCGGTCCAGTCTCGGATCTTGGCAGCATGCCTTTGGAACTCTCTTGAGTACTCCCGCACGGTCAGTTTGCCTTGTTTGAAAGTGCGGAGAAAGGCTCCCACCTTCGGGGCCGCCGCTGGGTCTTCAAAACGATTTCTCAAGGCCCACATGAAGTCATCTACATTCCCCAGCTCCACTGCCTCCAGATCATGCAAGGCCACATACCAGCTGGTAGCAATTCCCCGGAATCTTGAAGCGATAAACTCCACCTGTTGCTCTTCATCCGGGAACACATGGCCCCACCGCTGCACAAACTTCCCGACCTGTAAGATGAAAAATGACACAGTCTCGGGGTCCCCGTCAAAAGTGATCTCCAACATGTCTTTGGGTCATATAATTGGTGGGACGGGGACCATGCCTGGTACGGGTGCCAGCAGCGGTAGGGGTACCGGCACAGAAGCTGGCAGTAGGAGGACTGGCTGGGGCTGCCCCGGGGCCGGTTGCCCTGGAAGTGGCCCTCCCGGTCCCGGTCCCGCTGGGGCTGGCTGGCCAGGAGCCAGTTGGCCTGGTACTGGTTGCCCTGGGACCGGTTGACCGGGGAGGGGTTGTCCCGGCAGTACCGGTGGTGCTGGGGCAGGAGCTGGTCATGGCTGGGTCAACGGGTGTGCGCGGATAGCCTGGTCCATCATCTGAGGGAGGGACTGCATCAGCTTGCCCATGTCCCGCATCAACCTTCGGGTATCATCTTGGATAGTGTCCATGCGTGCATCAGTGTCCGGGCTGGACCTGGGCCTCGTCGACCCGCGCGGGGTCCGTCCCTGTGGGAGCCCAAAGCTACCTTGGGGATCCAGTAAACTGTCTCGGCTCTGGCTTCCAGGTAAGGACCAGGTCGTCTGGGTTGTGTCCAATAGATTCTTAATCCTGTCCCGCGGCTTCCGCTGAGTAACCCACTTATCTCATGGGATTGGGGCACTATGGTAGTAGGTTCGGGGTATCGCCCCTCCATGGCTCTGGGTCGGCCCCGCCGGGCTGTAGATTGGGAGAGTGTACGATGCTCCCACGGTGCTGATCAACGGAGGGGTGACAGGTCTGGCCGAGCAGTACAGAATCAATGTTGTTGTTACCGGAGTCGTAGTCACTGGCGCGACTGTAGCCGGCACAGTCGTAACGGGAACCGTGGTCACTGGGATCACCGCAGTGGTAACAGGAACCATAGTGACAGGTGTGGTAGTCACTGGGACCATAACCGGTGTTCCTCCAGCACTGCTCATCTTGGTGGAAGGCAGGGGCTGGAGGTGGTGGGGTAATGGTTGATTCCTGACAATTTCTGTCAGGTTCAAAAGCAAGTAGATCCAAGCATTCTTAATCAAGAAGGGCTTTATTGGAATACAGTGCTAAAACCTACAGTGAAGGGTCATTGTCAGGAATGGCGGGAGAAGCAGCGCAAGCAGGGTTATAGTGTGATGCAAAAATGCTACTAGCAAATGAACTGTAAGCGTGCGCGCGGGAAGCTCCCGGCGGGAGAGTTTACTTAATGGGCGGGAGACGACTCCCTCCTCCCCTCATCTTCACAGGACTGGAAAATTCTCATCAGCTCAAGAATAGCCCAAAGCCTACATTCAAGGCCACCATGATAAGACTGAGCGGCATAGAAGAAGCTCCCATGTTACTGCCAGCATACCTACGCAAGCGCAAAGCAGGGACGAGATAGGGAACACAGAACAATGGACTCAGTGTAAAATAGGAAACAGACATTTCTGACACCCAACATCTAGAAAACGTTGGTTCCCAGCATAAGACTCCAGCAGCTGGAGATTTCAAGGTTGGAGACCTGATAACAGACAGTGAGTGAAAGCACAAAGGATGGGAGACTGAAAGTACTCCCTTTGCATACCAGACTTATGACAGGGCTACCTGACAGATTGCCACCTGGAAAATTCCTGGAGATTTGAAGGGTGGAGCCTGGAGAGGGTGGGGCTTGAGGACGGGCGGGACCTCAGAAAGGTACAATGCCATAGACTTCACTTTCCAAATGATCCATTTCATTTTGGGGAATCATTGTTGCCAATCTCCAGGTGAGTAAACCAAAGAAGGGATCACAGTTACAGGAAAGTATATCAAACAAAGAAACACTGTGATAAAATTGACAATAACATTTAATAATTCCTATGATTTGTATATCAATTAAAACTTTTACAATATTGCTCAGGAAATTCTAACATTTTCAAGGAACAACATCCTCAATGAGCACCCAGTTATATACTCATTTCACCAATCTTCCTCAGAAGTAATCCTATTATGTTAGAAGGTGTCAGCCTCTTGATACAGCTTCTTTTTTTGCTTCCTTCAAACAGTTACAGCTTAACTTCTTTTTTACTTTCTTCAAATTATTGCAGCTTAACTTCTTTTTTAATTTCCTCAAATTATCCTGAAACAAACATGGTTATTTAGAATGGAAAGAAACATGAAGCTGAATGGAATATAGTTTTGTTATAATTTTTAAATTTTTAAAAAGTTATTAATAAATTTTAACTTTAACAATTTTAAACTTACTTCTATTTCAAGTGTTTGAATTAGGAGCAAGCCAGTTAATTAATTTCTGATAGAAGCAACCAGTCCTCTTTTTTTATCTGGCTAGAAGCCTTCTTTTTTCAGATTGGCTAGCAAATGCTCTCTATCTCATGTTGCTGGCTCAATTGCTCTCTAGTAGTTTATAGGAGTAACATTTCAGCCTTCTTTTCTACCCGACTGGAAGCCTTCTTTTTAAATAAGCTGACAAATGTTCTCCACCTCTCAAGATAGAACTGAAACTCTCAAAAAACTGTTCTGATTAATTCCATGCAGCTGCATGTTACATACTCTTTCTTAAAGGTATAGAATATTGACAAAGTTGCTGAAGGTTGTTGATTTGATATGAATATAAGCAGAGCTTTTTGTTTTGATGGTCGATCAGGGTTTATTCATCTTAATCTCATGGCCTTATATGTTTTATTTATAGCTTCAATGTATTTGATGTGATCTTTTATAAAATATAATAATAATAATAATAATAATAATAATAATAATAATAATAATAATAATAATAATAATAATAATAATAATGAACTGTGCCCTGTCAAGTTCTCCAGATAGTCAGTCAAACACCAGGCTTCATAAGAAGATAGTATTTATTAAAGACCAGTCTTAGAGCTGCATGAACTGGTTCTTTGTCAGTGATGCCAGATAATACATAGCATTAGCAATTATAGCCCATTCAAACTACCCCCCCACCTACAAGCCAATGAGTACATTTCACACATGCGCTAAGCCATGAAAGAAAACACCTCAGACCAGTAAATTTCCCATGACAGGGTAACATGAGACCCAAGGTCAGGCACATTGATAAGAAACACAGCAGACACACTAAATCAGAGAGACTAGAGACTCAGAGTTCCTCCCGCATTCCAGAACAGTGAAAGATGTCTCCCTCCCCACTCACAGCTATGGCAGGGTTACCTGACATCTTGCCCTTCTGATAAGTGCCCCCCCCCGGCTTGTCCAGGTATCAACGGTGGAACCTGCGGAGGAGGTGAGGGGCATTGATGTGCTCCACCCAGACCCATTCTCTGTGTTCAGAACAAAAAACAACCCATTTAACAAGATAATACAGTTTGTTTCTAGACAACTTAGAGTCCAGGATTTCAGAGACTTCATAATGCGGTTCCCCCTGGACCATGAGGGGGGTCAGCACAGCTCATTGAGGATGCCACATGTTCTCCCCAGGGTCATGACATAATAATCTAAGGTGAAACACAAGATGTATAGTTTGTAATGCTTTAGGCAAAATTAATTCAGCCGTCACCTCATTTATCATTTGTTTGATTTCGTAGGGACTCACGAATTTCCAACCCAGTTTCCTACTGGCCTGGAGCCCCTTGATGTTTTGAGTGGACACATACACAAAGTCCCCGGGCTTTGGGTCCCACCCTTGTCCCTTTTCTTGTTGGCCTGAACCTTGTAGTCTTTCTTAGCCTCATCCAATGTTTTACACAGGAGGGGCCAAGCCACCGGGAGTTGCTTGAACCATTCTCCAGCCTCCCCTCTGGCAAGTCAGTGTTCGAGAGAAACGGGAGGGGGGGAGCTTCATAACCATGCACTGCCATGAAAGGTGAAACTCCGGTAGACGAGTGACATGCATTATTGTAGCAAAATTCTGCTAGGTGCAACAGACCCTCCCAATCATCTTGTTGGAAATTAGTGAAGCAGCGCAGGTATTGCTCCAGGGTCTGGTTGACCTGCTCAGTTTGTCCGTCGGTGTCCGGGTGATAGGTGCTGCTCAGCCCTCTTTCAACCCCCAACAGTTTCAGAAGCTCACCCCAGAAATGCGAAACAAATTGTGACCCTCTGTTGGAGATCACCTTACGGGGCAATGTGTGTAATTTGAACACATGATGCAGGAACGCTTTAGCCAGCATTTTAGCTGACAGGATGGTTTTGAAAGGGACAAAGTGGGCTTGCTTTGAGAACAGATCCACTACCACCCAAATCACAGTCTTTCCCTTGGTGGGGGGGAGGACTGTGATAAAGTCCATGGAGATAACTTCCCATGGCTGGGATGGGGTCGGGAGCGGTTGGAGCAGACCCAGTGGCTTCCCAGGGTGATGTTTGCTCATTAGACACCTCTGGCGGGATTGGACAAACAGAGACAGACCCCGCCTCATGCCTGGCCACCAAAATTGTCTTTGAAGTAGCTGTAGCAATTTTACAAAACCCAGGTGGCCGGCTAGTTTGGTACCGTGCACCATACCCATGATTTCCCCCTGCAATGTCCCAGGCACAAAGAGCTTGCTTCCCTTGTACCAGCAGCCATTACCCCACTCCTCAACCCCCCCACCATCTCCAGTTCCTTGTGATCCACTTCCGACAGGGCGGACACAAATTTAGAGTCCCAAGACTGTTCAGTAGTAAGGGGTGGGGTTTTCACCTGGCTGCGAGTTGTGACTATGCCCCTGAGTTGGGTGGGCATGAACATAGAGTCCTGGACCTCCTCCCGCTTACTGTCGTGTTGAGGGAGGTGGGACAGGGCATCCACCAATGAGTTCACCTTCCCTGGGAAGTGATGGAGGGTGAAGTTAAACTTAGAAAAGAAATCCGCCCACCGGAGCTGCTTGGCATTTAGGTTCCATGGAGTCCGGAGGAACTCGAGGTTTTTATGATCAGTCCAAAACTCAAACGGGACCCGCGCCTCCTCCAACCAATGATGCCAGGTCAATAGGGCTAACTTAATTGCCCCTGCTTCCTTGTCCCAAACCGATCAGTTCCGTTCCGTCTCATTAAATTTCTTAGAGATGTACGCTAGCGGGTGGAGTTTCCTATCCTCCCCCTCTTGCAAGATGGTGCCGCCCTTGACCACATCTGAGGCATTGACTTGGACAATGAATTTTTTAAGTTTGTTTGGGTGTGCTAGCACTGGTTCAGAGGTGAAAAGCGCTTTAAGCTTCTCAAACGCTTCCTGACATTCGGATGTCCAGTCGAGGATTGCCCTAGGGTGGGATCCCTCTACCCCTTTCCCCTTCATTTTCAGTAGGTCTGTGAGGAGTAGGGAGACCTGTGCAAAGTTCACCAAGAAGGACCTGTAAAAATTGGTGAACCCGAGGAATGCTTGTAGTTGCCTGCGAGTCCTTGGGGTTTCCCACCCCACCATATCCTTGACTTTAGTTGGGTCCATTTCGATTTCCCGTTGGGAGATCTTATAGCCCAGAAACGAAATCTCAGAGCAGTGAAATTCACATTTGGACAATTTAACAAACAGCTTGTGCTTGTGTAACATTTGCAGGACCTCCCTCATCAGCTTGACGTGAGAGTCCTTGTTGGGGGAGTACAGCAAAATGTCATCTAGATAAACAAGGACCCCTTTGAACAGGTGCTTATGCAACACTTCATTGATAAGGTTCATAAATACCCCCGGAGCCCCTTGAAGGCCGAACAGCATGACAAGGTACTCGAACTGCCCCAATGGGGTATTGAATGCCGTCTTGTACTCATTTCCCTCCCTGATGCACACTCTGAAGTATGCATCCCGCAAATCCAGTTTGGAAAAAATCTTTTCCCCAGCAACCGCTGCCAGGAGGTCCTTGATGAGGGGTAGAGGGTAAGCATTGGTGGTCGACACTGCATTCAGCCCTCTATAGTCAGTACACAGCCGCAACCCCCCATATTTCTTTTTCTGGAACAATATTGGAGCCACACAACGGGAGGAGGCGGGGCAGATGAAACCTATAGCCAGGTTTTTGTCAATGAACTGCCTCAACTCCACTTTTTCTGCCGGGCTCATGGAATACAATTTCCCCTTGGGGAGCTTCTGGTCTGGCAACAGTTCGATTGCACAGTCAGAGTTTCAGTGGGGTGGCAACTCATCCGCTTCAGCTTCCCCAAACACTGGCACTAGATCCCAATACTTGTATGGGATTAAGTTCAGTTCAGCAGCTGCAAGCCCCGCGGCCACCCTTTGAGCTGGGATTGGCTCTCCCCAGGAGTCAGTCCACACATGTTCCTTACATTGGGGGGGAGATGAATTTCACCACCCCTTCTTCCCACAGGATGTATGGGTCATTGTTGTGGAGCCAGGGGCTACTTAACACTAAAGGGAAGCATGCTGCTGGGGTCACCACGAATGGCTGGAGCTCCCAGTGTTCTCCCGCCCCCATGCATAGCGGTACAGTCTCGTACTTGCAGGGGTCTTTCATGGTGGACACGTCCATCTGAGTGAAAATCAACGGGTCCGGAAGCTTAACTACCTTCGCCCCTAGTCCCGTCACCAAAGAGGGGTTGATCAAATCTCTCCCACCCCTTGAATCAATCAGCCCCCTTACTCTAACATGGGTGTTGAGCTCGGGGCAGATTAGAGTCACAGTCACGAAGAAGAGGGAAGGGTAATTGCTTACCGGTCGTAGCGCCTCAGGGCTGGGGATCTGCTGCTCAGCACTGTTCACAGCAGGTCCTCCCTGTTTCCTGCCGGCTGGAATGAGTTCTCTCCTGAGGAGTCGGTGTCCTCTGCAACAGGGCTAGCCTGTAGGGCCCTCAGTCCTTTTGGCTTGGCCGTTGGCTTCTTGGAGGGGGTGTTGATCCTCTTCTCCCCTTTCAGCGCAGGTGTTGATGGACCCGATCCAGGACATGCTGCTGCAAAGTGGTCAGATTCTTCACACCTGAGACACAGGCCTTGCTTCATTCATTGTTCCTGGGTTCCGTCCTTTAGGCGGAGTGGAGGAGCCGCTGCTTTAGCTTTCCCCGGGGTGGGAGTAGTCAAGGTAGTTTTGCCCAGGGTGACTGCATCATCGATGTGGATAGTGTGAAGCCGGCTCTCAGTGTCCGCCGCCTCCTTCATCCAGGCCAGTAGAGACCTAGGTTTCTCCCCCCGGGAGGATTGTTCCACGGATCTCCAGATCTAACCCCAGTTAGGCTAGCACCCCATCAGGCCACTCTCTGATTTTTGCGGTGTGTCTATGGAACTCTTCAGTGTACTCCCACACTGATTTCTTTCCTTGCCGGAAAGTGCGCAAGAACGCCTGAGCTGTCTCACTTGCATTAGAGTCCTTGTAGTGAGCTCGCAAGGCCCAGATGAAGTAATGCACCTTGCAGAGTTCCCAGCCATCCTCATGGTGCAAGGTTACATACCAGTCCGCTGCTGTGTCCTGGAGTTTGGAGGCTATCGCATCCACGATGCGCTCTTCGTTCAGGAAGAGATGGCCCCAATTCTCAATGAACTTCTCAGCCCGTACCAAGAAGAAGGAGAGCTTCTTGGGGGTCCCATCAAACATAGCATCCAGTAGCTCAGCGGGGTTCGGGAGCATCCGACCCCACCCCTCAGGACACCCCACGGTGCAGGGCCCAGAGCCCCCCCTGGCAGCACTGCTGGTTGGCCAGGGGGCACTCCTGGAGGTGGCCCAACAGAGACCACCGGGACCATGGGCGGGGCCACTGGTTGCTGCAGCAGCTGCCACTTGAGTTCACATTGGATCCCCTCCACAATCATCTCTGGGATCTTTTGAAGGGACTCCTCCACCATTCTCAGGAGGTATTCTCGGCTGCATTCCCGTCCTCTGCCTCAGGGTTCCGTCACCTCTTCCGTCTCTAACAGGTGGAACCGTGGTTCTTCTGCTCTGGTCGCCATGCTCAGCTGGTAGATGGACCGCTCATAGCGGCTCTCCCGATGGGGCCCACAGGGGGTCAATGACCACGTTTCAAAAGTCTCTGCCAGGGGTTTCCCCCAGTCCTGTCTTTTCCGGGGCTGCGTAGTCACACTTGCATATGCTCCCCCCAAATGGGCCACTGTAGAGACCCTCAAAGCCCTCTTTGGGGCCCCATGGTGCCAGTGCAGTTGTTACTGTCACCTCCATTGTGGTTTGCACCGAAGTGGTCAGTGCCATCGAGGTGGGGACCGTGTCTTATGACGTGGTCACCACCACCAGGTCTTCTTCTCCACTCACCTTGTGGTTAGAGAGATACGGGGATGGTGAAGGACCTGATGCAAAGGATCATTGACAATCTGTCAAGTTCTCCAGATAGTCAGTCAAACACCAGGCTTCATAAGAAGATAGTATTTATTAAAGACCAGTCTTAGAGCTGCATGAACCGATTCTTTGTCAGTGATGCCAGATAATACATAGTATTAGCAATTATAGCCCATTCAAACTACCCCCCCACCTACAAGCCAATGAGTACATTTCGCGCAAGCTCTAAGCCATGAAAGAAAACTCCTCAGACCAGTAAATTCCCCATGACAGGGTAGCATGAGACCCAAGGTCAGGCGCATTGATAAGAAACACAGCAGACACACTAAATCAGAGAGACTAGAGACTCAGAGTTCCTCCTGCATTCCGAGCAGAAAAAGATGTCTCTCCCCCCCCCACTCACAGCTATGGCAGGGTTACCTGTCAGCCCTCAACAAAGATAAAATGTAATGATTGCTGATGAATAATGACTTTTAATTTTTTATACCCCCCTGTTTTCTTTTCTGTACCCTTTATATCATATAAGAAAATAAAATATATATATTTAAAATATTGTGTCTGCCCCACTGAATCATGGTAAGACACCAGATAGGGTTGCCAACCTCCAGGTGGTGGCTGCAGATCTCCTGGAATTAAGACTGATCTCCAAGTGACAGAGAGCAGTTCTCCTGGAGAAAATGGCTGTTTTTGAAGGTGGACTCTATGACATATCACACTGAAGTCCCTCCCCTCCTCAAACCCCACCCTCCGCAGACTCCATCCCCAAAATATCCAGGTACTTCCCAACCTGAAGCTGGCAACCATAGAGATTATCTCACCAGACTACCTTATGAATACCCTTCAGAGCAAAATGGCTGTGCCCTTTTATCTTGGGGGAAGGGACCTAAGTCTCTCCCCCCCCCTGTTTTTGGTGAATAGTTTGCTGGGATTATTGATGGAACAGAATGTGGCAAGGAGACCTGGGAAGGGTAAGGCAATGAGTTGCACCTCTTTGTCAGTGCCTCCCATTTCCTTTAATCCAATTAATTAATTTTCTTCCAGGAGAAGACTGTATTGGGCAAACCCCCCATATCTCAGCACTGCTTGAGTTATATCAGGAGTATGTAGGGTCAGGGAAGAGTCTCTTAAGTTGGAGGAGGCTGGAGACAGACTTCAAACTTTACTGAACAGAGTGGCTGGATTCACCCCAGTATCATAAATTGCCCTTGCTTCCAGGCACAGATAGCTACAGGATGTGTTTCTCATCCTGAGGGGGTTCGCCCTCTTACAGTGACCCTGGCTTGCCCCTCTTTCAGTTCTGATTCCTCTGTGATCTGCATGTGGCATTCTGTGCTTAATCCCCGAAGGCTGTGCTGTTGTTAAAAAAACCCAACCCAAAACCAAAATGTCTTCCCAGAGTCAATGCTGATGTGGGCCTAAGTCCATAAAATAGCAATGAAGCTCTCATCTGTCACCTTCAGGTATGAATTTAAATTAAATCTCATTTAGCTGGGTTCTCCTTTTTGATTTATTGGCAGATGCCTCTTGCTGTTGTTGCCTTGTTAAATTTCAAACAAACGCTTCACTGACCAGCTGTTCCTATTAAGTCAAAAGAGTGCTGCAGTGCAGGGTCAATTTCCCTCATTTTTGATGACTCTCACATGTTATCCCACATGGAGTTCTTATGGTGAGGGTATTCTCCATCACATACCCTGGGAGTAGGCTGGTTAAAATGAATAAAGAATAAGCCTGCAGTTCCTTCTACTCCTAATGTTTTTGTATGCCACAATCAACAAAACCTCTAACAAGTTTCCTGTTGAGAGACGAAGCAGCATCATTTTCTAATTTAAGCATTTCGGTGAGTTATTAAACGTTGTTGACTATGAACTAGTCAGTCATTATTCAGATGAGTGTACAAAAAACTTTTTAAATGGCAGCTTATGTTGCATGCATTGGAAATCAAGATTTGTTTTTGTGTCTCCGAGTCACAGAGGCTGGTATTTAGCATTCAGGAGAGGGTGTTTTTAACAAACATGTAGCTGTTTCAGGCACAGAGTAATGATACTGGGGGATCATTATACTAGAGACATGACATTGGATGTTTCTACTCACTGCCTTCCCAAAGTGACTCAATCTCAGCATGCTGACCTCATGACAGTTCAAAAACATTTTCTGTCAGATGAAAAGGCAACAGTGGAAGGGAGAAAGTGAAGCCAACTATGACCCAAACTAAGCTACTTTGGCACCTTGAAGCCTAACTTGTGATATGATAAGGTTTCCAAGATGATGTCAGGACCTGCTATGGGCCATCCTTGATGCCAGAGGAAGGTTTCTCAAAAGGAGGAAAAGATCTTGAAGGAGAAAAGTCTCATCTGGTCCCTGTTACACCCTGTTATGGTTCTGCTATGCTATCTCCAGATCTCTGGTAGAAGACTGTTGCTGTCTCTGCCACAGCTGGTTCCCATTAAGGATCCTGGTGCACAGGTGTGTCAGCAGCCCCCCCCCCCCATCCCTCCCTCCTAGTTTACCCCAGGAGCAAAGGCAATGGGGAACCAGAGCTAAAGTCTGGACCAAATGAAGAAGTGCACATCCAAAGCCTTCTAAATGCCAGTGGTACTGAGAACGCTCTAGGTCTTCACAAGATCAGGTACCTAACTGGCCATCATCTCCATTTATACTCCTTCAAATGAGCTGGTTCAATACCTCTTACAACCAGATTGTGTTTGCATTGGACAACTCCTTCCTATAAGAACCCCAGCTCTCCACGCTGTTGCTGCCTCTGGTGGTGGAGATATCCAGCCCCAGCTTCTGAACTGAAGGACAGCACCAGCTTAAGTTGATCTTGGCTGCCTGCTTGAGACTGTGTGGCTTCACCCATGGCTAGCCAGGTATAGAACAAGGCTGGCAGGAGATAAAAGCTCTGCTGCAGTAGACCTTCTAAGGTGGATTCCTCATGATGATAGGTCTGTTTCAGATATTCATAGATTTGAATTTGATGATTGAGCAAATGTTCTTCCCCCATTCTCCTCATCTTATGTAACATATGTAAGATCTTCCTGCACATTATATACAGGGGCTGCCTTTGAAAACTCTCTGGAATCTTCAGTTGGTCCAAAATATGGGAGCTGGGCTATACTTATGGGCTGGACACCATTAAATGGCTTTGTACTTCATGGTACTTCCTCCTCCCCTACTGTCCAGCCCATCAATAAAGTTTATTTTTCCAACTCCTGCTCTCCATGCTGACAAAGTTGAGGTAGTTGACTACCAGAGACATGGATTTATTTTTTTTAGTGGTGGCACCTTTCTTTTGGAAAGCCTTTGGTTCTGAAGCTCACGTGATGCCTACTTTATTGTCCTTCAGGCAGTAGAGCAAAACCTTTCTCTTTACCCAGTTTTTAAACTGAGGTTCCATCTTGACCTGCTTCAGAGCTGTTTTATGACGTGGGTTTAAGGCTTCTTTTAATATTGTCCATTGTTTTTATGATCCAATTGTACGGGTAAAAAAAAACTTGGGAGCCACCTCAAGCAGATTTTGGAGAAGCACCATTACCCCCCCCCATTAATTAATTATTTAATGAGAAAGGGGGAACACAAGCCTTTGAGATGCAAATTGTTTTCATCAGGGATCTGGAGTCACCTGACTTGCAGAATTCTTTGGGTGGTTTTTGCATTTGTGTGTATGCTTGTGTGTGTGTGCCTGTGCCTGGAAGTCATGGCAACCTCTGGCAACTCCTACTGGGGCACAGAGGACATTCAGAGAAGTGGCTTGATTGCCTGCCTCTGGCCTCACAGCCCTGATATTTTCTGGAGGTCTCCCATTCAAATATTTGCCAGGGTCAGCGATGCTTAGCTTCCAAGAACTGATGAAATTGGGCCTGCCTGGGCTATCAAGGTCAGGACTTGCAAAATTCTTCAGAATTCATGCTTTCATCCATGCAGGATGACTGAATGGGATTGTCTATAATTTTGCTGTTGGGTTCTAGTAGGCACTAATTTTCCTGGTCTGGGTGGGCTGAAGCTTTCACTGAAGATTATGTAAGGAGTTTGGAGTGCTCTTGGATCTAGTCTTATTATTGGGGAAACAGGTTGGCTCAGTTGTGCCTTCTTATTCAGAAACCACCCTTCCCTATAAAGTTGACTGACCTAACCACATTGACACATGCTTTTGTAACCTTCAGGCTGGGCTACTGTAACATGCTGTGTGTAGGGCTGTACTTAAAGGCAGCTGAGAAGTTTCAGCTGGCATCTTACTGGTTATGAAAATATTATACCCAGTCTGAAACTGCTTTAATTGATTACGCATTTCCTTCTAGGCTAAAACCCAAGGTGCTGGTTCATATCACCTAGCCTGTTACAACCCAGGTCTCGCTTATCTGAGGAATATCTCCTTATATGAAGTCATGTGCCAACTGAACTCCTCTCACCAACATCATCTTGTGATGCCATCTTGTGGGCTTCTTTTGTTGTGGCTCCAATTCTTTGGAACAGCCTCTTAAGAGAGATCGGAAGGATGTAGTCATTATCAATTTCCAGGAAATTTAGTATAGCAGTTCTTCTTGGGAAGAGTCTTTTCTAAGCCCAAGTGGTCAGTTTTATGCTGTCTACTGATTTTGGGAGGGAATCTTGTCATATGAAGTGGCTACTATATTTTGTTACTTTTTATTGTTTTTATGGTTATGTACCTTATGGCTGTCTTGAGTTTGGAGGAAAGGCATGGTATAACTGTTTTAAAATCTTGTTGCCTGTGTCTATTATAGAAAAAAGGAGGATTAACAGGCAGTCATAAATTATTTAATATTTATAGGCAAAAGATTTAACATTCTGACTTGAAAACTCAATGTGTGGCAGTGAAGACATCATAGTTCATTTCCAACACTGTCACTACTACTTAGAGTTTGTCTGCTCCTAACATAGCCTTTGTAGAGATGAACTCATTGGCTTCTTTTTAATTCCATAGGAGTTGCAAATTGGCTTTAAAACCCCCAAAAGATTTTTTTCTTGTTCTTGCAGCTACACTTTCTTTCCTTTCAGCTTCAGAAGATCTGAAGAGCTGCATCTATTAAAACAGCTATGAAATTATTATTAATGATGTGGGTTTAAGAAATGCGGGACATTCATTCTAAGCTCATTTTCTTTCTCTTTGACTATCAAGTGCTTCTTAAAGGGTCAGTCCAATGCTATCAGTGCTTTACCCTCATTTATCTGAACATATACATCTAGGTCACTTTCCACAGAGAGATGGAGAGTGAACTTTAGCTCCTGACCACCAAGAAACCTTAAAATGCTTTTTCTGAAATGTGATCTCTTTGTTCTTCTTTATTCCACAGACTGAGCTGTTGCTAGGGATAAGAAAAGGTGGAATAAATTATTTGAAGGGATGAATTTGTCTATAAGCCGAGAAAATGGCTTTCTAGCTCCTTATCAAGGTTGCTGAGAATTCTTCATGATATTATTTTGGGATATAGAAGTTAAAGTTCTTAAGATGTATAGTTCAAAGAACAGGTGGAGGGGCTCAACGGTAAGGGTCAATCCTTACTTTTCTGGCAACTAACCTGAAAGCAAAATCATTTGCCAGGATGTTGTTTTTTGGTTGATCAATCCTAAATTGCATTTGCCATCTTCTGTACTTGGTTTCTATCAGCTCTTACTCATGATTCCTCCTGAATGGTTTGGGAGACATGCCATAGTTTGGCCAAGCATTTTATACAAATTATATATGAAGTAAGGTAGAATACTCTTCAATCTAGCTATGCTTTACACTGCCCTGATCTTGTATAGTCTCTGTGTGTGTATCTTATAGAACAACATGACTGAGTTGATGCCTTTTCCTCTGTACCCTGTCAAATCATCATTATCAGATTGAACTGTTATGGATCATTAATGGTTAAACATTAAAATAAAATCAGGGGTTAGACATAAGTGATCAGTTTCTAGAATGATAATGACAGTGAGTCTTCCCCAAAGAGCCCCACACCATTTAACATATGTACTGATGACCAGCAAAAAAAAAAAAAAAAAGACTGAACAGTTAAGTACACCAAATGGGAAGATGCTATGAAACTGTACCCAACAATTTAGTATAATGAGGACTTTGACAAAAGAGCTTGTGAAATGTCAGGGGAAGACAATGTGTACAAGGACAAAAAAATTCCACCAGAGGGAAAACAACAGTATTAACTGCACATAATACACTGTGGGCCTTGCAATTAGCTGTTGCCATTTGGGAGAATGGCCATATATTGTGCATGAGAAGCTAACTGACCAAGTGCTTAAATGGAGACAATGTACAAAGTGACATCTAAGCATATCAGAAGTTCAGATCTCCCAACATGTTAAAACTATAAGGTAGAAGAAAGGGGGGGGAATAGGAACTGGTATTTTTGAATGCTGCAGTAGCCTGCCATGTTGACAGTCTTATTGCTTGCATATCTTCCACCATAGTTTTTTTAATGAGGCCAGTCTGGGGATCTGTTTCGCTTTCCCGTCCAACAACAGCTGCAAAGATGCTGTTTTTAAAGGGTGGAGGGGCTCAGAACTGCAGTGTGAAGAGAGGAGGGACTTCTGCTTCCCCTGTGGTGTTTTCCTGGCAAATAACTCACCCAGGGCCATAGTGACTCAGGAAAACAGCACATGAGGGAAGGCGGGAGCCCACCTCCCCACCAGCTGTGGCTCCAAGTAAAACTGACCCTCCACAGACTTTAAAAATAATGTTTCTGCTGGGTGTGGCTGCAGAGAAATTTGACAAATGGCCTTCTATAATCTGCTGAGTATTCCCTGTCAGACATTCAAAAAGAGTAGAAAGAATAGACGTCGTCTGGGAGTAGAATCAATGGTGGTACTTGAATGTATGCAAAGAGCCTTTGCCTGCCTCTCTCTCTCTCTCTCTCTCTCTCTCTCTCTCTCTCTCTCTCTCTCTCTCTCTCTCTCTCTCTCTCCACACAAACACACAACTAGGAACCCTTCAGTCATGTAACCTTTCTTGGTGTGGATCTGATGTTATGTTTTGAATGGGAAGATTGTACTCAAGATTGCCTGCTTAAAAGGTATGTTGTTTGCTGGAAAAGGCAATAATGCTAGAAAAGTTGAAGGCAGTAGGAAAAGAGGAAGACCAAACATAAAATGGAGGACTCAGTCAAGGATGCCACAGCCCTCAATTTGCAAGACCTGAACAAGGCTGTTAATGGTAGGATAGAGAGCCAGTTTGGTGTAGTGGTTAGGAGTTCAGACTCTGATCTGGGAGAACCAGGTTTGATTCCCCAGTCCTCCACATGCAGCTGCTGGTGTGACCTTGGTTCAGTCACAAGTTCTCTCAGAGCTGTTCTGTTAAGAGCAGTCCTCGAAAGAGCTTGTTAGCCTGATTGCTCATAATTATTAATAATAAAGGGGGCAGATGATTGATTATCAATAGGCAATCAGCTGCGGGAGCGAACACCTGTGTATACAGAAGTTCCACCCCTCCGGGAGGTGTTGGTAACAGACCAGGAGACTTTATGCGGTTGAAAATAAAGTCCTTTTCTGGAGTTCTTCACAAGCAAACAATACACAGTCTCACACACAATTACACAAGTCTAGGAAAATACAGAGAGAGGCATAAGCACATTTGCATTAGCAGGTAATCGTTGGTGGGCAATACTTACTGGTCCTGTTGTGCAGAGCGTTCCTCAGGAAAAATGGAGGGGAAGGAAAATAGAAAAATGGGGGCCACATGGCCTGGACCAGCAGGTAACACATGGAAACTCAGGCTGCAGACCTAGAGTTTAAAGATGGAGGCAGGGGTTGGGGGCAGCAAGCTGGACATAAGAGGGTCAAAGGTTCGATAGGGGTCATAGAGCAGAGAGAGAGAGCCAGTGTTCAGGCATCCCCTTATATGCAGGAGGGAGGGGGCTGGTTACAACCCCTGGTCACACCTCCTGGTAAGTCTGTCCCTGAAAATGCCCTATTGGTTGGAAGGTGTAGGGGAGGTGGAACTGAGGAGTGGTCAATATTGAGGGCTAGAAGCTTAACTCATGTCTGACACATGATAGCAGCTAGGATGAGTCAAGGGGCCGATTCCATTGTCTTCTTGATGACTTTAGCCAGGCTGCTGATGGCTAGCAATTAGTTGCCAGGCAACAATGAATAGTCTCTTCCTGGCCTACGGTGAGGTCTTGCAGGTGAGGGGGAAGGGAAAGAGGCTGCCTGCATGAGTTGGAAGGAACTCTTAATGGCGGTTTTGGAGTTCTTTGTCCTTGTTCTTCAGCAAGGCATGGTGCTGTGCTTAGTGCATACTGGGGCTGTTCCATTCTTCATCAGGAAAAATGGGCTGGCAACCTATGCTGAGCACTGCAGCTGCTGGGGAAGGTCAGGAGAATGTCTCTTGGCTAAAGTGCAGTCTCTTCTGGCATCATGGTGGGGTTACCATGTGGCTCAATCCCTTTTGTATACACTTGTACAGTTTATTATTTTTATTACAGTTCATAGGCTCAAAAGCCTTGCAGGGCAACAAGCTCTTTCAGCCCCACCTACTTCACAGGGTATCTGTTGTGGGGAGAGGAAGGGAAGGAGATCATAAGCTGCTCTGAGACTCCTTCAGGTAGTGAAGGGTGGGGTATAAATCTAATCTCTTCTTCTTCTTCTTTGGAGGTCATTAATTCATAGGATTGCCATAAATTGGAAGTGACTTGACAGCACATAATCTACACAACACTGCTTAATGTGTTACTGCTGGTCAGTTATGCTACAATGCCCTGAAGATTCCCAATCATGCACAGAGCCACATGCAGATTCACATAGATCCACATAGGCTCTTTATATATATTCAAATGAACGTATGTAGGTTAAGAGCAGAGCTTACTATGGCCATTTCTCTCACCTTGTACACTTTCTTTTTACTCCCTTGAAATATCTGAAAAGGGACTATTATGAATCCATAAATGCAAAATTGAAAAGTGAAATGTACCTAATCATGTTTGCTAACACAATGAAAACGTTTGGGCTTCATCTCACCTAGTGTCCCAGAGTCCACTATTGTTACAATAACCAAGCAACATAGCCTTTATCACAGTCATACTCCACTCTTTTTGGATTATTTCATTTTAAAAAATGGAACCAATGACCTCATTTGCTTGTCTTCCCAAATGACTCAGAAAAGGAATGACATAGTTGTTGTTCCTAAGGTGAACCTTGTGCTACCAGCCTGTAAACTGAATGCCTTCTATTGTGTCCTTCATAGCCCCATACCATGGCATTGCTCTACTGCAGAAATGCAAAAGCTACATGAAAGGGACTGATTCCCTTGGGAAGCAGCATGCTATTTTCAGTGGCTGCAGCAAAAGGGATTGACCTTGCTGTGATCTTTCCCCCGTGACCCTCTTTCTCTAATGTGGTTTTTGATTCCTGTATTATCTAAGCAGTGTGGGATGGTGCCAGAAAGGAGCAGCAAATGCTCCACTCTGAAACTTAAGAATCAGCCCCGGCAATGCCTGGCAAAGACAGTCAAGTAGCACCTCTTTCCACCCGTACCACCACCTTTACCACCGCATTCATGACAATCAAGGCAGCCACAATGAAATAACAGCTATTGCTCTTTCAACAAGGACAGCTTTTCCATAAAGAAAAATTAAGGAATCATTTTGGGTAGAAGATGCCAGAACAAATCATCTTCTGCTTCCTGCTGTAGATCTCCCATGGTTCTCTGAATCTAACTATGTGTAGACGTGCCACAGTTTTCTTGGACCACAGGGATGCACTCATTAGATTTTATGCCACCACCTGGAGATATTTTAGGATTTATCAGATACTACCCTATGCCAGTCAGTCTTTCAGTCAACATCCACTCCATCCATCCATCCATCCATCCATCCATCCATCCATCCATCCATCCATCCACTTGATTTATAGCTCACCCTCCCCCCAAAGCAGGGCTCAGGGCGGGTGACAACAAATTAAACTATTAAAACAAATTCTTACAATAATACTGACAGCTAAAAGATAGCACAAGAAAAGACAGCACAACCTAGTGCCTCGTATCTGTGTGTGTGGGGTGAATATCCTACAATTAGTCTGTCCATTCAAAACTCCTGGAAAAATGGTTCTTATCAATTCTCCACTCTCTTTCCATTCTCTCCACTCTTTGCATATAGTGCAGTCCTAAGAAGAGTTACACCATTCTAAGCCCATTCTCTTCAATGGACTTTGCTTAGGATGCCACATAAGCAGATTTCCTTAATTTCACATCCTGGCTCTTTGTTGTCTCAGGCAGTCTGCCTCCCAAATCATTATCCTTTTCCATTACAATATACTTCTTCTCCCTTCGGTAGAGCTTGTGCCAGGATTTTTCTCCGCTACTGATTTATTTATTTATTTATTCATTTCAATTTATAGTCCACCCACCCCATGACATTATATCTCTCTATATATAATAATTCTGTTTTCAAGTGCAACATTCCATGTGCTCCCTCAGTAATTGGCCCATCAGCCACCACTCAGGAGTACTCACATGCCATTGGCCTGGTGCTGGGTCTGCTCCTCTTCCCTGCCTACTGCCCCTTCAGCCACTGTGCCCTGTCAGAATTACTGGCAAATGGCTTTCTGTCTTGACAAAGACACTTTCCCTGCTTGCCTCCTGTGTGGGACTAACTTTCCCCTGGCTGTTGGTAGGTGTAACGAAATGGCAGTCACCTGTGTTTGTAAGATGGCTGTGATTCTTTGTTTAAAATGTTCCCTCATA
This sequence comes from Gekko gecko, assembly GCA_029375565.1. Lineage (NCBI taxonomy): Eukaryota > Metazoa > Chordata > Lepidosauria > Squamata > Gekkonidae > Gekko > Gekko gecko. The sequence continues at coordinate 220,420,648 of JAPDNY010000001.1, forward strand.
ATTGAGCTGTAGTTCCAGAGAGGGGCCTGCAGGGGTATCACTCAGTGGATTGAATGGGGCTTCTTCATCAACTCAATCTTCATCTGCCCATGGAAAGGCTTTTCTAGAAACTGTTTTTATAATGCATATGATGATCCTGAAAGATCCATGAAACTGTTGATGATGAATCAGTTGAAATGAAATAGAGAGACACCACATGTCATACATTATTGTTCAGAAGAAGACTTGTGTCGAAATGGCAGAACATTCCGGAGACGACCATATTCACCTACATTTGATATGTTATGTCAATTCCCCTGGAATTAAACTCTCCAGTCTATAGAGATCAGTTCCCCTGGAGAAAATGGTTGTGTTGGAGGGTGAACTCTATGGCATTATACTCCACTGAGGTCCCTTTCCAGGATCCACCCCAAATCTTCAGGAACTTCTCAACCTGGAGATGGCAACCCTACAGTGGACCTATAGCACCACAATCCCCAACTACAGAACAGCACAGCAACTTACAAGTATAAGAAATATTAGACCCATAAGAACACAAACTCTCCCTAGTCTCCAGGTAGATCAAACTTTCCCAAGAAAAAAGTTCAGGCATGAGAAAGGAAGGGTAAGTTGCTTGTCCTTTTCTCTCTCCCTGTTTCCAGGTCTTAAGTGAAAGGAGGAAATTCACACTCTGTCCCTGTTTTGGAGGTAACTATGCAGGCATTTTCCTTGACAGGAGACATGAAAGCGGGGGAAGAGATTGAGCAAACTGGTCTTCAAACAGGAGGTTTGTTGAGGCAACCTGGTTGGTCAAAAGTAGCAGGATGAGCGGCATCATTTAGGACCAGAGAGACTCAGCTCACTGAGGGGCTTATTCCTGACAGGAGCAAAACGAAATGCAGGACTCATGGAACAGATTTCAGCACTCTCCTTTCCCTCAGGACAAATATAATTTCTAGAGGACTTTTCAGTAGACTCCATTGTACTAGAGAGCTCAGGAACTAAGTCAGGGAGGCCTCAGTTCAGGGCTGGATCGCCCATAGGGCGAACTAGGTGCCCGCCTAGGGCGTGCCGGCTCAGGGGCGCCAAATGGCGCCTCACTCCCCCCGAAAAGTGCCCCCCCTGCTGCCCTAACCTGGCACCCGCTGCCTCCACCGCCACCAGACCCCTGCCCCCTTCCCGGCTTTCCTGGGGGTCCCGCAGCTGGGGAGCCCCCAGAAAAGCCGGCGCCGGGAGGGAGGGGGCGGCGGCTGGACCCCCGCCCCATTCCCGGCTTCCCTGGGGGTCCCGCAGCCACGGAGCCCCCAGAAAAGCCGGTGCCGGGAGGGAGGGAGCAGCGGCTGGACCCCCCGCTCCCTTCCTGGCTTCCCTGGGGGTCCTGCAGCCATGGAGCCCCCAGGAAAGCCGGTGCTGGGAGGGAGGGGATGGAGGCTGGACCCCCCCGCCCCCTTCCTGGCTTCCCTGGGGGTCCTGCAGCCACGGAGCCCCCAGAAAAGCTGGCGCCGCGAGGGAGGGGGCAGAGGCTAGACCCCCCGCCCCTTTCCCTGGCTTTCCTGGGGCCCTCGCAGCTGTGGAGCCTCCAGGAAAGCCAGCGCCCCGCTGCCGCCCCCGGTCTCCAGGCCCCACCGGGAGGTTGGCATCCCCAGTGGGGGGCGCTCCAGGCTGTCCTGCCTAGGGCGCCCAGACACCTGGAGCCGGCCGTGCCTCAGTTTCCTCACAGTTATGGAAAAACTGCTGCACTGTGGGGTTTCTGTGTGATATACAGATTTCCCTTCTTTTTCATCCAATCCCTCCAATAAAAGAAACTCTGAGCACCTTCAATTCTGGCTGTTCCCTCTTTTCTGCAAAACTTTATTTCTGACATAAAGAACAATAGTGGAAGTCACTGCAGGGGTTATCCCAGGGGACTTGTCATTTAAACTGATTATTCTTAAATCCTCAGTGAAACAAGGGGTTGTGTTGCCAGTTAATTAGAATTTTACTGGCTTCCCTAAAATTTCTTTCTAGTGGCCAACTGTGGAACTGTGTGGGCAGTGTTTTAGTTCATTCCCCATGGACCCTTTTTAAAAATCAAAGATGATATACCCTGCACATAGAAAGGCATTTTCCCCTTACAAACTTTGAAAAATTCCCAAGAGAAAGGTGTGTTATGTATGTTCCATGGACTGAGATTCCAGAATTATTTTAACAGAAAATGCAGAGAGACATCCACTTGGGGCTCAGTGTCAGACTAACTGAGCAGTGGGCAGCATTCATCTCATGTTTTAGATGCAGGTGTTAACAACATATGGTTGATGGAACTCTACAGAACAAAAACTACAGACACAAAAACCAATGTGGAGGGCAGCAAATAAACCTTGGAAAATACTTCTAAGCACTGCTAAGTTGCCAGCTTGCCTGACACACAAACATCTGTCCACTTGTTTCAAGGCAAGAGAACAGCAGTGAACTGAGCCTGCAGAGGCACCTCTTAATAATCTCCAAATGTAATTACCCTTCAAGGGTTACTCAAACAACACTGGCCACAAGATGTTATTTACAAGTTCCTTGTTGTCATATAAATCTGGTGCTATTGACTTTGCACATTGGGAGCTTCCAGACCTTGTTGACGACCCACCCGTATGGAAAGGACAGAAGCTCAGACACATGTTCCATTTGATCAGTGCTGAGCTGCTTCAAAGCATGTGAGTGAATATAAATGGGATTTATACATTTTTTGGCACAGCCCAGCCTGGGAGCTGACTTGTTAGAGGATTCAGAAATATACACAGTGTAAAAATGGCTCACCTGACAAAGAGAAGTAAAGCATGAGAGGCTCCACTTCCATGGTAATTTGGCTTAAAAACAATGTGGCCATGACATGAGAAACATCACTCCTTAAACAGGCCTTGTTTTGATGTGTGTCTAGGATTTCCCATGAGATCCGAGGTCATGTGGAAGCTATTTGGGTTTCTCATAGCTCAGGGTCAATTGATCCTAGCCATTCAAAAAGCAGAGCCTAAATATCTTCAAAGGAAAGAACAAAATAATTTTGGCACTGAGCCTGAAAGGAAAAGATTTCTCTGAACCAGGGCTTTGCATTGAGAGGTAAGCCTAATTAAACTGTCAGATGGTACCAGCCCTGGATGAGAGGAAGGGACCCAGCCATAAATGTTAGTTGTGGGCCTGGCTCTATGGGGGTTGGTTGTTCTTTTGACCTGTAGTAGAGTTTTGGTACTTTTATATCTGTTTATTTGATATGTAGCCCCTCATACTGAACCCCCCAACAATTTTTTAAAAAGATTTGTCACTGAGGTCACAGTCAGACATGCCTTTAGATCTGACTCAGCTGCGAACACCTAATGGATCTAAAGAGCACAATCAGACAGCAACATCTGGGAAAGGTCCTGCAACCGTTAGCACCCCATGCTGCCCTGCCATGAAAGCGGAATTAAAAGACACTGGGGAACATCCAGTCTTAAAGTTTGATGATGGGCTACAGACAGAGTTTCCCCTGTCTCATCACTCAAGCACGCTCTCAAGCCATCAGGATGGTCTGCCCATTCCATCCCGACTCAGTGCCATTTCACTCCCTTGCTTAGCAGTATGCGCATGATCACATACTCCATGGGGAACTCTCAGTGCAGAGTTGTGATTCCTTGTTTACGCACTTGGGAAACAAAAGGCAACCCCCCCCCCACTTGGCCAAACATGCTGTCTGATCAGGCAGTGATGGGCTGAGCCTGCAGCTACAAAGGATGTGTGATGGCACAATATCATGTCAATTTCCACTGGGGGAAATAGTTTCACTTCCCCTTTGCACCAAATGGCACGGCTGACTGCAGCCTGAGCAATCCCCCACCCTTGTGACTAGAAGAAAATGGAAAAGTGTTATAATCAAAATTGAGTGAAGCCAAGGACGATGACGGGTATTTAAAATTCTGCAGTTTACAATTTCTTCTCTAGAGGACATAAGATGTTATTGTTAAATACCATAGTGATTGAAAAAATGCACAAATATTAAAATTAACACTGAAAAACTTTTGCAATAACTGAACTTTGTAAACCTTTTGTGGAATAATCATTAATTTTTATGAAAATGAAGTTGTAATGTTATTCTTAAAAAAAACAAAAACACCCTTGAGTTTACAAACTATATTGCCTGGGAAGTGTATATAATATGATCATGATTACCTGACAGTGTGGCACTTTTAGAATCTATTTTATGTTGTCATTAAACAGTCAGTTTTAAAATACATATTAAAAAGTAAACTACAACCGTCAAATACAGTAAGACTAAAAGTGTTTTTTTCTAGCCTTCCTCATAGCAAAATCATTCAAAACTTCATCAAAATTTGTTTGTCTAAGTTTGTGTCTTCCAATGTACCGAATGCTCAGTGTGGACAACCTCTCTTTCTTTTTTAAAATTTTATTTTATTAACTTAGCCTTTTTACAGTTAACAACATAAACACAAACATAAATTTCAGCTTACTATAACTTGATCCTATACATAGCTATGCAACATAGATCACTTCTTAAATCACAGTACCTTATGTCATTCGGCAGGGGTCGTTCTAAAAGATTAGTTTGTGGGGGCAGTGTGTCTGAGTGTTGCGCTATTCCTTGTGCTGTGAATAATCTATAGGTGTAACCATTTGTGGTATATTTGCTTTATTGGCAAAATGCCATTTGTAGCCATGTATTCCAGAACTGGGGCCCATATTCAGACAAATTTTGAGTAGAGAGGTGTATCCCTGTCATTTGCTCTAATTAATGAGTCTGTAATTTTGGCCATTATGAACTGATCCCAGACCTTCTCTTGCCATGCAGCTATTATTGGCAGTGCGGCTGACTTCCATGTTGCATCTATAGTCAGTCAGGATGTTGCTAGCAATATCAGTGTTAAGTTTCTGGATTCATTGGTCATGTTTCCTTCCCAGTAGTCCAGGAGGACCGTGTCTGGCCTGTGTGGTATCTCCTGCCCTGTAATAACTTTTGTTTTTGTTATCACTTCCTTCCAAAATTTTTGTATTTCATGGCACTCCCACCAGCAATGAAGATATGTTCCTACTTGGCCACAACGTTTCCAGCATGTTGGGTGTACTGCGGGATCCATTCTTGAGGACAACCTCTCTTGAGACATCGTGGCCCTTAATTCATTTTTAATTCTTTTGAGTCTTCAAAAACTCCTCTCTCCTGAGCATTTAGTGACCATAAAACTAAGAAATAGCCACAAGATTGCTTCCACATTAGGAATGGCCATCTGATTTTTTCCCTTGTATATAATTTGATAAAGGTCTGTATGAGACAGAGAGTGCTCTTGTGTAAGCCTATGGCTTTGTCTCACGTACAGGTGAAAGTGAAAATTTCATCAATAAGTTTCAGGTCAATATCTCCTGGGTATGCTTCCATCAACAGTTCAACCCCTTGCTGAATTTCTTGCTTAGATGCTGTCAGATTAGCAAGAATGGAAAACAATTGTGCAACATCACTGTACACAGTACTTCTTTTTAAATTGGCTTCAAGTGCATCTAATATATGAATAAAGGATTTTATGCTAAACTTATCTCTTGAAGAAAGTGTATCTAAGGCATCAGGTGCACTTCTGTCATTTCTTTGCCATTCCCTTACTCTTTGTCTCCTTGTTTTGTAGTTAACATTTGGCAAGGTGGCTTTTGCTTGTTTCTCAAGCTCATCAAAATCTTCTCTAATTTTTCTTTAAAAAAAATCCAGAAGTGAACTGTACAAACTTGCACAAGAACTCAATAACAGGTCGGCTTCCGGTCGGAGTTAAAATGGCGAATTAATGCACTTTGAGAGTTGTGCAAGGTGGATGGCGGTATCTGATGACAGTTTGGGCTCTACCTGGCTCAATGCAGCACTCCCCAGGCGGGGGAGTGACGAGCAAGCAGCCAAGCCTGAGAGGGAGTTGAGATCGGTGTGGATAAGCTTCGGAGGAAGCTTGTTTACACCTTGATCTCCTTCCACGAAGAGGGCAGTTGCAAGACAGCACTACAGATACCAGCCGGGCTGAGAATTCAGCATAAATCCGCCATCTACCGACCAAGATTAACATCGATTGCAGAAGAAGCACTGCGAAACCCCGAGATTACAAGCAAGGTAACAATGAACGTTTGCTTACCGGTGTGAAGAAGAACGCAAAATTAAAACGTATGGATAAGCGTATAAGGCTTTAAGGAACTAATCCGCTTGATTTAAAAGTAAAAAGAAGGCTTTCCTTCGGAGAAAACGGCAGAAAAGTGATTTTGTTTTGCATTCCTGTGGTCAGCTAAGACTAAACTTTGCGTAGTAGAAACGAAACTGACTGTGATTCTATGGTACAGGAAGTATGCTAGAGTGGATGTTTTAAAGTTGTCTTGCCGGAAGTAGATGGATGTTTTAAAGTGTAACACTGGAAGTTGGATTACCAAGACAGACAGCTAAACAGGAAGTTTCAAAGGAGCCTACTCTAGCCAAAAAACCATAGAGAAATTGCGCCCGCCATTTTGAGGAGGACTAAATTTTAAAAAGTTATTTTTAAACCAAAAAAGCAACGGAAAAAAGTTATAAAGGTGGCAATTTGACTTTACGATTGACAATATAAAGATTGGTTAGTTTTGAATTTGCCTCCAAGACGGATTTGAGGTCAAGACCAAGGGCCACCTCATCACCAAGTCCAAGAATGTCTGCAAAAGAAAAAAAGGAGTGGCAGGCTGCCATGGAGGTGATGGAGAAAAGGATGACAGAGGTGGTGCAGAATTTAGGAAAGCAAATAGAATCACAGTTGCAACAACAGATGCAAATACAACTGGAGCAAATAGAAGAAGTGCAAGTCCAAGTACAAGAAAAAAATATGGCAAAGTTGAAAGAACTGGTACTAACAGAAGTGGCAGGGATAAAAAAAGATACAGAAGAAGTTAAAAAAGAGGTTCAAAGTCTGGTGACAAAATCAGCAGAAATGGAACAGAAAGTGAAGAGAACTCTCCAAGAGAATACAAGATTGGAGTCTATGATGGAATATAGGGCTACCCAGAATCATCTGAGATTGAGAGGAATAGAAGAGGAGGAAGACCAGGATATACGTGCGTTAGTAATAAACACGTTGACAACTTATATAGGATAGGATCAAGGAGATTTGGATTCAGACTTTGACTTAATTTACAGAGTAAACTCAGCTTATGCCAAGAGAAAGAAATTACCCAGAGATGTGATTGTTCAATTTGTGACAACAAAAATGAAAGAGGACATCTTCAAGAAGCAATTTACACAACCTTTGGAAATTAATGGAAAGAAAATAATAATCTTAAGAGAAATTCCGAGAATGATTCTACAAGACAGAAAGAAGTTTAAAAAACTAACTGATAAGCTAAGAGAAATGGGCATCAGGTTCAGGTGGGAGATCCCACAGGGACTATCATTCTCGTACAATTCGGTGAGATTTACAATTAAAACAGAAGGAGATTTGTGTAGATTCAAGAGAACAATTTTGATGATTTTAAAGACATTTAACCCAAAACACTGATGGATTACAAATTTTTATCTTGGAATGTAAATGGACTAAATTCATCATATAAAAGAAGATTAGTGAACCATTGGCTAGAGAAACAAAAATGTAATATAATTTGTTTGCAAGAAACACATATTAGGAAACAAGACAATAAGTATCTGATTAATAGAAAATTGGGAGAAGAATTTCATTCATCAGCAATTAATAAGAAGAAAGGAACAGTGATATATATTTCTAAAGAATTGGAACCCAAACAAATCTTCTCAGACAATGAAGGAAGATATGTTGGTGTGGAAATAACGATGTACAGAAAAAGGACATTGCTTGTAAATTTATATGCACCCAATGGAGCAAAAGAGACTTTCTTCAATGATTTGACAAGAGAGTTGGACTGTTTAAACTATGATCAAATAGTTTTTGCAGGAGACTTTAATGGCACGGTCAACAATGTATTGGACAGAAAGTCTAATGCAATTGGAGAAGCGATTGGAAAATTGCCAAAAAATTTCTTTCAGTTGATGAGACAAGAAAAACTAGAAGACGTTTGGAGGAAATGGAATCCTAAGATTAAGGATTACACATTTTATTCTAACAGACATAATTCCTTTTCTAGAATCGATATGATCTGGATGTCAGAGGAGATGGCGTTAAAAACTCATAAAATTGAAATTTTGCCAAAAAATAACTCAGATCATAACCCTTTACTTTGGATGTCAAAAGAAAAACCAAAACAATTATATTGGAGGATTAATGAAGACTTACTGGACCAAAAATTGATCAATGAGACATTAAAAAAAGAAACGAGAAATTTTTTTGAAATGAATTTGAATAAAGGTACAGATATACAGATTGTTTGGGATGCATACAAAGTGGTAATGAGAGGTTTGCTTATTTCATTAAACACTAAAGATAGAAAGCAAAGGATGCAACAACAAAATGATCTTCACGAAAAAATTCGACAAAAAGAAAAGGAATTAAAGAAAAGACCAGGGAAGAAAAAAATTATTAAAGAGATTCATCTTCTACAGGATCAATTGAATGTCTTACTAAATAGAGAATTATATTGGAACTTGAAAAAACTACAACAAAAAGCGTTTGAGGGTGCAAATAAACCAGGAAAATTTTTAGCGTGGCAGTTGAAAAATAGAAAAGAAAGAAACTTCATAAGTAAGATTATTGAAGATGGAAAAGACGTTGTGGATTTGAAAGGTATAAAAAGAGCTTTTTTCAAATATTATGCAAAGTTGTTTAAAAAGAAAGGAATTGACCAACAGAGAATTAAAAAGTATTTGGACAATATTGAAATACCAGACCTGGGACAACAAATTAAGGAACTACTCAATGGTTTAGTAACAAAGGAAGAGGTAATAATGGCGATAGAAGATGCAAAATTGGGCAAAGCTCCAGGTCCAGACGGCTTTACAGCAAAATTTTATAAGAAATTCAAGGAGGAGCTAACCCCTATTTTAGTACTTCTGTCAAATGATATAAGAATGACCAAACGGATCCCAGACTCATGGAAAGAAGCAAATATTTCACTTATACCTAAAGAAGGTTTGGATTTAACTAATGTAAAGAATTATAGACCAATATCGCTATTGAATAATGATTACAAATTATTTGCAAAAATAATTTTGGAAAGGTTGAAAAAATATTTGAAAGATGTTATAGCGGAAGAGCAAGCTGGTTTTTTACCAAATAGACAAATAAGAGACAATTTGAGAGTGGTGATTGATGCAATTGAATATTATGATAAACATCCAGAAAAAGAAGTTGGATTCCTCTTTCTTGATGCTGAAAAAGCTTTTGATAACTTGAACTGGGATTTTATGCTGCAAGTAATCGAAAAAAATGGATATAGGACAGTCTTTTTTAAACATGATTGTGGCAATATATTCAGAACAGAAGCAGCTTTGAATATAAATAAAGCAAAAACAGATTTTTTCCAAGTCCAAAAGGGAACACGACAAGGCTGCCCACTGTCTCCGTTATTGTTTATTTGGATATTGGAAATATTATTGGCAGAGATAAGAAAAGACAATAATATCAAAGGACTTACAGTGAAAGGCTTTACGTATAAATATAGAGCATTTGCAGATGATGTAATGTTTATGATTCAAGATCCAATTGAGAATATACCACAATTGATGGGAAAAATTGAAGAATTTGGAACAATTGCTGGATTTTACGTTAATAAAAACAAAACGAAAGTGATGTGTAAAAACATGACGAGACAGAGACAAATTGAACTTCAAGAGAAAATTAAATGCGAAGTAGTTACAAAGACTAAATATTTAGGAATCGAATTGACTATGAAAAATATTGATTTGTTTAAAAATAACTACGAAAAAGTTTGGTATAAGATCCAACAAGACCTGAAAAAATGGAATACCTTGAATCTATCATTACTGGGAAGAATTGCAACTGTAAAAATGAATGTTTTGCCTCGTTTGATGTTTTTATTTCAGACTATTCCAATATTAAAACAAAGTAAAGTATTGGATACGTGGCAGAAAGAAAAATCAAAGTTTGTATGGGCAGGAAGAAAGCCAAGGATTAAAATGAAAATTCTATGTGATGCAAAGGAAAGAGGAGGACTACAACTACCAAATCTAAGACGTTATTATGATGCTGTCTGCTTAACATGGTTGGAGCAGTGGATTAATCTTGAGAATAAGAAGTTGTTGGCTTTGGAAGGTCATGATAATAAGTTTGGATGGCATGCATATTTATGGTATGGAAAAGTACAAATAGACAAGTTTTTTAAACACCACTATATAAGACGATCACTGTTCGAGACTTGGATGAGATATAAAAAATTCTTCTCGGAAGAGCGACCACTTTGGATAGTGCCGGCAGAAGTGATTAATCCATATTCAAGAAATCAGGGTCTAGATTGGTTACCTTACAAAAGCCTCTTAAAAATAGAAGGGAAAAACTTTGTATTAAAAGATAGAACTGATGTTGAATTTGAATATGATTGGTTGAGGTACAGACAGATTTATGATTTATGTAAAGTTGATAAAAGGAAATATGGCTTTAGAGAAAAAAATAATGAAATTGAAATTGTATGGGTCGAAAAGGGTAAAAAAATGATTTCAAAATTTTATAAGGTGTTATTGAAATGGTATACTGAAGATGAAACAGTAAAAGAGCAAATGATAAAGTGGGCAGTAAATATAAATAATGAAATATCTATGTCATCTTGGGAATATTTGTGGAAAAAGTCAATGAAAATTTCAACCTGTATAAATGTTAAAGAGAATTGCTATAAAATGATGTACAGATGGTATATGACTCCTAAAAAAATTGCTATTATAAATGATAGCATGTCTAACAAATGTTGGAAATGTAAGATAAAAGAAGGGTCTTTTTACCATATGTGGTGGACTTGTGATAAGGCTGTAAGTTACTGGACTGAGATTCATAATGAGATACAAAAATTTTTGAAATGTACTTTTAAGAAAGACCCACAGATGTTATTGTTAGGTCTTAAAATGGAAGAAATAAATGTAACCAAGAGAACATTGTTATGGTATTTGGTTACAGCAGCCAGAATGACTTTTGCACAATGTTGGAAGCAAGAAAAAACACCTGAAACATGGGAATGGATTAAGAAGATGCTGTTTATGGCAGAAATGGACAAATTAACAAGAAAATTAAACAACGAAGAAGACGAAATTTTTTTTGAAAATTGGAAAGACTTTCAAGAATATTTGTTGAAAAATTGGGATGTAAAACGTGGTTTGATTTGTTTTGACAACTACTAAGGAGAAACTGAAAGGGATTAGATTTTTAAATTGTTACCATTAGTAAGACAAAGTAAGTTTAGTTTAAATGTAACTGAATAAGAGATATCAATGGGGTTGGAGCACTGCGGGAAGCCTTGTTTGGGGGGGAGAGGGTAAAAGGAAATGGATATGTATTTACCTGTTTAATTTGTATGATCGTGGAAAATATATCCAATAATAAATTGTATTTACTAAAAAAAAAGAACTCAATAACAGGTCTGATTTCTGAAGGGCTTTGCTGACCTTGTGAAAATGACCTAGCACATGGGTCCAAAAATGCAGCATAAACACAAATACCAGTTCTTCCATTTTCTGCAAAAGATTGTTAGCTTGAAGCCTGGTGTCTCTCTTCCCATTAACGTCAGAGTATGAATGACTGAAGGCATCAGTGATAACACTGTAACTTTCCAAAACAGCTTCTGTGGCTTTTGCGTGTGCGTCCCACCTAGTGTCTGACAAATATTTAGGCACTTTAGACTGAGGTAGCAAAAATGATTTTAGAACTGCCCCATCTCTTTGTGGAGGATAAAAAGAAGGTATAAATTTCATTGATAATGCCAAAACAGTTCACTGCATCAAGGCAGCAATCCACAGCTGAACGGCCCACCAGATTTAAAGAGTGACCTGTGCATGGAATAAATCTTGCAAATTGGTTTTTTTGATGATTTTTTGCTGCATACCATTGTACTTATCAGCCACATTAGCAGTGTTGTCATTTTCTAAAATCAATTTCAAGCTCAGTAGTGAAACAGGTGGAACACTAAATCAACAATGCTTTCTCCTGAATGGTCTTTTAGGTCAAGAAAAGTTAAAAATCGCTCAGTTGGCAAACCATCTCCAGGTCATAAGGTAAAGGTTTCCCTTGCTCGAAAGCCAGTTGAATCTGACTCCAGGGGTGCAGTGCTCATCTCTGTTTCCAAGCCAAAGAGCCAGCGCTGTCCAAAGATGTTTCTGTGGTCATGTGGCCGGCATGACTAGACACAAAGGCGCACCGAATGCTGTTACTTTCCCACCAAAGCAGTATCTATTTATCTACTTGTAATTTCTTGCTTTTAAACTGCTAGGTTGGCAGGAGCTGGGACCAGAGACGAGAGCTCACTCTGTCATGCAGCACTCAGGGTCTCGAACTGCTGAGCTACTGATCTTCCATTCTGCAGTTCAGTGTCTTAACCACTGAGCCATTGCAGCCCCTCTCTTCAGGTGATACATATCAGATAATTAAAGTCAACTGATCAGTATGTGAAATGTCAGGAGTGGAATCTACTGAAAAGCTGAAATATCCAGCCTTTCTCACATCAGCCAGAATTGCATCCTTAACTTTTTTTTGCCATGACTTGAATAATTTCCTCACATATAGTTTTTGACAAATAAGGATTGCCTGATCCAGAATGTCCATCCCAATTGATATGAGCAAGTAAAAATGGATCAAATTTTGCCACTAGTTCTAAAAGACCAAGATAATTGCCATTATTTGGAGATCCAAAGTGTTCATTGTCTCCTCTGAATAGTAAGCCTTGTTCTACAAGAGTGCATATTACAGCAATAATTCTCTCCATGGCATGCCACCAGTACTGCTGTTCTGCTTTTGTTTGTTCCTCTAGCTTGGAAGTTAATGTTTGCCCTCGCTTCTTTGTTAAGTAGGCCAACATGGCATTCCTATGCTTCTCTGAGTTTTCATGAGTTTGGATAAGATGGGCTTTTTGCCAGTCATCAAACCCTTCAGTAGCTAAAGCTGTGGAAGAAGATGCAAGGTTTGGAAAGAGTTTACAAACAAAGCAATAAATCTGGCCTTTTGAGGGAGAATATACAAGCCACTCTTGGCTATATGTTTCCCCATTTGCTTTTGTTGAATAAAAAAGAGCTTTTGTGCAAAACCTGGATTGCTTTTTGTACACTCGCTTGGAATTTAAAAATGGTTCACAATGATGCAGAACTTGAGAGGGACCCCTCTCTACCCAATAGGATACTTCCTCATGTGATAATTCTGACCACAAACCAACATCAGTAGATCTATGTTTGGCATTATCTTTATTTGCATCTGGAACACCTTGGATTTGGCCTATCTTACCAGGTGTGAACTGCAAAATCTGACTATTTACATAATTTTCTTGTGGCTCTTTAGCCTCTCCCTGTCCAGTAAGTGACTCTTGAATTAGTTCTATATTTTCAGTTTGAGCCAGCATCATAGCTTCTTCCTTATAATCAGCTTGCTGTTCCACATCCTGCTTCACTGTTTCTCTTTCTGGGAGGTTTTGTCTAGTAGTTGGCTCAGGCTGGATAGCTTCACTGCTGGCTCTTGTTGCTTCAATGAGTGGTTGATGCATGAACTTCATTATCATAGCATTTTCAAGTCTCCGTCTCTTGTGCTTGCTAGCACCATTTTCAAATCTTTTACTCATCATCAGATTAGAATCTAAAAATAAAAAGTAAAATTAATCTTCACCTGGATAAACACATGGATCAGAGGTCCATCAGTGGCTATTAGCACAAGGTATAGATGGTTGCTGCTGAAGGGTTACACTGTGGTGAAATGGGTGCCCACCCTCAGCCCTAGGGGACTGAGTAGCCGGTTTGTGGCTCGTGAGCCCTGCTTTGCCTTCTTACCTCCTTGGTGGGCTTCTGTCACTCTTCAATAGCTGCTACCACTCACTGACTTCCCTATGCCTTTCTTGAGGGGCAGTGAGACCCCTCTGGCTGACTCCTGGGGTTTGGAGATGAAAACCCCTAACTTTGGGTTTCTCCTGGAGGGTTGGCACCTTTACATTTTTGTGCTTTTCCCCTCCCAGGACCCTTCTTAAGGCACTGGTAGTGGGCAGAGTGGGGGAGACTCTGCAGTCAGAGCACCAGACTGGGGTTTTAAACACAAAACAAAGATTTTATTGACTATTTACAAGTAACAGGATTTTAAACACAAAAAGGCACTTTAAATCAAACACAGAAAGGAAAACACCACTGGGCACAAATAAAATAAGACAAAACACAGTTCCTCTGTCCCTGAACCGATCCCTATAATTTTCCCTTGGGATGAGGTTCAGTTACCAACCTGCAGCCTGGCCTCCTGCCTTCTACAGTAATTCTGGATCCCTCCGAAGATCCCTTCCCACTGCTGCCTTCTCTGATCCCTAAGGCCTCTGCAGCAAGAGCCTCCTGACCTCTCTGAGGGTTGCAGAATGACTCCTCTCTCTCAGGCTGGCTGAAGCATTTATATCTTCTGACTCCGCCCCCTGGCTTTCCTGTACTTTTTGTCCATAGAAGCATCTGGGATTTGTAGGCCTACCCTGGAGTTTTGTCCTACTTCCCAAAGTGGGTGGCCATTTTAACTAAACTAAACAACCTAAACTAAAGCAAACACAAGATGGAGTCTATTCTGTCACATCCAACAAGGCAACCCTACAGCACAACATCATTTTCCAATCTAAAGATTTTCAAAAGTTTATAAACTCCCAAAATTGCCAAAAGGATTCAAAATAATTTTCTCCAAGACACATGCAATTAGGAGGCTTGAAAATGATGCAAAAACATAGGTTAATAATTAACTATAATTTCTCCTCTAATAATTCCAACAGCAGCAAACACCAGGCTCCCATTGAACAATCAATACTAGCCATTTAAAAGAGCCAACTGCCAAAAAATGTTATATAAAATAAATATGTAAAACTTTGATTAGATTCTGCAATGGCTTTAGAAAAATTAATCTACTATTAATGTATGAAGCAGTATTGTTTGGATTTATTGGCATGACAATTGACACCATCAATATTTCATTTCATATCCAAGAAGTTCAGAGAAAGGGGTTGCAAGTGCATGCTGCAGGCACTGACAAGGCTCTGAGAAGTGTGAAAGATAGAATTCCCTGCCTGGGAGGGGTGAGGCCAGTGCCAGTCACATGTGCTTGCTCTGTTCAAGCCAAGGAAGAGGGAAGGAATGGGAGGGACTTGGGAGAACTTGCTTGCCTGGTCTATCTGCCCCAGCCGGCCCCCCACTTGCACTATCCCACTGATTAAAGTGCAGCACATACCACTACTGACCTGACCCTTGAGCTAGGGAAGGCTGTGCAGCTGATTGTTGACTCTGAGCTGCTGGTTCTGGAGTCCTGGAGTCTGTACTCTGAATAGTGGCACCAGGGACCTAGAAGGGCAGGGCTTATCAGTCCAGGGCTGGCCTTAAGGCAATTGGAGCAATTTGGCCAAATTGGGCCCCACGGGCTGCTCCTAAGGGGGCCCCCACACCAGAGCAATCTCAATGGATTTTATTTATATCTCTAAGATTCTGCAGACTTTGGCTGTGCACTGGGGCCCCACAAATTTTTTTCCAGTTGGCCCCCAGAGTTTCAAATTGGGCCCCACTGGCTGGCCCTGAGTCTTATAGTTGCTGGGCCTGAGTTGTCCTGCCCTTGCATGAAGTCTTGGTTTTGCAATTTTGGGAGAGGGGAGACTGCCCACTGTGGGGGGCAGGGCTATGGAGGCCCCCTAGATTTAGAGGCCCTAGGTTTCAGCCTACTTAGCCTATACATAAATCATTCTGCACAGTCTTCTCTGGTATGGGAGCTGCTTGCTTGAACACATGGTAAACTGCTGCTGGCAAAAGCTGAAGTAGCTGCTTGAGGGATGATGGTGCACAAGAACATGCAAAAACTTAATGCTCACCATCATCAAAGCATGACTATCTTTGTTGGTGGTAGCACAGAAGACACAGTTCTTTGTATCAGATCAAGCAACCAACTACCACACCATAGAGGAATAAAGGGGTCTTTAGACTCAAGCTTTGCATGACAGGCTGAATCACCCCACATTTCTTTTGCTGTCCATTAAAAGTACTGGAATCCTTTTTTAAACCCTTAACTGTGGTCACCCTGTGACTCAGGCACACTGAGCAGAAAAATGCAGTTAACAATGATCCAAGAAGCAGAAGATCCTTCACTCACCTTTTGAATAATTGGGGCTATTGTTGATGTTCCTTGAATGCAAACGACTCTTAAGAATCCAGTCTCTCAAGCCAGAAGCCATATTTGTATGTGCAATATCACACACATAAAGGGCAGAAAATGAACAGCCCTCATTAAAATGATAGTGTTTTTCCAGACTGCTTAACTTCTGTCAACCTAATTTGTTCTTTAATTTATGTTGCTTTGTCAAGGACTTGGAAAATGCAAATCTTGACGTTGACAGTGGCAGCATTTTATTTCATTTGCAATGGTTCCCGAACTGTGTCTAAAGGCTGCCTGGAGACCAAAGAGTGCTGAATTCCTCGATCAGTGTGCGTGCAATCTGTACATAATCATAACATGGCTGATAAGTTATTTGTGATGTGAAATATTACTATTCTGTGCTAACACTGTAGATATCAGAGATCAGTTAGATGCCATTTTACAAGGCAGAATTGCCATTGCTACAGAGGGAGGTAGGAATGTTTCAAAAATTCTTCTCCTTTGAATTTCTTCCCAGGTTTTGAGGTGCAGAAGTTTTTGGTCTTTGTTTCAAAAATACTGGTCATTAGAAACAGTGGGTGTATTAGGAATTTTTAATTGTCTTCCAGAATATATGCAGAGTACATGCACAGTTTCCCATAGCTTTCTGTTAATCCATACTGTATTAATCCATACCAATTCATAAAGCAATCTTTGTTGTTATGTATACAAGACTTTCTTTGTATGACCATTTATTAATGCATAGCAGCATACCGGTGAAGCACAGCACAAAATGAATCTTGATGCAACCACATGTACAATCACATCAAGATTGCTTTTTTTTGCAGTGTGTTATCAGTGCACGTTGGCAATGTGGAGGGGAAAGGGATGCCAATGAACTGAAGACACTGAAAGCTGTAGCAAACTGCACAGAATTAGACCGTTTCTGCATCTGGTCCTTGCCTCTCATTCCTGGTGTGTCAAAGAGCATCGGACCTGATTCACCGATTCCATAGTAGGAGAAATTCCCATGGCGAGGAATGTTTGTAGGGCAGGGTGGGAGTGGTGGGTGTGGAAAAAAGGGAGCAGTTGTGATGCATATTATGCTAATGTGGAGTTTAGGCATGATGTGAGGAATTCCCCACGTGAAACGGTGAGTTCCAAGAGCGGGCAATGAAAACTTCTGCCAAAAGCAGGATTGAAAAGATGTGGGGGAAAGGAAGGAAGATGCAGGACAGAACCCTGCCATGAATCAACCTGTTGGGAAATAATCACTAGCTTCGAATAACTGTGGAGGTCGACAGCAGGGCAAGCTTTTTTGCAGAAATGGTCTAGATCTCAGAATTACTTTTAGAATTTTCCTTAATCAATGATAAGGTAGAGTGGAATATAGCACAGATCTAACTTCTAGACCAATGAGTTGGGGGCAATTTGCTCCCCTGTAGGGTGAGATGATGCTATGCAGTAGGTGGTACTACTGCTGCCCACCTCACCTGCCCTCCTCTGGTGGAGATTTGATTGTGTAGTTCAAATACATTTGGCAAAATTAGCTCCTGGCTTCATGGTCTTTGTTGTCACTGATTTCTCCTAGCTTGGCTGATAGCTAGGTTGGAGGGTGTGGTAATTGAATCTACTTCCCAGACTTGTCAAGGACTACTTACTGGCTCTACTAAAGTTCTTGGTAGGCACTATCACCAACTCTCCCTTTTTCAAAATCCCACAGATTTGATGATCAGAAACTATTAAGCTATCACAACCACCCTCCCATGGAGTAGTAATACCATTGTGCCATTAATTAACCAAATTTATACTTACCTTAGAAACACAAATTTTGGTTGGTGGCAGGCACATAATTAATTAGACCTAATGTTTTGGAAGTGGAATAATCTATCCTCACAACTGAAGACCCTAAATAATATCTGCCCCATGCTGAGTACTAATATAAGGTATTCTGATTGGTCAGTTCATACCACAGATGGTCAGAGAAGTTGGCTGCTCCATTATCAGCATACAGGAGTAGACCCCTCCCTAATGATGGGGCTGGGATGAATGGCAGCTGAATGAGCACTTTGAGCAAAGAACAGTTCTGAGGTAGTAATGGGCAATTAGCCTGAACAGGTGTGAGTTGAGGGTGTCGACTGTATGGCCAGCAAGCAACCAAGCTATGATTTGTGCTGACACTGCACACCAATTACAGGAGAACCTGCTGCTTCTCCATCTGCTGTGTCCTGTCCTTTCTTGTATCCTTAGGCAACTGCTGGCTAGTCACAAGTCCCTCTCTGCACATTTAATGCACATTTCCACTGCCCCACTGACCCCCGAAGCATCTTTCCAGGAGGTGCTTCAGAGATATTTTATTTCAAGCACTTACATCAACGTTTGTCAGATGTAAGTGTTCATACCAAGGAAAAACATGCCTTGTAGCTCAAAATTAATATAAATAAATGCACAAGGTAAAGAGTAAGATGCTGGTCTCCTTGCCAGAGAGCTGTTTTCAGGAATGGTTGTAGAAAAGTCCATGGTCTCACTAAAATTGCTTGCAGTCAAGTATATTTGTCTCGGAGGCTGCTTGTCCAGGGGCAGCTTCTGTGGGCCAAACTAGACTTGATGGAGTCCAGAGGTGTGACCTATGGATGTCACTTGTACTTCAAATGGATTTAAAACTACCACGAGGATCTGATCCTGATTAGGCCTGCAGCATGGTGGGCTGAAGTGCTTCTTGTCCCCGCCCCCACCTTTTCAAGTACCAAAACAGCTGCACCCCCTGCAGACATTTTGGCACTTTAAAAGGCACATAGTGGTAACAAAAAATGCCTCAGTCTATCATGCTGTGGGCACCCTTGTGGCATTTTAAAATTCTTTTTAAAAAGTGGCAACAGACAGTGGTAGGGCCCATGGATGCTGTCATGTCTTTTTGGACCCTATGCCAAGGGTTATTGATAGCTGAAGTAGCCTCTACAGAAAAGAGGTGAGTCAGGACAGAGAAAAAGACCCAGGTTTGAGCTAAGCTGGGTCTGCTTGCCATGGGATGTGTTCTGTTCTCCCACAAGAGTTTTGGGGAGGTCAAAGACTTGCTTGGTTTGTGGAGCCACGTTTTAAGGTTGTTTATTTTTGTAGAGTTATGGATCGCCCAATCCCTGCTGTTACAGGGACAGTCAGCCAAAAGAGACTTTCACCTGGTTTCCTCAGAGGTGTGAAGGAAGGAAGAACCCTTAGGTTCTCCATGGAGTCTGAGGCCAGCACTGAAGCAAAAGGCCTGCTTCCTTCCCTATACTGCTCATCCATATCTCTCCTTCCTCTCTGAAGTCATCCACATTTGCTCTGGTATGTTCAGGGGTCTTTTCTTAGAACAAGACCTGCAGGAGCTCATTAGCATATGGTATGCTAATGAGCTATAGTTTATTAGCATATGTCACGCCCCCTGACATCACCGGAAGTGATGTCAAAAGGAGAAGCAAAAGGGAGGGCATCTTCAAAAGCCTCCCCTTCCCTTCCCCAGCTGCCCTGGGGGGGGAGCAAAGAGAGAAGGGGTTTAAAGTTTAAACCCTTTCTCACTAGAGTTGGACCACAGAAGGAGGAAAGAGGGAAGGAAAGAGAGAGAGAGTAGAGAGAAGAAAAGAAGGAAGGAAAGAGGGAAAGAGAAGGAAAGAAGGAGGGAAAGAAAGAGAGAGAAAGGAAGAACGAGGGGAAACAGGGAAAGGGGGAAAAAAGAGAAGAGAAGAAGGTGGGAAATAAAGAAAGAAGGAAAGAAGGAAAAGAGGAAGGAAGGAAGAGAAGGGAAAGAGAGAAAGAGAAGGAGGGAAAGGAAAGGAGGAAAAGATGGCAAAGAGATTAAGGGAAGGGAGGCTCCCCCCCCCCAATCAAGCAGGAAGGCATGCTTGCACTGTCACAGTGGCACTTGTTCTGGAGTGTGCCACTTGTTCTCATAGCAAACAAGCACCTCCCAAGACAGTTCACTTTCCCTGAGATTCTCTGGGAGAGTCTGACTGCTGGGTGGCTGCCTGCTTGCCTGCCTTAAGTACCGCTGGCTGGGTTTCCCCATTGGAAACAATGGAGTTAATGGGGATAACCTATTTGGGTACCCATAGAATTAAGCCCATTGGTCCAATTACTTTGAGACGTGGGGGTGTATGTGGGGAGAGGCTCCCAAAGCTACCCTGAAAATTTGGAGCCTCTCCCTCAAACCACCTCCCCCCCAGCGCTACTAGCAGCACCATGGGAAAAAGTAACATTTTTTCCCACCATAGAGAACAATGGAGGGAATGGGGGCAATCTGTTTGGAGGGCCATAGAATCGGACCCCCTGGTCCAATGTTCTTGAAACTTGGTGGGTATCTTGGGGAGAGGCTCCAACAGCTACCCTGTGAGTTTGGACCTTCTTCCTCAAACCCCTCCCCTCCAGCCCCCAGAATATACCCTATGTTTTCACCATTGACTTCAATGGCCCATAGGATATAATGGAGCTGAATTGCCGCCGAATTTCTTTCATTCCCTCCTTTCCTTTTCCTCTTTCCCGGCTTCTTCTCTTCTCTTTTTTCCTCCTTTCCCTGTTTCCCTCCTTCTTCCCTTCTCTCTCTTTCTTTCCGTCCTTCTTTCCTTCTCCTTCTTTCTTTCTCTTTCTTTCCCTCTTTCCTTCTCTCTACTCTCTCTTTCCTTCCCTCTTTCCTCCTTCTGTGGCCCAACTCTAGTGAGAAGGGGTTCTCTCTTCACTCCTCTGCCCAGGCCAACTAGGGAAGGGGAGGTTTTCGAAGATGCCTCCCCCCCTTTTGCTTCCCCCTTTTGCTTCTGGTGATGTCAGGGGGCGTGTCATAAGCTAATAGCCTAGTAGCTCCTGCAGCTCTTTTTCTATGAAAAGACCCCTCCATGTAGCCATGTACAGTTTGAGAGTTGTGCTGCAGCATTGCATATGACATAGCAAGGAGTGTTGGGTTGTATTGGGGGGGATCACATGTTGATTAATCGACACTCCTAAAATATGGCTTTCTGTGATTTTTGACTCTTGTTCAAAACAGGACCCAAAAATATGTGGTTGGAGAACTAATTGTCCATTATTACCACAGACTGCAGGGGGAATGTAACAGGAAGACAATTTTGATGGTCTCCTCAGGGTGCAGAAAAAGGAACTTTCTGTTAGCTGTGTTTAGCATACTCATGGTCTGGTGGTAATAAAATTATTCTTTAGTCAGACTTCAAGACGTCAGAAATAAAAAAAGAGTATTTCAGAAATAAGAGTTCTGGTGCATGAATGATCTGTTTTGGCAAGTGAATGGGAACAGAAAACATGTTGTCAGTATTTTCTGTCACACAGTCTATTATAACGAAAAAATAAATTTGCTTTTGGGGTGAACATTAGGAACTAAACAAGGCTGTTCGTATTACCACATCCTTTATCAGCTCTGATAAAGCAATGGTGCTGAAACTGGGAAATACATTTGCACATCAGTAAATATGATTCTTTGGAGGACATTTCATATTTAGAAGAAAAGAGTGGCTTTTAGACATAGTGGAAATATAATATCCATTCTTGGTAATGGTTTCTAATGTTTGCAAAAAAACAATCCTGTCTCATTCAAATACTTTAATGTAAAGAACAAGAAATAATTCTACATTATCTGAAATCACCAGGACTACTGGCTAGCATTTGGTGTGTGTTTACTCTCTGTGCACAGAGAAATTTACTTGTAGTGATAAATATCTAAAGATTATATTTTATATTCAACTAAGAATGCCTACTGTGGGTAAAAAATACAACAGGGTCTAGAAAGAGGGCGGGGTCAACGATTTTGTATCTTGCAGGCAGAGTAAACACAGAGTAGTGTTTTGCAGTGTAAAGAACTAATGTGGGAGTGAAGAACAGCATACTTTATGGTAGTAGAGCGTAATTGTTATTCATGGTCGTACGATGTAAGGTTGCAGCACTCATAATCACAGTGTTGGTGAATGGATTTTGGGATATGTAAGGCTGGCAAAGCTGTGACAGGGTGCAGCATTCAGTAAGTTCTGCATCTGTGCATTTTTCAAAAGTCATCTGATGTCTCTTTTGCACATCTGAGCAAGTGGTCATTGCGTGTGCCCTGTGAGAGAACAGGTGTCGAGGGAAGGGGGGGGCAAGGTTGCTTGTGATGGGAAACCATTGTGGTGGTCTCAGGCAATGAAAAAGTGATACAATGGTGGTCTCAGGCAATAATACAATGATAAGGAAAGCTCAGAAGGGCTGTGGAGATTAGAAAGGTCAACAGGGTTGTGACTTGTATAAGTGCAGTGGAAGGTGCATGACCCACCAAAGGTGTAGAAGCTCTGTCAGTTTTAAGCCAAAATTGTTGGCTGAGTGTAGGAATAATTGGTAGATCACAGCTCTGTTCAATCTGTAATGTGTCAGGTGGTGAACACAGCGCAAGTGGTGGTTTACAGGGGCCCAACATGGGCCCACAGGTGTGTCTTTCAGGATGGTGGGATAGTGCAAGGGATGGGTGAAGTGAATAAGAGCAGCAGTTTTAAAGTGAGACAACAGAAAGAGCTGGAGGGCAAGTGTGCTGGCTTGTGGAAGGGGGCTTGGGTGGAAAGCAGAAGACTGAAGGAGTAGAAAAAGCAGGGAGTAGAATCTCAGATTATTGTAAAAGAACCAGGGCTTTTTTTGGGCAGGAACGCACAAGAATGGAGTACTGGCTGGCTTCCGAACTCAGGGGGGTGGGCACATGCAGAAAGCCCTGCCTCCTGCTCCCAGAAGCCCTCAGTCGGGCCACGAGGAACAAGAAGCAGGGAGGTAAGTTCCAGAGGCCCCACCACCTTTCCCGGCCCAATCAGGTACAAGCTCTCCCTGCTCTGCGAGGACAGATCTGCACGTTCCCCCCCTCCCAATAGCTAGCAATCCAAAACAGTCCAGTGGAGCCTGAGTGATGGGTGTTGCCTTCTGACACACTTCCAAGCTACTTTTAAAATAAATATAATATTAATTATATTAATTATTAAAAGTATGGAATTGGAAACTTTTTAAAAAACAATGTTTTTATTGGTTTTTGACAACAAACAAGGTAAACAGAATAAGAAGCAAAAGGTGGGTGTGGCTGGATGACCACACTTCTGGTAACATGGGGGTGTGGCTTAATATGCTAATGAGTTGCACTGTCAGGGGTATGGCCTAATATGCTAATGAGTTTCTGCTGTTGGGTGTGGCTTATGCTAATGAGTTCTTGCTAGGCTTTTTCTACAAAAAAGCTCTGAAAAGAACTAAATGATATCTGATTGATTTAGGAGGAGGAAGAATGAAGGAACTAATTCCCCTCATAGGAACTACTGTCCCCCCTTCTGTCATAGAATCATTGAATAATATCAAGCACTCCTGGACACATTTGACAGTTTTGGAGCGTGGTGTCTGTGGCAGTGTATCTGCATGAGGTCCCAACCCTCCTCAAACCCACCCTCTCCAGGCTCCACAGCTGAAATCTCCAGGAATTTCCATACCTAAAGTTGGCAACTTTATCTCCTCCCCTCTCATCAGCCTCTTCCTAGGCAAAGTTCTGTCTTTCTTGTTAGTGGGGAGCAATGCTGCTTACTTCATTCTCCTCTTCTGCTTTGTGATCTGTACAGCAACCCTGCAAGGTAGATTAGGCAAAAAGTCTGTGGCTGGTCCAAAATTACCCAGGCAGCTTCCATAGGGAGGCTCCTGCTGAACAGGAGCAAGCAGCCAGGGCTAGTGAAATAATGCCAGTCAGGAGGCATGAAGTCACCCTGAGAGTGCTGGCAGGCCTAGAGTTGCCAAAAAAGACAGATTGATGCAAAGGAAGATGGAAAAATCTCCATATCTCTATTTTGCCTTAAATTGGTTTTGATGCCAGCAGAGTGAGAAAATGCCAGAGGCTTTGGGTGAGTGCCCCATGGTAAATGCACCAAACAATTCCCAAAGATTTTCCAAAACACTACTCTGTCCACATTCATTTTCTACACTCACAGCATCCCCTGCCAGAATGCAACACATCCCCAGCACTTTGAATTAGCACCAGAGCTTTAAAAGCTCTCCAACTGTCACCTGGAAATTGGCAACAATGGTTTTCCAGGAAGAAATTGCTTGCTTGGAGGGTGGGGTCTATGGCATTGTATCTTTCTGAGGTCCCCTTCTTCCTGCTCCTCAGCAGGCTTCATCCCTAAAATATCCTGGAAGTTTCCAACCTGGAGTTGGCAACCATAACCTACCTTTATCTGCCTGTCTATCTTCAGATTTACATTTCCTCTCGCCTCACTGTAGCCTCTACCGCAATGAGAAATAAAGTAGCTGACATAATTCTCCTCTCCCCTGTATGATCCACACAACTGTGAGGTATGTTAGGTTGAAAGTCTGTGAATGGTCCATAATCCCCCCAGGCAGCTTTTATAACATGAACCTTGGACCTGCACTATCAGGTAGATATCAGTGGCAGTAATAGGGTGACTGCTGGTACTTTTTCCTATCATTTTTTGTCTTGTGGTGTTTCACTTGTGGTGGTCTTTTTGTGGTGTGGCATGGTTGTGTAATTGGGTTTGTTTCTTTTGAAGGGGAAGTGATGTGTTGTGGGTGAAGACATATTTTACCTCAGGATACATCAGGTCACATATGC
This sequence comes from Gekko gecko, assembly GCA_029375565.1. Lineage (NCBI taxonomy): Eukaryota > Metazoa > Chordata > Lepidosauria > Squamata > Gekkonidae > Gekko > Gekko gecko. The sequence continues at coordinate 220,445,401 of JAPDNY010000001.1, forward strand.
AACTGACAGTTCCTACTGTCTTGGGGGGGAATCTGAGGTGCAGAATGGAGTGAGGTCCAATTAGCTTCCATATGCAAATGACATTGAAACGCTGGCCCAATCAGAGAAGAGTGGCCTAGGTTGCAGTGAGTGGGAGAGAAGAACCAACTGATTACTCTTGAATGGCAGTTCATCTGCCAGTGGGTGATATGGTACTCTTCAAGGGCCAATGGGAGAGCCTGGAATCATGAATTATATTTATATAAGAACCTGGAATCATCTTATATATGTATATGTATATATGTATATGTGTGTGTGTGTATATATATATATATATATATATATATATATATGATAACTAGCAATAAAGCCCATTGTAGAAATAATAAAACAAGATCTAGAAAGGAAAGGTGTCTTGTGTAAAAGAGGTTTCCCCCACTCAGGTGTCATTGCAGTGTCACAGACTGTCTGGGGCCCCCCCCCAATGTATATGTCACTGTCCACCTGAGGCAGTTGTTCCAGCACTCCATCCCTCCTCAAACCTCTCCCTCTCCAGGCTCCATCCATGAAATCACCAGGAATGTCCCATCTGGAGTTGGCAACTCCATTGCCTCCCCAGGCAAGCAGCAACTAAGTTTTATCTGCACCTCAGTTTTCAGCTTGGATGTTCCCTCCCCCGACCTGCTGTCACATCCATGCTCTGAAGCCCTGACTGGCATGGCACAGTGGCTGTCATAGGATTAGGAGCATGTGAGATTTTCAGAAAGTGCGGTACTCAGGCAAGGCAGCCAGTGGATAGGGACAGGCTTGGAGTGACACATGATGGAGCTAAGTGAGTTAGAGGAGCTCTCTGGACTGGGGAAAGAACCTAGGGCTTTCTGCATGCAAAGCATATTGCTTACTGCAGAGGCACAACAAGTTGTACTCTGCAGCACATGCTGCTCTGTGCATTGATTTGTATAGGTGGCTTCCTTTTTGGGGTTCGCTCAGAAACAACGGTGGCACCTGCAACCTCAAAACTCGTCTCCCCCTCCCTCCCTACACCACACAACAGCCATACCCACACTGAGCGCCCCCCCGGCTGTGTTCCAGGCCTGTCTCAGGGTGTGTGTGTAAATGTGACGATGAGTGTGTGTGGAGGGTTGGGGAATTGTCCGTCTTTCCCCCGTTGTCTCCCAGCATTCGATACTATGGCGGGGTAGCATGGTGTGGCTATGGGACAACAGGAGGTGGGGCGGGTGGCAACCCAGCACTCTGTGAGGTTCCTTGAGCAACACACAGGGCAACTGCCACCAGCGGTAGCATCAGGAGCAGCTATTCAGTGAAGGGGAGTGCAATCCCCTTCTGGGAAGTGGGCTGGGCAATGGGCAGAGGAGGTGGCCCCTGGTGTGTGGCCAGCTCCTGCAGCCCACCCACCCACCTGGTGCTTGTCCCTGCTAGGCTGCTGGCAGGCCTCAGGGAAGCAAAAGCAGGATCTGATAGGGGCAGCCTTTTGTTTTGGAGGTGGCACCACCGGTGTCCTAGAGCGGTGGCAGAGCAGCTGCTTGGTGGAGGGGAGAGGCCCCTTCCTTCTGGACAGTAGTGTGGCTGGTGGGTGGAAGAGATGGCCCCTGGTGCAAGGCCAGCTCTCTGCATCCCACCCACCCACCAGGTGATTGTCACCGAGAGGCCACTTGTAGGCCACGGGGATGGAAAACTGGCATCTGTGGGGGGGCTTTTTTCATGACACGGTGGTGGCAGCTACCTGGAGCGACAGCAAAGCAGCTGCTCAGTGGACGGGAGAGCATTCTCCTTTCTGGGATGTGGGCTGTCTGGTGAGTGGAGGAGATGGCCCCTGGTACGCGCCCAACTCCCCACCTCCCACCCACCTACCATGCGCTTGCCCCCGCTAGGCTGCTGGTCGGGCTTTGGGAAGTAAAAGGCTGAGATGGTTAAGGTAACTAGGACAGATAATTTAGCTGGCATCTCCATGGGGTGGTATTTACTACTTGTAGCATAGATTCTTTTAAGACACTATAGCAGTAGTCACTTTGATAAAAACAAAGTAAGCCTTTTGCTGTAGCAGCTCCAAAGTATTGCCCAGTTAATGAGTTTTGCATTGTACAAGACAATTAGTCTGAACTCTCTCTCTCTAGAAACTGTTACTTCAATTGTTCTTGTAACAAGTTCTCGACATTAGTTGTAGATAATACTGCTTCTATTTGGCATGGCTTGGAATTCTTGAGTTCTCTGTTAGAGGCCAAAACTCGGCAATCTCTTGAAGGTTTTTTCCTTACATCGCAGGTATAATCAGAGGGCCCCCAGAGGCATCCTTGGTGGCTGCTCCCCACTTAATCTTTTGTCTACATAACCTTTTCATTTTGAAAATTGAAACCTGAATATCTTCTAGGAGTGACTCAATAGGCATGAGGTTAATTTTTGGATGCACAGGATTTCATTAGTATTTCTACTTAATTATATTTGCATTCCTGATAGTTTAAAGTTGTTGCTATCTTGCTCTGAGCATAAAGCCCCAGTTGCAGTTAGAAACTCAGAAAATAATGATAATTGCCTGGATGACTGGACTTGAATGCTCTTTATTTATTTTTTTTAGACAGGTTAAAAAAAATAAAAGGAACAAGTTTAGACCAGAACTTTGTTCAACCATATGGTCCAGCACCATGGCCATCTAGTACAGCATGCAAATTGAAATTTAGCAATGCTAGTAATTAGGAATCTAAATTTAGACAATACATTTGCACGTGTCAGTAATTATTCTTTGTTATCGGTCACACAGTTTTCTGCTTTCCCCACAGAACAACTTGATTTCCTGTTTAAACGCTTCTGAAATTTAAAAATGCAATTTCCTACTAACAAATTATCTGCACACCATCAATTAGAATGCCAGATATAAATTAAGCCAAATCTTCCAGTGTTCTTGTCCAAACTATTAACGTATGAAAGTGCTGTTAACAATGAAATAATAAGCACCAGGAAATTTCTCTTGAAAACACCATTCTGCACTAGTGAAAGGATGAATTTTGGTAATACAGTTTTACCAAACCTCATTCACGTGTGTGTGCCCCCCCTTAGCTGGCTGCATGTTTCATATCATAAATATAATGTATCTAGTTAACTGTATGTGTCAGAGGATCACATCTTGGTCATCCTGTTTCCTAACCTTGGGGAGCAATAAGTCAGGATGGAATATTCCTCTGGGTCAACTGATTACTAACACCTGAATTCACCTATAGCATGTGAATTGGCTTCTTTGCTTCATACTGCTGGAGCCATTTGTCCTGAAAAACCAACAACAGGCACTGGTTCCATGTAAGGTGAAGAGCCACACTGACCTATAAACTAATTTTACAATCTCCTCAGTCCTCGTCCCTTAGGGTTGCCATCTCCAGGTTGGGAAATTCCTGCAGTTTGGGAAAGCAACCTGGGGAGGTTGGGATTTGGGAAGGGGAGAGACATCAGCAAGGATCTGATGAAAACAGCTCTGACTTTCAAAAAACCATACCCCCAAATCTTGTTGGATTCTAAGGTGCTTCTGGACTTTGATCTAGCTGTCAGCAAGGATGTTATGCCATACAATCCACTCTCCAAAACAGCCATTTTCTCCAGGGTAACTGATCTATGTAATCTGGAGATCAATTGTAATTATGGGAGATCTCCAGGCCTGACCTGTAGATTGGAGACCCTGTTGTCCCATATCCAAACTCATCTCAACCACACGTAACTGAAATGGATAGGTTTATCACTGTCTCCTCCTCCTCCTCCTCCTCCTCCTCCTCCTCCTCCTCCTCCTCCTCCTCCTTTTGTTGCCTCTTCTGTGTGAAACTTCATATTGTAAGCATCTTGAGGAAGAGACCTATTTCCTCACACTTTGTGGTAATTAAAGAAGAAACTGGTTAACCACCAATATTTCTGCTAAATGAACAATAACAGATCAGATTTTTTTTTTGCAAGGGCTGTATAATAGAAGCGAAGAAATATGAGAATGTTCTTTGGCAAAATTTACCTAATTCTCAGTGCTCATCTCAGTTTGATTTACCATGCCATAGTCAGTGGTATATCACACCCAGCCTCTGGGTGAGAGAGCTGACAACGATTAGTCAGTGAGACATGAGGAACAGTGGCATACATAGCCTATTTGGCACTCGGGGCAGATAATTTTTTAACACTCCCCATCTCTATTTTTTTCTGCCATCAAGTCACAGCTGAGTTATGGAGACCCTGTAGGGTTTTCAAGGCAAGAAATGTTTGGGGGTGGTTTGCTATTGCCTGCCTCCATGTCATCCCTGCTTAGCTTTTGAGATCTGATGAGATTGGGCTAGGCTGGGGCTATCCAGGTCAGGGCCCCTCCTCTGTATGACAAAATTTTTCAGTAATAATCAATAAAACAAATAATAATAATGGCTAGAAAAGAAACACAGACAGTAAAAAAAATATTTTATTTGACTGGTATATGTAATCATGCCAGTAAAAAAAAATCAAATTCCAACACACTATTCCATCATGAGAGCCAGCGTGGTGTAGTGGTTAAAGTGTCAGACTAGGATCTGGGAAATACAGTTTCAAATCCCCACTCGTGCCATGGAAGCTTGCTGGGTGACCTTGGGCCAGTCACATTACTCTCAGCCTAGCTCTGACCTGGATAGCCCTAGGATATCTGGATCTCATCAGATCTCAGAAGCTAAGCAGAGGTCAACACAGAGGCAGGCAATGGCAAACCACTCCCAAGTGTCTCTTGCCTTGAAAACCCTACAAGGTTGCCATAAGTTAGCTGTGAGTTGGAGATTTTTTAAAAAATTCCATCACAGCACTTGTGTTCTGAGCAGGCACTTAGGAGGGCTTCTGTTCTCCATTTTGAAGCCCAAGAAATGACCATCCCAAACCTCTATAGGGCATTTTTGAGAGCCAGGAGTCTGCCTTTGTACTAACTTTTACCAACACTAGCCAAAGCACCATAAAATAGTGATCACAAGCTTCACCAGACTGGGGCTTCCGGTCTGGGATTCATGGAGTCCTGACGTGCTCTGGCTTGCTCCCTGAGCTCCCAGAGCATACGAAGGGTCTTGAAGACAGGGTGGGCTTCCTATAGCCCTCTGCAGATCCCCCCAGGAAGGGGGTGACTGGCATCGAGCTTAGCCTGAGAGAGAGTTGAGATCGGCTGATAGCGGGGCTTTAAAGAGCGTCGCGACCAGCCTTGATCCCCTCCCCCAGAGAAGGCACTTCGGAAAATTTCTACAAGACCCTATCGAGTTGAAATCTCAACATAAGAACGCATGACCCAGACCTCCAGAACATCTTAAGGAAACTGACATTAAGGAAACACTGCTATAACAAGATACGGACTTTGAAGGTAACTTTTTAAAATTGCTCACCGGAGACGCGTTTTGGCCGAATATAAACAACATCCGATGAAGCGCTTGATCGTGCTGTATCTGTTGTACTAACATTGGAGCGGAAAAAGTGCAGTTAATAGCTTAAAAAGGCCAAAAAGCCGGATTGTTGATCATTCCTGCGGTTGGATTATTGACTTTAAAACAGAAACTAACAGTTAAATCCGCGAGAACTACAGTGGAAAAGTACTCTAGCTGCGACAGCAAAAATCGGCAAAACAGGAAGTGACTTCAGACCAGACAAGTATTCGTCCTAGAGAAGACTCAGGAGGCCGGAAGAAGGGAAGAAACCAAGAACAAGGGGGACCATTAAGATTGCCGGACAGGAAGTGAGTACCCGGAAGACCCATTTACCATAGAGAAATTGCGCCCGCCATTTTGGGAAGGTCAAATTTTTTTTTTTTTTATTTTAAACGAAAGACTTAACAGAAAAAAGTGGAATTAATGCGATTTTGGTGGGCACAAGGAGGACTTTGATTTGGAGTGGATTGGAGGAAAAATTTTGAACAACGGCGTATGACCTGCGGCAACGACAGAGGGCAAATTCCTGGTCCTCCCCGAAAATGGCTGGGAAAGAGGAAAAAAAGCTACAGGGCATGATGGATGCTATGGAGAAACGGGTGATGGACGCGATTTTGAAGTTAGAAAAAACTGTAATAACAGAAGTTACAGAACTGAAAAAAGAAATGTCTGGAATCACAAAAGAAATACAGACGTTGACTAAAAGAGCAGATGAGATGGATGTAAGGGTGAAGAGAGTAGCATCTGATATAGCTGATGTCACTATAGAAACAGATAAAGTGAATGTGATGGTCCAGTATAATGCAACAATTAACCACATGAGATTCAGGGGGATCCCTGAAGACAAAAATGAAGACATCCATTCAGTTATGGTAGATGCTGTAGCAGACTTTTTGAAAATGGAAGAGGAGAAAGTGGCGGCACAGATTGATGTGGTATACAGAGTCAACTCTGCGATTGCGCAAAGGAAAAAACTACCCAGACATGTAATTGTCCAGTTTATATCTAAAAAGCTGAAGGAAGATTTGTTTAAGCAACAATTTCAGGAAGATTTTACAATTGACAACAAGAAAATCTTGGTCCTAAAGGAACTACCCAGAGCAATGCTTCAGGATAGGCGACTCTTCAAAGATCTGATTGACAAACTGAAAACAGAAGGTATAAGGTACAGATGGGAAATTCCTAAAGGTGTCAGTTTTTCGTTTAAACAGAAGAGAGTCACCATCAAGTCTGTGGAGCAAATGACCAGTTTCATCAATGATAATTTTAAAGATTCTGATAAATAATCATAAAACAACATGGAGAGTCAAATAATTTCATGGAATGTTAATGGATTGAACTCACCACAAAAAAGAAAAAATGTTAGACTTTGGTTGGAAAAACAAAAATGTGATATTGTTTGTTTGCAAGAAACGCACATTAAAAAATCTGATGCCAAATTTTTGATTCAAAAAAGATTAGGAGAGGAATTTTATTCACTCTCCTCTCAAAAGAAAAAGGGAGTTGTTATATATATTAAAAAAGAGTTGGAACCAAAAGAGATTTTTAAAGATAATGAAGGGAAATTTTTAGCAGTAGAAGCCATGTTGCAGAATAAAAAGACATTAATTGTTAACCTATATGCTCCCAATGGCGCGAAGGAAAATTTTTTTCAGGTTTTGTGGGAACAACTACAACAGTTGACCTATGAGCAAATGATCTTAATGGGTGATTTTAATGGTACTGTTGACAATGTTATTGATAGAAAATCTAAAAGAGGAATTGATGCCATGGGTAAACTTCCTAAAGTATTTTTTCAATTGACTAAACATGAGCATCTGGAAGATGTGTGGAGAGTCAAAAATCCCAGAGATAGAGAATACTCCTTTTACTCATCAAGACATGAATCTTTTTCAAGGATAGATATGATGTGGATGACAGAGAACTTAGTCTTGCAAACACGTAAAATTGAAATATTACCTAGGACTCTTTCTGACCACAGTCCGATAAAATGGTCAACCTATGTTAAGAGGAAAAAATTTCGATGGCGACTTAATGAAGATTTACTGGACAAGCAAAATATTGTCGACAAAATAAGGACAGAAACTCAAACATACTTTCAATTGAACTTAAATAAGAGTGTACAGACGCAAACGGTATGGGAAGCCTACAAGGCCGTGATGAGAGGACATCTGATTGCAATTAATAATAATGAAAGGAAACAACAAATGAAAATAGATAAAGAAATTATGGAAAATATTCGGCAAAAAGAAACAGAACTTAAGAAAAGACCTGGCAAAAAGAAGATTTTGAGAGAATTGAGGATTTTAAGGGAGCAATATGAGGCAAGACTGAACAAAGAAGTATTTTGGAATTTGAAAAAATTGCAACAGAAATCCTTTGAAGGTGCAAACAAACCTGGCAAATACTTAGCATGGCAATTAAAGAAAAGAAGAGAGAAAAAATAATCACCTGTCTGAAAGATGGAAATAAAGAATTTTCAGACCCAGGAGGAATCAGAAGGGAATTTTATAAATACTACGCAAATCTCTTTCAAGCAAAGCAAGTGGACCCTCAAAAAATGTTGGATTATTTATCCAAAGTTAATTTGATACAACCAAACCCTGAAATGAAAACATTGTTAAATGCTGTAATAACCAAAGAAGAAATTAGTAGAGCAATAGCTGAGGCAAAAATCTCTAAAGTCCCAGGCCCGGATGGTTTTTCTGCTAAATTTTATAAAAAATTTCATGAAGACTTAGTTCCGGTGTTGGAGATTCTTTTAAATGAAATTAGAAGGACTGGAAAAATTCCGGACTCCTGGAATGAAGCTGCAATCACTTTAATTCCTAAAGAAGCACAAGATTTAACAAATGTAAAGAACTATCGGCCCATTTCATTATTGAACAACGATTATAAGATCTTTGCAAAAATATTACAAGAACGCCTCAAAAAGTTTTTGAAGGACACTATTGGTGAAGATCAAGCTGGATTTTTACCAAATAGACAAATTAAAGACAATATGAGGGTTGTCTTAGACGCAATTGAGTACTATGATAAACACCCTGAAAAAGAAGTTGCCTTTTTATTTTTGGATGCAGAGAAGGCTTTTGATAATCTGAATTGGGAATTTATGTTTAAAGTGTTTGAGAAATCTTTGATGGGCACAGAATTTATAAGAATGACTCAAGCGATATATAAAGATCAAAAAGCTTCAGTGATTGTAAATGCAGAATCAACAGATATGTTCCGGGTAAGAAAAGGTACTAGACAGGGATGTCCCCTGTCCCCATTGTTATTTATCTGGATTTTGGAGATTTTGCTACAAGCGGTTAGAGATGATAATAACATAAAAGGTTTGAATATTGGAGGTTTTTCATTTAAACTAAGGGCATTTGCAGATGATATTATGTTTATTGTTGAAGATCCTATTGATAATATGCCTAAGGTATTTGAAAAAGTGAAAGAGTTTGGCGACCTTGCAGGGTTTTATGTTAACAAAAATAAATCTAAGATACTGTGTAAAAATATGATTGGTCCAAAGCAACAAATGTTACAAAATGTGACAGAATGTGAAGTGGTTAAAAAGGTTAAATATTTGGGAGTCGAAATCTCAATGAAAAATATAGATTTGTTTAAAAATAATTATGAAAAACTGTGGGGTTCGATAAAGAGTGATCTAGAAAAATGGGAAAAATTAAAGTTATCTCTTCTTGGAAAAATTGCCGTTGTTAAAATGAATGTACTGCCCAGGTTAATGTTTTTGTTTCAGACAATACCGATTGTAAAGGATGGGAAAGTATTGGTCAAATGGCAAAGAGAAATCTTTAAATTCATCTGGGCAGGAAAGAAGCCAAGAATTAAAATGAAAATAATGTATGATGCTAAGGATAGAGGTGGCTTCCAAGTTCCGAATTTGCGTTTGTATCATGAAGCTGTTTGTATGTCTTGGTTATCTGATTGGATTCATTTGGGGAATAGAAAGCTGTTAGCTCTTGAGGGACATGATTGCAGATTTGGCTGGCATGCCTATCTTTGGTATGGGAAAAATAAAATGGATTCTATGTTTAAGCATCACTATGTAAGGAGGACATTGTTTGATACATGGTCCAGATATAGGGAAAAAATTTCGGATGAGAGGCCTTTGTGGATTGTTCCAAGTGCTGTTATACATCTGTTTTCTGAACATAAAGGTCATGACTGGTTGAAATATCAGAAACTATTGCAAAAAGAAGGGGAAAAATATGTTTTGAAGCCAAACAATGAATTAGAATTTGAATACGGCTGGTTACAATATTGTCAAATAAAAGACATTTATAAAAAAGACTGTAAAGAGTTTGGCTTTAGAGCCATCAATGATGAATTTGAAAATCTATGGCTGAACGGAGAGCGGAAAATGATTTCAAAGATGTACAAAACTTTGTTGACTGTATATACTCTAGACGAAACTGTAAAGGAGCAAATGATAAAGTGGGCCATAAATATGAACAAAGAAATCTCTATGGAATCATGGGAATTTTTGTGGAAAAGATCTTTTAAAATGTCTACTTGTATCAATGTAAAAGAGAACTGTTATAAGATGATGTATAGATGGTACATGACACCAAAAAAGATTGCTAATATTAGTATGGATAAGAACTTGAGTAACAAATGTTGGAAATGTAGAAAAATAGAGGGTTCTTTTTACCATATGTGGTGGTCATGTGATAAAGCGAAAATATACTGGTCTAATATTCATTGTGTGATGCAGAAAATATTAAAAACCCCAATTGAGAGAAAGCCAGAACTTTTCCTCCTCGGTTTGACAATGGAAAAAATTCCACAAGAAAAAAGGACACTGTTATGGTACATGATTACGTCGGCGAGAATGGCCTTTGCTCAGCAATGGAAAATGGAGAAAATACCAGATATACATGACTGGTTGAGAAAACTGCTATTTTTAGCGGAAATGGACAAAATGACAAAGAAGCTTAATGGACAAATGGCAGAACAGTATACAAAAGAATGGGAAGGGTTGAAACTGTATCTAGAAACTGAATATAGAATGAAGGGGAAAATATATAACCTGGATACGTTTGGATATTGAACGTGAAGTGAAACGAATTTGGAATTGTACTATACTGTTATCTGAAAATATGATGTAATAGTAGAGGTTTTTTATAATAAGTTACCTGGTTTGATAATGCATATAAGTTTAAACTTGATTATCGTTTTATATCTTTGTTTGTTATTAGCAGTGTTGGAAGCCTATTAGGGGGGTGGGAGGGTTGGGGATCTTTTCTTGGAATTTGTATTGGTACCGTTATTGAAAATGTTGACTGTTTATTTCCAATAAAAAATTTTGTTCAAAAAAAAAAAAAGCTTCACCAGACTGGATGTTAAGAAACATACTACCCCCCCCAAAGAAGGTGGCCCCATCCCCCATTGTTTCCAAAGTATTAAAGTCAAGTCATAGAATCTCTGCAGTAGAAGCTGAAGGGGGGGGGCATTTTGCAAGCCCAGCAGAACCAGTGCCATGTACAGAGTACCCTGCAGTACCAGTGCAATCACAGGGTGCCCAGCAGAACCCACTGTCATTGTGACAATACTAGCTCAACAGGACTGATGTCAAGCACAGAATCAGAGCCCACACAAGGAGGGGTTGGAAGCCAACAGAACCAGTGCAATGTACAGTGTCCAGCAAACTCAGTGCCACTCTGGCAGTGCCAGCTGATGTGAAGCACAGAATCACAGTCCAAGCAAGGGGGGGGGTGTTGGAAGCCCAAGATAACCAGTGCAATGTACAGTACCCAGCAAACCCAGTGCCTTCTGTTCATAATATTAACAAAGGTTTGCTACTATACTAATCTTAAATACATTTTGTCACCAAGCAGGATAGGAATGAGAAGGTCTTGAGAACAAGAGCTGAAAATAAAGGGGCGGGACATGGAAAAATTAGGTGAAGAGAGATAGAAATGAATGAGAAAAGCATGGAAAAGAGGGAGAGAAATTAAGAGGTTGTTTTATCTTGCTGCAACACCCTAACTACTGCTTTGCAAGATCTGGCTGAGCAGGGTGCAAGGAAAGAAAGAGAGAAAGGCCGCTAGGCTCTTGGAGAAAATGACCTGTAGGTTGGCAATTACTGTAACAGTTTGGAGTAGTGGTTAAATTTATTTATTTATTTATTTTATTTATATCTTGGCGGGGGCAGGGCGGCTCACAGAAAAAAAAAGTATTTAAAACAATTGAGTAGTTAAAACACAATATTTAAACAGGTAAAATCACAGCACATAAAATCATATAAAATCATATAAGTACCAGTAAACATAGATGTCAATAAATACTGATAAGTATTGATAAGTGATGGCGGTATACTCTCAGCTTCCAAACAGTCATTACTACCACAGTCTGGACTCCCACCAGGCTGTTGATTATCGATTACTGAGTTGGTGCTGATGTTGGGGCCAGGACCATAATATTAGGGGGCGGCACCCTAATGGAAGGCCTGGTGGAAGAGCTCCATTTTACAGGCCCTGTGGAACTGTAACAGGTCCCACAGGGGCCTGATGTCATCCGGGAGCTCATTCCGCCAGTACAGGGCCACCACAGAGAAGGCCCTGGCCTTTGTCACCATCAGCTTGGCTTCTTTAGGGCCTGGAAGGGCCAAACAGTTTTGGGAGCCCGATCTTAGCGCTCTCTGGGGGACATGTGGGGAGAGGTGGTCCCTTAGGTAAGTAGGTCCCTGACCATATAGGGCTTTAAAGGTAAGAGCCAGCACCTTGAACAGAATCCAGTATGCTATAGACAGCCAGTGCAGTACTTTTAGTGCAGGCCAGATGTGTTCCTGTATAGGAAGGCCGAACAGCAGCCTGGCTACTGCATTCTGCACCAGCTACAGCTTCCAGATTTAGGGCAAGGGCAGCTCCATGTAGGGAGCATTACAGTTATCCAGTCTCAACATGACCATTGCATGGATCACTGTTGCCAGGTCATTGCATTCAAGGAAGGGAACCAGCTGTTTAATCAGCCACAGATGGTAAAAGGCAGACTTTGCAGTGGCTGCTACCTGGGCCTCCATCATTAAGGAGGCATCCAGGAGCACTCCCAGACTCCTAACCTCTGATGCTGTCACCAATGGCACCCCATCAAAGGTCGGGAGTGGGACCCCTAGACTTGGCCCACTCCGACTCAGGCACAGAACCTCTGTCTTCATCAGATTCAATTTCAGCCGACTCAGTCTAAGCCAACCAGCCACAGCTTTCAATGCCAGGTCCAGATCTCCTGGACTAGAGTCTGACTGGCCGTCCAACAACAGATAGAGCTGGGTGTCATCTGCATATTGGTGACAACCCAGTCCGTGACTCCGGGCAATCTGGGTAAGGGGGCGCATATAGATGTTGAATAATATTGGGGAAAGCACTGCACCTTGGGGTACTCCACAGACTAGGGGGTGTCTTCTGGATAGCTGCTCCCCAACAACCACCCTTTGTCCCTGACCCTGAAGGAATGAGGAGAGCCACTACAAGGCAAACCCCTAAATCCCGGTGTTGGCGAGGCAGTGGATCAGTAGTAGATGGTTGACCATGTCAAATGCTGCCAACAGGTCTAACAACAACAACACTGCCATACCGCCTCGATCCAGATGCCTCTGGAGATCGTCTGTGAGGGTGACCAGGACTGTCACTGTCCTGTGGCCTGGTTGGAAACCGGACTGAAAAGGATCTAATGCAGATGTGTCATCCAAAAAACTCTTTAGCTGAGTCACCACCGCCATCTCAATTAATTTGCCCAAATAGGGCAAACTGGATACTGGCTGGTAGTTAGCCAATTCAGCCAGATCTAAGGATGGGTTTTTTAGGAGAGGGAGAACCACTGCTTCCTTTAGAGCACTAAGCAACAGCCCCTCAGAGAGGGACTTGTTAATGATCTCCCTTAGTGCACCTTGTAACTCCTCACAGCCAGCTTTAATTAGCCATGATGGGCACAGATCAAGGCAGCAGGTGGTCGGGCAAACAGATGAGAGTAATTTGTCAACCTCATCTAGGCTGAGTGGACTGAAATAATCCTGAACTTGACAAGAAGACATGCATGGAGCCTTGAGTTCCATCACTGTCTCAACTGTGATGAGGAGGTCATGGCAGAGCAACAAGACTTTAAGTGCGTGGACTGTAATCGGAAAGAACTGGGTTTGATTCCCACTCCTCCACTTGCAGCTACTGGTGTGACCTTGGGCAAGCCATAGTTCTGTCAGAGCTGTTCTTGAAAGAACAGTCCTCGAAAGAGCTCTCTCAGTCCCACCTACATCACAGGGTGTCAGATGTGGGGAGGGGAAGGGAAAGGAGTTTGTAAGCCACTCTGGGTCCCCTTTGGATAGTTAAGGGTGCGGTATAAATCCAATCTCTTCCTCTTCTTCTATCAGACTGCTGGCTTGGTTGCTGTTAAATGAGTTTGCTTCAGTCTTGGAGCAAGGGGTTTTGCTGATTTTAGAGTGTTTTTAGCTATGCTTAGACCAGGGGTGGCCAAACTTGCTCCATGTAAGAGCCACATAGAATAAATGTTAGATGTTTGAGAGCTGCAAGACATGAAGAAATATTATACACACATTTTTAGTGGAAAACATGCAAATTTGCTTTTTATTAACATTAAATAAGACTGCCAAAAATAAAAAGAAAAGGGGTAAAAACAGATATTGATAATGATATTTATTCATCCAATGATATTTCTTTGCTAATGATATTTATTTGTATAAAAGAGAGAGAAAGAGAGAGAGAGGTTGAAAGGGGGGGAGAGAAACAAAGAAAGCAAATAGATGGGGAGGGAGAGAGAAAGAGAGAAAGAAACAAGGAAAGCAAAGAGATGGGGAGGGGGTGGGAGGAAAGAAGGAAGGAAAGAGAAAAAGAAAGGTGGAAAGAATGAAAAAGGTGGAAAGAAAGAAGGAGAGAAAGAGAAATAGGAACAATGAAAGCAGACAGATGGGGAGGAAAGGGAGGGGAAGGAGGAAGGAAGAGAGAGAAACAAAGAAAGCAAATAGATGAGGGAAGGAAGGAAGAGAGAGAAAGAGAGAAAGGAAGGGAGGAAGAAGTGGAAAGAAAGTAAGTAGATGGGGGAGGGAGGAAGGAAAGGGAAAAGAGAGAGAGAGGTGGAAATCAAATAAATGGGGAGGGGGAAGGGAGGAAGGAATGGGTAGGTGGAAATAAAGCAACTTTAATTGTGTTTTCCAACACCCCCCCCCGCTTCCATGCCAGCTGGCTTGGCTAAGGGATTTAAAGAGACCAATGCCTTATCCAAGCCAAGCCAGTTGGATGATGTGGCAGTGTGGCAGGGCTTGGAGAACACATTTAACTTTAAATGGGGAGGGAGGGGAGAAGGAGAGAAAGAGAGAAAGAGAGAAATAAAGAAAGAAAGATGGGGGAGGGAGGGAAAGAGAGAGATGGAAAGAAAGTAACTTTAAATGCATCCTCCAAGCCACTCCACCTGACCCCACGCCGGCTGGCTTGGCTTGGAGAAGGAATTCAGAGACAAATGCTTTCTCCAAGCTGGCCAGTGGTGGGGAGGGGCTTTGAGAATGCATTTACAGTTGCTTTCTTTCTCTACTCCCCCCCCCCTCAAGCCTACCCAAGGAGGGGAACACTGGCTGGGGAAGGGAAGACCAATCGGGGAGACGTGCCTCCCCTTCACTTCCATAGCCACCTTTCCAGGAGCCACACAATATGTGTGAAAGAGCTGCATATGGCTCCCGAGCTGCAGTTTGGCCACCCCTGGTAGACTTCCCAGTGCCCTAGCAGCTGCAGCTAGAACTGCATTTTAAAAATGATAGATGTTTGACTGGATGGAACATGACGTTGGCTTTGAGGGGCCCCTTCAAAGGCCTTCCTCAAACTGTGCCTGGGGCAGACCACACCCCTTGCCTCGCCTTTGGTACGCTGCTGCATGGAAAGGAGAACATTCAAATTCTTGAACATTTGCAAATATAGGAAAGTGGTTAGTGTGTTCAGGGGAATGGCATGCCACCAACCATA
Source organism: Gekko gecko (assembly GCA_029375565.1). Lineage (NCBI taxonomy): Eukaryota > Metazoa > Chordata > Lepidosauria > Squamata > Gekkonidae > Gekko > Gekko gecko. Next base: position 220,460,765 of record JAPDNY010000001.1, read on the forward strand.
TTTTTCAGTGAACAGCTTTACAAAGAAGTTTCTACATGATACAGAGAGCTAAGGAGATCATAGATATACTTACTTTACTTTCTCTAGCCAAACCTTCTTCCTTTCCTTGTTAATGCCTTTTTTACATATAACAGCAATAACAAGGCCAACATGAGTACCTAGCATTGCCATCCTATAGTGGATTCCACCTTTCTATATCCATTAAAATCAATGAGTTTAGAAGAGTGTAACTCTGCTTAGGATGGCACTTTGGACAGCTAAAAATGTCATGTGCAAATGAAGCACAGGTACCATCGTTATCACCCAGTGTTAATCCCAGATCCATTGCTATGCAATACATGGAAAGGCTAAAAAATTGAATTAGGGCTCACACCACAAATGTGAAGCAATAAAGGAAAGAAAGCCACTGGCTGTGCACAAATTAGCTTTCCTCACTCATGAGTAACCACTGATCAGTTTCCACACATGTGGGAATCAGACTTCCCAATGTGTTTGAACCCTTATGACGCTTTTTAGACATCAGGGCTTGCTTGAAGTTGATCATTTTTTGTTTTCCTTAATTAGGAAACAAAAGATGTCAGACCCTGTGTACTAAAATTTGCTTTTCAAGGCCATTTTGAGATTTGAAAAAAAAAAGCTTTGCCAGTGCTATTAAAGGAAGAGGCTGCAGCCAGACTGAGAAGCAGATGAGTAACCCCAGGGGATATTAGAGCTATCTAGAGAGGCAAAGGGAACAGCCACACAACAGCAGGAAGCTTCCAGGTAAAAGCCTTGTTGCCAGAAATGAAAGCATCTCTCTCCCCCTTCCAGCAACACCCAGTGTATGAGTCAGGACTGAGTGGGCGAGAGGCCAGATTTACTCTGCAGGGGTGAATTCAAGACATAATTTTAAAAGGGAAGGGCTTGCTTTTGTTCATTTTAATAAGCACATATACAAAAGTGGAGGTACTAAGTGAACATGTGGCAAAGGATTGGAACACCTATGCTTTGTTATGAAAATATATGAATATTCGAAAGGGGCAAAGCATTAGTTGCCTTAGAAAAATTACAGTAGTAGAATTGTGAAACAACAAGGCAAAGAAAAAAGAACAAAATTACTGGGAACTAAGGAAACAGTTCATTTATGCTTTCTTTGGTGGAAGAATAATGATGCAGCCTTGTGCAAAGGAAAGCTAATTGTTTGAATGTTCCAAATTACAGTTGTTGGCATGCTGGACAATTTCTGAGCAATTTGACAGTGTTTTCCAGGGCAGGTAATGATCAATTAAATGGCTCTATTCAAACAGTCATAGGAAAGCATCACAAAGTTCAGAAATGTTGTGATTTGAGGTATACAATATTGTCAAAGCATTGGCTGTTGGTGCTTATAGTGCATGAAACCCATTCAAGTGACAGAGGTATTAGAATACCTCTTTGAATGCATAAAAGATTCCAATTGGACCTTAAGTAAGCTGTTCTTTAAGATAAATTTTAGCTATGAAGAAAAAGAACTGTCTTCTGATAGAACAAACAGAAAAGATGAACTAAACTATGAGTTCTGTTTTAAAAATTCCTCTGATTTTCTTCTCTTAGGCCCAATTTCAACATTATGCTGATGGACAAAAGCTTACCAATGAGACATCACTTGTACTCAGGGTCTCATTTGAGCTGGGCTGTTAGCATCCCAGTGGAACAGCATCTCTGACGTGCCAACTCTGCATATGTAGTGCTTGAGAGCCCTGCAAGAATATGTTTTTTTGCTCATCAGCTTCATGTTTAAATAAGCCTTTGTTCTCTTCCATCAAAAACACCACACATCTCCAGATTCTTTCTTCCTTGAAAAGTAAAAGAAAACCTTGCTGCCAAACACTCACATATTATTTCTTAGCTCCAACTTTTTTAAAAAACTGGGCCCTGGCCATCAGATGTGGATTGCACCATGGCAACTGAAAGTACTTCTGTTCATCCTACAATTTCCATCTCTATGCATGTAAGGGCCTATCCTTGTATTGACTGCAGAAGAGTCTGAGTGGGTAAAACAGTGCTCATTGAAGAGGTCCTTCACTAGTGAAGGGGTGGAAGAAGGACTGGCTCAGATGCATACTCCAATCCATGGATAGGTTTTATCTGGCTACATTTTTTTATTCATTTAAATGTAGGCTCCCATTTCCCTGCCTAAGAAAGGCCCTATGAAGTGGCTCACAATAAAAGAATAAAATGCCTACAAAATTATAAAACTTGAAATGAATAACAAGATAAGCAACAGGGTGAAGCACAGTAACAGGGAGATCGGGTGAAATGGTCACATTATAAAGGCCTCCCTGAAACAGAAGATTTTAATCAGCCTTCAGAATGGGGGGGTGGGGGGAGCTAGACATACTTCTCCTAGAAAGATGTTCTGAAGAGCAGGCACTGTGGCAAGGAAAGCCCTCTGGCTGGTTGCCACCTACACTGTCTCAATGAGAGTGCATTGGACTTAGTCCAATGGATCTCAAGGTACAGTAGGAAGTACATTGGAGGATGCATTCCTCCTGAAATAGAACTTTAAGTAGAGGTAAGAGAATACATTTATTATTTACTTTAAAACAATTCTCTCCAGGGAACCTGCATGAGCTGACATACAAAATGCACAATAAAAACTACAGCATAGAAGTGGTTAATTAAAACTCAGCATAAATAATCCAGCCGGGACATCTCTCCTTATAAATAATTATCTTTTGGTTTCACAAGATTCCATGCGCTCCCATTGGCTGTAAAATGCCCTCCCTCAGCCATTGGCCCATCAGCCGCCACTCAAGAATACTCGCGTGCCATTGGCTGGGTGCTGGGTCTGCTCCTCTTCCCCACCCACTCCCCCTGCCAGATCAGCTCTCTCTCCTGAGGAAGACAGTTCTCTTGACTCCTGTGAGGGACTGTCCCCTCAGTGGCTGTTGGTAGGCAGCCAAGCTTGGTTCTGTTAGTAAAAAACAAAGGACTTTCAGCATAACCTCCTCCCCAACGGCCACTTTCCTGTCAGAATAAATGGAAAAAGGCTCTTTCTCCTGCTTAGCGTCAGCATGGCTGGCTGGCTAACAAGGTGGGCCAGCGACCATCAAACCATTTTCTTCAACTCCCCGCTATGCGGCTGACTTTCCCCTAGGGCTGCCAATCTCCAGGTGGGACTTGGAGATCTCCCACTGTTACAATTGACCTCCAGATGACAGAGATCAGTTCCCCAGGAGAAAATGGTTGCTTTGGAGGGTAGACTCTATGGCATTATACCCTGCTGAGTCCTTCCACCCCCCCCCAAATGCTGCTCTCCACAGAATCCACTCCCCAAATCTCCAGGTATTTCCCTAATCAAAGTTGGCACCTGTACTTTCTCCTCTGTCAGTAAAAGGCCCTTTCCACACCTATGTTGGCCTTTGGGAGAAAACTCATTGGGCCCAGTCCTGATCAGGTTGCCAACTCCAGGTGGGCAATTCCTGGAGATTTAAGGGATGGAGCCTGGAGAGGGTGAGGTTTGAGGAGGGGTGGCACCTCAGACAGGTATGATGCCATAGACTCCACCCTCCAATCCAGCCATTCCCTGATGGGGAACCATTGTTGCCAATCTCCAGGTGGGGGCTGGAGATCACTCAAAATTATAACTGCTCTTTAGGAGGGAGGGGGAGGAGATGGAAAACTAAAGGTAGGTTGATGGTTGGCTGGGAGGGAGATAGGGTTGTCAACTCCAGGTTGGGAAATTCCTGGAGATTTGAGGGGTCGAACTTGGAGAGGGTGAGTGTTGAGGAGGGGTGGGACCTCAGACAGGTACAATGCCATAGACTCCACCTTCCAAACCAGCCACTCCCTCCTGGCGAACCACTGTTACCAATCTTGGGGGTGGGCTGGAGATCACTCAAAACTACTACTGCTCTTCAGGTAGCAAAGATCAGTTCCTCTGGAGAAAATGGTGGACTCTGTCATTATACCCTGCTGAGATTGCCACAGCAAATTGTCACTGAGTGCCCAAAGCCGGGGCACTCTCCCAGAGCCTCTTTCTAGAGCCCGTTGTATTTATTTCCACAACGGGCCTTATTCCTAGTAAAAACATAAAACACCAAGTGGCTTAAAATGAGTCTTCAGGATAATAACAGACTATTAAAAATGGTGTTAAAAGATCAACTCATTAATTAAATTCAACTTTTGGTATATTTTCCCCACAATGGTGGAGGAGAGCTTTAAAGAACAATGGCCATCCCCTAACACAGAACTAGACATGTTTAAGACCACCAGGATAACACATGGCAGGACAGCAAATTCTGGTGCTCTTGGGACAGGGAAAGTTTAGCGGTGGGCCGAGGCGGGGCTTTAAGGGAAAGACGCAGAGAAAAAGAGCAGCTCGGCAGCCTTCCAGCCTACGGCCCATCCCAACGGTGGCTGGCAGTGGGGCCAGATTGGAAAACTCCCCTCCATCACTGGTGTTGTGCAACGCCAGGTCTATCAATAATAAAACCTCAATCCTTAGGGATTTCGTACAAGATCAACGAGTGGACCTGGCATGCATGACCGAGACCTGGGTGCGGGAGGGCGAAACAGTAGCCCTCGCTCAACTTGCCCCACCTGGGTTCTCAGTCCTCCACCAGTCATGGACTAGGGGGCGGGGGGGAGGAGTGGCCATTTTCATTCAGGAGGCTTACTCCTTCAGGGTGCTTCCATCTGTGGAGATCACGGGCATAGAGTGTGTCGGCCTGATGCTGGAGGCTGAGGAGAGTTTGGCAATCTGGTTGGTGTACCGGCCACCTAATGCACCGGCCAGTAGCCTGCTGTCCCTGCTTGAGGCTGTATCAGGCTGGGCGCTGGAGCACCCTAGGCTGATTGTCTTGGGTGACTTCAACATCCATGCCGAGGACGCGGCCTTGGGCCAGGCTACGGACCTAGTGTCATCCATGGCAGCACTGGGACTCTCCCAATTCATCTCAGCTCCCACGCATCGGGCCGGTCACACGCTCGATCTGATCTTTGCGGCAGGGGTGACGGTGGACTGGATTGCCATAGAGGCAGTGCCATGGTTGGACCACCTGGCCCTGAGGGCCCGACTGATTATCCCACCCCAACCCTGTTTAGGCAGTGAGCAGATTTTTGCTCGCCCACGGCACCAGATGGACCCTATGTGGCTCCAGATGGCCCTGCAGGATCCAAGACCCCCTGGCGGCTCGTTGGATGAGCTGGTGGAGGACTGGCATGCCCGGCTCTCTGCAGCCATCAACGAGATCGCTCCCAGGTGCCCTCTCCATACTCATGTAAGGCGAGCGCCTTGGTACACCCAGGAGCTGCGCGAGCTGAAGCAAGAACTGAGACGGCTAGAGAGATGGAGCCCACGATGAGGCATCAAGAACATCCTATAGGACACTTATGAGAGCCTATGAGATGGCAGTCAAGACCGCAAAGAGAGATTTCTTTGCGGTCACGATCGCATCTGCTAGCTCACGCCCAGCCCAATTATTTAGTACAATTTGGTCTTTGACGGCTCTGCCACAGGGCAGGCAAAATGCTAGGGAATTGGATATTGGCTGTGAGGCTTTTGCGAGCTATTTTGCAGATAAAGTCTTGGTACGCTGCCGCGACCTCCCCGCCACAATTGAAACAGTTAGAGAACTTGAGGCCCCTTGCTCGTCTTTGAGGCCGGGTTTAGAGCGTTTTAGCCTGCTCAGCCTGGAGGAAGTTGACAGATTGCTTGTATCTGTGCGTCCAACCATTTGTGACCTTGATCCGTGCCCATCATGGCTCATTAAAGCAGGCCATGAGGGGTTTCGAGGTGCCCTGTGGGAGATTATCAACAGGTCCCTCTTGGAGGGACGGTTCCCCGGGGCACTCAAGGATGCGATGGTCCGCCCCCTCTTGAAAAAGCCATCTCTGGACCCAGCTGAATTGGCCAACTATTGGCCGGTGTCCAATTTGCCCTATTTGGGCAAACTTATTGAGAGGGCAGTGGCGTTGCAGCTGCAGAGCTTTCTGGATGATGCTTCCATCCTAGATCCTTACCAGTCCGGCTTTCGTCATGGGACGGAGACGGTACTGGTCGCCCTGACTGACGGTCTCCGTAGGCATCTGGATCAGGGCAGTGTGGCAGCCCTGGTGTTGTTGGATCTGTCGGCAGCGTTCGACATGGTCGACCACCAGTTGCTGGCCCACCGCCTCGCCAACGTGGGGATTCAGGGGCCTGCCCTTCAATGGTTTGCCTCTTTTCTCCAAGGTTGGGGACAGAGGGTGGTGATAGGGGACAGCGGTCCTGGAGACACCCCCTTGAGTGTGGGGTGCCTCAGGGGGCAGTGCTGTCCCTGATGTTGTTTAACATCTACATGCGCCCCCTTGCCCAGATTGCCCGGAGTTGTGGGCTCGGGTGTCATCAATATGCAGATGACACCCAGCTCTATCTGATGTTGGGGGGCCAGTCAGGCTCCACCCCGGATGACCTGCATCGGGCGTTACAGGCCGTGGCTGGGTGGCTCAGACTGAGCCGGCTGAAACTAAACCTGGCAAAGACGGAGGTCCTGTGCCTGAGTCGGATCGGTTCGGGGCTGGGGCTCCCTCTCCTGGCCTTCGATGGGGTACCTTTGGTGCCGGCGTCGGAGGTTAGGAGTTTGGGAGTGCTCCTGGACTCCTCTCTAACAATGGAGGCCCAGGTAGCAGCCACTGCCAGGTCGGCCTTTTTCCATCTGAGGCGGGCATGGCAGTTGGCCCCCTTCCTTGGCCATGATGACCTGGCCACGGTGATCCATGCGACGGTCACCTCAAGGTTAGACTACTGTAACGCTCTCTACTTAGGGCTGCCTTTGTCGCAAATCCAGAAGCTGCAGCTAGTGCAGAATGCTGCAGCCAGGCTGCTGATGGGTCTCTCTAGGAGGGATCATATTCAGCCTGTGCTGAAAGCACTGCACTGGCTGCCAATAGCGTACCGGATTCGCTTCAAAGTGCTGGTGATCAACTTTAAAGCCCTGTATGGCCAGGGTCCGGCTTACCTTTCCCTACATGTTCCCCCAAGGGCACTTCGGTCTGGGGGCCGACATCTCCTGGAAATTCCGGGCCCCAGAGATGTGAAGCTGGCTGCCACAAGAGCCAGGGCCTTTTTGGTGGTGGCTTCTACCTGGTAGAAGGAGCTCCCAGAGGAGATCCGGGCCCTGCGGGACCTTGTCCAGTTCTGCAGGGCCTGCAAGACGGAGCTCTTCCACCAGGCTTTTGAGTAGGAGCCACCACTGCCACTATTCCACCTTTGATATCCCACCTCGATAACCCGTGCCATTGCACTACCATCATCTTGGTTTTAAATGTTGTGTTGATGCTGTATTGTCTGTATTGTCTGATTTTATAATTTTATCTGTTGATATTGTTTTATGTTGTTTAAATTGGCATTCATACCCATTGTTAGCCGCCCTGAGCCTTCATGGAGGGCGGGATACAAATCGAAACAAACAAACAAACAAACAAACAAATAAATAAAGCCCTTGGAAACCAGCAGGCATATATTGAACCTGAGTTGGTTTATGGCCAAGGAGTACAACAGTTACACTTTTGCTACCTGTCTAAAACTTCTGTGTCATTGGTGAAGTAAACATTTAAATTATAATTTAAAATTATTAAATCCCCGTATATGAATTCTGGAACAGCTGTGCGTCTTTTGAGAAGCATAGTAAATGTTTTATGTTTTCTTCAGTAGTTGAAATATGGCTAATTAGACTTTTACTTTAAAAATCAAACAAACAGGCAGAGCATGCATCAGGTTTGCTGAACACAAATAAATAAGAGTCACAACTTGTAAACATCTGCATATAGTAGAGGATCCAGCAGCGGGTGAGTGGTCAAAGCCAGAAATTTCAGTTCCGTGAAAGGAGAAAGGGAAGCTCTGTGATCTGAAGTGGCCACATCCAACCTGTGTCTTTCAGGAGATCCTCCTATAGGAAAAGGTTGCTTGCCACCACACTATGTTAAATGGCAGGAAAATTAGAAGACAAAAAAGAACCACAACATCATCAAACCCTATACCCTTTCAGCACAGTCAGGATTATCCCAGGTGATCATATTGTTACTGTGTAGATGGAAAGGCATGTCCAACATTTCCTCAGGTCTAAAATTCCCTTTCCTCTTCTATATAAGAGGAAACAATTTGTCACCAAACCCAGGATGCTGCCACTTGGCAGAAAAGCTCAACAGGAAGGCAGATATCACACCCATGGAAGCGGGACAGAGATACCCTGATGGCTGACACTCCCAATAGTACACTGGACAATTAGCAGGACAACCTGTGAAAGGTTTTCTCCACATCTCTAGACTAGCCATGAATCCTCACATGACCAGGGTAGGGGAAGAACCCCTCATTTCTTGCTAGAATCCAGCCAGTGGGATAGCTGGGAACCAGGTTTCAACAATCTATTAAAAGAGACTCCAGCCATTCTTTGTCTTCTCCAGTTCAGTTCAGCCCAGTTTACTCCTATGATATTCTGGCCTATTCATGCTGGTGGAGAGGGGAAGAAGCTTGGCTCCTGTGGCTGTTGCTGGCAGAGAATATTTTTGATCACTAGGGAATGTATCAAGTTACCTGATGTGTTTAGAATTTTATTTCTTTTTGGCCTTAATGACTTTATCTGATGCTTTTGTACTGCTTAATTATACCTTTACTTATTCTAATTCTCCCCATTTTTAATTTTTTTTAAATTAAAAAAGTCTTTGCTTTTAGTTCACATAAGTTATTACTATGTTGTTCTTTGTGAGCTCTCAGCACACCATCTGGAAACCAATCAGTATTGCTGCTTCAGGGAAGCAAGATAAAATAAAAGGAGTTAACTTTCCATCCCATTTTTTTTCCTTCCCTTGAGCTAGCTTACACAGACTGCTGCTGTCCAGGGTCCTGAATGAGCAAAGGGTATAACTGTGGACACCTTTTCTTCAAATCATTCTATTACTGGTAGCCATGAACCACCCTGGGTTTGGTGAGTTCCCAGTTTCTCCTATATACCCAAGCCTTCCCATAGGGTTGCCACAATGGCTACCAGACATGTGTCCATATGAATGAGGCCCAATTTCCAATGTGGCCAAAAACAAAGTTGTCATGTGATTGCAGAGTAGAGCTATCTACTCAAGAATTATTGGTAGACCAGAATGGTTGACTGGATCCAGTAAGGGCCTAAATAATTTAACTAACAAATAGCTAAATGAATGACCACATACACAGTACAGTTTGTTGAAAAAATAGCCTCATATTTGGATAAATAAGTTAGGGAGTGATAACCTTGTATATCTCAATATGTCTCAACAAAACATGGATCATATTTGTTAAGAAATAGACTTGGGAGCCATGTCCAGAATGTTTCTACCCTAAAGTGTAGTGACATTGGGGAAGATAAATTAACCAACAGGAAATACAGCTGGAGAATTATGCTGTCTCCTGGCATATTACATAATATTTTCATCTGTCTATAGTTTTCAACTGCTGTTGCCAAAAAATTCCAAAGTTATAAAGTCCATTTTGAGGAATATAATTGCACCAGATGTGTTACACTACTTGAGTAATTTACCATAATTTTGGTCAAGAGCAATCAAATTATTTAATTATACATAGCAATCTCCTTGAAGAGTTAGGAAAACTCATGAACATATCCAATTCTCATTATTTCTTGCAAACAAAAGCCCAACAATTTGAATGTAGGAAATGAAATTTACATAATTAGAGCAAAAGGTGCCAATCACTCCTTAAACAAGCCTCACTGATGTCTTGGGTGGTGTAGCAAATTGAGTCAGACCTCCAAAGGCCAACAAAAACCTCAGCCAGTAGCAATTGTCTGCTATTATTGTGATTTTAGTCTAATGATACTGACTCCTAGTTGTAATTTTGAGCCACTCATTTCTGAAGTTGCATGCCAACATGTAGGAAGGGTTTCTGTAATCCATTGATCTGCAAGGTAAACTGAATAAGTAGGCCACTCAAATAGTTCATTGTAATACCCTCTACTGAAAATGTATTGACAATGCACAATTACATAGAGTACACATGCATATTTCTAAACAAAATTAATCTGAATTTGAAAAATGAAATGGACAGTCTGAAGTCTCACTTTTCTCTGTTTAAAAATACCATGAAAAATAAGTAACTGGTCCGCTTCTGTGTGAGACAGGATGTTGGGCTAGATGAACCTCTAGTCTGATCAGCAGGGCTCTTCTTAAGTTTCTAAATACATGTTTTACTGTTGTGCCCTGAGTTTTGGCTTGTATACATCTAGGAATTCGGAATTAACAAAATGGGAATCATGCTTGTTTTTCCAGAGTTTAAAACAATGTCTGCAGTGCTACAGTCACATCTCTCTCTCACACACATTTAAACTAACATACACACACACACACACAGAGAGCGAGAGAGTGCACTTTGCAGGTTTTCCAAAAACAAATGATACAAAATTATAGTAAAACTGCTGCAAATTCTGGAATGCGACATTCTGGAGTAAAACAGGCAGTAAAGTGCAACTCCAATGGATAAAAGAGCTTTGCAGGATGAGCTACCTGCTTAAGTCTTCCTGCACTGGTAGGTCAGCAAGTGTAATCATAGTAAGACGACAGGGGGCTCTTCTGGTGTGTATAAGTGCCATCTTCTTGACTCAAATAAAATTAGTGTTCTCCAGGGTAAAGGAAAGAAGCACTTTTAAATCTTTTCTTTGATGCTGATTTTTGAGATAGGATGTTTCTAATGTGGAGAGAATCTTTTGGAGCCTTGAAAGCTTTAAGGGACTTTGCCATAAAAATAAAAGACAAAAGAATATCCAATAATAGCTGAATAAGCATAAAGATGGGGGGGAAAGAACAAGAATAACCCCCCGGGGGGGGGAAGAATCAAAGAGAGATTATCTCAGCTTCTTTCAGAAGCACAGAAAGGCTTGGAGGAGGGAAGCCAGTCTGGTTCTATTAACAAAATTTTAACACCTCTGCCCAAGTAGACTCACAGAAAGTGAAGGATTAACACTTCCAGTGAAGAGGCCTAGATACTGTAGCACTGCAGACATTGTTTTAAACAGAACAAAGAACAATGCAATGCCTGCACATGTTAAAACAGGAGAGCTGCCAGCAAGCCAGGCTGGATCTCCAAATGACAGATGACAAATATGCCAGGTAAAGAATCTGATCAACCTATTCAGGAGGTAGCTGTGTAAAAACACTAGGTGATGGATAACACAATGCAAATTTGCCCTGTGGCAGCATCATGTTTGACTTGGACATTGATCTATGGGAGTGGGCAACGTTCAGGAGATCAAGTGTTCAAAGTGCACTTTGCATTACAATGCTTGCTCGTGTCTGTGTTTTGTCAGCTGAAGGAACATGTTTGGCACATAAATTAAAGCTTAAAAAAATGGATTGTTTTCCAGGTTTCTTAGTGTTGCAGCATTCCCTGTGTTATTTTAAGGAATGAGAGAGCTTTACATGTTGGGGCCATTTCACCCATTACTCAGAGACAAATCCAATTTTGCTACCAAAGATACCTTTATCAGGGACTCACATCAGTGACGCTCATGTTTGCAAATAACATTATTTCATTCTCTAGCCCTTTTCAGATATTATTTCAGTTTGTATGTTGATGGGGGTGGGATTGTGCAATTGTCCCTGCTGTTGACCTCTACAGTGTGAGGGTCTCAGTAAATACTGAGCCTTTGTTCAGCATGGAACAGAGAAATGAGAGCCAGTGCAGTGGTTCTAATGTGTGGGACTAAGATTTAGGAAATCTGGGTTCAAAAGCCCAGTCGGTCTTGAAACTTGCTGGCTGACTTTGAGCTCATCACTCTATTTCAGCCTAACTTCCCTCACAGGGCTGGTGTGAGAATGAAATGGGAAGTAGAATCTTGTATACTGCCCTGAAGTTAAGGGAAGCCATGATGAATCAGGCTAATGGCCCATCCAGTCCAACATTCTATGTCACACAGTGGCCAAAACCCAGGTGCCATCAGGAGGTCTGCCAGTGGGGCCAGAACTCCAGATGCCCTGCCACTGTTGCCCCCCAAACACCAAGAATACAGAGTATCACTGCACCAGACAGATTGTTCCTTGTGGCTAATAGCCATTGATGGACCTCTGCTCCATATGTTTATCTAATCCCCTCTTGAAGCTGTCTATGCTTGTAGCCCCCACCATTTCCTGCAGGAGTGAATTCCATGTATTAATTACTCTTTGGGTGAAGAAGGACTTCCTTCTTCTAAGCTTACTGCTCATTGTACTTGGAGGAAGTATGGGATACACGTGCCTTAAACTAAATCAGATCATTGGTCTATCAAGGTCAGTATTGTTTACTCAGACTGGAAGCAGCTCTCCAGACTCTCAGGCAGAGGACCTTTATATTGACTACTATTAGATCCCTTTTAAAATTGGAAATATTGAAATCTTCAGCACCTCCTATTTAAAAGTATTAAAGGTCCATATTTGTAGGGGGCCAAATATGCATGAGTTTATGTGTAAAACAGTGTGTGGGCAAGGGGAGCTAATCATGCTTTCCCCACCTTACTTTGCTCTGTTCTCCTGTTTGAAGTATATTTTCTCCCAGCCAGATTCTGATGCAGGAGATCAACTGGCTTGGGATAAAAATGTTGAAAGAAATGTAGTGCACTGAGGGAAAATGCAGGAGGTTGGCCGAGACTTGGCTCCCCTTGTTTACATGCTCCATACTCACAGGGGAAATAATGAACAGAATAGATTTGTCTCAATTTCAGGATCCCACAAAAAGAAGGAAGACTTCAGTTCATAGCTCTCTGAGTTTGCCCTGCAGGTCAGTAGTTTAACTCTCTACTAGGGATGTTTTTTTCCTGTTTACTTGAATTTTGGGAGGGATTATCTCTTGCAAACAGATCTCTTAAAATGCAGTCCCTGAGAAAGTCACCCCAGTAGGTTGTACAAGAAGTTATTCTCCCAAATGAGTTTCCATTTAAAACCAACAGGAGTCACCATTGAATGGATTTCTGAATATGACTTTACAACAGGCTTATAAGACAAATGATTATTGTTCTATATATTATTGTTATATGGAATGATGCAGATTGGAAATCAAGGTTGACAAAAGCTGCCTACAGCAGCATCCTAAGCAGAGTTATGCTTTTTAAAGGTCCATTGACTTCAATGGATTTAGAATGGTGTAACTTTAGGATGCCTAAAGTTTGTGGCTTACATAACCTTTGTGGCTTACATAACCTTTGAACTGCCTACCTCCTGGAGCACAACTTATTCTTTTACCCACTATGCTCAACCAGTAGAAAACAGCAAGAGTCCAGTAGCATCTTAAAGACTAAGAAAATATGTGGCAGGGTAGGAGCTTTCCTGAGTCACTGCTCACTTCTTCAGATACAGCTAGAATGGACTCTACAGATGGACTCCCATTCTATCTGTACCTGAAGAAGTGAGCACGAAAGCTCCTACCCTGCTACATATTTTCTTAGTCTTTAAGGTGCTACTGGACTCTTGCTCTTTTCTATTGTTAATGTTTGTTACCTATAGAGCTGTGGGTAGTATGATTCACAACACCCTTGTAACAGAAGTTGAGATGAGTAAGAATAGCTTGGTCAAGACTGCATCACGAGTTTCACTGTTGAGTGGAGATTGGAATCTGGGATTCCCAAGTCTAGTATCCTGAACACTGGTTCTGGCCACTAAACCATTTCTCCTTATGCAGAGAATTCCTGTGTGGGAATCTGCAGTATTTTCAAGCATTCCAGACTGACTGAAAGATGATGACTTTGAGAGAGAGCAAAGCTGCTCCACTGAATGAGAACAGCTGAAGCTACTAACAGTATGGGTACTAATCGTGGTTCTCCCATCCATTTATTGAGAGACTGTTTCAAGAGAAGACTGCAGAAATGGTCCATTTGGTCTAGAACTTTCCCTTGTTATTCTCTTTTAGAAGCCTCCAGCCCTATTTGGGGAGATTGCTCTCTGTCTTGGATATACTACTGTCAAGCTCAGGTCAAGCTAACTTTCACTTATTTAAGTTTCACTTTGCTTCCTTTTGCTTGTCATTTTGAAAGGGGGTGGAATTCCTGAGGGGGTGTATGTTGTGAAAGTGTATGGGGGTAGTAGCCATAACCGTTTCTCAAGTTGCACCCCAGGAGTTGGTTCATATGAAATCGACCTTGGAGATGCTTTCGCCTGGCTAGTTTAGATAGGGCACCATATAGCTGTCTGAGTTGCCATAGCAATGCTACTGGGTAAGTGTGACATATGAATGTATGGAGTTTCAGGCTTTTTACCTATAACCTGTATGTTCTCATGGTTTTCTTCAGTCCTAACAAAAGTTCTTGTACTTACAGTAAGCATATCTCTAATAAAGCATTTCACTGCCCAAGAGTGTATATGGAGAGTGTCTTAACTGGGGGCCTGACAACTACATTGCAAGTATTCTTTCTGGCTGTATTTTGTGTACACATACAGGTTTATAGGACACATCTCCTAATACAGGGAAACAAGGTATTCTTGCCTTTGAAAGGGGCTGTCCTGTTAACAACTATTAACTGAAGCTTTTCTATCCACAACATCTCATCATTCCTGCATCCAACAAAAGAGGCTAGTCTACGGTTTCTCGATATGCCATTGTCAGGGGCCCTTTGCTTCAGAAGTACACTGTTAACAGGAGATTAAATGAATTAAAAATTGATGAACGTTCTGTATTAGATGTCTTGCAGTCAAGGATATTTAAGCAGATAAAAAGAGTGCTGGGGATAGGGGGAGGAGAAGGAGACAGATAGAGAACAAAGGTTAGTTGCTAATGTTTTTATAATGGAGAGGGTTTTCTTAGGGAGGGGAAAAGATCTGGAGAGTTCTTGTTATGAAAGCAAAACCAAGGGGGGGGAAGCCAGTGGTATTCAGGCATATGAGAATTTCCTTGTACTGACCATGTGGAAGGAATAAGAAGAGAAATAAGGTGTTTAACACATTATATTGGCAATTTGCCATTACTGGGCTTAAAAGCAGGGTAGGCCTAAGTGTGGTGCAGAGTGCAAAGTGTCAGCTATGCTGCCATTGTATGTGTGTGGGGGGGAAGGGACTCTGCAGAGTGAACATCTTTTTCTCCTGGAATGTTGGTTTTGCTTTTCTTGCTTGGCCTTATTTTGCTGCCTGACCTTGATGCTTTGCACTCTCACCTCCCTGGGAACCTGTAGTTGTTACTTTCAGTGCACAAGGCTTGCACCTCTGATTGGGTTAACACTATCAGGGCCCCCCACTTCAAACACAATATATCTTCCCCTCTCCCACCTGTTGGGTTAGCCTTTACACAGAATGTATGCACAGATGACCTGCTTCTACTGAGCTCAATAAACTTGATCCTTTTGAAGGAATGTTGTTGAGCCTGAGTTTGTGGGACTCTGACAGAGTGTAAAGACTCCTATACTCCCCAACCCTGTACCTCAAAATGAGTGACAAGGAAGAGGAGGGCGTTCCAACTACTATGGCAGAAGAGGTCCCTACCATGATGGGAGAGACCCCCCTCACTACCAGTGCCAGTGGGGGGCTGGGTTATGAGAAACCCTGGAGGGACCCATACTCATGGGCTTGTTTCCCGACCGAGTCGTGGATCACCACCCCCCATGACTATCTCTCCTATTACGAGAGTAGATACAATTCAGGAAGGTACGGCAGCACAGGCAAAGACCCGTTAGAGAGGATGCGATGCCAGCTACAAACTCAACAAGATGAATTGCGCACAAAATGCAAGAGATGATGCTAGACATCCTGCAACTAATTGCCACCATGGTCCAACATGAGATGTGGCTGCAGCAACCAGGCCCCCCAGTGGCCCCACCAGTGCAACAGGCTCCTCCAGCGCAACCCGCTCTTCCTGGGTCAGCGCTGCTAGCATTGGTGCCAGTATCTGGGGCCCCTGGTGTCCTTACTGGGCCACCCGCCCCGGGCCCAGGGGCTCCAGTCAGACCCCCACTTCCAGGACTAGATCACCCAAAGGAGTAGTTAGATGCCACATTCAATGGCAACCCTGACAAGTTTGCCTTCTTCCTACTACAGGTGCAAAAGTTCCTCCGTGACTGGGGCCACCTGTTCTCGACGGATGAGCGCCAGGTAGACTACATCGGGTTGTGGCTGTGAGAGAGGACCACGGATTGATATGTGAGCCTGCACAATTTGCACGGATCTGAGCTCTGAGATGTGCAAGCTTTCAAGTGGGCCTTGAGACAGCAGTACAAAGACTGCATGGAAGCAGAGAAAGCCCACACCGCTTTTCGCACCTTGAAGCTAGGGAATTGGACAGTGTGCAAGTACTCCAATGAGTTCAAGATGCACACAGCTAAATTCCAGGGGTGGCCTGAGCCTGTGTTCATGGAGCAATATCGTCTTGGCCTGAACCACCAGATCTGAGAAGCAGTGCTGCGAAACATGAACCCAGTCTCCCTGGTGGCCTTGGTGAGGGAAGCAAGGGATGCGGAGAACCACCTCCAGTTGATCAAGATGATCTCCCCTAAAGTGTACCCAAAGACCCCCTGCCTCAAGACGAAGGAACCAGTGTGTGACCAGAGGAGGTGCCAAGGGCTCTGCCTTCACTGTGGAGAGGCTGGCCACTATGTAGCCTTCTGCCCTGCAATGATCACACCCCCTACCTCCAAGGGGGAAGGGACTGGAGACATCTGCAAAAAAGAGGCCCTGCACCCAAAGTTAGCCTGTGCCCTCTAACTGAGCACCCAGTCTGGGGCCATGTCCTCCAGTGGAGATGAGAACCCTCAGCTGGTGTGAAAGGGCCAGGATCTGCTGTAAAAGGCACAAAACAGCAGGTCCAAGAGCAGTCTGTGCCACGATTGGTGAGCAGCCATTCCCCTTTATTTTTCATGATTGTGTCAGTGTCTAACCTAGAGATGGGGACCCAGGTGCGTGTGAGGGTGCTCATAGGGTGTGCTAGAGACTTGATTAGCACCTCCAATGCAGCTGTTACCTGATCCTCTGATTTTCACCCAGATGGATGGGTCCCAGTGCAGTGGTTACCTGAGCCTCTGATTTTCACCCAGATGGATGGGTCCACCATGCATGAGCCCTGCAATTATCAACCTGTACCTGTCATTATGGGAACGGGGTTTCACTGGAAAACCCGGGTGTTCATTATAAATCCCAGGGCTCAGTTCTCCATGGTGCTAGGAAGCCCATGGCTCAGAGCCCATGACCCTTACATCCAGTGGAGTGAGGGGACTGTGAATTTTGTGGCTCCTGGCTGTAAACACCACACTTGGCTGCCAGAATGGAGGGATGAGCCTCCAGATGTCCTAGTCTGTGCCTGTTTGGCTAAAGAGGAATTAGAATCCATCCCTGCAGAGTACAGAGACTTGGCCAACGTGTTCAAAGAGGAGGAGGGCAATGAACTCTCCTCCCACTGGAATACTGACTGTGCCTAAAGGGAAGTTGTACTCTATGAGCCCCGTGGAGAAGGAGGAGTTAAGGAAGTTCATTGACAAAAACTTGGCATGAAGGTTCATCCACCCTGCCTCCTCCCTGTTCGCAGCCCCTGTTCTTGTCCGAAAGAAAAAAGGCGGGGGCCTCTGGCTGTGCACTGAGTACTGAGACTTGAATGTGGTGTCAGCTACAAATGCTTACCTCTTGCTGTTGATCAAAGACCTCCTGTTGGAGGCTGCCAAGGGGAAGATCTTCACTAAGCTGGACTTGAGAGACACATACTTTCGAGTGCGCATCAGGGATGGGGATGAGCCCAAAACTGCCTTCAATACATCATGGGCCAATTCGAATATTTAGTGATGCCATTTGGGTTGCAGGGGGCCCTTGGGGTGTTCATGAACTTAATAAACGAAGTGTTGCACAAGCATCTTTTCAAGGGGGCACTAGATATCTCGATGATATCTTACTGTATCCACATGATAAGGAGTCACATGTGAAGCTGGTGAGGGAAGTTCTACAGACTCTGTATGACCACAAACTGTTTGTCAAATTGTCTAAGTGTGAGTTCCACCAGACCCAGGTTAATTTCCTAGGCTACCACATTTCTCCCAGGAGTCTGGAGATGGACCCTAACAAGGTGGCAGATGTGCTGGGGTGGGAGGCCCCTCGAACCTGGCATCAACTCCAGTCCTTCTTAGGATTCACTAATTTTTATAGAAACTTCACCTCAAACTTTGCACAAGTGAGCCTGCCCCTCGCAGACTTACTTAAGACTAAGGGGAAGGGGCTGGACAGCACTAAACTGGGGGCACACTTGAAGTGGACAGCTGAGTGCCAGGAGGCATTCGCTTAGTTAAAAGTGCTGTTCATGTCGGAGCCAATCCTAAACCATCCTGATAAAAATAAAAAATTAATTGTCCAAGTTGATGCTTCAGATGTCGCTATGGGGGGGCCATCCTGCAGGAGGGGATGGATGGGAAGCTCCACCCACTTGCATACATGTCTAAAAAGTTTAACACTACAGAAAGGAACTGGGCTGTTTGGGACAAGGAAGCTGCAGCAATTAAGTTAGCTTTAACTACTTGGAGACATTGGTTGGAGGAGGCCCAAGTCCCGTTTGAGGTGTGGACTGATCACAAAAACTTGGAAGCACTGTGCACCCCATGCAACCTAAATGCTAAGCAGCTACGATAGGCAGAGTTTTTCTCAAAGTTTCATTTTACTCTCCAGCACTTCCCTGGGAAGGCAAACTCCCTAGCAGACACCTTGTCCTGCCTCCCTCAACATGCCAGTCAGAGGGAGGAGATAATAGACTCTATGTTCACGCCTTCCCAGTTGGGAGGGGTGGTCCTCACTTGCAGTCATGCAAAGGCGGGCAGCCTTTTCAGAGACTGACCAAGCGGAAGTTGTGGCTGAACCAGCTATCCAGCAAGGTACTAATGGTTGCTGGTACAGGTCCCCCTGGTTGTTTGTGCCAAATGCCCTCCGTGGAGAAGTGATGCATTTTGGAGATGAATCAAAACTGGCTGGCCATTTTGGATACTTAAAAACCTTGCACCTGGTGCAGCACCAGTTCTGGTGGCCCCACATGAGGGGGGACATCTCACAGTATATAGGGTTGTGCCAAACCTGTCTGATGAGCAAGAGGCACCCTGGCCAGCCCCTGGGGTGCTCAGACAGCTTGAGACTCCTAGATGACCCTGGGAGGTGATTTCCTTGGACTTTATTACTGACTTGCCTCCCAGCAAAGGAAAACTGTAATCTGGGTGGTAGTGGACTTATTTTCCAAACAGGCACATTTCATCCCCTTCAAGCAATTGCCTAACACAAAATCTCTGGCTAAAATGTTCATGCAGCATGTGGTGAAATTACATTCAATGCCACTTAAGGTAATATCGGACTGCAGAAGTCAGTTCATTGCCAAATTTTGGAAGGAACTTATGCAGGTATTGGGCATCAAACAAGACCTCAGTAGCGCCTACCACCCAGAGACCAATGGCCAAACTGAGCATGTCAATCAGGTGGTTGAACAGTTTCTCTGGTGCTTTACTAACTATCAACAGGATGACTGGGCTGAGTTATTGCCTTATGCAGAATACAGTTACAACAATGCTATTTACTCATCAACTGGTTTTTCTCCCTTCAAAGCAGTGTATGGTTTTGAAGGAACTCCCCTGCTCACAGTGGGGACCCCAACCTACTTCCAGGGGGTCTGAATTCCTGGAGGCAGAGACTCAAAGAGCACTGGCCCACTATCCAAAAGACTCTTGAAAAAGCTAAAGTGGATTACAAAGTTCAGGCTGACAAGGGGAGGACCCCCGGGTGGGAGGTCCAGACTGGTGACTATGTGTATCTGTCAATGAAAAACTTAAAAGGGCTCCAACTCAGTAGGAAGTTGGGCTAGAAATATGTGGAGCCTTTCAAAGTGTTAAGGAAAATTAATGAGGTGACAGTCGAGCTGGAATTACCTAAAAAGATTAAAGGGATACATCCCATTTTTCATTTCAGCCTGCTGAAATGGGACCCTGGACCGAATACCTGGAGACCTTGTCCTCCAGCCTCGCCTCCACTGATGGTAAATGGTGAACTGCATCATGAGGTTGCCAGAATCTTAGACTCCAAACTGAAGCATGGACGATTGTTCTATTTAATCTAGTGGAAGGACTTTGATCCTTCACATAATGAATGGGTAGAACACTGCCATATTCGTGCTTCTAAATTGCTGCATGCCTTTCATAACATGTACCCTAATAAACCAGTTGGGGGAGGGTCTTTGGAGGGGCAGAATGTCAGCTATGCTGCTATTGTATGTGTGAGTGGGGGGTGGAAAGGAGTCTGCAGAGTGAACATCTTTTTCTCCTGGAATGTTGGTTTCACTTTTCTTGCTTGGCCTTATCTTGCTGCCTGACCTTGATGCTTTGCACTCTCACCTCCCTGGGAACCTTGACGTGCAAGGCTTGCACCTCTGATTGGGTTAACATCATCAGGGCCCCCCACTTCAAACGCAGTATATCTTCTGCTTTCCTGCCTGTTGGGTTAACAGATGACCTGCTTCTACTGCACAGATGACCTGTTTCTACTGAACTCAATAAACGTAATCATTTTGAAGGAACGTTGTTGAGCCTGAGTTTGTGGGTCTTTGACACAAAGCCCACTGGGGCAGTTCACTATACCCATTGTTAGTGTTATGAGCCAACCATGGGAAAGGGGTATTGCTTATTGACCCAGTGTGGGAAGACAGTTCACAATGTTTTGTGGGTGTGTCTCCTTACACAATATATAGATGCAGAAAACAAAAGAGCTGAAAAGATAAGAGGCTCAAAGTTAAAAGTCTCCCATATGAAAGCTATATTCATCTGTCATCTAGTACTGAAGTTTATGGTTGACTGTCCACCAGCAGGGGAGAAAAAAGAGGCTATTCATAAGGTAGGGGTATCAAGAAAAAAATATTAATTTGTTAATTAAAACAGCAGAAGGAGAATGAGGCTAGACCGTACTGAAGGTTGGAGTAGGATGAGTACTGAACATGGTCCTTGCCCTCCAGGAAGCTGAGAGTGTTGAGGTAATTTCAGCCTGGTACAACCATGAGGGACCGTGAGGTAGAAAAAGCTTGAGATGACTGGTTGGGTTATACCACTTTGGACCATAGCTGGGACTGGAGTATCACATTTGCATTGCTTCACCATGTAAAAATGCTTGGAAATTAAAAACAACAACAACACATCAGGGTATTCAGAGAGAGATGCTCTAAGCCTATCCCTGTGCATGCGGGACCACTTTTCTACTTGACAGGAACTATTAAAGGAGGGGAACTTTGAAAATGTTGTCAGTCACAGCAGCCCATTCTACCATGTCAGTGCCCTGTCACCAGGGCCGGCTCCACGTGTCTGGGCGCCCTAGGCAGGACAGCCTGGGGCGCCCCCCACTGGGGATACCAACCTCCCGGTGGGACCTGGAGACCGGGGGCGTCGGCGGGGTGCTGGCTTTCCTGGAGGCTCCACAGCTGCGGGACCCCCAGGAAAGCCGGGAAGGGGGCGGGGGGTCTAGCCTCCGCCCCTCCTCTCGGCACCGGCTTTTCTGCGGGCCCCGCGGCTGCGGGACCCCCAGAAAAGCCAGGAAGGGGGCGGGGGGTCTAGCCTCCGCCCCTCCCTCCCGGCACTGGCTTTTCTGCGGGCCCCACGGCTGCGGGACCCCCAGGAAAGCCGGGAAGGGGGCGGGGGGGTCTAGCCTCCGCCCCCTCCCTCCCGGCGCTGGCTTTTCTGCGGGCCCCGCAGCTGCGGGACCCCCAGGAAAGCCGGGAAGGGGAGGGGGGTCTAGCCTCCGCCCCCTCCCTCCCGGCGCCGGCTTTCTGCGGGCCCCGCAGCTGCGGGACCCCAGGAAAGCCGGGAAGGGGGAGGGGGGTCTAGCCTCCGCCCCTCCTCCCAGCGCCGGCTTTTCTGCAGGCCCCGCGGCTGCGGGACCCCCAGGAAAGCCGGGAAGGGGGCGGGGGGGTCTAGCCTCCGCCCCCTCCCTCCCAGCGCCGGCTTTTCTGCAGCCCCGCTGGGAAGGGGGCAGGGGTCTGGTGGCGCCAGCGGGCGCCGGGTTAGGATGGCGGGGGGGCAGTTTTCGGGGGGAGTGGGGTGCCATTTGGCGCCCTCAGGCCGGGGCGCCCTAGGCGGGCGCCTAGTTCACCCTATGGGCGATCCGGCCCTGCCTGTCACTCTTGTCTCTCATTCATGTCTAGACCAAGCAGCAGTTCTTTAAGAAGAAAGAACAGGAGAGCAAAAAGGATGGGGAAATTAGTAGACTCATGCCTCTTAAGAGCTTATAGTGTTCTAAAGGGAAATATTTAGGCTGGGGGACATTCTAAATTGTTTATTCCCCCCACCCCCGATTTATCACAGGCCCCCAACCTGTCATGTATTTCTTTGTACAACTGTGCAGATGACTGATGGGCAGGAGGGCTGGTCAGCCAGAACAGCAGGTACCTACTCTTGTTTGCTTTTATGTATTAAACAGGGGTCAAATGGTCAATTATAGTGGATCATTTTCTAGGATTTCATGAGGATGACTTATTCACCGGGGGTGGGGGTAGCTATGTTGCAGTGAAATTAAACAGAAGCCCTGTGGCACCTTCAAGACTAACAAATTTAAGAAGGAGAGACTGGATCTTCTGATGAGGACTCGGACTCTAAGTTAGGGGCAGTAGCCCCCAAAACAGGCTATCAGTTGAGAGGGAAAAGAGGGAAAAAGTAGAATGTCAATGTTCTCTGGAGTACTTAAAATTATTTAATCCTAGGGCACAGCTCTTTATGAAACTGTAATTGCTGGTGAAATATCGGAATGTTTTATTAGCTAGATGATCATTTTTGGTGAAAGTCAATTTGTATTCAAGAAGTAGAGTTTAAATTTTAAAAGCTATGCATGATCACCAATTCTTGGGTTTTTAGAGGGTTTTCTTTTCTTTTCCCTGTAGACTGTAGTTTCACCATTCCTAGTTCTCTGTGTATTGTGGACTCTTTTTTTTCTTTTCTGTATGTAGATTTAGAAAAAGCAATAAAAAATCCCCTTCGGGGGGGCAAAAAAAAAAAAAAAAGACTAACAAAATTTAACCCAGCATAAGCTTTCCTGAGTCAGAGCTTACTTCATCAGCTGCATGAAGCATAACTCCATAGCAGATATATTTAGCAGATATACAGAGAGAACCAGTGGGATGTAGCGATTAAGAGTGTCAGACTAGTAGCTGGGAGACCTGGGTTTGAATCCCCACTTGTGACATGGAAGCTCGCTGGGTGACCTTGAGTCAGTCACATACTCTCAGTTTAACCTATCCCTTAGGGTTGTTGTGAGGATAAAATGGAGAAGAGGAGAATGATGGAAGCATACTTGGACCCCTGTTGGGGAGAAAGGTGGGTTACAAATGAAATAAATAAATTAAATAAATATGAATAAAGTTACAAGCAACATGTTACAATGTCTGGATGGGCCTCCAACAAGCTCAAGCTACCGACATTCCTTTTTTGAGACTTGATCCAAAGCTTGCAGACTTTCTACCAATGCTTAAATGGAAAATAGTGCTTTCTCAGGAGCCAGATGGTAACGAAAAGGTAAGTTACCTTATTTATCCACAAAGCTCATTTAGGAGGATAAACTTTTTGTGTTTGGTTACACCAAGTGACTTTGATTAAAAAAGTGATGGGAACATTTGTGCCTTCAAGACAATGGCTATGGAAACAATACAGAGATAATAATCAGAGCAAAGAGAGAGAAGGCAGGTGCATCCAGGCTTCCAAAAGAGAAAAGGAAAGAAAGTGAAGTACAGCCAGTAGATTGGGGTCTGAGAAAATTAATCCTTAAAGGCAATTCTGTGGGTTAAAAGAAGGGAGAAAGATAAATGAACTGTCACTTAAAAATGCAGGGTACCAAAATACAGATCTGGAGAGAAAAAAGTTTGTGGTTGGAAACTACCAGACTTGGGTGCCTGAAGGATCAAATTATCAATAGCAGATCTGCATGTCCTAACTTGGAGGATGCTCTCCTGGTTGGTCATGTGCAAATAAGAAGATTTTTGCAACAGTACTAGGCCATCCTAGCAATACCTCTTTTCCAAAGGAAAATGTTCTCTAAAACATCTTGAGCTTGAAGAAGAGGAAGCAAACAACCTAATAACTTTACTTCAAATTATCTGTAAAGGACAATCTTTCACAACTGTTTGGCCAAGAAAATGACTATCCCAAAGGAAGGATGTGTTCAAGAAAAGGACTATTAAGTATGTTTGCCCATATTTTTTTACCAATTTCTACTGCAAATAGTTTTCATTTCTATTTTCCAGCCCTCTTTCCATCCACACTTCATTTCAGACTTCAGCCTGTTGTTTTTGTTTGTTTTTGTGCTACTCCCTTTCTCTGTCTCATCTCAGGAAGAGCAGGAGTTCCTTTCATTCTGGCCCATCTTTTCTTTAAGCCATTAACAATACTGTTGGGTCTCCTCTGGGATCTATGACAATAGGTTTGGGTTTCATTTAGGTCATCTTCAGAAACTACCACAGATCTGACCTTTCACAAGAGCTGGGTAAGGCTCACAAGCGCAATGTCACGTCCTCAGTCTTGTGGTGCTTCTTGTGGAAGTAAAAAGAGTTTGCTCAAAACTGTCACTGTATGAATGCTGATCATGGGTGGAAAGCTTTTCTTCTCTATCTTTTTCTTTTGGTCCTCGTGCTGTGTTATCTATAATAGCACTGGCTGCCAGGTACAGGACTGTGATCTTTTGTACAGAAGTTAATCTGTTGTTCCCTTTCTGAAGTCAGGTCTGTGATAAAATCAGCAGAAGGAGAATGAGGCTGACTGTACTGAGGGCTGGAGAATGGTTAAGATCATCTCAATGATGTCAAGGAACCCTTAAAAGTTGAGTTCCCTTCTTAGCAAAGGTTAAAGCTCATGCCAACCTCGGCAAGCCCTTGAGTCTGTAATAAATTGAGAAGGCTTTCTTGCACACCGTGAGTTCTTTCATACATTTTTTCTTTTTTTAAAAAGAGGCAAAATCCTGCTTTTTGGACTAAGTTAACTGAAGCAAAAGCCCAATGCTGTGTGCCCTTGGGGGATCAGTTTAAGTAAATGTCCAATGACTGTAATTCTGATATTTCTATCCTGCTGTAGCTGACCTATGGCTGTCCCCAGGTTCTTTTCTTGATGTTCCAAGGTTGATGTCAACTTAGCATTCAGCAGACATGACTAATAGGTCTCTCTGAACAACAACAAAAATCAACCAGAGAGTTATGCTTGGAAATCAGTTGAAGAGGATGCCAACCTCATCATTAGTCTGTCTAGCACTGGGGGCTTACACAAATGTCAAATTATTTAAAACAGGAGAATCGCTGGCCAGGCATTCTGAGACATCCCTGACTACATCCTGTTATTCTCTGTGTTCATACCTGACAAACATCCCCATTCTCTGCTGATGAGTTTTAGCTCAGCCGTTGTCATGTGCTACTGAGATATCATCAAAGGACATACAAAGGAAGCATATTTAGGAACTGGGGAAATAGGAAATGAATAAGATGAAAGGGAAATAGGAGGACAGTGACCTTCCTACTATGATGCAACTCCAACCAACACAGTTCTTTTAGCTTTCTGAATATGTGAGAAAATGAGAACAGCATATAAAATAATGGCAACACTGAACAGGACCAATGCAGTCCTTTCAGCAAGACATCTCAAAGTACGACCATTTGTTTGACTCAACAGAAGCATTTTCACATAGAAGCCTTAAGCTGGCTTGCTTTTGAACCACAAATCTATGTTGGTTTAGAAACATTTTTTTGAGAAAATGTGTATGTCATTTCTCCAGAGACCTGCTTGAGGTGATCTTGGTCACAATAGTCATTTAGTCTCTCTGTCCATCATTAACTGCATTCATGTGACCTGAAAAATGTAAGACAGTGCACTGCCATTATCCTTCTTTCACACTGCCTCTGATGCCTGATACATTCAGGAAAGAGAAACGAGATGACAGGATGAGGACTTGGATCTGAGGAGGCCTCTAGGCCTTATCACACAGAAGCAGTCAGTTATGTCACAATGAATGTGATGGGACTGGAATTTTGAAATGGTGTTCTGGTGAGTTGCCTTTGTCATGATAGCTTCTGTAACATTAGGGGTTCACTGGATACCCACCATAAGGTCTTTGCCAGTTTAAGCATCTATGTGGGGGGGGGGTTGGAGGCTGTGGGGGCAAAGGATCTAGTTCTTGACAAACAATGTTGAAAAGAGATAAATAATAGTATTCATTTAGGGTGCTTTTAACCTGCTTGCTCAATGTGGACTCATAGTTGCTTACAATGTCAAAAATACACAAACAGAAAGCTATTGAATTTTCCCAGATGTTACTTGCCATCAACAGTCTCATTCCTGAGAGAGAGAGAGAGAGACAGGGCCCAGACCAGGTAGCCCAGCCCTTGATGAAAACAGGCTGTTCACGAGCAGGCATGCATTCTGTTCACTTCTTCCATCCTCAAAGACAGCTTCCTTTGCCCCCGCAGTCGGAATGAAGAGACAGACACCAATATGGATTTAACAAGGGCCACTTTATTAATTATTTAATAACAACAAATACTAGCGAGGGGTTATCAGAATGTACTGAGGAATATGACAGGTGTCAAACTCCTGACCTCCTGCATTTCCTTCTGGGCGATGCACCTGCTCCAATCGCAAGCCACCGAAGGTAGCTTTTGACCAGCAGCTTGGCATGTTGAAAAGAACCCCTGACCCACCACCCCAGAAGCCGCAAAGGCCCGCTAAGGTAGGCTGGGCCAGATTGTTCCAAGGAAGATCACCCCTTCCCAGCCTTGAGCTGCAAAGGCCCGAAAGCCGTTCCTGGAGGACCCATTATTTCCTTTATAACAATGCCCCGGTGCTCACCATTTCCATCCAGATTGCGCTACCCCGCCACAGCAAAGGCCAAGCCTCTGCTTAGGCCTTGGCCCCCACCATGCGATCCAGCGCCGCCAGGACCCCTCGCTTCAGATCTGAAAGAAAAATGTCGTTGCCCTTGTTAGACAGGTGCACCCCATCCCCCCTATACAGGTCAGGGAAATCGACCCGTATATCAGGGTGCAACAAAAAGATGCCCAAACCGCCCTCCATGGCATTCTTAAACTGCCGGTTGGCATTCCGCCTCGCCCGGTCCAGACACCTAGGGTCACCGATGCTGCGCCACACCTGACGCGGTAAAATCGCTGACAGGACCAGTTGCACCCCCGGCCAACGGTCTGCAATGCCAGCCAAATCTGCCTTGGCCTGAATGACTAGGGCCTTACCTTTCATGAGACCCAAGTCATTACCACCAAGGTGTATCAGCAGTACATCAGGCGGAGGACCACGTCTCTCCCCAAACAGTAGCGGCATCAACTGAGGCCAGTGCATGCCTCTTCGGCCAAGCCACTCGACCTCTGCCCGCTCACTGCATCCCAACTGGGATCTGATGGTCGTTCTCTTGGCCTGGTGCGCGGCCCAGAACACCATACTGTGGCCACAGATCAGCACACGGCTCCTCCTTTGGCCACCAACCGCACCTGAAATAGAAACTAGTTAACTAAAACAAGACAAGAGCACTAAGGCTCAAAAACAACATGCTCCATTCCTGTTATAACAAAACTGAATGAGCAGCTCAGACTTTGCAGGTCCGGACATACGTCTTGTAACGTGCTGACCGCCACCTGCCTATTCTTTGGATGTCAGGTCCCTGATACCCCATAGCTGCAGCAGTGGAAGCCGCCCCAATTCTGAAAGAGTGAGTCCCAAATTGGAAACTACCAAGGCCCAAAGCAACCAGAACCCTCTTGGTAATTGCCCAAAACTGAAACCTGGTCAAGGGCGATCCATCCCTGTGTATAAACAGGAGACCTGCACTACTCCCCCTCAATGCCAAATATGAACTGAGTGCCACAACCGGACACAGGTCAGAATCAAAACAAGGGCCCACTGAAATTATATTGCCTTTGCCCAATTGGTCTGTCTTAGAACGCCGGATTGTAATTTGTAGGCCCTCCTCACTTACCCGGACATCCCCTATGCTTAACGCATAGCCCGACTTGTCCTGATGGGATCGGGTCACCAACTCACTAATTCTCAGGGCCCCAAAGAATGCAACCAAGGCTGCTGAATGAAACAAGGCAGCCTCGTATGCATCCGAACACAAAGAAACCCATTGGGGTTTCAAACCCTTAAGTACAGAAGGGGAAAAAGGTTCTCTCATGTCAGGAGGAGCACCATCCTCTCGGGCCCAGCCATCCAGCATTTTCCGAATACGGAAATCCCCAGTGTCGTCCCTGAAACCCCGGCCTTACTTGCAAAGGCAAGGGCTGATAACTTGCCCCGGATGGAACAGACAGACAGATCCTTACCTTTCACAGACACGCAGAATTGGATCAGGTGGGACACTGGGATAGGCCAGAGTTGCTGAAGACCCACCTTCTGCCTAAAAGCCACAAACTGTTGGCCGGCCCGCATATAAGCCCGGTGCGTGCTGGGTGCAAGAGCTAAGCCCATTGCCCTCTCGGCTTCAGCCCTCCAATCTGCCACAGGTCTTCAGGCATTCTAACCGCTACTTGGTCGGAGTCCGGGGCCAACTGACGAAACCTCTCCATCTGTTTCCGAGACAGAGCGTCAGCGACCCCGTTATTGACTCCTGGCACATGCCTGGCTTTAAACAAAATATTGTAGCGCAAGCATTGGAGGGTAAAGGCCCGGACAAGCACCATTACTCTGGGTGACCTAGACGTTAAGGAGTTGATGACCTGAACTGTTGCCATGTTATCACACCAAAAGTGAACTGTCTGGCAAGCCAGGTCATCGGCCCATATGTACACAGCTGCCACTATGGGAAAAAACTCCAAAAACGTCAGGTCACGCACCCACCCAGCATGAATCCACTCAACTGGCCAGTCTTCCGCACACCAGTGGCCCCTAAAGTAGACACCGAAACCTGAAGAGCCTGCTGCATCAGAGGTGACCTGCAGTTCAGCCTCAAGTTGGAGATCGGTCCTCCAAAAGGACACCCCATTATAAGAGGCCAAGAAGTCCCACCAAACTGACAGGTCATCTCTCATCCCTTGAGTAACCCTGGTCCTATGATGTGGACGCCTTAAACCTATTGTTGAGTCACACAGCCTGCGCAAGAATGCCCTCCCTGGGGCCACCACTTTACATGCAAAATTAAGGTGCCCAATTATCTGTTGCAACTCCTTCAGTGTCAATTTAGTTTTAGTACACGCTTCCTCAATCAACTGAAGAAGGTTAGCCAATTTATCAGGAGGCAAGCGTGACACTTGTAGCACAGTGTCCAACTCGATACCCAAAAAAGTTAAGACCGCACCAGGGCCTTCTGTTTTCTCAACAGCTAAAGGAACTCCAAGTTCCTGAGCCAATTGCTCAAAATTGGACAATAACTGTGCACAAATTCCCAATCCAGAAGGGCCGGCAAATAAAAAATCATCCAAATAGTGGGCAGTACTAGACAAGCCCGTGCGTGCACGCAGAGCCCATTCCAAAAAGGAACTGAACCTTTCAAATGCAGCGCAGGACACAGAGCATCCCAGTACTGCCCCTCAAAGGAGAAACTCAAAAGGACAAAGTCATCTGGATGGACCGGCAGAAGACGAAAGGCCGACTTGATATCACATTTAGCCAATTCGGCCCCCCGCCCACAGCTACGGACCATACCAATCGCCTCATCAAAAGAAGTGTACCTAACCGAGCAGAGTTCACTAGGTATGGCGTCATTCACCGAGCTGCCGTGAGGGTAAGACAAATGGTGAATGAGGCGATACTCCCCAGGTGCCTTCTTTGGTACTACACCTAAGGGCGATACCCGCAGGTTAGGCACCGGAGGAAAGAGAAAAGGACCAACTACCCTGCCTTCCAAACATTCTTTCAGAATCTTGGCTCTAACCACTTGCTCCATGCCACGAACTGAGGGCAAATTAGGAGCTGAAAAGGAACCTCTCTCATCCACATAGGGAATGTGAAAACCAAACTTGAACCCCTCCAACAAATACTGCCTATCGGCAAACTTAGGATAAAGGCACAACAAGCGCTCCAACACAGGGACCTTAATTGGACTGGGTCTCTTTGTCAGGTAAGGCCTGACCGCCCCCTCCCTGATGTCTGCCACCCTTGCCATCCTTAGCCGCAAATCGAAACTTTGACTTTGGGCAGGATGGAAAGGCATGGGGGCCATCACAGAGGGGGCACTCGTGCCGAAAGGGGCAAGGCTTACGGCCGCAAGACCCTTGTGAAGAAAATTCCCAACACAAAGGGCGCTTTTGTACTACCTGTCCAGCTGGGGACCGAGAAACCCCAACATGGGCTGCATTAGCCTTTTTTACCAGATGCCCACTATCTGAATGCTTCCCCCTATTGACCTGGCTGGGGACATTGTCTGCATCCAGATATGCGGATGGATCAAGTCCCAACGGAGGGCTGGGTACATAGCTGCCTTCATCCGGAAGGACCTGTCATACTCCATCCATGCGGACCCAGCAAAATCCGAATAACCCTTATGGATTATATCCATATACTGGAGCAACGATGAGGCCCTTTCAGGTTTCGCCCTAACTAGCACCCCCGCATAGATTAAGAAGCCAGGGTACCAGTTAGCATAAATCCTGTCCACGCTATGACTCTTCAAGCGCTCTTTGTCGCGTTCATCAAGATCCTCCCTATCTTTCTTATCTAACTCCCGATACAACAAGGAGAAAACGTCTACGTAATCTCCCTGCAGAATCTTCTCCCTGGTAGCCGCAGTGAGGTGGTCACCTAATGGCATGGCTAGCTCCCCCGAAGGCAACTCCTTCGCCGGCACCATCTCATAGCTCCGATTACCAGGATCTGGGGGAGCACACCCAGTCCACACCCCACCCTGCAATTGCAGGCCGGAGCAGGACGGAGGAGTTATGCCAACTGGGGCCGGTGAAGACCCACCAGCAGGCGACATCAGTAAACCCCCACTGACAGGAGGATCCACCAAAGTGCCAGCCAGTGACACCCCACCAGCCGCAGGTGGAGCCTGTATAGCCCCGACTGATCCAGCTGAAGCAGGCGTACTGACCACCCTGGGCTGAGGTGCCCCCCCCAACATGGGCACAGGGGACACAGCAGAAGCCTGTAAGTCCACGGGGCCCCAAGGCCAAGTGATGTCAACCGTTTGTGTTGCAATTGGCCTACCTGGCACCTGTGATGGGACACTTCGATTATCCACCTGCTGATCATCACACCGTCTTTCAGCAGTGCCAACCTCCATTGGCGCAGGTCGTGCTGCCTCTGTCACTGGTACAACAGCCTGGCTTGGAACACCAGCACACCGACTTTCAAGAATAGAAAGACGGTTTAGTACCTGAGCCTGAAATGACTCCATAGAAGACATGGCCATTTGACCAGCCAGCGAAGACCCACCCAAACGCTGTTCAATACCGGCTAACCAGTCCAGAATTGCCCTGCTAACAGGACTATCCCAAACTGCATCCAAAAAAGCAGGTGAAATCACAACCTGTGGGTGCCCCAGGACCCACTGCCAATTGCACATTGCCCGATGGTGCCGAAGCTAAGGGCTGCATAACTTGTGAATGCCCTGGGTCACCCACCAGAACTGGTGCAGGGACCTGAACGGGCCACTTTTGAGGAGGCTGCCTGCCTGGCCCTGGAACACCCCCAACCCTCTTGGGGGCAGGCTGCTTCCCCTTAGAGACCCCGGCACCCTTCTTTGGAGTCATGCTTATCAATTCCTAACGAAATGTTGCAAGTAGTACAGGGTAATTCCCACACACCAGCCCCAGGGAAATATAAAAGGCACTTAATTGGCGGAACCTAAAATGGCTGCCAGAAAAAATGAGGGAGAGGAGTGCCTAAAATGGCTGCCTAATAGAGATAGCCCCAAAATGGCCACCCCAGCCAGCAACCTAAAATGGCCGCCGTTTAAAACTTGCCAGAATGGCCGTTATTCCTCCCGCCTAAACTGGCCCACCTCCACAAGCCAAATTCCTATGACTGAAGCCTGGTGGTTGGGATGCAGGGAAAAATACCCAATTAACAAAATACAACGTGCACAGCAGCCTCACCACGCTGCGTGCAACTGTGTTCAAAAGAAAAAAAAAAAGGGGGGGGAGAACCCTACCCCAGCTTGCCCCAACGCAGTAGCCAGCTAAAAAGTAAGGCAAAGGCGGGGATTAAGGGGAACTAAAAGTGACCGATCCCCCCCAAGTAGATAGACTGCACTAATAGGAGGACTCCTCCCCAGCACCAAACGCGCTGTAAAAGTTCCCGTCCCAATAAAACCCCTAGGAGCCGCTGCCGCCAGGTCCTGAACCGTGCCACTCCACTCCTATGAAACACAGCACAAGATGATGGAAAGGATCGCTCCCGCCCGAGCGCCTCGCTCGCGCCCAAGCGCCCTGCTGCCGAGCCGCGAATGTCAAAAGTAGCCTGCCCGACTATTGCTGCTTCTGCACAGCCAAAGGCCCCAGCAACCAGCAGCAAAGGCCCCAGCAACCAACAGACAGACGAGGAGGGGGGCGAGAGCCAGACCTAAATAGGCTGGCTCTGCCCCCTATTGGAGTCCTTGCTCTCCCTGCCTCTCACGGAGGCAAATCAGCCCTCCCCCGCCAGCGCAGGCTCAGCGGGGGTTGGGGCTCGCCTTGTTGTTCTAGGAACTGGAGAGGAAGGGCAGAGCAGGTGGCAACAGTCCTACCATCGATGAAAATGTTGTTTTCTGCAGGCTGGCAGGCAGACACTCCCATCCCTCCTTTAGGGGGCAGCTTCCTTTATAGTTCCAAATGCTGGAAAGGAGGGGCAGCACTTGCAGAGAGATTGTTCTGATCAAGGGCAGAGCTCTTGCTTCATGCTCTGCTCTTGATCAAAACTGTCTCTTTTCCAAGCAGGCAGACAACAATTCTGGCAAGTACTTGATGACGATGATGATGATGATGATATGTACAATATCTGTTGACCTTCTGCATATCTCCCATATCATGTTTCCATAAAACAAATGTGTTCATCTGACAAAAGCCTTTTCCTATCATTCTCCTGTTGTTACTTCCTTCGGCCACAAAATCCTCATTATTTTGCACTGACAGGTGTTTAGAAATGCTCACCATGTGCTGATCTGAGATGTCAGCTTTCACTTTCATGGAACAACATTTTCTTTATGTAGGCATTATGTATCTGCACTTTAGTTTTCAGTTCAGGTTGTCCTGATCACCAAATATTTTAATGTTATACAGAACTTTGATTTGTTATCAGCATCTGCAGCTTTAGTACTACACAATACTATCAAAGTTATCAGTGACTATATTTTCCTGATTATTTATAAACACTGAGCTCCTCTTTTTAACATTCAGATTCCTGGAGCTGGTCTTCTTATAATGACTTTCAAGTTAAAGTCCACCCCCCTTTCCAGTACTGATTACCAGGGCCACTGAGAGAAGGAGAACTAGAGGTACAAAGTTCCTGATACCCAAGTTGCTCTGGAGCCTCCAGTAACCAGGCAAGGTGCTACTATGGATAAGCTCCCTCTTTCCTCCAGTTATCTCTGAGCACTCTGCCCCTATGATTTTCAAAGTTCAGGTGTGTAAATAGGCTTTGAGTTCAGGGGCTTTTGCTGGAGAGCTTTCTCCTGGAGAAAGAACTAGCAGCTTGTTTCCAGTAGTTATTTATCAAACCTTTATTACTAGAGAATGCAGAGAGGCTAACTAAGGCTTTCTTTTACCTTTCTCCATGCCAAAAGAGGATGAAATGAGAAAGTGATGCAAGGGGCATAGATGGGGGGGGGAACAAGCTGCTGTTTGTATGAGGAGGAATGAACACTTGAAGCCACCTTGTACTGAATCAGACCCTTGCACAATTAAGGTCAGCTCAGTATTGTCTACTCTGACTAGCCTCGAGTCTCCAGGGTCCCTGGCAAAGGTTTTTTACACTACCTACTACCTGATTCTTTTAACTGGAGATGCCGTGGACTGAACCTGAGACCTTCTGCATGCCAAGCAGATGCTCTGCCACTGAGCCATGACCCCTCCTGAAGGGAGTTGATTAGATGCAGGTTGTGCTATTTGTTCCAGAACTTTCTCCCATCCTCAACTGCATCTGTGAAGAGGCAGGATGCAGTTAATGGGGGAGGGGGAGCATAAGGAAATCATATGGCAGGAAGGAACATTACCAGAATGGATCTTAATTTTATTTATTTGTTTTGCTGAAGACTGACTGTAAAGAAGTGGGGTGGTGTCAGAATCCTGCAGCAATCAGTTCCCAACAACTCCCATTCAAAAGAGTGAAGTTTATCGAATACAGTAAAGGCAGGTCATCTGTGCACACATTCTGTGTTAGTACTGATTGTAAGCACGTGAAATGGGGAGTTATTCATAATTCAAAAGGGTCCCCTAATGGACCTGGTCCAATCAGGGAACTAGCAAAAGCCCGCCTAACCTAACGGGTCTACATTCTCAGAGAAAACAGCAGCAAGGTACCAAGGTCACCAGCTTAGGTGAGCAGATAAGATGAGCCTGGAAAAACAAAAGTTAAGATTCCATTACAACAACAGACCCACACATCACCTCCCTCCCCAGCAGCTATGGCAGCGGCCAAGCTGACATTCTGCTCCCCCCAAAGATGTCCCCCAGCAGGCTTCCCTGGGTACATTTTGTGAAAGTCATGAATCAGTTTAGAAGCATTGACATGACATTCATCAACCCATTCATTGTGTGAGGGGTCAAAGTCTTTCCATTGGATAAGATAGAGTACATGACCACATTTGACTTTAGAGTCCAATATATGGGTGACTTCATGATAGGGTTCACCATTCACCATCAGTGGAGGAGGGGCTGGAGGTTGAGGTCTCCACACATTTGGTCCCAGGTCCTTCTTAAGCAGACTGAAATAAAATATAGGATGCACACCCTTAAGAGACTTAGGTAAATCAAGTTCAACAGCCACATCATTGATTTTGCACAGTACCCTGAAGGGTCCGATGTATTTTCAGCCTAACTTCCTGTGAGGCTGGAGGCCCTTTAAGTGTTTGGTAGATAGGTACACTGTATCCCCAGGCTTTATATTCCATTCCAGGGCTCTGCCCTTGTCAGCCTGGGCCTTATAGTCCGCCTTAGCTTTGTTTAGCATTTTTTTGGATTTCAGCCCAGTGACCTTTCAAACCTTTCCACCAAGCTTGGAGATTCCCCGTAGGGGGGTCAGGAGTCTCCACCATAGGGAGAGGGCCCCTTCATAACCATACAAAGCCTTGAAAGGGGACAGACCCATAGAACTATGAGGAGCGTTGTTGTAACTGTATTCCGCATAGGGTAACAAGTCAACCCAATCATCCTGTTGATAGTAAAGCACCTAAGAAATTGCTCCACCACCTGATTGACCCATTCGGTTTGGTCATCAGTCTCTGGGTGGTAGGCACTGCTGAGGCCCCATTCAGTGCCCAATACCTGCATGAGTTCTCTCCAAAAGGTGGCAACAAACTGGGTTCCTCTGTCAGATATCATCTTAGTTGGCACCAAATGCAATTTCACAATGTGATGCATAAACATTTTAGCAAGGGCTTTAGCGGTGGGTAGTTGCTTGAAGGGGATAAAGTGTGCCTGTTTGGAGAATAAGTCCACTACTACCCAGATTACGGTCTTCCCGTTGCTAGGAGGCAAGTCTGTGATAAAGTCCATAGACATTACCTCCCAGGGCTGATTAGGGGTCTCTAGTGGCCGGAGCATTCTGGGTGGCTTGCCCAGGAACCTTTTACTCATCAGGCATGCTTGGAATGACCCCACGTATTGTGAGATGTCAGCCCTCATGTGAGGCCACCGGAATTGGTGCTGTAGTAGATGAAGGGTTGTCAAATATCCAAAATGACCGGCCAGCTTGGACTCATGTCCAAAATGCAGGACTTCCCCAAGGAGGGCCTTTGGCACAAACAGTCTGCCCCCCCAATACCAACAGCCATTAGTCCCCATTTGGATTGTGGCATCTTTGGATGTTTCCTCCTTATCTGCCTCAAGTGAATGCCATTCTGAATTTGGCAATCCAAGGCTCCCCCCCCAAACCTCCACCTTCGCCTGGCCGCAAGTCAGAACTGCCCCTCCCAATTGGGAGGGCGTGAACATGGAGTCTACTACCTCCTCCCTCTGACTGGCATGTTGGGGGAGGCATGGCAAGGTGTCTGCCAGGGAGTTGGCTTTCCTGGAGAAGTGATGAAGAGTGAAGCGGAACTTAGAGAAAAACTCCACCCACCAGAGTTGCTTTGCATTGAGGTTTTGGAGGGTGTGTAAGGCTTCTAAGTTTATAATCAGTCCAAACAGAGCTTACAAAATCCCCCCTCCCACTTGCTTGAATTTGTTGTGACTCTGTGCTTCGAGAGCAGTCCATTTAAGCTTGCAATGCCAGTGGCACTGGCTTCTGCTGGGTATTCTGCATGGTGTAACTGCAGAGTTTCTCTGGTTTGACATTAGGCCTTGTTTGCTTGCATTACCAGGGTTCTGCTGGGCACTAGTACATTGTACTGGTTCTGCTGGGCTTGCTGGGCCTGAAGTGTGATTCTGTGCTTCATATCACTCCTATTGCCACAATGGCACTGGATTCTGCTGAGAGAATATACTAAAAGGAATGACAGAATTGCCCATTGGAAACAAAGGGAGGGGCCTGAAGGCCCATTGGAGATAATGGGAACCAGGAATACCAATTGACTTGCATGAGTTCCATTGAAATACATTACACCACAAAATAGCTGCAATGAAAATCTGGAGTGCATTTTCAATTAATTTCTCTGGGCCCAGGTAAACTGCTCTGGGACTGGAATAATGGGTCCCAGAGTGGAAAGATGGTCCCCAGGAATAGAAGTAGTGTTCTGGGATGGGAATGGCAACCCCCCCCCAAGTGGAATGACAGTCCCTGGGAGTAGCAGAAGTGTTCTGGGGCTGGAATGACAGGTCCCAGAGTGGATTGACAGCCATTGGGAGTAGCAGAACTGTTTTTGGACAGGAGTGACAGGTTGCAGAGTGGAATGACAGCCCCTGAGAGTAGCAGAAATGTCCTGAAGCTGGAATGACAGCCTCCAGAGTGGAACAACAGGACCTGGGGCAAGTAGAAATGTCCTGGTACTGTAATGACAGCCCCCAGAGTGGAATGACAGTTCCCGGAAGTAGCAGAAGTGTTCTGGGACTGTCATGACAGCCCCCAAAATGGAGTGATAGACCCTAGGAGTAGCAGAAGTGTTCTGGGACAGGAAGAACAGGCTGCAGAGTGGAATGACGGCCCCTGGGAGTAGCAGAATTGTTCTGGTACTGGTATGACAGCCCCCAGATTGGAATGACAGCCCCTGGGAGTAGTAGTTTCCAGGTTCTTACACCATCAACTTCTTTCCATGGTGTCTGAAGTACACATACAGGAACAACATCTGCAATGGTACCTGTTGCTGTTAGCTGCCAAAGATACCAGCAAATGGTCAACCTGCTCAGAAGAGTCCTGCCGGGGCAGCATCACACCAGAAGATGTGTTGCGGCTGTAGACGATGGTATCATGCAGCTTGCCTACCAGCCACTGTCAACCTGCCAACATATTTCATATGAAAACAGTGTGCATACTAGAGATAATAATAAACCAATTTTGTTCAGCAGTTAATACTGTATGGGTAAATTTTCATTCATGAATCCTTCTTGCAGTTGCCATAGTGAACAGTGGGTAGGAGAGTGTGTTAAGAGGTGGAGGTCAGGGGTATCAAATGGAAAGCAGGTAGCAGAGAACTGTTTGCTGTGCCTGAGATACTAGGGAGTCAAAGGCAGTCAGAGCACTTGTCAAAATGGGTGAATAGCTTGATAGGCTATAGAGAGATCAGATACTGAAATCTTCACCTAGAGCAGGTATCTCCAGTGTGGTGCCTGTGGGTGCAATGGTGCCCACCCACACTTTTCCTGGTGCCTACCAAGTGTTTTTAGAAAGTGGGTGGAGCCAGAAGGGACTTTTGCCCAAAAAGGCTTCTGAATGGCTGTGCAAATTTTTAAAATAATTCCTTTAGCAGCAGCTGCCACCACATCTCAAGGATCTCCACTGTCTGACTGAAGGAATGCTGTAGTCATCCTTTTCTGGTGGGTTCTGCCTCCTGCAGCAGTCATTTTGTGGTAGTGCCAACCATGTTGTGTCAAAATTCCAAAGGTTCCTGCAGGCTCAAAAAGATTGGAGACCCCTGTCCTGGCATATGGGACAGGATTTTTCACAGAGTGCCTATGGATGGGGTGCTGTGGGACACTGATCAACAAAGTGGGCCCTGTAGCCAGGATTTTTTTTCCCCGGTGCCGTGGTGCCCAAATTAAATTAATGTAAATGTCAAAGCAGGCTGACTTTGGAGGAGTGTTCAGGACGCCAACACTGCTGGGTAGACCGGCCCGCTGGTGAGCTGCTCCTGGCTGCCCCTGGATTGGAGCTCCTTGGTAGGCCCTGGGGAAAATGAATGGTGAAAGAGAGTGAACAGGGAGAGATCACACCCGCCTTCCTCTGGCCATTTAACATTATCCAGGACCTGATCCAAGCCTTAACTCACCAGCTCCTGCCCCTTCAAATCTATCAATATTCAAGGCATTTACAACCAAAGCAAAGCAAAGCAAAACAAAACAAAACAAAACAAAACACTAATCCATATTTTGTATCCAGAAGGCAGAAGTTAGGGAAGGGGAAGGGAAAAAAATACACCAATCACCAGCACCAGCCAGCACTTCCCATAGACCCCAGCACCAGCCAGCACTTCACTCCGCTCTCCATAGCCTTCACCTGAAGGAAGATGGGAGAAAGCAGCAGCAGTGCCCTTGGCATGACTGTCCTGGCCAGCCATGGCCAGCCTAACTTTGCTGACTTTGGCCAGGAAATCACCCATCCTCCAGTTGGTGACTCCTTGGAAGAGGACCTGGGCAGGCATATGGGAGGGCAAAGAGAGTAGTGGGCATTCAGGTGTGCAGCGGCGGGGAGCTGGTAGCACTGTGGCACCTTCCTATGTGTGTCCCAGTGCCTGGAAGGTGCATCCACTACTGCTGGGGTGGGGGTGCTGCAGAATCGAAAGGGGGTACTGCCCCATGTGACCCACTGCTGGCTACAGCCCTGGGACAGGTGCAAGATTTTTCTATATATAAATCCTTATTCTAATTGCCAAAATGTGTGGATACCTATTCCCACCAACAGGGGGCTCACTCTCCCCCAACAGCTTTTTCTGCATAGTCAGGAGACTTCCTGGGTATGTAGAAAAATCCAAAAAGTGAAAAAATCCCTTCAGGGACGGTTGACTCCCCACAAAAACTTTTTGAAATGGCCTCTGCAGGGACCTAACTCCAGGCATCAACGGTGAGAGATTAGAATGTTCGGGGGGGGGCTTCTAACTGGCTCTGTCGGTCAAAGGGCGGGGAAGGGCCCTTTCCAGGCCTCTTTTGGCCTTTCAGGGAGAGAGGGAGGGAGGGAGCCTTGGGGCCAGGCCTCACAAGAGTTGTCAGTGCCAGGCTGGGGGATTTCTAGAGATTTTGTGGTGGAATCTAAGGAGAAGGGTTGGGTTTGGGAAGGGAGAGGCCTCAGCTGGGTATAATGCCACAGAGTCCACCCTCCAAAGCAGCCATTTTCTGCAGGGAGACAGACCTCTGCTGTCTAGAGTTCAGTTGTAATTCTGGGGGGTCTCCAGGGCCCATTTGAAGGTTGGCCACTCTAGGCCTGGCAGTAGTTTAGGGTTGCCAGGTCCCCCTGATTTGCATGACTCACCTAGCCTCAGCTGCTTGCTACCATTCATCAGCAGCCACCCTATGAAAGCCAGATGATGTGCAGCAGTTAGAGCTTCAAAGTAGGGTCTGCAAGACCCAGGTTCAGATCCCCATCTTTCAGTGGAAGGTGACTGCGTGATTTTGGACCAGTCACATATTTCAGCCTAACCAACCTCACAGGGTTGTTGTGCAGATAAAAAGGAGGAGGGAATAATGAAAGCTGCTTTGGCCCTCACTGTAGAGAAAGACTGTAATTTTCCTAGGTAGAGGCTGGGAGGTGGAGATGGAAAGCAGAAGACAGAGAGGCAGATAAAGGTAGGTTGGCTGTTGGTTGGGAAGGAAATAGGGTTGCCAACTCCAGGTTGGGAAATCCCTGGACATTTGATGGGTGAAGCCTGGAGAGGGTGGGATTTGAGGAGGGGAGGAACTTTGGACTAGTGTAATGCCATAGAATCCACCCTCCAGCCATTTCCTCCAAGAGAACCACCATTGCTAGCCTCTGGGTGAGGACTAGAGATCACCCAGAATTACAACTGTTGTCCAGGCGACAGAGATCAGTTCCCCTGGATAAAATAGCTGTTTTGGAGGGTTGAGTCTATGGCATCATACCCTGCTGAGGCTGCTTGCCTCCCCAAGCCTCACTGTCCCAAGGCTCCACCCCCAAACCTCCAGGAATCTCCTTTCCCCAGCCTGGAGCTGGCAGCCCAAGGTGAATTGATCTCTGTAGCTGGGAGATCCGTTGTGATTCCCAGAGTGCTGCCACTGCTGCTGTGGGGGGAGAAGAAGCAGGTGGGTGGCTGAGAGCACTGCCACCACTGTTGCTGCTGCTCTGCAGA
The DNA here is from genome assembly GCA_029375565.1 of Gekko gecko. Lineage (NCBI taxonomy): Eukaryota > Metazoa > Chordata > Lepidosauria > Squamata > Gekkonidae > Gekko > Gekko gecko. The sequence continues at coordinate 220,501,193 of JAPDNY010000001.1, forward strand.
GTGGGGGAGGAAGCAGGCAGGAGGCTGGGAGAGTGATGGGGGCAGAAAGAAAGAATGATGGGGTGGGGGGCAGAAAGAGCGAGAAAGAGTGATGAAGTGGGGAGGCAGAAAAACAAAGAGAAAGATGACAGATCAGAAAGAGAGAGGAAGTCACATGCATGGAGCAGAAATAGAGTAAGAAAAGGGGGGCAGAGGGGAGAAATAGTGTGAGAGAAGTAGGGGGTGTGCAGAGGAAGCAAAGGTGTGATGGATGAGATAACCATTCTGCAAGTTTCTTGCGGGTCTCCACTTGTTTATTTATATTTTGAATAAATACAAATCCAAAAGTTACTTTTACATTTTCGAGTCTGGCTCCACATTGTTATTCAACCATTCATATAGTTTTGACCATCGCTTCTGATACACTTTATCATCTTTACCCTGTAGTTCAACATTTAATCTATCCATTTTGGCTACTTCGATCAATCTATATATTATTTCTTCCCTGGTGGGAATCCGCTCACTTTTCCAGTACTTGACCAGCAAAATTCTAGCTGAAGTCAAAATATATGTTATAAGGTAAGAGTCATTGTGAGTACAGCTATCTGGAAGTATGTTTAATAAAAACATTTCTGGTTTTAATGCAGGGTCTATGCGAGGAAGAGAGCCAATTTGGTGTAGTGGTTAAGTGAGTGGACTCTAATCTGGGAAAACTGGGTTTGATTCCCCACTCCTCCACTTGCACCTGCTGATGTGACCTTGGGTCAGTCACAAGCTCTGGCACAGCTGTCCTTGAAAAAGAGCAGTTTCTGTCAGAAGTTCTCTCAGCCCCACCTACCTCACAGGATGTCTGTTGTGGGGAGGGGAAGGGAAAGGAGTTTGTAAGTTGCTCTGAGATGCCTTTGGGAGTGAAGGGCAGGGTATAAATCCAATCTCCTCCTCCTCTCCTCCTCCTCCTATGTTAGTTATTTCTCGTATCATGCTACAGATCTTTTCCCAATATTTATAAATCTTTCTGCATCTTTACCACATATGATAGTAAGTACCCACATTATTCTTACACTTCCAGCAGTTATTTGACCGGGCTGGAAAGTACTTAGCTATTCTATCCGGGGACCAATGCCATCCATGAAAGAGTTTATAAATATTTTCTTTGTACGATAAAGACTTCATAAATTTTAATGCTTTCCAATTTTTTGCCAGTGATCCAATTCTATATTGTATCCTATGTGCTGCATCCAGGAGACCATTGTATTTTTAACTACCTCATCCTGCATATATTCATCCAGTAAGAAATTATACAGCTTCCTAATCATTTTATCATCCGTAGGTAACCAAATTTTATCCAATTCATTTTTATGCTTATAAGAACCAGTCTTACTATCCATACTGAATCTAGATTTTAATTGTGTAGTTTCCCACCATATTAGATGGATATTTTGACTGTAGAGATCTTTCTTCTGTTTTAGTCTCTCTGTATCATCCAATAATTCCTCATAACATACTCTTTTTTGTTATTAATTAGAGTGGGCTTTATAAAAGCTTCCAGGGGTGAAACCCATTTGGGAATTTTTTGATAATTACATTCTTTTATCTCTTCCCATATTTTTATTAAAGCTCCTCTTATGATATGTTTCTTGAAATTCAAGTGTACTGAGTCTTTCCCATACCATATATATGCATTCCATCCCATGTGTAGATCGTGTCCCTCTAGCTTCAAATTTCTGATATTTTCTAAAGTTATCCAGTTCTTTACCCAGCTTAATGATGCCACTTTGTAATATAGGTTCCAGTTTGGTAAACCAAATCCTCCTCTTTCTTTTTTGTCTTGCAACACCTTTCATCTAATCCTTGGTTTTTTAGAGTGCCAAATAAATTGCCTAATACTCTTGTCCAGGACTTCAAAATATGAAATTTTTAAAAGTATCGGTAAATTTTCAACTAAAAAGAGGATTCTTGGTAACACATTCATTTTTATTGTTGCTATCCTACCGATAAAGATCTTTCCATTTTATAAGGTCCTTCTTTATTTCTTTCAGCAGTTTACTATAATTGTTCTCTATCAAAGAACTACTTCTGTTCGTCATCTCAATACCTAGATATCTTACTTTTTTCGCCACTACCATAGATGAGATTTCTTGTACTTGCACTATTTGTTTTAAATCACAGTTTTTCATCAAAACGGTAGTCTTTTTAAAATTAATTTTAGCCCCACCACTTGATCATATGCTTGAATTGCTTTGATCAAATGTGTAATAGATATTGTTGGATCTTCCAAGATAAATACTAGGTTGTCAGCAAATGCTTATAGTTTATATTCCTCTTCCTTTATTTTCAACTCTTTTATTTGGGGATCCTCTCTTATTATATCATTTAATGTTTCTAAAGTGAAAATAAATAATAAAGGTGATAACTTGCCTCATTCCTGTATCTTTATGTTCTGAGTCATATCACTATTTATTATTTTTGTGTTTTGTTTTGTATATATTGCCTTAATCATTGAAAGAAAGGATGCTCCACTGTCCCATAATGCCATTTTTTGATGTAAAAATTCTCAGTTTACATTGTCGAATGCCTTTTCTGCATCCAGAAAAATTAACACCATTTGTTTATCTGAATGTATCTCGTAATACTCTAAAACACTAACTATAGTTCTTATATTATTTTTCAGTTGACGTTTTGGGAGAAATCTGGCTTGGTCTTGATGAATAGTTTGCATTAACACTCTTTTCAATCTTGCTGCTATTATGTTAGCAAAGATTTTATATTTAGAAGAGAAATAGGTCTATAATTTTTGATCTCTTTTGCATCTGTATCTGGTTTATGGATTAATGTTAGCAAGGTTTGATTCCATGTATCTGGCTGTTTTCCTGTCATTATGATATTTTGAAATACCTGTCAGGTTCTTCAGTCAGTCACACAACACAGGGCTACTCCAGAAGCAGTGTTTAATAATGGAACAGTACTAAAGACAAGTGTACATTCTCTGTTTCAGTAATGACTAGATACAGCCGAGCCTACTAGGTTATACTACAATCAAACAACTCCCCTTCAGCAGAAGCCAATTGATACAGTTCGCGCATGCTGGAAGCTTTAACGGGCTAATAAGCAAAACATTCCAGGAACCATTATAATTCCCAGAGAGGCTCCTGCAGCTGGAGCAACAAGGTCAGGGACCTGATAAGAGACTGGGTGGAAAACTTCAGAGGAAAGGAAAGAGGCAGCAGCACTCCTCCCGCATGGCATTTACATGACAGGGCTACCTGACAATACCTCTTTTAATGGTAATATTATTTATTCTTCGAAAATCTGGTACATTTCAGTTGGCAATCCATCCAGTCCCGGTACCTTCTGTTTATTGCCTCAGTAATTTCACATATTGAGAATGACTTGTTTAGTATTTTTTTCTGATTCTCATTAAACCTCTTTGCATTCCATCTTTGGAGCTAGTGATCTATCGTTTGCATATCTACATTGTTCTTGGTGATATAATTTCTTATAGAAGCCTTCCACAATTTCTTTCAAATCTTGTAAGCTATGCTTTTCTATACCATTTCCATATTTTAGAGTCATAATTATTCTTTTTTCCTTTCCTTTCCTTAACTTATAAGCCAGCCATCTAGTTGGTTTATTTGCATTGTTAAAGTAATATTGTTTAGTATATTCTAATTTTTTTGCTAATTCCTGCATCATTAATAAATTCATTTGGTGTTGTAAAAGTTTTAATCTAATTTTTCTATCTTCTGGTTCCTATCCTTTCTTTAGATCAATTTCTTCTTTATGGATTTGCTTGCTTAAGGTTTTGTAATATTTTTTTCCTCCCCCCAGGCTTCTTGATTAATAAACCATCCTCTTATAAATGCTTTGAAGGCCTCCCAAACTATCTCTGTCGAGATTCCCAGCTGTATATTTCTTTTTTAAAATGCCTGAATTTCGGTCTTAGTTTTATCTATAAATGCTTTCTTTCTAAGCATGCCTAAATCTAAAGTCCATCTTGTTTTCCTTCATGCTTCTTGATAGCTTAACATGAGTAGGTTATGGTCAGCAAATGTGTTAGGAAGCAGGGCTCTTTTGGGGCCGGAGCGTGCCGGAACGGCGCTCCGGCAGCCCAGGCACTGGGACACGTGGTGGCCACGGCGACAAGCCCCGCCCCCAGCTCCCCTCCCGGAAGAGCTGCGGCCCAGGGCCGCTGAAGAGGCCCATGGCTAGCTTCCTGGGCGGTGCTTCAGCGCTGAGGCCCCTGGGCAAGGCCCGTGGCTGGCCTCCCGGGGCCCGCGATCGAGCCGCAGCGACCCTGGGGAGGCCCGAAGAGACCCGTGGCTGGTCTCCTGGGGCCCGCGCTCTGGCGCTGAGGCCCCACGGAGGCCCGACAAGGGCCATGGTCTGCCTCCCGGGGCCCGCGCTCCGGCGCTGTGGCCCTACGGAGGCCCGAAGAGGGCCGTGGCTGGCCTCCTGGGGCCCGCGCTCCGGCACTGTGGCCCCACGGAAGCCTGTGGTCGGCCTCCCGGGGCCCGCGCTACGGCACGGAGGCCCCACGGAGGCCCGAAGAGGCCTGTGGTCAGCCTCCCAGGGCCTGCGCTCCAGCGCTGAGGCCCCGTGGAGGCCCGAGGTCGGCTTCCCAGGGCCCGCGCTACGGAGCTGAGGCCCCACAGAGGCCCGTGGCCGGCCTCCCGGGGCCCGCATTCCGGCGCTGAGGCCCCATGGAAGCACAAAGAGGCCCGTGGCCGGCCTCGCGGGGCTGTGCTCTGGCGCTGTGGCCCCACAGAGGCCCGAAGAGGACCGTGGTCAGCCTCCCGGGGCCACGCTCTGGCGCTGAGACCCCACGGAGGCCCGAAGTGGGCTGTGGCCGGCCTCCCGGGGCCCACGCTAGGGCGCTGTGGCCCCACGGAGGCCAGAAGAGGGCCGTGGTCGGCCTCCTGAGGCCCACGCTCCAGTGCTGAGGCCCCAAAGCAGCCCGTGGCTGGCCTCCGGGTGCCCACAATCAAGCACTGCGGCCCCAGGGAGGCCCGAAGAGGACTGTGGCCGGCCTTCTGGGGCCCGCGATCGAGCACTGCAGCCCGGGGGAAGGCATGGATGGTGGTAAGTGAAGGATCTGGGTGGGTGGGAGAATCTTCCTCCCTCTCCCCATCTCTTTGCCCTCCTTCTGTCCATCCTTTCCTTTCTCCTTTCCTTTTCTTTCTTTCCCTTTTCCTCCTCCTTTCCTTCCTCTCTTTCTTTCCCTTCTTCCCTTCTTTTTCTCTTTCCCTCCTTTCATTCTCTCCTTTTCCCCTTTCCCTTCTTCTTTCGTTCTTTCTTTCCCTCTCTCTTTTTATCCCCTTTCCTTTCCTTTTCTTTCCTTCCTTCTTTCCTTCTCTCTCTCTCTTTCCTTCCCCCTTTCCTACTGTGGCCCAACATCCCCCCCCCCTGCTGTCTGGGAAGGGGAGGCTTTTGAAGATGCCCCCCTCGCTTCACCTTATGACATCACTTCCGGTGATGTCAGGGGGTGTGGCATATTCTAATGAGCTATTATGCTAATAGCCTAGTAGCTCATTAGCATACTTTATGCTAATGAGCTCCTGCAGGTCTTTTTCTAGGAAAAGACCCCTGTTAGGAAGTATTTCCACTTCTAGGTCATTCATCATTGTTATAGATGTCCATGCCATATCAATTCTCAACCATGAATTATGTCTCATGGAATAGAAAGTATAATCTTTTGATTTGATATTCCTAGTTCTCCATGCATCAACTAGATTAAATTCTTCTGCCAGCTGGAGAAAAGTTTTGGGAGAACATTCCCTGTTTTCTTACTCTTTGAGTGTTTTTTCCTATCTATCTTAGAGTAAAAAACCACGTTGTAGTCCCCTAAAATACAGAGTTCATCAAATGTTTGTGTTGTCAAGAAATCTCATAAGGGTTTAAAGAAACCATCTTGGTTTTGATTGGGTGCATATATGTTTACAAATAAGGATTTCTTATTTTGCCCTTGGATCGTGATAGCCACTACTTTTCCATCTTCTGATGCATAAGTTAGTTCTGGCTTTAAGTGATCTTTTGCATATATTACTACTCCTTTTTTTTTTGGTCCGCAGCTACAAACCGTGTTCCTAGTTTTTTACATTCTAATATTTTATATCTTCTTTTTTTATATGTGTTTCTTGTAGTTTAAGGATTTGATGGAAAGTTCTTCTCCTTTTCTGTGGGCTATTGAGACCATTCATGTTAACTGATAAAATTTTAATTTTTTTAATCTTCACCAGTTTTTGTTTATCCTATCCCTATTTCTGTATTGAAATCTTGTGAGTATTTGAGATTTTTCTAATTTCTTTCTTTCCTTTTTCCCCTCACTCTTATTTTTCTTCCCTGCATCCTGCTCTGGGCCTTCGTCCTCAGATTCATTCTCTTCATCGTCCACCCATCCTAGATCTTTAGCATTTCTTTCTAGAAATTCATCTGCCTTGAATGTTGAATCTATTTTCTGTCTTCTCCCCTGATAATTGAATAGAACACCTTCTGGGATTAACCATCTATAGGTGATACTATTTGATTTGTCAAAACATTATATTTTTGCCGTTTCTCTCTAACCCTCCATGGCACCTCTTTAAGAAACGTTATTTCCATGTCTTGTATTGTCATTTTGGAATCATTTGTGGCTTTTAATATTTTATCATGCATTTCTCTTCCTTTAAATTTTATATGAACTTCCCGGGGTATTTTAGTTCTTTTTGCATATGCTGAATTTCTTCTATAAATCGTATCAATTTCACTTGCCAATTCATCAATTGTACCAATATTCAATTGTTCTGATATATTCTGTATCATTTCCTCTTTTAATTTTTTTTCAATACCTTCTGGTACATTTTGACACCTCAAAATTAGTGCAGCCTTATCCATTTCTAAATCTATTAGAGTCTTTTCTATTTGATCTGTTATTATCTTAAGCTCTTGTATCTCATTGTCCATTTCCTGCATTTTGCCTTTCATCTTATTGGTAACTGTGGTTATCTTTAATATTTCTTGTCTATTCTCTGTTATTTGTTTTTTAATTTCCTTAGTTTCTGTGGTTATCTTTTATGTTATTTCTTCCATTTTTAGTTGTATAGGTTCTATTTTCTTTTTAATCACTTGCGTTACACTCTCCTGTATAAAGTTCTTCAAGTCTTTCAAAGTCAGCTGTGCAAGACTCATGGTGCTTAATTTTAATTGTGCTTGTAATCCTATCTGCCCTGGTGAAGTGATTGAGGCTTTTCTGGCTCCACTCCCTCCAGTGGCCATTTAATATTGTAAAACCTTAGTCTCAGCTTGCTAGTCTCTCTTCTTCCTACTCTTATTTGTACTCTTTTGTCTATTAAACTTCTACAAAAATAACATTTGTACCCTTTAAGTTCAGTTCTTTCTATTTTCTGCCTAATCCTCTTTGTTTTCCCCTCTATCTAGTATATGTCAGTTTAGTCCATTCCAGAGTTTAGCAATGTCCTTCTCTCTCCACTTCATATTCCTTCCTCTCTGGTCTGTCAATCAAGATGCAAATCACCATGTCTTTCCACCACGTCATTTCCCCTGGCCACTCAGATCTCTCCATTCCGCTCTCTGTGTTTTCCTCCACTCTTGCTGCATCCTGCCTCTCCCTCCTCACAAGTCAGGCCTCCTCCTCCACTTCTTCTCCTGAGTCTGGCCTTCACAATGGTCTCCTCGCCTCCAGAATTCCTATTCTGTGCCTCGTTCCTCTCATTCACAGCTTGGCGATCAGGTATTGGAGTAGGAAAGACAAAGAAGAAAGAGAGTTTTATGTTAGCAAGTTTCTTTGTCTGATCAGCCTTTTCGTAGCTGCTTTTAAGGATGTTTCCCCCTTACTGTTTGCTCTTTCTATTCGGGTCACATAACCAAGCTCATTATGAAATACCCACCCAGGTAGACTTGTAAGTATAAATACACAAAAATTTACCTTTTTGGTCTTGCATTCCCAGTGTAGCTTCCAGACACTTTGGGTTCAACAGGTATCAGCTTGTGTGCAACTTGAAGCATTGGGTGTCCTTGCTAGCCTCCTGCATCAGAACATACCCCCCTCCCCCAAAAAAACCCCACTGTAAGAGCTCTATACAGTTCTGGGTAGAGTTCCCTGCCAGTACTCTCCCCACAAAAGAATACTTGAAATAAGATGGAAAATAGTAAAGAAAGACTAGTGGAATATTCAGGGTGAACAGAGCTCCTCCGTTCACACCCTCTTTCATTGAGACTGGAACCGGAACCCCGACAGGTGCAAGATTTATACTTGTCAGCAGAGGAGGTGGCTGACACCAATATCATGACTTTGAAAGGAAATAGAGCAACTTACAGGCATGACTAGTATTTAGGTGGAACTGATGGGGGAATAACTACACACCTTCAAGAAACATGAATTAAAATGTAAGGGATTTCAGTCCACACTACAGTTTGTGATTACAGTTGTAGAGCACTATTTCTAATCCCAGGAGCCATCATTCTACTCTGGAGCCTGTGTTCAAGCCCTGGAATACTTTTGCTCTTTCCAGGGGCTGTCATTCCATGCTATGGGCTGTCATTCCAGTCCCAGAACACTTCTGCTACCCTCAGGGACCATCATTCCACTCTGGAACCAGTCACTCCTGTTCCCAAACAGTTTTGCTACTCCAAGTGGCTGTCGTTCCAGTTGGGGGGCTGTCATTCCAGTCCCAGAGCACTAATTCTATTTCTGGAGACTGTCTTTTCACTCTGGGACCCATTATTCCAGTCCCAAAGCAGTTTATCTCAGCCCAGAGACATTAACTGAAAATCTGCTCTGTTCCTTGGACCACATAAATCCAATCCTCAAAACACTTGTAGGGCAGGTAGAGGATAGTCAGTGGGAGATCCCTTGCAATTTGGTGTCTCTAGCACACTGGGTGGCCATTCTCCCTCATCATGAACCTCACAAACCTCACTGGTTCATTTGGCTCCTAAAAGTTTGTTGTGGTTCATAGTTTATGAACTGGGCATGCCACAAACAATGAAATGAACCACATTTTCCCAGTTTATGCCCATCCCTAATCAAGTCAGAGCTGACTTATGGCGACCCCGTAGGGTTTTCAAGGCAAGAGAAGTTCAGAGATAGTTCAGTTCAGTTCAGTTCAATTTATTGCATATGGCCAATGGCCATTACAAATACAATACAATAAAAGTTATAAAATGCAGAATAGGATCTGCATTAAAACACAGGAAGTAAAAATACTGGAAGTAAAAAACTGCTTAAAATAATATAAGATAAAAATTAGAACATACAAAATAAAATAAGGTTTTGGGTAAGGTTACTAAAAAGGGCCTTAAATACCTTGATGTAGCCCTGGCTATTTAGCTGGAGAGGATTTAGTCAACTTGATGCAGATTTTCTTTGCTGCTAGGGCAAAGAGTACAACCTTGTATGAATACTCTGGCTCCACTTCTGCAATTAAAGTTAAAAATTTTCCAGATGTGGAGCAAGGGCCAAATTTATCTACGATTGTGCCAAGAAACTTCTTTCTTGGGAGTGAATAAAGTGGACAATCCAGGAGGTAATAACACAGATCTTCAGGGACTGAGCTACCGCATATACAAAGGCGGTTACTGGTGTTTTGGTATATCGGCCTTCAAGCACTGCTGTTTGCATAGTTTGGAAATGAAGGGATGTAAAGGCTGAATGCAAGTTAATGAAAGAGATTTTAGTCAGATAATGTGCCCTGCGATGATCCACTTTAATCAGTTTATACCAAGGAGATGTTTTATTTCTTAGTATAACTTCTCTATCTAGACCAGCATCATGTGTGTATATCTGCACCTTGCCATCAAAATTGGCCTGAAAGGATCCACAGACAACGTCCGGCAGATTATACGTCTGGAGGACAATATTGTACTTAGATTGCCAGTTGGGGGTCTTTCAAGCTTTCAGAGAAACAAAGGCTGGCAAGATTGTCTGCTGGAGCCCTTTTCAATCTGTGCCAATAGTTAAAAAAAAAATTATGAGCATGAGCCTGAAGGGAGGGAAAATCCACGTCAGCCCTCAACAGTGAAGCTGGAGTGTTTGGGGGAAATGCTAACTGCCTTTTTAGATAAAGATTTTGAACTTTCTCCAAGTTTATGATCAGGGAATCATTCCATCCCCAAACCTTGACATCGTATAAAAGTTGGGTGATTAATTTACTTTGGGGAAGCTTTAGGGCTGGTTCTATCTGATATTCCCCTTTAGTATGGTAAAATTTAAGGATTTCCCCCATAACCCGAAGTGCTGATGATTTTATGATGTCAGTACGTGCCTTCCAGGAAAGTGTGTCGCAGAACGTAATACCCAGACATTTAATGTTTTGGCTTTGGTCTATTAGAAACCCATCCATTATCCAGCTAAAAATGCGCCGCCGCTTCCCGAAGACCATAACCTTGGTCTTCGAGTAGTTAATTTGTAGGTGCTCCACTTTACAGAAGGCGCTAAGCCTAGACAGTGACCTTCTCAAGCCAGTTCAAGTTATGGACAGCAGGTTCATGTCATCAGCGTAAAGAAGAACTGAGATCTTTCTTGGCCCAAAGGGGAGGAAAAAGATCAGCACCTGAAAGCCTCACAATGATGTCATCATTAATATAAAGATTGAATAGGAGAGGAGCAAGGACACAGCCCTGCTTCATGCCTCTAGCCACGGGGATGCTGTTGGTCAAGAATCCTGTAATACCAACTCTTATTTTAGATGAGGTGTTGGTATATAATTCCCTGATCAAGTACAAGAGACATTTGTTGATATTGGTATTTGACAGCTTAGCCCAGAGTCTGTCTCTGTCTATTGAATCCAAAGCAGCTGCAAAGTTCACAAAAGCCACATAAAGATGCTTTGTAGGACCTTTTACGATGTTAATTGCCAAATGATACAGTGTCTGACAATGATTGATGGTACTTTGGCCCTTCCGAAAGCCAGCTTGGTTCAGAGATAGTTTGCCATTGCCTGCCTCTACATCACAACTCTGGTATTCCTTGGAGGTCCCCCCTCTAAATAGTAGCCAGGGTTGACCCTGCTTAGCTTCTGAGATCTGATGAGATTGGGTTAGTCTGGGCTATCCAGGTCAGGGCTCTATTATTCTAATTACGCATTTCTATATATCCTTCTCCCTCATGGATCACTGCCTTGTCGTGGCGAGGGGGCTTGCGTGGTTCGATGAGGCTGTGGGCTATGCCGTGGAGGGCCACCCAGGACGGACAGGCCACAGCAGAGAACTCAGACCAAGCATGATCCCCTGGAGAAGGAAATGGCAACCCACTCCAGTATCTTTGCCAAGAAAACCCCATGGACAGTAACAAAAGGCTAAAAGATATGACGCCGGAAGATGAGCCCCTCAGGTCGGAAGGTGTCCAATATGCTACTGAGGAAGAGCAGAGGGCAAGTACGAGTAACCCCAGAAAGAGTGAAGCGGCTGGGCCAAAGCCGAAAGGACGCTCAGTTGTGGATGTGTCTGACGGTGAAAGGAAAGTTCGATGCTGCAAAGAACAATACTGCATAGGAACCTGGAATGTAAGATCTATGAATCAAGGTAAGCTTGACGTGGTCAAAAATGAGATGGCAAGAATGAACATTGACATCTTGGGAATCAGTGAACTAAAGTGGACAGGAATGGGCGAATTTAACTCAGAAGACCATTATATCTACTACTGTGGCCAGGAATCCCGTAGAAAAAATGGTGTGGCCTTTATAGTCAACAAGAGAGTGAGAAAGGCAGTATTGGGATACAATCTCAAAAATGACAGAATGATCTCGGTCCGAATCCAAGGCAAACCATTCAATATCACAGTAATCCAAGTCTATGCCCCAACCACTGCTGCAGTAGAGGCTGAAGTGGACCAGTTCTACGAAGACCTACAACAGCTCGTAGAACTAACACCAAAAAATGATGTCCTCATCATCATAGGGGACTGGAATGCTAAAGTAGGAAATCAAAAGGTAACCGGAATAACAGACAAATTTGGCCTTGGAGAACAAAATGAAGCAGGGCAAAGGCTAACAGAGTTTTGTCAAGAGAACACGCTGGTCATAGCAAACACCCTTTTCCAACAACCTAAGAGGCGTCTCTACACATGGACATCACCAGATGGGCAACACCGAAATCAGATTGACTATATAATTTGCAGTCAAAGATGGAGAAGCTCTATCCAGTCAGTAAAAACAAGACCTGGAGCTGACTGTGGCTCAGATCATGAGCTACTCATTGCAAAATTCAGACTTAAATTGAAGAAAGTTGGGAAGACCACAAGGCCATTCAGATTTGACCTAGATCACATCCCCGATGAATATACAGTAGAGGTGAAGAATAGGTTTAAGGGTCTAGATTTGATAGACAGAGTGCCTGAAGAACTATGGACAGAGGTCCGTGACATTGTAAAGGAGGCAGCACTCACCGCCATCCCAAAGAAAAAGAAATGCAAAAAAGCAAAGTGGCTGTCTGATGAGGCTTTACACATAGCAGAGGAAAGAAGGAAAGCTAAAGGCAATGGGGATAAGGAAAGATTTGCCCAACTGAATGCAGATTTCCAGAGAACAGCAAGGAGAGATAAGGAGGCTTTCCTGAATGAACAATGCAGAGTAATAGAGGAAAACAATAGATTGGGAAGGACTAGAGATCTGTTCAAGAAAATTGGAGAAATCAAGGGAACGTTCCATGCAAAGCTGGCCATGATAAAGGACAAAAACGGTAGGGACCTAACAGAAGCAGAAGAGATTAGGAAAAGATGGCAAGAATACACAGAAGAACTATACAAGAAGGACCTCGATGTCCTTGACAACCACGACGGTATAATCACTGATCTCGAGCCAGACATCCTGGAAAGCGAAGTTAAATGGGCCTTAGAAAGCATTACTAACAACAAAGCTAGTGGAGGTGATGGTATCCCAGCTGAGTTATTCAAAGTCTTAAAAGAAGATGCTGTTAAAGTGCTGCACTCAATTTGCCAACAAATTTGGAAAACACAACAGTGGCCACAGGATTGGAAAAGGTCAGTTTACATTCCAATCCCAAAGAAGGGCAACGTCAAAGAATGTTCAAACTATCGCACAATTGCACTCATTTCACACGCTAGCAAGGTCATGCTCAAAATCCTACAAGCTAGGCTCCAACAGTACGTGGATAGAGAACTGCCAGAAGTACAAGCTGGGTTTCGAAGAGGTAGAGGAACTAGAGATCAAATTGCCAACATTCGCTGGATTATGGAGAAAGCAAGAGAGTACCAGAAAAACATCTACTTCTGCTTCATTGACTATGCTAAAGCCTTTGATTGTGTGGATCACAATAAATTATGGCAGGTTCTTAAAGAGATGGGAGTACCAGACCACCTCACCTGTCTCCTGAGAAACCTGTATAAGGGTCAAGAAGCAACAGTTAGAACCGGATATGGAACAACTGATTGGTTTAGCATAGGAAAAGGAGTACGACAAGGATGTATATTGTCACCTTGCTTATTTAATTTATATGCAGAGTACATCATGCGAAATGCTGGCCTGGATGAATCACAAGCTGGAGTTAAGATTGCTGGGGAAAAGATCAATAACCTCAGATATGCAGACGATACCACTCTGATGGCAGAAAGTGAAGAGGACCTAAAGAGCCTCTTGCTCAGGGTGAAAGAGGAAAGTGCAAAAGTGGGCTTGAAGCTCAACATCAAAAACTAAGATCATGGCATCTGGCCCCATCACTCCTTGGCAAATAGAAGGGGAAGTCGTAGAAGTAGTGACAGACTTCACGTTCCTAGGATCCCAGATCACTGCAGATGGTGACTGCAGCCATGAAATTAAAAGACGCCTGCTCCTTGGGAGGAAAGCGATGGCAAACCTAAACAGCATGATAAAAAGCAGAGACATCACCTTGCCAACAAAAGTCCGCATGGTCAAAGCAATGGTATTCCCCGTAGTAATGTATGGCTGCGAGAGTTGGACTATAAGGAAGGCTGAGCGCCGAAGAATAGATTCTTTTGAACTATGGTGCTGGAGAAGACTCTTGAGAGTCCCTTGGACTGCAAGGAGATCAAATCAGTCAATCCTAAAAGAAATCAACCCTGACTGTTCCCTTGAAGGCCAGATCCTGAAGCTGAAGCTCAAATACTTTGGCCACCAAATGAGAAGGGAGCATTCACTGGAGAAGACCCTGATGCTGGGAAAGATTGAAGGTCAAAGAAGAAGGGGACAGCAAAGGATGAGATGGTTAGACAGTGTCATCGATGCAACGAACATGAAATTGAGCAGACTTCAGCGGACAGCGGAAGACAGGAGGGCCTGGCGTAATCTGGTCCATGGGGTCGCGAAGAGTCGGACTCGACTGTGCGACTGAACAACAACAACAATATATCCTTTGGAATATGAGGGGACTCAGGGGCTCAGTGGTGGTTCTTGGGGGATCTAATGATTATGTCTTTATTTGCAAATGTTCCTTAATGTTAGATAGTAGTCACATTTTCTTGCCATCTGAGAGTCATGTAATTGGCATGGCATATGTGGCTTGTCACATTCCTTGGCTCTGAAACCATGACCATAGCGATAGGCAGTAGGAATCTGTCTTTCTGATTGCCTTTCTTCTGTGATTGATCAGGGCACCGTGTGTCATCTGTGTATGACAAGACTTATCCAGTTCTCCATCTTCCCACTCTGTCTTGCCTGCCTGTCTGCATTTAGCCTGATGTTGTTCCTTACTTCCCCTGGACAAACCAGCATGCATCCAACCATATAGTTTCAAAGACTTAAGGACACAAAAGTCTCTGAAAGAAGGGCTGGCCATTTCTATCCACTGCAAATCCCCACTTGGCCTTCATACTGTTCCTGAGGTTCTACTGATTGTCAGGAACACCATTTGCGAGGAGTGGACTGCAAAAGGAAGGGGAAGTGGGAAAACCCCAGTCTGTGATGTACACAGCCATGTGGTTATGATCCTGACTCATGGCAGTTCTGACTTTGATTGTCTTTGTACTTTGCTGGTTCTCCAAGTGTGGCTGCATTCAGAGGTCACGACAAAAAACAAATATAGTGTTCACAACCAATATTAACAAACCTCTATTTAACCTCAGCTCGTTTTGACATCTGAATGTTTATTTTCTGTGTTTCTTTCTTCCCCTACTGATTGCCTTTCCATGGCTCACAAGAATGATTTAGGTTGCAGACATTGCTTTCTGCTGGAGTACTCACCTTCAACCTATGCATGACTGAACCACCCTCCTTGTGATTTAGGTTGGGCCTATCACAGTGGCATCTAGAAACCAGGTGCAACTGAGCTGAGGTGTACTATGCTGAGTCTATAACTGGCTTCTCTAAAACAATGGCTTTTCAACTGTGGGTCAACACCCTTCCCACAGATGGATCCTCCTGAGGCCATGGGAGGAACTTGGAGAGTATGGAAAGGAGGCTCTGGGAGGCTTGATGACAAATCTGGGATTTCCTCTGCATAATATGTGAAATGGCCATGAAACACAGCCTGTTGCTCAATAATGTTACACACACACACACACACACACATACATATATACATACACATACACATAGATACACACAGACATATATACACATATACACACAGACACTTTACATGTGGGCACTGAAAACTACAATAAGTTTAGAAATGAGCCCCACTGAAAAGTCTGAGACCCATCGTTCTGAGTACACGTCAGTTAACAGTATGTACCTGAAGTTTTTACAAGCTGCATCCATGTATACTTGATTATTGAACTTTCATTGCACAATAACAATCATTCACCTCATGGTAGGGATGCCAGCCTCCAGGTGAGACCTGAGTATCTCCCAGAATCACAGTTCATCTCCAGACTACAGAGATCAGTTCTTACTTATTCTCATTCCTGTCCTCCATGTTCCCATCACATCAGTTCTTATTCTCATTTTAACATCTGCATGATGTGAGGTTGAGCACTGTAACTGAGAGTGAAGGAAAGGTAAAGCTGAAGCAACAAATTTCATTTCTGGACTTACCTGGGCCATAGCCTTTAAGAAATGTCACTGAGAGAAAATTACTTGGAAAGAAGGAATTCTGCGGCTTAATGGATTTCCCTCTGGAGACCTTTTTTTAAAAAAACAGTGCAGATGTTACTCTCCAGCTGGGTTTGAAAAAGAAGTCCTGGGGTTTGAAGATGTTCAGAAGATTAAGAGATTAAACAGAAAAGACTCAGCTGCAATATTTTATCTTCCAGCTGGTGCTTGGTTGCTGTAAAAAAGTTGTCTTAACTAGAGATAGAGAGAGACCTGGTATGGAATGCAATGATTTGGACCCTTTATTGTTAATAAATTCTGCATACTTTTTTTCTTCTGCAGAAAAAACTACACAAAGCATTCAGTGTTGCAGTCTTTTTGTTGAAAGGGAAAATGTGCTGCTATTAGAGGCAGGAAGGCACCTGAAAATCTCATTTAGATTTTGCAAAACCATGTTATTGAAGTGAGAGAACATTTTCCATATATCATTTATAATAGCAGGGTTTATATTGAAACTGATGGTTGCATTAGAAATGATACGATTTCTGGGGGGGAAACAAATAAAAGATGGGTAGATCGTATGGAAGGATTATGAAATCTCCCTTGTTTGGTTGATTGAAAACATCCCATGCAAGGGTTTTTTGGGTGGTTTTTTTGCATACAAGTGTCTATATACAGTATGTATGTTCTTTCCTCTGACTTTCTTGACAAGCCAATTTTTCTGTTTGGAAATTTCAGGATAGCTGAGGCTACATGGAAAAGTAGGAGAGTTCAGCTGACTCCTTCCCCCCAAGATCAGAAAATTCAATTGATCCCACCCAGAGGGTTTGACACCAGTCTTCTCTAATAAGAGCATAAGAGAAGCCAATGTTGAATCAGGCCAATGGCCCATCTAGTCCAACACTCTGTCACACAGCAGCCAAAATATACCAGGTGCCATCAGGAGGTCCAGCAGTGGGGCCAGGGCACCAGAAGCCCTCCCAGTGCTGCCCCCTCCAGCACCAAGAATAGAGTGCATCACCTGCCCCAGACTGAGAGTTCCCATCTATACCCTGTGGCTAATAGCCACTGATGGACTTCTGCTCCATATGTTTATCTAATTCCCTCTTGAAACTGTCCATGCTTGCAGCTGCCACCACCTCCTGTGGCAGTGAATTCCATATATTAATAACTCTTTGGGTGAAGAAGTATTTCCTTTTATCTGTTCTAACCTGACTGCTCAGCAATTTCATGGAGTGCCCATGAGTTCTTGTATTGTGAGAAAGGGAGAAAAGTACTTCTTTCTCAACCTGCTCAATCCCATTCATAATCTTATAAACCTCGATCATGTCATCCCTCAGCCGTCGTTTCTCCAAGCTAAAGAGCTGCAAGCATTTTAACCTTTCTTCATAGGGAAGGTGTTGCAACCCTTTTATCATTCTAGTTGCCCTTCTCTGCACTTTTTCCAATGCTATAATATCCTTTTTGAGATGTGGTGACCAGAACTGTACACAGTATTCCAAATGAGGTCGCACCAATGATTTATACAGGGGCATGATGATACTGGCTGATTTGTTTTCAATTCCCTTCCTAATAATCCCCAGCATAGCGTTGGCCTTCTTTATTGCAGCTACACACTGTCTAGACATTTTCATCGAGTTATCCACTATGACTCCAAGATCTCTCTCTTGGTCCGTCTCTGCCAGTTCAGACCCCATCAACGTGTATTTATAATTAGGATTTTTGGCTCCAATGTGCATCACTTTGCACTTGGCCACATTGAACCCCATTTGCCACGTTGACGCCCACTCAAACATCCTCAACAGATCCCTTTGGAGTGCCTCACAATCCTCCCTGGTTTTCACCACCCTGAACAACTTCGTGTCATCTGCAAATTTAGCCACTTCACTGCTTACTCCCAATTCCAAATCGTTAATAAACAAGTTAAAAAGCATCGGACCGAGTACTGATCCCTGTGGTACCCCACTGCTTACCACCCTCCACTGAGAAAGTTTCCCATTTATACTCACTCTCTGTTTTCTATTTACAAGCCAGTTTTTGATCCACAAGAGGACTTGTCCTTTTATCCCATGACTACTGAGCTTACTTAGGAGCCTTTGATGAGGAACTGTATCAAAAGCTTTCCGGAAGTCAAGGTAAATAATATCTATTGGGTCCCCCTTGTCCACATGTTTGTTCACTTCCTCAAAAAACACTAACAGGTTAGTGAGACAAGATCTGCCCTTACAGAACCCATGCTGAGTCTGCCTCAATAGTTTTTGTTCATCAATGTGCCTACTAATTCTTTCCTTAATAACAGTTTCCACCAACTTACCCGGTATCGATGTCAGACTGACTGGCCTGTAATTTCCCGGATCTCCCCTGGAGCCCTTTTTAAAGATGGGAGTGACATTAGCTACCTTCCAGTCCTCAGGAATGGAGGCAGATTTTAAAGAAAGATTACATATTTTTGTCAGGAGATCCACAAGTTCACATTTGAGTTCTTTCAGAACTCTCGGATGAATGCCATCCGGGCCTGGTGATTTATTAGTTTTTAAATTGTCCATCAGTCGGAGGACTTCCTCTCTTGTCACCGCAATCTGATTCAGGTCTTTCAAACTCCCTCCCGAAATCAGTGCTTCTGGAGTGGGCAAACACTTCTCCTCTTCCACAGTGAAGACAGAGGCAAAAAATGCATTCAGCTTCTCAGCCATTTCCCTATCATCCTTCACTACTCCTTTTACCCCTTGGTCATCCAAGGGCCCCACTGCTTCCCTGGCTGGCTTCCTACTTCTAATGTATTTGAAGAAAGTTTTATTGTTGGTCTTTACATTTTTTGTGATATGCTCCTCATATTCCCTTTTTGCTTGCCCGATCACAGACTTGCATTTTATTTGCCATAGTCTGTGTTCCCTTTTATCAACCTCACTAAGACTAGCTTTCCACCACTTAAAGGAATTCTTCTTACCTTTTACAGCTTCCATTCTTATGAAGCAAGTTTACAAATTCCATTCAGGTAACTGGATTAGTCAGTTGCTGGAAAAACAATAGAGAACTATTTTAGCACCTTAAAGAGTTACTGACACTTAAACTTTTATGAGCTGGATCCCCCATCAGATGCACAAAGGAAATTATCGAGCTGTATAAAGGTCTTTTAAGTAATTTGTCTTATTGGCTAGAGAGCAAGTGTGGTGTAGTGGTTAAAGTTTTGGACTGGGTTCAAATTTATTTCTACTCAGTGTTGAAGCTCACTGAGGCTTGTCACCCTTCCACAGCCTAATCCAGGGGTCCCCACTGTGGTGCCCATGGGTCACATGGCTCCTGCCAACACCTTTCCTGGATCCCACTAAATATTTTTAGGAAGTGAGTGAGACCAGGTGGGGCACTTGTCCAGCAGGGCTTCTGACTGTCTTAAAATAATATTGTCAGTGGCAGCTGCCGCCACTGTTGGATTTATTCTCTCTCACTCCTCTTTCCCATTGTATATTTTTTTAAAAATATCCCTCTTCTCTCCTGCAACGTAGGCTTCCTCTGTGGGTGGCTCTGCCTCCTGCATCAGCCATTGAGTGGCTGGCTCCACCTCCCGTGGCTGCGATTGTATGGTTGTGCCCAGCACCCCCCATGTCAGAATCCCAAAGGTGCCCCCCAGGGTCAGAGGTGTCGGGGACCCCTGGCCTAAAGTGCCCCTGAGAGTTAGGAGAAAACCATATACACTGCCCCAAGCTCTCTGAAGGAAGAATAAGCAGAAAAATGCAATGGACAGACAGAAACACAGTACCATGTGTTTGGTCTGTGCTTATTTTTCACTTGCTCATGCTCACGCCCACACATCCTGACATATTTTACTTCTTCAGTCTTTCACGAGCAGTTAGAGGAAGTGTTCCAAATGATAAAGCTCAATAGTTTTTTTATAAATAGGGAAAATGAACTCATCCATCCCTATATGTCAGGGCCTGGAGGAAGTAATCAGAAAAGCTAAATTACTTTGTTTGCAAGACTTTGGCAGACTAAAGGGAAGCTGAGAGTACCTACTTTGTTCTCAGTTACTTATATTATCAAAACCAATCTGTACCCAGATCACTCACTCACGCCTCAAAGTCTTTCTCAGTATAAAATGAATGAAGTAGAGTGGTTCAAAATATGTGCAGTTCTCCCATCTCATTTTCCCTCACTGTTCCTCATATATGTAAACATACAAGCTTTTGAAAGAGTCTCTCAAAAAAGAACAAGCTTTAATTTTACTAACAGAAACAAAACAAATAATACCACATGGGTAAAGGTCGTTTACTTCTTTATTGTTAATAGATTAGCAGATAGGATTGCCATTGCCAGTTTGGGAAATTCCTGGAGATTTGGAGGCAGTGCCTAGAGAGAGAGGAGTTTGGGAAAGGGAGGCAATTCCATGGGGAAGTGATGTCACTCTAAGACCTCAATTCTCCCAGACTCTGTGGTAACCAAATAGTCTGCCCAAAGCTGCTATTTCCTCTGGGGAAACTGATGTCTGGAGATTAGAGGAACTGATGGGCCACTGTGTGAGACAGGACGCTGGACCAGATGGACCACTGGTCTGATCCAGCAGGGCTCTTCTTATATTCTTAACTGTATTTTCTGGAGAATGCCAGCCCCCATCTTGAGGTTAGTAACCCTGTTAGTAGATGACTACAACACCTATGTCCAGTCAGGTCTAAATGTCATATATTATCCTGCCAAACAGGAACAGTTGCTGGAAGCTAGAGCTCTCTTTAAAACAGGAGCTCCCATTATCTCTGGCACTCTTGCAATATAGCCCTCAGACTCATTGCTAAATGGGTAGCAGTCTAAATAAGATACCTTGGAAACAATTAACACAATATGTATATTTTGGACATGTGCAAATGTAAAACAAATAGAGAGAAGTATACATTTGTAATCAGCCATCTATTCCTAAGCAAACTTACATGGGACTGTGTTCCACTGAAATCAGTAAACTTCTGGTAAATTTCTGTTATGACTGGGGTTTTTGATTAACAATACAGAGACTGTATTTACTTCTGGAAGACAGGTACCCCAGTCCAAGAATAAAGTGTACTCCAGGGCACAAAGAGTTCCTGTACTTTTAGAGGTTGCTTCCAGTTCAATGGAGAGAGAGAATTTATGCATGTAAAGTAATGTTTGTGTGGGTTAGAAAAAGATGGGCCAGCGGGCTTCCGGTCTGGGATCCATGGGGTCCTGACGTGCTCTGGCTTTGATCCCAGAGCATACAGAGGGTCTTTATGACAGGGTGGGCTATCTAGCCTGCCGCAGATCTCCCCAGGCAGGGGGGTGACTAGCAACGAGCATCGGCCCGAGTGGGAGTTGAGATCGGCTGATAGCGGGGCTTTAAAGAGTGCCACGACCAGCCTTGATCCCCTCCCCCCAAGCAGGCACTTCGGAATTTCTATAAAAGACCCCACCGAGTTGGATTCTCAACATAAGAACTCATGACCCAGACCTCCAAGACATTCTATGGAAACTGATACCAAGGAAACACTGCTATAACAAAATACGGACTTTGAAGGTAACTTTTTAAAATTGCTCACCGGAAATGCGCTGATCCTGAAAATAAACAACACCCGATGAAGCACATGATCGTGCAGCATACTGTGTACTAACACCAACTCCGGGAAACGCGGTTGAAAAGCAAAAAAAAGCCAAAAAGCCGGTTTGTTGATCATTCCTGCAGTCGGGATATTGACTTTAAAATAGAAACTAACACCAAGTCCTGTGAGAAGCAATGTGGAAAACTACTTAAGCTGTGACAGAAAACACCAGAACAGGAAGTGATCTCAGACCAGACAAGCAGACGACCGAGGAGGCCGGAAGAAGGGAGGAACCAGAAGACAAGGAGGACGACTAAGACTGCCGGACAGGAAGTAAGCAACAGGAAGAGCCATTTACCATAGAGAAATTGCGCTCGCCATTTTGAGAAGGTCGAAACAATTTATTTGGATTTTGGCTAAAAGACTTAACAGAAAAAAGCGAAAATAGAGCGGTTCAGCTGGGTACAAG
This sequence comes from Gekko gecko, assembly GCA_029375565.1. Taxonomy (NCBI): domain Eukaryota; kingdom Metazoa; phylum Chordata; class Lepidosauria; order Squamata; family Gekkonidae; genus Gekko; species Gekko gecko. The sequence goes on from JAPDNY010000001.1 coordinate 220,523,119, forward strand.
AAGAGCTTTAATTTGATATAAGTTTTGTAACAATTGTAAACAACGGCTTACGATCTCCGGCAAAGACAGAGGGCGAACTCTTGGTCCTCCCCGAAAATGGCTGCTAAAGAGGAGAAGAAACTACAGGGCATGATGGAAGCCATGGAAAAACGGATGATGGATGTTATGCAAAAAATGGAAAAAAACTCTAGGTAAAGTGGCTGATGAAGTAGCTGATTTGAAAAAGGACCTGGCTGGAATCACAACGGAAATACAGACGCTGAACAAAAGAATAGACGAGGTGGAGGAGAGAGTGAAAGGAGTGGAAACTGGCGTAATTGAGGTTGCTAAAGAAGCATCAAAAGCCAATGCAATGGTGGAATACAGGGGAATTCCTGAAGACAAAAATGAGAATATCCACTCAGTCATGGTGGATGCTGTTGCAGATTTTTTAAAACTAGAAGAGGAGAAGGTGGCGGCACACATTGATTTGGTATATAGAGTCAACTCTGCGATTGCCCAAAAGAAAAAATTACCCAGAGATGTGATTGTCCAGTTTATATCCAAAAGATTGAAAGAAGACCTGTTTAAGCAACAATTCCAGGAAGATTTCATAATTGACCAAAATAAAATTATGATACTAAAGGAACTACCCAGAACGGTTCTTCAGGACAGACGACTCTTTAAAGACCTGATTGACAAACTGAAAACAGAGGGCATTAGATACAGATGGGAAATTCCAAAAGGTGTCTGCTTTACATTCAAACAGAAGAGAGTCACCATCAAGTCAGTAGAGCAAATGACCAAGTTCATTAAAGACAATTTTAAAGACTCTGATAAATAAATACAAAACCAACATGGAGAGTCAAATTATTTCATGGAATGTTAATGGACTTAATTCACCCCCAAAAAGGAAAAATGTTAGGCTATGGTTGGAAAAACAAAAATGTGATATTGTCTGTTTACAAGAAACACATATTAAAAAGACTGATGTTAAATTTCTGATTCAAAGTAGACTAGGAAAGGAATTCTATTCCCTCTCCTCGCAAAAGAAAAAAGGAGTTGTTACATATGTAAAAAAAGAGTTGGAACCAAAAGAAATTTTTAAAGACAAAGAAGAAAGATTCTTGGCAGTGGAAGTTATGCTTCAGAATAAAAAGACCTTAATTTTAAATCTCTATGCCCCGAATGGAGCCAAGGAAAAATTCTTTCAAGATTTGTGGGAACAATTACAACAGTTAACCTATGAACAAATGATATTGATGGGTGACTTTAATGGTACTGTTAATAATGCAATTGACAGAAAATCCAAAAAAGGAAATGAAGGTATAGGTAAGCTTCTGAAAGTATTTTTTCAAATGGCAAAACATGAACACCTGGAAGATGCATGGAGAGCTAAAAACCTTAAAGACAAAGACTATTCTTTTTACTCATCAAGACATGAGTCTTTCTCAAGAATTGATATGATGTGGATGACTGAAAACTTGATTATGCAAACACGTAAAATTGAAATATTACCTAGAATTCTTTCCGACCACAGCCCAATAAAGTGGTCAACTTATGCTAAAAGAAAGAAATTTTGATGGAGACTCAATGAGGATTTACTGGACAAACAAAACATTGTGGATAGAATAAGGACGGAAACCAAAACATATTTTCAACTAAACTTAAATAAAGAAGTACAGACACAAACGGTATGGGAGGCATATGAGGTTGTGATGAGAGGACATCTAATTGCAATTAACAACAATGAAAGAAAACAACAATTCAAAATAGATAAAGAAATTTTGGAAAATATCCAAAAGAAAGAAGCAGAACTTAAGAAGAGACCTGGCAAAAAGAAAATTTTGAGAGAACTGAGGATCCTAAGGGAACAATATGATCTGAGGTTAAATAAAGAAGTTTATTGGAACTTGAAAAAATTGCAATAGAAGTCCTTTGAAGGAGCAAATAAACCTGGGAAATATTTGGCATGGCAATTGAAGAAAAGAAGAGAGAACAAAACAATAATTAAATTGAAATATGGGAATAGAGAAATTATGGACCCAGGAGGGATCCGGAGAGAATTTTACAAATACTATGCTACTCTTTTTCAAACAAAACAGGTGGATCAACAAAAAATCCAAGATTACTTATCTAAGGTGAATTTGACACAACCAAGTTCAAAAACAAAAGGATTGTTAAACGCTGTGATAACTAAAGAAGAAATCAGCAAAGCAATAGGAGAAGCAAAAATCTCCAAAGTTCCAGGACCAGATGGATTTTCAGCCAAATTCTACAAGAAACTTCAAGAAGACCTGGTACCGGTTCTAGAGATTCTTCTAAATGAAATTAGAGAAAGTGGGAAGGTTCCAGATTCCTGGAACGAAGCAGCAATCACCTTAATACCGAAAGAGACCCAAGATTTAACTAATGTCAAAAACTATCGACCAATTTCACTTTTGAACAATGATTACAAAATCTTTGCAAAAATTCTAGCAGAACGCCTCAAAGAGTATTTGAAAGACACTATTGCCGAAGATCAGGCTGGGTTTTTGCCAGGTAGGCAAATAAAAGACAACATGAGGGTTGTTTTGGACGCAATAGAATATTATGATAAGCACCCAGAAAAAGAGGTCGGCTTTTTATTTTTAGATGTGGAGAAGGCATTTGATAATTTGAATTGGGAATTTATGTTTAAAGTGATTGAAAAATTACAGATGGGCGTAGAATTTACAAAAATGATTAAATCAATGTATAAAGAACAAAAGGCCACGGTGATTGTAAATGCAGAATCAACGGAAGCATTCCGGGTCAGAAAAGGAACTAGACAGGGCTGTCCCTTATCACCATTGTTATTTATCTGGATTTTGGAAATATTGCTGCAAGTGATTAGAGATGATAATAATATAAAAGGTTTGAGTATCAGAGGTTTCTCATATAAATTAAGAGCGTTTGCTGACGATATTATGTTTATTGTTGAAGATCCTGTCAATAATATGCCATTGGTGTTTGAAAAAGTAAAAGAGTTTGGTGATCTCGCAGGGTTCTATGTAAATAAAAATAAATCGAAAATATTGTGAAAAAACATGAATGGTATAAAGCAACAAGCTTTACAAAATATGACAGAATGTGAAGTGGTTAAAAAGGTCAAATTCTTGGGAGATGATATTACAATGAAAAATATCGATTTGTTTAAGAATAATTATGAAAAATTGTGGGTTTCGATAAGATGTGATTTAGAAAAGTGGGAAAAACTCAGATTATCTCTTCTTGGAAGAATTGCCGTTGTCAAAATGAATGTACTGCCCAGGTTAATGTTTTTGTTTCAGACAATACCAATTGTGAAAGATGTGAAAGTGTTGATGAAATGGCAAAGAGAAATCTTTAAATTTATCTGGGCAGGAAAGAAGCCGAGAATTAAAATGAAAATAATGTATGACGTTAAAGACAGAGGTGGCTTCCAAGTTCCGAATTTGCATTTGTATCATGAAGCTGTGTGTATGTCTTGGTTAACTGACTGGGTTAATTTGGAAAATAGAAAACTTTTGGCCCTTGAGGGTCACGATTGCAGATTTGGCTGGCATGCCTATCTTTGGTATGGGAAAAATAAAGTAGACTCAATGTTTAAGCATCATTATATAAGGAGAACGTTGTTTGATGCATGGACCAGATACAAGAATACAGTTCCCAATGAGAGGCCTTTATGGATAGTTCCTGCTGCAGTTATTCATCCTTTTTCAGAACATAAAGGTAATGATTGGTTGAAATACCAAGAGTTGCTTCAAAAGGAAGGGAAAAAATATGTTTTAAAACCAAATAATGAATTAGAATTTGAGTATGGATGGTTACAATATTGCCAAATACGGGACATTTACAAAAAAGACTGTAAAGAGGTTGGTTTTAGAGCTAAGAACGATGAGTTTGAAGATATCTGGTTGAAAAAAGGGCGAAAAATGATATCTAAGTTGTATAAAACCTTGTTGACTGTATATACTCTGGATGAAACTGTTAAAGAGCAAATGATAAAATGGGCCATAAATATGAATAAGGAAATTTCTAGGGAATCATGGGAATTTCTGTGGAAAAAAGCTTTTAAAATGTCAACCTGTGTTAATATAAAAGAAAATTGTTATAAGATGATGTACAGGTGGTGTTGTTGTTCAGTCGCACAGTCGAGTCCGACTCTTCGCGACCCCATGGACCAGATTACGCCAGGCCCTCCTGTCTTCCGCTGTCCGCTGAAGTTTGCAGGTGGTATATGACTCCAAAAAAGATTGCTAATATTAGTATGGATAAGAACTTGAGTAATAAGTGTTGGAAATGTAAAAAAATAGAGGGTTCTTTTTATCATATGTGGTGGTCATGTGATAAAGTAAAAGTACACTGGTCAAATGTACATTGTGAGATGCAGAAGATATTAAAAATTCCTATCAGGAAAAGTCCGGAGCTTCTTCTCTTAGGTTTGACAATGGAAAAAATTGCACAAGAAAAAAGGACATTACTATGGTACATGATCACATTGGCGAGAATGGCTTTTGCGCAACAGTGGAAAGTGGAGAAGGTGCCAGATATACAAGACTGATTAAGGAAACTGCTGTTTTTAGCTGAAATGGACAAAATGACGAAGAAACTAAACGGACAAATGGCAGAACAATACCTAAAAGACTGGGAAGGCCTGAAACTGTATATGGAAACTGAATATAGAATGAAAGGGAAAATGTACAATCTTGGTTTGTATTGAAACTGAATGAGAAATGAAATGAACACTTGATTGTACTGTACCTTTATTGGAAACTATGTTTGAAAGAGTCAGGCTTTTACGTATTAGAATTGTGTTACCTGGTTTGTCGATTGTTACAAGTTTAAACTTGATTAAACTTAACTCTTTTTTTCCCTGTTATTAGCAGTGTTGGAAGCCTATTAGGGGGTGGGGGGATGGGATGTAATCTTTAAATTGTATTGGTAACGATGTTTAACAATGTTGAATATACTCCAATAAAATTTTGTTTAAAAAAAAAAAAAGAAAAAGATGGGCCAGCAAGCAGGTTTCATGTGCTGCTCACAGTTCCCAGGACCAAAATTAATCGAGGAGATGCAGTTGCTGGAAGCAAGAGCCTTCTTTAAAGAGAAAGAATTGACTAGGGGAAGAGAGAGATAGATGCTAAGAGCTGTACAAAGAGAGGCTGAAACATGTGCCCTTGTGTTTGTAAATAAATATTTTAAAAACATGTCTATCTTGAGCCCAAACTTTTTATGTCAGAACTGTGGACTTCTTGTGCAGATCCTGGAGCCAAGAAACTCATTAAACCTAATTCAACTTTACACTGACCTGCAGTAAATGGCTAGCACAAACAAGTGATTTGATTTCTAACTCTTTGACAGGCAAATTGTCTTAATAGCCACACAGGCAGTAACTTTCTTTTACTGCTGGGCTCTAAACAGCAATCTAAGGACCATTCCAAACAATCCATTTACAATGCAATAAATGCACAATTGTTACTCATTTGTTGCAGGGAGATACAGCTGTCTGTTCCTCAAAGGGAGTGCTCCTGTTGCAGTGATAGCAAAAAAACAAACAAACTCAACAGCAATGATGTTTTATGGCTGAGAAAAAGCTATTCTTCAGTGGGTGTCTCAGTTGCTATTCAAAGTGCTGTGCTGGATGTGGTTGCATACCTGTCAAGGAAACCAAATTGTAATCCATGTAATGTTACTCGTAATGAGAGAGAACCCCTTGCCCATTCCAGAGTTATTTTGTACATTTTCAAAATGAAAAAATGTGCTTTGCTAGCACATCCACTACTAGTTGGATTGCTTTTTGAAGTTCAAAAGAGGAGCAAGGCTACCAGAGTTTCCTAGCATTCCAGGAAACTTTCAGGAAAAATGAGCATGAAGATATTAATTAAAATATCTTGGGCTTTCTTTCCTGTAAAAAGACTGTACTGGAGCATTTGTCCACCCTGTTTGCAGAAAACATATTGAAGAGTGGTAGGGTTATCCTACCTTGTCCTTGCCCATCCATTACATCAAGTGGGTGTCATCTTGAGGCTCACATAAATATAGGGCTAATGGTAAAATACAGGCTTTTGAAAAAAGATCTGGAAAAGCTTTTAGTGCCTCAGTGCTCTTAATGCTAGCTCTTTGTAAATGTTTTATGACATATTAGAGATTTTCCATATGCTTTGCAATGTTCCTTTCTAGTGCCATTCTGTGGTGCTTGATCAGGCTTGTTTGTGGGTTTCCATAGAACTGAAAAAGCCAGCACAAGCTTGGGCCAGTGCTACTGTGACAGGTGCTTATGCCCACAGCAAGTAACTTACCCTTGACCCCCCCAGTGTTGCCAGCTCCTGGTTTGGGAAATTCCTGGAGATTTGGAAGTGGACCCTGGAAAAGGCAGAGTTTCGGGAGGAAGCTCAACAGAGGTGTGGTGCCATAGAGTCCACCCTCTGAAGCAGCCATTTTCTCCAGGAGAACTGATCTTTGTCATCTAGACATCAGTTGTAATTTTGGGAAAATGCCAAACCCCACTTGGAGGTTGGCTGTCCTAACTATAACTGCAGCAGTTTTGTTTGCTGTCAAACACCAATTTTGCTTTGTGGGACATGGGAGGATGATAACTTACCTATCTGACCTGTTTGTCCATTACAGTTTTAACCCAACTCCTCTGTCAAACTGCTCAATGTGTTGTAAAGGGTTCTTCCCTCCCCATGCTAAGGTAGCTGTTTGAAAAGAAAACAGAGGTAGGCCACCAGCATTCACATGATGATTCCCAGCTTTTCTAGGAACATTCTTGTCTCAAAATTCATTTTGCTAGGCTGGTGTGAGATTCTGCCTCTCCAGTGCTAGGGCAACAAAAGTGTTTTGTTTTGTTGCCTTCAAAAGCATCAGGTCAGTCACTGCTTTCTACAGCAAGGTCGATTAGATTTGATTGGATATTGTGCTTGGATTTATTCTTTTAAGACCTGTGCTTTTATTATTCTGTCATTTTATTTTCTGTAGTTCACTTTGAGAACTGATTGTTGGAAAAGTAAGAAAGAAAACATCTAGACTAATCAGTAATCACCAGAAGATGCTGGTAATCCAATTTAGTAAATTTCACTGTTCTGTCCACTGGGGAATGAACCGCAATTAGGAACTAAGAAGTCAAAGTGCACTGTCGGCAGTGTGATCCTTTCCCCCCTCCCCCATTGTGTTTGTTCTGTGATCAGCTACTAAATATAAATACAAAGGGTTTTAAAAGGGGGGTTATAGAAAAGTATTTGTTTAAAAACAATTATGAAGCCAGAATGCCAGCAGGGGGTTGGGGGCTATCCAGTGTTTTGCATGGAGTGTCACATGTATGACTATCTGCCCACTGGTCAGAAGTCTTGGGTGTGTGCTCGGTGCAAGGAGCTCCTGGTTCTCAGGGAGCGAGTTTGCTCCCTTGAGGCCAAGGTGGCTGACCTGGAGAAGCAGGGACAGTCAGTTAGGTGCACGGGGAAGACTCTCGGGGACTTGTTAGATATGTCCCACTCTGGATCTGGCAGCCCGGCTGCTGCCAGGGAGCATGAGGGTCAAGGGGAAAAGGGGCACCATGCTGAGGATAAGGGGAATGTGCCCTCAGAAGGGACCTCTTCTTCAGCTGGTGAACGGGTATCCTTTCGTACCAAGGAACCGTCCCTGGGAAGGGTGGGAGGGGGGCTCTTGGTAGTTGGTGATTCGATCCTTAGGCAGGTAGACAGCTGGGTGGCGAACCCGCGTACTGACCGTATGGTGACTTGCCTGCCTGGTGCGAAGGTAGCGGACATTACGCGTGTTTTAGATAGGCTGGTAGATAGTGCTGGGGAGGAGCCAGTGGTCGTGGTGCACGTCGGCACCAGCGATGTGGGGAAATGCAGTCGTGAGGTCCTGGAGGAGAAATTTAGGCTGCTGGGCAGGAAACTCGAGGCCAGGACCTCCAAGGTAGCCTTCTCGGAAGTGCTACCTGTTCCACGCGCAGGGCCGGAGAGACAGGCACAGATCAGGAGTCTCAATGCGTGGATGAGACGGTGGTGTAGGGGGGAAGGGTTCAAGTTTGTTAGGCACTGGGATGCTTTTTGGGACAAGAGGGAGCTGTACAAAAGAGACGGTCTCCACTTGTCCCGAGAAGGAACCAGGCTGCTGGCGCTCAAAATCAAAAAGGTGGCAGAGCAGTTTTTAAACTGAATAATGGGGGAAAGCCGACAGGAGATGAAAAATCTCTGGTTCGGGATGGCTCATCTCAAAGAGATGAAGGGGTAGCTATTACTTTTGTACAAGGAAATGGATTACAATTGTCCACTGAGACTGTGGCTAATGATAGGAACTGCCTGGCAAGGTCTCGAGGCAGCAAGAGGAAGGCTGTGGGCTTAACAAACATGGGAAACTATAAGTGTTTATACACAAATGCTAGAAGTCTCCGAGGTAAAATCGGGGAGTTGGAATGCTTGGTGTTGGGGGGAAATAGACATTGTGGGTATTTCAGAAACTTGGTGGGATGAGGAAAATCAGTGGGATACGGTGATTCCTGGTTATAAATTATATCGGAAGGATAGGGGGAAAGAGTTGGAGGTGGGGTGGCTCTGTATGTCAGAGAGGGTATACTGTCCAGTAAGATTGAGAGGGTAAGAGAATTGGATTCACTTCTGGAAATGCTATGGGTTGAAATAGTGGGTCCAAAAGGAGGCTTAACAGTGGGAGTTTGTTATCGCCCACCAGATCAAAAGATAGAGGAGGATTATAAAATGATGAATGAATTAAAGATAGCGGCTAGACGAAATAACTGTGTTGTAATAGGCGACTTTAACTACCCACACATTGATTGGGTCAATATGAGTTCTAGTCGGGAAAAAGAGATTGCGTTCTTAGACACTCTCAATGACTGTGCTATGGAACAGATGGTCACAGATCCTACCAGGGGAGAGGCGATCCTGGATTTGGTCCTAAGTAACACCCAAGACCTGGTGAGAGATGTAAAAGTGATTGCACCACTTGGGAACAGTGACCATAATGTCATTGAGTTTAACATTTGTACAGATAGGGAGTTGCCCAAAAAGACTGATGCAACCACTTTTAACTTTAAAAGGGGTAACTTCTCTGGTATGAGGGGACATGTGAGGAAGAAATTGAAAGGAAGAGTGGAGAAGGTTAAAACCATTGGGGAAGCTTGGAGACTATTTAAAAAGACAATCCTAGAAGCTCAGAAAAAATATATACCACAGGTTAGGAAAGGTACAAATAGGTATAGAAAAAAGCCTGCATGGTTAACAAATAAAGTAATGGAAGCTGTAAAAGGTAAGAAGGATTCCTTTAAGCGGTGGAAAGCTAGTCTTAGTGAGGTTGATAAAAGGGAACACAGACTATGGCAAATAAAATGCAAGTCTGTGATCAGGCAAGCAAAAAGGGAATATGAGGAGCATATCGCAAAAACATAAAGACCAACAATAAAACTTTCTTCAAATACATTAGAAGTAGGAAGCCAGCCAGGGAGGCAGTGGGGCCCTTGGATGACCAAGGGGTAAAAGAAGTAGTGAAGGATGATAGGGAAATGGCTGAGAAGCTGAATGCATTTTTTGCCTCTGTCTTCACTGTGGAAGAGAGAAGTGTTTGCCCACTCCAGAAGCATCGATTTCGGGAGGGGGTTTGAAAGACCTGAATCAGATTGCGGTAACAAGAGAGGAAGTCCTCCGACTGATGGACAATTTAAAAACTAATAAATCACCAGGCCCGGATGGCATTCATCCGAGAGTTCTGAAAGAACTCAAATGTGAACTTGTAGATCTCCTGACAAAAATATGTAATCTTTCTTTAAAATCTGCCTCCATTCCTGAGGACTGGAAGGTAGCTAATGTCACTCCCATCTTTAAAAAAGGCTCCAGGGGAGATCCGGGAAATTACAGGCCAGTCAGTCTGACATCGATACCGGGTAAGTTGGTGGAAACTGTTATTAAGGAAAGAATTAGTAGGCACATTGATGAACAAAAACTATTGAGGCAGACTCAGCATGGGTTCTGTAAGGGCAGATCTTGTCTCACTAACCTGTTAGTGTTTTTTGAGGGAGTGAACAAACATGTGGACAAGGGGGACCCAATAGATATTATTTACCTTGACTTCCGGAAAGCTTTTGATACAGTTCCTCATCAAAGGCTCCTAAGTAAGCTCAATAATCATGGGATAAAAGGACAAGTCCTCTTGTGGATCAAAAACTGGCTTATAAATAGGAAACAGAGAGTGAGTATAAATGGGAAACTTTCTTAGTGGAGGGTGGTAAGCAGTGGGGTACCACAGGGATCAGTACTCGGTCCGATGCTTTTTAACTTGTTTATTAACGATTTGGAATTGGGAGTAAGCAGTGATGTGGCTAAATTTGCAGATGACACAAAGTTGTTCAGGGCGGTGAAAACCAGGGAAGATTGTGAGGCACTCCAAAGGGATCTGTTGAGGATGGGTGAGTGGGCGTCAACGTGGCAAATGGGGTTCAATGTGGCCAAGTGCAAAGTGATGCACATTGGAGCCAAAAATCCTAAATATAAATACACGTTGATGGGGTCTGATCTGGCAGAGACAGACCAAGAGAGAGATCTTGGAGTCGTAGTGGATAACTCACTGAAAATGTCTACACAATGTGTAGCTGCAATAAAGAAAGCCAACGCTATGCTGGGGATTATTAGGAAGGGAATTGATAACAAATCAGCCAGTATCATCATGCCCCTGTATAAATCATTGGTGCGACCTCATTTGGAATACTGTGTACAGTTCTGGTCACCACATCTCAAAAAGGATATTATAGCATTTGAAAAAGTGCAGAGAAGGGCAACTAGAATGATAAAAGGGTTGGAACACCTTCCCTATGAAGAAAGGTTAAAATGCTTGGGGCTCTTTAGCTTGGAGAAACGACGGCTGAGAGGTTGACATGATCGAGGTTTATAAGATTATGAATGGGATTGAGCAGGTTGAGAAAGAAGTACTTTTCTCCCTTTCTCACAATACAAGAACTCGTGGGCACTCCATGAAATTGCTGAGCAGTCGGGTTAGAACAGATAAAAGGAAATACTTCTTCACCCTCAGTCCTTCTGTGCCGCTCACTGCCTCAACCCTGTTCCCGAGGCTAAGCACAAGGCCTGGGACCATGGCCACCCAATCTGGCGCAAGGTCCTGCCAGGTGCTGGGAGGCAGTGGGAATGGGAGGGAGCTCTAGGCATGTGACAACAGACCCACCTAGGTAGGCTAGGCAGAGAGAGAAGGGTGGGCGGGCAGCTTGGCCTCAAGAGCACCCAGCTCCTTGCAACCACCCTGCGAGGTAGGCTAGGCTACTACTAGGCGTTGGCCAGATCCCCCCTGGCTCCCCTATGTAGGGGCAATGCTGGAGTGATAGGGTTCGGAACCCTTTTCTATGAAGAGGTTGATGTGGCCCTTTGGCTGCAAAAGCGACTTAGGGTTGTTGATGGTTAAGTTATGATTGCATTGACAGATCGAGCATGTAGTACTATTTTTCTCTCCAATGAGGCTCGTCTTTTGAAGTTTCGCTCTGTCTAGAAATACTTCTGCAATTGTGACTGGGTTACATTTGTTTATCCACAGGAGGTGGTGGCAGCTACAAGCATGGAGAGTTTCAAGAGGGAATTAGATAAACATATGGAGCAGAAGTCCATCAGTGGCTATTAGCCACAGGGTATAGATGGGAACTCTCAGTCTGGGGCAGGTGATGCACTCTATTCTTGGTGCTGGAGGGGCAGCAGTGGGAGGGCTTCTAGTGTCCTGGCCCCACTGCTGGACCTCCTGATGGCACCTGGTATATTTTGGCCGCTGTATGACAGAGTGTTGGACTAGATGGGCCATTGGCCTGATTCAACATTGGCTTCTCTTATGTTCTTATGTTCTTAATGGTAGATCAGGGCTAGGACCCCTGCAGCACCAAAAGGAAAGTCTCTTCCATTGGTCTATAGCAGTGATGGCAAACCTTTTAGAGACCGAGTGCCTAAACTGCAACCCAAAACCCACTTAAGTATCGCAAAGTGACAACATGGCAATTTAACCTGAATATTGAGGTTTTAGTTTAGAAAAAAACAACTCATACATTAACATCTTTGGTCTTAAAAGAAAAACATGAGGTTGGTAAGCCAGGGGGACAAAGAGATAAGTTGCCTCACTAGCAAATGTAGTTACTGATCACCAGTACACAGGTTTAATAAGCACACTGATTCTGAAGTGTAAAGTTCTAATAGGGATGGCCATTTGAAAATACAATTTAAGCCAAGGGGTTGTAAAAGAAGAAGAGGAGGTCTCCATCTTTCTCTCTCACACACAGAAACAACCCAGCATTTTAAGACAGCCTGGAGATCTCTCTCTTTCTCTGTCTCACTCCCTCACAACCCATCCCCCCCCGTGTTTTAAGACAGCCTGGATCTCTCTCTCTCTCTCTCTCTCTCTCTCTCTCTCTCTCTCTCTCTCTCTCTCCCCCAAAGGTGCCACTGGACTCTTTGAATTGCTACGGCGGTGGGGGGGAGAGAAACATGCAGATCTGCCGTCACAGAGAGCTTTTACCTAAATAAACCTTGGAGTGATTTCCCACAAGCTGTTGCTTTGTGCTCCCTCTTCCCTTCACCCTGATCATGTCGATTTCACACCATGTGCTGGGTGGTCGCATTTTGGAGTTTTGCCCGATTCCACCTGTGTCTACTCAATCCTCAAAAAACAGGATTGAGATGCTGGGGAAATCGGGCGAAGCCCAGCACGTGGTGTGAAATTGACATGAAGGGAAGAGGGAGTGCAAGCAGCAGCTTGTGGGAAATCACTTCAAGGCTTATTTAGGTAAAAGCTCTCTGTGAGGGAAGATCTGTTTGTTTCCCCCCATAGCAATACAAAGAGTCCAGTGGCACCTTTAAGATAAAGGCTTATTTAGGTAAAAGCTCTCTCTGAGGGCAGATCTGCGTGTATGGTGGGGCAAAGGGAAGAGCGAGTGTGGAGCAGTAGCTTGTGGGAAATCAGTCTTGATTGGTCTTAAAGATGCCACTGGACTCTTTGCATTGCTACCTGGGGGGGGACACGCTTAGTGCGGCCCTGCAAAGATGGGGAGTCGGGGAGGGTTTCTCAGGGGCCTGTACTTTAGTGTGGCTCTGCGAAGATGGGGGGTCAGGGGAGGGCTTCCCAGGGGCCCATGCTTTAGCACGGCCCTGTGAAGATGGGGGAGGGTCGGGGAGGGCTTCCCAGGGGCCCCTGGGACTGGGACGGGGGTTCCTGAAAAATCCTGGATATGACTGGCACTGCGTCTTCTCCAAGGCGTAGCATATCTGCAAGCCATCCAGCCATAAAATCATTAAGTTCTTCATCTGTATTAAGGTGCTCCGGGAAGCCTCAAAGTTTAATATTATTTTTATGCATTTCCATGTCCACAGTTAGAATCTTATTATTTAGAGAGTCATTTTCTTTTTGTAGGTTAATTGTTTCATCTTGAACAGTCTCTGCAATTGTTAATGCAAGCTCTGCTTTCTTCGATGTTTCAGATATGGATTTTTTTATTTCCCCCAATTGTTCTTGTACTGGTTTCAATAAGGCTGTTTATTTTAGTAAAATCCAATCTTCCATTTCTATAAGTTCCATTTTGGAGAGAGGAGTGAGTATCTCAGTGTCCTCTATATTTTCTTCAATAGCTTTGGCCGCCATTTTGTTTTTGCCGCGATTCCCACCCTGGTGCTGTTGCTCTCAAAATTATATTAAAGTAAGAAGCTTACCAGTTGGATTTCTACAGCAGGATAGTCAGTGAAGTGGTGGCCTCTGAATTCAAAGAAGTGGAGTGTTTTTTACTAGCGAGTCTCCACAATGTTCTACTTGTTGTAAGTGGTTTGGGAGAGAGCTCTGAGCTCAGGTGTCCATTCCAAACGATGCCCCACCCCCTTCGCCTGATAGAAGAGCTTCATCTTGAAAGCGTAAGCCATGGCCTAGAAATCCAAACCTTTCCTTTTTTTTTTTTTGGCCCCCCGAAGGGGATTTTTTTATTTATTTGCATTTTATATAGACTACAAACTAAAGAAAAAAGGAGGGGGAACTAACACTAAGGGAGAAAGAAAAGCAAACCCACACTAAACTAAAAACCCAAGAGTAGGAGATCTTTCCACCCCGTTAGCATCTATGTTAGTACTACACAGTTAGCATACATGAATACCGCGAGTTCCTGTCTTAACTTTCCCTATTTCAGAATTAGTTGATTAGTTGTTATGAGAGTATTCCAGAGCATCTCTCAAACTCGCTTCATAAAGGCCAATTTCAGAGTCCTTCTGCCTTTACTTAAGTTTCCTGTCCCTAGGTGCATAAGCTGGTTTTCAAGCATCAACGCCTTCTTCTGCCGCCAGGTCCTCGTCCGTCTCGGAGGGAACAGAGCCACTCAAACCAGTTTCGCCGTCTTCTTTAGTCCCTAGGTGACATTTGAGAAATTCCTTGGCTTTAAACACAGAGTCAATCTTCTCTCTCTTATCATTCATCTTAAAGACCACTCTTTCTGGGACTACCCATTTATATCCAATTTGGTTAGTTTGGAGAAAGAGTATCAAGTCCTTGTAACTTTTCCGCTTCTGACGAATCTCAAATGGTATGTCCTTTAAAACCTTGATACTGTCGTTCCCCATTTTCAATGGAGCTGCCGAGGTTGCTCGTAAAATTGCATCCCTAGTTTGTCTTCTTGAAAATCTGACTGATATTTCACCAGGTAGGCTATTCTTTTTGGTGTAATTTGAATACACCCTATACGCTGTTTCAATGTCATGCATAATTTCTTCCGCTTTTAAGCCTACAACTGGTGCAAGAAGATCACTAAGGAGCTTCTTTAAATCTTCCTTCGAAGACTCTGGCACCCCTTGAAATCTGAGGATCATATTGGATTTTTCCATTTGCAAGGACAAAAGCCTATGTTCTTGATGGTTTTGCTTATTCACCACTTGATCCACTCTTTTCTTCAACTTTCTGTGTTCGGAGTGCATCTCCTTCACTTCTGCAATCATCTGCTCCATTTGTTTAACCGTTTCCGCCACTTGGAGCTGCTGCGCTGCCATTGTCTGGTTTAAAATGGCTAACTGCTGGTTAATACCAGCGAGTTGATCCATGACTGGCTTGAGTGTATCCGCTAGTAGTCTTATGACATCTGGTCCCTCCTCTTCTGGCCTAGGACTCTGGCCACCCAGAGGTTTTGGTTTCGCCACCCTCTTCCCGATGCCTGACATCTTGGATTATTGTTTACAGGAACCAACCGCTCCTTCACCACCTCTGAAATTCGCTTATGCATAAAATCCGCTCTGGTAAGTCTCTCAAAACCAAACAGCTTTTCTATTTTCCCTGCGCCCACCCTTTTTCTTCTATTTGCCGCTTGTGTGTGGGGGGGAACTCCCTCCAAACTGGTAAGACAAAGGGGCAGGGAATTCACCATTTCTTCCTTAAATCGCTTGCATTGAACTCACGTTCATCCTCGGCTGCCTGCAGCCTCGCCTCAGTTGTCGCATCTCGCCCGATCTCCTCCGCTTGCCCCGGTCAGCCTAGCTCGAGCCATTCGGCCACCAGCGGTAGGACCGTTAGGGCAAAGGAGCACCTCAATTCCGTGGCATTCCGCCGCTGAAGAGGCAACTCCTTAAAAGCCCTCTGGCTAGGAACCCTTACCCAGGGTTCTGTGGAGGGGCCACTTCTGTAGCCCCCCTCCAAACCGCTGATGTGCTAACCACTCTCCTGAGCCTCGGGAGTAGTGGCTGCCATTGCCACGCTGTTGAGGCGTTCCTTCGCCCTAACCTTTCCTGATGACAACCAGTCATTGATCTGCAGTAGTCTTCTTTCCCTTCCCAAGCCATGGTCTTCGACAGGAAGAACTGACAATAATAGAAGAAGAAGAGGAGGAGGAGGAGATTGGATTTATACCCCACCCTTCATTCGGAATATCAGAGTGGCTTACAAGCTCCTTTCCCTTCCCCTCTGTACAATAGACACCCTGTGAGGTAGGAGAGAGCTCTTTTGAGAACTGCTCTGACAGAACTATGGCTTGCCCAAGGTCATCCAGCAGCTGCAAGTGGAGAAGTGGGGAATCAAACCTGGTTCTCCCAGATTAGAGTCCACACAAACACTACACCAAACTGGCTCTCAACCTGCACTCCCAATTCCTTCACCTTTTTATCCAGAGCCACATAGTCTCTTTTAATATGTTCTGGGCTGTGCTGGGTGGTATCATTTGTTCCACGTAGACAAGCAAGAAGGGATAATGATCTGTGGGCTTCATGAGTATTCCTACCCTTTCCATCACATCCTGGATAATTGCACCCAGTAGACAGCATATCTCTCAAGACGACAAGTCCTGTCAGCACACTTTAGCTTCTACCCCTCTCAATAGGGAGTGCTCAATTACCAACACACACCTTCTCCTGTATCGGGGAGCAGAGGCTTGAGTCCTCTCATCCACAGGGATCTGAGAAATTTTCTTCAAGCTTCGTGGAGGCTGGGGGAGGAGCCTTTGTTCCAGTGGTTCAGAATCAATATCTGTGGGGAGATCCAGGAACTAATTGCATAGTAACAGAGGCTCAGAATGTCTCTTGATCTTCCTACCTGTAGGTTACATTCTTCCATGTGCCACCCTCCTGTGCTGGGTGCTCCTCCAGTTGCTGCAATGCATTTCCCTCCTCCTTCTTTTGCCCTGTCAGGATTGCTTCATGCATTTTGTCCATGAACTCTTCACCTTCCCTTATAAACTGGAGTGTGGACAAGTGTGCCTCAAGTCCCAGTATCTTCTCCTCCAGCAGCGCTACCAACTTACACTTGCTGCAAGTGTAATTGCTGTTACCCTCAGGTAAGAATACGAACATGCCACAGACTTTGCACATCACTGCCTTAGCTCTCTCACCAGCCATGCTGTTGCAATCTATTTCAAAATTAGTTCAGTGTAACTGACACTTCCTTGATAACTTGATAACTTCCCTGCCAAACTTGTGAAATGTTTGCAGAAGCAAAAACTAACTAAACAAATATAGAATGTAAGAGCTACTCAGCCTTTTATGGGGCCCCCAAACCAGACCCCCAGGCTAAGAGCCACAGGGCAAGAGCTCGTGCCTCTGGCAAAAAGGAGCCTTTACATAATTAAAGGCTCACCCAGCAGAGGGAGGGGCCATAAGTAAGCCCCAGGCAAAACTGGTAAAAGCTGCAATCAGTTACACCCAGGCAAAAGAGACAAACAGAAACCACACCCCTTCAAACAAGCACCACTCTCCAACAGGTTATATACACCTACACATTCTCAAACACTGTCCTCCCACACAGTAACCTCAGCTACTCCTCCTCAGCAGTTAAGGAAAGGCAAATAATAAAACACTCACCACTCCAGCAGCATCCCCTCTCCTGCCCCTTCTCAGCTCTTTCTAGCTCATGAAGAAGAAATAGGATTGTGATGGACAGAAGGCTGTCCTGCCCCTGGAGGGAAAAACAGCAACTCACCTAAGCCTATGGGAGTGCTACTCCAGCATCCAATCACTTTTCAAAGGCAGTTGGAATGTTGGAGGAAGGCAGAATGAAGGAGAGAGTTCAGAAAGAGCCTCAGGGAAAGAGCAGTGAGAGAGCTCAGGTCTGGCTGCATGAGAAGCCAGCCTGAAGGTGGCCCAGTGGGGATTTCTCCACTTCCTATTGGCTCAGCTGATCCTCAGGTTGGCTTCTGCAGTCCCTTTAAAAATTAAAGGGACTTTAATAGAAAGTCCAACAAACAGCTGAGAGGTGGGAGCAATGTGCTCCAGTCCCTACGCTATTTTTCAGATCTACCCTGAATATATCTGAGATTTTTTCAGGATTTTTTTTTTTTTTGGGGGGGGGGCGTTCCTGAAAAATCCTGGATATCTATGGGATGCTGAAATATACCTGGAAAATACAGATATGGTATTTTTGAGGTATATTTTCAGCTCAGGTAGGTCCAAATGCACACCCCTAATTTGTACCCTCCCACCCCTCCTAAGTGTGACCACCTCAGTGTACCTTGAGGGTGAAAGTGGGTGCAAAGGACACTCATCATGGGGGGAAGAAGTCACCTAAGGCACCAAACCCATCCTGCCAGGCCAATAGAGCATGGCCCTACCAGGGCATATTCCAGAGGTCTTGGAGCCTCCTTCCCCTGATCTGTTCTTGGAGCTCTTGGAAAAGGTAAAAGAGTTGTTAGCAATACCCAGAGACACCAGCAGTTGCTAACACTCTTTGGAAAGGAGGACTCTGAGAGCAGTGATTCAGGGGGTGGGAGGGAAGCATCCTTCCCTTCCACATCTCAATTCTCTGTTGCTGCTCATAAGAACATAAGAGACGCCCACTCACCCATCCTTGACAGATCCCTTTGGAGTGCCTCACAATCCTCCCTGGTTTTCACCACCCTGAAAAACTTCATGCCATCTGCAAATTTAGCCACTTCACTGCTTACTCCCAATTCCAAATAGTTAATAAACAAGTTAAAAAGCATCGGATTGAGTACTAATCCCTGTGGTACCCCACTGTTTACCACCTTCCACTGAGAAAGTTTCCCATTTATATTCACTCTTTGTTTCCTATTTATAAGCCAGTTTTTGATCCACAAGAGGACTTGTCCTTTTATCCCATGACTATTGAGCTTACTTAGAAGCCTTTGATGCTCCTCTGTGGCCCCTCCCAGCCCAGAAAGCAGCTGTGCTTCCCACCTTCTACAAACCTGGGGCCACTGTTTGGAAACATTTCTACACCTTTCCAAGTGACCTCTGTGTGGCTGAGTGCAAGGTGTACCACACTCATGTCTAGAGGGCTGCAAACCTGCTCCAATACTTGTCCTCCTCTGTCTTCTGCAGGCACCTTAAAAGGGTGCACCCAACTAATCTGCTGCCGGAGGAAAGACTGGTAGCCAGTGGAAGGAAGAAGAGGCCCCCTTAGCAGGGAAAAGTGGAGAGAGAGCAGGAGGCCCCTCCAAGAAAGGATCCCCTCACATGGGCTGCCATGGGTGGGACATCAAGGTGGTCCACTTTCCAAAAGGGCATAATCAGCTTGTTTGAGAGCTCTGAAGATGTCTAAGCTGTAAAAGTTTTTAAATAAATATTATGTTCAGATATCGCTATCTAGCTTGATGGAGGCTTGAGAACTCACCTGTTATTTGAATTAGCTGCTTAGTTGGCAATTCTCCATGCCTTAAAAAATAGAGAAAATTGGCTCACCTCCCAGACTAGAGGCTACCCAAATTGGTGCTGGCAGTGGGACAGATGATTCATCAAAGTGCTTAAGAAAAGAAACTTATGTTGCTCAAACTCGTGGCTTGTTTAAAACTGATTTAGAACTGGATTTCTTTTGTAAGGAGGAAACTCTAAGTAAATACTTTAACTGAAAACTGCACTACACTGAAGCTGCTTGCATTATTGTGATGGTAGAGAGTGAAAGGAGTTCTGATAAGGAAGTCAAAGCAATTTGAATTACATAAACAACATAACATCAAGCCACAATATAATTAGCACAAAATGGGGCAGAAGAAAGAGCTTACCCTTTTGAAGGTGAAAATATATCTCCAAGTCCTAAGCAGTCCAAACTAGAAGACTTTTATGCTCCAATAAACCTATCAAACAGATTTGAATGTCTGGAGGAAGGGGGGGTGGAGCCAGACTACTCTTCAATCCAGGCTACCTCTGAGGAGATAAAATTCATTTGTATTTATTTCCTACTTCTGTGGCCCAGCTCTAGTGAGAAGGGGTTTAAACTTTAAACTCCTTCTCTCTTCGCTCCCCCCCCCACAGGCTGGTTGGGGAAGGGAAAGGGAGGATTTTGAAGATGCCTTCCCCCCTTTGCTTCCCCTTCTGACATCACTTATGGTGATGTCAGGGAGTGTGGCATATGCTAATGAGCTATTATGCTAATGAGCTCCTGCAGCTCTTTTTCTACAAAATGACCCCTGGAAAAGGCCAACAAAAACCATTCTCTGGAGACAGTAGTGAAATCTACAAATGCCTCAGCAATTCTAGATCACCCAGCTCTCCCAAATTTACATTCTACATTAAAGGCAATGGACATGAAGACTGTTAACCTTACAAATACCTTTGACAAATTGCACCCATTGCCAGGGGATAGCCAGAATGATCAAAAAAGCCAGGACCCCAACTGGCCAGAAGAGGAGGTTGAATCTCACCTATTAATCTTGTTTGCAGCCTTGCCAGCATGTGATCAAGATGCCCTGACAGATCGCCTAGATCTCCTCATATCCACTTTGAAGGGTTTGAAAAGACCTACTGAGGACAGGGAGAGGGAATCAGATGACAAATTTAATACTACCTCATCACTGAAGATGTTAGACGAAGGGACTTCTCCTCCATTGGGGAGAGATTTCCTACCATTAGAACCAACTAACTCGAATTTGATTATTCCATCTGATAATCCTGAAGTCTGTATGATAACGGAGTCCTCCTCCCCACTTGCTGGAGGAAAGTGCCCCTGACTGTCTTCACCACAATATATATAACGGGCTCCCAAAGAAGCCACTTGAAATTTTGTCCTGGAATGTACCAGAGTGGTCATGATGCCTTTACTCAGGGCTCTTTTTGTAGCAGGAACTCCTTTGCATATTAGGTGAAACACCCCTAATGTAACCAGTCCTCCAAGAGCTTACAGTAGCCCCTGCAAGAAGAGCTCTGTAAGCTCTTGGAGGATTGGCTACACTAGGGGTGTGTTGCCTAATATGCAAAGGAGTTCCTGCTACAAAAAGAGCCCTGCCTTTACTTGTATATTGTTGTGTAGTGGGTTAGACACATGTAGAAACCACAGAAACAGTTGTAGTGATCAACATTGTTTACTGGTACACAACTAGAACCATGAACACCGGCCAGGTGGCCAACTATATACAGTACCTGGGAACACCCCTAGATCCTATTGGTGGGTTCAAACCTCCCACCAAAGTCCCTATTGGTTCCCCAAGGAAAATCCAGGAGCCTAGTCCCTATTGTTCTTAAGGAGTTAAGCTCAGCAGTAAATCGCTGACGCCTAGTGGTGGTCAGTGGACATAACACCCCTCCCCCCATGGTTCAGACCCATCCTAAGTCTCATAGTCCTGAAGGTACGATGGTGGCTGTCACTCCCATGTTGACCACCTGGGGACTGGCTCTGGTGCCTCAGGAGCTTCCACTGGGCTGCTTGGTGGTGATGGCAGCAAAGTTTCTGCTGGCATTCCAATGGGAGCGGGAGTGTCTACTATAGGGGCAGCTGCTGGAATGGGGGTGTGTTGTTGTGGCTCTGTAGGCTGTTCCTCCCAATTCTGACATTTGGGCCAGCTCACTTCTGTGTGCCTAGGTGTTGGTTCATCTTCCTGTATTGGTAGCATACGCCGTCTCAGCTGCTCGACATACTTGCGGAGGACTTGGCCACACTCGGTTGACACCTTATACGACACCGGGCCCGTGGGGCATATGACACGGCTGGCGAGCCACTTGGGGCCCTTCCCATAATTGCGGATGTACACAGTGTCTTCAGGGAAGAACCCGCGTGGTGCCTCTCACTGCTCTGTTAGGCTGCATAGCTCTGGGGCCCTGTCGGTGTGCAGGCGATCAAGGAGGATCGCGGGTCATCGGCCCATCAGCGGCTCTGTGGGGCATTGTCTGCTTACTGGGTTTGGTGTAGTTCGTTGAACCAGGAGGAATCTGGTGAGGCAGCACTCCCAGTCACCTTCCAACAGGCAGCCAAATGCTTCCTTTGCAGTGCGAACCATCCACTCCACTTGGCTGTTGGTAGCTGGGTGGAATGGTGCGGACCTCACGTGTCAGATGAGGTTACTGCATAGAAACATCTAGAACTCTTCAGATGTAAATGCCATTCCATTATCTGACACGATGGTGTCAGGCGCGGATGGTTGCTTTTGCAGAGGTGACGGAGACAGGGCTTCTTTCCAGCCACTTGGAATATGAATCCACAGTCACTAGGAATAATAGCCCATGGAAGGGCCCAGCGAAATCTATACAGAGCCGGGACCATGGGGTCCATGTTGATTCCCAAGTCTGGATAGGCGTGCTCGGCGGGCTGGGTTAGATGGCCTGACAGGTAGGGCAATGTTTCACCCATGCTTCTGCCTCCACGTTGATTCCTGGCCACCAAACATACCTCCAGGTGAGGGCCTTCATCCTCATGATGCCCGAATGTGCCTCGTGCAGAGCCTGGAGAACCTGGTGGCATAGGGTGCTGGGAACCATGACCCTGTGTCCCCATAGCAGGCACCCCCTGTGTGCCAACAGCTCCTTGCAACGATTCTTGAAAGCAGTGAATTCTGGCCCCTTGGTTTCCATGGGCCACCCCCTCACCACCCAGCCCAGAACCTGGGAGATAACGGGGTCCCTGGCCAAGCGGTGGGCGATGTGCATGGCCTGGAGGGAAACTCTGTAACCTGCAACATGTGGTGCGCCAGGGCAGAGTCCTCCTCCACATCAGGTAAGGGAAGATGACTCAAGGCGTCGACATGGCCCATGGCTTTCCCGGGGTGATGCTGCAGTGTGTAGTCATAGCCAGAGAGGAACATGGACCATCACAGGACCTGTGGAGAGAGAACCTGAGGCGTCTGGTGGTCTGTGGCAAGGAGGCCCAGGAGGGGTTTGTGATCGGTGGCGATGATGAAGGGCCGGCCATAGATGAAGTCGTGGAATTTCTTCATGCCAGTGACAATCGCCAGCTCCTCCCGATCAATCTGGACATAATTCCATTCCGCTGCAGATAGGGTCCATGAATAATAAGCGACGGACACCTCCTGCCCGCCTGGGAGATAATGCACCAGAACCACCCCCACATCGTAAGGGGACACGTTGCAAGCCAGGACCACAAGCAACGATTTGTCCAAATGGGCCAAGACCAAGTTGGAGATCAGGAATGCCTTGACCCCCTTGAACACCATGGCATGGTGTGGGCTCCACATCCATGGAACCTGCATGTCCAGCAGCTGGTGGAGAGATTCAGCTACCGCCGCCTTGTGGGAGAGGAAGGTGTGGTAGAAAGTGAGTAGACCCAGAAATGCTTGGAACTCCTGCTTGGTCTTGGGCGGCGGGGCCTCCACGATTGCCTTCACCTTGTCCCTGGCCGGGTGCAGGCTGTCCATGTCCATGGTGAAGCCCAGAAAATCCACTGACAGTACTCTGAGAATACACTTCTCCCGTTTGACTTTGAGGCCATTGTCCTGGAAACGGTGGAGGATGATGCAGAGTCGGGAGGCGAACTCTGCTGGTAATGCTGTGGTGATCAGCACATCGTCAAAGAATGGGGTGACACCAGGAATCCCTTGTCGTGGGTTCGAACAACAGAAGTGGCAGGCATGGAGTGGGCCAGAAGAGAGTGCGAGTATCCAAATAAATACTGGAGGCTTCAGCTAGGTGCAAACTATATACATTTATTTACACACCACAGCCACCATCAAACAGAGTGTCAAAGTGCTCTGCTGCAATCATACAAATGAGGAGGAGAAACTGTACATCACTCACTGTACATTTATACAAACACCAGCCAATCAGGCTTCAGTGCTGAGTCACTGTGATAGCAGTGGCAAGACTGCCCTGAACCGGTTATAGCCAGCTCTAACAGAGATTCCTGGCTGACAGCTACCTGTAACTAGATCAAATACATCTAGCCAGACTTACAAGACATGTGGATCTCAACATCCCTTTAAGGAGAGAATCCATCAGGTTTTGGAACAACCTCGGGGCCACACTCACCCCAAATTGCAGCCACTTCACCCGGAACACTCCCCGGAGGGTCACAATGGTCTGTGCCTCTGCGGTGGCCTCATCTACAGGTATCTGCTGATAGGCTTGGACAAGATAGAGCTTTCCAAAGATCTTTGCCCCTGCCAAAGTGGCCAGTACGTGGCTGACTGCGGGAACTGGGTAGGCATGCTCCCGTAGCTTAGGGGGTGGGAGATTGGCCAGGGAGCCACAGTACCTGTTTGGTCGATGCACTGGTGAGGAGGTAGAGGTCCTCATTGGTCCTGTCTTCCTCATAGTGGGTATCGGCCTTGTGGCACAGTTGTGGTTGTGCGCATGCACCTTTAGAGTGGCATACCTTGATGATGTGGCTTGTGTGTCTGCAACCGCGACATGTGGTGTCCCAGAACCTGCAGGTCTTCTTTTCGTGCTGCTCCCCGCAGCTAGCACACTCCTGAGTGGCCGAGTTGCTTGGGTCGTTCCCTGGCCTGCGGCACCTGGTCAGTGCTTGGGTTCGGTGGACCTCTTCATCCTCGAGGTCACCCGGGAGGGTGGTGACCTTGTGAGCGGAGGTGGTAACCGGGTGGGACCTTTCCCATGCGGTTGCTGTGGCGATGGCCGATGGGAGTGTGACCGTCTTGCCCTCCATGATGCGCCTCCTGAGCTTTTCTTTCTGGAGGCACGTGATGAAGAGGTCCCAGAGGACTGTGTCCAAGTGCGCTGCAAACTTGCACTCGTATGCAAGGCGGCAGAGCTCTGTGAGGAACTCCGCTACAGTTTTGAGGCCTTGTTGGTTCCACTGGTGGAACACCACATGGCACGTCATCTCCAACGGCTTGGATGTGAAGTGGTCCTGGACTGCCTTGACTATTTCCTCAAAGGTGCAGTCATCCAGCTTCTTGGGGGAGAGCAGGTACTGGGCCAGGTGTACTGTGGCGGGACCACAGGACCCTAGCAGGAGGCCCTTCTTCCTGGCCTCGTCCGTCACCTGGTAGAATATTAGGACTGACTTCAGACTGGTGACCCAGGCTCTCCATTGCTGTGGACAGGCTGTATTGAATGGTGGTACCAGCCCAGATCCTGGAGCAATGGCCATTGTGCCAATTGGTTGTGACTGCAGGCAGGAAGCTGCTTGCTCACCCTCGGTGCTCATTGGTCAGAGGAGCATAGGTAGTGGTGCGTTGTCTTCTGTCGCAGTGCCCCATTGGCCCAGCTGGGATGCTCAGCTGGATCCCACCTTCATCGCCATTGATGTGTAGTGGGTTAGACACATGTTAAAATCACAGAAATGGTTGTAGTGATCAACATTTTTTATTGGTACACAACTAGAACCACGTACACCGTCCAGGTATACAGTACCTGAGAACACCCCTACATCCTATTAGTGGGTTCAAACCTCCTGCCAAAGTCCCTATTGGTTCCCCAAGGAAAATCCAGGAGCCCGGTCCCTATTGTTCTTAGGGAGTTAAGCACGGCAGTAAATCACTGATGCCTAGTGGCAGTCAGTGGACGTAACATATATAGATGTTCCTTTCTTTCAATGTGGCTTTGACATTATTATTCTACAAGAGACATGGTTAGTGGAAACCTTACATTTAGATGGATAATACTCCTATAATTTAGCAGCTACACCAGGAAAAGACTCGGGAAGATTAAGGGGAGGGCTGGGTATTTTTATTTCTAACTCTCTTAAGGCTCAGTGCATATCAAAACCCTCCTTGGACCACTTAGCTATGGCCTTATTGGTGAGATGGGAGAAGGAAAATATAATTATAGTAAATGCTTATCTCCCACCTCTATCAAAAAAGTTGCTAATTGAGGAAAACTGGATAGCATTAGATAACTTTATTACAGACCTTACTCTTGAACATCCAGAAGCCCAAATTTTATTGGCAGGTGATCTAAATGCTCACTTGGTACAAAATGATGACATACTAGTGTCTAAATTTAACTTTCTAATAGAGGATCAGGATCAGGTGGGATTGCCCTTTATGCATACATCTAAAGATTGTGGAGTGAACTTTGCAGAGGTTTGTCTGACTAAATTTGCACAAAGAAAACAACTTTATATTTTAAATGGGGCCTTTCATGGTGATCATCCTGGTGAATATACCTTTGTACAGGGGTCTTTTCGTAGAAGAACAGCTGCAGGAGCTCATTAGCATATGGTATGCTAATGAGCTATTAGGCTATTAGCATATGCCACGCCCCCTGACATCACCGGAAGTGATGTCAGAAGGGGAAGCAAAAGGGGGGGGAAGCATCTTCGAAAGCCTCCCCTTCCCTTCCCCAGCTGGTCTGGGTGGGGGAGCTAAGAGAGAAGGGGTTTAAAGTTTAAACTCCTTCTCATGAGAGTTGGGCCACAGAAGGAGGAAAGAGGGAAGGAAAGAGAGAGAGAGTAGAGAGAAGGAAAGAGAGAAAGAAAGAGAGGGAAGAAGGAGGGAAACAGGGAAAGGAGGAAAAAAGAGAAGAGAAGAAGGTGGGAACGAAAGAAAGAGAGAGAAGAGAAGAGAAGAGAAGAATGAGGGAAAGAGGAAAAAGAAAGAAGGAAAGGAGGGAATGAAAGAAATTCAGTGGCAATTCAGCCCCATTATACCCTATGGGCCATTGAAGTCAATGGTGAAAACATAGGGTATATTCTGGGGGCTGGAGGGGAGGGTTTGAGGGAGAGGCTCCAAGATCACAGGGTAGCTGATGGAGCCTCTCCCCAAGATACCCACCAAGTTTCAAGAACATTGGACCAGGGGGTCAAATTCTATGGGCCCCCAAACAGGTTGCCCCATTTCCTCCATTGTTCTCTATGGTGGGAAAAAAGTTATTTTTTTCCCACCATAGAGAACAATGGAGGGAATAGGGGCAACCTGTTTAGGGGCCCATAGAATTGGACCCCCTGGTCCAATGTTCTTGAAACTTGGTGGGTATCTTGGGGAGAGGCTCCCGAAGCTACCCTGTGAGTTTCGAGCCTCTCCCTCAAACCCCCTCCCCTCCAGCCCCTAGAATATACCCTATGTTTTCACCATTGACTTCAATGGCCCATAGGATATAATGGAGCTGAAATTGACATTCGGCTGCCTGAAAGACTCTCCAGGACGCCGGCTGGGGGCAGGGCTTGGCTCCTGAGCTCCCGGAGCTGCGCTCCGGTGCGCTCCCCCCCGAAAAGACCCCTGCCTTTGTAGCAGGAATTAGAGTGAACTCCATTGATTATATGCTGGTGTGCAATACATTACTCCCTAAGATCAAAACCTTCCAGGTACTCCCATACCTTTATGTCTAAAGATAGATCTCCCTCTGAACCCAAACCATCAAGAGGTCCAATACCCACCACAAGTTGAATGTCAGGGGGAAAGATTAAGATTGGCCAGTGAATTAGATTAAAAAGTAAAAGAATGTTTAACATCTGAAAAATTGCAGAAATATACATCAGCAATTATAAATCCTGATAGAATTCAGGACCCCTTAATAGACTACCAAACTCTCATTCAGGATCTCAGTTCTATTCTGACAGCCCCGGTAGGGAATAGATCACATCAACATCACAGAAATGACAAACCTTGGTTTGACTCTGAATGTCGACAAGCAAAAAAGGAATTAAATTATTTATATTTTCTCTCTCTGAGTAATTATCCAGAAAGAAAATCTGAAGCTCAAATAGCTTTACTGAAACAGCAAAAACTATACAAATGTATTATCCAAAAGAAAAAGAGAGAATATATGCTGAACCTATGGGGCGATCTTATACTGGCAGTAAAGCAAAACAATTTAGCTCTATTTTGGAAATTAACTAGTATTCAGGGACTCAAAATGCCCTCACCCCTAGACACCCACATACCAGCGGATGGCTGGACAGCTTTCTTTCAAAATCTGTATGATGACCATAAGCAGTCTCCCTTATCAGGAACTGTGGGCTATCTCCCCTAATGGCCGCCAGTTTGTCAACAAGAAATAAAAGCCCACGTAACCCACTTAAAAAACAGAAAGGCACCTGGGTTAGATGGAATAACCTCTGAAGTTCTAAAGGAGAACGAGATTGGTGGGCACACTTCCTGGCAATCTTTTTTACTTATATTGATCAAACCAGCCAAATCCCAAAGCAGTGGGGAACTGCTATAGTGGTCACAATCTTTAAGAAGGGTAATAAAAATGATCCAGCAAATTACAGGCTTATAAACCTATTAAACATCATTAGTAAATTATACACAAGACATCTCCTTGATAAAATGGAAACATGGCTGGAACAAGAAGAAATCATCCCAGTAGAGCAGTGGTTCCCAAACTTATTTGGCCTACTGCCCCTTTTTCAGAAAAAAAATTATTCAGCGCCCCCCTGGAAATCTACCTTCAAGAAGTGGACAAAAAGATGCAGTGACAAATTTGCACATAGTAAAGAAACATGTTGTTGTAAATAAGACACTTTGAAGCTCAAAACCATAAGTATTTTATAAAATCAACCATAGTAATATTTGCATACACACAGAAAATTAAGATAACAAAGGAAAACATTAAAATAAAGATCACAAATGACATTAAAAATAATCCTAATGAGAAGAACAAACCTGGTGCACGGCTATCAATTTATTAATGTTTGGCTCTATTTTTGTCAGCAGCAATCTTAAATCACCACAATTAGCTATTTGCAGTCAGTTTCTTATTTTAGTTAACAGATTTGTGACCGCACTGAACCCATGTTCCACTAAACATGTTGAAGGAAATGCAATTAGAAACTTTTGTACTATAGCCCATAATCCAGGATAAAGTGTAGGTATCTTCTTTTGCAGCCAGAACTGTTGGTAACCATCTTTGAATTTAAATTTCAATTCCTCGTTTGTTGTTACTTCTATAAATTCTTGTAATTCTGGAGATTCTTCTGTGTCTGTACTTGAAAAAGGGTCCAAAACCCAGTCGGGTATGTTCACTTTAAGAATATCTTCAAATCGCTGATTAAAGTCAGAATAGAGAGCCTCCAAGTGCTGACAATAGGTAAGCAAGTCTTCATCATGTTTTTCTACTGTTGATACATTTGGAAACTGGCTGAATTCCCCTTGTCCTAAATTTCATTTGTACAGAAGAAGTTTTGCCACAAATGCAGAAATGACAGTTTTTGTCTTGATTAAATTCATCTCATCGTCTTGGAGCTGTAGATTTGTTTCATTAAATTTATTAAACAAGTCTGTCAAATAAGCTATGTATTTTTTGGAAATCAAGTTGGCTCATAAAGCATCATCTTTGTTTTCTAGAAACTCTAGCACTGAGTCAAAGAGTTTATAAAACCAATCCAGACAGACACCTTTTGATAGCCAATAATCTTCTGTATGAAGGAGCAAGTGATTGAATTCTTCATTGTTTTCAATACAAAGTTGTCCAAACAATCTGTCATTCAGTGAATTGTGTTGACTGCTTTAATGACATAATATAATGACCTATATAAGCATTCACTCAGATTTTTGGCAACTAGATGTTGACAATGAATGACACAGCATACAGTGAATACATTTGGAACCACTTTTTTAAATATGCAAGAAACCCCCTGTAGCGCCCCATCATCGCTGGAGCACCATCAGTAGCAACTGACAATATATTACTCAGGGAAATTTCTTTTTCTTTAAAAAACTCTTCAAATGCATGAAATTTCGATTCTCCTTTGGTATCAGTTTGCAAATTTTTAGCAAATAATAATTCTTGGCAAATTTTTCCTTCTTTTTATGAATCGCATGTATGCTAAAAGCAAAGCTTCATTTCCTGTCAAAGTTGACTCATCAAGCTGTATAGAGAACTGGGATGTTTTTAAATACTCACACAATGGCTGAGTTCATACTGGCAGTTTGCCCTGCTATAGCACCGTTTCAGCTACGTTTTACAAGTGGATTAAAGGGAGCATTCACACAGGCACATCTGCCTGGCGTTCTCCACCCGTAGTCAACCCGTGCTGTTCTGCTTTGCTCCCGTGTTTTAAAAATACCTGGTAAAAGAGGTAGCAAATCCCTGAGAGCCCATTTATCCCACTTCATTCCGCTTCCGGGAAGTGTGAAAGCCAACCTTTAAAAGCCGGGAGCAACCCGCATTGCTCATAAGGCAGCAGTGATATGATTGGCTGTGCTCCGCTGTACTGCCCAATGCGCATACTGTACATGCGCATCCAGCTGAATTACCAGGGAACAGCCGTTTACAGCCGTGCCACCGGGCCAGCTGTCTGAACGCTCCCACGCGCCTCCTCCTGGTATGCTCCTGCATCAGTTGGCACAGTGTGAGCAGGAAAACCAGGAACAGTTTGTTCTGGGTCTTTCTTGCCATGACTGGCTTCCACTTCAAACTGCCAGTCGGAACTCAGCCAATGAGTCTTCAACATCTTGAGCCATTTCATCAATTCTTCATTGCACTGTATTATTCCTCAAAGAAATTTTCTTGGTAATATCAGATGCTGGCTTGTGTAGCATGGTGCGTATTACCTCACTTATAGCCGGTAGAATTAGTTCTTCACCAACAGAATGCGGTTTTCGTGATTTAGCAATCAGTAAAGAAATGTTGTAAGAAGCACACAGCCCATCGTCATCTTGTTTGGATGCTATTGAAAAGAGTTTTGTCAATGTCGCCTGTCTCAAAAAGTTTTCTTTAAGTGCTTGAAAATAAGATAAATCCTTATCTTTCTTATCAGCATGAACTTTTGTCAAATGTTCTTGTAGTCTTGAAGGCTTCATAGTTTCATTTGATAAAAGTTTTTGGCAAATTAGGCTCATCGGTAATGTACTGTTTGTAGGCAACTGAATAAAGCCATAGTTCAAATAATGAATACTATATTGTCTACATTTTTTCTTAGGTTCAGCCATGATATTATCTGTAAAAAAGTAAAATTTCTGTGTTTATTTATAAAACAATTAATTAATATTACAGGCAGCAGACATGAATTATAGTTCTTCCCACCACTGGGGGAATAACACCCCCCCACACACGAATTGTTGGGGGAAAGCCAGCTTTGAAATATCTTGAAATCATTACTCTCTTGCACCCCCACATTAGGTGCAAGGCAGCTTACATAGTGCAATCCAAAGAGCAATCCAATACCCCAATTTCTTGAATCTTGAAATAATTACTTATCAGTGGTAGAGCAGGAATTCAAACCCAGATCTCCCAGACCCTTGTCTGACATTTAAACACTGTATCACACTGACCAGATGGCTGTCCCAAATAGAAAGAGAAGCTTCTCAAGAACTTCCACTTTAACTCCTGGCTTCCCAGCTGCAAAGTCCTGCTTCAAAGCATGCAACCAAGTCTCAGTGAATCTCACAAGCCCAAGTGCAAGGGAGTCAGAATTTGCAGTCCTTGGCTTTTCCCATTAAATGTGCTCCATTTGCATAACTTCTGCAGACTACAAAGAATTTGGCATTCTTTGAGGCACACAGCAGTATAGTCTCAAGAAATATATTTAAAAACCAACCAGAAAATTACAATATTTAAACAACAACCAATAACAAAAGTTGAATTACAAAATTAAAAACATTGAGCAACCCCTCCCACCACACCAATAAGCAATTACTTCAGTTAATTTAAAAAACAATCCAACAGAAATGCTTTTAAATGCAAACCAAACTTTAAACACTTTCCCTCAAAATTATTAACTGCAAGAGAGTAAGGCTTAGCCAACCCCCACCCCACACCCAACAGAACTGTAACCCAAAGCCACCCCAAGTAGGCCACCCAACCTAAAGTAAAGGGACACTAATTTAAAAGGTCCTTTCACTAATATCCTCCTTTAAAAATAATATGTATTTTCCCCAGATCTTACCTTTTAGATGTCTTCTTCAGTCCAGGTAGAGTCCACCACGATCCACGCAGGCAAGCAGGCCAAGGTAAGGACAGAGCAGCAGCAGCTGTAGACCTGAAGCCAGAGGCCAGCAGCAGACACCACACAATAACCCAGCAGCAACACCAGCCTTGCAAGGATAAACATACATTTGCAATTTGCAAATGCATGGCTGTGATTGGCTCTCCCCTTCTCCCTCCCTCCCTGATCCCAGGGAAGACCAGGAGAAGGCAGGAAAAGGCTGCTTTAGATAGATTCTGGACTCTCTTTATGCTTCCACCGCCCCCTTATTTTTATTCAATGCCCCCCAATTGCACCCAAGGCTCCTACTGCCCACCTGGATCATTCCAGCACCCCTCAGGTGGTGGTATGGCCCACTTTGGGAACCAGTGCAGTAGAGCAAGCAGGCTTTAGAGCAGAAATGTCAATGACTGAGCATTGTTTAGTGTTGCAACAGCTAATTGAAAAATATGCTGCCAACAGCCCTTCCACTTTGTATACTGCCTTCATTGATTTGAAGGCTGCTTTCAATTCAACCTCTGGACAAAGATTATGGCAAAAATTTGAGCGTTCTACCATAGATAAAAGACTGCTATATCTTGTTTGCACCCTACATGAGGAGTCATACCTCAGAGTGAGATATAATTTGCAGGGCTCACTTACTAACCCAATAAGGACCTTTAAGGAAGTTAGGGTTGCCTTCTGGCCCCTATACTATTCAATTACTATATTAGTGATATGGTGAACCACATGACAGGCCTTAATTTCCACCCACCAAAGCTTGCTTCATGTCATCTACCAATTCTGCTATATGCAGATTACATGGCCCTGTTATCTAGAACAGCACTAGGATTATGAAGGGCACTATATTGCTTTGCAACATACTGTGAGAAAGAACATCTGATGATAAACTTTGATAAAATTAAAGTGATGGCATTTGGTAGACATCCCAATAAGTACCTGAGGACAATGAAAGGAAACAAAATTGAGCAAGAAATTAAATTTGTTTACCTGGGCGTGGCCATTCAGGACTTGGGAGCTAACTCAGCACACTGTAATATGAGGGCAGAAAAAGCTGAGAAAACAGTACATGCTATCTTGAGATTCTGTCAATCTAAGGGAGGTCTGTATGTTCCAGTAGCACTGAAGTTGTTTCAAGCTAAAGTATTAGTGCATCTCCTTTACGATGTCTACGGTATTATGGGCATTTATATGCTCTTGAGAAGGTCAAATCCAAATTCATTTGCAAGGTTTTACAGGTCCCCCCGAGGGTGCTGAATGCCCCCTTACACCTAGAAACTGGCCTAATGAGAATAGAAGCTAGAGTATTGTTATCCTCTGCATATCAATGGCTCAGTGTTAATTCCAATCAAAACGGACTTCCCCCCTAATAAACAAAGATTTCTATCAGCCAAGTTGGATTCAAATGACCAAGATTAATTTAGTAAAAATGGGACTCTCCTCTGAGGATTTATTGGCGCAAAACAGCACACAGGTGAGAAGTATAATTAAACAAAGGATTTATGATCTAGAGCGCCAAGGGGATTTAAATTGAGCTCCCTTCTTTCTGGTCCAAAATGACTCCAGATACGTAATGAAAATGGCTAAATATCTGACTTATCTGGATGTGCCACCCTATAGAAGAGCTTTTACCATGGTTCTCTGCGCAGCTATTCCCTCTAAGGTCCTAGAGGGAAAATATAGAGAGATACCATACGAAGACAGGTGCTGCCCATGTTCCCTGGGAGAAGTGGAATCAATGCCCCATACGTTCTTCTGCTGTCCTTTTCATCAAGTTTATAGGGATAAGCTTATCTCCCCCCTTTTAGACAGACCAGCACTTGATGCAGATAGTGCTGATCTAGACTTCTGACAGAGGAAAATCAGCAAAACTCCAGACAAATAGCTAAATTCTGCTTACAACTCGTAAAATTCCACAATAAAGACCCTCAATCACCTTTTGCATGACTTATAATTAGTTTAGTTTTAGACATTTTTATAATTATTTTGATGTAATGGACTGTTAAACTTTTCTATTTTTTAACATTTTAATGGTTTTAAGGTTATATGTCTAAATATATATTTTTGGAATTGAAAGCTAATTTATTTGTATTCAACAAATATGTATTATTTTGATAAATGGTCTTTGACCGTAAATAAACATTCAGGGCACCTCGGAACCCCTTGTAGCCCACTTCAATGAGCCAGGAGGGGCACGGATCCAGGTCGCATGTGGTTGGACACACAGATACAAGGAGTCTGTCAAATTCCTCCAGACTGAGTGGGTCAAAATGCTCTAAACCCAGCCCCAAAGTTGAGCAAGGGGCCTCAAGTTCACTCACTGTTTCAATTGTGGTGGGGAGGTCACGGCGGAGCGCCAAGACTTTATCTGCAAAATAGCTCACAAATGCCTCACAGCCAATATCCAATTCCCTAGCATTTTGCCTGCCCTGTGGCAGAGCTGTCAAAGACTGAATTGTACTAAATAATTGGGCTGGGTGTGAGGTAGCAGATGCAATCGTGGTTGCATAGAAGTCTCTCTTTGCGGCTTTGACTGCCCTCTCATAGGCTCTCATAAGCGCCTATAAGATGTTCTTGATGCCTCATCGCAGGCTCAGCGCCACCGTCTCTCAAGCCATTTCAGTTCCCACTTCAGCTTGTGCAACTCCTGGGTGTACCAAGGTACTCGCCTAGCACGAGTGCGGAGAGGGCACCTGGGAGTGATCTCATCGATGGCTGAGGAAAGTCGGGCATGCCAGTCCTCCACCAGCTCATCTAACAAGCCGCCGGGGGCCTTGGATCCCGCAGGGCCATCTGGAGCCACATTGGGTCCATCTGGCACCGCGGGTGAGCAAAAATCTGCTTGCTGCCCAAACAGGGTCGGGGTGGAACATTCAGTCAGGCCCTCAGGGCCAGGTGGTCCAACCATGGCACTGCCTCAGTGGCAGTCCAGTCCACCGTCACCCCCGCTGTGAAGATCAGATCGAGCATGTGACCGGCTCGATGTGTGGGGCCTGAAACAAATTTAGAGAGTTCCAGTGCCACCATGGATGACACCAGGTCCGTAGCCCAGTAGGAGGTCATGTCCTCAGTATGGACGTTGAAGTCACCCAAGACAATCAGCCTAGGGTGCTCCAACACCCAGCCTGCTACAGCCTCCAGCAGGGATGGCAGGCTACTGGCGGTCGGTACACCAGCCAGATTGCCAAATGCTCACTAGCCTCCAGCATCAGGCCGACACACTCCACACCCACGATCTCCACCGACGGAAGCACCCTGAAGGAGTAAGCCTCCTGAATGAAAATGGCCACTCCTCCCCCCCGCCCCCTAGTCCATGACTGGTGGAGGACTGAGAACCCGGGCAGGGCAAGCTGGGTGAGAGCTACTGTTTCACCCTCCTGCACCCAGGTCTTGGTCACACACACCAGGTCAACTCGTTGGTCTTGTACAAAATCCCGAAGGATTGTAGTTTTGTTGTTAATAGACCTGGCATTACACAGCACCAGTGACAGAGGGGGGTTCTCTATCCCAACCCCACTGCTGGCCACCGTTGGGATGGGTCGTAGGCTGGAAGGACACTGAGCCACTCTGTTTCTCTGGGGGGAGTGGGTGGGTAACATCATCCATGGCTACATGGTCACGGATGCTGGCACCAACATGCTGGCAGAGGTGAAGCATGTATACCTCAAGGACATTGTCTGCCTGGCATACATACTTCAGCTGGTGGTGAAGGATGCCACTTGGGATGCTGCCCCCCTTGAGATGCAGTCCTTGTTGGAGACCTGCTGGAACCTGACTGCCCACTTCTGGCACAGCATCAAGTCTGCACATCTGCTATGTGAGAGGCAGGGGAAGGGGGATGAGGAAATCCACCTATGCCATGATTGCATGTTTGGTGGAGCAGAAGAGGTCCCCACAGGATGTCATCTCCTCCATGACCATCCTCCACACAGGATGTCATCACCTCCATGACCATCCTGCACTGGGAAGAGGAGCTCAACATCAGCTCCAGTAACTGGCTGACCCTCTCCCAAATGGTGCATGTCTTCAAGCCTTTCCAGGACACCACCAATGTGCTATGTGTCCATATGGTCAGCCTGTGCAAGTCAGTTCCCTGATCTGAGGTCTGGACCAGGCACTGACCTTCACACTGGAGCTGGCTGTTCTCCCATGGGCCAGGGTCTTGGCAGAGAGGTCACAGGTGGGCATCACCACCAGTTTGCATCTTCACTAAAGGGGAGTACAAGCTGCCCTGGATAAAAGGCAGACCCCTGAATGCAGAGCTATTGCAGTGGAAGTGTGAACTCTGCAAAGAAGTGTGGAGGCTACAGGCCAACAGACATGGCCAGAGGGAACAGTGGTTGGAAGAGGCTGGGGAGAGGGGGGAGGAGCCACAGCCCAGCACCTCTGCCTCAAAGAGCCCAACCAGGGAGAAGCCTCACTACTGATTGTCAGTCATGAACTGGGAAGTCAGCAGTGGTGGGGATGCCAAGTGTGCAATGGTGGAAGATTTGGTAGAAGTGATGGAGAGGGAGTACTTCACCAAGTCCCCTGAGCCTACTGATGCCAATCCCCTGGAGTACTGGTAATGAAAGGCTGTCTTCTGGCCCAATCTCTCTTGACTGGCCATGAACCCTGAGTCCACCTAACACCCAAACCCCAGCAGAGGAGAGAAGTTCACAATTAGGAGGGTATAAAGTATGGGCCCTCACTCAGCCAAGGCACCCAGTAGCTAAGCCCCTCTGCTTGACATGAGCAGAGCAAAAAGGTGAAAAACACAAAATGCTCTACAGCTGGCAATAGCACTACAGATAAGATTAGAGTTTCAATAGCTATTCCACACACAAAAGAACCTCCTCAAACCTCCTCAGGAAACAATCCATAGACAAAAGAACCTCCTCAGGAAAGCTCCTCCATTAGCATGTTCATAGCCTGGAGAACTACACAAGATAATTGACTCAGCCCTACCCCATCTTCCAGAGTAGAAATAAATTACTTGCCTACCATTTTTCTGCTCACCTTGACATAGAGAGTACTCCATCTTTCTGTGTTACACCTCTGAGGATGCCAGGCACAGCTACTGGCGAAACGTCAGGTCCTACAATGCCAAGACCACGACCACACCACCCGGAAAATCTACAGCAACTAACTGATTGTTACTCTGTTCAAGGTGAAATTTTAGCTTTCCAAGGCGCACTTATTTCCTTTCACCTGCTCTTATCTTTGTAACTTTCCCAGAATGTACCAGAATTTAAGAGACGTGGAAGTGAGCATGCTTGCCGAGGTGACATTATATAGTAGTTTCAAACTACAC
Source organism: Gekko gecko (assembly GCA_029375565.1). Classification (NCBI taxonomy): domain Eukaryota; kingdom Metazoa; phylum Chordata; class Lepidosauria; order Squamata; family Gekkonidae; genus Gekko; species Gekko gecko. The sequence goes on from JAPDNY010000001.1 coordinate 220,559,855, forward strand.
AGTAATTTGTTGATTGCTATTACATTCCCAGCATTGGGAATTTGCCGCTGCTCCCAGTTTATGATATGGTTCAGGGCCAACATATAAATTCTTGGGCAAAGGGAGAACAGAGACACTAATCTGTAATTGTCCAATGGTCCCTATCAGCTCACTAAGCAGAGGTGAAGTGGGGGAGTATTGGTGTATTTACTTTTTAAAAATCTCATTTGCTAGACATCTGCTTTCGGAGTCTCCTGCAGTTTACAGTGAGGGGGTGGGAAATGAAATTAACACCTACAATATGCTATGCTGAAGGAGACCCACAGGGAAAGAACTTTTCAGCATTAGTAATCATCACAGAGGAGACAAAGATCATTGATAGTTTCATTAAAGGTTCTTGTTTCTTGTTGCTCTCCATGCATCTTCATCGATTACAGCATGCGTAGGTGTGAGGGCTGAGTCATACACAACTTTTGAAGCTGTTGCTTGCTCTATCTGTACTATATTTCAATTCATATTTTGTAAACAAAGTTTATTAGCCAAAAGCATTAGCTCGGACTATGACACTGTGCTTGCTCCAAAAAACCCTCTGAGAAGTTGGACTTTCCCCCCCAGGAAGTTTATTGCATTTGAACAGCCTTTCCTGTTGATCAGATCCCATTCCACTCCATGGTTTGTTGAGGATCTGGGACAGGAGAAAGGACTTGGACAACAGCTATAGGGATGGTAGCAAAAGACTCATAATGGCTGCGATCAGATGAGCTATTTGATTTAATGTCATTGCTGTTGCCCTGTGGATTTAAAATGCAGGTTCAGATAGCAACATCTGTCTCCTGTTTCCTAAGCATTGGCACCCTGTTTTCACCCATCTTTGAGTCAGAGTTACTTGACATCCAGGAAAGCTGGTCTTTATGGATGTCAGTGGTTTCACCCTGCACTTCTGGATGTCTGATTGTTCCATTCTGGTTTTGCGCCTTTTTAAAAGGTTGGTTAGTGACATGCACATAATTGTATATTCACATCATGGCTGTGAAGGGCCATGTATAGGAAAAGACTTTCCTGGTTTATTCCTGCTAGGCCCAAAAGGTCTGGCCACTGACATATCCCTGTGACTTGTGTCACCTGCACAGATGGCATGTCAGATGCCAAGCCTGGATATCCATTTCAAAAGCCACTCTGGCACCTTTGAAGGGGAGACCAGACATTGAGATGTCTTCTCAAGCTGAGGACACAGATGCCCCGGGGCATTTACACTTCAAAGCTCAAGCAGACATGCTTTTAGGGGTGTCAGCAATGGCTGCACCTACATAGACACACCTTTCCACCCTGTCGTGATTGGGTAAATGGCCATATCCAGTTATGACAGGAGAAGGAGGGGATTGTGCTCAGCCTCTGGAAACAGAGACAGAACTCTCTTGGAAAGAGGGCCCCTTTCTGAGAGTGAGTTCCCTTTTGGATTACAAACCTGCAACATGGAATTTTACTAGTGGGCAGTGAAGCTGGACTTAATTGTTCACAGCAAACATATGTCTTATCCTGAAGATTCCCTGGTTCCACAAAGCACAAATGAAGGACTAGTAACTATGAAATACCTCTATGTGTAGTTAGTGCTGAATAAGCTATAGGCCTTAAACTTTGTTTTGTAATCTTTGCAAGTCTGATTATATGCATGCTTTGTTGAATAAAGATAAGATATAGATTAATATTATCTGAGTGTGAGTCCTGTATTGCAACTGGGGCCTAAGCCTAAATCTCTGTTGCCTGGAGCTGACTCAGCTGAAGTCTACCACTGTGGGTTACTTAATTATCTGCAGCTCTGGCCCAGAGCTGATGAGTTGTTAATTCCCAGAAACCAGGCTGGAGGTGGGACCTCTCCTTCTGTCTGAGTTGGGCACGTTCAAAGGAGATCCTGGTGGCAGATTACCGATTGAAGTGTTCCTGAAGCATGTGGGTCTTTGGTTTCTCTCATTCCTGGAGGGGTGTGGGAGAGAAGTGAGATTCTGCACATGCTGGCAGAGTATCAGGAATTGTGCCTCTCTTATCTCCTGGACAGGGGCTTTGAGGGGAACAAAACCTGTACAGGCCACATGTGTGTTTATGTGCCTGTCCCAGAGGCAAGGCTCCCGGGACTCCCGTGGGCTTCCCAGACACACCCCTTCCTACAAGGAGCCCTCATCTCACCAAAGGCAAATCCCCACATGGTTCAGTGGTGGCAGGAGAGGGGCACGAAGAAACACCAGATAAGGCAGCAGAGGGCTGACACGAGTGGGCCAAGGGCTGCAATGAGCCAGAGGCTGGGAAAGCCCCACAGCTGGCAGCAACGACAGCTGGGCCAGGCCACCCCCCTCCACAACATCTGCCTTTGCTCAAGAAAGAGAGGCGGAGAGCCGGGTGATGGGTGAGATCAACAAGGGGTGGAAGCAGGAGCCCCACCTGGCCACCTACTAAATACTGGGGCAGGGCTTACAGGGGGCACAGAGGAGGCTTGAAGAGGGGAGGATGAGATGGAGGGAGGAGGGTATAAAAGAGAGGCAGCAATGATGGGTTGAGGAGGACTACCCTTGGGGTTACCTGGACACACTAAGAAAGAGAGAGATGGCCAGGCACCCAGGGAGAGACAGCAAGCAGGGTGTGGTGATGTAACCCACCTCTGCTGTCTAAAGCTGAGATCCCAGTTGCCTCCTTGGGGGTCCTGCTGTGATGGCTGACGCTCAGCCAGATCCGGAGTCCAGTGATAGTGAAGGGGGATCAACCAGCTCGTGTGACAGTGTCAAAACACTTTTTTTTATCAGGAGCTCCCGGGGGTTTGTTTTGAGCAACAGATTCAAAGGACACCCCCCAACAATATTTGGGGTGGTACACCAGTGAAGGCAGTCCCTAGTCCAGTTCCCATATTGGCAGCCATACTGCATGATGCCTCAAATATGCAGTTATGCACCTGCACAAAAGATAGGTTTTTAAAAAGCTGCCCAACTGCCCAATCTGTGGTTATCACGCAGCGGTAATCTGATTATTCAACTGCAGAGTGAGTGTGTGGAGAAGCAGATCAAAACTCTCTGATCAAAACCCCAGATGAAATTAAGCACAGCCAGACCACACTAAGCTTGTTGTCTGACTGTAGCCATTGAATCTTTTCAGTGGCTACAGGCTACATCCAGTGATAGACCCGACTGTGGAGTAGTGATGATGAAGGAAGATTTCTTCTCTGCCACCATCTTGTTGAATACAGTGGAGCTTTTTTTTTTGACCTCCATATTAGTTCTCTGGAGGATGGAAACCTGCTGTGACTTTTTTGCAAAACATTTTGCAGATAAGACTACTCACATCTGACCCAACTCAACACCATGGTAGCTAATGGTTCTACTGATTGTTCCCAGAGCTTCTATTTGCTCTGTTTTGATATTTTTCTGCTTATGCAACCTGCAGATATGGCCAACGTCCACAGAGGTGTTAGGCTGACCACTAACAATCTTGACTGCTGCTCTTCCTGGCTAATAAATGCAGCCGGGGTGGCCTGATTAACTGAACAGTGGAAGTTGTTAATGCCTCCTTGACAGTGAACCTGGTCCCCCAAAACTTTCAGAAGCTGTGGTGTATCCAATACTGAGGAAGTCATCATAAGACCCTAGCAATCATATTAATGGCAGATAGCTAGTAAGGCTCAGGTCAAAAGATTCAAAGTAATCCACACAATAAGAACTTTCTCCAAGCCAGTGGGCCAGCAGTGTGATTGGGGAGACCTTATGTATGAGTGCTATGCCTGCAGGAAACGGAAGCATAAAGACAATGTCAGGAAATGGGACTTGAAAGCAGAATGTAGCCACTGACTTGACAGTACTGCCAGAAAAATGGCTAAATCAGGTCCAGTCAGTACAGATCTGAAAGTCAAAGGAAATTGCATTTGGATTCATTGTCCTTCTGAGATTAATAAAAAGGATATATTCAGGTGGGATTTTGATTAATTCCTTTGAGTGTGCATCCCTGAAAAGACAGTCCCTATGTGTATAGGAAGGCAACGAGGTTTCAGACCCCAGCATGGCGGCTGTCATGCTAATTTGGACATTAATGAGATGGCCTTTTCTGCCAGTGATGAAAATGACACAGCAAATTATGAACGTTTAAAACTCAGGAAAAGTGTTTCTTTTGCTTCTAGTCTGAGCCTAGGGAACTCCTTTTATTACTAGACTCCATGATTTTCAAACTTCTCTCAAAGCATCAAGCAGGCTTTATAGAGCAATCTATTCAGAGCTATATTCCCCCATTAATCCACTAATTCCAACTCTGCATAGGATTGTATTTTCCAAAATATTTTATCAGGGACATGCAGGTTTGTCTAATTAAAATGTTATCTGGCACCTTTGGTTTCAAAAAATCAACCTATTTTCTCCTTAACATGAAACGTTGTTCTTGGTAGGTGATGGGAATAAGGGGTTTGTCATGGGGAATGGTCAACCTGCACTGAGCAGAGTTCATAGAATCATAGAATCATAGAATGTTACAGTTGCAGGTCATCTAGTCCAACCCCCTGCACTCTGCAGGAGCATAGCCAAAAGATAGCACTACATACCTACAACATTCCCAAAAGATGGTCATCCAGCCTCCATTTGAAAACGTCCAGGGAAGGAGCATCCACCACCTCCCGAGGCAGACTGTTCCACTGCTCAACCATTCTTACAGTTAGGAAGTTTCTCCTGATATCTAGCCGGTAACAACTCCCTTGTAATTTCCACCCATTAGATCTAGTCTTGCAATCTGGAGCAAGAGAGAATAGATCTGCTCCATCTTTTACAAGACAGCCCTTCAGATACCTGAAGACTGCAATCATGTCCCCTCTAAGTCTTCTTTTTCCCAGGCTAAACATACCCAACTCTTTCAGCCTTTCCTCATAAGACTTGGATTCAAACCCTCTCACCATCCTGGTCGCCCTCTTCTGGACACGCTCAAGCTTGTCAACATCCTTCCTAAAATGTGGTGCCCAAAACTGGGCACAATACTCCAGGTGAGGCCTGACCATAGCAGAATAGAGCGGAACTACCACCTCCCATGATTTGGACACAATGCTTCTGTTAATGCATCCTAAGACTGCATTAGCTTTCTTTACAGCCACATCACACTGCAGGCTCATTCTGAGCTTGTGATCAACCAGAACACCTAGATCCCTTTCACATGTGCTGCTGTCAAGCCAAGTCCCTCCTATTCTATATCTGTGCCTTTGATTTTTTTGTGCCTAGGTGTAGGACTTTGCACTTATCTCTATTGAATTTCATTTTATTTGCCTCAGCCCACTGTTTCAGCCTATCTAGATCATTTTGAATCCTGACTCTGTCGTCTTCAGAATTAGCAATCCCATCTAGCTTTGTGTCATCTGCAGATTTGATAAGCATCCCCTCTATGTCTTCCTCCAGGTCATTTATAAAACATTGAACAACACCGGGCCCAGGACCGAGTCCTGTGGCACTCCACTTGAGATTTCCCTCCACGTAGACGCAGAGCCATTTATGAGCACTCGTTGGGTACGATTTTTCAACCAACCATGAATCCATCCAATGGTTGCACCATCCAGCCCACACTTAACCAGCTTATCCTCAAGGATATCATAAGAAACTTTGTCAAATGCTTTACTGAAATCTAGATACACTATATACACAGCATTGCTAGAGTCAACCATTTTAGTAACTCTGTCAAAAAAGGAGATAAGGTTGGTCTGGCATGACTTATTCTTGATAAACCCATGCTGGCTACTACCAATTAACTCATTCCGTTCAAGGTGCTCACAGACAGAGCATTTGATAATCTGCTCTAGAATTTTTCCAGGTTAGCTGGAAAGGTGAGGATGTGATAATTAAAATGAAGAAGAAAGAGTTGATTTTTATATCCTGCTTTTCTCTACCCTAAGGTGTCTCAAAGAGGCTTACAATCACCTTCCGTTCTTCTCAACAGTTGCCTTGTGAGGTAGTGGGGCTGAGAGAGTTCTGAGAAAATTGTGACTGGCCCAAGGTCATCCAGCAGGTTTCATGTGGAGGAGTGTGGAATCAAACCTGGCGCTCCAGATTAGAGTCTGCTGCTTTTCACAACTACACCATGCTGGCTCTCAAACAATTAGCACTCAATACAGGTAGTTTGGGTTGGCAACGAAGAACTGATTTTTCTCCAGCTATGTTTGTACATCTGTCTCCAGATGGGAAAGTGCACAGCTAGAGTGGGCTCACTGCTTAAGATATGTTTATCTGCATGCAGCATAAGAGTTCTTCATCTTGTTTCAGTTTGTGGGTTTGTTTGTTTTTTGCAGTTATATTTCCCCAGTCTCTAAATAAAGCTAGCCAGGGACTTAACAATGATTGCTTACATGGGCAAAGGAAACATGAGGTTGTATTCTGGTGCTATATTTTAGGCTTCTGTTGCACTAGTCTTTGGGACTTTCACCACTCAGTCCTTGTGAAGAGCAGCTGTGCAGGATGCTCTCATCCTTCTGTCTACTAATGGTCATTGCTGTTCTGGTGCTACAGTTGGTGTTAAGTATGAGACTCAACAAAGGATTCAGCTTCAAGTGATTTCAGCTTTATTAAACAGCATCTGTAAGTCAGGAACACACAATAACAAGGGGAGCACAGCTCCTTCTTTTAAACTCTCCCGGGCTGTCAAAGCCACACCCATTACAAGTTAAAGACCAATCAGAATACAGGGATAAAGGCCAATCAGGACCGTTCCCTCTTTGCAACAATATCACTCAGTGATTCGGTAATTACACAGGTTTCGCAGAAAGCGACCAATAGCAATGCGACATCTGAAGAGCCACATTCAGACTCAAGCTTAACATGTGAATAGATAGGAGCGATTCACATTCAGTACATAACAAATTCCTCCCCCCTTAAGATGGAGCATTACCCTGCCAAACATAATCTTTCAGGTGGGGGGGGCACCTTGGCTTCAGTTCGACCGGCGCAGCGGTCTCTGCTCCGTTGGACTTGGAGCGGCACACTCTTCTTGAGCCCTGGTAACCTCTCTCACAGGAGAGACAGGGGGAACACAAACAGGGATCGCAGGCTCTGGAGTCGGGGTCTGCCCAGGCTCCGAGTCCCCTTCTGCAGCACTCACCTCCTCAGCGGGAGGCCCCTCCTGCTCGGGGACCAGCTCAGGTTCGGGCACCGACTTGGCGCTGGAGTGTGCCCAACGCTCCCTGAGCAGGTCTATGTGGCGGCAAATCTCCCGTCAGCTGGGAAGCCGGACCACATACAGCCTGGACCCTGCAACTTTGGTGACTACGGCCGTTAGCCACCGATGATCTTCCCCGTAGTTCCGGGCAAAGACCTTGTCCCCACACTGGAACACTCTCCCTTGTGCTGGTTCCTCAGACCATTGCTTGGACTGGTCCAAGTCAGGGTGCAAACGATTGAGGAGGGTAGATAGCTTTCGGCCCATCAAGAGTTCAGCTGGGCTCCGCCCCATTGCTGAACACGGGGCGATGTGTTGCCTCAGAAGGAAAGAGGCCAACTTCTGATTCCAGTCCCCGCACGTCAGGCGCCCAAGCAATTCTTTTGTCATCCGAACCAAACATTCAGCCTGTCCGTTAGAGGCCGGATGGAACGGGGCTGACGTTACATGGCGTACAAGGTTGTCAGCCCAGGAACCCCTCAAATTCTGCCGAAACGAACTGTGGCCCGTTATCGGAGACGACACAGTCCGGCAGCCCGTGCGTGGAAAACAGCTTGCGCAGGACATGAATCACAGCCCCAGAATTCGTTGATCTCATATTTACAACCTCTAACCATTTGGAGTAAGAGTCTACACATATATGAAAAACATTTGCCCATGGTATGGGCACGCAAAATCAATATGACTTTTCCCAGGGCTGGACAGGAGCATGAGGTGGTTCTGGCCGGGACTGTTGGCAGGACATGCAGTTCAGAACCCAAACCTCAATGTCCGCATCAATGTTTGGCCACCACACGTACCCTCTGGCGAAGGCCTTCATATAAAACATTCCTGGATGGCCCACATGCAAGGCCTCCAGGACTCTTTCCCTTAGCTTAGAAGGAATTACAACTCTACTTCCCCAAAGCAGACAGCCCTTAGTCACAGATAATTCATTTTGGTGGGAAACAAATGGTTTGAAATCCGCCTCCACTTTCCCGGCTGGCCAACCCCTCCACACCCAATTGAGAACTCGGGCAATTAAAAGGTCCTTTGCCGATGCAGCGGCAATGTCTGTGGAGGTGACCGGTGCCTCCAGGAGCTCTTCCAGTGCCAAAACGTCCAGTTCTGGCTCCTCATCAGAGTCAGTTAGTGGTGTGGGGCAGTGGCTAAGGGCATCCGCGTGCCCAATAGCCTTCCCCAGACGGTGCTCCAGCTCGAAATCATACGCCGACAGAAAAACCGCCCACCTTAGCATCCGGGGCAATAGAATGTTCAGTGTCGGCCAGTCTGACGAGAAGATGCCCAGGAGAGGTTTGTGATCAGTCACAAGGAGGAACCACCGCCCATAAACAAAGTCATGGAATTTCTTTATTCCTGCGATTAGGGCGAGGCCCTCCTTGTCGATCTGGGCATAGTTCTTTTCTGTCTTAGTGAGGGATCGGGAATAAAATGCGATTGGTGCCTCAGATCCGTCCGGCATCAGGTGGCTGAGAACAGCACCCACCCCATAAGGAGATGCGTCAGCTGCAAGCATCAGCAGTTTGTTTTCATCGAAGTGTGTCAGGACTGCACTTGATGACAAAAGTTCCTTCAATGAAGCGAATGCACACCTCTGCCGCTCACCCCACTCCCATTTAGCGTTCTTGTGGAGCAAAGCGTGCAGAGGTTCAGCGACTGATGCCTTGTGTGGCAGAAAGGCACCATAAAAGTTGAGTATTCCCAAGAAGGACTGGAGGTCTTTCTTGGACTGGGGTGGAGGCGCATTTTGGATTGCCGCCACCTTGTCGGGTGTGGGGTGGACCCCGTCTGCATCTACGAGGAACCCCAAGAACTCAACTCTTTTTACCCTGACAACACATTTCGAACACTTAACCCACAGCCCAGCATTTTTAAAATGACTCAACACTGCTCTTAAGTGAGCCATCAGTTCACAATAATCTGTGCCCGCAATTAAAACATCGTCGAAATAGGGCACGACACCAGGTAGCCCACACAGGAGCCCCTCCATTAGCCCTTGAAAAGTGCCCGGGGCGACATTCACTCCAAATTGTAATCGTTTTACCCTGAAAGCCCCTTTATGGGTAACGATTGTTTGGGCTTCAGCAGTTGCGTCGTCCACCAGCAACTGCTGGTAAGCTTGAGCTAGGTCAAGCTTGGCAAAGACTTTTCCCCCTCCCAGTGACACCAGTATGTGGCTGATTACCGGCACCGGTAGGAATGCTGCTGCAGAGCTTTGTTAACTGTACATTTGTAGTCTGCGCATATTCGTATAGACCCGTTGGCCTTTACAGGTGTCACAATTGGAGTCTCCCACTTCCCGTAGGGTACCGGTTCAAGAACACCCTGACTGACCAATTTATCTAACTCTGACTCATTTTTTGCTTTGAGCGCTAGCGGGACCTTCCTATACTTCAGTCGTATTGGATGAACTGAAGGGTCCAAATCAAAAGAAACCGGGGGGCCGGTGTACGTGCCGAGCCCCTCACCAAACACTTCAGGAAACTCGCTATACAATGAGTCCTGTTTATTTACACAAATTTTGTTTATACCAGTGATAGCGATCCCCAATGCCTCAAACCAGTCGAGGCCCAACAGGCTACCCCGCTCACCCTCTGCCACCAGGAGAGACAGCTCAGCCTTATGGTCTTTGAACTCGACATGGAAGGTTGCCTTTCCCGCCAACAGAACGCGCCATCCCTGGAAGTTGGTCAAGCGGGTCAACACTGGTGTCAGACGGCGGCAGCTTCACCTTGGGAACAAGCATTGCCACATCTCTATAGAGATGACGGTGACAGACGATCCAGAGTCCACCTCCATGACACAGGGAACACCATCCAGATGAACCGTCACATAGATTTTCTTGCTGGGCTTGCCTCCGGTGGCCAGGATCGTTGATGGGCAGCAGCAGGAGTTGGTCTGATGACAGCTAGATGCCTTGTCATCATTTCAAACATGAACCCTGGGGTCTGCACGTCGAGAAGACAGTGGAGATCTTTTGGTGGCATGACAGACTCGGGCCAGATGACCCCGCTTGCCACAGGAGCGGCAGATCAGCTCCTTGGCCCAACAGAGGTCTCTGTCATGCTTGCCTCCGCAGCCGATACAGGAACGCGCTAATGGAGTCTTTGGTCTGGTCCGCGGTGGGCGTGTCTCCCTGGTCCACGGGTGGGCATGTCTCCCTCCTCCCGTCAGCTTCGCCGTCGGACTCACTGGTGGACTGCTGGTGAACTGCAGACTCTTTACTTGCCGGTGGAGGTCGTTGTCGCACCTCTCGGGTCGATTTGTCGGCAGGCTCAGTGGCGACGGCCTCAGTGTAGGCCACAGCATACATAAGCTCGGAACGGGTGAAGAGGCACTGCTGGAGGCGCTCGTCCCGAAGGCTGCACACCAGTCAGTCGAGGAGGGCCTCTTCCAGGTCGGTGAAACCGCAAGGCCGGGCCGCCTTCCGCAAGGTGGTGACGAATTCAGCTATCGATTCAGCCGGGCCCTGGCACCGCTTGTAAAAAGCGTGCCTGCAGGCTATCTTTGACGGCTGCAGTGCGAAATGGCCCTTGAGCTTCACCGTGATATCAGCCCATGTAGCTGTGCTAAGCTCGGTGGGCGCAACTAGGGACCGAGCAATGTCGAAGATGGCCTTGGCAGAGGAGCTCAGTAGTGTCGCCTTCTTCCTCGCCTCGTCCGTGATCTGGTTTGCCTGGAGGTGAAACTCAAACTGTGCCAGGTAAGAGTCCTAGTCCTCTGTCGCCGGGTTGAACGCCTCGAACGCCGGATTTACGGCCATCTGGGCTGACGGTGCTGCCACTACTGCTCGTGGAGCCTCAGCCGACTCGACCGGGTGTGTGTCCTTGTCCGCCGTTACTGTCTTGGTTCAGCGGGGCTGCCTACCCGCTCTAGTATCCCACCTTCATTGCCAATTGTTAAGTATGAGACTCAACAAAGGATTCAGTTTCAAGTGATTTCAGCTTTATTAAACAGCAACTATAAGTCAGGAACACACGACAACAAGGGGAGCACAGCTCCTTCTTTTAAACTCTCCCGGGCTGTTAAAGCCACACCCATTACAAGTTAAAGACCAATCAGAATACAGGGATAAAGGCCAATCAGGACCATTCCCTCTTTGCAACAATATCACTCAGTGATTGAGTAATTACACAGGTTCCGCAGAAACCAACCAATAGGAATGCAACATCTGAAGAGCCACATTCAGACTCAAGCTTAATATGTGAATAGATAGGAGCAATTCACATTCAGTACATAACAGTTGGAGTCAGCCTACACAGGCCTGTATTGTTTTATTTTGGCCCTAGTGCTAAGATCTAGGACCTCTTTTGATTCTAGTCCTAATATGTTACCACAATATAACCTCCACGTTTGTTAATACAAGGATGATCATGTTTTCCTTTTGTTCTGTACCTCACACAAGGGACTTGTGAATTCTGATTAGTGCCTGTGGCAGATTTAGAAAACTGCTGTTTCTTATGTTCAACATGAGACTCTCTGCTGCTTTCCTGCCTCAGTACACCTCTGTGTAACTGGAGATCTTTTTGAACAAATCACAGTTCTAGCCTAATTAGTTTGCAGAAGGGCTTCTACACCCCTCTGTTAAGACTGAAGCAAAGCACAAGCAGGGCTGAATACCATATCCTGAAAAACATCTTTTCCACTTTCATAAGTGTACAAACTAAGTTTACAAACTGTCTTATCAGTTTTGGTTGGTCCTAGTCAAGGTATGGTTTAAAATAAATTTCCCTGTTTGTTTTTCTCACCATTCATCATCTTGCCAGCTTTTTTCTTATCTTTGGAGGTGCTGAGCCAAATAATTAATCTTGTCCAAGTGCTGGAGTTGACTATCCTTGTCTGGATCTATGGGATACACTAGAACAGAATGCTAAAACAAGTAGATAAAATAAATCTTAGCCCAGCTTCACATAATCCTGTTGACCTGTTTCCTGTATGGAAAAGACAAACTCGCCAAGGCCCTTTGTAACGGGAAGTGGTCAGTTAAAAACTGGAAGCTGTGCATGCCAAATGTTGCTAATAGTCAGACATAATGGTGACAAGCCAGCAAATCTGAATACAGGCATTACTGGCAAAATACTGGTCATTTGGCAAGTTGGTACAAAATGTCTCCATAGTATATGATTATTGTTCCAAGCTAGTAGTTATGGTTTCTGGGAGGATGCAGTTAAAACCGAGACATAAGCATTTTACTTCTACATCCAAATGCCGTTATGCATACTAATATGTATTCTTTTCACTCAACTGAGAATGAAATGAGTTGGCAAGCATAACTTCCTTGTAACTGCAAGGATTACACTGTAGCAAAACTTATTAATACTACTTGAGACATCATTGCCTAGGCTATAAGATGAGTTACCCCTTTGCTGAGCAACAGAAGAAATGGCAACTATAGAATGGTTGGCCTCATGCTAAAAGAACAAAAGCATCTGGTGAAGTAGGATGTCTGGTGTTGCTTATGTATTCAGTTTCAGCAAATGAAGTTCCTTTGAGAGAGGTAGCTGTTCATTGCTTGAAGGAAACTCGGATGAGGCAGAATTGTCTGGTTCCCTTCCCAGCCAATTTGAAGGAGATCCAGAAAATTCCTGCTCATCCCTGAAAGGTAACCAGCTAATGCCACGTTATATCTCTTTTTTAAAAAATAAATTTTATTTTCAGGTTTTTTACAGGTAAATCACATTCCAACTATACAATTTCCATATATAATAGAGTCTTACACATTTGTTAGGTTTTCTATCCACTTATACACCCTTAACCACCTCTTATATGTACCTTTTCTTTTTTATTTTGCAGCATCAAACTCAAATCATCCATTTGTGCTAACTCTAGCACTTTAAGTATTACATCTTCACCAGAGGGTATTATGTCCGATTTCCAATTTTTAGTCAATAATAACCGAGCAGCGGTTACTATATAAGTCAATATATATGCTTCCTGTGGAGTATATTCATTCGGCATCATATTTAACAAGTATATGTCTGGTTTTAGTGCTAAATTTTTTTCCAAAATTTCTTGGATCATTCTCCGTACCATGCTCCAATATCCTTGTATCTTACTACATTTCCACCACATGTGGTAAAAGGTCCCCACGTTAGCTTTACATTTCCAGCATTGGCTGGAATAGCCCAGATAACATTTAGCTAGTTTATCCGGGGACCAATACCACCTATAAAACATTTTATATACATTTTTCTTGTACGAAATCACTCTCATATATTTGGCGGATTTTCATTTTTTTTTTCCATTGTTCAGTTTCTATTTTCCCACCCAAATCCTTCATCCATGTAATCATAACTGTTTTAATTGTTTCATCCTGTTCAAAGTCATCCAATAAGAACCCATATAACTTCTGTATCAGTTTATTATTTGATGACAACCAAATCTTGTCTAGTTCATTATTTTGGTCTTCAAATCCTCTTAACATATCTTTTTAAAATCTATCTCGCAACATTATTTGTTCCCATCATGATAAATTATTTTCGTTTTGTAATTTTTCTTCTGCTTTTAATTTATTATTACTACTTAACAAGGTTTGATAGCTTTCTTTCTTACTCATTGTTATTAATGATGGAGCAATAAAGGCTTTCAAAGGAGAAACCCATCTTGGTGTTTTCCTATATCATCTTTCTTTTATATTGATCCATATTTTGTTCAAGGCTCCTCTTAACATGTGTCTTAAAAAATCTGAGTGTATTTTATCTTTTTTTTTTTTTTTAAATACAATTTATTATTGGATATATCACATGTTCATACAATTTAAACAAACCAATACATATCCATTTTTCTTTCTCCCTCTCCCCCCCAAACAAGGCTTCCCGCGCTGCTCCAACCCCCTTGATATTTCTCTTATACAATTACATTTACTACTAAACATATTTCTTTTACTAATGGTAACAATTCAAAGATCTAAGTCTCTTTCCACTTCTCCTCAATAGCTGTCAAAACAAATCAAACCACGTTTTACATCCCAATTCTTCAACAAGTATTCTTGAAAGTCTTTCCAGTCTCCGAAAAAGGTTTCATCTTCTTCATTGTTTAATTTTCTTGTTAATTTGTCCATTTCTGCCATAAACAACGTCTTTTTAATCCATTCCCATGTTTCAGGTACTTTATCTTGTTTCCAACATTGAGCAAAAGTCAGTCTAGCTGCTGTAATCAAGTACCATAGTAGTGTTCTCTTGGCTACATTTATTTCTTCCATTTTAAGACCTAACAATAACATCTGTGGGTCTTTCTTAAAAGTACATTTCAAAATTTTTTGTATCTCATTGTGGATCTCAGTCCAATACTTTACTGCTTTATCACATGTCCACCACATATGGTAAAAAGACCCTTCATGTTTCTTACATTTCCAACATTTGTTAGACATACTTTCATTTATAATAGCAATTTTTTTAGGCGTCATATACCATCTGTACATCATTTTATAACAATTCTCTTTAACATTTACACAAGTTGAAATTTTCATTGACTTTTTCCACAAATATTCCCAAGATGTCATTAATATCTCATTATTAATATTTACCGCCCATTTTATCATTTGCTCTTTTACAATTTCGTCCTCAGTATACCATTTCAATAAAACCTTGTACAGTTTAGAAATCTTTTTTTACCTTTCTCAAGCCATACAGTTTCAATTTCAGTGTTATTTTCTCTAAAACCATATTCTCTTTTATCGGTCTTAAATAAGTCATAAATCTGTCTATACTTCAACCAATCATATTCAAATTCCACATCAAATCTGTCTTTTAACACAAAGTTTTTCCCTTCTAATTTTAAAAGACTTTTATAAGGTAGCCAATCTAACCCTTGATTTCTTGAATATGGATTAATCACTTCTGCTGGTACTATCCAAAGTGGTCTTTCTTCTGAGAAGAATTTTCTATATCTCATCCAAGTCTCGAACAGTGATCGTCTTATGAAGTGGTGTTTGAAAAATTTATCTATTTTTACTTTTCCATACCATAAATATGCATGCCATCCAAACTTGTTATCATGCCCTTCTAGAGCCAATAACTTTTTATTTTCTAAATTAATCCACTGTTCCAACCATGTTAAACAGACGGCATCATAATACAGTCTTAAATTTGGTAGTTGTAGACCTCCTCTTTCCTTTGCATCACATAAAATTTTCATTTTAATCCTTGGCTTTCTTCCTGCCCATACAAATTTCGATAGTTCTTTCTGCCACGTATCCAGTATTTTCCTTTGTTTTAATATTGGAATAGCCTGAAATAAAAACATCAAACGCGGCAAAACATTCATTTTTACAGTTGCAATTCTTCCCAATAACGATAGATTCAAGGTATCCCATTTCTTCATGTCTTGTTGAATCCTGTGCCAAACCTTTTCATAGTTATTTTTGAACAAATCAATGTTTTTCATGGTCAATTCAATTCCTAAATATTTAGTCTTTGTAACTACTTCACATTGAATTTTCTCTTGAAGTTCTGTTTGTCGTTGTTTCGTCATATTTTTGCACATCACTTTGGTTTTACTTTTATTAACGTAGAATCCCGCAACTGATCCAAATTCTTCAATTTTTTCCATCAATTGTGGTATTTTGTCGATTGGATCTTGAATCATAAACATTACATCGTCTGCAAATGCCCTGTATTTATATGCAAAACCTTTCACTGTGAGTCCTTCAATGCTGTTATCTTTTCTTATCGCTGTCAATAATATTTCCAATATCCAAATAAACAACAACGGGGATAACGGGCAGCCTTGACGTGTTCCCTTTTGAACTTGGAAGAAATCTGTTCTTTCTTTATTTATATTCAAAGCTGCTCTCTGTTCTGAGTAAATTGCCACAATCATGTTTAGAAAAGACTGTCCTATATCCATTTTTTCAATAACTTGCAGCATAAACTCCCAATTTAAATTGTCAAAAGCTTTTTCCGCATCTAAAAAGAGGAATCCAACTTCTTTTTCTGGATGTTTGTCATAGTATTCGATTGCATCAATCACCACTCTTAAATTGTCTCTAATCTGTCTATTTGGTAAAAAACCAGCTTGTTCTTCTGCTATAGTATCTTTCAAATATTTTTTCAGTCTTTCCGAAATAATTTTCGCAAATAATTTGTAATCATTATTTAATAGCGATATTGGTCTATAATTCTTTACTTGAGTTAAATCCAAACCTTCTTTGGGTATCAATGAAATATTTGCTTCTTTCCATGAATCTGGGATCCGTTTAGTCTTTCTTATCTCATTCGACAGAAGTACTAAAATAGGGGTTAGCTCCTCCTTAAATTTCTTATAAAACTTTGCTGTAAAGCCATCTGGACCTGGAGCTTTGCCCAACTTTGCGTCTTCTATTGCCATTGTCACCTCTTCCTTTGTTACTAAACCATTTAATAACTCTTTAATTTGTTTTCCCAGCTCTGGAACTTCAATAGTCTCCAAATATTTCTTAATTTTCTGTTGGTCAATTCCTTTCTTTTTGAACAGTTTGGCGTAGTATTTGAAGAAGACTCTTTTTATACCTTTCAAATTCATAACATCCTTTCCGTCTTCAGTAATTTTACTTATAAAATTCCTTTCTTTTCTATTTTTCAATTGCCACGCTAAAAATTTTCCTGGTTTATTTGCACCTTCAAATGCTTTTTGCTGTAATTTCTTCAGATTCCAATATAATTCTCTATTTAGTAGAACATTCAATTGATCCTGCAGAAAGTGGATCTCTTTAATAATCTTTTTCTTCCCTGGCCTTTTCTTTAATTCCTTTTCTTTTTGTCTAATTTTTTCATGAAGGTCGTTTTGTTGTTGCACCCTTTGTTTTTTATCTTTAGAATTCAAAGAGATAAGCAAACCTCTCATTACTGCTTTGTACGTGTCCCATACGACTTGTATATCAGTACCTTTATTTAAATTCAGTTCAAAAAAACTTTTCATTTCTTTTTTTAAAGTTTCATTGATTAGTTTTTGATCCAATAAGTCCTCATTAATTCTCCAATATAATTGTTTAGGTTTTTCTTTAGATATCCAAAGTAAAGGGTTGTGATCTGAGTTGGTTTTCGGTAAAATTTCTATTTTGTAGGGTTTTTGCGCCATCTCCTCTGACATCCAAATCATATCGATTCTAGAAAAGGAGTTATGTCTGTTAGAATAAAATGTATAATCCTTTGTCTTAGGGTTCCACTTCCTCCAAACGTCTTCTAGTTTCTCTTGCTTCATTAGCTGGAAAAATTTTTTGGCAGCTTTCCAACCACCTCTCCACTTGCTTTGGACTTTCTGTCCAATACATTGTTCACTGTGCCATTGAAGTCTCCGGCAAGGACTATTTGATGATAATTTAAACAGTCCAACTCTTTAGTCAAATCATTAAAAAAAGTCTCTTTTGCCCCATTGGGTGCATATATATTTACAAGCAATGTCTTTTTTCTATTCATCATTAATTCCACGCCAACATATCTTCCTTCTTTGTCTGAGAAGATTTGTTTAGGTTCCAATTCTTTGGTAATGTATATCACTGTTCCTTTTTTCTTATTAACTGCTGATGAATGAAATTCTTCTCCCAATTTTTTATTAACCAAATATTTATTATCTTGTTTTCTGATATGTGTTTCTTGCAAACAAATTATGTTACATTTTTGTTTCTCTAGCCAATGATTCACTAATCTTCTTTTGCTTGGTGAATTTAGTCCATTTATGTTCCAAGATAAAAATTTGTAATCCATAGTTGTTTTGAATTAAATATCTTTGAAATCATCAAAGTTGTTCTCTTTGAATCTGTAGATGTCTCCTTCCGTTTTAAGAGTAAATCTCACCGAATTGTATGTAAATGATAATCCATATGGAATCTCCCATCTAAACCTGATACTCATTTCTTTTAACCTATCTGTTAGTTTCTTGAATTTCTTTCTGTCTTGTAAGATCGATCTCAGAATTTCTCTCAAAATTATTTTTTTCCCATTAATTTCCAACGGTTGTGTAAATTGCTTCTTGAAAACGTCTTCCTTCATTTTAGTAGTCACAAATTGAACAATCACATCTCTGGGTAATTGCTTTCTCTTGGCATACGCTGAATTTACTCTGTAAATCAGGTCAAAGTCTGGATCCAAGTCTCCAACATCTTCCCCTATGTAAGTTGTCAATGTGTTAATTACTAGGGCCCGTAAATCTTGATCTTCCTCCTCTTCGATTCCTCTCAATCTCAAGTGGTTCTGAGTGGCCCTATATTCCATCATGGACTCCAGTCTTGTATTTTGTGACAGGGTTCTTTTAACTTTCTGTTCCATTTCTTCTGATTTTGTCACCAGACTTTTAACCTCTTTTTTAACTTCTTCTGTATCTTTTTTTATCCCTGCCACTTCTGTTAGTACCAGTTCTTTTAACTCTTCCATATTTTTTTTCTGTACTTGGACTTGTACTTGTTCTATTTGCTCCAGTTGTATTTGCAGCTGTTGTTGCAACTGTTGTTGCAGCTGTGATTCTATTTGCTTTCCCAAACTCTGCACCACTTCAGTCATCCGTTTCTCCATCGCTTCCATGGCAGCCTGCCACTCTTTTTTTCCTTTGCAGTCATTCTTGGACTAGGTGATGAGGCAGCCCTTGGTCTTGACCTCAAATCCGTCTTGAAAGCGAGTTCAGGGCTAATCGATCTTTATATTAGCAATCCTCAAGCCAAATCGCCACCTTTATAACTTCTTCCAGTGCTTTTTCAGCTTAAAAATAACTTTTTAAAATTTAGTCCTCCTCAAAATGGCGGGCGCAATTTCTCTATGATTTTCTGGCTAGAGTAGGCTCCTTCAGAACTTCCTGTTTATCTGTCTGTCACTGTAATCCAACTTCCGGTGCCACACTCTAAAACGTCCATCTACTTCCGGCACAGCAACATCGAAAACATCCACTCTAGCCTACTTCCTGTATCATAGAATCACAGTCAGTTTTGTTTCTGCTACGCAAAGTTTAGTCTTAGCTGACCACAGGAATGCAAAACAAAGTTACTTTTCAGCCATTTTCTCTAAAGGAAAGCTTTCTTTTTACTTTTAAATCAAGCAGATTAGTTCATTGAAGCTTTTTACACTTATCCGAACGTTTAGATTTTGCCTTCTTCTTTAAACCGGTAAGCAATTGTTCATTTGTTACCTTGCTTGTAATCTCGGGGTTTCGCAGTGCTTCTTCTGTAACCGATGTTAAGCTTGATGTTAAAGAGGCCGGTAGATGACGGATTTATGCTGAATTCTCAGCCCAGCTGGTATCTGTAGTGTTGATTTGCAACTGCCCTCTTCGCGGAGGGAGATCAAGGTGTAAACAAGCCTCCTCCGAGGCTTATCCACACCGATCTCAACCCCCTCTCAGGCTTGGCTGCGTGCTTGCCACTCCTCCGCCTGGGGAGTGCTGCTTTGGGCCAGGTAAAGCCCAAACTGTCGCCAGATACTGCTGTCCACTCTGCTCAAATCTCAAAGTGTGTCAATTCACCATTTTAACTCCGGCCGGAAGCCGAGAGTATTTTATCTTTTCCATACCAAATATATGCGTGCCACCCCATATACAAATCATGACCTTCCAACGTCAAAATTCTAACGTTTTCCAGGGTAAGCCATTCTTTTATCCAAACTAGGGCGGCTGCTTGGTAATATATATACCAGTTAGGAACATTCATTTCCTTTCTATCTTGTAAAACTTTCCATTTTATTCTGGCTCTCTTATATTGCCGTATAAATTGCCTTGTGATTTTATTCAAGTCCTCAAAAAACTTTGTTTTTTTCAAAATCGGTATACTTTGAGCTAAAAATAAAAACCTCGGCAACATGTTCATTTTAACCTAGCAGTTCGAAAGCAAGAAATTGCAAGTAGATAAATAGGTACCACTTTGGTGGGAAGGTAACAGCGTTCCGTGCACCTTGATGTCTAGTCATGCCGGCCACATGACCACGGAAACGTCTTCGGACAGCGCTGGCTCTTCGGCTTTGTAACGGAGATGAGCACCGCAACTCTAGAGTCGGATTTGACTGGCTTTCGAGCAAGGGAACCATTACCGTTACCGTTACTATTCTACCCATTAGTGATAATGGAATCTTCTTCCATTTCAATAAATCCTTTGTAATTTCCTTCAACAACTTGTAATAATTATCTACTATCAATGAACTACACTTGTTTGTTAGATTTATTCCCAAATACTTTACTTTCTTAACTATCCCCATTGAAGTTAATTGTTATATTGCCTGTATTGTCTCAGGTATTGCCTGTATTGTCTCAGGTATTGCCTGTATTGTCTCAGGTAAACAATTTTTTGATAGTATTTTAGATTTTCTATAATTTATCTTGAGTCCCACCACTTGTCCATATTTTCTAATAGTATCCATCAAGTGCATAGTTGATGTTGCCGGTTTTTCCACTATAAATACCAAATCATCAGCAAACACCAATAACTTGTATTCTTCGCCTCTTATCTTTAAACCCTGTATTTGTATATTCTGCCTTATTGTGTTATTTAAGGATTCTAGCACAAAAATAAACAATAAAGGTGACATTGGACATCCTTGTCTAGAACCTTTCTGAATTTCTATATTTTTAGTTACATCCTCATTTACTATTACTTTAGCGAATTGCTCTTTATAAATAGCTTTAACCATAGTCAAAAAGTGTTGACCACACTCCGCCCTATTTAATTTTTCCACTAAAAAATTCCATGATAAGTTATCAAAAGCTTTTTTGGCATCGAGAAACATTAACAAAAGTTCTTTGTCTGGATGTTCCTCAAGAACATCTATAATTATTCTCAGATTATTTCTCATTTGTCTCCTAGGCAAGAATCCCATCTGATCTTGATGTATCACTTGCGAGAGTACTTTCTTTAATCTATTTGCCAAAATCCCCACAAATATCTTATAGTTAGTATTTAACAAAGATATAGGTCTATAGTTCTTGATATCCTTATGATCCACATTAGGTTTAGGGATCAATGGAATTAAAGCATGATTCCATGACTCAGGGATCTTGCCCAATTGGCCTATTCTCTGAATTAAATCTTTAAATGGCATACCAATTTGCTCTTCAAAAATCTGGTAAAATTCCACTGGAATGCCATCTGGACCTGGTGCTTTGTTCCTTTTCTGTCTTTTAATTGCTTCCGATATCTCGCACATTGTTATTGGATCATTAAAAATTTTTCTATGCTGTTCTGTAAATTCTTTATAGTTCCCTTTCACGTACTCCACAATTAAATCCTCATCCTGCTCATCTCTTTGGTATAAATTTTTGTAAAATTGCTCCACTATATTCTTCATATCTTGCATTGTACACTTGTCTTCATTTTTATCGTTCCTCAATTGAGTTATCATCCGCTTTTCCCTTTCTTTTCTTACTTTATATGCTAACCAACTATTTGGTTTATTTATATTTTCAAAATAATATTGTTTAGTAAACTCAATTTTTTTGCTATTTCATGATTCAACAATAAATTCATCCTATAATGTAAGAGATTCAATTTTGCTTGAGCTTTCTTACTATCTACTTGGTTTTTCATAATGCTTTCTCGAACCCTAATTTGATCAATTATTTGGTCATATTCCTTTCTTAAGTTCTTTGCTTTCCACACACTTTGATTGATAAAACTCCCTCTCATATATGCCTTAAAGGTATCCCACACTATTTCCATAGTCGATTCAGAACTGCTATTTATCTTAAAGAACCCTGTAATCTCTGTTTTACATTTTTGGACAAATTTAGCATCTCTTAATAATCTTAAATTCATAAACCATCTATTTTTCTTGTGTCCCTCCTTTAGCACCAGAGACATAGGGTTGTGATCCACAAATGTATTCGGTAATATTTCACATTCTATGACATCTCTTATCATACTGGTAGACATCCAGATCATGTCAATCCTTGACCAGGTATTATGTCGAGCCGAATAATAGGTATAGTCTCTTTTTTGTGCATTCCTTACTCTCCAAGCGGCCATTAAACTATATTCTTCCGCTATTTGCATAAAACTTTTGGATATTACATTACTCATTTTCCTACCTTTTTTGCCTTTCTTTCTGTCCATTACTGGGTCTAAAACTGAATTATAGTCTCCTATAATGCAAATCTTATTTACCTCTACTACATTCAGAATTGCTTGTATTTCTTGAAAAAAAACTTTTTGGTTATGATTAGGCGCATATATATTAACTAATACCATCTTTTCCCCATTCCTTACCACCGTAATTACTACTATCCTATCATCCTCTGAGCTATATAAAAGTTCAGGATTTAGTGCTTCCTTTACGTATATCACTACCCCTCTTTTCTTTTCATATGCTGCTGCTGCCGTAAATTCCTTACCTAACTTTTTACATTCTAAATATTTTACATCCTTTTTCTTAATATGAGTTTCCTGTAGACAAACAATATCTGCTTTTATTTTCTGCGATTGGTGGAATGTCTTCCTTCTTTTCTGCGGACTATTTAATCCATTTATGTTTATAGAAATAATATTGCATTTTTTGAAAAAAGTCATCTAAATTATCTAGTGTTTCTTCCCTCTGTTTTTGTACTTAAATCTTGTCAGAATTTGATAGGTTGTTTTATTCGGTTTATTTTTATTCCTTCTTGGGGCATTTCCTTTCCCCTTATTGGCTTCTTGTTCAATAATTTCTTCCTCTTCTGCTTCCACTTCCTCCTCTACCACTTCCTCTTCCCTCTCTCCTTCCTCCTCTTCTATTTCTTCCTTTTGTAGCCCTAGGTCTTCTCCAAATTTGTCTAAAAAGTATTCAGCCTTGAAGACGGAATCTATTCTGTGTCTTTGACATTTATGTACAAAAACTACTCCCTCCGGCATTAGCCATCTGAACATAATCCCATTGCTTTTTAGGAGGTTTGTTAATGTTGTATATGCCATCCTTCTTTCCCTTACTCTCCATGGCACTTCCTTTAAAAAATTATCTCTTCCCCTTGTATTATTACTTTATTTTTGTTTGAAGCTCTTCAAATTTTCTCCTTTAGCTCTCTTCTATAAAACTTGACATGAACTTCCCTAGGTTTTCTGTGTTTCTTAGCAAAGGCTGAATTTCTTCTGTAAATTGCCTCGATGCCATCCTCTACTTCCTCCTTCGTACTCACTTTCAGTTGTTCTACCAGTATATTCACAATTCTTCCTTTAAATTCTTATCTATGTTTTCTGGAATATTTTGGCACCTTATTATTGTTGCTGCTTTGTACATTTCTAGATTGATAAGCATTTCCTCTATTCTCTCATTTTTACTCTTTATTTCCTGTACATCGAGATCAAGGTCCCGTACTTTTCCTTTTAACCTTCCCTGATTATTTGCCATCTTTGTGATCTCTTGTTTATTATCAATTATTTGCCTTTTTATTTCCTCAGTTTCATTCCTAATTTGTATTGTTAACTCCTCCATTTTTAATCTTATGGGCTGTATTTCTTTTTTAATTAGTGCTGGCAGTGTATTTTCAACTGTAGTTTTAACTGCCTGTGACACTGCCTGTAACACTGCTTGTGTCACACTCTCCTGGATCATTTTGTTTAGCTCCTTCATCAATACTTGTGACACACTCATATTTACAATTTTAAGTTGGCCTATTCCTCCTAACTGCCCTGGTGAAGATATCAATGGTTTCCTGCTGCCACTAGCCCCTGAGGCCATAAGAGAGTAATAAAAAACAAAAAAGAAAAGAAAGGAAAGAAGGCAAGAAAAGCAGGGAAAATTCCTTTTTCTTTTCCACTACTTCCAATCTTACACTAGATTTATTGTATAGTTACACAAACACCTATTTTTGTACCCTCAATACCGCTTTTCCTCTCCACCTTTATATTATTGTTATTTAAAATTTCCCCCCTTCTGTATCCAGCTTGCCCCTCTTGCTTCACTTTCTCTCTTCCTCTTAATCCTGCCTATTCCCTCTATTGGTCTCCAGCATCTGCTTCCACCTTCCACTTCCACATTCTATTTCCACTATTTCCAGCTTTATCTGTCTTTTACAGCAAATCTCTTTTACTTTTCTGTCCACTCTTTCAATCTTTCTGTCTTTCTATCCACGTTCTGTCCACTATTTTCTATGATCCGCCTATCCTTTTTATGCTCCGTTTCATCTCTTCATATAAACTCAATCCTGTTTCTTTAAGAATTTCTTCTGGATTCCTTCCGATTCTCCTGCCCCACCAATGTCTCCTCTCCATTCTTCTGTTTTTTTCCGCCTTGCTTCGCCTCCCTTCACTCTCCACCCTGTCGCGTCATGTCAATGTCACTTTCACTTCACCACTTCACTTCTCCGCACCTTGCTCCTTCCCGCCACGCTTCTTGACGTTGTCGTTCACTCCTCTCACCCTTCTGCTTGTCGCTTCTGATACGTCTCTGCCGTTGCCTGCACACTCTTGTGCCTCCGCCCTTCCTCTCGTGTCACTTCTCCTCCTTGGCTCTGCGGCAATGACTCGCTCTTCTTAAAGAGGTACACAATCAGTTCTGCGGAGAAAGCAAGAAGAGAAAAAACACACCTTTTGCAGTATCACTCTCTTCCCGCTACTAACTCTCCCTCTGTCCCAAGTTACTGCTACAATTACCCCTCATTACTGTACCTTCCTTTTACTGGCCACTCTTCCCTCTGTTGTGCGTTTAATATCTGGGACCCTCTTTCCACCGGCACCCAATGTTCCCCCCTCACCCTCCCTACCCTCCTTCAATATTTTAAGGTACTTAGCTTCTAATTGTTGACTTCTTGTTGTCTGTTCTTCTTTTGACTCTGTCAGCCCTCCTGCAGCTCCTCTTGTGCTCGGCATGACTCTGCAGCCTCATTGTAGCTCCCGATGTTTTCCACTTGACTTCCCTGCATCAGGACAGCTAGCCTGGACCCTGGGGGTCACCACCCCCTCGAGCACATGCTAGAAAAGCCCCCTGCCCAAACTTTCAACACTAGAAAGAATTTGAGGTGTTGAAAAAGCCTAGGAAAGTCATAGGGCAGCGGAGCACAACAAAATGCTCCCTCTGTTGATGAGCCCACAGCTAATGCCATGTTATCTCAGAGGGAAAGTCAGTGACCCAACTAATCTCTCCAACCTACCTTCTAATTAGTTGGCCCATACAAGGTAAAATAATGATCTACCTGACCAATGTTGTTTTCATGTCTCATTTAAAATTGTGACAGTCATAAAGATGTCCCCTGCCCACCAGTAAGCTGGGAACTAGTGTTTCTAACTCTCTAAACAGCACTACAACCCAATTGTAGATCAATAGCCCAGCCTATCCCAGGCAAGATAAGTAAAAAAAACAATCTCCTCCTACTTCCTTCAGTCAATAGGAAGAAGGGGGTTTCTAACCACATTTATTCTCCAAGAATTCTTTCTTCAGCTGTGTTTCTTCTTTCATTTTTAAAGCCTGATATTTGAATTCAATCTGCTTTTTTGTCACTCCTGCATCCTTACATAGTTATTACCTCTTTTTCATTTGCAGTTAGAGCTTTTACTGGGAGATCTAGCATGATGTTTGGCCAAAGAGAAGTGGGGTGATACAGAGATTAGTCAAAGTGTCCTTACCCAGTTGAGAGGGACTGGAAGGAGACAAGGCTAGAGACTGGCACAGAGACACAGTGGGGCAGCTTCCTCTGTGGGGTGATTAATTTAGAGTTGAGCCCTTACTAATTTCCTACTCATGGAGCAGTAGTGCAAACTGACATATAGCCTGGGAACTACTGGAATAATTTATTTATTTTTATCTCATCCTTTCTCCTGCCAGTGTACAAGGTTCTCCTATCCTCCATCTTATTTTTGTAACAGCCCTTTGAGTTAGGTTAGATTGAGACAATGGTTCAGTGCTCCAACCTCTACAGCCTCAATAGCAGAATTTGTACCAAAGACAGAAGGAACATGAGAAAAAACCAAACATAAGTGAGGAACTACACTCCAATAAAAATGTTGGCCAGAAAGTGCTAGCTGTGAGGCTAAGGGGAAGGTGCCCCAAGCAGGTTCAGAGCCAGTCAAATGTAATCCAGCACAGTGAGCCTTCTCTGGGTCTCTCATGAAGGGAATGTGAGGGATGGATAGCCTTTCCCTCCCCCTCCTTGCAAGGCTCTGAGCAACCATTTTCTTAGTCTGGAAGACTTTATAGTGGGGGAAGCTTACAGCCAACATGTCATTAGATTTTTCTAAGATTCCAATAAACAAATGCTCATTAAATTAATTGGTACATTAAGAAATTAATGTAACTAAATGAATAGTGGTCAAAAATAGCTTGCTTTTTAAAGTTTTAATGAACAAAACATAAATAAGGTTGTTTATTTTAATTTTGGCAGAGAGTAGAGAACATGGAATGGAATGAGTAACACAAATCCTTACTCTGAAGGTGTGATTAGTACATTAACACATCTTGAGCATTATGCTGCAAATGATTTTAAGTGTCTTTCTTCTTCTTCTTTAAGTACCAAGATATTCCAGACAGGGGAATAGAACTTTCTTTTGATTCTTCAGAGAGTGCTAGGTCAACAATGTGAATCTGAGAAAAGATATTAAAACCCCCTCAAGTTTACAGATGGTACAGCCAAAGCAGACCATAGGGTTTATAGCATTCTAGCTATATGTCTCACAAATATCAGTGTTCATATAAAATACTGTTATGAATTTGGCTATCCTGATTTTAACATAAATTTCTATTAATGGTATTAAGAATATTAACAAAAGTTATTCCTTTATCACTGGAAATCTCTTTAGAATATGACACTAGGAGTCTGGGGTTGTTGTTGTTGTTTGTTTGTTTTTTTTAAAAAAAGAGGTGCCAGAACTCTCAAGAGAGAAATGAAGTTTTCAATCTGTATACTGAAAACTCATGAATTTTTAAACATTTTAAAAAGAATTTTATCAAAGAGGTTCCAGAACTCCATTCCAGCGTGCTCCCCCAGAAAAAAAGCCCTGTATGACACTGATCACAGTTTATGGAATAGACCAGGGGTGGCCAAATTTGCTTAACGTAAGAGCCACATAGAATAAACATCAGGCACTTGAGAGCTGCAAGATATGAACAAATATTGCACATTTTTACTGGGAAATATTATTTATTTATTTAATTCAATTTGTATCCCACCCTTCCTGCCAGAGCAGGCTCAGGGTGGCTAACATTAAAAGATTAAAATACAATAAAACACAAATTCTTTACATACAAACACCTCATAAAATTCATATACTTTACAGATATAACTCACAAATAAGTGCAATTAAAGTCCTAGTGGTGGTCACTCCTGGTCCTGATGTTGCAGATGCAGCAGGAAGTATGGCCAAAGAAGGTACATAATATGCAAATTTGATTTTTATTAACATTAAATGAGACTGCCACTAAATATTTAGTTTCCCCAGCTGCCCTGCTAAGAGCTGCACAATATGTGTGAAAGAGCCACATGCGGCTCCCAAGCCACAGTTTGGCTACCCCTGGAATAGACACAGATTGACAGTTTCAGCTGAGACACTGAGAGAGAGAATGTTTTAGCTAGTGTAGGCTAAAGCTTAAAGAGTCCTTGTGGTACAGTGCTCTTGTTTGAGACATACTACTAGATGTGGTGGTACGTCCTGTCTAGGAGTCTATGTTTCTTTGGCGTGCTCTGGTTGCACATATGTAAACCATCAGTTTGACATAGGTGCACATGTAGGAAAATAGCCAGTTTCCTTGGAAGTGACACACACACAGGACAGCAAGTTTTCTGTTAGGAAATGTTACCATAAGGCAGAAGAACAGGAAAACAGATTGACCATGTGATTTTTTTTTGTCTAAGAGTTTTGAAGCAGGACAATATTCACCAGGTGCAGTTTTTTCCTATCACAGTAATTCTACAATAGGAGAAGCTGCCCATGGGAGAACTACTGTCTACCTTGGACCTATTAAATGGGAAGAAGCCTTAACTTTAGAAATGCAGTCATTATAAGCAAAGGGCCTTATATAGCCAAGAATCAGAAGTTATCTCAGCATTATTATTTTGAAAGAACATTCTATACCTCTTCGGGGGACGGGGGACGGGACGGGGATGGTTCCTCCCAGGCCTGTCCATTTATGTATTCTCCTGGCTACTTTTACCATGAAGTTGATCCAGATCATGCTTGTGCACATGATCACATGAAGAAATGGAATGTATTATCTGTCTATGTAACCTCCGAGACCTAGCTCATTTAGCCATGTAATGTATGGGGCTTATCTGCAGAGGAAGAGGCTGGTTGCTGGGAAGCTTGATAAGATATTCCGGGCTCTTACTACCTTCTGTAAGGTAATTAGAAAACATTGTATGTGAAAGTTAATTAGTAAAGGGGGGATTAAATTTAATATCACTGGTATTACTGTAGTAATTAAGCTGTCACTGCAGGGCTATGCCTGTCAAAATGCAGATTGCACTCTGGTTTGTGCATTGTCCAACTTATGGGAACTGAAGGTGTGAATGAGAAGAGCCCAACACCTTGGTGGAGTTGAGAAGCAAGATGTAACTCACCACAAAGTTCTGCATTCAAGAACCTGTTGTTTAATTGAACTCAGACTATTTGTTGCAGTTCCTGTTCTCCACTATATTCACATGTTAGCTACATCCATTTCGTTGCATCATTCTGTATGGTGAAAGGCTGAGTTAAAGATATATTTATTTTAAATCACAATTTGTTTTGCAAGCTCTGTTCCTGAATTAGCTCCATAGAACTCGCACAGAAAGAGGTTCTATTTACACCCCATAAACAATTTCTATGACTGAGGAAAGCCAGTTTG
The DNA here is from genome assembly GCA_029375565.1 of Gekko gecko. Classification (NCBI taxonomy): domain Eukaryota; kingdom Metazoa; phylum Chordata; class Lepidosauria; order Squamata; family Gekkonidae; genus Gekko; species Gekko gecko. The sequence goes on from JAPDNY010000001.1 coordinate 220,588,660, forward strand.
GTGTAGTGGTTAAGTGTGCGGACTCTAATCTGGGAAAACTGGGTTTGATTCCCCACTCCTCCACTTGCACCTGCTGATGTGACCTTGGGTCAGTCACAAGCTCTGGCACAGCTGTTCCTGAAAGAGCAGTTTGTGTTAGAGTTCTCTCAGCCCCACCTACCTCACAGGGTGTCTGTTGTAGGGAGGGGAAGGGAAAGGAGTTTGTAAGCCACTCTGAGACTCCAAGTGTACGGCGGGGTATAAATCCAATCTCTTCTCTTCTTCTTCTTCTTCTAAAATGCATACAAATATTATTTTATTTTGTATTGAGCACTCACAAATATGATCCAGATGAATACAAATATCATGCAGATTTCAACTCTTGTTTTCTTGTGTTCATAATACATATGAGGAAGGGATGAGCCTTAATCATCCTCTTTTTGGGATTTTCAGGTGTCAGCTGTAGTCTGTTGATAAACTGTGGTGTCCAGCATTACTGGGCATAATGGGTATCTTTCTGTGTGGGTTCTTATTTGGATCAATCTGTGGTAGAGATTTTAGAGTTCATTTCTAGGATATGACTGGCTTAGTCCTGCTTAATAGTAATACTAATAGATGTGATTAGAGGCACTACAGAAGAGAATATGGGGATAAAATTCTGTACCTTTGTGATTCTTCTGGCATCCTGCCAGGTAAACTGAATTTAATAGCCCATGAAAGAGAGGGTATGTAATACAATTCTAGTGAATTAGCCAGGAATATATTAGCTGCAGGCTAAAGGAATGCACATTCACATCAATTATACTGCATTCCTTTAATAAACAGACCAAGCAACCCTTCTTTTAAAAACCCTTGAGAATATGGTTTTTCTTATGGCCAGTTCGACACAGCAAAAGTACAAGAACCCAGAGAGTTATCTGGATTTACATAGGAATTTAATTGCAACTTGAACATAGTATATTTTCCAATTTTTTTCTGTGCAAATCTTGAAGCAGAATTGGGTTAAATCACACACACACACACATCAATTAAAAACAGCAATTAAACAAAACACATAAATAGTTAAACAAAACACCTATATATAATTAATGTGTGTGTGTGTGTGTATATATATATATATATATATATATAATAATTAAAGGATTTGTAAGACCATGCATTTTAAAATATGTCCATTTAATGGTGTAACCCATTTCAAATTCTCCTGCTCTAGGGCACCACACTTTTATTCGAGCAGCAAGGGGAAAAATTGTATAACCTTTTTTGTCAGGAATTCACCATTTCCGAAACTCTTATAAAGCAAATGTAAAAGGTATGCTGGAAAGATTCTGGGCCCAAGCAGGAGACAAATGGAATCCTGTGCTTGCTTACTGGGCCTCTTCTGCCCCCAATAATTGTGTAGTGTTAATGTTTGCAAGAAATGCAAGAAAGCAAAGTGGCTGTCTGATGAGGCTTTACACATAGCAGAGGAAAGAAGGAAAGCTAAAGGCAACGGTGAAAAGGAAAGATTTGCCCAACTGAATGCAGATTTCCAGAGAACAGCAAGGAGAGATAACAATAGAGGAAAACAATAGATTGGGAAGGACTAGAGATCTGTTCAAGAAAATTGGAGAAATCAAGGGAACGTTCCATGCAAAGCTGGCCATGATAAAGGACAAAAACGGTAGGGACCTAACAGAAGCAGAAGAGATTAGGAAAAGATGGCAAGAATACACAGAAGAACTATACAAGAAGGACCTTGATGTCCTTGACAACCACGATGGTATAATCACTGACCTCGAGCCAGACATCCTGGAAAGCGAAGTTAAATGGGCCTTAGAAAGCATTACTAACAACAAAGCTAGTGGAGGTGATGGTATCCCAGCTGAGTTATTCAAAGTCTTAAAAGAAGATGCTGTTAAAGTGCTGCACTCAATTTGCCAACAAATTTGGAAAACACAACAGTGGCCACAGGATTGGAAAAGGTCAGTTTACATTCCAATCCCAAAGAAGGGCAATGTCAAGGAGTGTTCAAACTATCGCACAATTGCACTCATTTCACACGCTAGCAAGGTCATGCTCAAAATCCTACAAGCTAGGCTTCAACAGTACGTGGATAGAGAATTGCCAGAAGTACAAGCTGGGTTTCGAAGAGGTAGAGGAACTAGAGATCAAATTGCCAACATTCGCTGGATTATGGAGAAAGCAAGAGAGTACCAGAAAAACATCTACTTCTGCTTCATTGACTATGCTAAAGCCTTTGATTGTGTGGATCACAATAAATTATGGCAGGTTCTTAAAGAGATGGGAGTACCAGACCACCTCACCTGTCTCCTGAGAAACCTGTATAAGGGTCAAGAAGCAACAGTTAGAACCGGATATGGAACAACGGATTGGTTTAGCATAGGAAAAGGAGTACGACAAGGATGTATATTGTCACCTTGCTTATTTAATTTATATGCAGAGTACATCATGCGAAATGCTGGCCTGGATGAATCACAAGCTGGAGTTAAGATTGCTGGGGAAAAGATCAATAACCTCAGATATGCAGACGATACCACTCTGATGGCAGAAAGTGAAGAGGACCTAAAGAGCCTCTTGCTCAGGGTGAAAGAGGAGAGCGCAAAAGTGGGCTTGAAGCTCAACATCAAAAAAACTAAGATCATGGCATCTGGCCCCATCACTCCTTGGCAAATAGAAGGGGAAGTCGTAGAAGTAGTGACAGACTTCACGTTCCTAGGATCCCAGATCACTGCAGATGGTGACTGCAGCCATGAAATTAAAAGACGCCTGCTCCTTGGGAGGAAAGCGATGGCAAACCTAAACAGTATGATAAAAAGCAGAGACATCACCTTGCCAACAAAAGTCCGCATGGTCAAAGCAATGGTATTCCCCATAGTAATGTATGGCTGTGAGAGTTGGACTATAAGGAAGGCCGAGCGCCGAAGAATAGATTCTTTTGAACTATGGTCCTGGAGAAGACTCTTGAGAGTCCCTTGGACTGCAAGGAGATCTAATCAGTCAATCCTAAAAGAAATCAACCCTGATTGTTCCTTGGAAGGCCAGATCCTGAAGCTGAAGCTCAAATACTTTGGCCACCAAATGAGAAGGGAGCATTCACTGGAGAAGACTCTGATGCTGGGAAAGATTGAAGGTCAAAAAAGAAGGGGACGGCAAAGGATGAGATGGTTAGACAGTGTCATTGATGCAACGAACATGAAATTGAGCAAACTTCAGCGGACAGCGGAAGACAGGAGGGCCTGGCGTAATCTGGTCCATGGGGTCGCGAAGAGTCGGACTCGACTGTGCGACTGAACAACAACAACAACAACAATGTTTGCAAATCAGGTGGTATACCATTGCAGGCAATGGAAAACACTGCTATCGCTGTAGTTAAACATCAGGTACTCCACATATCTCTTACTCATAACTCATTTTTTCTTTAAGGAAGTGAGCCAGGACACATGGATGAGACAAACAGCAAATGGAGAGTCAGTTCCAGTGCAATTCCCTCTGTTAGACTACATTATGTTACTCAACAGGTGACCCCCGCACACACAATGAAGAAATAAGCTGGCAGTGGGAGAATGGGTAGCTAGGATAGGGCATGAAGACAAGTTGTACCCAGGAGGTTGTTCTTTTAAATAATCTGAATAAATGGCATGTATTGTGTTATGCTGGGTAAAGGCAGGGTCATTATAGCTCACTGGGGAGTTCAGAGGTCTAGTCACTTAAGAAATGAGTGCATCAGGGTCTAATTTCAGATTTCAGTATAAATAGCATAGGACAGTGATGGCGAACCTTTTAGAGACCGAGTGCCCAAACTGCAATCCAAATCCCACTTATTTATTGCAAAGTGCCAACACGGCAATTTAACCTGAATACTGAGGTTTTAGTTTAGAAAAAACAATTCATTAAAATCTTTTGTCTTAAAAGAAAAGCACAGTAACAGAGCTTTCAATGATACAAACAACTTTTTATTGAAAGGTAAAAGTTTGCATTTGGCATGAAGTTTGTATTTGACGTCATACATACAAACTCCTTCCAGTTAGTACAGGACAGGACCCTTCCTATTTACCTGGTCTGTCTTTCTCAACATGATCTTACACATTTTCATACCTAAAGTGACAGCCCTCTTCCCCCTTCCATGGGAAAGAGACAGAAAAACAGCACACTCAGTGGAATCTGCCACTTCTAGATTGATTCAAAGTAAATTAAATTTTGATCCTGCAAATCTTGACCGATGAACAAATAAAGCACCTCAACTTGAGCACTTCAACCAGGTGACCCACCCCAAAAGCATATCAAGGCTGCACGGAATGAGAGACCACAGAGTGGAATGACAGCCCCTGGGGGTAGCAGGAGTGTTCTGGAACTGGAATGAGAGGCCCCAGAGTGGAATGACAGCCCCTGGGTGTAGCAGAACACTTCTGCTACCCCCAGGGGCTGTCATTCCACTCCGTGGTCTCTCATTCCTGTCACAGAACACTCCTGCTCACCCTGGGGCTGTCATTCCACTCTGTGGTCTCTCATCCCAGTCCCTGTCATTCCAGTTCTTGAACACCCTGCTACAGCTTGGGGCTGTCATTCCACTCCATGGTCTCTCATTCCATTCCCAGAGTAGTGTATTTGGGCACAGAGACGCTAATGGAAAATCCATTTCACATCTTTATTGCAACTCTACTTGTACTGTAATGTATTTCAATGAAGCCCATACAAGTCAATTGGCATTCCTGTCTCCAATTATTTCCAGTGGGCCTTCAAGTGTTTCCCATTGTTTCCAATGGGCAATCCTGTCCTTCCTTTTAGTACATCCCATACATCCGCCCTCCTACACGGCTCCTCCAACCAGCATTTTAGTTATTCCCATGAGTGCGAAAAGCCAGAGCAAATTTACAAGCTGACTAAAGGCGCAATCCTATGCTCTCATACTTGAAAGCAAGTTTGGTTGTCTCAGTGGTGCTTAATTTTGAATAAGTATGCACAAGATCAGGTACTGCTTTTGAAGCGGCTATTCATTTCTGCCTCGTCCCTCTGCCCCAGCTCATCGCTGGAGAGTCAGGGGCTCTGAAGTTCAGGGACAGTCTTTCATCATGGGGGGGTGCCCTATGTGTGATTCCCTGGAAGCTCTCAGAAATCTATAATTAGGGGGGAGGGGTACTGCGCCTTACCTCCACAGGGCGGGAGCTCTGGCTTGCCTTGAGCCACCTCACCACAGCGCTGGCTGCCACCCCTCCTGCAGCACCAGCTCCAAAACAGTCTCCATGTCCAACTCCTTGAACAGCCCTTCTAATCACAGCCTCTGAACAGGCGCACAAGACATGCCACCCAAAGCAGCTGGGCAGCTCTGAAAGGAAGCGAAGGGGGTGGGTACTAAAGTTTTTCAGACTCCAGGATGCTGGAGGGCACAGCGAGAGAGACCAGGCAGAGAGCCAAAGAGGGAGGGGGGAGGAATAGTGCACCTCCCCAAAGAAGGCGGATTTGGAAAGTGGCACACTCATGCAGATGCAACTTCTGGCAATGAGCCTGAGTGGGCATCCCTGGGAATGCTCAGCCTCACTCCTCTGGGGCAGAAGGGGCATGGATTGGAGCACGCATTTGCAAAGGAAGGGGAATTGCCGCGCTTTTCCGGGCTAAGGGGGTGGGGTCAGGCTGTGGGGATTCCTTGCTGAGCAGCTCCTGGGCTTTGAGTAGGCAGGGATTGTGGGTTGGTGTCAGGCTGTGAGGAAGGTGGAGCCTGTGGGGAAAGCGATGCCCCTCTTCTCCCTCCCCCATGTCAACAAGTGGGGTGCCTGCACCGGGGGTTTGCACTTCTTTTCCTCTCATGTGTGGTATTTGCTTTCCAATCAGGGCCCAGGGTTTGGCCTAGGGCTGGCTGGTGCAGCAGCTGCAGCAGCACAATAAGCAGGCTCAGCTGCCTCCTCACCCATGCCCACAGAGAGGGCTCTGAGTGTCACCTCTGGCACCCGTGCCATAGGTTCGCCACCAGGGGCATAGGAGAAGTAGATTGTCAGTAAGCCTTAAAGGGTCTTTCTTGAATATATGCAAGGTTAAAGTGCTTTGTTGCAATTTAAAGAAACTCTGTTATGGTCAGGGTACCATGCACATGAGCCAGTTTGGTGTAGTGGTTAAGTGCGCGGACTCTTATCTGGGAGAAACAGGTTTGATTCCCCACTCCTCCACTTGCACCTGCTGATGTCACCTTGGGTCAGTCACAAACTCTGGCAAAGCTGTTCTCTCAAGGACAGTTTCTGTCAGAAGTTCTCTCAGCCCCACCTACCTCACAGGGTGTCTGTTGTGGGGAGGGGAAGGGAAAATAGTTTGTAAGCTGCTCTGAGACGCCTTTGGGCAGTGAAGGGCAGGGTATAAATCCAAACTCTTCTTCTTCTTCTCTTCTTATGTTACCATGATGCATTATTGCAAGCTGAAGACTACTGAGCATTCAGGACTAGTCATCATTTCTGAGGCGGGCGGACCAGGGGGGGGGCCTGGAAGGATTGGGGAGGCATTTAAATGCCTCCCTGTGCCTTCCCTAGCCTGTCTAAGGGCTGGCTTGCCCAGGCTCCCTGCAGCCAGGGGCAACCTGGCAAGTCAAGGGAAGGTAGTTTAAACTGCCTTCCATTTCCTTCAAGGGGGGGCTTGCCCGGGGTCCCCGGAGCTGCGGGGCATCCAGACAAGCCAAGGGAAGGCAGTTTAAACTGCCTCCCTTCCGAGGGCCAGCTTGCCCAGGCGCCCTGCGGCTGCGGGGTATCCAGGCAAGCCAAGGGAAGGCAGTTTAAATTGCCTTCCCTTCCCTTCTAGGGGGGGCTTGCCCAGGCTCCCTGCAGCTGCAGGACACCTGGGCAAGCCAAGGGAAGGCATGGGTGTGTGGCCTAATATGCTAATGAGCTGTGCTGTCAGGGGTGTGGCCTAATACACTAATGAGTTTCTGCTGTTGGGTGTGGCCTGTTATGCTAATGAGTTCCTATTGGGCTTTTCCTACAAAAAAAGCCTTGATTGTAACTAAAGCTTCAAAACAGATAAGACACTGGGAGATCTGTGAGCGGACCTTCCCAGCTTATTTTAAATCTCAATTACAGTTGCATAGCACCCCAATTTAATTTCAATGAACAAAACTGTGCAGGGGTGAAAGGGCGATAACTTGTCCTTAAAAGACTAATGGAAATTTATGATCTCCATGACATCTAATTTTCATCAGTTGCCAGGTGCAGAGTCGCTCAGGCAGAGTGTTGGTGTTGTTCAGTCGCACAGTCGAGTCCAACTCTTCGTGACCCCATGGACCACATCACGCCAGGTCCTCCTGTCTTCCACCATCCTCTGGAGTTTGCCCAACTTCATGTCCGTTGCATCGATAACACTATCTAACCATCTCATCCTTTGCCGTCCCCTTCTTCTTTTACCTTCGATGTTTCTCAGCATCAGGGTCTTCTCCAGTGAGTGCTCCCTTCTCATTTGATGGCCAAAGTATTTGAGGTTCAGCATTTGGCCTTCCAGGGAACAGTCAGGGTTGATTTCCTTTAGGATTGACTGATTTGTTCTCCTTGTAGTCCAAGGCGCACTCAAGAGTCTTCTCCAGCACCATAATTCAAAAGCAACTATTCTTAGGTGCTCAGCCTTCCTTATGGTCCAACTCTGGCAGCCATACATTACTATTGAGAATACCATTGCTTTGACTATACGGACTTTTGTTGGCAGGATGATGTCTCTACTTTTTATTATGCTGTCTAGGTTTGCTGTCGCTTTCCTCCCGAGCAGCAGGTGTCTTTTAAGTTAATGGCTGCAGTCACCATCTGCAGTGATCTTGGATCCCAGGAATATGAATTCTGTCACTGCTTTCATGACTTCCCCTTCTATTTGCCAAGGAGTGATGGGACTGGATGCCATGATCTTAGTTTATTTGATGTTGAGTTTCAAGCCAACTTTTGCACTCTCCTCTTTCATCCTTAACAAGAGGCTTTTTAGGTCCTCTTCACTTTCTGCCATTAGGGTGGTATCGTCTGCATATCTGAGGCTGTTGGTGTTTTTCCCAGCCATCTTAATTCCAGTTTGTGATTCATGCAGGCCAGCATTTTGCATGAAGTACTCTGCATATAAATTAAATAAGCAGGGTGACAATATACATCCTTGTCATATTCCTTTTCCTATGCTAAACCAATCAGTTGTTCCATATCCAGTTCTAACTGTTGCTTCTTGACCCTTGTACGGTTTTCTCAGGAAAAATGTGAGGTGGTCTGGTACTCCCATCTCTTTAAGGAGTTGTCGCAGTTTGTTGTGATCCACACAATCAAAGGCTTTGGTGTAGTCAGTGAAGAAGAAGTAGATGTCTTCCTGGTACTCCCTTGCTTTCTCCATAATCCAGCGAATGCTGGTAATTTGATCTCTAGTTCCTCTACCTCTTTGAAACCCAGCTTGTACTTCTGGTAGTTCTCTGTCCATGTACTGCTGAAGCCTAGCTTGTAAGATCTTGAGCATGACCTTGCTAGCGTGTGAAATGAGTGCAATTGTGAGATAGCTTGAACATACCTTGGCATTGCCCTTCTTTGGGATTGGAATGTAAACTGGCATTTCCAATCCTGTGGCCACTGTTGCATTTTCCAAATTTGCTGGCATATGGAGTGTTGCACCTTAACAGCATCATCTTTTAGCACTTTGAATAGCTCAGCTGGGATGCCGTCATCTCCACTAGCTTTATTGTTAGTAATGCTTTCTAAGGCCCATTTGATTTCACACTCCAGGATGTCTGGCTCGAGGTCAGTGATCACACAATCATGGTTTTCAAGGACATTGAGATCCTTCTTGTATAGTTCTTCTGTGTATTCTTGCCACCTCTTCCTAATCTCTTCTGCTTCTGTTAGGTCCTTACCATTTTTGTCCTTTATCATGGCCAGCTTTGCAGGAAATGTTCCCTTGATTTCTCCAGTTTTCTTGAAGAGATCTCTAGTCCTTCCCATTCTATTGTTTTCCTCTATTACTTTGCATTGTTCATTCAGGAAGGCCTCCTTATCTCTCCTTGCAGTTCTCTGGAAATCTGCATTCAGTTGGGTAAATCTTTCCTTTTCACCTTTGCCTTTCACTTTTCTTCTTTCCTCAGCTATTTGTAAAGCCTCATCTAAAGACAGTCACTTTGCTTTCTTGCAGTTCCTTTTCTTTGGGATGGTGCTGATTGCTGGTTCCTGTACAATGTCACGAACCTCTGTCCATAGTTCTTCAGGCACTCTGTCTATCAAATCTAGTCCCTTAAACCTATTCTTCACCTCCACTGTATATTCATAAGGGATGTGATCTAGGTCAAATCTGAATGGCAGAGCAGAAGAGTCCAAGTCAATGCAAAGGTTAGCTGAACTGAGGATCAGCCAGATGACAGCTCTGTAGAGTGTGGCAGAGACAATGGCAGGTCAGGATCCACGGGAGACAGTCTGGGGTTAAAATGAAGTAGTATAAAGATCAAGTGAGATGTCAGAATCAATAAGGCAACCTGAGGTGCTGGCAAGGCATGAGGTCAAACCAGGAGAAACTGGAATTGGTACAACCAGTGCATGGTTCACAGTATGGGCAAGTTGCTCAGATTGAATGGTAGAGAAGATTCAGCCAGCTTCTCTCAAGAGCAGACAGCTCAGACAATTGGCATAACAAGGCTCTGGAGCTGCTGAACCTAAGTGCTGGCCTTGAACCCCCATGAAGCTCTCTTATATAGTCAGACTATTGGTCTATGAGCCTTTAAAATGGAGATGTTGGGAATTGAACTTCTGTATCCAAAGCAGATGCTTTGCTACTGAGCCATGGCCCTTCCCTGGCATTCTGAGCCTTTGACTATATTCCATAGTTACAACAGTGTAATTAAATACATGTCCATTTTTTAAAAAAGAAGCAAATGGATTTGTTAACCTGTTTTCAATACCTATTACGTTGTTTATAATGATACTCTCCCAATATATAGAAACAGTGAATTGGGCAGACATATGAGATATTCCTGGTCTGAAATATGGGGAGACAGGGTAAGGTCTACTAAGAATTTATCTAAGCTCAGAACTAGCTCAGACCTTGAACAGGGGTATAAATTAGATGACTTAGCTTTATTTTATCTCCATTGTTTTGTGACACATACTAAATCTTGGCCAAGAAAATGAATTATGTTTTTGCAAATAAGATAAACCTGTAAATACGTTCTTGTCTTCAACACTTGTGCATTATAGATCTTGTGTCTTCTGAAAGATGGATAATCACAATCCCAGGGGAGGGAGATTCATTCATTTTCTGTCTGTCTCACTGTCTTCCCACACCATGAATTCTGCAAAGTGGGTGATCCTCCTGGACAAGGATGAGAAAATGAAGAACCCTCTTTGCGTCTCCCCAACAGGCAGTGAAGTAATATTGCAGACCAGCCCTCATTAGATCAATGATGAATCTTCCAATTACATAGCCGATTTCTGTTTCCTTTCCTTTGATTAAATAAATATTGCATGATGAGGGCTTACTAAATATAATCAAATCAAATTATGCTATATAAATCATCTGAACACACATTGATCTAAAATGTTTGCCTTGCTTCATGTTGCTCGGGAAGTACCGATCCTTCATGGATTAAGTTGGCCTGATTTCCATTCCTGCTATTCACATATGGCAATCTGTCTTTGCCAGAATCTTGGTGAATAAGACAGCAAATCCTAATGAGCTGTTCATCATAAATCTGTAACACATCTCTTGGATGAGTTCATCCCCTATGCATGAAGCATATACACTATATTTAGAATCCCAGGCATGCTTGTTACAACCCTATTGTGCAAAGAGGAGACTGCACAAGTTCCTTTCCTCTGAGCCCATCCTGACAGAATGTGCTAAGTAGACTTAAAGTTGGTGTGCCAAAGACTGCAGAAATATTATTTTAAAATTGAATGTTTGCATATAGAATGACTTATTGACAGGGATGTGCTCATTAAATTTGTACTGCTTCTATTACATGCATTTTCGTACTTTCTGCTTTTAGGGAATTCTTCCCATATAACCTTGTCTCCCAAGGAAATTCTGCATCTCTTTCACTAGACTGCAACATACTGCAGACCGTTTTGGGGCATGTTCTAAGATGACCTTTCAGTTCACATGGAATATTGACCAGACCTTTCGGAACTCACTGTTTCACAGGGCTGCCAAGAGGGGAGGGACTAAAGGGGACAAAATTTATGAGTCCCAAGTCAGCTGGAGGGCCCTGAAGCTAGCATCAAGCTGCATCTAGCCAAATACATTTAAATTGATTTTTGTTAAACTCGGAACCTCGTTTGCTATGTATTTTCTGCATTTTCCTGTATCTTGCTGTAGAAGGTAGTGTGCAGGGTGTGTGTGTGTGTGTGGGGAAAGTGCTTCACTTAGGTGCTGGGCAACTATTCAAAAGTAGCCTCCCATCTGGGAAGAATTCTCAGTGACCTTGGATGCTATCGCGGCTAGCTTGCTTGTAGATAATATAGTGTCCAATATGTCAAAGGCTTTCACAGCAGGAGTTCATTAGTTGTTGTAGATTTTCTGGGTTGTGTAGCTGTGGTCTTGGCATTGTAGGACCTGACATTTCGCTAGTAACTGTGACTGGCATCCTCAGAGGTATAACACTGAAAGATGGAGTACTCTCTGTGTCAAGGTGAGAAGAAAAATGGCAGGCAGGTAATTTATATCTACTCCAGAAGGTGGGGTAGGGCTGAGTCATTATCTTGTAGAAGTTTTTAAAATTTATTTATTTATTTATTTATTTTTAAACCATGTCAGATTACACAGGGAAGCCATTGAAATTCATAAACATAAACACAATTTCAACAGGAAAGAAGATAATTTAAAAATAAATAGGGCATGGTTTCCTGTCTTGAAAAACACAAAAGGCTCTACATCTGACAATAGCCTGGGGAACTCCTACAGGAGCAAGGGAATGGGGCCAACCTGTTTGGGGGCCCATAGAATTGGACTCCCCAATGTTCTTGAAACATGGTGGGTATCTTGGGGAGAGGCTCCATCAGCTACCCTGTGAGTTTGGAGCCTCTCCCTCAAACCCCCTCCCCTCCAGCCCCCAAAATATACCCTATGTTTTCACCATTGACTTCAATGGCCCATGGGATATAATGGAGCCGAAATTGACATTTGGCTGCCTGAAAGACTCCGGAGATGCTGGCTGGGGGCGGGGCTTGGCTCCTGAGCTGCTGGAGCTGCGATCCGGTGCGCTCCCCCCCAAAGACCCCTGGATGGTGCTAAGCTCCTCGACCAAGCCAGCAGTGGAGCAAAGCAACTCAAGCCAGCATAGCCAATGACTGTTACAGTAATTGCCAGGCTGCACCCTGCTAATAAGGTAGTTGTCTCCAGGAGTCTATGGTGTCCCTCTTCCTTTCATTTCCCTCCAGCTCCATTGTTCTGCTGTCCAGCCAGATCATGCAAAGTGGTAGTTAGAGAGTTGCAGCAAGACAAAACAAGCTTATCTGGAAAGAGGGAGGAAAGCTGCGCCTGCTTCTATTACACAATAATGATGGCTTCTATACATCCAAGCGGCCTACCCCTGATTGCCACATTTTGCAGTATTTAACAGTAGTTTGAATACTGAATGTGCAGTTTTTCCTGCCAAAAGAGTTAGAGAAATACCTGATGAAACAACAACAAGAGTGATAATCTGATTAATTGTAGACAAAACCAGTTTTATAACAAATGTCATACCCTGCCCTTCTCACTAGTGGGGACCCAAAGCAGCTTCCATTGTTCTCCTGTCCTCCATTTGATCCTCACAACAATCCTGTCAGGTAGGTCTGTCTGATAGAGTGATACCCAGCAAACTTCCATGGCAGATTGGGGATCTGAGTATTAGAGACACACAACAGGTTGTTTAAAAACTCCCTTATTACATGTTGCTTGTTGGGAGCAACCCGGTTCAGGATGTTCTGATTGCCAACATTTTGTCACAGCAACTCCCATCATCCTTCTTGGGTTGGCGGCCAGTTCTCAAACATATAACATTATTTTCTGAGTTTTGCCCACCACAAAAAGACATCTTAGCTTCCATTGCAAATGGCACAGGGGGGTTGTCTGGAGACAACCTGGGCCAAGATATTCCCATGCCTTTCATTTCTGGCCCTGGAACTGCCTGAAGCTGGTAGCTTATTTTGTATTTTCTGAAATGGACAGATGGATGGACAGGCCGATTCTTTCATTACTATAGATTCATGGTAACAGCAAGCCAAATGATTTTTTTCTGTTCAAATTTTTGGTTTGGATCAGGGTCATATGGGGCCCCCCTAGATGGAATCTTTGTCTGGGGGCCCATGGTGGCTTTTGGCAGCCCTGCGGTTTCCTTACTTGAACAGAAAGTAAGACCTAAATTCAGTCATCACTCTTTTGTAGCTGCACATTATAGAGCTGAGGGCTAGTGTGGGATACTGGGTAAAGCATAGGACCAGGACTGCGGAGACACAGCCTGCAACCCCTAGGAGCAATTGGAAGACTTCCAGTTTCAACTGAAAGTAACACAAGGGGACATTAACATTTTGCAACTGAGGCCTCATCTCCAAATGCTCGCAGGGGTTGCAGGGTTTGGTATGGTAATCCTAGACATGAACCCAGGTCTCCAAAGTCCTGGTCCTACACTTTAACCAATATCCTGTACTAGCTCTTAACTCTATACCTTGTAGCTACCGTAGAGTGTTGAGTCCATTCTAGGCCCTAGTGGTGTACAACAATTCTCCTCTTGAACCCAATTCACTTTTCAGACAGGGATGTTTTGAGTGGACATTTGTTTTGTTCCCCTTTCCTTTAAGTACTGAGGTTTGGGAGCAATCAATGTATGTCAAATAATGCATCAGTCTGTGGAAGAGTCCTAACAGAGACCCTCAGCATAGACACCAGCATCAGACAGTTCTAGGGGGTCTGTCAGCCTTTGATTCTTTAGGGGGCTCTCAACAGCTGAAAGGGCATATTGCTGTGTTTTCTTTTTCTTCCTGTAATTGCTGTTTTGCTCATAGAACCTTCAGCTCCCACCTCACTTGTGTGCCTATTGCCTCTGAATCCCTTTGAGGGAAAAACAACCATTGCCTTTTAGTGATACAGGAGGGGAGAATCATGTATGCCTTCCTGAGCTTCTTGAAGGATGAGAATACAAATGTAATGTCATTGACAGTTATTTTACTTCAATAACTGTTGAAGGCACGCCTGGGTCCAGCCATATTGAATGCTTTTGAGTAAGTCAAAGTTGTAGTTACTTCAAAAGAGTGATGTTGTGTGCACTGGCTATATTTCATGTATTGATTTCAACTAACCAGCCCAATCTTTGGTTCCAGATCTATGGTTATTGGAGAATACACTTGTCAGCATCCCTATTCCCACCTGGTCTGAAAAAGCACTACCTCTTATCTTCAACTCCTACGTACTCTATTAAGATGTCACAAAATACAGATATTTCTTTGCGATGAGCATGACTTGTGCCTATAGTAACTCTTGTTCCTCTTCTTCCCTTGTGTGCCGAGCATGATAGAAAGCCTCCTGATTGTAGAAGACTTCAATTGGACTTCAATTTGTTGACATGTCTGAATGCAGACTGGAGTTGTTTCTTTCTTGCAACCTGGGATTCCATTTCCAGTTTGTGGGAAGAAAACCAAGGCTATGTGGTCCAGGAACCCTCATTTGGACATTTTGACAAACTAATGAAAGACTTCTGAGAACAGGAAGTCTTCAACTGTGCTCCACACATGAGAGGGTGAAGGAGGGAAATGCAGGAGCATGATAACAAGCCAGGTTCATGCCTGTCATAGCCAAAACTCTGTCGCTCTGTTTGTCACTCTCATTTCTATACACTGGATGTTTAACAATATCCTAGCCTTTAGAAGAGTTTCTGTACAGAAAGAACTGAAATAGTGAAGTATCCTTTTGGCTGAAGGAAGACAAAATGCACTCAGCATTCCAAAAAAAGAAAGGAAGAAAGAAAAGAAATTACAATGAGGAGCAATGGGGAACTATTCAGGACACGTAGTTACATTGTTATTGCTGTTGGGGCTAATGCTACTTTTGGTGCTATTATTGGTATAGTTATTATGATGACACTCTTAAAAGCTTTTAAAAGGTGTTCAGCATACAGTACCCAATCTCTGCAGAATGACAGCGATTATGGGAAACAGTGCCATGAGGCTAAGAGTCCATCATTTAAGCTTCATTCATTTTTATTTTGGAATTGTGACCAATCTGAGGGGGAAAGAAGGTATTGATTACATACACACAGGTATACAAGACACTTGCCAGGTTTGGTTCCTTGAAAACTAGTCCTACATGGCCTGGCAGTATTTCTTTTCTTGTTTTGCTGCAGGATTTCTCTCAGTGTGAATAAAACCATCTATGAAACATTGGTATACCACACACAGTTGCCCCGCTGGATAAGAAGCACAAAATGAGCAAGCTTGGTCTCAGCATCATCTGTAGGAGCATACACATTTCTGATTCACACAGAACTTCTTATGAGATAATATGGAAATGCAACTAATTCAGTCTCAGTGTACTGAGAGCAAACATGAAATCTGTGCAATCTCCTCCCTCAACCCACAAGCAGTCTCTTCACTATCTTGTGGCAGGTGTCATATACAAAACTATTCTCCATCTGGATTTCAGTGCATTGATTCAGATAAGACTAGAAAACCATTCCTGTCTGTATTGCTGTATTGCTGTGACCCTCTTCTAGAACTTGTTATATCTATTTCATGCAAACTGTAAATGCTCTGGGACAAAGATCATGTCAGGTGTCTTAGGTATAGTGCTTAAGGCTCTATGGGCACTTTGCACATGCATGATAGTAGTGAAGGTCTATGTGTTCAGCCCTGCAGCCAGGGTTTTTGGGGGGGCACTGGGGGGGTGCCAACTAAATTAAATTTTAATTAATTTTGATTAAGTTAACAGAGCAGAGGAGGGAGTTGGGGGGGAGGGAGAGGGAGTGGGGGAGGCGTAGTAAAACATAAGGAGCAAGTGCCCAGTCCACCCTTGCTCTGCTGGGGTGGGGGACTGAGATACACAGATTCACTGTCTCATGTGCAACAGGAATCAGCAAGCATTGAATGAGCACTGTTCCCCCCTTCACTGGCTATAATCGTTTGTTCTTACAAAATACAGCCATAGGACACCAGCCTTTGCCCTCCCTTCATCTCTCTGGCCTTCCCCCCACCTTACAAAATGCAGCCATAGGACACCGGTATATGACAGTAACTGTTGAAGAAAAGAATCCTCTCTTCCATGTATAACTTGAGGTTTGCTTGGGGTAGGAAATAAACTTGATGCTCCGCTTTTCTGCTGCTTTTCTCTCCCTTCCCCGCCCCTCCCAGACTGCTTCAAGATCAAAAGTGAACAGCTTGGAGCTCTATCAGGCTCCTCCCCCCTCAGCCTGTGCCTGACACACTGGGAAAATAAGTGTAGGGAAGGGGAAACCAGACCACTTCAGGCCGCAGGGTGACTATTTCTTATTGATGTGACCCAACTGCAGCTGCATTCTGCCGAAGGGTGTTTGTGTGTTGATGGCGTGTTAAACCTAAAGCAATAGAGCAGGTTTGCTTTGGGGGTGGTTGGGGGATGAAGTTATTGTCTTTGGGTTTTAACAGGAATGCCTGCAACTTGCCATTCTGCTTGCTGGTCACCCCAGACTCCCAGAAGCAGAGAGGGGCATCACAAATCTGGGCGGGGGTGTTGCCCCTAAGGGCCCCTGGTGGCTGTGGCCCTGAGCAGGTTATACCCTTCTAAATCTATTGACTTCAGCTTTGCTTAGGATAACACTTTATAGAGCCTTATTCTGATTATGAGTGATTGGGGAAGTTTGTGTGGGAACATTCTGTAGTCTGATGCATGGGTGCTAGTTGCTAAAGCAATGGTGAGATCCAAAGAAGAGGCTGTATTGCCTGTCCTCTTTGTGTATTTATCATAATACAGTTACAAGTATCTTGATGGTGCATTTTTCTAGCTGTTCTTCTTATATGTGGCCAGTAAAAAACCTTCTTTTAAAAAAAGACTCAGCATGGGTTCTGTAAGGGAAGATCTTGTCTCACTAACCTGTTAGTGTTTTTTGAGGGAGTGAACAAACATGTGGACAAGGGGGACCCAATAGATGTTGTTCACCTTGACTTCCAGAAAGCTTTTGATAAAGTTCCTCATCAAAGGTTCCTAAATAAGCTCAATAGTCATGGGATAAAAGGACAAGTCCTCTTGTGGATCAAAAACTGGCTTATAAATAGGAAACAGAGAGTGAGTATAAATGGGAAACTTTCTCAATGGAGGGTGGTAAGCAGTGGGGTACCACAGGGATCGGTACTCGGCCCAATGCTTTTTAACTTGTTTATTAACGATTTAGAATTGGGAGTAAGCAGTGAAGTGGCTAAATTTGCAGATGACACGAAGTTGTTCAGGGTGGTGAGAACCAGGGAGGATTGTGAGGCACTCCAAAGGGATCTGTCAAGGATGGGTGAGTGGGCGGCAACGTGGCAAATGGGGTTCAATGTGGCCAAGTGCAAAGTGATGCACATTGGAGCTAAAAATCCTAAATATAAATACACGTTGATGGGGTCTGAACTGGCAGAGATGGACCAAGAGAGAGATTTTGGAGTCATAGTAGATAACTCAATGAAAATGTCTAGACAGTGTGTAACTGCAATAAAGAAGGCCAACGCTATGCTGGGGATTATTAGGAAGGGAACTGAAAACAAATCAGCCAATATCATAATGCCCCTGTATAAATCATTGGTGCGACCTAATTTGGAATACTGTGTACAGTTCTGGTCACCACATCTCAAAAAGGATATTATAGCATTGGAAAAAGTGCAGAGAAGGGTGACTAGAATGATAAAAGGGTTGGAACACTTTCCCTATGAAGAAAGGTTAAAATGCTTGGGGCTCTTTAGCTTGGAGAAACGACAGCTGAGGGGTGACATGATCGAGGTTTATAAGATTATGCATGGGATAGAGCAGGTTGAGAAAGAAGTACTTTTCTCCCTTTCTCACAATACAAGAACTCATGGGCACTCCATGAAATTGCTGAGCAGTTGGGTTAGAACAGATAAAAGGAAGTACTTCTTCACCCAAAGAGTGATTAACATATGGAATTCACTGCCACAGGAGATGGTGGCAGCTACAAGCATAGACAGTTTCAAGAGGGAATTAGATAAACGTATGGAGCAGAAGTCTACCAGTGGCTATTAGCCACAAGGTATAGCTAGGAACTCTCAGTCTGGGGCAGGTGAAGCACTCTATTTTTGGTGCTGGGGGGGGGCAGCAATGGGAGGGCTTCTAGTGTCCTGGCCCCACTGCTGAATCTCCTGATGGCACCTGGTATTTTTGGCCACTATGTGACAGACTGTTGGACTAGATGGGCCATTGGCCTGATTCAACATTGGCTTCTCTTATGTTCTTATATTCTTATGTGGGTATTCATGTGGTCACAGCTATCCCCAGGGGTACCTGTTAATAAAAGTGAAGTTGTGGGTGACAGAAAGTCTACAAGCCTTGTGATTTGGTTTAGTGATTCTTTGTGGCTGTAGCCCATAATCGTGAAACCAGCCAGATACTTCTGCCTCTGGGGAGGGTATTGTTATTCTATTCACAGTCATGAAGACATAGTGCCACCAAATTTACTTTTGCCCCCTTTTTACCAGAACAACTACAGCTGCCCCAATTGTAATATTTTGAGGAAAGTTTTATTTTGCTTTTGAGTTTATGCTGGAAGCTTATGTTCTCATAGGAACAACAGTCTTCAAAATGAATTTTGCAAGTTCTGATTTTCTACTCAGTGTAACAAAATGTAACTATTTCAGTATGGGGAATTCAGCTTCTAATTCTCCAGATACATGCATAACTTGGAGACAAGGAAAGCAGTCCAAAGCCGATCTACTCACAATCATACTCAGGTCTGTTCAGTGGGGCTAACTGCCAGGGAAACATTCTTAGGATTTCATGAAAGGTCGTCTCTCAATAGTCAGTGTGATTCCAGACCCAAAGGTGCCTACACAAGCTGACTGCCTTGGTTCAAGTGACAGTATCAGATGACTGAACCATATATTTGAGTATATAAACTATCCCATAGAAAATGAGAGTTGCTTCATGGTCATGTGTGCTCTTTAGAAATGGCTGAATCTGCAAAGTCCTGTAATTCTCACACAGCTCAAGCCCTAATATTGATTCAGACTCAAAGCACTGCATTCCAAAGCAGGTTTATGAACTGTGGTGTAGTAGGTGAAGGTTGGTTTATTAACAAAACCATCTTGTACTTTCCATATGTGTCACAATGGACCCATAGCAAATCTTTCAGACTAAATTCACGATTGATTAAACCAATTATCTTGCTATCTCATGCAAAGTGACATTTTGTTTTTTGGGCCCTCTAGTGGTGGAAGACGGATTGCCTTTTGGTTGGTATCATTCAGAAGTCTATAAAAGTATGGAATGAGAAAGACAGCTTCAATGCATCAAGGTAGGTAGGACATTCAGGAATCCCTTCTGAATCCTTTTGCAGCATGATGTCTGCTATTTTGCTGCTCTAAATTCAAGGGAAGGAGTTTCTCTTTATAAAATGTAACCCCAGGTATGGAATACACTAATTGTGTCTAAAGCAGTCCTATCCCTGTATTTGTGTATGTGCATGTACATTTTAAGGGGAAAAGCTGAGACTTCTACATATGTGTACCCTTCATAATTGATACAATGTTTGTGCAGTCCTAAGGCACAATGTGGGTACATAATGTATGTGCTCTTTTACCTGAAAGCAAAATGTTTTGTAGGAAACGGCTTTAATGTTCTATAGAACAATAAGTCACTGAGATGTGGAACAAAGATGGCAAATGGATGGCTCTTGAACTAGATCCAGCCCCTTGGGCAATTCTTATTTGGCCCTTGCAGCCCAAACTTTAATCAAGAAATTTTTAAAGAAAAAAGATAAATGGTTTAAACAGAATTACTCCACACTTTGCTGCTGCATAGCTTGTTTGGAATATGCGTATGTGTAATGATATTCCTGAGCCTATGTGACTCCTAGCTGCGAAGCCTTTAATGTTAGAGAGCATGAACTTCACTAGGCAGCCTGGCTGCTTGTAAGGAGGTCAGTTTGTGCAGCAATGTACTTGGCGGCTTGCACTTGGGCCACTGTCCAGACTTAGATGACCCTCCAGAGGTACAAAAGGGAGCTGTCCTCAGTTAGACTTTGAGCTCTGAGCTGAAGTCTCACCTCTGCAATAAATTTACTGCAGTCTTTCAGGTTCAGACTCAAGTTTCTGTATCTAAAATGAGAATAATATTAGGCCTAACTAAATGACCATTAAGGCAAAACAAAGTGAATATAAAGAAGTTAGGCTGCAATCACACACACTAAAAAATCCACTTTCAATGCACTTTCCAACTGGATTTTACTTTGTGAACTGGTAAAATCCAGTTGAAAAGTACATTGAAAGTGAATTGAAAGTGGGTTATTTAGTGTCTGTAATCACAGCTTTAGTGATTTTTAAAAGCCACCTGTATTTTTTAAAAACTCACATTTTCTCTACAGAGTCTCAGAGCAGCCTACAGGGTTCTCTCCCCCATACACACTTTTGACCTCACAACAACCCTATATGTTAGGCTGAGAGACAGTGGATGGTCCAGGATCATCCAATGAGCATTGCAGCTGAGAGAGGATTGAACCCTTTCACAGGCTGTAGTTCAGTTCACTAATCACTACATCAGACTGGTTCCACTACTGTGTACTGTTCCTATCTGTGCCAACCTGTCAGACCTGACAGTCCTACACTCTGCCTTGCCATTGGCTGCTCTACCTCATATGTCTCAATAAGCTTTTTTTAATTTTTACATCTGAACCAGTTGCTTATCTTTAAGTGTGCAAAAATGTCTATAATGATAAAAGGCTGATGTAAACCTTGGTAAACCTTCTTTGGAGGTTTTTAAACAGAGGCTAGATGGCCATCTGACAGCAATGCTGATTCTGTGAACTTAGGCAGATCATGAGAGGGAGGACAGGAAAGGTTACATCAGTGCTTAGATCTTGTGGCCCTTTCTTACATGCCCAGGGAAATACCAATTGCCAATCGCCACTGGTGTTAGAAAGCAATTTTCTCCAGGCCTAGAGTTTGGGGTTTTTTTGCCATCTTCTGGGCATGGAGCAGGGGTCACTGGAGGTCTGGGGGGAGGTATTTGTGAATTTCCTGCATTGTGCAGGTGGTTGGACATGACCTGGAGGTTCCTTCCAACTCTATGATTCTATGATTCTAACTGCTTAGGAGCAGAAAAACCTCCGACTTAGTTTCACTTCATGGGCTTTTGAATGATACCACTAAATTCTTGTTGGCATAAAAAGCCATGTGGGTAGTCTAAGAGAACCATCATTGCATTATATACTAGTACAGTCACTTCAACAGTGATGTTCCACAAGTCTGAAAGCTCTTTGAATGTTTATTGTTTCATTCTGTTTGCACATAGGAAGGCCACCAGGACTGAAAGTCTGATCCTTTAGCCTTCTGTGATGGCATTAGATCTCTGTGCTTGTCAGCTTATTAATCATCCGTTGCTTCTCAGTCTCTTTCAGAACTCAGCTTGGTTCTCATGATCCCTCAAGTCTGTCATTGCCTGGCTTACTGTGTCCTGCAAGCTGGCTTTAAGCCTTGGAATCAAAAGATATATTTCCCCCTTGCCAAGAGCCCTTCAAGTGTTACATTCTGTTCTGTTTACCTGCAAAACTGTAATGTGTGCAAGTGCTTGCTGTTTGCTTTGTGTACCTTACATTTACCAAGAACTGGGATTGGTTGTCACTCCCTGCCGCATATTCTTGAGGTTGCAAATGTACATTTGGCTACTGCACAGCATGTGAAATGTTCATAAGGGTCGGCTTCACTCAGAGAGTTTGCCCCACATCCCATGGCTATTTCATGACATTTCATAGATGATGAACACGGGAAGAGTTGCTCCAGCTGCTGCAATCATATAGTAAGAAAATAGTACCTAAACAGTTTCTTTCTGGACACAGAAGATTATAGCTGAACTTGGGAATAACATCACTGAATGCATGGATGCTTACTTCTGAGAAAACATCCATAGAATAGGGCTGTTATATTTATACTAACATTGGGGTATTTGGGAACTGTCACAGCAAGGCCTCAGAGCACATGGTCCCATTGCCACAGTGGTGCTAATGAATTTTTTTCCTGATGAGTCATCCTTGTCCAGCCCATACTATTGACTTAAATACTTGCAATATCACAGTAGTCACCTGGTAAGTAGTTGCAATCATTAATGGCTAAGTGAGGATCATTTCCCCCTGAGAAACTGCATTTGGTAGCAGCATCCTCATGGAAATCCTATCCTTAAGAGACAACTTCTTTGTATCGGTAGTGTTTTGTTATGAAAATCAAAAGGAAGTTGCTTCTTCCAATTGGGAAAAGTGAAGGGAAAAAGGCCACAAAAGTGCACAGTTAAGCAAAAGCTTAGAACAAATCTTTTCTGCCTGATCCACATTCTCAGTAGCCTAGGAAAGAGTGAATGATGTACAATGTGAAGGTCTAGTCCAGGGGTATCAAACTCATTTGTTATGAGGGCCAGATCTGACATAAATGAGACCTTTTTGGGCCAGGCCATGTGTGTCATAAAATGTAATGCCAGGTAGTGAAGATATAAACTTTATACAGGACACAGACAAACACAATTAAAGATTTTTTAAACTTTAAATAAAACATGCTTAAAACACTAGCACTGTTGCAATATTTTGTTTATTTAACAGTCTCTGATAACTGACACCTCTTGCTCTGAATTATTGCAGCAAAATGTCTGTGCTGTAACAATCTTGAGTATGATGTTCAGGTGTGTATCTGTAAGCTGAAAACCTACTTTTGATTGATTGACATTCATTACAGAAATCTCATGCTCAGTGTTCTGAGCCTAGGACCCAGGGGAAAAATATGAAATGGCTGGGCACTGCAACCTTTTGTACATAAGTTGCTTCATGTGCTGGTCAAGAACATGAGAAGGCATCCTAACGCAGACTGAAGTCCATGTGTTTGTCTACAAAAGTACACTCTTCCCCAGAGAAATAACTACAACTTCCTACAAAGGAAATGTGCTGGGTGAACTTGGTCTAGACACACACTCTCAGCCTAATCCACCTCACTGGCTTGTTATTCCTCCTCTGAAATGGTTCACATTGCTTTCTTACTGAGAATATAGTGAAAAGGGGGAGGGAACCCAGTTGCACCCAGGAGAGCCCTGGCATAAGGAGTCCAACAAAACACACACACATATACTGTAGCAAGGCACACAAAAGCTCATACCTTGAACAAAGCTTTGTTGGTCTTAAAGGTGCTTGGTATTTCTCCCATGCAATTGAGGCAGCCCAGCAAAGCAAGCTCTCCCTCGTTCCCCCCTTCCCTTCAGGGAGGGGCCTCAGCTAATGGAAGAAAGAAAGGCTTCCCTTTGTCTCCTGCAGCCTGGCCAGGAAGCAAACTCTGGCTGTTCCCTCCCTCCCTTTGGGAGGAGGAGCGGGAGGAGCCTCAGCCAGTTCTTTACCAGATTCTCTCAACCACATATGAGAGGCTTGCCTATCTATCTCTCCTGTGTGATTGAGAGAGACTGGTAAAGCAAGCTGTGATGTGGCAGCAGCAACAGAACTGGAAAAGGAAGCAGGAAACAGCCAGGTCCTTGAGGGCTGGATTGTGGCCCTCCGAGGGCCTGATCCAGCCCTTGGGCCACAAATTTGACACCCCTGGTGTAGTCTGTGTGGTATTTCCAAACATGATGACAGGGAGGGGAATCTTTGTAATCCGGAAAACTTCATTAACCCAATTGTTCTGGACCTCTTCTTGCACATATTACATGATTTTGGATCTTCATTATAATATAATATATTTTGTAATACATTTTGTAATTATTGGCTCTGGCAGTGTTATTTAGTGGGTACACACACAGCTTTCATTGTTCTAGTCTTGTACTGTAGGGAGGGGAACCTGTCAGTATAAGAAAGCTTTCTTCTGTGTCCTAATTCACTGTCTCATCCCTGGTGATTGCTTATGTCCATCTTCTGCATGGACCATCATCTCTGAAGACATACCAATAGCAAGGAAAGACAACTCCAGTGGGTCATGCCCATAATGAACAGCAAACAAAGATAGCTAGTAAGAAGAAAAAGGATACAGAACACCTGTGTGGGACTTAAGGTCTCAAGGGTGTTTCATAACTATAATTTTGATATCATCTTCAGACACCTGAGTGATTCTTGTAGCAATGGGTGTCACTAGTGAATAGAATGGGTAAAAACTCACAATTTTCAGTGGGTTCCTTTTCCATTTAAGTGACTGGCCCTTCTTTATTGCATGATGAGCCATGATAAATAAAAGCCCTGCACTGACTTTCTTAGACTCATTCATTATTTTAGTATGACTCAATCACCTTCCTTTTTACTTGTCTCCCTTTTAATATAGCCAGCTTGCTGCTTCCATTTTCTCTTCAGACATCAGCTTTTCTATTGCTCTAATAATTTTTGTCACCTTTCCTTTGCTAATGTTTTCTGAGCAAAGACACGAAGAACTGAGTCTGGTGTTCTGAGGAGGTTTGGCTCATCAACTGACACAATGACATATTTAAAGCTGTCAGTGTGATTTTTTTCCTGTCATATTCCTTACCCAGTAACTGTGTGTTTGCTTATTTGACTGACAAGGAATACTTAGTAGGAGTTCTCATTGAGCAGTCCTGGGTTTTTCCTCTGTGGTTATGTTAATTTAGAACCCAGAAAAGTGGCTGAGGAGTAGAGTTGACTCCTTTCAGCAGACATTATGATACATTTGTCATCTGCCAGGATGCTACCTATTTGCATAATGTTTGTCAAGAAACACTTTTACAACATGATGAACAAAAGATATATATGAAATGTACAGGTAAACATTGTATTGTTGAAACAGTTTGGCAAGAGGTTAATTCTGCATTAAGTCCCTCACCCCCCTTGTATCATGACTTTCTTGTTCAAGAGGATGATGTTCTGTCTGGATATTTATGTGGCACTGTAAATTCTCATCCAGAAGAAAAGACAAAGGTGAAAAATGACCGAACAAAATAGCAAATCTATTACCAAGGCTGTGTCTTTTTAATTAACCAAGTTATATTGAAGTCTGTCCTTGGAATTGTAGTACAGCAGTTTCCAACTTCTAGTCTCAAAAATCTTCAAGAAAGTTACCTTTATTAGGAGCAAGTGGGAGCATGTGAAAAGTGTTGAACCAACATGATTGTCTCAGCCATGGTGGGCGTCTGACTTTGTTCAGCCACCCTCAGACTCAAATATTATTTGGCAGCAATGAGATTGGGAATTCTGTTCCTATGAAGGCTGCGCCCTAATGAGTAAGGAACGTCTACTCCCATGAAGGCTTTATATATAAAAAATGGACACTAAAAGCTTAGAAAGTGATAGACAGATTGGTTTTTTTGTGCAAGTGGAGGCTCTTTCATGCACTGAAGAATCTCCTTTTTTTGTGTCTTCATTCTCTGTCCTTTAGAAATGGTTATATTGATAATAAGCAGTCAGGAGCATCATCTGGATTCCAGCCATATTGTGTGCGCACTATGAATAATGATACAAAGAAGACGTATCTTTTTTTAAAGTGTCTTGTATTACTGTGAAGCAGGGGTCTTTTCGGGGGGGGGAGCCCACCGGAGCGCAGCTCCGGGAGCTCAGGAGCCAAGCCCCGCCCCCAGCCGGCGTCCCGGAGAGTCTTTCAGGCAGCCGAATGTCAATTTCAGCTCCATTATATCCTATGGGCCATTGAAGTCAATGGTGAAAACATAGGGTATATTCTAGGGGCTGGAGGGGAGGGTTTGAGGGAGAGGCTCCAAACTTTCAGGATAGCTGACGGAGCCTCTCCCCAAGATACCCACCAAGTTTCAAGAACATTGGAACAGGGGGTCCAATTCTATGGGCCCCTAAACAGGTTGCCCCTATTCCCTCCATTGTTCTCTATGGTGGGAAAAACATAACTTTTTTTCCCACCATAGAGAACAATGGAGGATATGCGGCAACCTGTTTGGGGGCCCATAGAATTGGACCCCCTGGTCCAATGTTCTTGAAACTTGGTGGGTATCTTGGGGAGAGGCTCCGTCAGCTATCCTGTGATCTTGGAGCCTCTCCCTCAAACCCTCCTCCTCCAGCCCCCAGAATATACCCTATGTTTTCACCATTGACTTCAATGGCCCATAGGGTATAATGGGGCTGAATTGCCACTGAATTTCTTTCATTCCCTCCTTTCCTTCTTTCTTTTTCCTCTTTCCCTCATTCTTCTCTTCTCTTCTCTTCTCTCTTTCTTTCTTTCTTTCTTTCTTTCTTTCTTTCTTTCTTTCTTTCTTTCTTTCTTTCCCACCTTCTTCTCTTCTCTTTTTTCCTCCTTTCCCTGTTTCCCTCCTTCTTCCCTCTCTTTCTTTCCCTCTTCCTTCTTTCCTTCTCTCTACTCTCTCTCTTTCCTTCTCTCTTTCCCCCTTCTGTGGCCCAACTCTCATGAGAAGGAGTTTAAACTTTAAACCCCTTCTCTCTTAGCTCCCCCACCCAGACCAGCTGGGGAAGGGAAGGGGAGGTTTTTGAAGATGCTTCCCCCCCCTTTTGCGTCCCCTTCTGACATCACTTCCGGTGATGTCAGGGGGCGTGGCATATGCTAATAGCCTAATAGCTCATTAGCATACCATATGCTAATGAGCTCCTGCAGCTGTTCTTCTACGAAAAGACCCCTGCTGTGAAGACAAGTAAGATTTTATTCTCATTTAAGCTGGTGTGGACTAGTCTACTTGGTTTCAAACTCTGCTTCATTTGCCATAGTTATGGGGGGAAGGGGAATTCTTGAGGGGTGTGTGTGTATGCAGGTATGAGAGTGGCACCATTGTAACGGCTATCGTAACTCTTCCCAAGACATGCCTCTCCATGGAGACAACCTTGAAGCAAACTCTGTACTAGCCTTGCTGTCTTAGATAACAGGACTAGGAACTTACAGGTGGGCATAGATGCTAACAGCTTAGGTAGGATGGCTGAGTGAAACGATTGGATAAACCTGGGGGGGAGGAAGACCCACATTTGAATTGTCTCTATCTGTAGTGGTTACCGCCAAAAACCTCAGTTCTGACACGGTACAGTTCTAACCTGGATCATGCTGATATCTCAACAAACAAATCACTGCCAAAGAGCATGTTGTTGGAAGTCTCTTGACCAGGAGTCTGACACTTGGTCAGTTGTATATAGTGGGTTCTTGCTGATCACACAAGGTTTTCAAGAAAAAGAAATCTGGTGATGTGAACAACAGGCTGAATGGGATATGAAATATAAGAAGCACAAGTTGAGCACTAATTAGTTAGAAGTAGTCAACAAAAGTACAGGGTCTCCCTAACTGGCAAAAGCTAATCAGAACTGCCAGAAATAATAGAAATCTGAGTGAATTTTGGAAGCTGGTTAGCTCTGCTTTACATCTTACCAGCCCACCTTCATCTCATATCTTCTTGCATACCTGGGAGGAACACTTTGCTAATATCTTCAGTAGTTCTTGTAGTTCTTGTATCAGAGTAATTAGAACCTAGCTGAACTACCGGAGTGGCCCCCTGTTCAACCAGCTGAAATTAGTTTTCTAATTTCTCAAATGAAGAATGGGAAGGCTCCCGGTGCAGATTTAATTCCCCCAGAACTCTTCAAAGCCAATATCTGATGGTGGAAGGATATATTGGCAACTGTATTCACTCAGATAAATGTGACAGGAGTTATGCCATTCGCTTGAAGACATGCTAGCATAATATCACTTTATAAGAAGGGAGACAAAGTGGACCCATCCAACTTCAGGCCAATCAGCCTTTTATCAGTGGCCAGGAAGCTTTATGCTCTGTCCCTTTATTACTGATTCATGGGCTGGTTGGAGACAAATCCTGGGAAGGGAACAGGCCAGTTTTAGGTGGAACAGATGATCATCTTCTGGCATTACAGTTCTTAATAAATATACAACCAAGAATCAGGGGATCCTTGCTAAGGATGGGCATGAACCTTGTCACGGACCTAATTTTGTGATTAACATCACTGGTTCATCGTTCACGAACCAGAGGTTCATGCCCATCCCTATCCATGACCGTTCCATGACCTTCCATGTGATTTTGGAGGTTCATGGGGTTCATGGAGGGAAGCTGGGATGTTCCCTTTAAATGGCTTTTGCAAGTCGGCGCCTCACACAAGTGAAGTCCAAGTGGCGAGTTTACCACTTCTCACATATGGCACCTGCTTGTAAAAGCCATTTACAAAGAACGTTCCCTTTAAATGGCTTTTGCAAGACCTTTCGCCCTTCTATTATGCTGGTCTTGGGGAGCCACCCCCAGCTAAAAGGAGGGAGGGAAGTTCTGAGTTCTTCTCCCAAACCTCACAAACCAAACTGATTAGATAAATGGAGAGGTTTGGGGAGGTTCATGGTTTGTGTAATCTCATGAACCACAAACTGGGACAAACCTCCATTTTCCCGGTTCATGCCCATCCTCAATCTTTGCTGCTGCTGGTTTCGGTTTCGGCGTCGCGAATGGCGGCCGCTTCTCGGGACGCTCCCGGAGGCGGTTAGCCCACGCGCAGTTAGGGGGGTTCTTCGCATGTGCGAAAGACCCTAGTGAGCCTTAGGCAAAGGCTCCGAACCGGGGGCGCTTGGGGAGTAGCCTCTTTGCCGGCAGACAGCCGGGAAATTGAGGCTTTCTCCCCGCCCCAATCGGCCCCGCTGCGGCGTGCCCGTAATGGGACTTAGCGGCGCCACCGATTTCCAGGAGTGAAGACAGCGCTATGGTTTAACATAAAAAGAAGAAGTAGCGTCGAATCGTGAGTTGAAGATCTATTTTGAAGCGTAAATCGGAGCCCCCCTGCATGCGTATAAGCGTTGGGAGGAGGGAGGAGTTCCCACTCCCTTTGAGAAGCAAGATCTACAAAGGGAGCGCGAAGGGGGGCTGAGAGAAAAAAAAGTGTTGGTGAAAGTACCGTTGGGGTTGCATGGAAGACTGCGATCATCTTAGCTTCCTGGGGGATGCGGCACGAACTTTTTAAAAGTAAATAAAAAAACAAAATGTCGATAATGGAAAAAGTCCTGCAGACACCGGAAGAGAAGAGAGGAGGGACTTCCAGTCCAGACAACCCCCCCAAGAGCTTGCTGTCAATCAACAGGAAAAGGAGATGCTGTGCCCCCTGCTGGAACAATTGCAGAAAATCAACGAAACTCTGTTTAAAATGGATAGTGTTCTCATCAGTCGACAGAAACAGATATTGGAAACAACTAGAAAGATGATGGAGATCGAACAGAAATCGAATCTGATTCTAGGTTTCCAGGGCGTTAAAGAAGAAGAGAAAGAAGATCTCGGATTTACCTTGACAAATGTCTTGGCACCCCTAACTGGCAGTGAAGCGATAAAATTAAAAGAAGAGGTGGATGAGGCTCCCAAAGCCTATTCCGCTTTTATAAAAGAGAATATTCTGCCAGTAGAAGGGGATGTTGAGCATAGCAAGCGACAAACTGGAGATCTAATTCCATCTGAAGAGTTTATGGAGCCCTGGAAGCTTGAAGGCCAGAAGTTTAAGGAAAAAGAGAAAAGAAAGAAGAAGGATTTCATCTTCAAAATACAGAAACTTCTGAAGAGACACGCCAGCAGGGAGGAAGATGCAGTATTCAAAACTGGGACAAGTGAAGAAGACAGCAGCCCAGGGGAAAGTGGTGATGGAACGGAAGACTTCAAAGTTAAAATGGACTCAATCCATAACTGGAAGAGATTTAAAAAGAAGATACTTTGAGGACTGTTCGTGTAACATCTGGAAGGAGCTGTTTAATTACTAACCCCAATGGACTTTACTAACTGTATTAACAGAGTGACTTTGGACTTTGCAATAGTTAAAAAGAAGATCTTCTAACCATGATAGATGCCAAAATTGGTATTGGTTATTAACCTAAACTAACCCTCACTAACAGGAAAAATTTCACTCCATCTTTTTCTTTCTCCATCTGTCTACCCTTCCCGTTTCTTATAAAAAGAATAAAATTCTCTCTTTTTTAAGAGAGTTTTACAAAAAAAAAAAAAAATCTTTGCTGCTGCTTTCATAGATTTGAAGGTGGCTTTTGATACTATACCTCCTGCTTGATTGTGGCACAAGGTAAAATTAACGTCTAGTTAAGAACTACTGAAGATATTAGCAAAGTGTTTCTCCCTGTCTTCTCTGATAGAGGCTTTTGGCTCTTATTGTCTGGAAGAATGTCTGATAGGTAACTATCAAAAATCTAAGATCATTTTTTTTTGGGGGGGGGAATCTCTTGTACACCACAAGTGGAAAATTCATGGTAATGATATTGAGGAGATCCCTTATTTTAAATACTTAGGGGTTTGGTTTGACCAGAGACTAACTTGGGCAGTACAAGCTGCTCATGTTTAAAGACTGGTTACAGCAATGTCAAATATTATCTATTTCTTTTATTCATCTGGGGCACAGTATTTCCCAGCCTCCATTAAATTGTTTAACACCAAGGTGGCTGCACAAAGTTTATATAGGGCTGGTATCTGGATTGATAAAATAGGAGAGTCCTTGGATTAAATTCTTCTTAAATTCCTATGTTCCATCTGTAGAATTCCAAATTGTGAAGCAGGGGTAGGCATCTGAGCTGAGTTGGGACAACCATTTGTTGAAACTTTGGCTTGGTTGAAGCCTTTCCCCTAAAGATAAAACGATATACTCCGACATCCAAGAGGGCTACCTCGGCTTAGTCAGAAAGGATTCTTATGTTTCTCACTGGAATAAACTTGTCCTGCAATGACTACAGCTCCTCAATCTTGCCTTGGACACCCTTTATTCAGTTACCAGCCAGGAAGCCATGCAAATGATTAAGAAATGTCTCTTTAAGTATGGTTATAGCAGTACAATTTGTGGAGCATGACATGTTTGTTCAATTTGCTGGTATTCTTCCACCTGGAAAGCTACCCTACCATCTAGAGGTATCTTAAGATACCTTATTCTGATAGATATGTGACTGTGGTGCAGGCATGTAGACACCCTGTCTCATCTGATCTTTGAATGTAATTCCTTTTCTGAGCCTAGAAATCTCTTAATTCCTCCTTTGCTCCAAAATATAGATCATATGGAGACATTACCTCTTTTATTAGAAGACAATAATAGACCAATCACTGTTTTAGCTGCAAAATTTTATGCATCTGTGATAGATTTTTAAAGCCATTCAAATGGAGTCTAGCCTTTTCTATATTTTAGTAATCTGCTTAGAACTAATAAGGTAATAGGCAGTATGAGGTAGATAGAGACAGAGACTGATGATAATGTTCCATCCTTAGGACACCTGTAATGTCTTGGGAATCCCAAGGCACTATTAAGTCCTTTGGAAGTGGTATCACACTTCTTGATGAATTCTCATTCAGCAGTTCCATGCTAGAGTCAGGCATGCCTTATTGGAAAAGATATTGCCAAAATTTTTCTCACCTAAGATTATCCCTGGATTTAAGTTAAGAATTCTGAACTATTAAAGGGGAACTGATGCTTTATAAAACCTCTCTTGTCCTATTTTCCAAATTTTCCAGAGTGTTGGGAGATTTATTTATTTATTTGATTTCTATCCCACCCTCCCCTGTGCTGCAGGGCGGGTTACAACAAATAGATAAAACAATTAAAACAATTTAAAACACATTGCAATGATTAAAACCATACAAAACAGATAACACAGCATACCAGATGGCAGTCAGGCACAGATAAACAATGCTTCAAAAATTCTACTTGTAAGTGAGCCCGCGGTGTTCCAAATACTGGCCAGTAGGCAGAAATCACGGTCAGTAACACCAACTAGAATAAAATAAACAGGGTGGAGCAGGAGAGGCCAGTATAATTAGACACCCGCCGCCTCAACCAGAGGCCTGGCATAACATCTCTGTTTTATAGGCCCTGTGGAACTGAAGCAAATCCCACAGGGCCCTGATCTTATTTAGGAGAGTGTTCCACCAGTCCGGAGCCAGAGCCAAAAAGGCTCTGGCTCTGGATGAGCTAAATGGATGTCTTTTGGGCCAGAGATCATCAGCAGCTGTTTGTCAGACAAATGTAAGACTCTTCAAGGGGATGTATCAGGAGTGACAATCCTGCAGATATGTTGGTCCCAGACTGCACAAAGCTTCAAAGTTAATGTCATAACCTTGAACTTGATTTGGTACTCAACTGGAAGCCAATGAAGCTTGTATGCATGCTCTTACAGGTGTTCCAGTAGGGACGTGCGCAGCAGCATTTTGGACCAGCTGAAGTTTCTGAATCAAATTCAAGGGCAGCCCTACATACAGCAAGTTACAGTAGTCCATCATGGAGGTGACCATTGCATGGATCGCTCTGGCTAAGTCACAAGGATAGAGATAGGGAACCAGTTGCCTGACTAGCTGAAGATGGTAAAAAGCTGATTTGGCAACATTCATGACTTGGGCCTTCATTGAAAGTGAGGCATCCAAGATCACACCCAAGCTCCTCACCATTGGCAATGGCATTAATAGCACCCCACCAAGGGCTGGGAGCTGGATCTCCAGTCCCCACCCCCCATGGCCCAGGCACAGGACCTCCATCTTCAATGGATTTAGTTTCAGTTGACTCTGCTTCAACCAACCAGCCACAGCTCCAAAGTCCTGGCCAAAACCTCTGGAGTGGAATCTAGCAGAATTGTTTTGCTATCCTCATAGGCAAGAAACATACAAGGAAATGAATTGTGATGATACATCCCTCTCCTGTGATTGAAATCCTGGACTGCTGTTCTTCCAATTCCTAGGATGCTGAGCCTTCAGGAATGACAAGATTTGGAGTTCCCACCTTATGATTATCTGTTGAAGAACATGCTTCCTTGGCCACTCTGTGTAGGTACACACAGAGAACTCTTCCTTATAGGCCACACCTGCTCTGTCTCTCAGGTTTAGGATGGAAGAGGTTCATAGAAGACAGACTCAAACCCCGCAACCCCAATTTTGTCATACCTGTGGGAAAAATTTTTGGAATCTATTAAGGACAATAGTTTTCTTGCCCATGCAAATTTGTGCCACATATTTTGCAAGCAATTTATTTTAAAAATGTTTCAAGACTTACAAATTTCATTACTATCATGTTTTATATACCACTTCCTCCAGAGGTGAAAATACTGTGTGGGGTTCAGAATGAGAGAAAGATTAATAAGTTTAAAACAACACTTAAAGAGGAGAAAAATATGCTCTGTGGCATCTTAAAAATATGGCAACTGTAAAGTCCAATGTCCTGAAACTACTTAGGGTTAGAACACGTCTCTTTGTGATGCTGAGTATTTCCCATTCCAGTGTTACGGGCTCTTGTTGCTACTCCCATGGAACAGGAAATGCTGTCTCCTAATCCTGCCCTGTGGGACTGAGTATTGAAGATCCTGGACTGTGAGATGGCAGGAGTGATAAGTGTTATGCATTTTTGAGGAAATAAAAGGAAGAATTCGATGGCAGGTAGCCAGTTTGTTCCACAGAGCTGCTGTTTGAAGCTGCAGGCAGGGACTGGGGCAGGCATGGGCAAATGTTCAAGAAGTTTCCATAGGAGATGGTTTATTTACTAGAGGGCAGATGAAGAGGTCATAGTACATGACCTTGCACTTTAACACCTAGTTGCCACTATCACCCATGAATTCAGGAGCTTCCTACAGAAATGGTAGCAGGATTTAAAAATAAAAACCAACAGATTTTTTTCCCCAGGGTAATTTCCCCCCATAGAGTGAGCTATTAAACATCCTCGTTAAAAAGGTACTGTTTTACAATGAGCAATTAAAGTTAGATTTTTCTAGTAAGAGGCTGTGGATGAGTCACTGCAGCAAACGGCAGCTCTGACAGACGTTTGGATTATTTCTCAGCCTATTAACACAACTTGGAATTTACTGACACTTAAGGAGGATGAGTGGGGCAGAAGGAAGCTTTAGAAAGAAACTAAAAACAAGACAGGATAGTTTGGAACAATTCATCCCAAAGGAACGATGTGGTAAATATTTATGGAAGAAGGCTAAAACTTCACAACTGAGAACAGGGCAGTAAAGCAGGGCTGTGTGAGGAAACTGGAGGGCCAAGAGAGGTTAGGATCCTTAGAAAGGAAAATGAGGCACAGGTGTCTGTATGCCAGTGCTAAAAGTCTCTGAGCCAAGATGAGGGAGCTGGAGTGCTTGGTGCTAAAAGTGTACGTATAGCGGGCATTTCAGAAACCTAGTGGAGTAGGGAAAATCAATGGAACACTGTTATCCCTGGATATAAACTATATAGAGGAAGGGTGTACTGGAGGTAATGGTGTTCTATATATCAAAGACAGCATAGAGTCAAGTAAGCTAGAAATCATTAGGGGAAAAACTTCCCACATGGAATCATGATGGGTGGAGATACCAGGCCTGAACGGTTACTTAACAGTGTGGGTATACTCAGGGCTCTTTTTGTAGTAGGAACTCCTTTGCATATTAGGCGAAACACCCCTAATGTAGTCAATCAGCAGGACGCCCGGCAGACTGCTGCTGAGGAGGCTGAGACGCAGCTCCTTGACCTGGTGTGGAGCCCTGCCCGGGGAGAGAGGCGCTGGCCATGGCGCGAGGAGCTGCGCTGCCCCAGAGGGCTCGTGAGCTTGGAGCTGGGGCTGGGGCTGGGCAGGGAGGACACCCGGCGGACTGCTGCTGAGGAGGCTGAGACACGACTCCCCGACCTGGCATGGAACCCTGCCCGGGAAGAGAGGCGCTGACCGCGGCACGATGAACTGCACTGCCCCAGAGGGCCCGCGAGTTCGGGGGTGGGGCTGGACGGGGAGGATGCCCGGTGGTTTACTGCTGGGGGGGCTGAGATGCGACTCCCTGACCCGGTGTGGAGCCCTGCCCGGGAAGAGAGATGCTGACTACGGCCCGATGAACTGTGCTGTGCTGGAGGACTCGCGAGCTTGGAGCTGGGGCTGGGCGGGGACCGAGATTTGCAGTACTTGCCCCGGCCTGTTCCCGACACTGACCCTGCAGTGGGGGGGCCCGCCGGATGACCATGACGCCACCCCCCCCCCACTTGCCCTGGGGTCTGGACAACTGTGGGAGTTGATCCAGCCAGGAGAGGGAGCATGGCGCCTGTGAGATCCCTCCCGCTCACTGGAAGCATAAAGCAGACTCTTCAGAGTTGGGACATACCACCTGGCAATTAAGAACACACACCACTGGCAATAGGGTGAAGGAGGGAAGAATGGAGGTGGATGAGGGTTTGCCTGCTGTGAAATGAATGCTGTATGATTGGGTGTTTGTCTGCTTCTACCGAGGTTGGGTTATTGTTTTGTATTTTAAATTTAGAATTGTTTGCCCCCGGTACGTGCAGTTGTGGTTAACCGGGTAGGCTAGCAGCATTTGTACCATAATTTTTGTAATAGCAGGGAACCGGTTAATTTTGGCTGTTGCTGGAATTGGTGTGGATCCTATGGTTGCTGACTGGCTGCCTGAAATTTGTGAAGGCGGCCAGACCATGCCATTATGACCAGACTGCATATTTCAGTGCTCTTGGGGAAGGGGAAGTATAGCGGTGGACCTGGGCAGGTTGTTAAGGGAAGGACGCGGAGACAGAAAGAGGCTCAGCGCCCTTCCAGCCTACAGCCCATCCCAAGGGTGGCTGGCAGTGGGGCAAGGATTGTTAACCCCCCTCCATCATTGATGTTGTGCAATGCTAGGTCCATTAATAATAAAGCCTCAACTCTTCGGGACTTTGTACTTGACCAACAAGTGGACCTGGCGTGCGTGACCAAGACCTGGGTGAGGGAGTGTGAGACAGTTACTCTCACCCAGTTGGCCCCACCAGGTTACTCGGTCCTTCATAAATCATGGACTCGGGGGGGGGGAGTGGCTATTTTCATCCGGGAGGCTTACTCCTTCAGGGTGCTCCCGTCCATGGAGACCGCGGGCATTGAATGTGTCGGTGTGATGCTGGAGGCTGTGGAGAGTTTGGCAATCTGGCTGGTGTACAGTCCGCCTAATGCACCGGCCAGTAGCCTGCCGTCCCTGCTGGAGGCTGTATCAGGCTGGGCGTTGACCACCCTAGACTGATTGTCTTGGGTGACTTCAACGTCCATGCTGAGGATGCAGCCTCTGGCCGGACTACAGACCTAGTGTCGTCCATGGTGATGCGGGGACTCTCACAGTTTGTATCAGCCCCCTCGCATCAAGCTGGGCACATGCTCAATCTGATTTTCACAGCGGAGGTTGAGGTGTACTGGATCACTGCTGAGGCAGTGCCATGGTTGGACCACCTGGCCCTGAGGGCCTGGCTGAAGGTGCTACCCCAACCTTTTGTGGGCGGTGAGCTGATTTATGCTCGCCCGTGGGCCCAAATGGACCCCATGCGGCTTCAGAGGGCATTGTGGGATCCAAGACCCCCTGGCGGCTCATTGGATGAGCTAGTGGAGGACTGGCATGTCCGGCTCACCACAGCCATCAACAAGATCGCTCCCAGGCGTCCTCTCCGGGCTCGTCAGAAGCGGGCTCCTTGGTATACCCAGGAGCTGTGGCAGATGAAACGAGAACTGAGACGACTAGAGAGACAGTGGCGTTGAGCTCGCGATGAAGCGTCAAGAGTGTCCTATAGGACGTTTATGAGAGCCTATGAGATGGCAGTCAAGGCGGCCAAGAAGGATTTCTTTGCAGCCGAGATTGCATCTGCAAGCTCTCGCCCTGCCCAATTATTTAGTATGATTTGGACGCTAACGGACCTGCTGCAGGGCAGGCGAAACGATAGGGAATTGGATATTGGCTGTGAGGCTTTTGTGAGCTATTTCGCAGATAAAGTCCTGATGCTCCGATGCGACCTCCGCGCCACGATTGAGACAGTGAGCGAACTCGAGGCCCCTTGCGTGCCTTCGGTCCTGGGTTTAGAAACCTTTAGCCCGCTCAGCTTGGACGAAGTTGACAGATTGCTGGTCTCTGTGCACCCAACCACATGCGTTCTTGATCTGTGCCCCTCCTGGCTCATTAAGGCAGGCCACGGGGGGTTTTGAGGTGCTCTGCGGGGTATTATCAACAGGTCCCTCACCGAGGGCTGATTCCCTGGAGCACTCAAGGAAGCGATGGTCTGCCCTCTCATAAAAAAGCCATCTTTGGACCCAGCTGAATTGGCCAACTATCGGCTGGTGTCCAATTTGCCCTATTTGGGCAAACTGATAGAGAAGGTGGTGGCGTTGCAGTTTCAGGGCTTTCTGGAGGATGCTTCAGTCCTGGATCCCTTCCAGTCTGGCTTCCCCTAGGCCACGGGATGGAGACAGTGCTGGTCGCCCTGACTGACAATCTCCAAAGGCATCTGGACCGAGGCAGTGTGGCAGCATTGCTGTTGTTAGATCTGTCGGCCACATTCAATACGGTCGACCATCAGCTACTGACCCGCTGCCTCGCCAACGTGGGGATTCAGGGGTTTGCCCTTCAATGGTTCACCTCTTTTCTCCAAGGTTGGGAACAGAGGGTGGTGCTTAGGGACCAGCAGTCCTGGAGGCATCCCCTTGAGTGTGAGGTGCCCCAGGGGGCGGTACTGTCCCTGATGTTGTTCAACATCTATATGCACCCCCTTGCCCAGATTGCCCAGAGTTGTGGGCTTGGGTGTCATCAATATGCAGATGACACCCAGCTATATCTGATGCTGGGTGGCCAGTCGGACTCTAGTCCTGATGACCTAAATAGGGCGTTGCAAGCCGTGGCTGGTTGGCACAGGCGGAGCTGGCTGAAGCTAAACCCAGCGAAGACAGAGGTCCTGGGCCTGAGTTGGACCGGTCTGGGGCTGGGACTCCCACTCCCACCCTTTGACAGGGCACCATTGGTGCCATTGCTGGGGGTTACAAGTTTGGGGGTACTCCTGGATGCCTCCTTAACAATGGAGGCCCAGGTGGCAGCCACTGTCAAGTCAGCATTTTACCATCTTCGGCTGGCACGACAGTTGGTTCCCTACCTCGACCGCGACGGTCACCTCAAGGCCAGACTACTGCAATGCTCTCTACATGGGGCTGCCTTTGGCGCAGATCTGGAGGCTGCAGCTGGTGCAGAAAGCAGCGGCTAGGCTGTTGATGGGTCTCACTAGACGGGACCACATCCAGCCGGTGCTGAAGGCGCTGCACTGGCTGCCAATAGCGTACTGGATCCGCTTCAAAGTGCTGGTGCTTACCTTTAAAGCCCTATATGGCCAGGGTCCGGCCTACCTGAGGGACCACCTTTCCCCATATGTCCCCCCAAGGGCACTACGGTCATGGGGGCAGCATTTATTGGTCATCCCAGCCCCCAAGGCAGTCAAATATGCGGTGACTAGGGCTAGGGCCTTTTTGGTGGTGGCCCCCACCTGGTGGAATGAGCTCCCAGAGGAGATCAGGGCCCTGTGGGATCTTATGCAGTTCCGCAGGGCCTGCAGGGCCTGCAAGATAGAGCTCTTCCACCAGGCCTTCGAGTAGGGGCCGCCACCACCTCCATTACCACCTTCATCACCATCATTACCATCTTGGCATTTTCATCTTGAGGTTTACTGGCCCCGGCACGGGATTTCAGTCCCACAGGATATTATGGGTGCAATGATACATGGATGTATTATAGAGCAGAATGTGACTGCTGTTTTAATTTTTTAGTTTATATCTTATTTATGGTTTTAGTATTTATTCTTGGCATTGCCTCGATGTTTTAATCTTGATAGTTGGCATTATGCCTCTTGTTCGCTGCCCTGAGCCCATGTGGAAGGGCGGGATATAAATCAAATAAATAAATAATAAATCCTCCAGAGCTTATAGTAGCCCCTGTAAGAAGAGCTCTGTAAGCTCTTGGAGGATTGGCTACATTAGGGGTGTGTTGCCTAATATGCAAAGGAGTTCCTGCTACAAAAAGAGCCCTGGGTATACTGTTTTCCACCTGACCAAAGCCAGGAGGCAGACCCCAAGATGGAGAAGGAAATGAAGGTGGTGACTAAAGGGCAGAATGCTGTAATACTAGATGACTTCAACTACCCTCACATTGATTGGACAAATATGTGTTGAGTCATGCCATAGAAACAAGCTGGAGCAGGTGGTCACAGAACCAACTACAGGGGTGGTAGCCCTGGACTTGGTTCTAAGCAAGGCTCAAGACCAGACACATGATGTAAAGGTTGTTGAACCACCTGGGAATAGCGAGTACAATGCTGTTAAATCCAGAATACAATACATGTTAACAGAAATTTGCCCCCAAAGTCCAAAAAAAATCACTTCTGATTTCAAAAGAGGGAATTTGGCTAAAATGAGGGAACTAGTCAAAAGGTGGAATTAAGAAAGTCAAATCACTCCAGGATGCCTGGAATCTATCTAACACTATACAAAAGGCTTTTGACAAGGTATCTCACCAAAGCCTCCTGAGTAAGTGTAGCAATCATGGAATAAGAGGACTGGTCTCTCATGGATTAAAAGTTGGTTAAATGACAGGAAGCAGCTAGCAGGAATAAATGGACAATTCTAACAATGGAAGGCAGTGGGGGTCCAACAAGGATCCAAATTAGGACCGGTGCTATTTAATTTGTTCATAAATGATTTGGAACTGGAGTTGAGCAGTGTAGATTATTCAGGGTAGTGAAAACTTTGGTGGAGTATGAAGATCTGCAATAGAATCTCTCTGAGTTGGGTAAGTGGGCAACCATGTGACAAATGAAGTTCAACATGGGTAAGTATAAGGTGATGCACATCAGAGCAAATGATCCTATATATGCTAATAGAGTCTGAACTGGCTGAGTCTGAGTTGGAATGATATCTTGGGGTTGTTATGGGAAGCTCAGTGAAAATATTAATCCAGTGTGGGCAGCAATGAAAAAGGCAAACTCCATGCTAGGAATTATTAAGAGAGGAGCTGAAAGCAAAATGGCCAGTATTGTAATACCTTTGTATAAAGCTGTGGTGTGGCCTCATTGGAGTACTGTGTGCAGTTCTGGTTGCTGTTGCACAGAAAGGGCATTGCAGAGCTGGGAAAAGTACAAAGGGGGACATCCTAGGTGATAAGGGAAGACATGATGGAAGTTTATAAAATTATGCATGGGATAGATAAACAGGATAGAAGGAGCTTTTTCTCTCTCATAATATTAGAATGCAAGGGCACCCAATGATATTGTTGGGGGAAAGTCTCAGAACAACCAAAAGGAAATATTTATTTACTCAATAAATAAGTAAACTGTGGAATTAACTGCCAGTGGAGGTAGTGATGGACAAGAGCATAGATAGCTTTAAAAGGGGGTTGGACAGATTCATGGAGGAGAGGGTCTTTCTACCTTCTGTGCCTTCCAGAGCAACTGGTTGGCTATTATGTGAAACAGGATGCTGGAATAGATAGACTAGTGGTCTGATCTAGAAGGCTGTTCTTACATTCTTTTGGTGAGGAGAGATTTAGGGGATCTGGGGTTGAACAGGAAGGGAGGGGGGCTTAAGACATATACACCATTTGTAAACATCTTCAGTGGTCTTAAGCTAGGTTTGGAGTCAGTTTGGTGTAGTGGTTAAGTGCATGGACTCTGATCTGGGAGAACCAGGTTTGATTCCCCACTCCTCCACTTGCAGCTGCTGGAGGGAAAGGGAAAGCAGTTTGTAAGCCGCTCTGAGACTCCAAGTGAAGGGTGGGGTATAAATCCAATCTCTTTTCCTCTCTTCTTCTAGGACAGTGGTATTCACTTTCCAGCTTGCTGAAGGTCACAGTTGTAATAACCATAAACACAAAAGCCACATTACTGTATGCCCTTTGACTTACTACATCAAATACAAATGTACAATAAGAGAAAATATAATGATTAATATCCTGTCCTATTATATAAAAGGGTAGTGGTCTGGCAAGACTCTATGCTTGGCAAAATCAGTTTGCTCCCTGGTATGTCGCTCAGAATCTGTCCCTATCCAGTAGCTGCGTTGCTTGAGTTCTCTCCCACCCACTGCAGCCTAGGCCACTCTTCTCTGATTGGGTCAGCATTTCAAGCTTATTTGCATATGGAAGCTGATTGGACTTTACTCCATTTTGCACCTCAAACTCTCCCCCGCAAGACAGTTGGAATTGTCAATTGTTTATGCAACTTGTTGTATTCTGAGGAGAAATATGTCCTCACTCACAACACTTCCCCTTCAAAAGAAACAAACCCAAAAACACAACCATGCTACACCACAAAAAAACAAGGTCATACCACAAGCAGAATACCACAAGGCAAAAAAAGCCCTGGTACTAATTCTGGCAGGGGACGCTGTGAGTGTAGAAAATGATTTATCGACACAGTGGAAAATCTTTAGGAATTGTTTGGTGCATTTACCATGGGGCACCCACCCAGAGCCTCTGGCATTTTCTCACTCTGCTGGCATCAAAACCAATTGAAGGCAAAATAGAAATATGGAGACTTTTCCATCCTCCTTTGCATCAATTTGTCTTTGTTGGCAATGGCAACTCTAGGCCTGGCTGCTTGCTCCTGTTCAGCAGGAGCATCCCTATGGAAACTGCCTGGGTGATTTGGGACCAGCCGGAGACTTTCTGCCTAACCTGCCTTACAGGGTTGCTGTACAGATCACAAAGCCGAAAAGAATGAAGTAAACTGCTTTGCTCCCCGCTAATGAGAAAGACAGAATTTTGCCTAGGAAAAGGCTGCTGAGAGGGGATGAGATAAAGTTGCCAGCTATAGGTATGGAAATTCCTGGAGATTTGAGGGGTGGAGCCCAGAGAGGGTGAGGTTTGAGGAGGGGTGGGACCTCAGACAGGTACAGTGCCATAGACTCCACCCTCCAAAGCAGCCATTTTCGCCTGGGGAACTATTGTTGCCAATCTTGGCCCAGTGGCCATCAAACCATTCTCTTCCACCCCCTGCTGTGCAGCTGTCTTTCCCCTAAGGTTGCCAATCTCCAGGTGGGACCTGGAGATCTCCTGCTGTTACAATTGATCTCCAGATGACTGAGATCAGTTCCCCTGGAGAAAATGGCTGCTTTGGAAGGTAGACCCTATGGCATTATAACCTGCTGAGTCCTTCCGCCCCCACCCCATGCTGTCCTCCACAGGATCCACCCCCCAAATCTCAGGTATTTCCCTACTTAGAGCTGGCAACCCTACTTTCCCCTCAGTGCCTGTTGGTAGGCAACCAAGCTTGGTCCTGTCACTTTGAGAGAAAACTCATTGGGGCCAGTCCTGATAGGGTTGCCAGCTCCAGATGGGAAATTCCTGGAGATTTGAGGGATGGAGCCTGAAGAGGGTGAGGTTTCAGGAGGGGTGGGAACTCAGACAGGTACAATGCCATAGACTCCACCCATCAAACTAGCCATTCCATCCTGGGGAACGATTGTTGCCAATCTCCAGGTGGGGGCTGGAGAACAATCAGAATTACAACTACTCTCCAGGAGGGAGGGGGGAGGAGATGGAAAGCTGAAGTCAGAAGGCAGATAACGGTAGGTTGACAATTGGCTGGGAGGGAGATAGGGTTGCCAACTCCAGGTTGGGAAATTTCTGGAGCTTTGAGGGGTAGAGCCTGGAGATGGTGAGGTTCGAGGAGGGGTAGGGTCTCAGACAGGTACAATGACATAGACTCCACCCTCCAAACCAACCAGTCCCTCATGGGGAACCATTGTTGCCAATCTCCAGGTGAGGGCTGGAGACCACTCAGAATTACAACTGCTCTGCAGGAGAGAACACAAAAGTCAGCTGAAGTCAAAGGGGCAGATAACAGTTGGTTGATGGTTAGCTGGGAAGGAGATGGGTTGCCAACTCTAGGTTGGCAAATTCCTGGGGATTTGAGGGGTGGAACCTGGAGAACGTGGGGTTTCGGGAGGGGTTGGACCTCAGGCAGGTGGACTGCCATAGACTCCACCCTACAAACCAGCCATTTCCTCCTGGGTAACAATTGTTGCCAATCTCCAGGTGAGGGCTGGAGATCACTCAAAACTACAACTGCTCTTCAGGTAGCAGAGATCAGTTCCTCTGGAGAAAATGGTGGTCTCTGTCTTTATACCCTGCTGAGGTTGCCACAGCAAATTCACACTGTGTGCCCAAAGCCAGAGCACTCTCCCAGAGCCTCTTTCTAGAGCCTGTTGTATTTATTTCCGCAATGGGCCTTACTCCTAGTTAAATATATAGCCATAACTATAACCTTTTAAATTATCAAATTACTTCTGAGCATGTAGGGTCCTCTCCTCTATCCATTCCCTTTTAGCTTTAGCCAGCCCTTGGTGTATCTGGAGTGAGGGAAAAGGCTTCCCTCTCTACCTTCTTGCTCTCTCCTTAGCATGAGGACTGGCAACAGCTTAAGTGACAGAGTGAGACTGCCAAGGTACCTGGAGGAGGGCCAGCTGACTGTGGGGAAAGGGGAGTAAAACCACTATCACCACATTGTGGTCAGCTTGCTGTTCTCCTGGGTGGCTGCCACAGTGGTGATGGTGGTTGTACCCTATCTCCTCTGCAGCCAAGTTGTGTTCCCTCCATCAGCTGCCTGGGTGCTGGGATGAGAATGCAAAAGCTACAAGGAAAATGGAGTTGTTGGAGCGACTGAGCCCTGTACGTCTATCCCTCGCACAAGGCCTGCAGCTGAGGGAGGCTTGCAGTTTATCTCCCCTCCAGTGCCTCTTGCAGCTGTTTTATTGTATTGATTTTATTGATTTTTATCCCGCCCATTCTGGCCTAGGCTGGCTCAGGGTGGCTCACAACAAGATAAAAGTTATCATAATACATAATAATCAAATAATATTAAAGTGCTAGCAATTCCAATGTTTACTATTGGCCCGCTTCAACTGTGTGTGTGGGGGGGGCTGGGCCAGGCAATAGTCAC
Source organism: Gekko gecko (assembly GCA_029375565.1). NCBI lineage: Eukaryota > Metazoa > Chordata > Lepidosauria > Squamata > Gekkonidae > Gekko > Gekko gecko. Next base: position 220,632,379 of record JAPDNY010000001.1, read on the forward strand.
AGGAACCCGTGGCTCAGGGCTTCCGCCATGGTTATCAGTTATTACTAACAGTGCTACCGATGGTTGTAGTTGTAATGGTGGTGGTGGTGGTGGTGGTGGTGGGTCCAAAGGCCTGGAGGAAGAGCTCCATTTTGCAGGCCCTGTGGGACTGTAAAAGGTCCTGCAGGGCCCTGATATCCTCTGGGAGCTCATTCTACCAGAGTCGAGCCATCACCAAAAAGGCCCTGGCCCTAGTAGTTGCCAGCCTGGCCTCCTTGATACTCGGGAGGGCCAGTTGGCTCTGGGTCCCTGAACACAGTGCTCTCCGGGGCATATATGGGGAAAGGCGATCCCTCTGGTACGTCGGACCCTGGCCATAAAGCGCTTTAAAGGTAAGAACCAGCACCTTGAAGTAAATCTGGTATGCTACAGGCAGCCAGTGCAATGCCTTTAGCACAGGCTGGATGTGCTCCCGAACTGAGAGTCCCAGCATCAGCCTGGCCGCGGCTTTTTGCACCAGCTGTAGCTTCTGGATTTGCGACAAGGACTGCCCCATGTAGTACATTACAGTAATCCAGTCTTGAGGTGACCATCACAGGGATCACTGTTGCCAAGTTGCCATGTTCAAGGAAAGGAGCCAACTGCCTTATCAGCCGAAGATGGTAAAAGGCCGACTTGGCAGTGGCTGCAACTTGGGCCTCCATTGTTAAGGAGGCATCCAGAAGCACCCCTAAACTCCTAACCTCCAGTGCTGGCACCAGTGGCACCCCATCAAAGGTCTGGAGCAGGATCCCTACCCCCAGGCTGCTGCAACTCAGGCACAGGACCTCTGTCTTCATCGGATTCAATTTCAGCCAGCTCAGTCAAAGCCAACCAGCTACGGCTTGTAACGCCAGGTCTAGAACTTCTGGTTTGGAGTTGGACCAGCTTTCCAACAGCAGATAAAGCTGGGTGTCATCCACATACTGATGACAACTCAGTCCATACCTCCGGGCAACCTGGGCAAGAGGACGCATTTAGATGTTAAAAAGCATTGGGGACAATACCACCCCTTGTGGCACTCCACATTCCAGCGCAACTCTTTGTCCCCGACCTTGGAGAAAGTAAACAAGCCACTGTAAGGCTGGTCCCTGGGTTCCAGTGTCGGTGAGGCGGTGGATCAGTAGCAGATGGTCGACTGTGTCAAACGCAGCCAACAGGTCTAACAACAGCACTGCTGATCTGCCTCGATGGGAGTCTTGGGCAGGAAGCTCTTTTTCAGAGTTTTATCTTGTTTTTTCCAGTAGCTCTTTTACTCCGTGGGCCTCATTCTGTGTGTAATCCAAATATGGGGCAGATGCCACATTATGGAACAGTGTTCAGGATAGTGTGTTAAAAAGCCATATGTGGCTGCTGAGCCACTGAGTATCACTGCCTTTGGGTATGTTCTCTGGCTAACTGTGGCTTGAATTAAGCCTGGTAGCACATGTACAATAAATCCTCATGCAACCTTTTGCCTGATGTCATTTATACATATATCACGAGCACTGCCCTGTCCCAGGACGTTGCCGTGAGGTAGCTGTGGCGCCGCCACATTTCAATATACATAATGGCACTGTATTCAGTTTATGATCTTATGAGGTGACTGATCAGTCCTAATTCCTATCTCTGAGGGCTGATCAGCTCACCCTTAACAGTAGTCTCTTCGGGGTTTCCTTTAACTTCTGGAGGTATGGAGGACAACTGCCCAGTATTGTTCTTCCCCACAGAGTCAGGCACCAGGGCTTATAAATGTCATACAGCACAAATCTTTATTATACAGAAAACTCCAGCAGGGGGATAAGATATATTTACACAGAATACTTTGGATACTTTGTAGTATAAACACTTCACTTTGCCTTTTCATAAATTGTAGGCTTATTACTCTCAGTTTGACTCAGATGTTCTTTGGTTCACAAAACCCTTCTCTGACTCCACTCTCCAGAACCTGTTTGGTGGTTAACGTTTGGGCTTTAACTGCCTGGCCTCCTGAGTCTACTGGTTTGACAAAATCCAGCTCTCCAGACTCCTCCAGACCCTTTGCCCTTCCTTAGCCACCTTAAGTTCGTATGGAGCAGGGTATTTGTGGTTTGTGACCCTTGAGGTCTTGTACTTTTCACTCTCTCGCCACTCTCCTCTTTATGTTAGAGGATACCAGGGCAGAGTGCTTTTCAGTCACAGTTTTCCATTTAAACTGCTCTCAGACTGATTCCATTGAGCTCAGAGGCTGTTGCCTCTCAAAGCTCTCTCAGAAACTCTCCCTTTGTGTTCACTCTCTGTCACCAATTTATGAACTCTCTGACTCGCCCAGTGGTCAGCTCTCAACTGTCATTTCTGTACAGTTATCTGTCACTCATTTCCCTGAGAGTTCTGAGCCACCTGGCCCCCACCTCTCTCAGTGTCATGTGACTACTACTGGGTTTACCTTGCTGCTGTCCATCTATATATCTAATTCCCAAGTGGCCCCCTGCGTGCAGATATCTAAATCTGCACATCGGGGGCACCTGGGGGGCAGGGAGATTTTCCTGCACACGTGGGGCAGTCCCCAGGTGTGCAGAAAAATCTAAAATGTTTTTAAATGTGTAGGGGGGATATCTAAATACAAAAAAAAGCCACTCAGTCCTCCCCACCGAAGGTGGGGGGAGGAGAGGAGATCTGTGGTGGTGGAGGAGGAGGATTGCTGGAGCTGGGAGGGGGAGGAGATTGGCGGTGGGGGGAGGAGGAGATCAGCAGCGGCGGAGGAGGGGGACATCGCCAGAGCTGGGGGGAGGGAGGAGATCGGCAGTGGCAGAGGAGGGGGACATCGCCGGAGCTGGGGGGAAGGGAGGAGATTGGCAGCGGCAGAGGAGGGGGACATTGCCGGAGCCGGGGGGAGAGAGGAGATCGGCGCAGAGGAGATTGCTGGAACCTGGAGGGGGAGAGGAGATTGGTGGGCCTGATGGCTGGAAGCTGCTTGGGCAACACTGCTGGGGGGGGGAGTAGGTGATGGCTAGAGCCAGGGGGAAGGAGGACATCGCGGAGCCTCCCCGCAAATATCGCGGGTCCCTCTTCTTGTAAACCTCTAATTCCGTCACAACATATAACAGACTTTTTCTGATCTGGCAGTTAATACTAGGGGCATGTGTTCAATATATACCAAGCCAAATAAATCCTCTATTGGTATTTTGCGGTATTTAATTCAGCCAAGTACAGATTAGACAATCTGATTTGGCTATTGAAATAGTCATGCCCGAATAAAAGCCAATATCATTTGGCTTTTATTTGGGCATGGCTAGAATGCATTTAAAGTTTTAAAATGCCTTCTGAAATCAAGGCATGCTGCCATGGCAGCACGACTCAGTGAGTGAAAATCTCCATTATAACCTATGGTGATGGTCCCCATTAAGGTATAATGGAGCTGAATAAATTCAGGTTTCCCAAATATTTACCTGAATACCAATACAATAGCTATATTTATATTTGGGAATATTCAGGAATATCAATATTTTCCAGATCCAATAGACTCGAATCAGGGGGAAAAGAATTTTTTTTTTGCACCCCCCCTAATTAATACCTGTTCTTAATGGACTATAGTTCCATAGAGATTACAATCACTGAAACAGACATTTTGGTATCTTCACCACACTGAAATTCCCAAGATTCCTTGAAAGAAGCCATGGCAGTCAGATAGATGCTTGTAGTGTATATGTTTTTTGTTTTCAACAGAGTGAAAACAAACATTTAGGACCCTCCCTGACCCCAATTACTCACAAGGGTCCTCTGAAGACAGTGTCAGGGGAAGGTCTTGTTTGTTGGCCCTCCAGAGCAACTGGTTGACCCCTGTATGAAACAGGTTGTTGGACTCAAGGAACCACTGGCCTGATCCAGCAGGGCTCTATCACATTCTAAGGTTCTCTCTGTACTACAAGTTAACAAACTGCTTGTGTTTAATGCACAGGATGGCTGCTGGAGACAGATGCTTTCCCCTAACATCTTTGTCTAAATAGAATGTGTTTTAAAAAGCCCTGCTGCCATATATTTGAGGGTACAGGCCTCATTATCATCCTATATCTCAATGGCTGGGAACACATGTGACACTGCAAACTGAGTTCCTGGGTATGCCCCCAGGTAAAGGGCCTCAAGACTGTTAGCCAAATTGCTCTATTTCTTAGTAATAGCTTGGGGAATTATGATATTAATGAGCAATTGGCATAACTATAGGATCAGAGCTGTGTATACTGGAGTTAGAATTCCCAAGAACCCAAGAATAGACACAGAGACTGGGTGGCTAAAATAATGATTTTTTTAATCTAAATATTCTCAAGCATACAAACAACGATCAAACATTCACACACACAATACATAACTAAGAAAGCAGAGGTGATTGATAGCTTATAGAGGGGTGATACAACCTGTCCAGACGTGCAGGGATCCATGGCTATGAGATTATGGTCTAAACACAAAGAGTTTAGGGGTGGACTGCCAGTTGGCATCATGGCAGAAGCACACGGTCTGAGACCATGTGCTCACGGATATAGACATTGGAAAACAATGCAGACCAATGGAAGGTCTTGGGGGCTGGTCTCAGGTGAGAACAATAGATTATCTGGACCAATGATGAGTCCCAGGGGTGCGTGGCATCAGGATGGGCCAAGTATGGATGTGACCACTGAAGTTTCAGCGAGGCAGTGTCAGGCTATGATGAGACTGACAATATCTTGATTAGATTTAGCTAGATGTTGGATGAATGTACTGGGGCTAGTTGAATGGATTTTATGATCATTAATGATCATTAATGGTTCTGCCAAAGAAGTTGAATAGGTTCCCAGATACAGACAAAAGATGGGAGATGGGTCCTTGATTAGATTGCTAAACATTTGAATGATAGATTGGTTTATCCGGTATCCTGAGGGACAGAGGAGGAAAGACAAGTATTCAGAAAAAGAATTACTGGAGACAGGGTTATTCTCCAGGTGGCCTGTGAATAGACTTTAGAAATGTAGATACTTCACCTGATGGAGCTCATTGTCATCCCATAAGCATATCTCTGCTGGGTGGAGGGGGAAGACTGGAAGTTTGCCCTGAGGTTACCTTACTGTCACATGAATATGAAATCCCTTGTTTCAGAGTACTTGCAGCCTGACTCTGTGGTTCAAGCTGAGAGTGCTTGACTTTTGGGGACTTTAGTTCAGGTTAGAAAGTGGGGCGCCCCTGCTTTGGGGCTTCCCAAAAGTAAAGGCAGTGCTTCTGGCAACAAGACTAGACCTCTGTCAGAGACCTTGGAGGCCAGTAGTTTAACTTGAGTAAAGCACTGTTGCATACAGCCACACATCTCTCACATGGTTTATTCTACTATTCAAAATGTTGTTGCACTTCCTTCCCACTTCTCTGAGCAATGAGAAATTCCAAGGAAACACCATTTGGTGATAATGGGGAGGCAGTCCCAAGAATTTCATGCTAATGGAGGAGAGGGAGAACAAGTTATAGGTGGGAATGATGTTTTTATTTTTGTTTTATGCTGTCTTCTGCCTTGCCATGCTTTTCATGGCTTATTGTAACAGCTTTTTGATTTTATTGTATTCCTGTAGTTGTGAGGTATCTTGAGCTAGCCCCTGGAGAGTCAGCATATACACTTTCTAAATAAGTTCTAAATAACTGAATAATATGTTTCCCATAGAAACAATTACCTGATTGATATTGAACATATAATACGATGAAGCTAATGATTCTAAACAAAAATTTGTAATTAATAAAACAAGAGGTGGGTACATTCCTGAACTCTGCTGGGTGACCAGTTCAGTCTAGGATTGCCAACTCCAGGTAGAGAAATTCCTAGAGATTTGGGGGCAGAGGTGGGGCATTTGAATTTTTGGGGAGAGCTGAGCAGGGATGTGATACCATAGAGTGCACCCTCTGAAGCTGCAATTGTCTCCAAGGGAACTGATCTCTGTGATCTGGAGATCAGTCATAATTCTGAGAGAACTCCAGGCCCCTCATAGGCTTGTCGGGCCCATGTGGGGGTGAGGGATCTCCTGCTCTGGGCCCCCTCCCTTACTGCTGATCATCTGGTTGGCAGGGGAGTTACCAACAGTAAAAGAAGGCCTAGGAATGCATCACCAGCAACATGGCTATGTCACCTCCAGCATGCACTTAGGGTTGCCATTCCCCCCAATGGGGTGGGTTTTCCCCTGATTTTGGGGTCTTCACTTTGCTGCTGGCCAGTTGGCTGGTAGGGGGAGCCCCACTTCTCGAGTAGCCCTGCTGCACTTGATGTGCCCAGTGCGATGATGTCATCCAGAGGTGAAGTACCTGATGTGATGACATCACTTCTGGGTGATGTCATTGCAGCATGTATGTGAAGCACGAATGCCAGAAGATCCAGGGGAGCAGGCTGGAGCCCCCCTCCAGCAGAGGGGAAGGATATGGCAACCCTACATGTGCTGGATGTGATGGCATCATGTTGCCAGTGATGCAGAGACACTTGGGTATTTGGGCAAAATCTCTAGGGTTAAAGCTGCTTCTACCATAGAACATTTGCATGCTGAAAGTGAGATCACTGAATGATTTCCCACAAGCAGCTGCACTGCCCTCACTCTTCCCTTTCCCCCGATTGTATTCGTTAATTTCCCACTACTTGCTGTGCGGCTGCATTTTGACCTGCAGCATCCCCTGATTTTCCCCACATCTTCTAGATCCTTTTTTTTTTTTTTTGAGATTGCTAGCCTCCAGGTGTGACTTGGGGATCCCCTGGAATTACAGCAGATCTCCAGATTACAGAGATCAGTTTTTCTGGAGAAAATGGATGTTTTGGAAGGTGGACTCTGCAGCATTGTACCCTACCAAAGCCCATGTCCTTCCCAGACTCCATCCCCAAATCTCATTTCCCCCTCCCAAAACTGCATCTGGCAACCTTACCTCCCCATGCCCCACCAGTTGCCAGGGGAGACCTGGAACTCTAGGACAGAGCAGAGAAAGTGATATGAGTAAGAATAAATTCTTTGATGAACTGTATTAATTCTTGAACTAACTTTCTCTTTGGCTTTTACTAACACTATCATAAGTAGGTGTATCTGTCCATTCATCTTGGCTTGCAGCAGTCATTTATGTCTTTGTAGGCTTGTGTGCTGTGTTATTATATTGTGTTTCTATCAGGAAATAGGTTTCTCATTGTCTCTCTTTGCCAGATTTGACTGCCTATCCACTTTTCTGGTTTAGGAGAGAGGGATCCAGCTATGTCCACATCCATTTCTCTCAAATAAAAATGTAAGATATGTTTTGTGTTACCATATGCACAAACATGGATAGATACTTGAGTACTTAGCACATTGATTGCAGCATTGTGCGGTTTCTGGAACCCTGTCTCTCCATGGGACAACAATCCAAGGGGATTAAATTGTCATTAGCTGTAAGAAAGAGACTTTAAAGCTCTTTGGATTGTTTGGTCTTAGTTTCTTACAAGGCAGTGATGCTGTGGGCTGGAGGAGGTTGGGCAATGGAAGAAAGCAGGGAAAGTGTTGTTTGTCTCACAGTCTTTCCTAGAGTTCTGTTACCTGGGGACCAGCTGTTTTTCCCTCTTGATTAAAATGAGAGGCACTCATCACTCTGCGGTCAACCAGTGTAAATGTATTTTCTCAATTGGTTCTGAGAACAATTTGTTTTTAATGGCTTGTTTTTAAATATTGTGGTGATTTTAAAAAGGTAAGCCGCCTCAAACAGGACTCTGACAAGGCAGCATAGAAACATCCTAAATAAATTAAGTATCCTTCTCACAACTGCAGGATAGCCCAGGTAAGATTGCCTACAGCAAGGATGATGCTTTAGGGAATCGGATTCTTTGTGCCTGCCAGTTCTCTCCCCAAGTCATAGAGAGTTCTTGCTCCCTTTCTTGGGATGATATAACTGTCCAAATATTGCCAGAAAGATTGGAGAAATGGTGCTATAAAGGGCTTTCCCATTCCAAGGGGCAATGAATGGTGGATGCATCTAGTAAAGATGCTTAGTTTTTCACAGCATTTTAAATATCTTCTCATGGTGTATTGATAGTACTGCTTCACAGTTACAGTTTTGGGTTATCTGACTGTGTTAATTGCTTCAAATGGGGTGTTATGAGCAGAACTTGTTATGGGGTATTATGGCATTATATGGTCAGAACTCTTTATATCAGAACACTGGACTGGTGTTGATTTGCAGGTAGTACTGCCTGTGCCGACTGCTACACTCTAACGTATTTTATCAACCAATGTATTATTATAAACAAATATGGGTTTTTTTACAGGGACTCCATAATCTTCTGATCCTCCCTCTATCAAAAAAGCCTACTAGATTTGTCTCATTTATTGGGAAATGAGCAAAATATTATTAACAGAGAATGGTTGAGAACTGGTCTTTTTCTTAATACAACAATTAAGATATTTTTCTTTTGGGGGCACAATTTCAACCTAAGGTACTTCCACATTGTTCTCTTGTCCTACATAGCCTGGAGAACCAAGACTAGTTTTCATTGTGTAAACTTACCTTCCATAAATATTACGAAGAGTAATATTTTTTTTTTTTTGGGGGGGGAGGAAATATGGCTTCCACTGTGCATGCAAGTAACAACAACAACAACAAACCTTTATTGGCATAACAGCAGTGGCCTTGGTTCAGGGATACAGGAAAGGGAAAGAAAAACCAAACACTTAATTTACTAGTCATTGGGTGCGTTTAGACAGCGTGCTGGAGCGGTTTAAACTGCTCCGGCACGATGCGTTTTTTTTTAAACTGGAGAATCGCGCTCAGACTCACCTCCTCCTTCCGAGCTCCCCGCCGTCCTCCTGCAGGTGGGGGGGGGTTCCCCCTCTCCTTTGAGCATGCGCACAGGCAGCCCTCTTCCGAACAGGAAGTTTGGCCGGTGCGAAGAAGAGCGAGCTCAACAGGTCCCTTTAAAGTTTAAATGAAGAGTCCTTTTAAAAATGGCCTCCCCGAGATCCCGGACTCCTCTAAATGCCTAAACTAGGCACCAGTGAACCTTTTCTTTTTTTAACCTAAGTGCGGAGCTCCGCTCAAGCACACACCGGTAAGGGAAAAAAAAAAATGGAGGACTAAAACCGGAAGCTGGAGGCAGCTTCCCAGAGGGGAGGGGGGGTTGAAGCACCCGGAAGTGGCTGGATGGAGCGATCAGACAGGGAAAAGTGCGGCTTGAAACGGAGAATCATGGAAAACACCACTTGGGTAAGTGGTGTCAAAATACTCCGTTTCAAAGGGGGTTTGCTCCAGAAAGCGACGGCTGGGGACGGTAGGCAGATGTTGGGTGTGTGAACGTGCAGGTAAAAGCCGTTTCTGAGCCGTGCCGAAAACGGCTCAAACGGCGCGTCTGAACGCACCCATTCTGACAGAAAAGATTTCTCCTCCTAAATGTACAATATAGGAAGTTTGCCACTGCTTCAATGAGATCAACCCTGTTTGAGGCTAGACGGTTCATAATCTTACTTTCCTTAGATTTGCCCTCCAGGGATCGTAGTAAAGGATCAAGGCGATAGGCACGTAAATCCTGGCAAAGTCTACAAGACAGAAGTACATGGTCTGTTCCTTCAATCTCCTTTAGCCCACATGGGCAAGACACTGCCTGCTATTGTTGTATGCCAATGATGCCATTCTCCTTTCACTGTCGAAGGTTGGGATGAAAAAGATGCTAATGCATTTTCTAGTATACTGTGATAAGAACATGCTGTCCCTTAATTTTGATAAATTTAAAATTATTGTGTTCAGTTGGAGCTGGAAGCTCTCTAGATGGACTGTTAGAGGAAACCCAATTGAACAGATGAAGAGTTTCAAATACCTTGATATACATTTTCATTACAATGTTAATTGGGCCTCCCACTTTAAGGAGGTGGTAAAATCAGTGAATAGCAGTGTACTTGCAATCTCCCGTTTTTACTATATGAAAGGAAATCAATTTATACCTGCTGTTCTCAAGGTATTTAACCACAAAATATGTGCTAAACTCCTCTATGGTGCCCCAATCTGAATCTCTGCCTTTAACAATATGGTTGAGAGAGTCCAATCCAAATTTCTTAGAAAAATTCTAGGGCTTCCAATTTGTGTGCCTTATGCAGCAATATGCCTTGAGATAACTAAAGACATTTAGTCACCAAAGCATGGCTCTCAACATTTAAATTTTAGCTGCGACTTCTCTATAGAAGTGGGCCTAATAGTCTCATCACATATATGCTGCATGAATCCCCCCTATCAGACTGGTTGACATGTGTTGAAGGAAAAATTCCTCTTATGGGGCTCAACATGGATGATTTGACCCTTCTTTCAGAGAAGCAGGCTTACAGAGATTAATTGATATAGAAATGCAAGAACTTAATAGTCTTGCCACTGGACACTGTTACCCAATATATTGGGGGGATCTCTTTTAAACGTGCTGCTTGCAGAGTATTTCTCTTGTTTGACTGATCCCATTAGAAGGGTTTTCACACTGGTCCATTTTAATGTGCTCCACTCAGCTGTGCTATATGGGAGATTTAAAAAAACACCATTCACGGATAGGTTATGCATGCAGGTAAGCTTTGAAGATACTTCTGTGACTTAAGAATGCCAGGAAAATCTCTCCAGGGCTTTGTTGGATTGACTATTCTATCAGAATGACAGCCAAAGATACCACGGGCTTGCCAGATGTAAATATGTGTGTTTGGGCTGCCCTGACAAAGAAGGAATGCCACTTGACAGTTGGGAGTATGTTTTTTTTCCAGAGGAAGGAGGAATAGAAACATCAGGTGGATAATAGTAGGGCTTGAGTGATGGGTGCTCCTCTTATGTACATTGCAATGACACAGAAGAATCCTGTTGACTTTAGGGAGGGAGGATGTTGCTGTTGTGTATTATTCATATAAGCATAAGTTTCTGGCAACATACAGAATGCCAATAGAGGTGAAAAGTGGATAAAATGTTTATCTGGAACTCTCATAAAACATTTTATGTGCTGCTTTAGATGTTTAAAGTGTTTCAGATAAATTTCTTTGGTAATGCCTATAATACCTTTGTACCAAAATAAAATAAATAAAATAAAACAAATCCAGATTCCTATTTTATTTTGTTGCTACAAACTGATATGACTGGTCAGTACGAATAAGTTTATATTGTGTCTCAGTATTATTAACACCATCCTGCCATTGAGGGGAGGGTTGGAAGGAGAGAGTTGTTTAAGGTCACCTGGTAAATTCATGGCAGAATAGTGCTGCCAGACAGAGTCTTGCAACCAGCAGGAGACCTGGGGAGCAGGGACATGGGGGAGCAGTTGCTAGGCCAGCTGTGTGACATCACTTCCAAGGGGAAACTGGAATCTCCAGAGACTGGCAAAGTCATAGAGTTAGCAGCAATTCCTAGGGAGGACCGAGATAATTTCTGGGTTTCCCCTGGAAGTGACATCATGCTGTTGATTCTATGGCCTTAATTTTTTTCCTTCTTCTGTTGCTGCTCTGAGCAGCAGCAGGAAACAGAAGCAGGGTATCCTGTTCCCTTGAGGGAACTGGCAACTGTGAGCTTAGGACACTGGTGGCGAAACTATGGTACACGTGCCAGAGGAGGCACTTAGAGCCCTCTCTGTGGGCACGTGTACCGGCGCCCCAGCCAGAGCCAGTACCCAGGCTGCCCGTTGAGTCACCCTTATGCCAGTCGCCGCCAGCTCCCTGCTTCCCTGGCTTGGTCCTCCCGAGTGGAGCACAGAGGCAGTATTACATGAGTGTGTGCACACGCAGTGTCCATTCATCTTGCAAGCAAGAGCCCTGCCTTCACGCACAATTACCCAGGCTGGTCTGTGCCCTTAGAAGAAGCAGCAATCCTCCAGGCGCTTGGAGCACACGTGCATTGCATGTACCCTTGCCGCCCCCAGCCCAAAAGGACTTTGCATTGGGTGCCTCCGGCTGATCTGCAGACTTTGCTGCTCCTGCTTGCCTCACCAGTCACCACTGCAGCTAAAGCACAGTCTCAGCATCCCTGGAGCTGCAACACAGGCAAGTAGGGCGATCGGTTGGTTGCCACTGCCAGGCTACATAGGGAGAAATGGGGCAGTGAATCAAGCTGAGGGCAATCGGGGAGGCCGGCTGGTGGGCAGAGCAGAGGCCTGGGGAGGGGCTGCTGCTGAGGTGCACACATGAGGACTAGCTCCCTTTCTTTCCCCTCTGCAAGGCTGTGGGAAGGCAGGCAGGCGGAGAAAAGTTGTAAAAAGAAAAGGTGGTGGGGGAGAAGCTGCCAAGTTTGGAGGAATCCTGAACCGGACCAGTGGAGCAAAGCTATATATATATTAAAAAAGGCGGCTGGGGGGGAGAAGTTGCCGAGCTTGGAGGAATCCTGAACCGAGCAGGTGGAGCAAAGTTGTAAAAAAAAGCGGTGGTGGGGGGGAGAAGCTGCTGAGCTTAGAGGAATCCTGAACTGGGCAGGCAGAGCAAAGTTGTAAAAAAACCAAAGTGGCGGCGGGGGGGGCGGGGGGAGAAGCTGCCAAGCGCGGAGAAATCCTGAACCGGGCAGGCTCATTGATATAGCCTGGCTTACCAACGTCATGTTTTTTACAGATTTTACACTACACTTCAGTGTACTGAACAAACAACTACAAGGTGTATGGAAAACAGCAGAAAGGATGTTTTGTGATATCAAAACATTTGAGAGAAAATTGCAGGTTTTTGAAAGAGACCTTGAAAGTGGGCAGCTTTAAAATATTTTCCAAATCTAAAAATGCATTTAGAAAATTCTACAACATTTACAGACGATCCTACAAGTCATCAGGAAATCTACAAGGAATTTTCTAGCATTGTAGCAGCTGCAAACGTGAATTTCAGTAAAAGATTTTACAGTTCCATAAGATGGAGACAACCCTGTGTTTTCTTACTTCTCCAGATAAAGCTAAATTTGAAGAACTTGATCTTTCCTGCTTACACTGGTTAGATTTAGGAAATCTGGAAATGGAGCCATTGGAATTTCAAGAAAACTCTATCTGGAAAAATAAATTCTATGACTTGTGTGAAACACTTGAGAAGATAGAAAGGACGACACAGGACAGCAGATTTAGTTCTGAAAATGAAATCCTTAAAGTGTGGAATTCTCTGCCAAATAATTTTAAGTCAATGAAAGCACATAGAATTGCTTTCCTTACTTTGTTTGGATCATCTTATGCTTATGAGCAGCTGTTTTCAGCTTTGAATTATATCAAATCTGACACCAGAAACAGACTAACAGATGACCTTAGTGCTGCAATGTGTTGCTCTCAAACTTACGAAGTATGAGCCATGGTTAGACAAATTATCAGCATGCATACAACAGCAAAAATCACATTAATTGTTCAAAAGCATGCCAAATGCAAACTTTTACCTTTCAATAAAAAGTTGTTTGTATCATTGAAAGCTCTGTTATTGTGCTTTTCTTTTAAGACAAAAGATGTTAATGTATGAGTTGTTTTTTCTAAACTAAAACCTCAGTATTCAGGTTAAATTGCTGCGTTGGCACTTTGCGATAAATAAGTGGGTCTTGGGTTGCAGTTTGGGCACTTGGTCTCTAAAAGGTTCGCCATCACTGGCTTAGGACTTCCCAGTTCCTGGCTTAAGTTTCCAGGTATACTGTGCTATATCAGCTCATCAGTGCTAAGAAAAGTAGTACTAAATATTAGAACAAGTATTCTAAATGTAATGGTGATTGTTGTGGGTAAAATGTTTTCCCAGAACATCAGGCCTTGTTACATATTCATATTTACTCATTTGGGGAGGAGCACTAAATGATATAGGAGCTGCGGTGGCTCAAGCGGTTAAGACGCTGAACTGCAGGCTGTGGAAGGTCAGTAGTTCAGCAGTTCAAGACCCAGGTGCCGCAAGATGGAGTGAACTCCCATCTCTAGTTCCAGCTCCTGCCAACCTAGCAGTTCGAAAGCAAGAAATTGCAAGTAGATAAATAGGTACCACTTTGGTGGGAAGGTAACAGTGTTCCGTGTGCCTTGGTGTTTAGTCATGCCGGCCACATGACCACGGAAATGTCTTCGGACAGCGCTCGCTCTTCGGCTTTGAAACGGAGATGAGCACCGCAACCCTAGAGTCGGATTCGACTGGCTTTCGAGCAAGGGAACCTTTACCTTTACCTTTTACTAAATGATATGCTTAAAGTTGGTGCTAAATGAGAGGCTTAGAATTGTAGATACATATCCCTCAGAAGCTGGAGACATGTTTCTTTATCACTCTATTCCTTAAATCACCACCCCATCTTTCAACAGGTCCTGCTCATGGCTTTTCTGCTCAAAGCAACAGTGCTCCTTCTTTCTCTCTTGCATTTCTTGTGATTTTTAGATTGCAAAAATGTCTACTTCTAGTAATTGCTCAGAGAGATTGTTGGCACCCCCACCTTTTTATGGGCACTCTCAAACTCCTTAAATACTTACTAATGGATTTGAGTTCATAAAAAGGCACTCTAACCACTGATTCTAAACAGTTTGCACTGGTGTGTCTGCCTGCATTGATCTGAGGCATGATTGCTATTTTGACTTTTATTCCCATTTTTCTGTGAGAGTATCTATGTATTCAATGAAGTAATCAAAGAACTAGCTTATTGGTTAGTACCCCGGCCTGGATGCCATTACATTTTTTTATAGAAGCAACATTGGCAGTCTTTAGCAATGATCAAGTTCCCTTCTGCTCAATTTCAAGCTGGCTTGCTGTTTTCTTCTCTGTGAATGTTTGGAAAAATCTTTGCTGTTTTCTCCTGGGTCATAGCTTTGGCATATCCAGGAATGAGAGAGGATGTTTTGATCTGGATAGGGAACAACCACATCAAATGTTTGTGAGATGGGGTCATGAGAATTGGTAGATTCAAATAGCAGACATCCACCAAACAAGGATGCTTGGTCAGGGCCCCCAGTAATGTATTTCACAACAATCAACATGTGTTTTCATTAAGGATAAGCAATTAACATTAAAGAATGTCTATGCATGCATCTACAAACCCATCTGGCTATGGGTACCTGGTCTGCAGACTCTGCATGTTCAGAATGTCTTTTAGCAATCTAATCCAGAGAACATTCTCTCATGGAAATGACACTGTTTGTCAAATTTTGCACACTAAATCCAGTAATTATGGATGCATATCTTATAATTAAGAATTGGTCATTAAGAATCAATTCATACATTATATGGCTGCAAACCCATTCAGTGGGGAGATGCAGACCATCTCAGCTCCCTAAAGAGCATCCCTGAATGATATACATATTTGCTGCATATACATTTTGTATTACCTAAATCATCTCCCATGTATATTTTTTAAAAAGGTAATGTGTGCTATAGTCTTAACAGCCTGATCCTATGTTCTGCTGCTGCTATGTTGCTATAAGCTTGCCTCATACTCTGGTTTTGCAGATTTGCCACTATGATTCTAGTACTTCAGGAAAAGCCCTCATATGGTGCCACTCTCAAGTCCAACGAGTTGTTTAGAAATGGATGATGGGTAGGACAATTTAAAAACATAAGAAGAGCCCTGCTGGATCAGACCAGTTGTCCATTTAGTCCAGCATTCTGTCTCACACAGTGGCCAACCAGTTCCTCTGGAGGGCCAATAGCAGGGCATTGAGGCTGAGCCAAGAGGCAATATCAGGGGAAGGTCGCAGCCTCTATGCCCTGTTGTTGGTCCTCCAAAGGAACTGGTTGGCCACTGTGTTGAGACAGAATGCTGGACTAGATGGGCCAATCCAACAGGGCTCTTCTTATGTTTTTAATATATAATGCCCTATATCTGCATTCACTCGATCTGTAAGTCTGGTCTATTCTACTGTTGTGCATAGATTGAGGCAGCATTGTATTCAAAGTGCTGGGCTGCATTCAGGCAGTAACTTAACTATATTTAAATTAAAGTTTAATTCTGGGTATAAGCTTTTGTGTGCATGCACACTTCCTCAGATACATATAAGATTATACCCGAAATTAAACTTTGTTAGTCTTAAAGGTGCCTCTGGACCCAAACTTTGTTCTATTGCTTCAGACCAATATGGCTACCCACCTGGATCGAAGTTAAAATGTGTGTAATTAAAAAGCATTTGGGCTCATGTGCATATCCTTGTCTCTCCTGCCCTTCTTGCACAGTGCTGTCCTAGGGAAATCTATGGATTTCTAAGCCCAGTAATTTCAGTGGACTTAAAAGAGTATATCTCTGCTAAGCATAGCACTGTATGTAAGAATACAGGCATGTAGGTTAACTAGAGTTAGTTCCCACCCACACCGTGCTAACTGGGATCTTAATTGAGGGTTGCATCCAGGTTGAGTCCTAGTTAGTGTGGGTGGGGGAACTAACCACAATAAACTCTCACACCTGCATTCACACATACTGAATAAGTAGAGTTAGTGCTTAATTATGATTCTTTGTGCAAGAAGAGAAGGACAAATGGTGAGGTGTGCATGTGAGCCCAGCAACAAGCCAGATTTGTGCATATTTTTAACTTAATTGACGTTAACTTTGTCATCAAAATAGATTCAGGTGGGGTAGCCATAGGGTTGCCACAGGCCCACAGCCAGGATTTTTTAAATCAGGGGAGCATTTAAATTTCTTGGGGGGCACTGGCTAATCAAATTAATCCAGGGGAGAAGGCTGTGATGCCCTGGGCTGGATAGGAAGTCAGGGGGCTTGCCAGCAAGTTGGGGGGTCTAGCCCCGAGATGCCCCACTATAGCTACGGGCCTGGGTTGCCAGCTCCTATCTACCTGGGGGGAGGGGCTCCTGGGTCCTCTCCTGGATGTTCTGCTGTGCACGCAAAGCGTGTGTGGTGTGATGACATCACCTGGAAGTAACATCATCATGTTGCCAATGTCCAAGGGTGACACTAATTTTTGAGCAAAACTCTATGGTTTTTTTACTTCAAAACCATAGAGTTTGCCCAAAAACTAGAGCATCATCCTCCAATGTCAGTGATGTGATGATGTCACTTCCAGGTGATGTCATTTCATTGAGGATGTCATGCAGCGACATCCCTGTTCAGGGGTGGGGTTTTCCCTGCCAGCCAAGTGGCCAGCACCAGATCCAGGCTCCTAGAAGTGTGGAATCCCCCACTGGGACCTGGGGATTGGGAACCCTAGGTAGCCAAATTGATCTGAAGCAGCAGAACAAAGTTTGAGTCCAGTGGTACCTTTAAGACCAACAAAGTTTTATTCATGGTATAAGCTTTTGTGTGCAAGCACACTTCATCAGATACAATGGAACAGAACCCCCTCAACCATTACTTACAGGAGGTGGGCAGGTCTGTTGTCGGGAAGGGCCATTTAAAGTCAAGATGCATAAGTACAGGGTGATTATAGTTGAGATGGGATATATGGTATTTATTTATTTATTTATTTATTTATTTATTATACTTCTACTTCATCCTCCCCGTGAATGGGCTCAGGGTGCTCACAGTCAGGGTCCCCATGTGCCCAAACATATAAAAACAAGTTAAAACAATCATGTTACAATTAAAGTGCTCAGAATAATAATGTTTGATTGATCTTCCAATCAAAATTCAGATGGTGTACTACAGATATAACACTGACTCCCACATCAGTGGTGTTCAGTCTCATGCACTACTATAGTTTGATTTCCATACAGGGCTGGCTGCTACCCTGATGTTATTGATAGTAATAGTTGGTGGTAGTGGTAGGTGGCTCCTAATTAAAAGCCTGGTGGAAGAGCTCCGCTTGCAGGCCCTGTGGAACTGTACAAGGTCCCACAGGGTCCTGATCTCCTCCGGGAGCTCGTTCCACCAGGTAGGAGCCACCACAGAAAAGGCCCTGGCCCTGGTTGCTGCGAGCCTGGCCTCCTTGGGTCCTGGAATCACTAGATGATGTTGTGACCCTGACCGTAGTGCTCTCTGGGGTATGTGCAGGGAAAGGCGGTCCCTCAGGTATGTCAGACCCTGGCCATATAGGGCTTTAAAGGCAAGTACCAGCACCTTGAAGTGAATTTGGTATGCTATTGGCAGCCAGCGCAGTGCTTTCAGCACAGGCCGGATGTGCTCCCATCTTGGGAGACCCATCAAAAGCCTGGCCACAGCATTCTGCACTAGCTGCAGCTTCCAGACTTGCAACAGGGGCAGCCCCATGTAGAGAGTGTTACAGTAGTCTAATCTTGAGGTGACCATCGCATGGATCACTGTAGCCAGATCATCATGGTCTAGGAAGGGAACCAACTGCCTGATCAGCTGAAGATGGTAAAAGGATGACTTAGCAGTGGCTGCTACCTGGGCCTCCATAGTTAAGGAGGGGTCCAGGAGCACTTCGCCAGGTTCAGCTTCAGCTGGCTCAGTCTAAGCCAACCAGCTATGGCTTGTAATACCCAGTTCAGATCTTCTGGGCTGGAGTCTGACTGGCTGCCCAACATCAGATAGAGCTGGGTGTCATCAGCATACTGGTGACACCCCAGCCCATACCTCCGGGCAATCTGGGCAAGGGGGCACATATAGATGTTAAACAACATTGGGGAAAGCACAGCCCCCTGAGGCACACTGCACTCAAGCAGGTGTCTCCTGGACTGCTATTCCCTTAGCACCACCCTTTGTCCCTGACCCTGGAGAAAAGAAGCAAGCCATTGTAAGGCAAGCCCCTGTGGTGGGTCAGCAACTGGTGGTTGACCATGTCAAACACGGCTGACAGGTCCAACAACAATAGTATTGCTGAACCGCCCCGATCCAGATCCCTCCGAAGGTCATCAGTAAGGGCGACCAGTGCTGTCTCTGTCTCGTGTCCTGGGCAAAAACCTGACTGGAAGGGATCTAAAACGGAAGCATCATCCAGAAAGCCCTGTAGATAGATCTGTGAATGGCAGTAAATTAGCATACAAACACAAGTGTTAACAAACAGATGTGGAAACAAGGTTTGAGTCTAGTGGTACCTACAAGACAAATAAAGATTAATTCTGAGTACAAGCAAGAACAGAGAGACTTAGTGTACACTCCTTCAGATTCATTGAAACAGATTTCCTCAAATATTTCATGTAAGTAGGGGAGTTAGTTGCCAGGAAGAGCTAATTAAAGATACCTAAGAAACTGAGCAATAAATAAGCTAAGATTGGAATAACACAGTAGGTAAGACATGTAAATAGCAGAGATCTGGACCTGGCATTGAAAGCTGTGGCTGGTTGGCTTAGACTGAATCAACTGAAATTGAATCTGATGAAGACTGAGGTCCTGTGCCTGAGTTGGAGCAGGCTAAGGTTAGAGATCCCTCTCCTGACCTTCGATGGCATGCCGTTGGTGCCAGTGCTGGAGGTTAAGAGTTTGGGAGTGCTCCTGGATACCTCCTTAACGATGGAGGCCCAGGTAGCAGCCATTGTGAAGTCTGCCTTTCACCATCTTCAGCTGATCAAGCAGTTGGTTCCCTTCCCTGAATGCAATGACCTGGCAACAGTGATCCATGCAATGGTCACCTCGAGATTGGATTACTGCTATGCTCTCTACATGGGGCTGCCCTTGTCCCAAATCCAGAAGCTGCAGCTGGTGCAGAATAGAGTGGTGAGGCTGTTGTTGTTGTGTCTTCCTGTGCGGGAACACATCCAACACACCCTAAAAACACTGCACTGGCTGCCTATAGCATACCGGATTCAGTTCAAGGTGCTGGTTCTTACCTTTAAAGCCCTATATAGTCAGGGCCTGTGGCTCAAGTGGTTAAGATGCTGAACTGCAGGCTGTGGAAGGTCAGTAGTTCAGCAGTTCAAGACCCAAGAGTGCCACATGACGGGGTGAGCTCCTGTCTCTAGTTCCAGCTCCTGCCAACCTAGCAGTTCGAAAGCAAGAAATTGCAAGTAGATAAATAGGTACCACTTCGGTGGGAAGGTAACAGCGTTCCATGTGCCTTGGTGTTTAGTCATGCTGGCCACATGACCATGGAAATGTCTTTGGACAGCGCTGGCTCTTTGGCTTTGAAACAGAGATGAGCACCGCAACCCTAGAGTCGGATTCGACTGGCTTTCGAGCAAGGGAACCTTTACCTTTACCTATAGTCAGGGCCAGGTGCAGAACGATCTGCATGATGGACTAAAAGCGGCCTAAATCAGGTGCAGATGGCCTTAATACAAGTTACAGATCAGATGTAAAACTTAAACACTGAGATTGGAGATGTAAAAGTTAAAATGGCTCATCTTAACAAACAACTGTTAGAAAATAAGAAGGAAGTAACAGAGGTGGCACAATAAGCCAAGAAAGCTGAAGCTGAAGCAGCATCGTTGAGGATGGACAGGTTAGATACACAGCAGAAGATGGCCCTGGACTCTCTGATTCAATTGGAGATGGATAAAGCTGCTTACCTACTGAGATTTCAGAATATACCTGAACAAAAAGAAGAAGGGCTAATTAGAGTTATGGCAGAAGGACTGGTGGACTTCATGGAAGTTGAATATGAAGAAATGGAGAGGGAGATTGACTTTTTATATAGAGCTAACTCTGCCTATGCAAGAAAGAATAATATTCCAAGGGAAGTACATGTGAAATTTACTAAGAAGTTGGTCAGAGATCGTGTGTAGAAAGAAGCATACAAGACAAGGAAATAAAGATTGTAAGAGAAATTCCCTGGAAAGTAAGACAAAGAAGGAAAGAATATGTATTTTTGACCTCCAAACTGACAGCAAATTCAATTGCATTTCAATGGCTCACTCCAGAATATTTTTTTTTTTTTTTTACATTTGAAGGTCAAAGATTTAGACTGGACTCCATCCTTAAGGCAAAAGACTTTTTGTATCATTATGGAAAAATTTTACAAAGGCAAGAAACAAAGAAAGCAAAAACAAAAGTTACTGCAACTGAAAAAGAAGAGGAAGCATCAGCCTACTCAATAGCCTCAGATGAAGAACTTGAGGCCAGCACAGCAAAAAAACCCCACACCATGGAATGTAAACCACAAAGAAAGACATCGAGAAATTGAAATGATAGTAATAAGAATAGACCATAATGGATTCATCAACAGCCAAGACATTATCGGTAAATGTAGAAGGACTAAATTCTCCTGAGAAAAGAAGAAAGATATTTAAACAACTTAAGAAGATAGACGTAGATATTGTATGTCTACAAGAAACACATTAGGCATAAAGATGAGCATTATTTTATTAATAAGAACCTTGGTAAGTTATTTACCACTTCAGACAATGTGAAAAAAGAGGAATAGCTGTATATATCAAAGAAAAATTAAAACCTATTTTGATATTCCCATCAGAAAATAGAAGACTTCTGCTACTTGAAATAGATATTAAAGACAAGAAAGTCTTATTGGAGGTAATATATGCACCAAATGAATCACAGGGCAATTTTTTTGAAATCATGAAGGAAACTATAACAAGATATGATTACATGGATATCATATAATTGGAGCTTTTAATTCTGTTTTTGATGAAGACATAGACAGGAGAATTATTAAGAAGATCAAACCATCCAAAGGTTTGCTTCCAAGATCTTTACTAGAATTGGCTGAGGAATACAAACTGATTGATGTCTGGAGAACTAGAAACCCAAAAGATGAAAATAATGAAGTTTGGGACTAACTTTATAAGGGCTATTGAAGCTATATATACAAAGCAGAAAGTGAAAATAGTAGTAATTAATGACATGACAGATAATATATGGATTGAAAAAGGGACAAGCCAAGGCTGTCCAATATCTCCACTATTTACATTAATATTGGAAGTGCCGGCAAGAACTATTAGGGAAGACTCTCGTATTAAAGGGACATCAATAAGAGGAAATAAATATAAATTATAAGCCTTTGCTGATGATTTGGTATTTATCTTTGAAGATCCAATGGACTCAGTACAGCAATTAATGAACCGGATTAATGAATATGGAAAAATGGCAGGAATTAAAATAAATTATCAGAAGACGAAAATGATCACAAAAACATGAAACAGAGACGTGAAATAGCAGAACTAACTGGATTTCAACTGGAAAAGAAAGTCAATGTATTAATTATTAATACATTAATTATTAATACAATGTATTAATATTACAGCAAAGTGTAGCTCTCTGATGAAAGATAACTATAATAAAGTGTTACAAGACATTAAAAACATTTAGAGAAATGGACAAAGCTTCAAGTATCACTAATGGGTAGAATAGCAATTTTGAAAATGAATATTCTACCACATTTGATGTTTTTATTCCAGACCCTGCTGATATATATTAAACAAAACTTTTTTGATCAATTAGATAAACTGACACAACATTTTATATGGCAAGGGAAAAAAACCAAGAATTAAACTGAAAGCCTTGCAGGATGCAAAAGATAATGCTGGATTTGGAGTACCAGACTGGAAGAATTACTATCGGGCAGCAAGTTTGGTTTGGCTGAGAGAATGGATTTTACTCGAAAATCATAGGCTGCTGACTCTAGAAGGACATGACTTAAAACTTGGATGGCACATGTTCTTATGGTATGGGAAAGGTTCTGGACATAAAATACTTTAAAAATTATTTAATAAGAAGATCATTATTGACAACCTGGGAAAAGGTACATCCGATGATATATACTAAAATTCCAAGATGGGTATCTCCAGTGGAAGCTTTTCCTCAACCAGTATTGATTTCAAATCAAGCAGTTATCAGCTATGCAGAACTGCTAGATGATGGAAATAATTTAAAGTCTCAGGAAGAATTAAAGAAAAGGGAAATAAATTTAGATTGTTGGACTAGAGTACAAGTGGAATCTAGATATAGTAAGGATAAACAGACAGATGGATTTTATTTAGAACAAGGTGCATTTGAAAAATTATTTACTTCAAAAGAGAAACTTATTAAGAAAATATATGGTACGCTGATGCAATTTAAAATGCAGGATGAAATAGTTAAAGAATGTATGATTAAATGGATGCAAAATCTAGGCTATAACATAGGCTTGTTGCAATGGAGTAAAATATGGAATGTGAATATCAAGTTGACTAAATCTGTTTCATTTGAATAAAATATGTATAAAATGTTCTATAGATGGCACCTAACCCCAGATAGATTAGCTAAAATGTATAAAAACTTGAGTAACAGATGCTGGAAATGTAATAATCATGTTGGATCACACTATCTTATGTGGTGGACATGTAAAAAGGTTCATAAATACTGTTTTGATGTACATACTCTTTTATAATCAGTGTTGAATAGCTTTTAACCAGAAATATTTCTGTTAAACTGTTTACCAGATATCTTAGATAAGAACCATAGATCCTTTATTTTACATGTTATAACAGCAGCTAGAATACTATTTGCAATGAATGGAGGACATTGAAAACTCCAACGCTTGACAAGTTGATAACGAAGATGATGGAATGTGCTGAAATGGACAGATTGACAAATATACTAAAAGGAAAAATGGAATAAGAATTTATGGGACCATGGAGGGTGTTCTATGACTGGTTAAAGCATAAGTACTGAGAAACTAAGACAATAAGAAAGATGGTTATAATAGCTGTGAAACTTTTATGAGAAGATTTGCATGCAGAATGTCAAATTGGTTTATATATATCTATATATCTGTATTCTTTCTTTTCCCTTTCCCCCTTTCTATATATAAACTAATAAATTAGCCAAATTGCCTTATTATATTAATAAATGTGGGGAATTTGAATATTAAATAGCAATAGGCATATAAGGGAGCAATAACCTATGTATACATGAGTCCTGCTTAGTCCAGTATTCCAGAAATAGATGCAGAGACCAGATCTTAGTGAAATAGTTTCTTTACTGGAGGGTTTGCACACATACAAATAAATCTCAAACACACACTCAGCAATACAGAACTAGGAAAAATAGACTGAAACAGAGACATTTGCATTAGCAGGAGTTCAGTGGTTGGGCAATACTGACCTATCTGACGTGATGAAATGATCCTACAGCAGAAAAATAAGGGAGACCATAAGGGGAAAAGGATCATGTTCGGAACCAGCAGAGCATGTGGTAGACTCTGGGCAGCGCTTAAACCAAGAGTCAACAAGATAGGATGGGGTCGGGCAGAGAGGAAGTGAGAGAGAGAGCAATGGCAAATCCTGCTCTTTCTATACTTTATTTGGGCTGTGTGTCCACGTCCCCAGGAAGCTGCTAAACAAAAACTGGTTTCAGGAGGATGGGGGTTTAATGGTTGGGCAATATTGTTTATATTCCTACTAACAGTGGCACCTGTAGAAAACAATAGCAGAAGTGGCCAGGGTTGTTAGTGTTGATGGCCTGATGATTGGTCTGGGTGATGGGCTTGGTAGGTACGTGTCAGCCAGCTAATCCCTTCATGGAAGCAGTTCTTTGATATGCTGGAAAGCATACATGCAGCATCTGGTGAAGGTGGGGGGGAGAAAGGTGCCTGTGTGCTAGAGGAGATGTCTGCTCATGGAGTTACTGTTCAGATTCCCAGGTCTCCTTTGCAGGGTGTGGCGTTCCTCTATGGCTGCTGGTTCTTGTGTGCTTTCTTCAGCTCGGGTGCTTGTCTCATCTCTGCTGCATTGCAGGTGAGAGGTGGCAGGTAACCCATGGATCCACTTTTGGTCTGGTGCATTGTCTCAGGAAGAAGCCTCCCTCAGCTGGGTGCATGTCTACAGTTCAGGAAGGTGGTATCACCGCTTGGTCACCATAGAGTTTATTTCCCTTTGCACACTTATTGCACAGTCCACTTATTGATTATGGTCCATAAGTCCATAAAAGCGTTATAAGCTCCTTGCAGGGCAACACCTGTATTGCCCACCTCACACTATTTTCTCTTTCCTTCCTCCTGGCAACTCCTATATCCTCTCCCCTTTCTCAGCCTCATTGTCTCCTTATCAGCCATTCACCAACCTATCTTTTATCTGCTTTTAGCTATATTTATTAATAAATACATTTTATCTGCCTTCAGATGTATTATTATTCAGCTGTATTTATTATTTATTTTCTTCATTTATTTCCCACTTTTCTCTAAAGTGAGGACATAAGCAAGTCACTTTGGAGGGTGAACTCTAAGTTTGGAAATATCTAACTGAGGCCCTCTCTTTCCTAGGGTTGCCAGGTCTTACCTGTATCCTGGAGGGGGGCTCCAGCCCGGCTTGTGGAATCTTCTGGCACGTGTGCTCTGCGTGCATGCCAAATGACGTCACCCAGAAGTGATGTCATTGCACTGGGCACATCGTTTAGGGTACACTCTAATTTGGGTAAGAACTCTATGGTCACCATAGAGTTTTTACCTGAATGCTAGAGTTTTCCCCACATAGCATGCCCGGTGTGATGATGTCACCTCTGGGTGATGTCATCATGCTGAGCACATTGGGCATGCCAGGACCCTTTGGGGGCAGGGCACCCCCAGCAGCCAACTGGCCAGTGGTGGATTTAGAGGCCTGAAATCAGGGGAACCCCCACCCCCATTGGGGGGTTGGCAAGCCTACTCCTCTCCCCGAACCCTGCCCTCCTCAGACTATACCACAAAATCTCCAGGAATTTTTCAAAGTGGAGCTGGCAACTCCAAAATAGGCCTGGAAAAGTCCCTCCTGCCTCCCCTTGTCTTTTATTGACAGAATCAAGCCTGGAATACTGCGCTTGCCTAGCAACAGTCCCTGAGGGAATTTGTTGCTTAAAGCCACAAGCACTCTTTTTCTAATTTGAGGATTTTTACCCCCTCTGTATTTTTGTTTAGATTTCACATTTTTCTGCAAGCCTAGGACATTGTTAAGGTCTGTAGAAAGATCAGTCTTGCCCGTTCACAGCTTCAGTCATTGGACTAAAGTATTAGATCTAGCAGACTTCGTTATTAATATATAGATAAGTGGGGACCTGCGGTCCTTGTGTGCTTGCAGGAATCCCTCCCCACAATCATTGCTGATTCCCCTTGGGGGAGATTCTCAATGGAGGGAAGATGCACAGAGGGGATCCCATATCCCCCCAGCACCAAGCCTGATGTGGTTCCTGAGCCTCGCATCCTCCTTCTCAGCTGCCGCTGGGCAGCTACCAGCATAACTACCAGGCATCCTCTGTTAGAGGAGGAGGACTTGGCACTGTCTCCTGCCTCAGACTTGAGAAGATGGCACCAAAGAGTTTAGACAGATAGAAAGGTCAGGACACACAGAGCATCCTTTCCTTCCTGCTATCTGATCCTTTCCTTTGAAGTAGAATGCTACTCTTAGGGGCAATTTCCTCTGCTTCCACTCCCACACACACTCTCTCTTCTCTCTCTCCTCCATGCACGAAGAAGGTGCTTGATCTCCATCTTGCACTATGGAGGCTGGACGTGTGTCCAGCATCCAATACCATCTAGCTAGTTAGAACAGGCAATCTATATCTATCTCTTACCTGCACTCTCAATCATGTATTTCCTTTAATGAATGTTACTTATTAGTTTTAAAACTGACTGCTGACTCCGTGTGACTTTGTAAGTCTATTGCCACACCAGGCCCTAAGCTCTGCTGCGTTTAAGCCTTTGTGCACTCTGCTCCTTTTCCGTGGTTCCCTGGCAGTACCTAGTCCAGGGAATCCAACATCCTCCACCACCATGAGCTGGGGGAAAATCCCATATCCCCCTCCCCCCAGTTCCAAACCTGGTACAGCTCCTGAGCCCAGCATTCTCCTCTGCCTCCACCGAACTCAGCACAGCTCCAGGCCTACTGCACCACTGATGCAGAGAACGCTTTTTTATTTGGGGGCAATTTAGACCTCTCTCATGTTTGTTTTTAAGTCATATTTTTCTGCAAACCTAGAGTCCCCTGAATTTGCAGAAACATCTGTTTATCTTCTGCGTAGCCCTGATCCACATTTAGATATCCACAGATGAGGAACACACATTGCTAATAGTATATAGATAGTAAATATACTATTTATATTGATGCAGTTGTATCTATTCTAACTTTATTTTGTTATATCCCCTGACAAAGCTCATCATGAAATGTGCTGGGATCTGAAAGGTCAAATAAACTACTCTCTTTTGTATCTCATTCCCCCTTTTTCTCCTACTTATTGCTGCAGCCTTGTTTTCTTCCCATATTCACCTGGACATGTCTACTGTATGTGTGGCTGAGTTCAGACTGGCAGTTTGAAGTGGGAACCAGTTGTGGCAAAAAAGCCCCAGAACAAAATGTTCTGGGTTTTCCCAGTCACACTGCGCTGACTGATGTGGGAGCATACCGGGAGGAGGCACGCGGGAGCATTCACACTGCTGGCCCAGAGGCGAGGCTATAAACGGCTTTTTCCTGGCAAATTGGCTATGTGTGCATGTGTGTATGAGTGCATGAGTGCTCATGCACTCATACACACATGCACACATAGCCAATTTGGATCCCGTTGCGCTGGCACTACATTGGGCGGTAGAGTGGAGCACAGCCGATCATATCACTACTGCCTTATACGTAACGCGGGTTGCTCCCAGCTTTTCAGCTGAGCGTTCACACTTCATGAAAGCAGGATGCAGCAGGGATAAAGGCATTCTCCGGGATTTGCTACCACTTTTAACAGGTATCTTTTAATTCCGGGAGTGAAGCGGAACAGCACGGGTTGACTATGGGTGGGGAACGCCAGGCAGATGTGCCTGTGTGAAATCCCCCTTTAATCCACTTGGGAAATGTGGCTGAAACGTGGCTGTAGCAGGGCAAATTGCCAGTCTGAACTCAGCCTGTGTTCCTGATCCACTGCAATTACACATGCCCTGTAAGTCCTTTATATAGATGACAAGGTCATTCTGATACTCTGGCAGGACAGGCTGAGGCTAGTGTTATTTTCAGTGCCACTGATTCTCTCCCCAGTTATACAATTAGATGCTGAGCTGTAGGAGATTTTAAAGACTTTAAAATAGGGAACACATGAGCAGTCCTAAACATTTAGCATTTAGCACATGTTAAAGTGGTTGTGTGATTGTTTCAGAATGCATCCATCCTGCATTTTAAGCTGCAAGTTAACCTGCATGTATGACACAAATATGCAGCTCACTTTCTCTAGCTTTGCAGTGACTCAAGAAATATGGTTTAACGCAATCACACAGCCACTTTGTAATGTGCCAAACACAGTATGGAACCATTCAACCTGTACTCTCAAAACATCAGTTTGTCTGTGAATGAATTTGCCTTGAGGAAACAGAAGACCAAATTTAATTGAGACCCAATTTTCTAGACTCTACAGTCTTAATGGTGTGGCCTTTATAGTCAACAAGAGAGTGAGAAAGGCAGTATTGGGATACAATCTCAAAAATGACAGAATGATCTCGGTCCGAATCCAAGGCAAACCATTCAATATCACAGTAATCCAAGTCTATGCCCCAGCCACTGCTGCAGAAGAGGCTGAAGTGGACCAGTTCTATGAAGACCTACAACAGCTTGTAGAACTAACACCAAAAAATGATGTCCTCATCATCATAGGGGACTGGAATGCTAAAGTAGGAAATCAAAAGGTAACCGGAATAACAGACAAGTTTGGCCTTGGAGAACAAAATGAAGCAGGGCAAAGGCTAACAGAGTTTTGTCAAGAGAACACGCTGGTCATAGCAAACACCCTTTTCCAACAACCTAAGAGGCGTCTCTACACATGGACTTCACCAGATGGGCAACACCGAAATCAGATTGACTATATAATTTGCAGTCAAAGATGGAGAAGCTCTATCCAGTCAGTAAAAACAAGACCTGGAGCTGACTGTGGCTCACATCATGAGCTACTCATTGCAAAATTCAGACTTAAATTGAAGAAAGTTGGGAAAACCACAAGGCCATTCAGATTTGACCTAGATCGCATCCCCGATGAATATACAGTAGAGGTGAAGAATAGGTTTAAGGGACTAGATTTGATAGACAGAGTGCCTGAAGAACTATGGACAGAGGTCCGTGACATTGTAAAGGAGGCAGCACTCACCGCCATCCCAAAGAAAAAGAAATGCAAAAAAGCAAAGTGGCTGTCTGATGAGGCTTTACACATAGCAGAGGAAAGAAGGAAAGCTAAAGGCAATGGGGAAAAGGAAAGATTTGCCCAACTGAATGCAGATTTCCAGAGAACAGCAAGGAGAGATAAGGAGGCTTTCCTGAATGAACAATGCAAAGTAATAGAGGAAAACAATAGATTGGGAAGGACTAGAGATCTCTTCAAGAAAATTGGAGAAATCAAGGGAACGTTCTATGCAAAGCTGGCCATGATAAAGGACAAAAACGGTAGGGACCTAACAGAAGCAGAAGAGATTAGGAAAAGATGGCAAGAATACACAGAAGAACTATACAAGAAGGACCTCGATGTCCTTGACAACCACGATGGTATAATCACTGATCTCGAGCCAGACATCCTGGAAAGCGAAGTTAAATGGGCCTTAGAAAGCATTACTAACAACAAAGCTAGTGGAGGTGATGGTATCCCAGCTGAGTTATTCAAAGTCTTAAAAGAAGATGCTGTTAAAGTGCTGCACTCAATTTGCCAACAAATTTGGAAAACACAACAGTGGCCACAGGATTGGAAAAGATCAGTTTACATTCCAATCCCAAAGAAGGGCAACGTCAAGGAATGTTCAAACTATCGCACAATTGCACTCATTTCACACGCTAGCAAGGTCATGCTCAAAATCCTACAAGCTAGGCTCCAACAGTACGTGGATAGAGAACTGCCAGAAGTACAAGCTGGGTTTCGAAGAGGTAGAGGAACTAGAGCTCAAATTGCCAACATTCGCTGGATTATGGAGAAAGCAAGAGAGTACCAGAAAAACATCTACTTCTGCTTCATTGACTATGCTAAAGCCTTTGATTGTGTGGATCACAATAAACTATGGCAGGTTCTTAAAGAGATGGGAGTACCGGACCACCTTACATGTCTCCTGAGAAACCTGTATAAGGGTCAAGAAGCAACAGTTAGAACCAGATATGGAACAACTGATTGGTTTAGCATAGGAAAAGGAGTACGACAAGGATGTATATTGTCACCTTGCTTATTTAATTTATATGCAGAGTACATCATGCAAAATGCTGGCCTGGATGAATCACAAGCTGGAGTTAAGATTGCTGGGGAAAAGATCAATAACCTCAGATATGCAGACGATACCACTCTGATGGCAGAAAGTGAAGAGGACCTAAAGAGCCTCTTGCTCAGGGTGAAAGAGGAGAGTGCAAAAGTGGGCTTGAAGCTCAACATCAAAAAAACTAAGATCATGGCATCTGGGCCCATCACTCCTTGGCAAATAGAAGGGGAAGTCGTAGAAGTAGTGACAGACTTCACATTCCTAGGATCCCAGATCACTGCAGGTGGTGATTGCAGCCATGAAATTAAAAGACGCCTGCTCCTTGGGAGGAAAGCGATAGCAAACCTAAACAGCATGATAAAAAGCAGAGACATCACCTTGCCAACAAAAGTCCGCATGGTCAAAGCAATGGTATTCCCTGTAGTAATGTATGGCTGTGAGAGTTGGACTATAAGGAAGGCCGAGCGCCGAAGAATAGATTCTTTTGAACTGTGGTGCTGGA
This sequence comes from Gekko gecko, assembly GCA_029375565.1. Classification (NCBI taxonomy): domain Eukaryota; kingdom Metazoa; phylum Chordata; class Lepidosauria; order Squamata; family Gekkonidae; genus Gekko; species Gekko gecko. Next base: position 220,662,723 of record JAPDNY010000001.1, read on the forward strand.
GAAGACTCTTGAGAGTCCCTTGGACTGCAAGGAGATCTAATCAGTCAATCCTAAAAGAAATCAACCCTGACTGTTCCCTGGAAGGCCAGATCCTGAAGCTGAAGCTCAAATACTTTGGCCACCAAATGAGAAGGGAGCACTCACTGGAGAAGACCCTGATGCTGGGAAAGATTGAAGGTCAAAGAAGAAGGGGACGGCAAAGGATGAGATGGTTAGACAGTGTCATCGATGCAACGAACATGAAATTGAGCAAACTTCAGCGGACAGCGGAAGACAGGAGGGCCTGGCGTGTTCTGGTCCATGGGGTCGCGAAGAGTCGGACTCGACTGTGCGACTGAACAACAACAACAACAACAGTCTTAAGACAATCGTTCTCACAGCTGTTGTTGCACCCAATTTGCAGCTCTGGCAAGATGATTCTGTAATTTCTTTTCTGCTTGGAAGTCAATTTCCACTTCTCTTTTCATTCTTTTTAATGTTAAAGGTTATTGCCACAACAAATATTTATTTTGTGGCATAGTTCATGGCTTGGGAATGTGGATCTGACACTGTCTCAACACAATGGAAAATCTTGAACCCCAACTAATTTCCTTAGGCTATCTTTTTCACATTCACAGGGAAGCGGAATTGGCTCCTGATTCAAACTTTGTTTCCAACACTGAGCTGAAGCTGAACACAGTGGATTAAACTGAGAAGCTTTGCTGCCCTGTGTCTGCCTAGATGAATATCCAAAATGGAAAGATTTCCACACTAGTGTCTGGGAGGAATCCAGGACTCCAAGGTCAAGCTTGGCAACTCAGAAGCTGTAGCTGGTTATGCCAACTAGAGCTTCTCACACAACAACAGAGAGTTTGATCCCAAATTAAACATTTTAGTCCTTTTCATTTTATATTGCCTCTTTCACTGAGAAAATTAGGTACAAATTAGTACTGCCACTCTGTAGTTGGCAGATTATTATAAGGTTCATCTCTACTACAAATTTGTAAGCTGATTGCAGTCATGGCTCCTTCAAAGAATATGGGAGCTGTAGTTTTGTGTAAGTTCTTTGATAGGTTTTTTTTTTTTTTTTTTTACAAAACTACAATTCCACCCAAGTGACTTTGTTTGGAAATCATGGTAAACTAGTTTGAAATAAATTTAAGTGTGAGTGGGAAGGAAAGATTCTTGGAGGGAGATCATCACAGTCAGTGAAGCAGCAGCATGGTTATGGTGCATTATGGTGAACATAGGCCCCGTTCACATGGTGCATTTGCCCCGCCCAAGACACAGTAGCCCTGTGGAGTTTTCTGGAGGGATCACACAGGCACATCTGGGAGGTGTAGCACTTCCGTGGCCAACACGCAGCTTCCCTCCGAAGATGCGGAATAAAAAACTACCAAGAAAGGAGCACCATACTGAAGAGGCAGCAACCTCTGAATATCAGTGCTGGGAGGCTACTGTTAGCCCCGACGCCATTATGGGGCTTTGCTATGGACTGTTTGCTGTTGCCACATGGTCTGTCTAGACTGTAAAATGGATGCCAAAGGAGAAGCCCATAGAAAAGGAGAAAAAGCTGTCTTTTTACTCTGAGGGACTCCATTGCATACCTGCCGCATGTCACATACACGGAATAAGGGCCATACAGCAGACAAAGGACTTTTCCTCTGCCAGTCATTTGCATGAAGGGATTAAGTGCCTTCCCCACCCGAGCCATACACATGAACAATACAAGAGCCATCAGCTACCTGGAGAAACCATCTGCTTGCCAGCCAGCTTCCTCTGTCCAGCCCCCAGGTATCCAACGGACAGTGTAGCCAATAAGATTTGAAATTGACACTGACATAGCCATCTGGGAGGGTCAGTAGGTGTACACCGCCTGGCCTTCCACGCCCAGCACCCAAGACGCTATAATAACACGATCTCTGGGTCAGCTCCGGCTGCTTCTCCTGGCCCTGCTGCCACGACCTCTGTCTGTCTGCTTTATCCTCTTATGCCCCCATCCTGTACCCGAACCCTTGCCTCGCTTCGTTCCAGTCGGCCGCTGGAATTATACATGTGTGTTGTTAGCTGGTCTAGACCACGTGTCCCTTCTTCCATCTTTCCTACCCTACCTAACCCCACTCGCTGGAAGATTTAGGAGCCGCGCCTTGGAGGTAAATATCGCCCTCTTCAAACCAACGATAACCTGCTCATGCAACTGTGCTTTGTCTATCTTTGATCCTTAGACCTTGAATGTATGTGTGTGTGACTTGATATTGTTGAGTGTAACTGGAATTGTGTATTTAAGTAAACTGAAATATTATTCTGAGTCCTGCCTCTCGCCTCTTCACTGGGAAGGTCCCGCAGCAGCCCATTCCTCGTAGACATAGACCAAAAGATCCCAAAAGTAATTATACCTGTGGCGAAGTGCTTCACCCCTAGAGAGCATTTCACCCAACACTACATCAGGGGAAGGCCTTGATCACTATGCCCTGTTTGTTGGCCCTCCAGGCCAGCTGACTGGCTGCTGTGTAAAATAGTATGGTGGACTGTGAAGAAATGCATTTTTGGAGTAGAAGTCTGACCTGAGTAAAACCTTTACCAGAAGGCTTTAAAAGGTTTTCTGGGCAGAGAACAGGCAGGGAGAAGGAAGATAGTTCAGCAGCTTTCCAGCCTCATGTCAACTACCACTTAAGAAATGCTAATAGGTCCAGGTAGAGACAATAGGATGGTCCAGTCTCCCCACCCCTGTTCCAGCAAGGAACAGAGATTTTGAGGTATTAAAGACTAGAAAGACTTCAGGATTATACAATGCAACTCCGTATCATGAGAGGGCTTGGTGTGATGTAGACCAAGGGAGCCTTACACAACAAATGCTCACACAGTCAACATATCTAACTGGCTAACACACATTGAGAACAAAATAACTGCCATAGGTATCCCATTGGACTCACTGTTTATGCTCTCTTTTATGGGTGCTTTTCAGATGATTAAATGCAGAATCCTTGACATTGAAACAAAAAGGCTATACTGCTTAGCCAACAAATCTTATTCCCTTCTGAACTTTGAGATTCCCCTCATGGTAGGCCAAATGGCCCTTTACTTATCTGATATACAAGTGTCACAACAGCGCAGAGCCTTTTCTCTTGCAAGCTTCAATGCAATACCATCAGCAATCTTGCATGGGAGATACAATAACATAGTAAATACTGCTAGACTTTGCCATTGTAACTCTGGATGTATTGAGACAGTTTCACATATCTGTTTGCATTGCCAATTTTATGTTTTAGATATTTAAACCCTATCTTAGCCACCATGACGGACCTTCCTGATGATTTAAAAGTGCACCGTCTTCTGACTGACTCTGCTCCTGAAATATCAGTGATGGTAGCCATGTTTTTACAATCAGCTATAAAGCTACAACAGGAAAAACTACCAAAATGAGTAATATCTTGTAACAATTGTTTTATGCAGCATTATGCAATATTATGTAGTCTGTTAAATGGTCTTCTTTATAGTAATCCTCTTTTAATGTATTGTTTTATGCCAATAAAGGCTGACTGATTGACTGACTGACTTCAGGAATAAACTTCTGGAGTCTTCAGGAAAAACTTCTTTGACCCAGCCTGACCTGGTCAGTGGGTGGAGAAATAGATACAATAAAAACTCCTTGCAGCAAGGAGGATGTCTCTTTTGTACTGAGTCCATCAGAGCAGACAGAACTCTTAACTGAGGTCTGGAGGGGATGGCCATTGCCATGTGCTGGCCTTCACCTGAGGGAGCCTTCAAGGTAACGGTAACTCTGTAGAGATCTGTGACTTTCTAAACTAAGGTGCCTGTCCTATATTTAACAACAGATAGGGCATTTTGAATCCCTTTCTCAATCTGTTGCTGTACTAATAAGTATGCATGTGAACATTTTGTTTTTAATAAATGCTTTATATCATTGGATCCTGGTAGTGGTTTTCTGTACCACATAGACCACCACCATCTTGGATAAGCTATTTTAAAAGGAGCACCAAGAGGAAGGCAGACAGTTGGCAAGTGGCTGTTCTTCCAGGGGCACACAAGGCAGTAAACTGTCTTCGTGGTGACCAAGAACTGGGCAGTGGGAGACACAGAGGCAAGGCCTCAGAACTCGGAAGGGAAGCTGGGAGTCCTGACCCTCCCAGCAGGTAATTCCTACAAAGGTCAGGTGGTGGTAGTGGGTTACCAGAGAGAAAAGCCTCTCCAAGTGTTGGGAAAATCTTGGAGGGCAGGGTGAAACAGGGCCTGCAGGCCACAGCAGAACTGTTCCACCACATGGACCAATGCATGATCCAGCAGGCTCTATTTATATACTTATATAGGTTATGTACCTACTTGAAGCTCTGTTATTCAAGCTATAGAGCGGGGTTGCTTCTCAGCTAAGCCCTTCCAAATGGTCCTTTCCTACCTGATCTCCTGCACAATGCAACCATGCACACAAATCTAATGAACCCCTGCTTTGCTTTTAATGTGTTGTTTTGTATTATTACTTGGGCTGCCACCCATCCATCAACCCCAGGCATCTGTATCCAAGCCAAAGAAAGACTCTAGCTAGGACATCCAACAATTCTATTCTGAAGACAGGTCAGTTAAACTGTGGTGGTGAAATTTCTGCTCTTGTTGGCTTATTGGAATAACTTCCCAATCCAGTGAAATGAACATAAACCCTCTCAGACTGTGCAGAGGGACATGTTCCAGCAGAAAATGTACCTACTGGTGGCTTAGTCTTTTGTATAAAATCAAACTATCTCATTAAGAAATTTGTCTTAAAAAGTGGAGGACATTTACTAAAAAGGACTAGAAAAGGAACAACAAATCAAATCCACAGAGATGAATGGCAGTTCAATAGTATGAAATAGTCCATGTTGTTACTTTGAGTTAAATTCATTTTTTTATGGGATAAGTTACAACCTTTTTAAATAAGATTAATTTGAGAGCATACCAGTGCATCCTCTTAATTCTGGTGGATTCTCCTGGTCCTGTGGGTCTGGGACGAGGACTGCACCCCCCAACCCCAAGCCGGCCGGAGTGCTTATCTGAAGACAGGCATGGAGACTGAGAGGTGTTGGGGCATTCCCGCTCACCAGAGAGGGAGCCTAGCAGCCAGCCAGAAAAGAGCACTACCACAGTGGCCAAAAGAAGAGGGGAGCACCGGACACACACGGTCCCAAAGCCACGGCCCGCGAGGAATGCTGGAGAGGAACGGTGGGGCAAGCGTCTTCCGAGATGTTCCGGGAGCAGGCACTCAGTCCCAGAAGGCCTGAGAGGGCAGCAGCAGTGGCATGGCCCTTGGGCAGGCAAGACCGCCACCGGCAGAGCAACAGCCACTCCCAGGATGCCGGCAGGGCCTGGCCGGGGGTCAGGGCCTGGCTGGGGGCAGAGGTAGTGGGGAAGACAGGTGGTGCTGGGAGTGGGGCAGAAGGTATAAAGAATGGCAGAGATGGAGAGGCTGGGGAGGAAAAATGTGTCATGGACACGCAAGCTTTCTGAGCGAGAGAGACCTGAAGGGCAGTCAAGCAGCCAGACTCCAGGACACGGGGGCAGAGGGATGCCAGGGGTGATGTTAACCCCATCCCCTGTCAGTCTGAGGCCTCGACGTCTTCTCCAGCCTTGCTCCAACCCCAGGTTCCAGGGTCGTCCTCCCTACATGGATACCTGGCATCATGGCTACAGGCGGGGTTCCGCCCGGGGGTGCAGCTAGAGCATGACATGGATTAAGCTTCTATTACATTTACGTATACTGAAACTTGTAGGGGAAAACAGAAGAAAGAGGATACAGGACAAATACCGTCAACCCAGTCCTTTTGGCACTGCTTGAATATGCTTCTCTTGGAGTCAAACTAGATACAAGGCTGGAAAATTTGGTTCTCTACCAGGCTTTTCCTTCATAAATATCAACCATGGGAAGTTCCAGTTCTGATTAGGATTGTGAGGTCAGAGAGTGTTTGTGAGGGAAAGTAAGTTTAACTCTTTCCCCTACATTGTTTCCCTGATTTCAAATAGCTCACTGATTGTAACAGTTACGGTTGAGTTCAGACTGGCAGTTTGCCTCGCTATAGCCATGTTTCAGCCATATTTTACAAGCGGATTAAAGGGGGCATTCACACAGGCACATCTGCCTGGCGTTCCCCACCCGTAGCCAACCTGTGCTGTTCTGCTTCACTCCCACGTTTAAAAGATACCTCGTAAAAGTGGTAGCAAATTCCTGAGAGCCTGTTTATCCTGCTGCATTCCGCTTCTGGGAAGTGTGAACACCAACCTTTAAAAGCCGGGAGCAACCCGCGTTGTGCATAAGGCAGCAGCGACATGATTGGCTGTGCTCTGCTCTACTGCCCAATGTGGTGCCAGCACAACGGGATCCTCCCCAAACGGCCGGATGTGCTCATGTGCTCATGCGCACATAGCTGAATTACCAGGGAAAAGCAGTTTACATCCACACCTCCGGGCCAGCAGTCTGAACACTCCCACGTGCCTTCTCCCAGTATGCTCCCGCATTAGTCGGCGCAGTGTGACTGGGAAAAAACAGAACAGTTTGTTCTGGGGCTTTTTTGCCATGACTGGCTCCCACTTCAAACTGCCAGTCTGAACTCAGCCTATTTATTCCTTGAGGGAAACATTCATATTGTCTATATGTCCCTACCCTTCTCTGTGCCTTCTCTGAGAGCCATTTGAAGTTGGGAAAATGGCACAGGGGAGAAGAGTGAAATCCTCCAGGTCTTTGGTGCTGAAACCTCTCACAGCTCCAACTTATGAAGAAAAAATTAATTGGAGTATCAGTTGTGAGTCTTCCAGTGAATTCTATGGTATCTCACTTAGTGTCACATATTGTTCCCATTCCATCAGCACTTTTGCATTAGTGAGAAATGAACAAACAAAACAAACCAGGTTTTAAAACTCCTATTATTGACTGACTGCTCAGGAGATGGAGTGTCTTATGTTGCTATTTTGCAAGCATGCACCTTGTGAAGGGCTGAAAGTGCCCATGGGGATGGGCAGAGTCTAAATTAGTGTTGTAGTACACAATAGCATGTTATGAGGGGGCCCCCTCAAATTTTCTTTGGAAAATTAAGACATCATGTGGGATGCATCCACATCTTGTTGCCCCTTGAAATGGGGAAGGAATATTCACGTGTATGAATAATTGCTTTTCTGTGCCACTGCACAGGGCAGTAAGAATATACAGAGGAGCAGCTGATGGCCCTGAGGAGTTGCTGAAGCATCACAATTGACCAGAAAGTACAATTTTGTCTCAAAATCCTGAGCAACTGGATGTATGGGGCATCAAGAGGCAATATTACCTTGGCTATCCTGCCATTGCCCTGTCTAACTAATATTTCTGACCTGACAGTATACATATTATATTTTTGTATATGCAACAAATGAGCCTCTAATGTAAAGTTGACCCCTATGCCCAAAGTATCCAAGGTTTTTAAAATACTGAATAGAATAAATGAAGAGAAATTTTGGCCTTGTATAATACCATCATTCAGTGACAGCCACTGGTATTAGATATTACCACTGACTTCCTCAAAATGACTGTGATTCAGTGGCATGATTCAGTGACTGCAGCATGGTATGTTGGCAGCAAGCATTTCTCAGTATAAAACTGTCCACCCCATTACAAACCTTGCCAGGCCCATTAACATTTGAGAAGGAATGTGTCACTAGCAGGTAGCTATGAATTCTCTTCTTGCCGCATACTTTGTGATGAAAAGAAAAACACAGCACATCAGACCAAATCAACACTTTTTTAAAAAAAACACATGAATATGAAAGAGAGGTGAAGTAACGCCTGTCAGTTGTGGTGTTATCCCCTGATAAAAAGATCATGATGCCATTTCCTTACCACTCAAACACTGTTATAGGGTGCAGGGGAAAAAAGTGCCTTCTCCACCCACAAGCTTTGCTATAATGAAGTGAGGGCTCCCCATCAACGCTCCGTGATACAAATGAAAGACAGCATCTTCTGAACTGTGAGAATATGTCAGACACATCATAAGTTAACCAAATGCTGTAGGAAGTTTAAAAAAAAATCACTCATGAGCTGTCATTAGGAATTCCTGCATCAAAGCTATCATTTCTGAAGATGCTGTTTGTACATCCAAACAGCAGCAAAGTAAGAAGGAATATTTACTTTTGTATAGGGCTCACTCTTTTGCTTGCAGCCATACAAGTGTTCGTCACAGAGATTCATCATTAAAATACACAACACAGTCTTAACTGGGAACAAATATATCGTCACTGGTGGTGTGCTAAAATCCCATATTGCAGGCGACCCCACCAAATGAATCAGTTGACCTCAATAACAGGACTGGTCAAGGATTTAAAGTTGCTTAGCTTTGGCTGGCTCATGCTGCCAGGGCTGCTGAGAACCATTAGTGGACTCCAGAGAAAGATTGCCTTGGGCTCTCCTCCTATCACCCAGACATAATGCAAATGTTAACTTAAATCTTGCTTACCCAGCTCTATGGGTCTCAGAGCAAGCAGGCCACCAGAATGTTATCCCCCCAGCCTCTTGTCTTGTTACCTCTTCAGGCCACGTATACTGGAAGCAGAAGAGTTCACTGTTCCCAATGGATCTGATGTTAGTCAGTAAGCATTTAGTGGTTACCATATGACTTCTCAACTGAATCCCTCAAAGGAGATGCCTGGAATAAACAAAACAAGTAGATGACAGAAAGGAGGAAGACTTTTTGTGTGTGTGGATTGCACTATGCAGTCTTTCTGATTTAAATGACTTGTAAGGTGTAATCAAATTGTCAAGCTTCCTGTAAAGTGAATGATACCCTCTTCACTCAGTGGGGCATTGTTGACTATTTTGTCTTTATTAAATGTGTCAAGTAATCTTATGGGTTAAAAAAGGACTTTGTAACTGTTGATTAAAGCACAAGGGGAGTAGCTTAGTGGTCTAAACACTACATTTGTTATAATTAGACTCCCTGGAGTGTTTAATTACTTGCAGGGCTGACTCAGGGCATCATGTTTTCAAGGTAGACCAATTAGCAGTCCAATCTACAACCCAGTTAAATTGTAGTAGCAGGATTTAATCAGTCTGTCATTGAAATCAATGTGAACAAATCTCTAAATCCTAATATTTTCAGAAGAACATGATGTTACATCTGTATAGTTTGCAAGATTTTACTGAAAGACCTTACACTCAAAGGAACTGAATACTGGTGAGTGTCAAGCTGACTGTTCTACATATTCAGTCCAATTCAGTCAGGGACTATAGCTGTGTGGAAACAGATGCTCCCCCCCATTTGATAAACTATACTTTGGAAAGACACACATATCAGCGTAATCCTTTTTGGTAGCAAGGTCAATGAACAACTCTGCTCATTAGTAAATGTTCCTGTCAGTTACATATCCGCTGATTTGTTCTCTCCTCATTCTTACCCCTCCCTCAGATCCTCTTGAATTTTAAGCCAGACAGCTAGGCATCAGAATAAGAGATAGATGTGAATTGTTCTACTTATGTATTCAGAAAATTTCTGTGCTGCTCCTCCAGAGAACCTGCTTGAGGCAGCTGACAAAATAAAGCATAATAAAAACACCAAACACAATAAAAAGGTTACAAGAAAGACCAAGCATTAAAAACCCATCCAGCACAAAATGTTATACACTGAGCAAAACATGGAACAATATTAGTGATTGTCTTTGATTATCCGGTTTGGATTATTTAAAACAGCAATATTAAAGACTAGGAATAAGGCCCATAGTGGAAATAAATACAACAAGCTCTAGAAAGAGGCTCTGGAAGAGTGCCAGGGCCTTGGGCACTCAGCGTCAATTTGCTGTGGCGACCTCCTCAAACCCCACCCTCTCCAGGCTCCACCCCTGAAATCCCCAGGAATTTCCCAACCTGGAGTTGGCAACCCCATCTCCTTCCCAGCTAACCATCAGCCTACCATTATCTGTCCCTCTGACTGCAGCTGACTTCTGCCCTCCCTCCTGGAGATCAGTTGTAATTCTGAGTGACCTCCACTCCTCACCTGGAGATTGGCAACAATGGTTCCCCAGGATAAAAAGTACAGTCTTTCTCTGCAGTGGGGACCAAAGCAGCTTACATCATTCTCCTTTTCCCCTTTTGACTTGCACAACAACCCTGTGAGGTAGGTTAGGCTAAAAGTCTGTGACTGGTCCAAAATCACCCACTCAGCTTCTATAGCAAGAACCTGGATCTAGCAGAACCTGTTCTGACACACTGACTGTTCAGCTGAGGCCCTCCTCTCCCCAAACCCTGGCTTCCATAGACTCTACCAGAAAATCTCCAGGAATCTCCCTACCTGGATCTGGCAACCCTAGACTCAGGACTGGCCCCAATGAGTTCCTCACAAAGGCCTGCAAAGGGTTTCCATCTTTTGTCTGAACCAAGCTTGGTTGCCTACTGTGGTGAAATGGGCTCCAGTTTACAACTCAGCTGTTCACCTCCCCTTGTCCCTCTGTTCACCCACCCTTGTCCCATGGGCATATCTCACTCCTTAAGTTCACTGCCACCACTCACTGAATTATCACTGCCTTTTTAGAGGGACAGTGAGACCCCTCTGACTGAATCTCCCTATTTGGAGATGGAATCCCCAAGGGTCTGGCCTTTCCTTGCTTGGGCTACCCCCTCTCTTTGGTATTGTGCAGAGCGGGGGAGACTATGTGGTCAGAGCACAACGCAGATTAGTAGCCCAAATAAAAGAATGTATTTAACTATTTACACAATTATGGAGCACACACACACTAAATGAATAAGGCAGAACTGTAGGAGTAAGCACACACTATGAACCAATAGGTCATAAATCAACGGGATAAATGCAATCCTCTTTCCCTACACACAATACTCTCTACCTCTGGAGGCTGTGGGCTCAGGACAGGATCTCTCCTTGGATGGGCCTCTGGCTCTGCGTCAGCCTCTCTCTTTTGCCTAAGAGAGCATGGAAACTTCCATTCATTCCCCAGTCCAGCCAACTGTGCAGTGGCTGAATTTCTGCTGCCTCCCAGGGTCCCCCCACATCTGTGGCTTGTGGCCTGGACAGCCTCATCAGCACAGGAAGCAGGAGCATTTCCTAACCTCCTGTAGGATGAAGACTGCCTCCTCCCTGGATGGGCTGGAATTTATATTGATGCTACCGTGCCCCTTGGGACAGTCCCTCTTTTCCTGCACTTTTTGACCTTGGGGCAGCTGGGAACTGTAGGCCAGCAGATGAGGAAGCCCCATTCAACCCAGTGAGTGATACCCCTATAGGGCCCTCTCTGGAACTACAGCTCAATTAAAACTTATTTTAAACAGACAACCACACAGCAGCCATCTTACAAACACAGGTAACTGCCATTTTGTTACACCTACCAACAGCAACTGAAGGGAAAGTTAGTCCCACCCAGGAGGCAAGCAGTAGAAGCATCTTCATCAAGAGAGAAAGCCGTTTGCCAGTAATTCTGACAGGGCACAGTGGTTGAAGGGGGAATGGGCAGGGAAGAGGAGCAGACCCAGCACCTGGCCAATGGCACATGAGGACTCTTGAGTGGCAGCTGATGGGCCAATGGCTGAGGGAGCGCATTGCACAGCCAATGGGAGAGCTGCAAAGCGCCACCCCAAAATACAATTATTATATAGAGAGATATATTTGGATGTATTTGGTTCAGACCTGAGCAAGGCCGTTAATGGACTTTTTCTAGGTCGTCAATTCATAGAGTTGCCATAAACTGGACATAACACATGCATTTGGTTTTGATTAGTTAAAGTCCAACTACACATCCCTAATTTTAGATCCAATCCTTCACTTCTCTTTGAGGGTTCTTTCACATATGATGTAATGGCAAATCTAGGTTTAGTGAGAGTAATAGTCATTTGGGGACCCCAAGTCAGTATATCTTACTTAGCCTATGTCAGCTAAACATATTGTTGAGGTATTCACCGTTTACATTTGGGGTGTACAACATCTTCGGTTTGGATGAGCAAATTCCCCCAAGCTGTAATCAAAAAGGGCCTGCTGGATTATATTTATTATTTAATTTATACCCTGCCTTCCCGGCCAAAGCAGGCTAAAACATAAATACAATTATAACATAGGTAAAAGATGGTGGCAACAGTTATATTAATATAATCTCTGGTCTCTATATGAAAGAACAACGGAGCTCCAAATTCACTGGAAATGTCCATGTCTCCCAACATCTCATATGCTGCCATAATGCTATTCAAATTACAGGGGAAGCAGTACTGGGGGGTGGGTGGAGATTGAGGTTGAGACCTCCTTCATCCTCACTGACTGGTTGGTGCTACTGCTGAAGCAACAGTAGCTGCAATAAAGTAGGTGATGTTTGGTAGGGGCAGGAAAAGAAGGCCATTCTCTGGCTCAGAAACACAATGCATATCAGACAAGAATTCAGAGTTGTAATTCAGAAGTCAGACAAGAATTCAGAGTCCCCTTTGTATTAAAGGTAAGCATTATGAATCAAATTCTGATTCTTGGGAATATGAACTTTGGTAGCATCATTAGAGTACACCTAGAAATGTAATATGCCAAGTTGTCCTCAGAAGGTGTTTCTGTCTCATTTTCATTGTGAAAGATGCCACTCATTAGCTTTTCAGTGTTCTTGCTCATTCAACGCTCTTATTCCCCTTTAGTCACTTAATCCTTGAGCAAAATAGAAGGCTTTGTTAGTCTCTCTGGAAATTGCATATTGATACTTATGTACAGTCTCTACCACATAAAGGAAAATGTCTGCCACTGACAAGAATGGGAGAAATAGTAGCAGCTGCTAGACAGCCAGAGACACAGCTTAGTTACAATATGGTTGAGAGTTTTTGTTGGGTTACCTGCCAAAAAGAGCAGAGGGTTCCATGCCAAGAGCTTCATCTTTCAGTGAAAATAAACCAGAATAGGATAGATGGTTCCTCAGGCCATCTTTGTGTGCAGAAACCAAATACCTGAGCAAGTGGCTCTTTTTAACAGAAAAACTCAGGAACCCCCTCCCCCCAAATTTCCTTAACAATGTACAGGGTCTAGCAGAAGACAGTTTGTAAATGATGAGTGAAAATATTTCCTGTATATATGACAAAAAGTAATAGGACAAAAAGTGAGAGATACATGAGTAAATAAGCACATATGTTATGTGGATGAGGAAAGAAAGCTCTTTGTTGTGGAGCTGATGACAGAGGACAAGGAAGAATGGATTTATGAAATCAGGTGGGTACAAAAGTAGTTATGGATAAATGTGGAAGTCAGGAGTGATTTTAGAGATTTTGGAGCCTGAACAAAACTTGAGGATGGGGTCCCAGAATTGTTCAGGTAGCACAGGGGAAGGGCAATCAGCCATAGGGCTCTGAGGGTTTCCCTCTGCCCTACAACTGATGGCCATACCAGTATGCTACTTGAGTCTCAGGCAATACAGGAGATCAGCTTTACAGCAGCTGGGTGCCCTTGACTACCCTATAGTTGGTTACTGTCACCCTGTATGCTGCTTGAGTTTCAGGCAGCACAGAGATCAGATATAGGATAGTGGGGGGGGGGGGAGCAACCGCCCTTCAGTTTATCACACTCCCCCACCCATGAGCAGAGTTTTAGGTGGCACAGGGGGCTCCCCACTGCTGTACAGCTTCTCACCCTCTATGCACTGTCTGAGTCTCAGGCAATGTAGGGGATCAGCAGTGATTCTAAAGTAGGGGCTTCAGGACAGTAGCTATGTCAGCTGGCTGCAGGGCAGGAGGGCTGCTAGCACAGCTCCTCCCAGAACAGGACCTAGGGCAGCTATCCCAGATGACCTGTGGCTAAAACCATCCTTGGTAGAAGGATTAAGTGGTACCGTTCTGTGTGTGGAAGTGAGAGATGGCACAGGGTTCCTTACCTATCTCTATGTAATAAAATGTTTGCTTAGGAATTTTGTGCCAAGGACCTTCCTATCTGTCCCTGTAACTGAGATTTATTTTCATCTCCTGTTTTTGTGCGTAGCATGAATATCTGGAACCACTTTATACTGAGACCAGCCCATTGGTCCAGTTTTTCCAGCACTATCTGCCCTGTCTGGCAGCAATTCTTCAAGGTCTTAGATTTTTCCAGCCCTTTGACTTGATGGTTTCCAAGTGGAAATTTGGGGGCCTATGTTGTGGGACTTCATAGAAGCCTACTATTCTATCTGCTTCTGATGGTCTCCTTCCATTTTCAATGAGGCATGAACGCATTGTGTGTGTCGAAAGATTTTCTCCAGTGCACTTGCTTTGTTTAAGAATTTTCTACTGTAGACTCTCTGTCTGGCCCTAGAAAATCACTTTTTATTTACCTCCTGATTTATATCAGGGAATAGTGTAGTAACTTGTATCTCAGGGCTGTTATGATCACAATAGGGAAGTAGCACAAATCTGTAAAGATGAAGTATTTTAATTTTATCTTTAAAAGAGGAAGAGGGTGGAGGAAGCAGGAAGTTGTTGGATTAGCAAACTAAGGCTGATTTCCCACTACAGCTGCCTCGGTGTTGCGCCGCCGTTTGCCCCGATACTATTGGTCAATTTCACACCCGAAGCCGCGGGGCTGCATTTGACCCGCAGCTTGCCCGATTTCCTCCACAGTTTCGTAATCCTCAAAAAACAGAATTACAAAACTGCGGAGGAAATCGGGTGAAACCGCGGGTCAAAATGCAGCCCCGCGGTTTCGGGTGTGAAATTGACCAATAGTGTCGGGGCAAACGGCGGTGCAACACTGAGGCAGCTGTAGTGGGAAATCAGCCTAAGTGATTTGACCTAGTGCAGTTATACTGCAGACCCAATTCTATGCATTCTGTGGCCTTGGGCATAGAACATCACCACCATTTATTAAAACCCTTTCATGTTTAAGTATAGTGTTGTGGCATCTGCTTTTCCACTGGGTCTCCTCCTTGATATAATGCTTAGAAGCTCAAACTAGCTGTGAGCAGTGGCTGTCAGGATCACTGCTGTAGCCAGAAGGAGGACTGAAGGAATGGAACCATACCATTATCCATTCCCACATGGTTTAGACTTCCAAACATGAATGTGGTAGTGAGGAGTAAAGCCAAAGAAAAACTTCTCATGTGTAGAGGTAGACCGTGAAAGGGTCTTAACTCTTTGTTGGCACAATTTGCCATTGTTGGCAAACTTTGCCATGGCCCTCCTTATTCACCCTCCCTTGCATGAATCCAGTAAAGGCATGAATCCAGGCCCAGACATCCAGATACTTGGCAATGATGCCATTAAGGTCATGCCAATTCCTGTCCCCTCTCTCATCTGAACAGCTCCCAAAGCTCATGCCATTTTTGGTCTGCCAGCTATAAATTGCTCACTTAGCAGCTGGCTCTGTTTCCTCCTGACAGCTCCTTAGTGGCTACTGGATTTCCTGGCTATTGGAGACTGCACCAGCCCCAGCTCCCACATCCTCAAGATGTCCCTCACAACACATATGAATACACTGATTAGTGTGTACAAGCTATTGCACTTGACACAATGATGTTGCAGCACTGGAGACCCCCAAGCATGGAGCCTAGGATGGTTGCTCCAGTTCGGCCTACCCATGGGATGTTAGTACAGAATCCAGAATGTCTATTCTTCTGTGGCTGTTTCTACCCTTTGAATTCTGGTCAGATTGTGAATCTGGGGACTGGTTATCTGTAAACGTAGGCCAGGAGGCTGAAGTTGGTTCCTTATTCGCACTTCCTTATTTATTCCTTATTCGTTACTTATTCATGTAGTCATTCAGAAACACTAAGGAGAGTTGGAAAGCTCTGAACCCCAAAATAAGGTCTGGACCACCACATATCATATACCCCCATGTTCACAGGACTCTCCCCTTCGAGGGGACATATTCTGTGTGCTGGTCCAAAGCACAGTTCTGGTGCCAGCTGCTCCAGAGTGTGGTGCCCCTAGGACAATCACACAAGCAGACATTGGGGCCTGGCTGCACCCCCAAAATCAACTTTGGACCACCCCAAAGGACACATCCCTGCTCTCTGGAGACTGTGCCCTGCAAGGTGACATACAGTGATGCCCGGTACAAATATGGGTTCTGATGCCACGAGCTTCTATTCGCAGGGCTTCCCCGAGGCCTGTGTTTCAAAGGAGATTTGAATAAGGAAGTGCCCGCTGCACCCAAAATAAGGTTTCGACCCCCACACTTCATATACCCCCGTCTTCAGCAGACCCTCCCCTTCGAGGGGACACATTTTGTGTGCTGGTCCAAAGCACAGTTCCGGTGCCAGTTGCTCCAAAGTGCGGTACCTCCAGGATAAACACAAACACAGACACTGCGGCCAGGCTGCACACCCCAAAAATATTTGGACCACCCCAAAGAACACCCCCCACTCTCTGGAGACCATGCCCTGCAAGGTGACATACAGTGATGCCCGGTCCAAACACTGGTTCTGATGTCACGAGCTTCTATTCGCAGGGCTTCCCCGAGGCCTGTATTTCAAAGGAGATTTGAGTGAGATACTGGTTTGGAGGAGGCTGAAGTTGGTTCCTTATTCGCACTTCCTTATTCACGAATAAGTAATAAATAAGGAAGTGCGAATAAGGAACCAACTTCAGCCTCTTCCAGTCTCACAGGGTTCTGGTGAGAATGGAATGGGAAAGTATTAAATGCTACAAGCCATCAAATGGGGTACAGAAACACACCATACCCCTTTTTTTAGAGGATGTCTCTTTTAAAGGACTCAGAACAGCCGCCCCGTGGGAGAAGGTCTCTGATGTGCCAACTCTAATTATTAGCTGATGGTTTGGCTTCGACTACAGTCCTTTAGCAAATGTGTGCTTGATTCCACTGGTCTCCTCTACTGCTGTTGATGGCCCCCAGAGGCTCCTTTCCCCTGCTTCCTACTGCAGCCTGCCATGGGCCATAGAGAAAGGATTTGGGATGCCTAGAAAGGTTTCAAGAAGCACTACCTCTCTGGTTTTGGCACAGCATGGGCCAGAACCCCGCAGCTCTGGTGGCGTGAATTGCAATAGCTGGGGAGAAATGAAGTCACTGTAATGCCAGGAGGCAGAAGTTGGTTCCTAGTTAAATCATACACATTCTGGGGACTCTCCCCTTCGAGGGGACATATAGTGGAACTTCACATTACCGAGATTCTGCTGGATTGAAGCCGTTTCTGATTCGTCTTGAAGTAAACCGGTACAGGGCTGCCATTTCACACATGGCTTTCCCTGACCGGAAAAGAGCCGAATCAGAAGCGGTTTGGCAATTCAGACTGCACCGCTTTGTTTTCCCACCATTTCCCGCCATGCCTTTTTTAAAAAAATGTTCGCTTTAGCGTTATAGCGTTCTAAAGCAAACGTTAAAAAAAAAAGCCGGAGATCGCCTGCGCGGGCGAAAAAAGGCGGGAAAAAAGTGTATCAGATCCGGGAGAAGAAACTGACGACTACTTGGAAGTGGTTGACAGGTAAAACGTTTCAGCCCCGTTTCCTGAATGGGACAGAAGCGATTCTGTGTGAAATTACAAATATATTCTGGTAGGGAACCTGTTCTAAAATGGTTCTGTCTGAAATGCCAGACCAGAAACCGTTCGGGAACCGTTCCTCTTCCGGATTATATCATCTGTCTGAAATTCCCCATAATGTTTCCTGGTCCAAAGTGCTGTTCTTATGCCAACTGCTCCAAAGTGGGGTGCCCCCAGGACAATCACAGGGGTCAGGCTTAGAGTTGCCAGCTCCAGGTTGGGGAATACCTGGAGATTTTGGGGGTGGAAGCTGAGGAAGGCGGGGTTTGGGGCGTAGTGCCATAAAGGCCAACTTCCAAATCCAGCCCACTTTTTAATACAACCAATGCATTTGGTTCCTTACATTTAGTGTATTCTGCAAGCCCTTTTGTCCAAATTCCAGAACAATTTTACATTTCCATCTCCCCAGAAAAAAGGCCTGCTCCGGCAGCATGGTCTGCTGCACAACAGTTCTCACTCTGGCCTTCTTGTGCCTTTGCAGACCGATTCACAGAGGTGGTGCTAGGGAGGTTTTCTAGAGCATGCTGGGGTTTTTATACATTTGCTTTGCTGGGGTTTTTATACATTTTTGCTAATTTTGTCTGATGTCATTTACCATCGATACATCATTTTATAAAATGCATCCACATATTTCCCCATTGTTCCATTTGTATATTATATCCAAAGTTTTGGGCCCATTTATCATGGATTCTTTTACTCGTTCATCTTCTGTCTCAAATTTCAACAAGAGTTTATACATTTTAGCAATACAATGTTCATCAATTGTACATAATTCTGTTTCAAATTCAGTTTTCAATTGTTCAAAACCATGCAATTGTTTGTCTGCTTTAAACCTTTCTAATAATTGTGATTAAACATGGGCAAGTATTTCCTTCTGTTATCAGATCTTAATATTCGTGCATAAAAATTGGGAAAATCAAATCCTCTCTTAATTTCATTTTACAATCCCCTTGAGAAAAATCTAATATGTCACAATATGTTAACCATTTATGCTCAGTTATCATTTCTTGTCTATAGAATGCTCCTTGGGTAGAAAGCCACAAGCTGACCCCTGTCCTCCTGCCCCCCTCATCTGGTGTGCTGCCCAGAGATCGGTCCCTGTTACACAGATGCTGATGTCACAGTGCCAGCATCACAAAGCCCCCAGGAGACAGAGATGCATAGAGAGGCTTGAGCCTTGGCAGTTGGATTCAAAAGCAGAGGCTGTCAACCAAGAGGCCCACCGTTGGGCTAACAGTAAGCCATCAAGAGGGCCAATGGCAAGTTTTAAAGTGGAAGTTGGTGGGGAGAAGGATGGTTGGTAGGAGTTGGAGGTGGTGAAGCAGGAGGTGGGTATAGGGTTACCAGCCTCCAAGTTGAGCCTGGAGATCTCCCACTTTTACAACTGAGCTCCAGCTGACAGAGATCAGCTCCCTTGGAGAAAACGGTGGACTCTGTGGCATTGTACCATGCTGAGGCCCCTCCCTCCCTTCCCCAAACCCTGGCCTCTCCTGGCTTCACCCCCAAAGTCTCCAGGTATTTTCCAACCCAGTCCTGGCAACCCTAGGTGGGTAGGAGGCAGTTGAAGACAGTTTTATTGGAGACTGCCTTGGACTGGGTTTAGTTTTGAATGACTGGTAGTCCAAGTTGTTCATTGTGGCTTTTAATGGGTTTTTATAATTGTTGTTTCATTTGTATTGTTTCAAAGCCTCCAGAAACAGTAAGATCGGCGAAGGGTGTGCCGAAGACACAGTGATCTGGGGTTTCCCTCCCCTCTCCTCCCCAGCTCACTGGTACCCCTCCTCCACTCACTCTGTCTCTGTCTCCTACCTCAGCACTTTTGACTGTCTTCTAACTTGTGATCTCCACTCTGCCTTCTAACCCATTAGCTCCACCACCCCCACTGGTTCTTGTTTCCTCTCTCCCACCACTCTTACGACTCTTCTTTCCTGATCAGACGACTCTTTAGATCCGTGACATGCACGATTCCCTGGTGGATTTAAAAGGCACGGCCAGACACAAACATCTGGGAAATGTCCCTGTTCCGTGGACATCCTGTTTTGCCACGCCTCCTATCCAGACTTAAAAGATAGCACTTTCAGTCTAGAGTTTTCTGGGCCCGATGGGACAACAGCGGATTTTCACCCATCTGATCATTCCACTAGTGCGCAATTCTCCTGTTGGGGTGGTCTGACATCAGACCATCCTGAGTGGGTGCGATTTTTAAAAAATCACTACCCAATATGCGCTTGGGGGATCCATGGTGTGATTCAGACACAGTCAAAGTAATGCATCCTAATTGGTTCGGCCTTTTTTTTTTTTTTTTACATCCCTAAACTCTATGGATCCCCCTGACCTATGGTACTTAAACAGGGCACAGGCCATTTGCGTGGCCTACCATAACTTGACACAACATGTTGTTAACTCACCTCCCTAGGAATGTCCAGGTGTGCCATTCCCTGTAAGGTGAATGGTGGGAGCCACTGATTGACATGTCCACAGTGGTTGGTTGTAAGGAGGGAAGCACATTTCAGTGGCCATCAGAACATCAACTGCTGGCCTCCCAGACCTTTTGCAAGGAATGTGATGAGTGCTGAAATGAGTTGTGTGGCAGCCTGGGCCTAGGAGGTGCTGCAGACCTGATCCTGGCCTGTCTTTAGAATGGTAACAGAAACACCTTGGTTTTCTAATGGTGGGGGTAGAGTCCCCCTGTAGGTGGCCAACGTTCCAGGGTTCGCAAAATGCACCCCTCAGCCTGCATTTGGTGGGTTACTCTGGTGGCTTGCCATCACAGCCACAGGACAGTCATGGGTCCATTGAAAGAGGTGGGGAGGATGAGCGGTTTCCCTCGATCAGTGGCTGAAATAACGTTGTGTGGGAGTTTTCATAAAAGAAACACAGTGGCACCACACTGCCCTAGGATATACACTGTTTCCAATCCACATGCACCATCCACACTACAAAGACATTTGCCTAATGTTTGTCTCCTCAGACTGTAAAGATTGCATGGTGCAAGGATGCCAGTATTGGCCTCTGCACACACACACCCAGCAAAACACACAGGGACATGACTGAAAGCCATCTCTTGGAAAAGAAAACCTTTCTTGAGATGCACTCAACCCCCCTGCTTTCTTGTAAGGCAATCAGCAGAGGGTCCTCTTTGCCTCTAGCTGTGGCTTCCTCATTGTTGACAGAAGAGTTTCCATAGCACAAGTCTTGGAGGGCACTCACCAATGCATCCTCTAAGCTGAGGCCTTGGAGTATTCTGAGCCAAAAATATACTTTGTTTCCTACTGGCATCAAAGTCATGAGAGGCCAATTTGGCTACTGCATGAACTAGTTTTGTCTGTAGCCATCCTTCCAAAATGCGTGAGTTGGAGGGCGGAAACCTGTGAGCTACCTCACAGTGACTCAGCCAAGAGTGGAGGAAACCCATCCCATCCCCACAAAGCTTCCAAGAAGTTCCCCTTTCAGTTTGCCACCGCATACATCTGGGTTCCTCTAGAACACAGATCCCAACATAGCCTCAGACTCAGCTATAGGGAGGGTAAGGGAATTCTAGTTGTTGCTTGGCATGAGTCTGTAACACCCCTCTTTCTCATTCAGAAGTTTGATCATCAGGTCATTCTCTGCAAACAAGATCCATTGCTCTCCTTGACACGCCTCTGCGCTTGTGTGTGCATCCAGACTGGAGTTTCCATGGTCAAGTTCCTCCCCAGACCCACCAGAAGCTTGCCCATAATCTCCCCCCTCTATTGGGGGATATTCCAAACAGTTTCCAGCTATGCAAATGGCATGCAGTGTTGATGAAATGTCTAATGGGAATCTTGGGTGGGTGTCCCCAGTGCCATTATCTCATGTCTACATGGTAAGCCTGCCATATTCCAAACTCTATTTTCAGTGTGGAGATCTGTCAAGTGTGTACAACACAGTGTGCAAAAGTATTGCCCATTTGCACGTGTGGCCACCTCATACCTGTGCTTACCACCCTCCCTGTACAGAGAAAGCATCCACCCAAAGTGCCAACCCACATTATGAGCCAAGGATGGCATCAATGATCAAGTGGAAGCCCAATGCACAGCCTCCACCCAATAGGCATTTGTGACATGCCATTTCCTTTAAAGCACACAAGCATTGATATACACCCAGACATACAGGAAATGACAATACAAGCTTGACACATGTAATGGAGTTATTGAACATGGGGTGTTGGGTCGGGGGTGGCCTCGCTGAAGCCACACATGGCCGCCCGTAACTAAACTGTCCTGTGCAGGGTCATGTGGTGTTTTTATCCCTCTTAACATCCATCCAGTGCCACACACCAGGAAGAGGTGGGAGACTGCCAACGCACGATTGACTGGCTCCCATAAAATGACATGTTTCTGTTTCTGTTGTTCCTGTCAGGGCCCATGGTTGGTTCCCCACTGCACACCCACAGTGATGTAGACATTATTTCCCATGGATATCCCTTCCAACCAGCATGGCCTTCCCCTTGTGTTGTGATGTACTTTGATCTCCTCCCCATGTTTAGAGAAGATGTGAACATGGCATGCAGTGGTGCTGAAAAGTACTGAGACTGACAAGTGATTTCAGCTCTCACATACTTTATTAGAACAGGAACAAGACAACTAAACCAGCTCGCAGTCCGGCTTTTATTCCCAAGTGAACCCCCACCCCAACACACACAACACCCGTGATTTGCTATTTACAGTTAATTGAGTTACCCTGGGATTCCCGATTGGAAGAATGCGAGGAGCCTACATTCTATTGTCTATGGGAGCGAAGCTCAGGCCCTTGCCTGGCCGCGTGGTGGACCGGTCGGAACTGGTCCGAGCACATGGTTGCCCCGAGTCCGTGTTTCCCTGTGGATACACTACACTCCTCCCCCCTTGGTCCATGAGACACCCACAAACAAAGTCCTTTAAATACGACGGAGGCTTCTTGACCCTCGTCGAGTGCCGAGGAGCCGGGGCAGGTGAAGATGCTGGCACCGGTGTTTGAGTCGTGGAGCCTACTGGTGCCAAGGGGCGTGGCACGGCTGTCGAGGCGTCTTCCGTGGCAGTTGGGGCATCTGGGACTGGGGCCATCAGTGCAGCAGTGGAGCTTTCCCCCGGACTGGGGCCCCATGTTGTGGGTTGCAGCTCTCCTACTTCCTGTAGTCCGGGATCCTCATAGTCCTCTGGCTCTCGCGGCTCAACCCGGCGGCGGAGCTGATCTATGTGGCAGTGAAGCATGGTGCCATCCTCGCAGGAGACTTCATACGAACGGGGTCCCCGGACCCGGACCACCCGTGCCGGGACCCATGGTGGTCCCGCGGTGTAGCTCCTGGTGTAGACAGGGTCCTCTGGGAAGAACCCCCTGCTTGCCTGCTGGTCCTCGGTGTCTGACCCACACTCCGGGGCCCGGTCTGGATGTAGCCTGTCTAGGCGTGATGTGAGATGGTGACCCAGGAGGAGTTCCACCGGGCTACATCCCGTGATGGAGTGCGGGGTGATGCGCTGGCCAAACAGGAAGGCGGCGAGCTTATACTCCCAGTCTGGGGAGTCAAACTTTCGGAGAGTGTCCTTGGCGGTCTGGACCATCCTTTCCGCTTGCCCGTTCGTGGCGGGGTGGAACGGCACGGAGCATACGTGTCAGATCCCATAGTACGCAGTGAACTCCTGGAACTCCCGGGAGGTGAATGCTGTGCCATTGTCCATGATGAGCGTGTCAGGCAACCCGTGGGTGCTCAGGATCTGCCACATCGCCCTGATGGTGGCTTTGGAGGAGGTTGATGACACAGGGATGACCTCCAGCCACTTACTGTAGGAGTCCACAAGTATGAAGAAGAGCTGCCCCTGGAATGGCCCGGCAAAGTCCAGGTGGAGGCGTGACCAGGGGCGGTGGGATGACTCCCAGGCTTGGTCTGGTGCTCTTGGTAGTTCCAGGCGTGAGGCCTGGCAGGGCTGGCATTTCCTCACCTTGTCCTCGATGTCCCGATCGAGGCCTGGCCACCAGACATAGCTTCATGCTAACGCCTTCATGCGGACCACCCCCGGGTGATGTTCGTGTAGCGCCTCCAGGACATGTTGCTATAGCGGTGCTGGAATCACCACCCAGCCTCCCTACATTAAGCACCCTTTATATGTGGACAGTTCATGCTTGCGGGATGCAAATGGGGCGAACTCAGGGCCCTCCTTGGCCACTGGCCACCCCCTCCCCACCCAGTCCAGGATGCAGCAGAGGACTGGGTCCTGGTCTGAGAGGCAGGCCACCTCCCACACATGGACTGGCCAGTCTGGGAGCACCTCCACGAGAGCAACCATGTGCACCAGGGCTGGGTTGGGGTCCGTGGTGGCCAGGGGGAGGTGGCCAAGGGTGTCTGCGTGCCCCATAGCCTTCCCAGGATGATGGGTAGGGAGTAAGCGTACCCTGACAGAAAGATAGACCACCTCAGGACCCGGGGAGAAACCATCTGCAGTGTTTGGCAGTCAGCAGCGAGGAGCCCCAGGAGTGGCTTATAGTCCATCAGGATCTCAAAGGGCCGGCCATAGAGGTAATGGTGAAACTTCTTCACCCCAGCCAGAATCGCCAGTGCCTCCTTATCAATTTGCGTGTAGTTCCGCTCTGCAGAAGATAGAGTCCGGGAGTAATACGTGACCGGGACCTCCCAGCCGTCCAGCAACCGGTGACCCAAGACCGCCCCGACTCTGTAGGGAGAGGCGTCGCAGGTGAGGACCACCGGGAGTGACTCCGAGAAGTGGTGGAGGACCACATTAGACACAAGCAAGTCCTTGATGCCTTGGAAGGCCGCGGCCTGCGCCAGGCCCCAAACCCAAGTCGTGTCTTTGTCAAGGAGGCGGTGGAGCAGCTCCACCACAGCCGCCTTGAGTGGCAGGAACAAGTTATAGAAATTGAGCAAGCCAAGGAAAGCCTACAATTCAGCCTTGAAGGAGGGCGGGGGGGGCATGCATGATGGCCTTCACCTTGTCATCTGTGGGGTGGATCCCTTGCACGTCCACAGCGAACCCCAGGAACTCGATGCGGGGCACGCCCAGGAGGCATTTCTCCTTCTTTACCTTCAGCCCGGCGGCATTGAACCTCTGTAGGACCTGATGGAGGCGGTCCGCGAAGGAGGGGGTGTTCGGCGCCACGACGATGTCATCGTCTAGAAAGGGCTGTACTCTGGGGATGCCTTTTAGGAGAGATTCCATAAAAGATCGAAAAATCCCGGGAGCTACACAAACCCCGAACTGAAGCTTCATGACCCGGAAGGCCCCTTTGTGTGTGGCTATTGTCTGGGCCTCTGCTGCCGCAGCGTCCATGGGCAGCTGTTGGTAAGCCTGTGCTAGGTCGAGCTTACCAAAGACCTTGGCCCCCACCAGAGAAGCAAGGACGTGGCTTACCACTGGGAATGGGTATGCGTGGTCCTGCAAGGCCTTGTCTATTGTGCACTTGTAGTCAGCACAAATGTGCACGTCCCCATTGGGTTTGATGGGCATGACTATAGGGGTTTCCCAACGCGCGGATGCAACTGGGTCTAACACCCCCTGCTCGACAAGGTGATCCAGCTTGGCCTCAATTTTGGCCGGCATCGCAATGGGAGGGGCCCAGGCCTTGATGCAGATGGGCCGGATGGGCGGGTCCAGATCCAGGGAGATGGGGTCCCTGGTGTACCGTCCTAGGGTCCCATCGAACACTTTTGGGCTTAGGTGAGAAGTGGTCCGTTAAGACCTTCACCAGCGCTGCATATGACTCCTCCTGAGTGGTCCTGGGGTTAAGGAGATCCCGCAGGAAGAGGAGAGTGTCTATGCCACAGACACTTAGGAATAGGGCCTTCTTCTTTGCCGTGTCCACCACATCGTGATAGCTGAAATGATTCTCCAGGGTCTCCAACCAGGCGTCCCATTTCTGCGGTTGGGAGATGTCGAAGGCTTGGAGGTGCACTGGAGGTGCGGCCATCTTGCCCCGATTAGGTGAGTTGTAGTGCCCGGGTATGAACTTCGAAGCCGTGCGGGAGGTGCGCGGCTCTTGGGGTCAGCGGCAAGGCTCAGGAGCGGTGCGGTGAGCGGCTGGCTCGGTGCGAAGCTCAGGAGCGTTGGTGGCTTTGGTTGCAGTGAGCGGTGCGTTGTTGCTCTCATGGTCAGCGGTGCAATGCTCAGGAGCAGTGCGATGAGCGGCAGGGCTCGATGCAATGCTCTTCTTTGTGGTCGTTGTTCATGGAGGGAGTTGGCATTCCACCTTCGTCGCCAGTGAAAAATACTGAGACTGACGAGTGATTTCAGCTCTCATATACTTTATTAGAACAGGAACAAGACAATTAAACTGGCTCACAAGTTGGCTTTTATTCCCAAGTGAACCCACACCCCAACACACACAACACCCGTGATTCACTATTTACAGTTAATTGAGTTACCCCGGGCTCCCCGATTGGAAGAATGCGAGGAGCCTACATTTTATTGTCTACGGGAGTGAAGCTCAGGCCCTTGCCTGGCCATGTGGCAGACCGGTCGGAACCAGTCCGAGCACATGGTCGCCCCGAGTCCATGTTTCCCTGTGAATACACTACAGGTGCTAAACTCCACCTTCCTACAGCCTTCCAAATGTTGCACACTCCTGGAGATGAAGTGGTATTGCCATGCTCCCTCACCAGGATGATGTGTCAACTCATGTCCAAGTTATAGTGGAGCTGAAGCACCTCCATGGCCCATTTCTCAACCACCAGAGCTCAAATACAGGATTCGTTAGATGTTGAACCAATGTGTGTTTACAGTATCACAGAAGGAGAACAGAACAAATAAACTTTTACTTTTTAAACAAACCCAGAAACATAACTGGCAGTAATAAATCGGAGAGCATCAGGGATGGGTTTGCAGTGGTATGGCAAGCATCATTTAACAAAACCATCACACACTCCCCACCACCAATCACCAACTTGAAGACAGCTTGTGAATTGTCCATCGTTATCCATTTATCTCCGGCGGTGGTTCAGCCAAACGCACAGGGCTTCACGCACAGCCTGCCCAGCATTTTTCTGTGTTTCATTCTCAGCACCCGGAGCATTCAGTGCCCCTGGAAAAGGTGCTGAGTGTGTCTCTCCAGGATCATACTCAATTGTATTCCCGCGTTCCTCACAAATATTATGTAAAATGGTGCAGGCGCAGATCACAGTTTATGTTCTCCTCCCTTATCGGAAGAGTGGCTCCCAAGTATCACCACCTGGCTTTCAAATGCCCGAAACCACACTCCACCACATTACATGCATGACCATGTATGCGATTGAAGTGTGCTTGCTGGCGATTTAGTGCACCAGTGTAAGGAGTGACAAGCCTTGCAGAGCTGACCCAGCTGAGCTCTGAGAAGGAGCAAGGTGTTTGAGCTGCCAGAGGGGTGAGTGGTATTTTTATTTATTTAGTTTCAGCTGAGGTGCTTTAGCTGAAAAGGTACTGTGTCAGGGACTGTATTTGGGAGTGTGTGGGTGAGTTGTAACAGACTCCTGACTGCTGGAGTTAGGGTGTTAAAGGGTCATTGTTTGCCTGTAATTAAGTGCTTGGGTGAGATTGAATAGCAGACTCCTGGCTGCTGGAGTTGGAGTGTGAAAGGGGCTTTGTTTGACCGTCATTAAGTGCCTTGGGTGATTTTGAGTAGCTGCTGGCCACACCCTCTCCTGGGAGACAATTCCATTTAAGGCAGGAAGTTTGCAAGAGGCACGAGCCTCTGCACGAGCCTCTGGCACGAGCCTCTGGCACGAGCCGAAGGGCGAGAGCAAAAGGGCGAGGCTCTTTGCCTGTGGCTCTTGGCCTAGGGGCTCTGTAAGAAGCCCAGGAAGAGCCAGGAAGCCAGGACCTTGGCTCCTTGGTAAGGTAAGGTAAGTAGACTCCTACAACAGGAGCCATATAAATACAAAGGGTTTTAAAAGGGGGTTATAGAAAAGTATTTGTTTAAAAACAATTATGAAGCCAGAATGCCAGCAGGGGGTTGGGGGCTATCCAGTGTTTTGCATGGAGTGTCACATGTATGACTATCTGCCCACTGGTCAGAAGTCTTGGGTGTGTGCTCGGTGCAAGGAGCTCCTGGTTCTCAGGGAGCGAGTTTGCTCCCTTGAGGCCAAGGTGGCTGACCTGGAGAAGCAGGGACAGTCAGTTAGGTGCACGGGGAAGACTCTCGGGGACTTGTTAGATATGTCCCACTCTGGATCTGGCAGCCCGGCTGCTGCCAGGGAGCATGAGGGTCAAGGGGAAAAGGGGCACCATGCTGAGGATAAGGGGAATGTGCCCTCAGAAGGGACCTCTTCTTCAGCTGGTGAACGGGTATCCTTTCGTACCAAGGAACCGTCCCTGGGAAGGGTGGGAGGGGGCTCTTGGTAGTTGGTGATTCGATCCTTAGGCAGGTAGACAGCTGGGTGGCGAACCCGCGTACTGACCGTATGGTGACTTGCCTGCCTGGTGCGAAGGTAGCGGACATTACGCGTGTTTTAGATAGGCTGGTAGATAGTGCTGGGGAGGAGCCAGTGGTCGTGGTGCATGTCGGCACCAACGATGTGGGGAAATGCAGTCGTGAGGTCCTGGAGGAGAAATTTAGGCTGCTGGGCAGGAAACTCAAGGCCAGGACCTCCAAGGTAGCCTTCTCGGAAGTGCTACCTGTTCCACGCGCAGGGCCGGAGAGACAGGCACAGATCAGGAGTCTCAATGCGTGGATGAGACGGTGGTGTAGGGGGAAGGGTTCAAGTTTGTTAGGCACTGGGATGCTTTTTGGGACAAGAGGGAGCTGTACAAAAGGGACGGTCTCCACTTGTCCCGAGAAGGAACCAGGCTGCTGGCGCTCAAAATCAAAAAGGTGGCAGAGCAGTTTTTAAACTGAATAATGGGGGAAAGCCGACAGGAGATGAAAAGTCTCTGGTTCGGGATGGCTCATCTCAAAGAGATGAAGGGGTAGCTATTACTTTTGTACAAGGAAATGGATTACAATTGTCCACTGAGACTGTGGCTAATGATAGGAACTGCCTGGCAAGGTCTCGAGGCAGCAAGAGGAAGGCTGTGGGCTTAACAAACGTGGGAAACTATAAGTGTTTATACACAAATGCTAGAAGTCTCCGAGGTAAAATCGGGGAGTTGGAATGCTTGGTGTTGGGGGGGAAATAGACATTGTGGGTATTTCAGAAACTTGGTGGGATGAGGAAAATCAGTGGGATACGGTGATTCCTGGTTATAAATTATATCGGAAGGATAGGGGGAAAGGGTTGGAGGTGGGGTGGCTCTGTATGTCAGAGAGGGTATACCATCCAGTAAGATTGAGAGGGTAAGAGAATTGGATTCCCTTCTGGAAATGCTATGGGTTGAAATAGTGGGTCCAAAAGGAGGCTTAACAGTGGGAGTTTGTTATCGCCCACCAGATCAAAAGATAGAGGAGGATTATAAAATGACGAATGAATTAAAGATAGCGGCTAGACGAAATAACTGTGTTGTAATAGGCGACTTTAACTACCCACACATTGATTGGGTCAATATGAGTTCTAGTCGGGAAAAAGAGATTGCGTTCTTAGACACTCTCAATGACTGTGCTGTGGAACAGATGGTCACAGATCCTACCAGGGGAGAGGCGATCCTGGATTTGGTCCTAAGTAACACCCAAGACCTGGTGAGAGATGTAAAAGTGATTGCACCACTTGGAAACAGTGACCATAATGTCATTGAGTTTAACATTTGTACAGATAGGGAGTTGCCCAAAAAGACTGACGCAACCACTTTTAACTTTAAAAGGGGTAACTTCTCTGGTATGAGGGGACATGTGAGGAAGAAATTGAAAGGAAGAGTGGAGAAGGTCAAAACCATTGGGGAAGCTTGGAGACTATTTAAAAAGACAATCCTAGAAGCTCAGAAAAAATATATACCGCAGGTTAGGAAAGGTACAAATAGGTATAGAAAAAAGCCTGCATGGTTAACAAATAAAGTAATGGAAGCTGTAAAAGGTAAGAAGGATTCCTTTAAGCGGTGGAAAGCTAGTCTTAGTGAGGTTGATAAAAGGGAACACAGACTATGGCAAATAAAATGCAAGTCTGTGATCAGGCAAGCAAAAAGGGAATATGAGGAGCATATCGCAAAAAACATAAAGACCAACAATAAAACTTTCTTCAAATACATTAGAAGTAGGAAGCCAGCCAGGGAGGCAGTGGGGCCCTTGGATGACCAAGGGGTAAAAGGAGTAGTGAAGGATGATAGGGAAATGGCTGAGAAGCTGAATGCATTTTTTGCCTCTGTCTTCACTGTGGAAGAGGAGAAGTGTTTGCCCACTCCAGAAGCACTGATTTCGGGAGGGGGTTTGAAAGACCTGAATCAGATTGCGGTGACAAGAGAGGAAGTCCTCCGACTGATGGACAATTTAAAAACTAATAAATCACCAGGCCCGGATGGCATTCATCCGAGAGTTCTGAAAGAACTCAAATGTGAACTTGTGGATCTCCTGACAAAAATATGTAATCTTTCTTTAAAATCTGCCTCCATTCCTGATGACTGGAAGGTAGCTAATGTCACTCCCATCTTTAAAAAGGGCTCCAGGGGAGATCCAGGAAATTACAGGCCAGTCAGTCTGACATCGATACCGGGTAAGTTGGTGGAAACTGTTATTAAGGAAAGAATTAGTAGGCACATTGATGAACAAAAACTATTGAGGCAGACTCAGCATGGGTTCTGTAAGGGAAGATCTTGTCTCACTAACCTGTTAGTGTTTTTTGAGGAGTGAACAAACATGTGGACAAGGGGGACCCAATAGATATTATTTATCTTGACTTCCGGAAAGCTTTTGATACAGTTCCTCATCAAAGGCTCCTAAGTAAGCTCAATAGTCATGGGATAAAAGGACAAGTCCTCTTGTGGATCAAAAACTGGCTTATAAATAGGAAACAGAGAGTGAGTATAAATGGGAAACTTTCTCAGTGGAGGGTGGTAAGCAGTGGGGTACCACAGGGATCAGTACTCGGTCCCATGCTTTTTAACTTGTTTATTAACGATTTGGAATTGGGAGTAAGCAGTGATGTGGCTAAATTTGCAGATGACACGAAGTTGTTCAGGGTGGTGAAAACCAGGGAGGATTGTGAGGCACTCCAAAGGGATCTGTTGAGGATGGGTGAGTGGGCGTCAACGTGGCAAATGGGGTTCAATGTGGCCAAGTGCAAAGTGATGCACATTGGAGCCAAAAATCCTAAATATAAATACACGTTGATGGGGTCTGATCTGGCAGAGACTGACCAAGAGAGAGATCTTGGAGTCGTAGTGGATAACTCGCTGAAAATGTCTACACAATGTGTAGCTGCAATAAAGAAGGCCAACGCTATGCTGGGGATTATTAGGAAGGGAATTGATAACAAATCAGCCAGTATCATCATGCCCCTGTATAAATCATTGGTGCGACCTCATTTGGAATACTGTGTACAGTTCTGGTCACCACATCTCAAAAAGGATATTATAGCATTGGAAAAAGTGCAGAGAAGGGCAACTAGAATGATAAAAGGGTTGGAACACCTTCCCTATGAAGAAAGGTTAAAATGCTTGGGGCTCTTTAGCTTGGAGAAACGACGGCTGAGGGGTGACATGATCGAGGTTTATAAGATTATGAATGGGATTGAGCAGGTTGAGAAAGAAGTACTTTTCTCCCTTTCTCACAATACAAGAACTCGTGGGCACTCTATGAAATTGCTGAGCAGTCGGGTTAGAACAGATAAAAGGAAATACTTCTTCACCCAAAGAGTGATTAACATATGGAATTCACTGCCACAGGAGGTCGTGGCAGCTGCAAGCATGGACAGTTTCAAGAGGGAATTAGATAAACATATGGAGCAGAAGTCCATCAGTAGCTATTAGCCACAGGGTATAGATGGGAACTCTCAGTCTGGGGCAGGTGATGCACTCTATTCTTGGTGCTGGAGGGGGCAGCAGTGGGAGGGCTTCTGGTGCCCTGGCCCCACTGCTGGACCTCCTGATGGCACCTGGTATATTTTGGCCGCTGTGTGACAGAGTGTTGGACTAGATGGGCCATTGGCCTGATTCAACATTGGCTTCTCTTATGTTCTCTTATGTAAGCCATCTGCGCATTGGGTAGGCAGCATCAGCTATAATTAGAGGAGGTATTTGCAAACCCTCAATCATCACCTTAGGGTTTCCTGGAACCCAGACAGCCGCATCAATAATGTGGGAGCAATGGAAGAACATGGGCGTCATGGTCTCTGCCCACGCTTCCCACAGCCACATCGACAAAGCATCCATGGTGGTCCACGGTGCCCTGCAGGAGTACAGAGAAGAAGTCCTTTCTGTTTAAGAAAGCCACTGATAGACCAGCAGGAGCCCTCACAGTGATGTGGCATCCATCCATGGCCCCCACAGAATGGGGAAATCCTAGGGCGGAGAATCCTTTCATCACCTGCAGAG
Organism: Gekko gecko; assembly: GCA_029375565.1. Taxonomy (NCBI): domain Eukaryota; kingdom Metazoa; phylum Chordata; class Lepidosauria; order Squamata; family Gekkonidae; genus Gekko; species Gekko gecko. The sequence goes on from JAPDNY010000001.1 coordinate 220,694,513, forward strand.
AAAGAGAAATGTGCAGCACTGTGATAATGTCTTGGGCTTGCACGTGGAGGGAAGTACACACATAAACAGAGGCCCCGCACTGCTCAGCAATAAGCATGCTTAACCACATTCTGAGATGACCCTCTTATATGGGGTCACACTGTGTGATTCCATAGCTGTTGGGAGGCAAAACGGCACGAGGCATGCGGACATTCTCCGAAACGTAAGTGTGAGGTTAGATCTGGCTCTCTCTCTAGTTTGGCTGGTGGCCTCACACCACTGTCTGAAAAGGCTAGCTGGAAGCAGGTCAGGGCTTCCTCCTCCCCCACCTCCTAAAGCATCAGCTTTGCCCATCCTAATACTCCACCATGGAAGCAGTGCCATGTAGAGGACCTTGGGAGTGGGCATGAGAACAGCCATTTGCCAAGTTGAGCACCTGGCGTGTATTCGCACCTGTGGGTAGCCAAGAGGGAAAGAGTACTTTGTAGAACACAGACATAGAATGGTAGGATTGCCAGTGGGAATGCACATGATTCAGTACTGCAAGCAGCTACTCGCCACCTGTGCATGTGCAGGACCTAGGGATGCCATTCTCCAGGGGGGAATTGTAGATACCCTGGAATTGCAGCCAATCTTCTGAATATGGAGATCAATTCCCTTTGAGAACCCAGATGCTGTGGAGGAAGGGCTGTGTGGCCTTGTTCCACAGTGGGGACCCTGTCCTTCTGAGACCCCATTTCCAGATCTCCAGGAGATTACAACCCAGATCTTGCAATCCTTTGCAACCCATCCTTTGCTGGTGGCCAAGGGGGAGCTGACAACATGGATTGAATATAGGAGATGTGGAGTCTGAGGCAGTTAACCAATTGTGTGCTTAGGGCCTGAACTAATATTGCGTTGCAACAAGGAATCCCTTTTATATCATCCAGAACTATCAGCCACCCACTGTAATTAGGCAACCCTGATTTCTAATGGAGAGTGATGGAGGAACAAATTGCTCTCCATCCACTTTCTTAAACATTGTGGTTTGGCACTGGAAGCTCTAGGTGGACATAGCTACATCTTTTCTCTCTACTCATGCCCATGAAAATGAAGCAGGAGGAGGGATGCATCACTACAAAAGCTGTTAAGAATGCACATTAAGTGGTGAACCATATGTTGATTTTCAGCCCTTCGTCTAGCATCCTTCTCACTATTTCTCTATCACAGCCCAAACCCAGAAGGGAAAACATCATGGGTGAACGCCAAGTATGGAACTGACACCCACCTCTTCCTTCTTAGGGCTGTCAGTTCCAGGTGGGGAAATAACCTAGACAGTTGAATACTTGAGGCAGAGTAGGGTGGTGTTTGGGGAGGGAAAGGACTTCACTGGGCTATGCTGCCACAGAATCCACCTTCCCATGCCATGCGGCCATATTTGTCACCAGGTAGACTAATTTCTCTCACCATGTCAATAGACATGTCATCCTGGATCATCTGCTCTGTGAATGTGCACAGTCCACACTCACCTGAGCAGTTGGTCCTGGACGAATCATGCTGCTAAGACACACCTCGATGACAATCTCTGCAACAGTAGACCTTGCAAGTCCAAACTATTCGCCCAGCAATCGGTAGCTCACGGTGTTAGCAAGCCACCAGACTGCTATGGCTACACGCTCATCCACAGGAATGGGATGACACATGTTCATGTCATGACACTCCAAGTTTGGCCACAGGACATCAGCTAGCCAGAACAGTGTTGCCCTGGTCATCCAGAAGTGTTCAAGCCACTACTCATCCTCCCAGATCAACGTAACATAGGTGTTCCACCACTGGGTGGGACGTGGGTAGACCCACCATCATCACGGGGCGCCCTCCTGTGCCAGGTTAAGGAAGCTTGTGAACATATGTGATCACTCCATCATCATGAGTCTTGAATGAGCACCACGGATGGCCACGTGCCAGATCAGGTAGGCAGCATGCTTATGACGATTAATAGCCATCCGACAGCGATGATGCCTCAGCAGCAGGAGGCACATGTTCATACACATTAGGACAGCCATAAGCATGCTCTCCATGGCTGGTCAGTGCCAGGACGGTGGATGAGCTACTGGTGTGGGTTGTACAGGGGCTGTAAAAGAGCCACTGTGATCATATATCCTGGCATAGGAATTTCTGCCACATGTCTCTAATGTGGTGTTTTGAACAATAGATCTGTGCATGTGTGGATCCACAAGGACACAGAGTCACAGCTATGTGCATGTGCAAAATATTTTTAAAAGAACCCTCCGCATGCGCCTCAGATCTACAAGGATGCGCAGTCACACCTATGTACAACTTAAAAAACAAACAAACTCTGCATGAGCCTTGGATCTACAAGGACTCAGAAAACAAGTCCTTGTAGGACTCACAAAACAAAAGGACTCACAAAACAAAAAACCACTACACACAACTCCTTCAGTGGACGCCATCTAGATAATTCACAGCAGAAGCAGCACGTGGTAAGGCGATTCCCCCGGGGGATGTCTGATCATGTGAGGACAGATTAAAAAGATCGGGATCAAATTTGAGCCAGCATAATGGCGGGATTAGCTGCCTGTATGAATGCACTCTAAGTAACAAATAAGGAATGAATAAGGAAGAGCGAATAAGGAACCAACTTCAGCCTCCTACCTAGGCCATCATTAGAAAAATTCTAATATAGAGGTATGTTCAAATCCTTGTGTGAATAGGTAGGGTTGCACAACTGAAATCATGAAATGCAGAGAATAACTGACTATGTCTGGGAGCAGCATGCTGTTACTCTCTCATCTGGTGTGCTTTGTTAAAACTACTCCTGTCTGTGGTAATCATTCATGTAGAGTTTGATGGAAACCAGGTCTGTCATTTCTACAAAAAGTGCAACTAAGGAGCATTTTTACTTGTTTCTTTACAAAACCCTGTCACAGATACTAATGGCAAGAAGGAGCTGGGCCACCACTGGCAGGAAAGTGCTGGATGTGAGGAACTAGACTGCGGCAGCTAGAAGAGGCTTGGGATGAAATTGAATAGGGCACTATAAGCACCATCCCTTTTGCAAAGCTGCCAATTGGGACAGAGTAGCAGAAAAGAGGGTAAGTGCAGAATAGGGATAACATGAATACTTCAACAGATTCTTCAAGAGAGGCTTTGCAAGATATGGGGAGTTAATCACAAACTTCTGGAGCAGATAGAGTAGTAGTCTCCCTTCTTGCTAATTTTTGAGGGGAAAAAAGATGTGCTACCCTACCTATTCAAACAAACATTTGAACATTCCCTTATTAGAATTTTACTGCTTATGGAAAGTCAAGATAGAAATATAATTGAAGCTTAGGAAATGCAAGAATCTATAAATAAAAAACAGGTTGCACTCAGTCCTTGGTCAGAGGACTGACCAACAGTTATAAGACTGAACATCATGGGTTATTTGTTCTTGAATAATTTTTATCTCTTTTTGTTTTATGTTTTTATTCTTAAAAAAAAAAGATAAATACCACCCAGCCATCAAGCCTGTGGGTCAGGTTGGTCCAGAAATGCTTCAACAATCCAGCTCAAAATGAAAAGGAAGGGGACAAAGGAAAAACCAGTGGAAGGCAATGTAAGAAGAGAAATAAAATGGAATAAAGACAGAAATAGGGAAAGCAACTTTGTAGGTTCAGGTTTCAGTCTGCTTTAAGGGAAGGGAAGGGGAGGGGGCAAAATGAACGGGAAGGCCAGTTGCTGTGAGATGCGGAAGAGACCATCACCTAAAAGTTACCAGGCTCTAGGGAGAGCATATAGGCAGTTTTTGTGTTTCCATGCAGAGCAATATCTTGTGCATCCAACTCTTCACTGCTGAAGCTCGTTTTCTTCCCTACCTGATCGATATTCAACAAAAGGCACAAGGGAAAGTGAATAGCAGCAGAGAAAAGATATCTAATTGCAGCCCCATGTAATGTCTGCCATAGTCGTTATCATTATTGTATATATTTCCAGTCCAACTGGGTTATCTTTTCCGGCCGCCTGTCTGTGCAGCTGCCTCCTCTTCTCTCCTTCCTGGTGGCTGCAAATATCTGCTTATCACACTTTTTCATATTGGGTTGTGTTTTTTTTTCTCTGTCTTTGTTACATTTGGTCATTTTCTGTCCACCACCTGTGCCTCAGACATTGTTGTGAGTAGCTCTCCAGTGAGTGCTCTGTGCTGTGGTTGTTCTGCACCGCCTCTTGTTGTCCTGTGATCTTGTTTTGATGCACTGACTTCATTCAGGTGCAAACCAAGAATCAAACTAAGAACACTTCCTGTTGTTTTATGCTGCAGTCAGACTAATGGTGCCATTTAAAAAAAACCCTGAGGTTTTCATGCACCATCCTATTGTGTGTGGGTGTGGAGGGAATCTTTCTTTCTCTTAGTCAGCTATTAAGAGGATGTCTCTAAATTCTCCTTTTTAATTAATCCCTTTTTTAAAAAGTGAGGCTTGCTATATTGTATGGATCACATAGGAACATATGGGACTCTCATTCTCCCTCCTCCCACAGCAACACATTTTCATAATCTGTTTATAATCTCTGCAAAGGCAGACCTCAAAGCAGGTTTTTTTTTTTTTACCTCACCCCATTGCTTCGGGAGTAGAACAGAACTTTGCATTCACATTTAACAAGTTCCAAGCTTTGGTGGTAAATTGGCAATGTTTTTCTTTGTGACAGCTGTTTGACAGCATTTGAAAATGGTTAAAAATGGAAAATTATCCTAAAGAGGAAACAGGCCTTTCTCTTTGCAACTCATACCGAGGCATGGAATGAATGAAATAACATTGGTATTACATTCTGGGCACTGAACTGAAAATGCACTGGTTTCCCATGTATCCACAAGATTTGATAGTCTAATACAATTTAGGCCTTTGATAAATTGAACTGTTGAGAATCTGGACTCAGTGCCTAAAATCTGTGCATTGTTTAATGATGAATTGTTCATTTGGCTTTTCAAGGATAAATGAGAGTCACGTGTGTTGGTGGAAAACACACGTGTTTTGTCATAGATCTGACCAATCATATAAGAAGGGAGTGTAATCCAATCATATAAGAAGAGAGTGGAATCCACAAACCCCTACACAAGTAAGAAGCTCAGTACCCACCATCTAGCTGTATTTTATCTCCTGGATTCTGCCCCCACCATGTGGTTTTTTTCCTCAGCTAAGCCCCAATAATGGAAAGATGTCTGGTTGAAGAAAAAGTGCATCCAGAAAAGAGCTGCAGAGAAGCTTGTTCAAAATGATTGGGACAGATCTATGTTTAAACACTATCCCATTTACCTTGGTCTTCATTTATCCTAAAGATAAATAACCCAAAGAAAAAGAGATCATTAAACAGCTCGCAGATTTTAGGCAGTGAACCAAGTTTCTGAACAATTTAATTTTATCAGAGGCCTCAATTGCATGAGAACCAAGTGAAAGTGTGGAAGGGAAGGAATTTTCAGCTCAGTGCCCAGAAGGTAATAACAGTGTTATTTCATTCATACCATGTCTCGATATGAGTTGTGAAGAGAAGGGCCTGGTTCCTCTCTAGGCTAATTTCCCATTTTTAACCATTTTCAAATGCTGTCACCCAGAAAAAATGCTGCCCATTTATCATCGAAGCTTGAAACTTGTTAAATGTAAATGTAAAGTACTATTCTACTTATAATCCTAAAGCAATGGGACCAGACTTTATTCTTTTTGTGTCTGCTGAGTTAAAACAAAAACACTTATCTTCCACCATTATGATTAGTCTGGCCCTAATTTATCCCAAGAAATAAATGTGCAAGGTCCACTGAAATTCACATTAATCTAGTGAACAGGATGCATATTTTCATGTCCCCCTACTAAAGCCACATTCAGATGTAATTATGAATTGTTTTTGTTTATTTCATTTCCACACATAGGAATTCTAAAACCCATTTTAATCCAGTTTATAACCCCTGTTTTTAGAGAAGAAACAAACATTAATTTGCCTAGGTGCCTGTATTCTGATGTCATGTGGAGCTAGAGCTGGGACAAAAGCTCCCCAAAGCAGGAAGTTTCAAGGGTCATTCTGTGAGGAGGGGAAGGAGCCATGACCTGGATAGCTCAGGCTTGCCGGATCTCCATCTCATCAGATCTCAGAAGCTAAGCAGGGTTGGGCTGGCTAGTATTTGGATGGGAGATCTTCCAAGGAATATCAGGGTTGTGATGTGGAGGCAGGCAATAGCAAACCACTTCTGAACATCTCTTGCCTTGAAAACCCTACAGGAAGGTTGTCATAAATCATCTGTGACTTGACAGCCCTTTCTACCACCACCACAGTGGAGGAATGGTGTGAGGGAGAGCACATATAGTCAAGCTATATTTATGTACATCATAGGCAAAGGTTTCTTTTGACATCTGAATGAGGCTTGTGTGTTCATTGAACAGTTTGCATTTCCTATGTTGTCTTAGTTATACACCTTTGTTGTACAGCATTGCCACTTCATAATGCAACGTGTCCCCAGTTAAAGTGTTCTCATTTCAGATGCCAGCTTCCCAACAAAATTATGAATTCTACTTGAAGCTTTCCAGTCAAATTTGAGAAAAAACAATTCAAACAATTAAAGCATTGTGAAAATTCTTGGCTTTGCCATGTAAAAAAATTCACCAGTACTTTCATAAAATGCTTTTAAAATATATGTCTAAGTATTTAAACAAAACATAATTAAATAAATAATTTGAATTGTATTCATTTAGGTCTTCTGCCACATTTGTTTTGAGGAAAGAGCTTCCTCCTATGTATGCACTGACTCTCTCACACACAAAAACTTGTTTTGTTTGCTGCTCTCTCTGGTATGGTGGTGCAGTTTGACTCACACCTGTTGTAAGAGCAACACCTCCCTGTCACCTCTGGGTTGCTGGACCCACAGAATATAAGAAGATGTTCTGCTCTGCACAGATGCTCACATGTTATGCTTGGCTGGCAGCACAATCAAACATAATGCTGAGATGACTCATCCATTTTACTAATTTATAAGAGCAGCCTTCCTTGAAATCCCAGCATAAAGTTCTGCACTCTCTTTTTCTGAAAGTGAATATAGCCTTGAAGCTAATAAAAGCAATGGGGTGATACACTGAATACAAAATAGGCAACTTATTACTTTTGTTCTGGCAAGTTCTTTCTACTGTATTCTCAGCAAGGGGTTTTAGGAATCCCAGAGCAAAAAACATGACAGTCCTTCTGAATACATGGAACAGGCAAACAGTAAGCAGCAAGTGAAATGATACATTTTGATCTTGAAGAAAATGATCACTTGCAATTGCAGACCTAGTCGGAAGAAAGAGACTGACACAGGTATATGGTATAACTAAGGGCAGCTTTATTTAACTTTTAATGGAAAGGGAACTGAAACTGGCAAGGGCTGCAAACAAGACCGGCAGAGGATCCCGTGATTCCTCTCCAGATCAAACAGGGTGAACCACCATGGCCCCTGGTGCAAGTCAACCATAACATGCCAGCACCCCGCCTTGAAACTGCCTTCAGCCACGGAGCATGAAGGAAGGCCCAAATCCGAGGTGTCTAGCTAAGGTGTCTACCCACAGTCCCCATCCAAAGGCCAACCCAAGGAATGGTTTGTGCATGGTGTGCCAACCCCCCATAAGGGGGGGTGTTTGCCACTTGGTGTTCCCCAAGATAGAAAAAATAGGCCAGATTTCTGCCAACAAAAATGGTTAAGCCTCTGCTTTGGCCCTTAACCCCACACAACAGCCAACAATCTGCCTCAACCCTTGCCGAAAATCCTCCAGGAAAATTCTGTTTCCCAACTCAGAAAGGTGGACCCCATCCTCCCGATAGAGGTGGGCACACTCTTGTACAATGCCCGGGTGTGGAATCACAAAGCCACCACCCCACATGCATTTGCCAATTGGCCTTCTTGTGCGCCCGCTCTATGGCGTGTGGGTCACATGCCCATTTTCACACCCTGCGAGGAAGAATGGCTGACCACACCAGCCAGATACTGGGCCATCATGCCACAATTTTGCCTATATCGACCTGCACCCGCAGGATCAATGCCTGCACATGAATGACCACAATGTCAGGTGGAGGACCAGCTCACTCACAAAAGAGCAACAGTATGAGCCCCATCCAACGCAGGCCCCACTGTCCCAGCCATTCGACAATGGCGCAGTCACTCAAACCCAGCTGAGTCCCCATTCCAGATCTCGCTGCAAAATGGGCTGCCCAAAACACCATCCTGTGCACCACCATCAGCACATGGAGCCTCTGCGCCAGATCTAAAGAACCTATGAACAAAAACAATAAACAAAGGTAAATAGTAAAAACCTTTAGAAAGACAACAGCAGCTGCACATACGACTTGTATGCTGCCGAATGCCAGCGCCCCACCTTTTGGATGGCCTTACCGGAGTAGCCCATGGTGGCAGCGGTAGACGCTGCCCCAATCCAGAAAGAGCAAGTGACAAAGCGAACTCCAGACAAACCCAGCCTGTTCAAGGCCCTCAAGGTGATTGCCCAAAACTTGTATTTGGTCAGAGGTGATCTGTCTTCATGCTGGAAAAAAGGCCCATCATGTCCTCCTCACCTTTCGGTGAAAAGGAGAGGGGCTCACATGGGACAGAGGTCCCCATCTGCACAAATCCCCAGGGCAACCTTGCTCCCTTTCCCCTTTTGGTCAGTGTTAGAATGCCAGATTTGGATAACTACCCCGCTCTCTTCAAAAGAAATATCCCATATTTGGAGAGCCCTCTTCAGAGGGTCTGACTTGGACTGCTGTACTAGCTCACTGACCTGTAGGGCTCCGAAAAATGCAGTCAAAGACGCCGCATGAAATAAAAGGCCCTAAAACTCTGAACTACAGACTAGAGTCCACATGCCCAACAACCCTTTTAGAACTCCCAGCAAAATAGGTTGCCTGTGGTCACGGTGTGCACTGGTCTCCTGGGCGCGTCCCTCAAGTATTTTTCTTAGGTGAAAATCAAGGGTAAAATCCAAAAATCCATGCGCCTTACTATGGAAGGTGAGCCCTGCTAGCTGGGACCTCATAGACTTAACAGCCAAACCCTTACCTTTCAACATAACAGAAAATTGAAGCAAGTGATCCACAGGTACTGGCCAAACATTTGGTAGCCCTACGTGCCTCCTAAATGCCTGAAACTGCCAGACCATGCAGCTATAGGCTCTCTGCATATTTGGGGTTAAAGGAAGCCTGATGGCCCTGTTAGCTTCAACCTGCCAAGCTGCCAGAATTCCTGAGGCATCCTGGTTGGGTGTAGATCTGCATCTGGGGCCAGTTGGCAAAACCTCTCCATTTGTTTGTGAGACAGAGCGTCCACCATCCCATTACTCACCCCTGGGACATGCTTGGCAAGGAAAAGAATATTCATCTGTAAACAGCGCAATGTGGAACAGTGAACCAGGCCCATAACGCGTGGGGAAGTGGAGGTCAAGGAGCTGATGACTTGAACCACTGCAAGGTTGTCACACCAAAAATGAATGGTGCTATTGGCAAGTTGGTCACCCCAGACCCATAAGGTGACCAGAATCAGGAAAAAATCCAAAAAGGTTAGCTCCCAGCAGATGTTGCCCTGGGCCCAATCAGGTGGCCACTCAGCAGCACAGCAGTGACCCTGAAAAAAGACTCCAAAGCTGATAGCACCCGATGCATCAGATGACATTTGTAGGCAGCCTTGCAGGTGAAGGTCCTCCCTCCAAAATGAAACCCCGTTGAATTGATCCAAAAAACTCTGCCAGACTAACAAGTCCTCCCTCATGGCCCCAGAGATCCTGACCTTGTGATGTGGTTGTCGCAAGCCATATGTGGCCCTGCAAAGTCGGTGCAAAAATGCCCTCCCTGGGGCCACTACCCTGCAAGCAAAATTCAGATGGCCCACTAACTGCTGTAACTCAAACAGAGAGTCTTTCTTTTTGGCCAAAAACCTGATGGCTAATTCCCTCAGCTGACTCAACTTGGTCCCAGGCAAATGCGACGGCTGCTAGATGGTGTCTAGTTCTGTGCCTAAGTGTGGTAAGAAATTTTAGAAATATAGAAGGTTTGGGTTTTAAAATGAACCAAATAGTTTATAAAATCCATGTATCTGTCTCTGTCTTTGCTAGCAGGACAGCGAACAGCCTTGGCCTGCTTTCACTGAACCAAATCCCATGTGTTAGCCTGATTGCGCGTTATTATGAATAATAACAAGGGGATTATGATTGATTATTAATAAGCAATCGGCTGCGAGAGCGAACACCTGTGTATACAGAGGTCAGCCCCGCCGGGAGGTGTTGGTAACAGACCAGGAGACTTTTGTAGTTGAAAAATAAAGTCTTTTACTGAAGTTCTACACACGCAAACAATTACACAAGCTCACACGCAATTATTCAAGGCCTAAGAAATACAGAGAGAGGCAAAGCACATTTGCATTAGCAGGTAAATTGTTGGTGGGCAATACTTACTAGTCCGTTGTGCAGAGTGTTCCTCAGGAAAAATGGAGGGGAAGGAAACTAAGAAAATGGGGGACCATGCGGCCTGACCGGCAGGTAATCACATGGGAACTCTGGCTGCAGACCAGAGTTTAAAGATGGAGGCAGGGGTTGGGGATAGCAAGCTGGACATAAGAGGGTCAAAGGTTCGATAGGGGTTGTAGAGCAGAGAGAGCGCACCGGTGGTCAGGCATCTCCTTATAAGCAGAAGGGTGGGGGCTGGTTACCACCCCTGATTCCTGCCTCCTGGTAAGTCCGTCCCTGAAAACACCCTATTGGTTGGAAGATGTAGGGGAGGTGTGTGGAGGTGTGCCTGAGGGATTGTCAATACTGAGAGCTAGAAACTTGCTTGTGTCTGACACCAGGTAGCAGCCAGGATGAGTCACCCGGCCGATTCTATTGTCTTCTTGATGGCATTAGCCAGGCTGTTGATGGCCCTCAATCAGTTACTAGGCAACGATGAATAGACTCTGCCAGGGCTACGTGAGGTCTTGCAGGTGAGGGGGGGGAGGGAAAGAGGCTGCCTGATGTAGAAGGAACTCACAATGGCATTTTTTGAGTTCCTAGTCCGTGTATTTTATCAAAGCATGGTACTGTGCTTTAGTGTATACTGGTTCTGTTCCATTTTCCCTTCATGAGGAGCAGGCTGGTAACCTATGCTGGGCACTGGAGCTGCTGGAAAGGTCAGGAGAAGTGTCTCTTGCCTGGGTGCAGTCTCTGCTGGCTTCTGGGAAGGTTACCACGTGGTTCAGTTCCTTATACACGCACTGGCACAGTTTATTATTTTATTACAGTCCAAAAAGAGGCTCAAAAGCCTTGCAGGGCAACACATGAGTCTCTGCAAAAACCCTTGTTCCAGGCAAAGCACCCCTCTCTGTCACGTACAAAGTTCACACATTCCATTCCTAGGATCTGAATCAATGTAAATCCCCTTAGGTGTGAGACCCACTATATCCATTTAGCCATAAAAGCTCATCTGGCAGGAGAAGCTTTTTGGGCGGTGACAGATTTCAATCCATCTGATACAGGGATTCACACCCCTACTCCCATCCCAGAGATAACATGAAAGAGTGGTTCATCTTCAATGCTGGGAACATCAGGAAAAAAAAACAATGACACTGTTTGGTCCTGTAAACAAAAGGTAACTTTTGTTGTGTGAGACTCAAGGAAGCAATTTCCTTGCAAATAATCTCAACTTCAAGATTTCAATTTACAACTGTAATTTAATTATTGGGGCCCCTTTGATCATGTGGTACAAATGCTAGTCAGTTCCAACAGACCTTCACTGGCTCTTGAAGGAATCAGGAGAGATTTTACTCTCTGGAGACTTTGAGAGTCAGCCCGAAAGGCCTTTCATTTTCTGCATGCTTTGGGGGGGGGAGGTAAAACTTTGCTTGCATGTTTATTTTCTGTGGTTTTCACTATCAATGTTTAGGAGCGTTTTGCTGGCCACCTTGCTCAGTAAACCTTTGTATGTTTTCTTAATAAAGATAAGTTTTATTTTAAGAAGAGACCTTTTGCTAAGAGTGTCTCTGCCAGTGTTTAGGGGTTTCCAAGCTTGCACCTTTTTGCCTTTGGTAAGGAGGCAACACTCAGGGAACACACAAACCAAGAGGGAGAGGTATGGGTGGCACGGGTGAACACATTCACAAGACACGTGCAGCCCCATTATTCTCACAACACTGTCAATGTGGATGAAGGTCCCTCAGTCTTTTCATAAGCCAATGGGATGCTGAACTCACCAGTTACTCACAAATGTCTGGAGCAAGTGCTGGCAGCTCCCAGAGCGAGCTGGCCCAACAAACAAAAAAAATCATCTAAATAATGGACTACCTCCTTGATCAGAGGAGCTGCGGTGGCTCAAGTGGTTAAGACACTGAACTGCAGGCTGTGGAGGGTCAGTAGTTCAGCAGTTTGAGACCCGGGTGCTGCATGATGGGGTGAGCTCCTGTCTCTAGTTCCAGCTCCTGCCAACCTAGCAGTTCGAAAGCGAGAAATTGCAAGTAGATAAATAGGTACCACTCCAGTGGGAAGGTAACAGCGTTCCGTGCACTTTGGTGTTTAGTCATGCCGGCCACATGACCACGGAAATGTCTTTGGACAGCGCTGGCTCTTCGGCTTTGAAACGGAGATGAGCACCGCAACCCTAGAGTCGGATACGACTGGCTTTCGAGCAAGGGAACCTTTACCTTTACCTTTACCTTTACCTTACCTCCTTGATCTCAGGCTTAATTTTCAGGGCCCACTCCAAGAAGCTGCTAAAACATTTAAAAGCGGAACAGGAGATGGAATAGCCCATCGGGAGGGCCCTATCCACATAAAACTGACCCTCAAATGCAATGCCTAAAAGGTCAAAGTTCTCGGGATGAACCGACAATAGACAGAAGGCCGACTTGATGTCACACTTCGCCATCTCCACTCCGGGGCCGCACCTTCTCACCATTCAGACGGCTTGATCGAAAGATGTGTACCGGACTGAACACAGATGCTCCGGTATAGCATCATTGACCAAGTTGTCTTTTGGAAAAGATAAATGATGGATAAGCTGAAATTCCTCCCCTGTCTTTTTGGGCACCACTCCCAAAGGCGAAACCCTCAAGGTGGGAACAGGTGGGGAAGGAAAGGGACCCAGGACCCTACCTACCTTGCACTCCTTCCCTATCTTGTCCCTGACTACCTGTTCCAACCCCACCACAGACTTGAAATTACTGGTCATGAAAGCCCTCGTAACACCGGTATAAAGAATTCTAAAACCTAAAGAAAAACCATCACACAAATATAATCTATCTACAATATTGGGATACCCCTCTAACCACTTTTGAAGATGCATCAGGTTTATAGGGCTGGGACCCTTTCTCCATCCCCTGAAGAGACATACCCCCCAGCCTCTTGTTCAAGGACCTCTGCTTTGCCCTCGAACAGGCAGTGAAGGCATGGTAACCCCCGCACAAGAGACATTTGTGCCTAAACTTACAGGGCTTGCAGCCACAAACTCCCTGTGAGGTGAATTCCCAGCAGAGCAGCCTAGGCTGAACACCCTGAGCCCCAGAGGGGTGAGTCACAGAAGTTCCACTTGACCTCTGCACAATGTGGTCACTGTCAGAATGATCCCCAGATACAGGCTTAGTTGAAGATATAAGCTGTAGCCATAGGTGCTGATGCACCTGGTCCCAAGGCAAGGCCAGGTTAACCGTGGCCCACATCTGAAACTCCTCATTGTACTGCAGCCAAGCCCCCCCACCCTGTAAATTCGGTGTAAGCCCTGTATATGATATCAATGTATTGAAAGAAGGGGGCTGCCCTAATAGGGTGAGTTGTCGCCACCACCCCAGCATAGATCAGAAAGCCCAGTACTCAGTTAGCCCAGGCCCAGTCAATGCGCTACCGCTTCAAGTGCTCCTTGTCCCTCTCATCTAAATCCTTCTTGTCCTTCTTCTCGATGTCCCAGAATAACAAAGAAAAGACGTCCACAAATTCCCCTTTTAAAATCTTTTCCCATGTTGCCAGGGTTAGGTGTCTCCTAAGGGCATCCCTGCATCCCCATGGGGCATAACACTATAAGGTACTGAGCTAATAGAGGCCAGGGGCAAGGGACCATAGCCCCATATGCTCCAAGAAAGCTGCTGCCTGAATCCCCAGCCACCCATCCCCATGGGCAACACCCTGGCCATGGGCCGGAGGACAGAAACCCCATTGATTACCCGGCCCACGGGGGGGGGGGCTGCTGAGTTGCCTGCTGGAGTCTCCAAAGAACCCTCCATGGTGCCCCCCGAGAATTCCCCAGCCCCCAAGGCCGAGCAGCTCCCCCAGCAGATGAGTCGGGCTTACCTGCACTGTCCATGGCTGCAACAGCCATGCCAACCAGTACCCCCTCTCCAGACGCACCCTGGGTCAGCGATTCTTCTGTGGCCATGGCCCCCTTCTCTAGCCCACCATCCTCGTTCTCCACGGGGGGTGTGGTAGAGGAAGAAGCATCCAAAGCTGAAAGATGGGCCAACACCGACTGATTAAACTGAGCGGGACCATTGCTGGGACTGTGGGGCCTCCACCTGCCCCCAGGCAACCATAACCCTGCGAGCATTCTCCAACGCCTCCAAATGCTCCAAAATGAGCTGACACTCCCACTCCGATTCCTCATCATCAGATGAAGAATGAGCCTCACTAGCTGGCTTTGCAGCCCTCGCTGCTTGCTGTATTTTCTTCACTGGCCCCTTCCCCTTCCCGATGCCATCATGCATGAGAGGAGCACGAGGCAAAATAGCACCAACCCTAAGCCGGTCAACCATGCCCAAGCCACTCACGAAGCTGCTGACCATGAATGACTTGCGAACCCATGGCGAAGGAGCATGTACGGTCTGGCACGCACCCTGATAGCCAAAGGGAAAGTGGGGGGGAGGCGAGAAGGAATAACCCCCTCGAGGAAGGGGGTTATGGGGGGTGATAAATGACACCCTCCTCACAGCAAGATGATTGAACCCAACAACCGATTTTTGAACACCCCAATCCTCCAAACCAATCAATTAATGGCTCCTAAGGCCTAAACCACCACACCAAGGAAACAATCCTTCTTGCCGGCCGATTCTGAAAGAACCGCCCAGATGGGAAGTGGTGCAGCCGTTAAAACAACTACGCCCCTCCCATCCCCAGATACCCATATGGGCAGGAAACTCTGCCACCAGTCTCCCTCCTTCCAAGCCTGCAAAATAGTCCCTCCCTCCTTACGCTGTCCTTCAGGGTGCTGTCAGGTAGGGCCTTATTCCTGTCCTCTGCAACTGTGTCAGGGATGTGTAAGTTTACGCATATTTTAGGTATATAACAAAGGGTTTGTTTTTTTAAAAAAGTAAATATATTTATTCATCAGGAAGATGCCCTTGCATTGTTTAATTATCCTCTTTGTTTAATAAGTTGCAAACAGAATTAAAAGTGTGGTTTCACTCTATACTTAACACAGTGGTATAGACCCAGTAAAAATCTCATAGTTCCTGTCCCCATGGGCAATATCGAAGAACATGTTTTCTAAGAACTAAGCCCCTTCCAGCGAAGGTCCCACTTCTCCCTGCAATGTTGCTCCTTCCCATTTTGCTGTTGTACAGCCACTTTCCCACCTTTATCAGTTATTTCCCATTTCATTTATGGTGGCTTAAACAATTTTTCCATTGAATGTGATGGAGAGGTAAACACTTTTTCTCTTTATATCTAATATGATTGCACATTTTTATTTTAATCTTTCATTATTACAATGTCATATTATGCAATTACACATGTTAAAAAAGAAAATGAATGATCCAGTTGCTTTGGCTACGAAGATAAAGCATTAATTAAAACACTCACTCCCCAGGGAACAGGAACTGATAAAGGACTGGTCTAGGAATTCCTGTCACTGTCACTAAATAAACTGACAAGTGGAATAATAAAGAGGTAAGAAGCAAAATTGTGAATGGATAGGAGATCTCTGACACTTCAACAGATCTTTGGCAGTCCAGATGGATAGCAATTCCATTTTAAGTTTTAAAAAAATGCCACAGATCAGGTCTGGGGGCAGGAAAGGCAGAAAACCAGTACAGAAAATGTTGGAATGCAACTGATTGGCAACAACATCAACTATGTCTGTATAAAAACTAGGCAAATGAATGATACCAATTCCAGACTCAGTGGCTAGTATGGAAGGAACCCTGCAAACATGCAACGTTACTGTCACAAACCAGTATCTGTCAGGAGGCTCCCCCACCACGGCAGCTGTGCAGCCCCTCCTGCACTACCCTGTCACTGCAGTCATAGCTTGTCAGAACCCACATACTTCCCATTGCTGTGGGAGCTCACTCTTTTTCAGCTGCTCCCGGCTGACCATGGTACAGCTTGCCCTTTGGGCATACCCACTGACTGAACCTGCCCTCTTCAAAGTTTGTGGCATTCTAGCCCTCACTCTGTGCCCAGGACCTCTTAGCAAGCTCAGGCCATGGGCATGTGGTCACCAGTCCCTAGGTCTCAGTGGGGGTTTCCCCAGTTCTTGGGGCTTCTGCCCACTGCTGGACAGCTGGGGAAACCCTGGGGAAACCCTGACTGCAAACAGTGGCATCACTGCATGATGTCCCCACCTGGAAGTGATATCATCATGCTGGGGACATTGTGCAGTGATGCTCTGGTTTGAGAGCAAAACTACTGGGCAGCACAATCCTGAGGGCCACCTTGGCAGTGGCAGCCCTCGGGATTGTGCTGCCCATTGTCTAGGCTTGCTAAAAGATCTGGGACACAGAGTGAGGGCTAGAAATACCCATCCCTGCTCCAAGTGACACACATCACGTCCCATGGAAAAGTAATAAAAAAGAGGCCAGGCCCAAAGCCACAGTCCCCGTACCCACCATTAGCATACTAACTACTTCAACCAATAGGCACTCTACTGCAGCCCTGGCATCACCAGCCACATGGGGCCAGGCAGAGACCATTGCACAGACAGGCATCGTTCAGTGGGAAGGCCCTGGGATAGCATGGCTAGGGATCCTGGTTTAATCCCCACATGGGGAGACACAAGACACAAACAAAAGCCTTGGAGCTGACATTTTGCCCCTTTAAACCTCAAATGGGGGAACAGAGTGACATAGCAGATAGGTCACCCTGGAGATCCACCATTTTAGCTGGAACACCACTCCACAACCCCTCTATGCTGAACCCATGGCAACAGCTCCCTTGTGTCCACCGTGGGTCCCCTGTTACTGCACCACCAACCTGCATGGCTTATTGGATGCTAGCAGTGCTGTGGGGGCATGTGGGACCCAGGGAGTGTGGGACCAAGAGGTGGCCTCCCCCCATTGTTAGAGCAGCAGCATTTATCCTCAGACTACCCACCAGCCTGTTTCCCATGTGAGCTGCACACAGCGGTGACCAGAAAAAAGCCAACAGGAAAACCCCCCACAGTCATAAATGCTCACGGGAAAAAGCCCGCATGGAAAAAGCCCACGTGGGAAAAAGCCCACGTGGGAAAAGCCACATGGAAAAAAGCCCATGTACATAAAAGCCCATACGGAAAAAAGCCCACATGGAAAAATACCATGTAAAGCGCCATAGATATTTATAATTGTGGATAATCATTCATCTCAATTTATGAGAATGAACAGGTATTACCTGTATTCACATGCAACAATTTATGCTGTGATTTTATCAAGTACAATTAAATAATAATTTTACTAAGTTATTAGGTGACCTGCCTGTGCATTAGCCAGTGTTAGTTTGTGGCAAGTGAGGTTCCTCTGCAGTCCAGCATATAGAGTCCACACACTGGTGTTCCCTCTAAGCTGAGTTAGTGTGAGCTAGTCAGCTCACAGGTTTTTAGCTTCCAGTTTACAGATTTTTGTCTTAGCTCAGGAACGATGGCTCCAGAGCAAACTGATTTATGCAGTAGCCAAATTGTTCACTCACAACTGTAATGCCAGTAGCTCAAAATGTAGAATTTTTGCTCACAGGACTCCACACCTTAGAGGGAGTATTGCCACACTGGAATGACTGCTGTGGAATAGGAAATTAAGAGCAGTATAGGACATGGTTGCCACTTCTGTTGTTATTTGTTATTTAATGTTGTCTTATGGTTTTGTTATCTTAAGCTAAACTTCATAGATCTATGAGGCCCTAACTACTTCTACTATTTAGGAAAGAGGAGGAGGCAGTGGCAGCAGCTGAGAAGGCTGGGTAACATAATTAACATAAGAAGAACCCTGCTGGATCACACCAGTCCCTGCAGTTGGGAGGGGCTGATCTTTTAGTTTCACAATGGGATCAGAGATATAAAAGGAGTAACCTGATGCGGTCCAGGCCTTTTATTATCCAGGCCCTGAAGAAAGCAAGATTTTTTACATAGGTAAGTTCTCCACACATTTTCCTCTCACTGAGGGGCAAAAATTAGATGCTGGGAAGATTTTAATGTAGTAAAGCATGTTTTTTCATACTATGTTTCTCATTCATAGGATTGTGGGAAAACTAGAAAACAAGCCTACAAAAAGGTCTTCAAAGCAGCCAGGTATATTTTGGAATTCATTAGTTTTAATTCTGAGTGATCTCCAGCCCTCACCTGGAAAATGGCAACAATGGTTTCCCAGGAGGAAATAGATGGTTTAGACGGTGGAGTCTATGGCATTGTACCTGCCTGAGTTCCCACTCCTCCTCAAACCACACCCTCTCCAGGCTCCACCACTCAAATCTCCAGGAATTTTCCAACCTAGAGCTGGCAACCCTATCTCCTTCCCAGCCAACCATCAACCTACTGTTATCTGCCACTGATCTCTACCATCTAGAGAGCAGTTTTAATTCTGAGTGATCTCCAGCTCTCACCTGGAGATTGGCAGCAATGATTCCCCAGTAGGAAAAGTACAGTCTTTCTCCACAGTGGAGACCAAAGCAGATTCTCCTCTCTCCCTTTTGATCTGCACAACAACCCTGTGAGGTAGGTTAGCCTGAAAGTTTGTGACTGTTCCGAAATCACCTTCTCAACTTCTACAGCAAGAACCTGGGTCTAGCAAACCCTGCTCTGAAGCACTAAGTGCCACGCCTAGGGGAGCCAACTTACAGGTGGAGCCTGAAGATCGCCAGGTATCACAACTGAACTCCAGAAAACAGATCTCTCCCCCCCCTGGAGAAAATAACTGTTTGGAGAGTGGACTCTATGGCATTCTATTCAGCTGAGGCCTCTCCCCTCCCCAAACTCTGGCTTCTGTAGACTCCATCACAAAATATCCAGGAATTTCCCAACCTGGAGCTGGCAATCCCAGTCAGGCCTGACCCCAATGAGTTCTTCACAAAGGCCTGGATGGGGTTTCCTTCCTTTGTCTTTTTACCAACAGAACCAAGCTTGGTTGCCTAGCAACAGCCACTAAGGGATAAGTTAGTCCCACAGGTGCGGACCCAGCACCCAACTAATGACACGTGAGTACTCTTGAGTGATGACTGAATGGCCAATGGCTGAGGGAGTGCATAGCACAGCCAATGGGAGAGCTGGAAATGGCCAACGTGTGAGACAATTATATATACAGGATTATACTTGATAAAATCACAATACAAATTGTTGCATGTGAATACAGGTAATACCTGTTCATTCTCATAAATCGAGATTAATAGTTATCCACAATTATAAATATCTATGGCGCTTTACATGGTATTTTTCCATGTGGGCTTTTTTCTGTGTGGGCTTTTCTGTATATGGGCTTTTCCCCATGTGGGCTTATTTCCATGTGGGCATGTTTCCATGTGCGCATTTTTCCTGTGAGCATTTATGACGGTGGGTTTTTTTCCATGGTTTTTTTTCCTGTGGGCTTTTTTCCTAGAACCACACACAGCAGCCAGCAGAGTATGTGTGTAGGAAGGGGGTGGGACCAATGCTCCCTCTAAGCTGTGGAGTCCTGTGAGCAAAAATTCTACTTTCTGAGCTACCTGCATTAAAATTGTGAGTGAGTGATTTGCCTGGCACCCCCGACCCTGTCCCCTCATGAAAACTCATACTCTGCCACAAATTTTGTTAGCCTTTAAGGCGCTACTGGACTCTTACTGTTTTCTACTGAAAATGAGACATGTTAGCCACACAGCATGGACTGTGCTCTTTCCCTTTGGTGTTAGTGCTTACTGCTCCCTCAGTGATGCTCAGTGCCCTCTCTATGCTTCTCCCATCATTGAAGTGCTCTACATGTCCATGGCAGAGACAGCTGAAACACAGTCCCATGCTGCATGCCCTAACTACTGAAATATGGGGTGTCCTGACTGGGATTGGGGGCAGGGAAGGGGGTCTGGTTCTGCTGGGGAGGGGTGATTGGTTGTGGTCATAGTTGGCATCCTGTGCTCCACCAGGGCTTTTGGGTGGAGCTGCACCTGTGGAGGGCACTTGGCTTTTCCTGTTGTATGGCCACCTATGAACTATACTGTGGTTTTTGATGACATAATATCCTACCAGTTAGGGGTGTTCGTAGGCTGAGGTGAGTTGGGGAGCTTACTAATTTGTACCACTTCCCTGGGTCTGCCCCTTTCTCTGCTAGCAAAACGGCTTGGCACACTGGTGCCTGGCTGGGGTGCAGTGTTGCTGGGCTGCTCCATTGGTGCATCTCAGAAGGTACACTTGGAGTATCTTGGAGATGTATCTTGGAGATGAGTCAGTGTAGTACCTAATCAGCTCTCTGTGTTAACCCCCTCCCACTGTGCTGTAGAGTTCTAAGCATGCTTACCTAGATCTATGTTTTATTTACAAAATGCTCTTTATATGGGCACATGTAAGATTCTTATCATCACAGCAAACTGACAGCTGAGATCTTCTGCTCTGTTTCCTTATACAGCTGGACTGAAAGGCTAGGTAAAGGTAATTGGATCAGGACAGCTGTTGGCATTGTTTTTTATGTAGCTCAGTGGATAATTTATATGTGTGCTCTATGAACATTGATGCCAGGACTTTATTCTGGGGGAATGCACTGGAATGGAGTTCCGGAACCTCTTTTTTTTAAGTTTATTAACAGGATATAATAGCATGTTCCATAATTAATAACCAATTCTTAACATATCCTTTTCTGCAGTTTTCTTCCCTCCCCTCCCCCGGCTCCCAGCGATGCTCCACCCCCGTTAATATTTCAGTCAATATTCTCTTATATTCAGTTCTTACTCAATAATCAAATCTTCATTTTAAACATTTTCCTTTTCTATTTCTCCCTCTCAGGTAACATTTTGAATACAATCCATTTCTTATAGTACTTCTATTCTTAATAATCATCAAAGCAAAGTAATCTATTTTTAACATCCCAATTCAGTTCTACGTAAACTTTAAAGTCTTTCCAATCTGGTAAAAATTCTTCATCTTCTTTTCCATTAAGTTTTTTTGTCAGTTTGTTCATTTCTACCATAAAAATCATCTTTATCCATTCCCATTTATGGTGTCTTCTCCTGTTTCCAGAATTGAGCATAAGTCATCCTTGCCATTGTAATTAAATACCATAACAATGTTCTCTTTGTCACATTAATTTCTTCCATTTTAAGCCCTAAAAGTAACATTTCTGGCTCTTTTTTCAAAGTACATTTCAGGATCTTCTGAATTTCATTATGAACCTCAGTCCAAAAAGCAGCCGCTTTTTCACATGTCCACCACATATGGTAAAACGAGCCCTCTTTTTTCTTACACTTCCAACATTTGTTAGACATGTTCTCGTTCATATTAGCATTTTTTTTGGTGTCATATACCATCTATACATCATTTTATAACAATTTTCTTTCACATTAACACATGTTGAAATTTTAATCGATTTTTCCACAAACACTCCCATGATGACATATCTATTTCTCTATTTATATTTATAGCCCATTTCACCATTTGCTCTTTTACAGTCTCATCCTCTGTGTATCATTTTAACAAAATCTTATAAATTTTTGAAATCATTTTTTTAACTTTTTCTGCCCATACCATTTCAATTTCATTAATTTCTTTCCTGAAACCATACCTCATTTTATCAGTCTTAAATAAGTCATAAATCTGCCTATAGTTTAACCAGTCATATTCAAATTCAAATTCCTCTCTAGCTCTCATCACGAAACTACTCCCCTCAACCTTTAAAATGTCTCTTTAAGGTAGCCAATCTTCTCCTTTGTGCCTTGAAAATGGTTTAATTACTTCTGCCGGTACTATCCATAAAGGTCTTGTGTAAAAAAAAAAAAATCTCTTATATCTCATCCAAGTCATAAACAGTGATCTTCTTATAAAGTGGTGTTTGAAAAGGTTATCCGCTTTGGATTTTTCATACCATAAATAGGTGTGCCATCCAAATTTACGGTCATGCCCTTCCAACGCCAACAGAGTATATGTAATGAGTCCGTTGCAATAAGCGCTATTCCTGACAATGTACCTGTACTGCTTGGCAACAGAACAGTATTCTAATAAAGCATAACTTACCTTAGAGAGTGTGTTAGGACCTGCTTGCTGTTGACCCTGACAGTTCGGCACATTTTGTGTTTATTGACTGTTAATCTTTATAGAAGCTGATTATAGGTAAGATTGGTATATAGACCTTCTACTTTAAAGCAATGAAAGAGGAGCTATGGAGAGTAGGGGAAGCAGATGATCTATATGAAACAAAAGGCTACCACACAAGGAAACAGCAGAACAATGCTGACAACCAACTCTTGAGTCAAAATGTACATAAGAACATAAGAGAAGCCAATGTTGAATCAGGCCAATGGCCCATCTAGTCCAACACTCTGTCATACAGCGGCCAAAATATACCAGGTGCCATCAGGAGGTCCAGCAGTGGGGACAGGACACTAGAAGCCCTCCCACTGCTGCCCCCTCCAGCACCAAGAATAGAGTGCATCACCTGCCCCAGACTGAGAGTTCCCATCTATACCCTGTGGCTAATAGCCACTGATGGACTTCTGCTCCATATGTTTATCTAATTCCCTCTTGAAACTCTCCATGCTTGTAGCTGCCACCACCTCCTGTGGATAAACAAATGAACCCAGTCACAATTGCAGAAGTTTTTAGACAGAGGGAAACTAAAAGAGAGCCTCTTAAGAAAAATATATACATGTGATTGTCTGCAATCAACTAACACAAAACTAAGTGCTTTTGCACCAAAGGGCCACATCAATTTCATAGAAAAGGGCCGAACCTACACCCCCGCATTCCCCTCTGGGGGGCAGGGGGGATCTGGCAACCCTAGTAGTAGCCTAGCCTACCTCGCAGGGTGGTTGCAAGGAGCTGGGTGCTCTTGAGCCAAGCTGCCCGCCCACCCTTCTCTCTCTGCCTAGCCTACCTGGTGGGTCTGTTGTCACATGCCTAGGCTCCCTCCCATTCCCACTCCCCTCCCACACCTGGCAGGGCCTTGGCAGATTGGGTGGCCATGGTCCAGGCCTTGTGCTTAGCCTCGGGAACAGGGTTGAGGAGGGCGGCACAGAGGATGAGCACAGCCTCAAGCAGGTAGGGGGCCAGGGCAGCGTCGGGGCAGAGGCACAGGAGGAGGCCAAGGGGGCACAGGAGGCTGAGGTGGAGCTCCTCAAAGGCCTTGTGGAAGCTGCTGGCAGCACCAGGGCCCACCTCGCAGAGGTGCCACACCAGAGCTGGCATGAGGACAGGCAGCACCTGGGCGGGCTGGGTGACATGGCCCAGGCAGTGGTGGAGCAGCTCAAGGGCCAGCTCGCAGCAGTGCTCCACTGGGTCAGCCAGCAGGCAGCATGTCAGTGGGTGCAGCAACTGCCAGGTGAAGACCTTCTGTAGTGATGCACTTTACGGTGAGGCCGGCAAGTGCAGGAAAGTGCGTGGCTGCTCATTGCCATAGAGATGGGTTTGAGATCTGCCTGTGCAGAAGAGGCAGCTTAAAAATTGCCAACATCTCCACTTCCTCCTCCTCCTCCCACCTCCTGACGAAAGCTCCCCTCACCGGTGGCATGCAGCACTGCATTCTGCCTGGTGCGTGCCAAGTTGAGAAGGAAGCAGCCAAGTCGTGGGCGCTTCCACTGCTGTGCCACAATGTGGGACTCAATGTGGGGATGTAGCCCATGGCAGCAAGAGAAGGGGATGCTCCAATGGCAGAGTGGTGCCTTTCAGCACTGGCACCAGCAGCCCAGCTCTGGCCCTCTGCCACTCCCCACGTGCTTGTTGCTTGGGCCGGCTGGGGAGGTGGACACGCAGCATGGAGCACATGGAGGGGTAACCATGAGCCACTTGTGGCTGGGCTGAGTGAATCCAAAGCAGCAACTCTTGGCTTGTTACTGCCGGAATGCCGTTCTGACTTTTTTCGACTCAAAATGACCCCTGCCTCTTTGTCTGCAAAAAGAAGCTGTGTTCCATCCATGTAACTGTTATTATACTAGCAGAATAGGGTTGCCAGACAGTTTCAGCAAAAATACTGGACACACTTCATAAAAATTTGTCAATATGTATATATGTGTGTGTTCATGAAAGTCCCACCCTTTCCAGCTTTCTTCAGTCAAGCCAATACAATTTCTCTGGGAATGTCCTTCCTGGCTGCTGAGTGGTAGATTTAGTTCTTTTCAAACCTTGCTGCCTGTGATGGAGAACAAGTGGACAGGGGTGTTGCCACTTTATTAAGCCATAGGGAAATGAAAGAGCACATGTATGGAGTTTGGCCACAGTGGTTACAGGCTTACTTAATTAGAAAACACTGGACATTTACACTTTCAGCATTTTATCAGTTTATTTACTGAAGAGAAAGAGAAAATAGTGGACTGCCCAGTCCAGAACTGGATGCCTGGCAACTCTATGCAGATGGCAATCTATGCTTTAACCTGTTCTCCTTTAAAGCTCCCCAAAATCTTGCCTGACACAATCTCTCCCCCTCCCTCCCCACACACATGATTTCTCAATAAATACTTCTCTTTGTTGCTTCTGTCAGGGGCTGTTCTGTAATGGCCTGTTTTCTCCTGCTGCTCTCCTACACCTGGAACTGCTTCTAGACCCTCCAGGTGGTATCTCTTCCTTAGCATCCCTTCTCAAACCCCACCTTCTGAATAAAACTTTTAGTTTAACACCCTTTGCATGTCTTCCCATCTCAGACAAAGTCCAAATAGGCACTGATCCCTTAAAAGGCTAAGAGCTGAGGGGGAAACGTTTGCCCCCACAGACGGAATAAAAAGACGGACAACAGTTTTGGATCAGACAAGGGCCACTTTATTAACTACATAACGTTTAAACAACTAAAAACAGCAAGGAAGCATTTCAAGAGCAGAATAGACAAGGCAGGTGTCAGCCAGACCAGCCTCCTTGTCCAGGATACGGGCGAGCCACCAACCCCGATCTTGAGCCATTAATCTGGCTTGCGACCAGCAGCCCAGCCACTGGTGGCCTCTTGGGAGCGCCTACCCCTGAAACCATAAAGTTTGCAGAGAGGAGCTTATCCAAGAGGTTCCCAGAGGGAATCATCATTCACCACCCAGAGCCTTAATAACCCGCAGGCCGTTCCTGATGACCCCATGTTCCTAAACTAGGAATGGCTTAAGGTGCTCACCAATTTCTGCTTTCTACTCCCTGCACTATTCTGCCACTAGCGAGGACAAGCCTCTGCTTTGTCCGAAGCGGCCACCAAACCAAGTGCAGCCTTAATCCCTTGCTGAATATCCCCCAAAAACAATTTATTACCCTTGTCTGACATGTGAATGCTGTCATCCCGGTAGAGGTCATTATTTCCAACCAATATTCCGGGATGCGGCAAAAATTGACCCAGGCCACCCTCCATAGCCTTTCTCATTTGTCGGTTAACCTTGCGGTGAGCCCGGTCAATGCACCTAGGGTCCCCCAGGTTGCGCCATACCCGCCTTGGCAAAATTGCCGACCAAATGATCAATGCCCCGGGCCATCTTTGCTGAATCAATGACAGATCATGTATGGCTTGAATCACCAGGGCCTTGCCTTTCATCAGGCCAAGGTCATTGCCACCCAGGTGAATCAGTAAAATATCAGGAGGCGGCCCATGCCGTTCCTCGAACAGTAGTGGGAGCAATCTGGGCCAATGCATGCCCCGCCTTCCCCACCATTCAACAACCGCAAACTCACTCAAGCCCAACTGAGAACCAACCGTCGTCCTCCTGGCCTGATGAGCCGCCCAAAAAATCATACTGTGGCCGCATAATATGACTCTCCTCTGCATCTGCCGGCCCACAGCACCTGAAAAAGAACTATTTTAGTAACATGAAGCAATTAAAACTTACACTGTCTAATATAACTTTTGAAACTACGCGATCTCCAACATCCTATACCTTTTATGTCCTCTCGAGAGTACCCCATGGCAGCTGCCGTGGAAGCAGCTCCAATCCTAAATGAATGGGTCCCAAAACGGAAGCCACCCAAACCCAACGCCTCCAGCGCTCGTTTTGTCACTGCCCAAAACTGAAACTTAGTGAGGGGTGATCTGTCTCTGTGCTGAAACAACACCCCCATGACGGAACCTCGCAATCCCAAGTAATGCTGTAAACCTGACACCGGGCACAACTCCGGCTCACAACACCGTCCCAATTCTATTGTTGAGCCCCTACCCAACTGGTCAGTCTTCGACCTCCTGATATGAATGACGACTTTATCTTCATTAACCCTAATGTCACCCAAATTAATAGCCCGATTAGATGTGTCATGACGCGAAGCAGGGACAAGCTCACTGATTCGAAGAGCTCCAAAAAATGCAAGCAAAGCTGGTGAGTGAAAAAGAGCAGCCTCGTATTCATCCTTGCATAGGCCAGGCCACAACGCCCTCAAGCCCTTCAGAATTGAAGGAGTTAATGGCTCCCTAGAATCAGGTAGCTGCCCTGCCTCGCGAGACCACCCTTCTAGAATTTTTCTAATCCGAAAATCATTCGTCTTATCTTCATGCCCAGCAGCCTTACTAGCATAGGCCAACGAAGACAACTTGCCCTTTATAGAGCGTACCGATAACCCCCTGCCCTTCAGATAAACACAGTACTGCATCAATTGATGCACCGGAATAGGCCATTCATGTCGTAATCCAGCCTCCCTTTGGAAAGCCAAAAATTGGTGACCGGCCCTCATATAAGATTTACGTGTTGACGGGGCAAGGGCCATACTCATCGCCCACTCGGCTTCAAACCGCCAATCTGCCAAAAACTGGGGGGCATCCTTACCGGGCGCTCGTCCGCATCCGGGGCCAGCTGACGGAATCTCTCCATCTGTTTCCGAGAGAGAGCGTCAGCGACCCCATTACTTACGCCCGGAACATGCCTTGCACGAAATAATATATTATTCCTTAAACATAGTAGTGTAAATGCCCTAACTAACTTCATGACCCGCACGGACTTAGATGTCAGCGAATTTATCATGTGCACTGTAGCCTGATTGTCGCACCAAAAGTGGACTGAACGACCAGCAAAGTCAGCCGTCCAAATCCCCACTGCTACCACAATCGGGAAAAACTCCAGGAATGTTAGGTCTTTGACCCAGCCAGCCTGGAACCAATCCGGAGGCCAATCCTCAGCACACCAATGACGTCTAAAGTAAACTCCAAAACCGGATGAGCCTGCTGCATCTGACGTCACCTGTAACTCTGCCTCCAATTGTAATTCCTCCCTCCAGAATGACACCCCATTAAATGACCGTAAGAACTCCTTCCAAAGTAGAAGGTCCTCCCGCATCCCTAAGGTCACCCTAGTCCTGTGATGAGGAAGGCGAAGGCCCCGCATAGCATCACAAAGACGCCGGACAAAGGCCCGACTGGGAGCCACAACTTTGCATGCAAAGTTAAGATGACCCACCAGTTGTTGCAATTCCCGCAATGATATCTTCTTACAAACACTAAATCTGTCCACCAAGGCCTGAAGAACCTCTAACTTCTCCAAAGGAAGCCTGGAACACTGTTGAACCGTATCTATCTCAATACCCAAGAAGGTCAAAATAGGCTTAGGACCTTCCGTCTTCTCCTCAGCCAAGGGCACCCCCAATTCAGCTGCCATGTCTATGAAACTAGACAGTAAAAAGGCACACTGAATAGTCCCTGCACGGCCAGCAAACAAAAAATCATCCAAATAGTGAGCTGTAAAGGCCAGTCCTGTCCCGAATCGCAAAGCCCATTCCAAAAAGGAACTAAACTTCTCAAATGCAGCACAGGACACTGAACAGCCCATGGGAAGGGCCCTGTCCATATAGTAAAACCCTTCAAAAGCAAAACCCAATAAATCAAAATCAGCCGGGTGTACTGGCAGAAGTCTGAAAGCTGACTTGATGTCGCATTTTGCTAAAAGTGCACCACGACCACAGCCCCGTACAACCCTCATGGCTTGATCAAATGATGTATATTTAACTGAACAAAGCTCATCCGGTATAGCATCATTCACAGATCCGCCCCGAGGGTACGATAAATGATGTATGAGGCGATACTCACCAGGCGCCTTCTTTGGTACAACGCCCAAAGGAGACACCCGTAAATTAGGCACTGGGGGGGAAAGAAAAGGCCCCAGGATTCTCCCCTCTTTACACTCTTTTCCAATTTTAGCTCGTACTATGTCTTCCATCCCTATGACTGACTTTAAATTAGGAGCACGAAAAGGTGCCCTCTCACCTTGGTAAGGAATCCGAAACCCAAACAAAAACCCCTCAAGTAGATACTTACTATCTGTTTTATTTGTGTAACTTCTCAAAAACCTCTCCAGAACCTGAATCTTAATTGGGCTGGGCCCCTTTGTCATTAAAGGCAACTTGACTTCCTCCCACACTGGGACGCTTACCTCCCCTTGCTCCGAAACGTCCCTTCGGCTTGGGGCAACCCGACAGTGCATGCTGCCCCCACATAGAGGGCACTCGTGCCGAAAGGAACAAGCCTTCCTTCCACAAGTACCCTGTGATGTAAATTCCCAACACAGGGGACGCCTCTGTACTGGAGTCCCCGTATGCACCCGTGAAGGGTTCTGACCCTGCAGCCTCTGCACTACGTGACCACTGTCAGAGTGCTCAGAATACGAAGATTTAGGGGCAGACACAACCTGCAGCCATAGGTGGGGATGAATAAGGTCCCAGCGCAAGGACGGATTCATCGCCGCCCTTGTGCGAAAACCCTCATCATATTCCAGCCACGTGTGTCCAGAAAAACCCGTAAAGGCTTTGTAAATTATATCCATGTATTGTAAGAGTGCTGATGCCCTCCAAGGCTGGTGACGCACTATCACGCCAGAATAAATGAGGAAACCTGGGTACCAATTACCCCAGGTCCTATCTACTCTACGCTTCCTAATACGCTCCCTGTCCCTTTCATCTAAGTCTTCTTTGTCCTTTTTGTCCATTTCGCGGTATAACAGAGTGAAAACATCCACATAGGAGCCTTTAAGAATTTTTTTCCCTAGTAGCCAGGGAAAGGTGGTCTCCCAGTGGCAGGGCTATATCACCCACAGGCAAAACTTTGGCTGGAGCCTGCTCGTAAGAATATCCCGCCGAAGTAGATGGAGTAGAGGGATACCACCCACCCTGTCCGGGATATTGCGTGGTTCCTCCGTCTAATGCAGGCGGTACAAAGTGCCACACACTGGGTGATGAGGAGGCTCCCGCCCTTGTCGATGAACTCTTGCCGGAAGATGGTTACCTGAACCCCAAGGCCACGATGTGTCATCTTGACTAACAGCACCCGCCTTACCATCTTGGCCAGGAGGACGTACAGGACCCTTGTATAACTCCAACTGATGAGACCCTTCGCCTTCTTCTGCCGGCCTGTTCTCTGTATCACCAATCCCAGAAGCGGACGGTTGACCATCTTCAAGAAGCGCCAGTCTTGCTAGCACCTGCGCTTGAAAGGAAGAAATACCAGAATTTTTTGACCTCTTTGCTACAGATGGAGAGGGATCCAGCTGCTGAGGCCTGGCCCTCTGCTTCTCTAAAGCCTCCAGCCTAGCTAGTATTGCAGCATTAATCGAATCGTTGTCATCATCCTCAGAAATTGGCGGTGCAGGGGCAGCCGGGGGAATTTTAGGTGCCGGCTGCTTACCTTTTGGCTTGCCCTGCCCCTTCTTGGGAGCCATCCTCTTGAGATATGGACTAAGCCTAACTAAATCACCAACCGAGCTAAACTGTATTGCCAAGTCAAGCAGAAGGGCCTAGGGAGCAACTGCCCCAAAATGGCCACCCTAAAAATATAAACTGCCACAAGCCCTTAACAAAATGGCTGCCAGCACAAATACCAGGAAAAAATCCCTAAAATGGCCGCCTCCCAGTCTATGCCTCACCCCCCTAAGCCACACCTAAGATGGCTGCCGAACAAATGTAACAATTAACCTGCAATAACCACCAGGGGGCAATGGCCCGCCTAAAATAACGGCCCGTGGAAATTCCCCTTCCAGTAAAATAGAAATCCAGCAGCCAAGGAGGCCCTGTAATTTAGTGCTGAGAAAAAAGCCGCTGTGGCGGGGGGGGCGACAGTGACCCTTGGGCCTAAACCTAAATAATAAAGCACCCCTACAATAATGCCAGGGACAGCCCTCCCCCAAACAGCCAACCAACTAATAAAGTATTAAAGCAATAATATTGAAGCCGAGGAGGTCCTCGGCACGATCACCACCGCCTGAGTTGGAAGGGCGCCGCCAAGCCGTCCGGCCTCCGGGCCGCTTCAGGCCCACACGCTGCCGCGCTACCAGGCCTCCGGGCCGCCTCGATCACCGTTGCCTTAAAGCCCACTGCAGCAGTACGCTGCCGCGCCGCCCAATCTCCTGGCCGCTCACAACCCCCGTCGCCCAAGAGCCCGCAGCAGCCGCAGCCTAACAGCATCTGCCGAGCCCGTCTCCTAAAACCTTTCCGTCCCAACGTGCTGCCCTAAACAGCCTGCAGAGCCGCAGGTCTGCAGAGACAAAAGCTCCTGTGAGCCCAAGCACGCGGCTCCAACTGCTTTGGGCGGGAGAGGGAGCCGAGCTATATTGGGCTGGCTCCTCCCCGCCCACGTCATAGCGCGTTGCGCTATGACCCAGCTGTTGCCCCATCATTCCGGCGGCGGCAAAACAGCCCCCGGTCTCCATTGCCGTCGGCTGGAGACCGGGAGCTCCAATTAGTCAATATATTAACAAAACAGAAGCACTAGTGATGTTTCAGTGAAAACCAAACTAAACAGTATTTCCTGGTGATGGAGAAATCACAAACCCACTATCTTGTCTGGGTAATTTTCCTCCATTTGAATGATCCTTCTCTTTATTAGCTATCCTCATTATTGGGAAGAATTGTGGGCTAGCTTTTTTTCTTCAGGCAGAGTACTTTTCTTTTTTCCTCCCTCTTGCTTTTCTCTCAAAACCCCACTTCAATAAACTAATTAGTCTTCTTGTTTTGAACAACTAAAGCCAAGCACTACTTCAAATCAGAGAGCTGCATTTTCAAAGAATTATCATAGCTGTTTAGCAGTTATTTTCTGCTTTTGTAAATGGACATTAGGAGAATGATCAGATAATATTTTGGAAGAAAAGAAGGAGGAAGCTAAATTTGATGGAGAGGTCTGGCTACCAGGCAAAAAAGGGGAAAAAAAGAAATCACCCACAAGAGTAAGATAATGGAACATAAGGTTCTCTTTTTAGAGTCAAGACAAAACAGGCCTGTAGCCAGAATTATTTAGTTTGAGGGGCCTTTTAAAAGGTCTGGGGGCACTGAAATTTGCACACGCTGACTCCCACGCAGTGCCCCGCTTCTCCCCTCCCCCAGCATTTAAAGGGTCCCTTTAAATGTTTTGAGGGAGAAGCTGGGAGAGCCACACGTGCCTGCACTCCAAGCCATGAATTTGCAACTTGGAGTGCATGCATGCACGGCCTCCCCCGGCTTCTCCCCAAAAGTCACGGGGCCTTGGGAAGTAGTCAGGGGGCCAGGCTCCAGGAGGCCCCACTGTAGCTACAGGACTGAGACAAAAGCTCTCTTCAGACATTTTTCTTCCTTGAACCATACCCATTCAGTAAACAACATGCAGTTCTTCCCCTCCATTTTACTGCATACACTATGCCCTACCTAGATAAATAGAGGTGAAAGACTGTGCAAGAGGCCCCTAGATATCTATTTCATTCCTATTAAATTGTGTGGTCGTTCTATACAGTCTTGCAATGACCTCAGCTGTCTAAAGGATTACAAATGTGAATGCACCATAATTTGTATAGTGATATTATGACACTTGCTATTTCATTTTCATCTTCTTTCTTAACAATCCTTGAATTTGGCTTTTTTCACTCCCACAGCATGCTGAACTGACATTTTCAATGAACTTTTTATTATGACCCAGGGTCTCTTTCCTGAATAGTTAGCCAATTTAGACCCCATCGATGTAGATAGGTAATTAAAGATCAGCACAGCAAATGCAAAATCCTATCTCCCATTCTATTTCCCAGTCACACAGGTCTAAGAGATCCATCCTAAATCTCTGAGTTATCAAAGATCTGGCTGATTTGCAAGTCACCCCTGTAGCCAGGTTATTTATTCACACGTTTGAATAATTCACACAGTGAATTTTGAAAACTGATAATGGTGTTGGATCCTGCTATATGCAGAAGGCATTCTGTGCAATGCAATTCTTACATGAACAGAAGCACCAGAATTGCTATAGAAGCTATAACAGCTGAGTGTGAACTCTTGCACAAGCATTTGCAAAAGAGTGAGAACACCTATTTTCACTGCTGTTTGGAACTTATACAATACTTCTAGGTGAGAAATGACCTATACTTTGTATATGTGTATCACCACGTGATGAATTCCCATGTGACTATTTTATCTCTCTTTTCAGGGAGGAACTGCTAGGGATAGGCAACTCAGTTTAACAAGCTGTCAGTATTCACTGAATAATGCCATATTCTGTATGTGCAAAATATTCCCAGATCCAAACCCATGATGTCATGGAAGCTTGCTGGGTGACCTTGGACCACTCTCTCTCTCTCATCCTAACCTATCTCACAAGGTGCTTGAGTGCTGTGAGGATCAAACAGAGGAGAAGGGAGATGTTGTAAGCTGCTTTGGGCCCCCATTGAGAAGAAAAGCAGCATATAAACATTTGACTAAATATTAATAAAGAATAATTTTGCATATTTAGAATCCTGTTAGCTCCCAAAGAAAGCAGCTGAGCTACCTGGGAAATGAAAATAAAACCTATTACTCAGACAGCATGGTACCAAGGGTGGTGGGAGCAGGGAACCATCTGCCCCCTGGTAAATGTTGCCATGCTTTGCCAAGGGAGGGGGGACTGGGGTCAGAGCAAAGCCTGTTCCTGATGGCAGCCTGCACTTATGGAATCCCAAAGCAGCTACAGATATAAGAACACACTTCCACATTGGTCCTTTCCAAATGCAAGGTGGGCTGCTTTGTAACATCTGCTGTCCCCTGCCTATATACTGTTGATTAATGTTATGCTTGCTGGAACCGGCCTCTCTGTCTTCCCATGCCTTGCCCAAAGTTGTTAGGGGCAGTTACTTGCCATTCTGTCACCATCTGTCTAGCGCCCCAGTCTTTCTGCTGGTGCTATCCAGGTTATTTGCTTAGCACCAGCTGTTCTCTAAACCACTGGAACATGCCCAGTGGTGCTCTGCTGACATTTGCAATGTTCAAGGCTCTGAATGCCCAGACTGCAGTCACTGCCCAATGCTCAGGCACTGCTGCCCTGCACTTGGCACATCTGCTCAGCTCTTTGGGTTGACAGAGGCACTGGGCAAAGGATTAGGGGCAGAGGGAAACCCTTTAAATAGTTACTTGTCTTGTTTTCAGAGGGAAAGGGCTGTTTCCCATTGACTCTAGTGGGAATTCAAATATTTGGAAATTCTGACTTTAAAACATTCCAAATCCAAGACATCACAATTTGTAATTTGTTAGCCAAATTGCCTTATTTCTTAATAAAGAGTGGGGAAATATGAATATTAAATGGCAATAGGCTTTAATTACAGGATCAATAACCTGTGTATACAGGAGTCTATTTATACAAAGCCCAGAAATAGATGCTGAGTCTAGTTCTTCAAAGCAGTGATTTTCTTTACTAATGATTCTCACACATCTATATTGATAAAAGAAAGTCCCCTAACCATAAAATCAAAGCCCAGGCCAAACTGTTGGACCTAGAGACACCAAATTTGGAGAGAGCACTCCTACCATGGTGTAGGTGCTCACTAAGAAGGGATTTTTAGAAATTCGACCCCTAAGTGGGTCAAAAGGGGTAAAATGTGCTCCCCCATTGATTCCTATGTGGCTGCCAGGCAGCTGCCTCCCTGCACCCCCCACTCTCTGATTGGTCAGCTGCAGAGCTCAGTGTTCTTAGTTAAAAAAAAAGTTACAGGGGACTGCAGAGAGCTAATGACAGTTGAGGAAATCAGGAGTGGCCAACAACCACCTGTGAGGTGAAGCAAAGCTGCTGGCCCAGTCTCTCTGATGGCTTCCAACACACTCCCCACACCTCCTACAGCTAACAAGCGGTTGTCTGTCAGGTGCAGCCCCACCTCCTGCCTGTCAGGTGTAGGAGAGGAGGTGGGATGGCTTCCAACACACTTCCCCCCCCACCTCCTACACTTAACAAACAGCTGTCTGTCAGGTGCAGCCCCACCTCCATAGTGGCTTCTAATACTCCTCCCCCTCCTACACTGGATAGGCAGCTGCCTGTCAGGTGTAGGAGAGGAGGTGGGATGCTTACAGCCACTGGGGAGGTTTGCTCAGCAGGATTGCCTTAGCACTGCTGCTGGCCCAGCCTCCCTGATGCCTTTAAATACAATCCCCGCCAACACCAGACAGGCCGGTGTCTGTCAGGTGTAGGAGCAGTACCAGGGTACTTTAATCCAAAAGGGACACCGCTCCAACAGGATGAACTTAGCAATGCTGCTGGCCCAGCCTCTCTGATGGCTTCCAACACACTCCCCCACCTCCTACACCTAACAGGCGGTTGTCAGGTGCAGCAGTGGTTGCAGGGCGCTTAAAGCCACGAGGGAGCCTGCCCCAGCAGTAGCACCTTAGTGATCCTGCCAGCCCTGCCTCCACAGTGGCTTCTAATACTCTACCCCCTTAAGACGGACTTGACTTGACTACTCTCCCCCCTCCCTGTCCTACACTGGACAGGCAGCTGACTGTCAGGTGTAGGAGAGAGGTGGGATGCTTACAGCCACCAGGGAGGTTTGCTCAGCAGGATTGCCTTAGCACTGCTGCTGGCCCAGCCTCTCCGATGCCTTTAAATACAATCCCCCCCAACACCAGACAGGCTGGTGTCTGTCAAGTGTAGGAGCAGGGCCAGGGTATGAATGTTTATGGGGAGATAGTAAAGGACATTTCTAGGAGCCATTTTTTTTTAAGTGCCCCTGAAAGGGACATTTTTTATTTTTTTCCCAACAACAATAACATACAACATTACATACACTGCATAACATAACCTACACTACTACACAAAAAAACACCACAAACAACATTAAATATTCATGGGGGGATACAGCTTCCAACCCAAACCAATCCTTTAAGATTCCACCCACCTTGCCGCCCTTGTTACTAGTTCATTTCTTCCTCTGTATCCTCCAGTTCTATCTTTCTGTCTTCTCTGTCTCTAACTACAAAAAATAACATAACCAATTAATACAAGATTAAAAGTACTCAGAACTTATTGTTTCTCTCCATCCTGCCCTCTCTGATCATGCCAATCGTAGAAGCATTGCCATGTATTTGTAAAGGCTGATTCGTCATGTCCTTTCATCATCAAAGTCAACTTATCCATTTCAGCTGCCTCCATTATCTTTTCTATCAGTTCTTGTTTAGTTGGAATTACTGTGGATCGCCAATACTTTGCATACAAAATCCTGGCTGCAGTCAGAATATATATTATCAAATATCTCTCTTCTCTCCGTACATCTTTTGGGAGTATACCCAGCAATAACACTTCTGGCTTAAACAAAAGAGTGCCTTTTATAATCTTCTGCATCATTCTGTGCACCCATACCCAATATTTTTTTGTCACCTCGCATGTCCACCACATGTCGTACAGTGAACCTGTCTTAACATTACATTTCCAACATTTATTGGAACATTTCTCATCATATTTTGCCAGTTTATCCGGTGTAACATACCACCTATACAGCATTTTATACATATTTTCTCTGTACGGGACTGCCCTAGTTATTTTCACATTTATTTTCCATATCTGGTCCCAATTATCCAGCTCAATATTGTACCCAAAGTTTTGCATCCATTGAATCATATTATTTTTCACCGTTTCATCTGCCATATAATCAGTCAACAACAATGAATACACTTTTTTTTATAAATTTCTCTTCTGGTTCAAACAGTATTTTCTCTAAATCCGTTAGAGTCTTCTCAAACCCTATTTTTTTAATCTCTCTTATATCCTGATTGGATCTGGACTCTATGCCACCAACTAACCGTCACCCAAGACCAGGTCCCCCTTTGCATTTATAATATCCAAATACCTTTGTAGGGGATTCTCAGCGTACAGCCTAGGGAAAGTCACTGCTTCCACAGGAGCCACTAATCTTGAAGTTTTGGTAAACCACCTTTTCCAAATGGTCTCCCATACTCTGCATAATGAATCTTGTATCCAGTGTTGTCTGAAGTTTTTGCGTGCTGCCACTTTCTCATCCCACAAGAATGCATGCCATCCTTCCAGAAGAGCATGACCTTCCAATTTTAAAAGTCTTCTATCTTCCAACATAACCCATTCTTTGACCCAAGCCAAAGCTCCGGCTCTATAGTACAGCGTCCAGTTGGGAAGACCAAACCCTCCTCTTTCTTTAGCGTCTTGTAGTGCTTTAAGCCCTAATTCTTGCTCTCTTTCCTTGCCAAACAAACTTAGAGGTAATTTGTTCCAGCTTTTTCAGCACTGCAAAGTTTTTCAAAATAGGAATTGTTTGGAACAGAAAAATCCATCTTGGTAAGACATTCATCTTTATCAGGGCAATTCTACCCATTAATGAGAGCCTTAATTTTTTCCATTTCTCCAAATCTTGTTTCGTTACTCTCAATAATTCTTTATAGTTGTCTTCTTGTAACGAGCTACATCTATTTGTCAGCTTAATTCCTAGATATTTTATCCCTGTGTAGAGTTTATATCCTGATTCTTCTTGTAGACGCTCTCTCTGTTCCAAAGCCATATTTTTTGTTAAAATTTTTGTCTTTGCCAAGTTAATCTTTAGTCCAGCTACTTGCCCATAGTTTTTCAATGTCTTATTTAATTCCACTATTGAGGATCTGGGTTCTTCCAGTATAAATGCAAGGTCATCGGCATACGCTAATAGCTTATATTGTTCTCCTTGTATCTTCAGGCCCTTCACTTCTGGATTCTGTCTTATCTCCTCTGTCACCACCTCCAAAGCAAAAATGTATAACAACGGTGATAGAGGGCAGCCTTGTCTTGTCCCTTTCTGTATCTGGAATTGCTCGGTCCGTTCCCCGTTTATCATGAACGCTGCTCTCTGCCTTGAATAAATGGCTTGAATTGTTCGGATAAATTGCTCTCCCACTTCCACCTTCTTAAATGCTTCAATTATGAACATCCAGTCCAAATTATCAAAGGCCTTCTCTGCATCTAAAAAAATCATCGCCATCTCTTTTTCAGGGTCTGCTTCGTAGTATTCCAGCACATTCAATAACCGCCTTACATTATGTTTTATTTGCCTTTTCGGCAAAAATCCTGATTGATCTCTATGAATCACCTTTGTCAGAATACATTTCAGCCTGTCCGCCGTGATAGGCAAAGATCTTATAGTCCACGTTTAATAAGGAGATCGGTCTGTAATTCTTAATATCATTCCCTTCTGTTTCTTGCTTATGTATCAACGAGATCAAGGCTTCCCTCCATGTATCAGGCACTTCTTCTCCTTCCCAAATTTTCTTACAAACTTCATGTAGTTGTGGGAGCAATATATCTTCAAAAGTTACATAAAACTCCACTGGCAAACCATCAGTCCCGGGTGCTTTACCTTTATTCTGTCTCTTAAGAGCTTCCACCATTTCCATCATTGTAATCGGTTGATTTAGGATCTTCTGATCCCCCTCTGAAAATTTTTGGATTAAACGCCCTTGCAGATAATGGCATATGTTTTCTCTGGTTGTATTCTTTTTTGCGTACAAATCTTTGTAAAAGTCTTCCACAATCTTCTTCAAATCTTGAATTCCATTTCTTTCCACCCCATTTCTATCTTTCAAAGACTTTATCCATGCCCTTTCCGATTGCTTTCTTAGTTGATAGGCCAGCCATCTAGTTGGTTTGTTTGCATTTTCAAAGTAATTTTGTTTGACATAACTCATTTTCTTTGCTATTTCTGCAGTCACCAAACAATTCATTCTGTGTGTAAGAAGTTTAATCTTAGCTCTTCAATCAAGGCATCCTTCTCCGGCCTCCATTTCTTGCTTCTCTTGCTCCCATATTTCTTTCTTCAAATTAAAATATTCCTCATTTCTTTTCCTGTTCTTCCTTGCCATTTCTTTTATCAACAGACCTCTAGCAAACGCCTTGAATGCATCCCATACAATTCGCCTCGGGATGTTTGGACTAAGATTTTCCTTGAAGAAGAAAGTAAATTCTGCTTGGAGACTTCTGACCACCTTACTATTTTTTAATAGAAAAGGTTTCAATGTCCATCTAGTTCTCGGATTTGTTCCCTGTAATTCCAGTTATCGGATTGTGATCTGCAAATATGCCCGCCTCAATTTCTGCCTCCATTAATTCCCTTACCAGTGAGGATGACATCCAGCACATATCCAATCTAGACCAAGAGTCGTTCCTCACCGAGTAAAACGTATATTGTTGCTTTTTGGGGTTTCTTATTCTCCAAACATCCACTAACCACCATTCCTCTATAATCTGCAACAATGAGTTTGAGAATTCATTGCCCTTTTTCTTCTTCTTCGGGGTATTTATTTTTCTGTCTTGTTCATTATCAAACACTGCACTGAAGTCACCAAGTAAACAAATCTCTTGAAAATCCTGTTGGGCTATCAGATTTAATAACTTCACAATTTTTTTTCCCTGATTTTGGTTCGGGGCGTAAATATTCACAATTAGAACCCTTTTGTTTTGTCTCTGGATAGCCACCATCAATATCCTTCCATTCTCTGAGGCAAGTACAAATTCTGGTTGCAGGCATTCTTTAATATAAGTAGCCACTCCACATTTCTTTTTTTCCTTATCTGTTGCCACAAATGCTTTGCCTAATCTTTTAGATTCCAGGTATTTTTCATCATTCTTCCTAATATGGGTTTCTTGTATGCATGCTATATTCGCATTATGTTTCTTCAATTGATGAAATATTCTTCTTCTCTTCTGGGGTCCGTTTAAGCCATTCACATTGACCGATAAAAACTTTAATTTCTTCCTATCCATCTAAATTTCGTGTCTGTCTGTATTCCTTTTCGCCTTTTGTCTTTTGTCTTGTCACAATTGGGGATCTCAGCCTAAATCTTCTTTGTCTCTGTGGTCTGGCAGGTGGGATCAATGCTGTTGCTCCTTGAGTTTGAAGTTCTGACTCCTTTTTCACCTCTCCCTCTTCTCTTTCCTCTTTTTCTTCTTGGTCATCTGACAGCTCTTCTCCGTAGATCTCTAGGAAATCTTTGGCTTTAAGAACTGAAGTGATTCTGAATCTTTTCCCTTCAAAATTAAAGAAGACCCCTTCTGGTAAAATCCACCTGTAGGTGATATTGTTGGCTCTCAAAAGTGCTGTCAACTCAGTATATGCTTGTCTTTTCTACCTCACTCTCCAGGGGATCTCTTTCAACACCTTAATTTCTTCTTGTCCCATCTTCAACGGTACAGCATTTACCTCTCTCAATATCTTATCCCTGACCGCCCTTTTATGGAACCACACCTGGACCTCCCTGGGTACCTTAAATCTCCTTGCATAGGCCGAGTTCATCCTGAAGGCTACATCAATCTCTTTTGCCACTTCACTGATGTCCTCAAGTTGTAAGTGATCAGCCAACAATTCCGCCATCTTTAAGCTCAGATCTTCCTCCTTTTCCTCTGGGATGTTTTGGAATCTCAAAACAAAAGCCGCTCTCTCCACCTGCAGTCTCATTACATCTTGCTCCAACAGTGATTGTTTCTCTTCATTTTCTTGCATCTTCTTTTCAACCTGTCTCATCTTCGTCTCAACTTCCTGTACTGTAGTGCTCAGTGCTACAATTTTTGTAGTATTATCAGCTATTTGTTTTTGCAACAACTGTAGGCTCTGAGTAAACTGTTCAGTAATATCTTTCATAGCATTCTGTATCGGAACTGCTGCCTGAGGGATCATATCTCTTACCTCCTGAATGGCTTGTGGGACAGAATTTCGAATTTCTTCCATGCTGACCTTGATTGGTTCTATAACATCATTAATTGTGCTTAAAATGATGGCCTGCACCACAGCTTGCATTTCTTTTTGGGGCTCTTTCTGACCTGAGCCCCCCAGTTTTCCTGTTGCGGAGGTGGCCGCCCCGGGAGAGACCATGGATGGTTTTCTGCCTCCTGTGCTGGACATTTTTTAACCCTTTAGATATCACTTCCAAATCACAACCTTAACATGCACAGAGTATATTGGAAAATACCACCTTATTTATATTTCCGCCTCTTTTTATTTTTTGTATTGTGTTCTACCCTTATCCAATGTTTAAAAACAATCCAGGACTCTTGGCTCCCTTCCCAGACTCTCTATCTGTAGTGCCTTTCCCAACTTGTGAGAAAAACAACAACATTTAGGCTATCTTTTTTCCTGGCAAGATCCCCAGAAATTGTTTCCACTATCCACCCCAGTATTTACCAAACAATCCCTCTATTGGCAATTCTCCCAGCCAAGCCGCCTTTCCAACCTTCTCCCCCTTTATTTCCAAATGCGCCCCCTGTGACCAATCTCTGTTCCCAACTCCCCAAAGATGCCAAGATCGCCTACAAGCAATAAACAAACACCCTATTGCCAATTAAAATTACTTCACCACAGAGTTTTCCAGTTCTACTTAAGCACAGTCTGTCTCTCCAGCTTCAAAAGTCAGTATTGATTGCAGCAAAAATTGAGAACGCTGTAACAATTTCTTCTCTCTCCTCTTATTCTTATTCTTCCACCCTGGCCCTAAACGGTTAAAAATTAGCGTGCAATGAAGTGGGCCTCCCCATCTCCAATTCTCCGTTTCTTCTACCCTACCCCTTTTAGGGTGAAAACTTGAGTGCGTTGCAAAGGGGTCTCCCGCAGACCTTCTTCTTAACACCCTCCAGTCTCACCCAGCTGCTCTCCTGCTAAATCAGTCAAGCTCAGACCCACGCAGCTTATATAGCTGTCTTCTAAGCCTTCATATTTCAAAACCAGCCTGGAGAGAAGCCCAGCTTTCCCTTCCCAAACCGTTGACCACCAGCCTACAAAGTTTCATTAGCTGGCTCACTTCCTTCTCTCAGCTTCCATAGCTCCATTCATTTCAGATGGAATTCACTTTCACTCTCGCCCTTTTCTCCATTCTCTCACCAAGCTCCTTTAATTCACACTTACAAGCCAGTCATTCTTCAGGGGGGAGAGCCCTCCCCTCTTATGCTACTTCCTTGGGCTAATTATGTTAATCGCCCTTTTAACCCGTTTACTTTGTTGCACGGATACTCACAGAAGCGCTCATTTGGCAAGGTTTCTCTTCCCCCCCCTTCCAGTGCAGGAGCATTGGCTTTGCTCAGACGAACTGAGCCCGGACTTCAATCCCATGTTGAGGGCAAACCAGACCACCCCGTGAGTTGCAACTCACACAGGGATACGGTTCAAGCCCCTTGCTACTGCCTGACCCTTCCCGGGATGGCAGGGGGTCCTTTTGATGATCAAAGGACCCCTTTGAAGATCGAGAAGTCGCCTCCGCGCTCAAACGTGTGTGTCTCACCACACCGCCAGCCTGCTCTCTCCCTAGGAGCCATTTTGATGTGTGCCTCCCTCATGAACCTGAAGAAATGTCCACCACATCACCACTCCCTCACATCAACTGCCCCTCGTACCTCTCACCTCTTTCTGCCCCCAAGTAAGCTCCTGGCAAATGTCGAGACAGATACACCAACACTACAAGGAGGAGGCAACTTAGGAATGCCAAATACCAGCAAGATCATCCTGAGGTGCTCAGAACAACACAGTCTCCATATGAGCAAGACAATCCAGGAACACAAATAGAGAGGCCATCACTTTCGTGGAAGGTAGCAGGAGTTGACTTAACAGATGACTGCTTCTTAAATGGACAGTTCTATGTGGCCTGCTCCAGAGTGAGCTCACCAAGCAGCCTGGTGATCCTAGTACCTGAGGGCAGAACCACCAATGTGGTCTACAGAGAGGTCCTTCAGTAGAGAAAAAAAAAATGTATGTCTCACTTCATTTCTTACACTACAGTCTTCTCCATTAGAATTCCTACAACAAATGTCACATTTCAGATTTCACATAATCAGTATTATAACT
Organism: Gekko gecko; assembly: GCA_029375565.1. Lineage (NCBI taxonomy): Eukaryota > Metazoa > Chordata > Lepidosauria > Squamata > Gekkonidae > Gekko > Gekko gecko. The sequence continues at coordinate 220,736,770 of JAPDNY010000001.1, forward strand.
GGATTTACAGAATTTAAATACCATAGTGAAGCACGGGTATCAGGCTAGTACAATATAAAATCAAGCATACACACAGGCAATACAGATCTAGGAATTCAGATAGAAAGATACAGAGACAGTTGCATTAGCAGGAAATATCATTGGTTGGGCGATACATTAACTGTCTAATGAGGCAAAGTGAGTCTGCAGTGAAAAAGGGAATAACTAAGGAAGGGGGGGAATTGTGAGTTGGCCAGCAACACATGTGGAAGGTCCTAAACTGTGCAAGGAATGGAACCAGCAAGATAGGGTGGGGTTAGGAGGATAGAAGCGAGAGAGAGAGCAATAGAAGGGTGCTCTCCTTTTATACCCTAAAAATAACCTCAGGCTGATGCCTTCTTGGTCATGTAGTCCCTAGGGAAATACTAGAAAAATCCAGCTGTTAATGGGTCAAGAAAAGGGATTAATCATTGGGCAATTGAAATAATGGTTGACTACCAGTGACACCTCTTAAGGGGATGGGGGAAGACAAAAGGGAAAAAATAATAGTAATGTCTCAGCTCCATTGCTGGTAGTTGGTCTTAACGATCCGATGGTTGACAGCTGCGTTATCTGGATGGGCGGCTGGAGAACGTGACTGCTCATTAATCCTATCATGGAGTAAGTTCTTTCGTTTAGGCTGAAGCTGAGTATGTGCTACATCTGGTGATGTTAATGTAGAGGTGGAGGGGGGAAGGGACCTGTGTGATGGAGAAGAAACCTTTCCATGGCATTTGCACAGGACTGTCTTGGTTCCTTTCACAGAGCAAGGCTTCTCTTTAGTGAACTACTGCTGGTCCTGTGTGTTTTCAGGGTCAGGGAGGCTGGCTTGCCTTCTGGTACATGGCTGCAGAGTTTGCAGAGATGTAGGAGCAAGAGGCATTGAGTATTCCATGAGTCCACATCTGGTTTGGCATGTTCCTTCAGAACAAGGTTTCCCTTGGTGGGGCACATGCCTACATTCCAGTAGATTGGCACTGTCTCATCATTACCATTCAGTCCATTACCCTGATACCCTAGTTTCACAGTCCAGCTTTGCAGTTATAGTTCCTAACCTTTATAGATACTGTATAAGGTAGCATCTAAATCTGAATTTTGTTGCTGGTGCAAATCCTTGTGTGTATGTATGTAAACCACCATCAAATTATGCTGATCACAGCAAGGAGCTTTCAAGGCAAGAAGCAGAGGTGGTTTGCCATTGCCTTCCTCTGCAGAGTCTCCTTGGTGGTCTCCCTTCCAAGTACCAGCCCTGCTTAGCTTGAGATCTGACAAGATCGGGCTATACTGTGCCACCTTCCCTCCTTCATATCCCTAGATTCTGCTATTAATAAGACTTCTTGCCACAGATGAAATAGGCATACTTGAATCTGTGGCACGTAACAGAACACATGAGGGCTTCTTTTATGTCAAAGAAATACCTAGGACAGAGGTACACTTGTCTTTACATTTCTCATATTGGGTACAATCTTGCCCTCTTTTTGTCCTCTGCATTTTTGTTGGTCATGGTGCTTGCACGTACACCTAGCCTTGTGAACCGCTATGCATTAACTTTATCATCCCTAGGCAGGTGATCTGCAGTGCACCTGACTATGGGGGAAAGGAGGAGGAGGAGGAGGAGATTGGATTTATTCCCTGCCCTTCACTACCCAAAGGAGTCTCAGAGTGGCTTACAAACTCCTTTCCCTTCCCCTCCCCACAACAGACACCCTGTGAGGTACATGGGGCTGAGAGAGCTCTGACAGAAACTGCTCTTTTCAAAGACAGCTGTGCCAGAACTATGGCTTGCCCAAGGTTATCCAGCAGGTGCAAGTGGGGAATCATACCCAGTTCTCCCAGATTAGAGTCCATGCACTTAACCACTACACCAAACTGGCTCTCAGTGGGAGAACCGGGTTCTCCACATACCCCATGCTCAAATCCAAGGGATGATCTTGCTAGAACAAGCCATGATAGTATTAGGCAGAGGTTTCTAGCTATGCCGTCTTTATTTAACAGCTTAGACTGGGAGAAATGTGGAAGTCATTGGGAAGAACAACATGTACTGGCTTGTTGATTTCAGCATGTTTCTACAGTTGTCTGCTTCCTAACTTCGCTAGTAATGGCAATTCTTGGCAGGATGTACTGATATTCTTCAATGTTGTAGAACTCCTGAGAGGGTGTAGGATAGGGGTTGGTATTCAGGAAGATTACCCAGCCTCAGTTCAAAAAATTGAATGATGTCCACTGTTTTCAAGAGGGCATGAAAGAAAGGGATGCCATGTGGGAAGGTGAAGTTCATTGTGCAACCAAACAGGTTGAAGAGAGCCGTATTGTATTGTGATTGGTTAAAGAGGGGATTAACATTCTTCAAGATGTATGTCTTGCTGTCATAGCAAGAATTTCAGAAGTATTACAATATAAAAGATGGGTGAAGTTGGATTTATTTGCTGTCAAAAAAGTATGGTTTATGCAGCATAATCCCCTGGATAAAACTGAAGTCTCAGCTTGTGACAGGTTGCCTTCAGGTTTGTTTTTTTCAGAGGTAGCCCATCCATTCACAGAGCAGCTTTAAGGAATCAAAAGACATTTGCCTCATGTTGGGCTGCGTCTCAGAGAGACTATTTGCTGGAGGCGATGTTTGCAAGAAAACTGAAGTTTAAATGATGTTAGCAAAGGAATTTTGAAAGGCAGCCTCCAGGAGCACGTGACACATAACAATTAATACTATCTCCAATAACCACTGGGAATGTGCCTTTGAAATGATTTCAAGTCTAACTTTCTGAAAAAGGAAGTAGAATGTGAAGCAAAACAGGGGTTGAACCAGCAATGGGATTTTAATGTCCATTTCTCTTTTCTCCATCATTCATTTTTAATTTTCTCCTTCTGCGCAGAATTTGTCTAGCTATTTTTTTAAAAAAAATAAAAAAGATTTTATCTTTTTTGAATACCGTTTGGCTCCTTTGAAATCAATAGGAAATGTGCCACTGACTTCAATAGGAATGCCATTCTTTATCTTTTTCTTTTTGAGACCAGTTAAAAGTTACAATAGATTAATTTTATCCTTCTGCTGTAATAGAGATCCACTTTCAACTTTAGCAAGATGTGATTATGCCTACGCAGGCTTTTTCTGACAGTATCAGTTTCCCTTCCTTTGCTCTCTTTGTAGCCAGTGCAAACAGCTGATCTCAGCTGGAACAAGTCCAGAGTTAATTGAAAATTACAGGGAATCCTTCATTGATTATTTCCTGGTTGGAGCAACATTATATAAGGAAAGTTTATTTGGATGATACTTTGATTGAAGTTAACTGCAGGGATTTCAAGCATCTGTGTAATCCAAAACTTATGATTTTGTGTTTTAAAGGGTAGAATTAGGGACAGGTCATTTTCTACTGTGTTCCTTTATTTTCCAGAAGTTTGATCTTGATATAAGTGCAGGGATCCATTTTTCAAGAGCTGCTTTGTTCTCTGAGATGCACTTTCTGAGAAAAGAAAAAAGTCTCTGCTTTTACATGCCGACGACCAGGCAGGGCATGTTGGAAAGGAGGATACAGCTTTACTTCATGATTGGCAGTTCACCTTAGATTTGTGGGGAGATGGAGAAAGAGGTTAAGGCACCTTCCTCCTCAATAGGCAACCGAGCCAACCTACCTTACATCTACTATCCAACCTGCATAGCTCTTCCTCCATGCAGGTCCTACAACCCAGGAATAAACTTCCTCAGGGTTAGAAAGGACTGTTGGGGGGGGGGATGCAGGAAATGTCTGAGATCATCAGTGCCTTCCATTAACTGACAGATCAGGACAGGGCCGTAGCCAGGATTTTTAGTTTTGTTGGGCAAATTTTTGTCTTGTGGGACACCTATTATGTTTTTACTTATACTTAAAAATAATAACTGGAGAGTTTAGGAGTGGAGCCTGAGGAGCACGGGGTTTTGTGAGGGGGACTTCAATGGTATATAATGCCATAGAATCCATCTGGAGATCAGGTGTAATGCTAGGGGATCTCCAGCCACCACCTGGAGATTTGGCAACCCCAGGAGAGAGAAATTGGTTTCCCTACCATCACCAAATCCCCACTGCCCTGCCATGGAAAGTTATGGGAGAAAGACTGGCTTCCCCACCACCATCACCATGCCTTCTCTCTCTCTCTCCTTCCCCACACCAGTGGGGAAGCTGGGCGAAGGAAAGGAAAGCTGCCCTGCCACTTCTGGTCAGTTTCACTTCGCTCCAATCAGCTGTTAAACCACCAGAAGCAACAGGGTGGCTTCCCTTTCTTTCCCCAGCCTCACTGCTACTGCAGGGCTAGGCTTACTGGGGTGGGGATGTCTGGCATCATCAAATGGTGGAGCAGGGTTCATGGGTGGTGGGGCTCTGCCCCCAAATGCCCCATCATGACTACAGGCCTGGATCAGGGGATCTAGCCTCTTGCCTCAGTGTCCTACAGGCTTGGGAGGAGGGTAGAAGCAGAGACTTCATTTTCTACCCAAAAGTGTAAAGACTGTGTGCATGCAGATAATTAGTTGCACCATAGCCGTGAATGCCAGGTGGATTTTAAGGGCGCGATCAGATGCAAACATCTGGGAAGCATCCTGCACCTGTAGGCAACCCGTTTTACTCCTCTGCAGAAACGAAGTAAAAAAACACTAGGGAAAGTCCAGTAGCAAATGGGGTTGCTACAGGCCAGGAATGGACTTTCCCTGTGTGATCGCGCCAGCGCACTCTCATGGTGTCGGGATGGTCTGATCATGCCATCCCAACTCCATGCCATTGTTTCCCCCCCATTTCAGTATGCGCATCATCTCACACTGCATAGGGATCACTCAGTGCAGAGATGCGAATCATTGATCCTCCATTGAAATACACCGGAAACACATGGCAAAAAAGCCCAACTCAGATTCACCCACGGTTTGCATCTGATCACGCATTGGCGGACTGCCCCCACAGCTCCCAGGGACTGTGTGATCGCTGAACTGTGGGCCAAATTACTCCGGAGCAAACAGCCTCACTCCCCCCCCCCCCGCATTATCTCATATGTGTGACCGCCACCTTTGTTGATTATTTTCTCCTGGCTTGGCTCCAAGTGGGCCAGGTTGAGAGAAAAAAGGCAAATGCCCTGAAGAGCAGTGAGGTAAGACTACTAGGCATGCTAAGAATGTAACAGTGAACTTGGTCTCCACAAGACCTTACCTTGCTGACATTAATTGTGAGAAAAGCTCCTGAGTAGACTACCAAACCATTCTCTGGCAGTTTGTCATGAGCACAGTACAATGATATGATGACACCCTGTCTCCAGACCTAGAACTATGGACTTAAATTTCACATGCTACAAATGTTGGGTTTTTTTTAAAAAATACTTCTATTTTTATAATTGAGGCTTTGAGAAGTGCTTAGTCTTCTAGTCCTCAATGAGGGCAAGCCCTTTATTAGTCAAGGGGGAATTGGCTGAGGAGGCCTATTCAAACTAAGGTAGCAGCACCCAGCAATAAGATCTGCACAAATCCTGCAATCACAAAATTTCGATCTAAGGAATGAATGGTCATGAACATGGGTGCAATCAGTTTCACCTGATATCCATAACCTGATAAACACCAATGAGAGGCCTGCAGGATTTGACTTGTCACATAAAGCATGGAAGATGGCTAATCTCTCCTTATAAATATTTATCTTCTGGTTTTGCAAGATTCCATGCGCTCCCATTGACTGTAAAATGCCCTCCCTCAGCCATTGGCCCATCAGCCGCCACTCAAGAGTACTTGTGTGCCATTGGCCGGGTGCTGGATCTGCTCCTCTTCCCCACCCACTCCCCCTTTTGCATATCAGATTTACTGGCAGACAGCTCTCTCTCCTGAGGAAGACAGTTCTCTTGACTCCTGTGAGGGACTGTCCCCTCAGTGGCTGTTGGTAGGCAGCCAAGCTTGATTCTGTGAGTAAAAAAACAAAGGACTTTCAGCATAACCCCCTCCTCCGCCCATAACCCCCTCCCCAACGGCCACTTTCCTGTCAGAATAAATGGGAAAAGGCTCTTTCTCCTGCTTAGCTTCAGCATGGCTGGCTGGCTAATGAGGTGGGCCAGCAACCATCAAACCATTTTCTTCAACTCCCCGCTGTGTGGCTGACTTTCCCCTAGGGTTGCCAATCTCCAGGTGGGACCTGGAGATCTCCCACCGTTACAATTGACCTCCAGATGACAGAGATCAGTTCCCCGGGAGAAAATGGTTGTTTTGGAGGGTAGACTCTATGGCATTATACTCTGCTGAGTCCTTCCACACACACCCCAAATGCTGCCCTCCACAGAATCCACCCCCCCAAATCTCCAGGTATTTCCCTAATCAAAGTTGGCACCTGTACTTTCTCCTCTGTCAGTAAAAGGCTCTATCCACATCTATGTTGGCCTTTGGGAGAAAACTCATTGGGCCCAGTCCTGATCGGGTTGCCAACTCCAAGTGGGCAATTCCTGGTGATTTGAGGGATGGAGCCTGGAGATGGTGGGGTTTGAGGAGGGGTGGCACCTCAGACAGGTACGATGCCATAGACTCCACCCTCCAATCCAGCCATTCCCTGATGGGGAACCATTGTTGCCAATCTCCAGGTGGGGGCTGGAGATCACTCAAAATTACAACTGCTCTTTAGGAGGGAGGGGGAGGAGATGGAAAACTAAAGGTAGGTTGATGGTTGGCTGGGAGGGAGATAGAGTTGTCCACTCCAGGTTGGGAAATTCCTGGAGATTTGAGGGGTCGAACCTGGAGAGGGTGAGTGTTGAGGAGGGGTGGGACCTCAGACAGGTACAATGCCATAGACTCCACCCTCCAAACCAGCCACTCCCTCCTGGGGAACCACTGTTACCAATCTTGGGGGTGGGCTGGACACTCAAAATTACTACTGCTCTTCAGGTATCAAAGATCAGTTCCTCTGGAGAAAATGGTGGACTCTGTCATTATACCCTGCTGAGATTGCCACAGCAAATTGTCACTGAGTGCCCAAAGCCGGGGCATTCTCCCAGAGGCTCTTTCTAGAGCCCGTTGTATTTATTTCCACAACGGGCCTTATTTCTAGTAGAATATAAACAGGCTTTGGCAGATGTGCAGACCTGTTGTTTAACTGAGGCGAAATAGAAGAACCCAAAAGTGATTGTGGTGCAGCCCACCAAACTATTTTTCATCTGTCACATGAATGTGAGCATTGTGCTTTCCAGGGAGACATGACGGAGCTCTTTGAATTTTCCCCAGGTGCGATTGAGTGGACTGAAAATATAGATATTTAATGGGATTGTTCAATCTGTCTGTATACCCATTATATCAATTTAGTTATGTATTTTATATTAATATATGCTTCCTGTGTGTAATTCTGCCTTACAATACAATGGGCATCCATTTTTACAAGACATTTTGGACTATGTAGGCTCTCTGAGAGCCAAGAAGGAGAGTCAGGATGCCTTTGTCAAGTTCCCGAGCAAAATTGCACTAGGCAGAGGCTCTACTTACTGTCAGAATCACCCCAAGGCAAGCAGTGAAGTACACCCAGGATGAGCAGAAACTGTCAAGCTGAGCATTGGCAAATGACATCAAGAATAGGTTGAGGAAGGCAAATTGAAAGAGGACGGCAGATGCTACTCAAGGTTTTTGCAATCACCAGGGAAAAGCTACATGCCTGTTAATTTCAAACCTCCCTGCATTTATCCTCTGTCAGAAAAGGAGAATACCTCATAACATATGAATGGGACTTTGATTACCTCTTTCCCTCATGTTTTGTAAAACTGATGCCAGGAATATGTGGCAGCTTTATGATGTGTTTATTTAAGTGAGAAAGACATTTTACTCTGGCATCACTGAAGAAGAGTAATAATCATAATTGTAGCTATCAGCTGTTAGTTTCATGATCCTGCTTTCAGACTCAAGATGTGTGATGCGATGCTGAACCACCATGAACCAAGGAAGCAAGGACTCCAGCCTTTATGAATCAGGTTACTGCTGAGATGCCAACCTGCTGGCTTCATTTTGTTGTCTTGCCATGATCTGTTGCATTTAATGAACTGTAGACTGACCACAATCCATTTCTGGTTCTACTCATTCATCTTCTACTTCTGTTGAATGCCAAATGCATTATATCTTTTTTTTTAATTGCACTGCTAGAACAACAGTTACACAGTGGCATATTAGCTAAGGATATTAGCAGAACTAAAAATCAAGGGTCCATTTCTGATTTTTTTGTCTCTTGCATTCTCACAAAATAATTATGCTGCCTGTTTGTGGTAATTGTCCCTTCAGATTACTGCAATTTAAAAATACTGGGTAAATCTCAGTCAAATTTAGGTATGTTTAAATTTTATTAACTTCAATGGAAGAGCAAACCACCTCCATAAATATGCCCAGCATTTTGCCATTGCAGTCTCTCATTGAAGTTCCTTTGTTGGAGAACATCATTTCTTCAATTCAGCAGTTGAATGTCCTGGAAGAAAGAAAAGTTCATCCAGAGTTTGTTTTTTTAAAAATATTGCAACTATTTGTGTTACTTAGGTTCATTTATTCTTTTGCATAGTGGCTGTCCTACTCAACCTATATAAATCATAGAAAAGCATGGTTGACAGATGGAGAATGAGCAATTAATGAGCTGGTCCCTGATAATATCTCCAGAGCAATATTATGAAGTGGCTTGGAGTAAAGTTCTGGGGGTGGAATCCTGGCTGGCAATAGGGGAACCTAAATAGGGACTATTTCCAGCACCGTCCCACCCCAAGAAATGGCAGAAAGGGTCATTTTTCTTGAATTTGTTGCTGTAAAACAACTCACTATGGGCTCCCGATGACAACAAAATATTGCATTGAAGAAAAGCGCAAACTGTGATTCAAAACCCTTGTGCAAAGATACGAGGATGCACATGTCACTAACTGATTTTTTTTTTTAATGGAGTGAAAATAGAAAGGAAGGTTCAGATTTCCCAGATGGCTTGAGATTGTAATGGAGAGTTCAGACATCTGGAAATGCAGGGTGAAATCAGCTACATTTGTAAAGATCGGACTTTCCCCAGGGTTGAAAAATTCACAATCAGAGTGGGGTAAGCAAGGGGGGCAATGACTGGGGAATGGAATACTGATGATAATATTGCTGTGGTGGGAAAGCTCTATGGGGAGAGGAAAAGGGAAAACTTCCCTATGAAATGAGTGGGAAAGGGATTAAGATCAGGTGGGAAAGGGAGTGATTTCTGGCGAAGAAATACAGTTGTATAGGAACCAATAGTCACAGTACTTGGCTGAGGTATTGTGGAACTGTCAAAAAGGAGCCAGTGCTTCAGCTATACACTTATGCATGTGTGCAAAAAACAAACATAAAAGGATGTTGCCTGACTGCCAACTCCATGGTTACTGCACAGCAATAATCTGAACAGTCAACCATGGGGTGAATGTGTGGAGCAGCAGGTTAAGGGTGGATGTTTAGACAAAATTCTCCAGCACAAAAAATAAGGATCAAATTAGAGGATCAAAACATGCTAAGGTTGTTGTTGTTTTTAAAACATTTTTATTGCTTTTTATCTCTACACACTACAGGTTATAGGGGAAAAAGGATATTCTAAACTAAAATACAGAGTAAGCAAGGATCAAATAATACTCTAAAGTTCAGTTTCTTGATGTTTCCTCATTATTTAGCTTTTACATAATTGGAGATTAAGAGTTAATATTTCTGGAGGCGGGGCTTCAGCGCTTTAATGATGGCCGTGGCTTCTCGCAGCGCTGAGAGACGTGTGCCATGAATCAGTGGATAGGAGGAGGCGCAATCGTCCGTGCTTCCCACAGAGCCCTTGTTGATGGACACCTAGCCAGGGGGCTTTTAGGAGAGCCCTTCCCCCGGCATGCAGCCAGTGAAGGAGGGCTACTCCCTGCCCCGAAGGTCCTGCCCTGATTCCCAGAATTGGATTCAAAGCGACTGCCCGGTCAAGCATTTGGAAGTGCAGTGATTTAAATCTATGTAGCGAGATCCCAGGGATACCTGATGGATCATCTTGAAGATTGATGAGTGAGTTTTTAAAGTTGAAATGAGACATCAAATTCTTTAATGCAAAGTCTCCCCAGTACAAGAGGGAGGGGGGAGGGGACACCCTAACCTCCCAGCGATTTAAAAATGTGGAACTATGGTGGGGGAGACTGAGCAAATAGAGATAATGGACTACAACAGAGAGTTTTCCAAAATCTTAAAAGCATTTTAACAGACCTTCGGGACTCTGGCATTTCACTGGCAAATGTAAACACCCTTCAAAGATGGCGATTATGGCACAGGAGGAAGCAGGACCCATTCTTTCTTCAAGAAGAGGTTGATTGGCTGATTGATCATGTGACCTAGCTGGACTAGATCATGTGACTCTGCAAGAATCATAAACTCTTCCTGTTTGGTTGGGTGGAAGCTATATGCCCTCTGCTGGTCTTCAGGATACATTGAAGGGATAATGGAGAAGTGGCAGTGCAAGATGAAACAAAAGAAGCAAGGACTCTTTTGACTTTAGACAAGCATGTAACAGATGGAAAAAGGACATAATGGACTAGTCAATAACAACAACAAAAAAGTGTTGAGATCTATAGAGGAAGAAAGACAAGAAGACTGACTACAAAGAAGAAGAAATGAACTTAATAGTTTAATATTTGTCGAAGAGATAGGGTTCCAAATTAAAAATATCTGAGGGGGTGGCAAACGCATAAGGACGGACCATGGTCTTTTGAAGTCTGTAATCATGATATAATGATGGAAATATTCTTTGTTGGGCCAGATAAGCTGATAGTGATTCAGAAACGATTACTATTGAATATTTTTCATCTAAGAAAAGTTGTGTAAGAGTAATAAGCAAATTTATAAGCATTGTATAACTTCCATCACTTGGGCTTTTAGTTAGGTTTTCTTTTTTTTCTCCTGTAGTTTGTAGAAATTCCCCTCCCTATATCTTTGTTGTAGTTTATAGAAAATGCAAATTAAAAAATCCCCTAAGGGGGGCCAAATAAAAAGAGTTAATATTTCTACCTTAAGCAGTACAAACAAAATTAGCTGTAGCGTGTGCACCTAGTAAATAATCAAAAAAAGAAATAACAGAATTTCAGAATCAGATTATTTAGCTGCTTTCTTCCCTCCACGTTTGTTCTTATCAAAGGGCAGCTTAACCTTAAATGATTTAAGAACTGCAGCTCCTAATTCTGATTCAGAGTCAAAAACTTCTAATGAGCTACTTGAAGAGCTGTCACTGCTTCTGGAACCATGTTCACTAATATCTTCTGTAATGATATTGTCCTCTAATTTTCCTTTTCCTTTTGCTGAACTTTGATACTGTTCCAAAAATGCTTTTGCTTTAAGGACAGAGTCAATTTTTTCTTTTTTCTCTTTGAAGTTGAAGATAAAACCTTCCAGAATTATCCATCTGTAGGGAGTAGAATTTTTCTGTAGAAATGAAGTCAGATTTTTATATTGCTTCCTCCTCTTTCTCACCTCAAATGGAACATCTTTTAAAACTTTCATTTCTTTTCCTTGGATTTTTAAGGTTATTCCATTGGTCGCTTTCAGTATTGTATCCCTTGTTGACCTTTTAGAGAATTTCACAAATACTTCACTGGACAGGTTGTTTTTCTTGATAAATTCTGGATAGGTTCAATATACCATATCCAAGTTGCTTTGTAAAAGTTCCGCTTTACAGCCTGCCATGGGAGCTAGGGCTTTGTTTAAAATCTCTTTCAGGTTCTCTCCTTTTTATTCTGGAATACCTTGAAATCTCAGGACATATGCTGACCATTCCAACTGAAGTTGTAACAGCTGTTGTTTCTTGAAGGTCCTCTCTTTTTCCACTGTCTCTATTCTTTGGTTCAGTATATTTGTCTTCTCATCAACCTTCTTCAGCTTTTTAGTTGTCTTCTCTGTTCTTGCATTGATTTCTTTCAGTTCTTTTTGAAGGCTTCAAAGTTGTTGTTCAGGTTAGTCATCTGGTCCAGTAGAGGGTGCAATGCTGCAGTAATCATCTTAGAGATATCTGTGGTTACTTCTGGTCTGGGGGCCAGAGATGATGAGCTGGCAGTTCCTGAAAAAGCTTTCACTCTGGGCACCATTTTTTCACCCCGATGTGACATTGTTTACATTAAAGGTAAACGTTTTTTAGAGCTTCTGAAAGTCTTTTAAAGTAGACAATTTCTACTAGTGTGCACACCAGTCAGCTAAGTTAACTTTCTCCCATGAAACCCACAATTTTGCCCCTCACTTTCCTTCTTTTTTGGCTGCTCTTTCCAGGATAGGGTAGCCTTCCCCCCCTTCGCTGTATTTGGGGTTGCGCTGCAATTTTATGGGTTTGCGCCTAATCGCTTATGCAGTTTGCCAGGTAATCACTCATGCTTTACTCCTCAGCTTGCACCCATAAATGGGAAAAGTCTCTTAACACCAGATCTCTTGCTCACTCGTTCCAGTGTGATTCTTTAAATCCATGGCTGGTCTTGCACCGTTGGGACCTGTCAGGGCAAAAGGAAGCCTCAATCCTTCAGCCGTTGCCTCAGGAGAGGCTTCCCTCACACCTAGGCTACAAGCCCGCTCCAAGGGCTCTGAGGTCCCCTGGAATAGTCTGGAACCCCTCCTGTCCTGTGTAATTACGGGCTGCTCTCATCAGAGCTGCAATGGAATGCACCTGCCAGCAAGACACCAAAACTGGAAAACCAGTATGCTAAGCTTGTTGTTTGACCACAGCCTAAGTGAGGTCTAACCAGAATAAAGTGATACCATCATTTTGTGTGATCTGGACACTATAATTCCATTGATACAGCCCAAAATTGCATTTGCCTGACACCTGACAACCCTTCTCTAATTAGTTTCAGTAAGGTTTGAAATACAAGTTAACTTATTAGAACCTTAGAGACTTTCAGCTCTAAACTACCTCTGAATGATATTTATTCATCCTGTTATTACCCTGGGACTTTTCTTAAAAACAAAATTCCTCAGCCTAAACACCAGATTAGACTCTTTCACTTACATAGTTCTAATGTCACAAGTCTGTACTCTCCCCAAGAGACAGACTTCAGCTTTCTCAGCACTGCTTGCTACTAAGATACAGGCTTAACCTGTCATTCTGCCCACCTTCTGAGCTAGACCTAAATTCCACTTTGCCCTCCTTGTCCTCCTAAGGTAGAGCTAAAACTCCAATGCCTACTCTCTTCCTGAGGCAGACCTGGTATAGTTACCAGTTAATGAACTACCGACAATATCCACCAGCCTTTTCAAAAGGCCTGTTTACAAATCATGTCTAATCTGTTGTAAAGCGTACACTTGATTTTTCTTTGTATGTGCCAGTAATTCTAATGTTACATTCAACCAGAGGTCATTTCATGCCAGAGTGCGGCAGAGTGGCACTCTACCCTGCCCCCACTCCCACGACCTCCCAGTTCCAGGGCGGCTATCAAGCAAAGCCCTACTGAGTCCTTCTTGGGCTGCTGCTTCTCCCCCACCGGCCAGCTGGCTAGTTGCTACTCATGGCTGCTGCCTCTGCTGGCTCCAGGCCAGCATGGCTAACATGGGGCCGCCACGACCTCCTCCTCCTCCATGTCCCCCACAGCAGCAGCAGCTCCCTCTCTGGTTGGCTGAGTGAACAAGTGAGGGAGGGACTGCCACTCGGTGCCCTCCAGGCACTTTCCCCATGCTATGGGCAGCCTCAATGGTGGGGGTTGATGGGGGTGATGTTGGTAAGGCACGGCGGTGCTTCTTCTAGCTGCGCTCCTGCTCAGCCCAGCGCTGTCAGAGCTGGAGGGGCTGGCCAAGGTGGATGGGTGCATTGCCTGCCTGGGGTCGCTAGCCACGGTGAGAGGGGGAAGACAAGCCTGCAGTGGGATCCACACAAAGCCGCCCCAATGCCCCCCACCAGTGCAGAGGCTGGACAAGGCCTCCCTCTCACCTCCATGCAAACTGACCTGCGGGGGGCCCCCGCTGCCACCTTTCCTGGCCCACCCGCAGCCCCCGCCTGCCTGGTGCTCCGGAGGTGCAGATGTGGCACTGTGACAGGGCACCCTGTCGGAGCTGGAGGGGCTGACCGAGGCGGACGAGCATGTTGCCCTCCCGGCTGCAGTGAGAGGGGAAGATGTTGGTGAGGCACAGCCATAGTGAGAGGGGAAGAGACGAGCTCGCAGCAGGATCTGCACAAAGCTGCCCCAACCCCCCTGTCAGTGCAGAGACCTCCCTGCAAACAAACCAGAGTGTCCTGTCTCTTGGCCTACCCATCACCCATGCTACTCCCCCATTAATGAACAGATCCAGCATTCAGGGCCTTCTGCCTGCCTGCCTGGCATGGCGGCTTCATGCTCTCCACGTGCTTCTAACCGGATTCACCTCTAGCCTTCTGCAGCCAGCCTACAGGCAAACAAAACCACCAGCAGTCCAGACACCAACACCACTTAGAAGTCTTCTGGCTTAACTTCATTCAGAAAGAAGAGCTGAAACCTCCAAGGAGTGTGATCCAGCTGGGCTGAGTGAGGACAGCTGCTGGTAAGTGAAGGCACAGTTTAAATGAGGTTAAACCATTTTGTGTGTCTTGGGTTGAAATGGGAGAATTGAAGACTGGATTAATTCAATTTCTCCCATTTCAACTGATGGATCCCCCCAACACCTTTCCCTTTGGATGGATTCTCACCCAGATTACTGGCATTCTTTATCATGTGTCTCTGCTACAGCTCCTCTGGAAGAAGTCTCTCTCCTCCCTTGGAAACAAAGATTTATTCTGGCAAAAAGACTTTTCTATGCAATTGTTTCTTACTGTGCAACCAATGTTTAAAATGTGCATTGTTTCAAAAGGGGAATTGTGTGGGGACAATTTGCACTTAAATTGCATAATATTACTGATTTGCACAATGTTCTGGCCTGGAATGCCCCCCAGTCCTGTTCATCAGGGGTTTCTTTCTGCTCTCCCCCAGAGCAGCATCCAGAGGGTTTCCTACAAAAAGAAGACAGAAAGCAGCACTGCTGCTGGATGATGTCCAGGTGTCCCTGGACTCTGGAGAAAGAAAGCTCCAGAGTGACCTAACCCTGCCATCCTGCTCTTCTTCATGTGCATCCAAAGAGAAGGAAGAGCCATGCCACCCTTGCTGTGTCTATACATGTGCGGGGACTTCCAAATGGCTGGGAGGGGGCAAGTGGCTCTGTCTGCCTCCCAACCCCTAGGTTGAAGACCACAACTCTAGATCATTGGGGTTTGTTTAGAAAAAAAATAGCGGATGTGATTTCATTGTTGTTCTGGATCCAGATTTGTCAACATTATTTATTTAAAAATGGATAACCTGCTTTTCCTCTCTGAAAGTGACCTTGTTGTGGATTAAAGGGCAGTGGTATAAAACCCACAGTCAACTATAACAAAGAGGAAGACTGCCAGTCAAAAAGAAAAGGAACACTAAAAGCACCTCAGTCATCAATGCCAAGGAGAAAAAAAATATATATTGACCTGGTATCCTCCCTCTTTACCTGACATGGGTGGTTGGTTTGTTTTTCCCCACGTGTGCTATCAGGTAGGCTCACCAGCTCTGAGTTGGGAAATACCTGGAGATTTTGGGGGTGGAGCCTGAGCAGTTGAGGTTGCCTTCTGACACACTTCCAGTGATGTCAGGGTGTGTGGCATGCTAATGAGCTCCTGCACCTCTTTTTCTACGAAGTGACCCCTGCATTGAACACACATATTCTGAATGCTTGGAAGCACCAGCCAGCTTCCACCACTAACTGAAAATGAAAACCTTTCCTCCAAATCATTCTACCTCAAAGCAAAGTGAAAAAGTCTCTCAATTCACTCTCAAATGGCCACCATATTTTGCCAGTCACACTGCTTCTACTGTAGCAAAGACCCTGTGAATTAACATTCATACAAATGGGCCATCATTTTACTAAAGACTATTCCTATAAGGGGTGGTACCTGGTCAATAGAATACTAAGGGCAGCATGAAATACACTGAAGGTGAATTGCTACTTGGGATGGAATGCAGGTTCTGATTGCGAGTGCTTTTTGCAGTATTTTCTGTTTTCATGGAAAAAATAGAAATATAACAGGAAAAAAACTACCCAAAACATAGTAGGTTCTGAGTAGCATGATGTGTATATAATAGATGCATATTTAGATAGTTTGATATATTATGCACTATGGCGTACACTTGTAAAAAAATGGCCCCACACTACAGCTCTTAACTATTTGATTTCACATTGTATTTATCTTTATTATCATCACTCTTTACTCTATCCACAAGCCAAAGTTTTAAAAATGTTGTGATAATAAATGTCTCTATGATGCTTAGAGAATAATAGTATAAAGATGGTCATTCGTCATGGGGAAAAAACAATTTTCCTGGATGATACATTGCCTAGCTGCATGATATTGGATATACAAACAAGGAGTTATATATTGTCCCAGTGCTATAATCTAATATTATCAGGCTATCAGAGACCAAATGTACCGAGACTCATTGGAAAAATTTAAATGATGTGAAAAGTGAACTTTAATAAAAATAATTAATAGCAAGGTTCCCACAATAAGAGAGGTCCCTAAGCATAATTGTTGCAGTCAATCATGTGGCTGGCTTGCTCTCATCCAGGGGTTATTGTGAGTTCACAGATATTAAGCTGTCTATTAAATTCAGCTCACTTGGCCACCTTTTAAAATATCATTGTAAAGATCTGGGATGATATCTGCCCTGTGAAAGAGATTAAAGCCTTAAAGGAGACAGCCAGGGGAGTATGGAACAGAAACAACCCGTGCTAGTGTTTTGCCGATACTCTGAATTTGGGGAGGGGGAGGTGATGGGATCTTACTGGGATTCAATTAGCATCTTTTGATCACCTGAATCACAGTCCCCCAATAATAATTAAAAGACAAGAATATATACATTGCCTGATGCTTGAGATATACCATAATGCCTTTGGGCTAGTGTAGGGGTTTTGGAAGACTGATAAAGCCAACCTGCCAAAACTGGAGGGCATCTGTGTTTCATTTGCATTCTGGACACCCAGAATTCAGTTTGGTAGTTAGAATTTAGCCAGGGGTCTCACAGAGGGAGGCCTATACGCTTTATGTTTGAGAAGAGGAAGTTCTCGTCTCCTTATTCTCCATGGTCTGCTACTTCCAGAGGGATAGCCATCATGATTTAAGGCAAGTCCTTTGCAATCTTGCGGACTGAATTTGCACAAGGAAGCACACATTTGGAAGATTTGCTAGACTGGAGCCCATCTTAAGCTTCCCAAAATGGCAGTCTGCAGTGGGTAAGAGGCAAGATGAGACAAGTTTCTGCTGAAGTTTAATTTTATTTCATAATGTAATTAGAAGTCTGTGTTCTTTGTGATTAGCCTTTGTCTTGTCTTATGAGCCCTGCTTGCATGTTAGCGCTCTGATTTTAGAAGTGTTTGTTCAGTATCTGAAGCTTGTTCACTAAGACTTGCAGCCATTTCTTTGTTCCATGAGGTGTTCGGATGTGTGCTAATTATCTTTTTTGTACTTACATTTGTTTTGTATTATGAGGGGCAGTGTTTCTAAATTTAGCATATTAATAGATATTCTCTGGAATTAATATATTTTATTTGGACAGAGCTGTTTTTTGCCTCAAAGTATGAAGCTCAAACCTCTTCTCTATAATTTTATATAATTTTAAAACAAAAATGTAAACACACAAAAATAGCTACATGAAATCTTATTACAGAGAAAAACAAAGTATCACTAGAGCAATGATAGTATGTCATTACAGACAACAAAACATATAAAGCAATATTTTAAAGATCCATTCCTCTTTACCAAATATACATAGAGTGCAAATACAAAGTCCAAAGCATGATATATAGGTAGTACCATCATACACACTCAAAATGCAGGTTTGTCTCTTTTTCACATCAAAAATTATTTTTGTAACAAGAATTTATTTCTAGTCTCCCCAAATTCTTTGGCAAGGAGCTGGTGGTCTGTATGCTATGCCAGGACTAGTTGTCACTGAGGTGTTGAAGCAAATGTTCCTTCATACTAAAATAACATCACAGACATAGAAAGCTGGATGTCATGAAGAAGGGATATAATCCATACTTCTCTGTGACATACTTCTTTTCTATGTGGAGGGGATTTTTTTAAAATAGAAGAGCATTTCATCATGGGAAGCCCACTTGCAATGTGAAGTGGTACAGCCAGAGCGGTTTGATGTATTATTTGTATGTTTTATGTGTTATTCTGCTCTCAGCACATCATTTTCCACTTCTGTAATACTGTTTTCTGAATTATTAACATATTATTCGAATGTTTTTTGCTTTGTTCAGATTTCTGTAATCCTAGTATGATTATGTTGCATATTAGATGACATCCTACTGATTGTATTGACTTTCAATGTGTAATCCATCTACAGTCTCAGTGAGAAAAGTGGAGTATATATAAGGTAAGTAATGAAATAAATATGCACCTTTTAAACACATGTTTTCTGTTCCCCTTTTCTCAAACACTAGTGCTTTCCTATGTCCTTCATTCCTCAGACCCTTGACAGGTATCATAGCCAGTATTGCTCACCCCCTAGGTCCCTTTACTACAGTCTCTAACTACCTGTATTCCAGGTGCCGGACAGCCAGCACTAAAATTGCAGAATACAAAATATTAACTTACTTGTCAAGTGACTCTAATGGTGAGAAATATTATGCCTTGTTTATCTAAGTCAGTGGGAACCAAGTTACATGTTATATGGGAAATTGAGGATTGGAAATTGAGCTCCCTACCCTGGAAAGGAAGAAGTCAGGTATCAGTGCTATGTCTGTGATTCCCCCCCCCCTTGGTGTTATTAGCAATTTGGGGGAGATCTCTGTTGAGGCAGAGACATGGGGCTAACTCCTAAGGTTACCCTCTTCCCTAAGATTTAATCCTTTTCTCCTAAGGCTATCCCTCCATCTGCCTTTTAACATTGATGTGTCATTTGGCCCATACATTTGTGTTGTTTCAGGGTGGTGGTGTTTGCTTTCAGTAATGTTTGACTCATAGAGACTGCTGGGATGCCTTTATGAAATATCCATTGTTTATGGAGCAATCTTAGCAGGTCTACTCTAGATCCTAGTAAAGTCTATTCAATGGGGCTTACATCCATGAAGATATTCTTAGGATTGTACTGCAAGTCAGCTGTTATTCCTTATCTCAGAGTCTAGGATCTCAGTGGCACATTTCCAAGCAAAAATTTACAATGATTTCTAACCAAAAAGTGTTCCTTAATTTACAGGCAGAGTAGCAGAGCCAAACAGTGGAAGTGGTTGCTGAAAAATATACAAACAGGAAGACAGAGCATGTATTGGTTTTCCAGAATCATGGAGGGGCAAATATTTTAAAATTTTAATGGTCTTGCCAAAATTGAAAATTGTGATCTATGTGTATTTCACTAAAAAGATGAGCCCAATCCACTTACAGGTACAATTATTAATATGGATAAGAAAACAAAACCCCTCCCTGCTGCATCTCCTGGCCAAAGTAGATCTGTTACTGCTAGTTTGGCACAGATTTCAGCAAAGGATTTACAAACTCTAATACAAGATACTGTAACTGCAGCTGTCAATCCTATGCAAGTCCCTTATCACAACAGATGACCCAGCAGATGATAGAAGTACAAAAACAGCGTAAAGAAAATAGACAAGAAATATCTACTTTGGCATGAACCAGATGGAAGATAAATCTGAAAAAGATGCAACTTAAAGTACAGAAAGCAGAATCAAAACAAAATTCTATGGAAGAGGCACTTATTAAACTAGAACGTGACAAAGCAGCGTACCAGAGAGACAAGATGAAAACTTGAAATCTGATAGGGCACAAGCACAGAAAATCCAGATGAAATATATAATGAAATTGATGTGGCTTATAGAATGAACTCTGAATATGCAAGGAAACATAGATTGCCAAGAGAAGTACATGTGAGATTTTACAAAAGAGCAATAAGGGATGCTATTCTTAAGGTGACAAATGAAACACCTTTCCAAATAGAAGAGATAGAAATAAAAAATTTAAAGGAGATTCCTTGGAGAGTGATCGAGAACAGGAGGGAATATACAGAACTTACAAGCATCCTGAGAAAAAATGGAATTCCATACAGATGGTTACTCCCAGAGGGTTTCCTCTTTACATACAGAGAAAAAAGATATAGAATTAATTCTACCTTCAAAATGGAAGATTTTATTAAAACACATGGTGATTATCCCAAAGTTGAGGAAGAACAGAGACTTCTGAAGAAACTCAAC
Organism: Gekko gecko; assembly: GCA_029375565.1. Taxonomy (NCBI): domain Eukaryota; kingdom Metazoa; phylum Chordata; class Lepidosauria; order Squamata; family Gekkonidae; genus Gekko; species Gekko gecko. The sequence goes on from JAPDNY010000001.1 coordinate 220,756,973, forward strand.
AAGAAGTACAAGGAGCAGCTGGAAAAACTACAGCACCTGGAGCACCTGGAATGTTCACAGTACCCCAGATGGCTACAAGACTCAAACTGAAGAATAAAGATGATAACAAACTACAAAATAAGGATGGATAGAGGGAAAACAAAGATAATTTCAATAAATGTTAATGGACTGAATGCACCCCAAAAAAGAAGGCAAATTTTCCAATGATTGAAGAGGCAATTGGATGTTATATGTTTACAAGAGACCCATATAAAACATTCAGATCAAAAATATTTGGAGATTTAAAAACTTGGAAAAAATTTCATCTCTTCAGACAAAGATTTAAAAAGAGAGGCGTAGTGACATATGTTAAAGAACATTTACAACCAGAACTAATATACAGTGCTGAAGATGGTAGAATCTTGATAGTACAAATACAAAGACAAGGTAAAATAACTCTGATTATAAACATATATGCACCTAATCAACACCAAGATTTTTTTTTAAAAAAAATTACTTCAAGAACTTATTTCTAAACAAAACTGCGATGAACCCCCTTATTTTAGGGTATGAAGGGTTTGGTTCCTTTAACCTTTCTCAGGCTGGAGCAGATTTATTTTCCACTGACACTGCCATCCTCTGTCAACCAGGAACCCACACAGTTCATCCTTTTGTCAAAACTCAAGCCACTTATTGTCTCTGAGGCTTTTTATGAACACTGCCTTTTTATAAAATGAAGTTTACTGTTTAATTTTGTCAGATACTGTCAGATACTGAGGCTTGGAACAGTACAACCAACTGAAGAATTTATTTTCAAAGTCAGGCAGGAAAACTTTGATGCTTGTGGATACATAGTTGCAGATGGTATATTTTAGCTTTAGGTTAGTTCCTTTATAATCAGTCACTTCAAATGACACAGTAGAAATCACTCTCTCTCTCCAAACTCAACCCTTATGCTGTTTTAGACAGCCAGTTTTTGTGTGGGTTTCTTGGGTACTCTCCACCTTCACAGAGAAATACCTCTGCTGTGCCTTAGTTTGATCCTTGAATGTCCACTAGTCCAACAAACACTCCAGCCACACACTAAACCCCTAAACCAGGCTCTTTCTCCAGCAGAGTATAATTTCCAAGGGAGAGGAATGTGTATGTCTTATTTAACCACTAGGAACTTATTTTCCTGGTTAAGACTCCTTAGTTTTCACTATGGTTTTCACATTTGGCTTTTCTTGATTTCCCTTAATGTTGGAAACTATATAGATATCTCATTTGTTCCAACAAGACTCGTCAGTCCTCTGGCTCAGTATCAACTGGCTACAAACCAACTGACAGTCTCAACTGCCAAACTCCAACTGTCAAGAGTTTATTTGTTTGTTTTATTTAGAACTCCCCCTTGAGTTTAGCATCAGGCTTATATCACGTCATGTGACTTGCAGGTGTCTTTGCTTGCAGGCTGATCTCAAGCCTGGAATCCATCACAAAAACTATGATGAAATTTGCTTGATTGGGGACTATAATCCTGTTTTTGATAGATTATCAGATAGAAGAACAATTATTGGAAAACAGAAGCAGGGCAATGAACTTCCTAATACATTTTTGCAACTTGCAGAAGAACATAATCTGATTGATTCTTGGAAAGCTAGAAATCCAAAAAAGAAAGATTATACCTTTTATTCAGCAAGACACTAGTCATGAATAGATATGTGTTAGATCTCTTCAACAATTGTAAATGATTTAATAGAAGTGGAAATTTTACCAGCAACTTTTGTGGACCACAGTCCTGTTATTCTTACATTACAAGATGCCCCAAAGAAAAAGAGATGGACTTTTAATATATTTTTGTTGAAAAATTTGTAACAGAGACAAAAAAAGAATTTCAAATGCTTTTTTAAAGAAGAGAAGAGAGTGGATTTATACCCCACCCTTCACTACCCAAAGGAGTCTCAGAGTGGCTTTCAAACTCCTTTCCCTTCCCCTCCCCACAACAGACACCCTGTGAGGTAGGTGGGGATGAGAGAGCTCTGACAGAAAGTGCTCTCTTTCAAGAACAACTGTGCCAGAACTATGGCTTGCCCAAGATAATCCAGCAGCTGCAAGTGGAGGAATGGGGAATCAAACCCAGTTCTCCCAGATTAGAGTCTGTGCACTTAACCACTACACCAAATATCCAACCAGATATTTTTATCAGAACTGTATGGGATGCGTTTAAGGCCTATGCTAGAGGCTGGGCAATTAGAGAAACAGCATGTATAAAAAACCAAAAAATGGATTTTTTTTTTCACAAATTAAGGAACAAATTAAGAAACAGGAAGAAAACTTGAAGCAAGATACTACAGCTGAACATTTAAGAGTAAAAATAAAGCTTTTACAACATCAAATGAACTGCCTGTTGACAGAAGAAATAGCCAAAAAAATTATGTAGGCAAAACAAAATTTCTTTGAAAATGCTAATAAACCAACTAGATGGTTAGCATATAAACTAAGAAAAGAAAAAGAAAAAAGAAGCATAAAATTTTAAAAGATGGAGAAGGAGAAGAAAAAATACAGCAAATTATTATTTTTTAAAAATTGAGACATTCTATAGGAAGTTATACCAAAGAGGAGAAGCTACATCAGAAGAGATCAAAGAATTTTTGAAGAAATACTATCTAAATAAATTTCTGAAGAACAAAGGAAAATTAGGTGGAAAAGTCAGTTAGAACAAAGGAAATTATAGAAGCATTAAAGAAACAAAAAAGGGAAGACACCAGGCTCTGATGGCTTACTGGCAGAATTTTATCACATGTATAAAGATCAACTGATATCACCTCTAAAATATGCTATACAGAGCATAAGAACAGATGGTAGAATACCAGAAACCTGGAATGAAGCTTTAATAACTTTGATACACAAACAAAATTTGGATGATAAAGAGATTAAAAATTATAGCCCAATCTCATTATTAAATGTGGATTATAAAATTTATTATTCTATTTTAGCTACAAGATTGAAGAAAATATTGATACAGATAATTCATCAAGATCAAGCAGGTTTTTTGTTTTTTTTTACCAAAAAGACAACTCAGAAATAATGTAAGAACTGTCTTAAATGTAATTGAATATTTTGAAGTGCATCCAGGGAGGCAAATAGCTTTGATTTTCTTGGATGCTGAAAAAGTATTTGATAATGTCAGTTGGAATTTTATGTTGGAACAGTTCTTAGCTTTACAATGTGACAAAGAATTTTTTACAATGGTCCAAGCAATTTATACTAAACACCAAGCAGGGATACTTATCAATGGAGATGTATCACAAAATATTGATATACAAAAAGGAACCAGACAAGGTTGTCCACTCTCACCACTACTGTTCATATTTGTACTTGAATTATTGAATAGTATGATTAGAGAAGACACCCATATCAGAGGAATCAAAATAAGAGGAGAAGAATATAAATTACAAGCATTTGCAGATGATTTGGTATTTATTTTAGAAAATCCACTGGATTCAATTACACAATTATTACCAACATTGCCGAATTATGGTCAGATGGCTGGATTGAAGATTAACTTGACCAAGACAAAAATATTAACAAAAAATGTGACTAAAGATCAAGTCCAACAGCTACAAGAGAAATCAGGCTTTGAAGCACAAAAAAGAGTGAAATATTTAGGAATAAACATAACAAATAGATGTAGTTCTTTGGTGAAAGATAACTACAGTGAACTCGTGCTAGAAATTTTAAAAGATCAGGAAAAATGGAAAAACTTACAAATGTCTTTGATGGGCAGAATAGCTACAATAAAGATGAACATTCTTCCAAGACTGCTATTCTTATTCAAAACAATACCAGTTCTCAAAAATCAACAATATTTTGAAGAACTTGATAAAGTGATGTCACAATATATATGGCAGAATAAAAAACCCAAGGATAAAAATGAAAGCGTTACAGGATGCTAAAGAAAGAGCTGGATTTCCATTATTAGATTGGCTCTTATATTATAGAGTAGCAGCACTGATGTGGCTAAAAGAATGGATTACATTAGAAAATACCAGACTAAACTTTGGAGGGACATGACTTATTATTGGGATGGCATGCATTTATGTGGTATGGTAAAACAGATATAAATAAATATTTTAAACAACATATGGTTAGAAAATCTTTATTGATGGTATGGGAACATATCAAAAGGTTATTTTATACTAAGACATCTAAATGGATCTTACCATTTGAAGCTTTTAGAAATCCTAATTTGCTGGGGAAAAATATATTGTTGAGATATGAGGATTTGTTGGATAATAAAAATGAACTAAAATCAACAGAAAAACTTAAAGAACAAGAGAGTAATATAAGTTGGTGGGAAAGAGTACAAATAGAGTCGAGATTTGCCAATGATAAACCATTGGGCTTTTATTCAAATATAACGGAAATGGATAAGGTATTGTTATATGCTGATGATAAACTGATTAAGAAACTGTATATAATAATGTTAGAAGATAAAACACAGGATGAAATAGTTAAAAATTGTATAGTTAAATGTGCACAAAATCTGGGTAATAATATTGATTTAGACCAATGGTTATGTGTATGGAAAACGAATATAAAGATTACTAAAGCAACCTCTTATAACGAAAATATATATAAAATGTTTTATAGATGGTATATTACTCCAAATAAATTAGTTAAATTTTATCCCGACCTACCAAATGATTGCTGGAAATGTCAAAAAAAGTTGGTTCATTTTTTCATATGCAGTGGACATGTGATAAAGTTAAAAAGTATTGGTCTTGGATACATGAATTGTTATAAACAGTGTTAAAAACTACTGTACCCTACACACCAGAACTGTTTTTATTGAATATAGCACCAGAGAAATACAAAAAACAAGACTTTTATCTCACCATACACATAGGGACAGCAGCAAGAATAATATATGCTAAATACTGGAGAAGAAATGAAGTCCCGCCAAAGGAAGACGTTATAAATAAAATACTGGAAACAGCAGAGATGGACAATTTAACTTCAATTCTGAGAGGACATAACAAAGAAAATTTTGAGGACACATGGTCAAGATTTTATAAATGAATAGAAGAGTATAATATATAAAATTTCCAGACATATAAACAAAGTTAAGGGAAATAAGAACTATATGTTTAATTAAAAGCAAAAGGAATATATGAAAATCATAAAGTGGATAAAAGAAATGAATGTTTTGAATATAGTATGAAGTCAATAACTAGGTTAAATAATGATACAAATGAATTCCCTCTAATCTGTATTTATGTATGTTTGTCTTTGTCTTATATACGAAATTAATTTTTTTTAAAAAAAGATGAGCCGAATCCTGCACGCATCAGTTGGAAAAAAACCCCACCAACTTGATGTGATCATATGTATCACATATGTGCATGCAACACTTCCCAGGAAGGGATCTCATCAATTGCCTCCAGTTTTCAACTAATAACACCCCCCAAGCTCCCTTTACAAATGTCTTCTGGAATTGGTCCCTCCATTACACACACAGACGGTGTCTGTTAGGAGACCACACAACAGCATTTATAACATAAGCATCCATCTAAAAGACAGCAGATGTTAAACTCCATCTAAAGGAACGAAGACAGCTTGCTAGTAGTATGTAACAGGTATTAAACCAAGTGTAATGATCACACTGACTGCAGTTCAGAAAAAGTTGATGTGTCTTGCAGCTGCACAAGAACAATGGCATTGTACACCCAAGAAAAACGAGTACCAAATTACAGCCTAATCCTATTCAATGGGACTCAGATGTTAAGTCGCATTTAAAATAGGGGTTCTTGATGATGTGCTTTATGGCAGGACCAGGCATCTCTTGGGCAACCTGTAGCTCTACAGCCCATAGCTAGCTAGAGTCCATCAGTTTGGGGTCTAGAGTCCACTGGTACTGTTCCCCTCAAACACACACCAGACTCTCCAGTTAGTTACATCAGTCATTTATTCAGAACTTCATGCCGAGAAGCAGTTAACAGCACCCTTCTTGCCTCATGGCTCACAAGTTCCTCTTTCTACTCCATCAGCCACCCCCAGCCAGCATATGGCTGCTGCTTTTAAGCCTTTTCTTAACAAGCACCCTGGTTTGGCTGGCCTGTTGCCCTACCTACTCACGGTGGCTGCTACTTACTGCTGGCTTCATCTGTCTCCTGGGTTGTTAGAGTTGGAAATATGTGTGTTGCAAGGTCTAAAATTCAGTCATTATAGGGTTAAATGTGTTTACCTTGTGTGCTATTGTTTAGACTGACCTGGAAGAAAGCCAATGGGAAAAAAGCCTGGGAAACTGAAGCCTATTTACTAACAATCATTGGTTAATGAATTCAGGTGATTTCCTTCTAGGGGTCAAGAAGAAGAAGAATCTCTATTGTTGTAGACCATGTGGTCAAAGTATAAAGATGTAGTCTTAGGTGTCTTTGTTGTTTTGTAGATTTCCTGTGAACCCTTCCCTTAGAAATATTTTTACATAGAAGAAAATGCCTCCTCTCCAGTGAAGCAAAGATCAGTTGCAATCTCTGAATATTTAACTATTTTGCCAATTTTTCCAACATATTCTGGTAGCAGAGGGATGGTTAACTGATTTTGCCTGATATGCTTAAGTGAAGTAAGTTTCAAATGCTCACTGGATCGAGAGAGAAAGGTTTGGAGCTAATCAGTAGCAGAGAGGCTTGATTTTAAAATGACCTGTTTTTTCCTGCAAGTTTTTCTTTACTCTCTCTGCCACGCAAGGCTGCAGCTGAGAAAGGTGGTGATACTCTAATTCTTGCTTGATTAGAGAAATCTCATCTACACCAGCTTGCACATGCTATAGAAAACCTTTTGACGTTTTTGTGCATTTGGAATCCCAGCTACGAAAAGCTGATTATGACCAGCTGCTCCAGCCAATTGCTTGTATTCCTACTCTGAAGAGAGGATTAACCCTGTGAGTCCCTGCTGAATGCCTACTAAAGCCTGCAGATCAGAATGAGTGATCCAAGCACTTCTTCTGGATCAACTGCAGATGTGAGTATGTTCTGAGCCAGAGATCTCAACCCAGGGGGGTTAGGTCCACTCAAGTTAACCCAGCATAATTTTAATTGGTGGCTCAGCTCCCTAAAGAACAGACTGCAAATATATGGGGCCAAAGATATTTTAACAAAAGAAGTCCCTATGAGTGAGCCAGAGAAAAGTGCCTTCAAAAGACTAGATGGCTATGCCAAGTCCTTGTTTATGGATTCAGTTAATTGCCATGATGTGTCTAGCCTGCATATAATAGAGACTTCCAAATTGATCATTGAACACCTGAAAGACAAGTATGGAGGGAAGACAACCAGTAAGATTTATTACTTGAAGGCTCAGATCTTTGACTTTAGAGTAAAGGAAAGTGACTCTTTACCTGATCAATTAAAGAAGCTAATGGGGACTTACAATCAATTGAACAAACCTGGGAAGACCCCTGACCAGTTAGACATAATTGCTGCTATACTGAATGGGCTCCCTACAAGTTACATAGGGCTAGCAATATTTTTAAGACACCAAAAGGATCTAATGCTTGATAGCTTGTTGATGGTTTTAAAGGAAGACTATAACTCCAGAACTACTCAGGATGCTTTGTCTAATGAGGTGTCTGTTTTGAGTTTGAAACATGCACACAGATTGAAAAGGGAAAAGAAAATTGAATGCTTTATATGTGGTGAAAATCATCTGGCCAGAGACTGTGAATTTAAAAATGACAGAAATTGTGAATTTAAAAGGGTTGCCAGACAAAAGTCCACTGGTGCACATGTTTGGATTGAAAGAGTGACACCTGGTGGAAGAGGAAATCATAGCAACCACAGAGGTTTTAAACCTCAGACAAAGGGAAATTTTAATGCAGCCAGCAGAGGTCGTTCTTTTAAAATCTGTGATGATGATGATGAAAATAAAAGAGTATTTTTAGTAGACTCTGGATCCTGTACACACATATGCAAATATAAGGACTTGTTTTGTAAACTTGATACTAACAATAGACCTGAAATGTACCAAGCTAATAAGGAACCTCATATTTATTTATTTGAACTTTTACCCCGCCCTCCCAGCCAAAACTGGCTCAGGATGGCTTACAAAAACAGATAATTACATTAAAAGCATAAGTTACGATTAAAACAATTCTAAAACCATGATAAAGTGCTAGTGATCATTGTTATCCATAAACGGTAGCAGCCATCATTCACAGTTCTCAGCTTGCTGTCAGCTCACAGTATTCATTTTGGTTGTTCCTGCAGTATTTGTTGTTCTTTAGGCTGTTGATAGCAGTTTCCAGAATCCAGGGCCCTCTCCCATTCAACTATCCGATATTCTTCATTGGTGGTGGCAGTAGCTCCAAAAGCCTGGTGGCCCTGCAGAACTGTAAAAGGTCCCACAGGGCCCTGATCTCCTCCAGGAGCTCATTCCACCAGGTTGGGGCCACCACCAAGAAAGCCCTGGTCCTGGTTGTCGACAGCCTAGCCTCCTTAAGACCTGGGATGGCCAACTGGTTCTGAGCCCCTGACCACAGTGCTCTCTGGGGGAAAGGCGGTCCCTCAGGTATGTAGGTCCCTGACCATGTAGGACTTTAAAGGTAGGAACCAGCACCTTGAAACAAATGTGGTATGGCCTTTTAAACCAGAACTTTTTTTGTTAAATGTAATACCAGAACAATTTAAAAAGTTAGATAGTTATATGATTATTCATATTGTAACAGCAGCCAGAATTCTATACGCCAGTATGTGGAAAAAAGAAGAAGATATGATCTAGAAATTAATGGACACAGCTGAAATGGACAAATTAACAATATTACTTCAAGGAAGAAGATAACTTTTTAAAAGACGTTTGGTCAAGAGTCTACAAATGGATTGAGAACTGTATTAAATCTTGAACATAGTAAAATAATAAGATTAACCAACGTAATAATGCTAGGTGCAAAGAAATAAGAGAAGAAACTCCAAATAAGTTGAACAATTGTAGGATGGAATCCTGTTTATGTTTGTATCCTGTTATTTGTAGTTTTGTTTGTTTTGTCTTGTTAGAAACTTAATAAAAAATATAAAAAAGAAACAAATCCGGTATGCTATTGGCAGCCAGTACAATGTCTTCAACACAGGTTGTATGTGCTCCTGAATTGAGAGTCCCATCACCAGCCTGGCCGCAGTGTTTTGTACCAGCTGCAGCTTCTGAATTTGAGACAAGGGCAGCCTCATGTAAAGAGAATTACAGTAGTCTAATCTTGAGGTGACCATCACATGGATCACTGTCGCCAGGTCATTGCATTCGAGGAAGGGAACCAACTGTCTGATTAGCCAAAGGTGGTAAAAGGCTGATTTGGCAGTGGCTGCGTCCTGGGCCTCCATAGTCAAGGAGGCATCCAGGAGCACTCCCAAACTCCTAACCACCGGTGCTGGCACCAATGGTGCCCCATCAAAGGTCGGGAGTGGGGTCCCTAACCCCAGTCTGCTCCAACCCAGGCACAGGACCTCCGTCTTTGTTGGATTCAGTTTCAGTCAGCTCAGCCTAAGCCAACCAGCCACGACTTATAATGCCCGGTCCAGCTCTTTTGGTTTGGAGTCTGACTGATGACAACCCAGCCCATGCCTCTGGGCAATCTGGGCAAGGGGGCGCATATAGATATTAAAAAGCATTGGGGACAACACTGCCCCTTGAGGTACTCCACAATCCAGTGGGTGCCTCTGGGATAGCTGTTCCCCTAGCATCACCCTTTGTCCCCAACCTTGGAGAAAGGAAACAAGCCACTGCAAGGCCAGCCCCTGAATTCTAACGTTGGCAAGGTGGTGGATCAGTAGCTGATGGTTGATGTTGTCGAACGCTGTCACCAGGTCTAACAACAATAGCACTACCAATCCACCTCAATCCAGGTGCCTCTGGAGGTCATCCGTGAGGTCATCAGTACTGTCTCTGTCCCGTGGCCTGGGTGAAAGCCAGACTGGAAGTGATCTAAAATGGAAGTGTCATCTGCTGCTACTTGCTGCTGGCTTCACCTGTCTCCTGGGTAGTTAGTGTTGGAAATATGTGTGTTGCAAGGTCTAAAATTCAGTCATTATAGCATTGACTGTGTTTACCTTGTGTGCTGTTGTTTAGACTGGCCTGGAAGGGAACCTGGAAGAAAGCCAATGGGAAGAAAGCCTGGGAAACTGAAGCCTATTTATTGGTTAATGCATTCAGATGATTTCCTTCTACGTGTCAAGAAGAAGAAGAATCTCCATTGTTGTAGACCATGTGGTCAAAGTGTAAAGATGTAGTCTTAGATGTTTTGTAGATTTCCTGTGAACAGGTGATGCACTCTATTCTTGGTGCTGGGGGGGGCAGCAGTGGGAGGGCTTCTAGTGTCCTGGCCCCACTGCTGGACCTCCTGATGGCACCTGGTATTTTTGGCCACTGTGTGACAGAGTGTTGGACTAGATGGGCCATTGGCCTGATTCAACATTGGCTTCTCTTATGTTCTTATGTTCCCATAGAAATAAAGATTTTTACACAGAAGAAAATGCCTCCTCTCCAATGAAGCAAAGATCCATTGCAATCTCTGAATATTTAACTATTCTTCCAATTTTTCCAACAGTTAGCCCTTATCTTCTCCACCTGGGGCTTTCCTTGCTTTTCCTGGGTTGTTTGTGCAACCTTTTGCTCCCAGCCCACCTCAGGGCTTTCCTCAGAAGGAGTGCTTTCTGGCCTCAGGTATGTGAGTTTTATCCCTGTCACTGGCTTAACAAAAGAATCCTATTTACACTCATAATGGGAAGATGTGTTTTGAAGTCAATGCACTGGATCCTACACAAAACTCTTTATACTAGTGGAAGTGGTTCCATTGATGTGAAAAGCCAGAGGGGCAATTTCATCTCCCCCTCCTCCCCATACAGCCCCCATGTTGCATGGTTCTGCCTTCATGGGGATTCCCTATTAGCTAGAATTTCCTTTTAGGCTGTTGGTGGTAGAAAAGATTCACCTCTGCCAGCATCTCTGGGGTTTTATAGTGTCCAGTCCAATGGGACAACTTATTGGAAAACATGCATAGGATCAGATGGTTAATTTCAGTGGCAGATGTAATGGAGAAAGTGTCAAAAATGGGGCACTGGTGGCATTGATGATGACCCTCTAATTGGGGTAATACCAGATATTAGCACTGGCACTTTGATCTACAGTATCAGAGGCTGGGTAAGAAATATGAGAAAATGTCGACGTTTTGGTTTCTAAAAACTTCAGCAAAATATTGTGCTAAGTTAGAAAATGTGACTACACTTTATGTTTATTAAGCAATCTGTTGCTATTGTAATTAAGAGCAGACATGTTAATGCAAAACCATAAATGTACCATGTGAGAAGTAAACATATACTTCATACACTTCATGCTAATTCTTTTGTTTCTTGCTGCAGTTGCAGCTAGGCAGATGGTGCGCACATTATGCTCTTCCATCACAAAGATTCCATCTAGTCTTGATGAAAACACTGTCCATATTGTTCCTGATCTAAACACTGACAATATTGCTGGGTTGTGTTTTTTTTTTTTTTTTGAGGAGGTGGAGTTCAAATGTTATGATCTCAATTAAACAACAATTTAAGTTGGTATTCTGTATCAGTAACCACTATGTGTTGATAATGTTAACCGCGACACTGACCCAGTACTAGATCAACAGTATCAGAATTTGCAAAACATCTTTCCTTTATGATCATGAGTGGGTCCCAACATGGAACTTTCTCCTGCCAAAATTCATTATACATTAGTAGGCGGGCCATGTTGAGGATATGAGAGAGCTCAGAGTGTCAGAGTGTCCATGTAGCTTCTTTTCGCTCAGTCAAATAAAAGCCCTAACCATGCATATATAGATGTGATAAATGCAACTGCTACTGTTAGGAGAGGATTAAAACTACTAAAATCTATCCTCCCCCCTCCGAGATCTATCTGGAAGAGAAAATCAGTCAAGACTATGGGCTGGTGCAACAGGCAGCTTTAATAGAATGACCATTCGATGCTCATAGGTCAGAGAGCAGGCAAGCATGTACACAGGATACAGAATTACTCCTTTATAGGGTGGGACAAACAAAGTTCCAGGTCTGGAATTCCAAATGATAGCTCATCAACCCTGCTCTTGTTCATTATGCACTTTACCCTCCTTTAGAGCACATCTGGCAGACCAGAAGGTTGGCAGTTCAGCAGTTCGAGACCTAAGTGCCACGTGACAGAGTGAGTGCCCATCTCTGGTCCCAGCTCTTGCCAACCTAGCAGTTCGAAAGCAAGAAACTGCAAGTAGATAAATAGGTACTGCTTCAAAGGGAAGGTAACAGCATTCAATGCACTTCGGCATCTAATCATGCCAACCACGTGACCATGGAAAATTCTTTGGAAAGCGCTGGCTCTTCAGCTTGGAAATGGAGATGAGCACTGCCCGCTAGAGTCGGATTTGACTGGCTTTTGAGCAAGGGAAACATTTACTAAGAATGGAACAGACCTTTCTACTGAGATAAGTATGCTTAGAGATCAGGAGGTCACTGAACAGATCTCTGAGTGAGGGGTCAGAATAGGGAAAAGCACTTTAGAACACAGTCAAAAACCCTGGAGCCAGTCTTAGACTCATTCATTATAGGGGCTTCAGATATTTGGTTAACAATGTAACTTTAGTACAGAGGTGGCCAAACTTGCTTCCTGTAAGAGCCACATAGACTAAATGCCAGATGCTTGAGAGCTGCAAGCTGACTTTGGAGGAAGAGGCAGGGTTGGGGGAGTGGCCCAAAAAGTGACATCAAAGGAAGGGGTGGGTGTTGGTACAGGATATGACATCATCAGAAGGGTGGGGCTTAGGAAGTGTAATCACCTGACCTTTGACCTGGAAGTGACATCACAGGACATGACATCACAAAGTGATGTCACATCCTTGTGAGGCACCACCCCCACAGTCTCCTAGCTCCACCCCAAAGTCCCCAGATGGTAAAAACGAGAGAGAGAGAGACAGAGAGAGAGAGAGAGAGAGAGAGATTGGATTTATACCCCACCCTTCACTCGGAGTCTCAGAGTGGCTTACAAACTACTTTCCCTTCCCTTCCCCACCCCACAACAGACACTCTGTGGGTTAAGTGGGGCTGAGAGCTCTTTCAAGAACTGCTTTTTCAAGGACAGAACTATGGTTTGCCCAAGGTCATCCAGCAGCTGCAAGTGGAGGAGCAGGGAATCAAACCCAGTTCTAGAGTCCGCACACTTAACCACTACACAAACTGAAGGATAGAAAAACCAAAGTGGTAAAAGCAGATATTGCTGAGATATATTGCAATACTTTGTGAAATGGCAGAGGTACCTCAGCCAGCATGGACAAGCCATCTTCCATGGCACTCTGCCTACTATTCTTCTCACTAAGGAACCCTTCCTAAGCCTTTAAGGGCCCCCAAGACTTCCCAGGAGGAAACAGAATTTGAAAGCTATTGTACTGTGTGTTTCAATACTTTGTGCAATAAAAACAGGCTTAAAGAACACACCCTCATTTCTCTTCCTGCTTCCTTCAAACCACCAGGTTTCAAGTAGACTTAAGATAACCAGGACATGTGCATCACCCATGCATAGACTGTGCTGGACCCCTGCCTGCTTGCACAACTGTACAATGCTGGAAGACAGATTATACCTTCCCCTTCCTACAGGCACTGAAATCTGTGCAGGCATGTTTTTCTTCACTTACTTACACCTTAAGATACAAGCCCACAGCATCTGTTCTTGAAGAGAAAGGAGGTTTTCTGAGCTTTATCACCCCTTTAACTCTCCCCAGAGGCATCCCATTTAGTGTGCCATCCTAAAGACCCTTTCCTGGGAATAAGCCCCAATGACTAGTTCTGTTTAGGATGGCACTGTTAGATACTTATACAAAGGACCCATTGAAGACATCATTAACCTGGCCCTTTGAAATGTAGTGATCATCCCAATTAAGAGGTACTTTAATGTGCCAGCATTCTGTTATTGCCCTGGCCTGGATGGTCCTGGCTAGCCCGATCTTGTCAGACCCTCTGAAGCTAAGCAGAGTCAGCCCTGGTTAGTATTTGGATGGGAGGCCACCAAGAAAGCCCAGGGTTGTGACACAGAGGCAGGCAATGGCAGACCACCTCTGAACATCTCAGGCCTTAAAAATCACTATGAAGTTGCCATCAGTCAGCTGTGACTTGATGGCACTTTCTACCAACAATTTTGTTGCTGTGTAAGAAAAAGGATTGACAAAACCCTTGGGCCTGTGCACTTTGCACCTCTCTAGAAACTTAAGTCATGTTGCCCTCATTCAGCCTCATCTAGAGTCTCCAACCACATGGCCCCAGCCAGAGAAAGTCACTCAAATCCACATAAAAAGGTCTGCATTTTACCATCAAGTCCAAATATTTCACACCACAGGAAGGCAGGAGGAGAAAATAATACTGTCTGCCCGACTAAAAAAGTTTGAGTCCAGTGGCACCTTTAAGACTAACAAAATTTTAATCAAGGTATGAGCTTGAAACCCCCCAAAACAACACTGACCTTGACAGGCTAAGAAAGACACAGAGAGAAAGACAAATAAAGAGGGACAGAGAGAGTAATAAAAAGGGGCAGAGAGAGAGAGTGACAGAGAGAAAGACAGAGAGAGACACACAGAGAAACAGAGAGAGAGACACAGGGGGACAGAGAGAGAGACACAGAGGGACAGAGAGAGAGACACAGAGGGACAGAGAGAGACACAGAGGGACAAAGAGAGAGAGGGGGGGACAGAGAGAAAGAGACAGAGAGAGGGACAGAGGGACAGAGAGATGGAGGGGACAGAGACACAGAGGGACAGAGAGAAGGGGGACAGAGAGACAGTGGGACGGAGACACACACACACACACACACACAGAGAGATGGAGAGAGAGAGAGAGAGTCGCAGAGGGTCAGACAGAGAAAGAGAAAGAGGTACAGAGAGACACACAATGAGGACAGGTCCAGTGCTAGGCTTTTTTGTGCTCTAGGCAAGACTAACTACTTGTGCCCCCCTACTAACCAATTTTCAAAAACAGATGAATTGTAGGAAACATGAAAAGCACAAAACTTGAAATTGCTAATTTTTTTTAAAAAATGTGAGAATAAGTAATACAACAATCTTTGATTTTCTTTCTCAAACAGAAAACAGTTCTGGCACACAAATCATTTTGAATAATCCTGTGAATTGTGAAATTGTGAAATTAAAATCTTGTGAATTGTGAAATTAAAATTGAAGACTCTTGAATGTTTCCATTTCAGACACATCAAAATCTCATTTTACCTGCCTTTTCCTTTGCAGATTTTGTCACCAATTCTTCAGGTGAAGTGCTGATGCTTCAGCGTGTTCAATTAATATAGTTGCCAACCAAGTAGTCTCTTTTGCAACAGTCGTTCTCCTACAGTTTCCTCAGTTTTATGATTCTTGATGTCAGATTGGTGTCCATTTATCCTTTGGCATAGGGTTTGACCCAACTGGCTGCAGCTACTTTAACTGTTTTGGGAAAGAGAAGCTAAGGATTTAATGGGTCATTTTCTGCATGCAAGCAGCACAACGCAAGTTGCGCTACCTCTGCTGACAGATGCTGATGATGTCTCCTTTGCCATTGAAAAGCCCAGCCTTCTCCTCGCCCCCACCCCTGCCTGGGCAGTCACATCATGATGGTCTTTCCCCTTGTTGTGCCGTTGGGAAACTCTCAGATCCCCATAGGGAAGAGCACCGGGGGAGTAGGGGCTCCAGACTTCACGGGAGGTGCAGCTGCCCCGGGCTGATGGACACAGTGTAGGGAGAGAAGTGGGTGGCTAAGAGAGGCAAGCGGCACTCACCAGCAGGAAGATGGCCACTGTGCAGGCGAGCTCTTGCCATGGCAAAGGCACAGAATTTTGAGTGGCCAGAGAAGAGATGCTGCCATCACTGCTGCATGTGAGTCTCCCTTCGTCCTCCACACAGGTGAGTCATTGGCTTTTGGCTGCAACCTGCTGTTGCTGCTGAGTACGGAGTAGCAAGGTGAAGAAGGAGGAGGGAGATGCTTGTCAGCCCCCTTGCAGGCAGCAACCAGGCGCTCTCACTCACCCTTTCTCCA
Organism: Gekko gecko; assembly: GCA_029375565.1. NCBI lineage: Eukaryota > Metazoa > Chordata > Lepidosauria > Squamata > Gekkonidae > Gekko > Gekko gecko. Next base: position 220,772,998 of record JAPDNY010000001.1, read on the forward strand.
GGAAATGTCACCCTGCCCCTCTCTGCACCTAGGGGGAGCCCATTAGCCCTCACCTTGCACTTTCCTCCTGGTAGTGAAATGGGTGCAGTGACCGACAGGGGGAGCCCAAGGGAAGGGTGTCTGCTAGAAAGGGGGTCTCCTCTTCCTGGTGGTATAAGGTGGTGGGGGAGACTACTAGGCTTGGAAGGGGAGGGTGGGATGTCAGGGGAGGAGTTCTGCTGGAACTGAACAGTTTTTAATGTTTGCATTGCACAGTGCTTTGCATCTTTCTCATTCATAGGAAAGCGTATTATAAGAAACTAGGGAGCAAAGCCCATTGTGGAGGAAGACAATGGGCACTAGAAAGGGAGGGAGGGAGGAAGAAAGGAAGGAATGAAGGAAGAAAGGAAGAGGGGGAAGAGTGAAAGAAAGAAGGAGAGAGGAAGAAAGGAAAAGGGGGAAAGGAAGGGAAGAGGGGCGGAACAGGCTTCTCTGGGCCTACTGGGCCCATAGAAGGCCCAGAGGATGGTGTGTGTGGGGAGCAGAAGGGGCTTCTCTGGCCTACTGGGCCCATAGAAGGCCCAGAGGATGGTGTGTGGGGAGGGCGGAAAGGGCTTCTCTCGCCTACTGGGCCCATAGAAGGCCCAGAGGATGGGGGGGGCAGAAGGGACTTCTCTGGCCTACTGGGTGCATAGAAGGCCCAGAGGATGGTGTGTGGGGGCGGAAGGGGCTTCTCTGGCCTACTGGGCCCATAGAAGGCCCAGAGGATGGTGTATGGGGGGGCAGAAGGGGCTTCTCTGGCCTACTGGGCCCATAGAAGGCCCAGAGGATGGTGTGTGGGGGCGGAAGGGGCTTCTCCGGCCTACTGGGCCCATAGAAGGCCCAGAGGATGGTGTATGTGGGGGGCGGCGGAAGGGGCTTCTCTGGCCTACTGGGCCCATAGAAGGTCCAGAGGATGGGGGGGGCAGAAGGGGCTTCTCTGGCCTACTGGGCCCATAGAAGGCCCAGAGGATGGTGTGGGGGCGTAAGGGGCTTCTCCGGCCTACTGGGCCCATAGAAGGCCCAGAGGATGGGGGGGAAGGGGCTTCTCTGGCCTACTGGGCCCATAGAAGGTCCAGAGGATGGTGGGGGGCGGAAGGGGCTTCTCTGGCCTACTGGGCCCATAGAAGGCCCAGAGGATGGTGTGGGGGGCGTAAGGGGATTCTCTGGCCTACTGGGCCCATAGAAGGCCCAGAGGGTGGGGGCGGAAGGGGCTTCTCTGGCCTACTAGGCCCCTAGAAGGCCCAGAGGATGGTGTGGGGGAGGGCAGAAGGGGCTTCTCTCACCTGCCTCAGCCTTGAAGGCCTGTCCCTGTGCTCTCTCTGCAGACAGTCCTCTCCTGTCAGAGGACCGGAGCAGACTGAGCCAAAGATACTTGCCGGGGCTGACGTGGGCGGGACTCTGCCAAGCAGCAAGTCAGCCCCAGCCAGCATCTTCTGACTGCCAGTTCTTGTGCCGAATCAATTATGGTGACCATAGAATGTTGTAGAACCAAAATTTAAATATATATAAGGACAGATGACATTTGGAAAGCCTAAGCATCACTCCAAGTATGTTATAAACAAGCTAGTGGCGACGGAGGGGTGGGGTGGGGTGGTTCATTGGTGGGCCAGCATTTTCCTGAAAGTGGTACTCTAGGCAACTGCCTAACTTGGCTATATGGATGCACTGGCCCTGAATGAGGGACAGAGAGAAACAGGGAAAGAGAGAGAAAGGGACAGAGAAACAGAGGGGCAGAGACACACACAAAGGGGCACAAAGAGATAGACAAACAGAGAGACAGAGGGACAGAGAGAGACAGAGAGACAACCCTGAAAGCAGCCACCAGCCTGGGTGTTCTCTAGAGCCCCCCTGCCACCCCAAAAGCAGTCCCCACCAGCCCACTGACCTCACCAGAGCCCCAGTCTGGCTGCAGCCAGCCTGGGTGCTCTCCAAAGCCCCCTCCCCACCCCAAAAGCAGTCCCCACCAGACTGCCAGCCTCTCTGCCACCCCTCATCCTGAAAGCATTCCCTTCCAGCCCACTAGCCTCACCCCTCTGCTGCCTGAAAAGCAGCCCCCACCACCCCCTGCACCAGAGCACCCAAGCTGCCTGGGGCCTGGGCACCGTCAGCTCCCACCCACCTCACCGAAAGCAAGCCCCCACACACCTCTGCACTGGAGCGCCCAAGTCACCTGTGGTCTGGGTGCCCTCGGCTCCCACCCAGCCACCTGAAACAAGCCCCCACCCCAGACCAGCTCCGACTGAGGGCTGCTGGGAGCTGGGGGCAGGGCTTAGGCTAGTGTGCACGCTCTGGCTGCCCATCCACCCAGCAATTCAGTAAAAAAAAGTTTTTAAAAAACCCTTCCACTTTCAAAGCGGGGAAGGGGACATGGGGGTTGCAAGCATCACAAGCTGCACCACAGGGCCCCATGAGTTGCTTGCAGCTCACAAGCTGCTGTTTGGCCTCCCCTGCTTTAGTACATCTTAACAATCACTCTTCTGAGAAGCAAATTATATGCTCCAGGTATCCATGCATAACTTTTATCTAATTTTCATCTCTCTCCCCCCCCCAGTGAAAGCATTTCTTGCGAGTAAGCATTTCTGTGGAGGAATGACAGGGGTAGTGTTTGTCTGAGTTCTTTTTCTTCCCACTGTTTGTCAGTTCAAAGCCTGGAGAGGAACAGTATAAAAATACCCCAGACATGATCAGTTTTCTTTTAAAAAATCAGTGCTTATGTGCAGTTCTGGTAGATCCAGCTTAGAATGCTACAAGTTCATAACTGAACATTGTGGCCTGTCACAGAGCCATTATCTCCTGTTATTCAAACCTGTTTCCATCTCAGCTACTCTGGAGGATGAATGCCTAGTCTACAGCCAGGCAGACTGGAGGCTAAATGGCAAAACCTGACCTACAATCTTTTGCCTACCTATGAAGGTGATTTTAAGCTATTGTCTGAGCCCTGATAGAGTGCAAATTACACATTTATTTTCTGCAGTTGTAATTTTACACAGATACCTGTGGTGTGAAATATCATTTCTCCTTACCTTGTTATGTTCAGTGCCTTTAGATATCTGCTGTGATTTTTTATACAGGACTTTGGCTGCTGATTTTATCTCAAAAGGTAGCCTTTTACAGCCAATTACCACTTGGTTTTCTTTCTGTAAAAGGAAAGGGCATCTGAAGTATAAATAACCCCTCCAACCCCTCCCTCCCCTCAATTTTGATTTAGTGATGATTTTTTGTCCCAGACAACATAAATGTCCCATTAGATTTTGCAAAGGAAAACTGTTCTAGGGAAACACAGGCATAAACTGTTATAAATAGTCTTGCGGGGAGCGGCAAAGAGGGAGCATTTACTTTACTACAGACAAGATATGTGCTTGGGGTGACCCCCCCCCCATGCTACAAACTTTAATAATTAAACAGAAGTTTGAAACAGGCTCTGGGTGCTGTGGGATGCATTGACTTCTGCTGCCACAAACATGGATTTTTATGTGGTGACATTTTATTAGGAATGGGCATGAACTGGCTCATGAACTAAAGTTTGCAATAAATTTTGGCTGGTTTGTGATTTGTGAACTGAAGTTTGTGGCAGATCAATAGGCACAAACTTTCCACAAACTTTCAAACAGTTTGTAACAGTTCATAAATGGGAACATTTCCAGACAGTCTCCAGTCAATCAAAATGTTTACCACACTTCAAAGGCAGGGTGAGGTTCCTTGTGCGTTTGGTGCGTGTAGTTTGCAGGGGTACATTCCATACACTTTTGAACTTACACCTGACTTCCCCCCAAAAGCATTTTCCTGGGGGCATATTCTTTGGGGGTCCACTTGAACCTCCTAAATCCAATCTGCATATAACTTGGAGGCATGTAGAGGAGGGAGGTCTCTTGTGAGTTTGATAACTCTAGCTTGCACAGAGTATGTCCTATACACTCCTGAACCCCCCGAACCTGCACCTGTCATTTCCCCAGAAAGCACTTTCCTAGGGGCACCTTCTTTGGGGAGCCGTAACTGAGACTCCACAAATCCAATCCTCACCAAAATTGGAGGGCAGGTAGAGGACAGTCAGCCAGAGATCCCCTTTGAGTTTGGGGTGTCTAGAACACTGGGGGACATTCTACTGCATCATGAACCTCAGAGACCAAACTGGTTCATTTGGCGCCTAAAAGTTTGTGATGGTTTGTGGCTCACGAACTGGACATGCCATGAACCATGAACAGAAATAAACTACATTTTCCTGGTTTGTGCCCATCCCGACTTTACCTCAACATACACTAGCCTGGATCCAGTGCAGCATTCCTGTGGGCACAAGGAGTTTCATCTATGGAACATAACTTTCTCAGCTCCCCCCCCACCATCAGCAGCCCCAAACACTCCCTGAAATCCTGCTTTTGGGAGAGGGGGGACGCCATAGAAGCAAGATTTAGAGTATCATTGGAGCTAGAAATTCCACAGTGGATATATCCCATTGGACTGTGGCCTGTATTAGTGATCTGCATGTGTTAAGTGCCATCAAATAATTTCTGACTTATGGCAACCCTATGAATTAATGACTTCTAAAAAGCCCTGTCATTAACAGCCTTGTTCAAGTCTGATGGCTGTGGCTTCCTTGATTGAGTCAATCCATATTGTGTTGGATCTTCCTCTTTTCCTTCTGCCTTTGACTTTTCCTAGCATTATTGTCTTGTCCAGTGACTCTTGCCTTCTCATAACGTGATCCAAGTAGGATAGCCTCAGTTTAGTCATTTGAGTTTCTAGGGGGAGTCCAGGCTTGATTTGATTTAGAACCCACTGATTTATCTTTTTGGAGCTCCATGGTTTCTGTAAAGCTCTCTTCCAACACCATATTTCAAATGAAATAGACCCCTAATACAAACTGTGTAAGTTTATTTTTTCTTTGCACTTCTGTATGATTAAAAGTAAACTTTAGTGGACTTCGCCAACATTTAGTTGATTTAACTGGTGTGGAGAAATATTTAGCATTAGCCACATTGTCAAGAAAAATTCCATCCCTAGTGGCAGGGGAAAGTATTTCCTTTTAACATATTTATTCAATTCCTTTGGATTGAGATATAAGCAGTCCTTTGTTTCGGGAATAATGAATGCATACATTCTGTAAATTCCTCTATCTTTTACCAAGGGGTTGAGTTCATCTTTCAAATCTTTGATTAATAGAATCTTTTTATGGGTAGCTATAATAACCTGATTAGGTTCTGAGACCCCTATTTTGTACTTTGTGGCTAATTAAAGTACACCCTCAAATAAGTTTGGAAATTATTCCCTTTGTGAGGGGCTGTGATTCTGTGGCAGAGCATCTGCTTTTCGTGCAGAAGTTCCCAGGTTCAGTCCCTGGGATCCTTCAGTTAAAAGGATCTGGTGGTAGTTAATGTGAAAGACTCCTGCCTGAGACCCTGGAGAGCTACTGCAAAGCAAAATAGTTGATACTGACCTCGATAAATCAGTACCTGGCTCAGTATAAGGTGTCACTGTCTTCAACAGTTGTCCCCTACGGGCTGCCTAATCATTTGATAATACCTAATGTTTTCAATTCAGATCCTGTGACTTCTGCATATTTTGTTTGTCTTTCCACTGTTACTTACAGGTTATTTTTTACTTTTAGTAGGAACGGTTTCCCCATTGTATGCTTTCATTTAGGTGAACAAAATAACATTTATCTGTGTCCCCAGTGTCATATATATATATGTTTGTGTGTGTGTGTATGTGTAAATACTTTATTTTTCATTTGCTATCAGCCATAATGAATAGAGCTGAAGAGAATACAAGATTTGTATTAAAAATAAAGCCAGAAAGATCAAAGAAACCACATCAGCAGAAAAATTAATAATTGAAAACAGTCAGCATGCAATCAATAGAATAAACATCTAAAATAATGTTGGTGTCTTTTATCTGAAGCTGATGCAAAGCCAGCCACTGATCTTTATTTGGATTTGCCAATAAATAGTTAATTATTTTCAAGTCCAATCATTGTGTATATCCATCTAGAAACAGATGAAAAAACTGAATGTTTCTTCAGAATCTGGTTCCTTAAGATGTAGAAGAGTATAACTATGTTCTAATTGATTGATGTTCTGTTGCCTTCATTTTAATCTGCTCATTCTTTTTGGTTTCAATGAGATAGTTGTTCTTCAGTGTTATCTTCACAATGATCCTTCTGCACTATGGTTGTAGCTTCCTACCCTGAACTTGTTGCTTCTCGTTGCAGACTCTAAAAAAATGGTCACACAGAAAGTAGTGTCTGCCCTGTGTAAGATGCTGCAAAGTTCAGTGTAGACAGGAAAACCATGTGCATCTTCTCCTGTTCCCTGTCTGATTTTGGTATTGTTTGCCTCTGACTTTCCTGCTTCTTTAGTTTGTTGCTTGCTTCACACATGCTGCCTTAGCTACAGTCTGGCCATTCTGTTTACAGTAAAGACACCAGAGTCTTCTCTTTTATTTTTAGCCTAATACAGGTATTCTCAGTGTGACAGAAACCCTAAAACTCGCTAAGGCTCAAGAGTGCCACCTAAAGTGTTTGGGATCTTGGACTCCTGTAAGTTCCATCAGAATGAGCCATTCGCTTCCATTCCACATCCTGGTGTCAAACTCAGACCTTGTTTGCCATGGGTTTCTTAACAGTCAGTCTGCCTTTGGTTCTGTATGCTTATTGTCCTATTTTATTCTGGCTGTGAGGGGGAGTATGTGAGTATGTAAGGGTGTGTGTGTGGAGCTGATTTGCTGGGAGTTTCGCTAGCTTGTAACTGCATCTATGCAGGGACTCCCTTCCATGGGAAGAATATGTGCTTGACCTTGAGTATCAAACACTGCTATATAATGTTGCTTGCAGATCCTGGAGAAGGGTTAACGGTGCACGGTAAATTTTGGTGGGCTGGATGTATTGGTGTGATTGGACTGGTCATAAGGGGGAGTGTTGTTGTTTGAATTATGTATAATACGAGAACTGGTGCCAGTGGAGTCAGTTCTGACACAGATCATCTATGCTTGAGACCTCTTTATTTCTCAATAAACAGATCACTGCCAAGAGACTGTTGTGGGAATGAGTTTCTTCAAGACCTGACATAGTGTCAGAACTGCATTTCCCTTGATCCATAGCATCACAATCATGATGAGCAACAGAAGTGAGGAAGGGGAAGCTAAATCCCCTCCAAAGTCACTCGAACCCAAAGAAGGCCCTGCTCACCCCCCAGAGGCCCTAAGGGGAAGGATGTGAAATGGAAACAGCCATGGCTCAAGATGGAATGGTGGGAATGTGGGGGCCATGGGCCTCTGGTGGTGGCGCACAGAAAGGGACCACCACCGAGTTTCAGGAATCTTCCATGATGATCCTGAGTGCTTGATGGTCACGAGAGCAGAAGCGGAAAGATGCTGTCTGGAGGAGACAGAGATCGAACATGCTTGGCAAGAACTGCAGGCAGAGATTGCAGAGCTGCCCAGGGACACTCAGGCCACCCTGGCAGACACCATCTGGGAAGTGCTGTAGCAGGAGCTCCACGGCTTGGGGCTGCAAGTGGGAGGTGAAGGTGCTCAGGGTGCACCTCCAGAGGGGGCTGTCTCCAGAACCACCCCCTCCACACCCAGGTCCTGGGGATCCTAGGGATGCTCTCAAAGCCATGTTCAGTGGGGACCCAGGGAAACTAGCATTCTTTGTGCTCCAGGTCCAGCAGTTTCTGAGGGAGTGGGGGCACAGTTTTGCCTCAGCTGAGCACCAGGTGGACTACCTGGGGTCACAGTTGCAAGACCGTGCAGCTGACTGGTTTGTGGGACTGTATAATGTGGGGGGCCCAGAACTCTAAGATGTGGATGCTTTTATGAGGGCCCTCTGCTGACAATACAAAGACCCACTGGAGCTGGAGCAAGCCAGGACCCGCCTCCAGGGTTTGAAGCAGGGAAGCTGGTCCATCAGGGAGTTCTCAGATGAATTCAAGATCTATGTGGTCAGCCTGCAGGGGTGGTCAGAGGAAGTGCTCATTAAAGTTCTACCAGGCAGGCCTGAACCACTCCATCCTAGACAAAGCCCTGACCCAAGACAACCTCTTAACCCTGAATGGCTGGATTCAGGTGGCCTGTGAGGCGGAGAACTGCTGCAACTTTTTGAAGATGTACCATCCCAAGCTGGTGGTGAAGGCACTGGGTGGGGAGGTAAGGGGACTGTGAAGTCAGCTTCAAGGATCTGGGAACAACTGGGAGCAGAGAATGTGGAAGGGTCTGTGCCAAAGGTGTGAAGCCCCTGGGCATTTCATCACCAACTGCCTGCACAAGAGGAGCCCCAGTGGAGCCAAGAAAGAGGAACACAAGGGACCAGAGAAGAGGATTAAGTCCTCAGGGAGCTGCCCCAAGCCGTCTAAGCCCTCCAGTTGGGAGGGAGAGAATGTCAACCAAATAGTTGTCTTGAGCTTAATTGCCATACTGAATATGGACAGCCATACTGAATAAATGTTTGTACGATCTTATGTTTTTAATAATTGTTCAGGCTTCTCAGGAAGCAGAGGTCACCAAAGGGGAAATTAAAAATGTAGAAGAAAAACTTAAGACAGAAATAACACCTGAGGTTTTGGAGAAACAGTTTAAAGAATTGGAAGAGCAGTTAAAAAATATGAAAATAAGATTAGAGAGACCAAAATCAAAAAAATGGAGACAGACAATAGGGACTATGCTCTCAATAGAGTTTATAAATGGCATGCTCCCAATACCAGTAATAGTAGGAGAGTTACATGGGTAGATTCTTGCCCATCCACTTCTGATGTTGATACCACCAAAGCAGAGGATTCTGCGACAACCTCCGGCAAGGAGAATTTATACCAAAGGCCTTTTTTAGAGAGACGAACAAAGATGTGGGCCAGGGAGAACTTCCAAATGCCGAAAAGAGGGAAGAAAAAGAATTAGTAGTGAACTTGTCTGACAGGTGTTTGTCCAGTGATGAGAGAAGGATTTTGAAGTACAATGCCTTTCACACACGTATTGATTTGTTTAAGCTAACTAGAACATTGAAGCTGAGGGCTTTTTTTGGTGACTCTGTATTCTGTACTCCCACTTTTCCAAGAAATAAATCACAGTTTGTACCTTATATTAATGTACCATCCATTTCAGTATTTGAGAGAAGAGTCACAGAGGATATTGCTTTGTTAGAATCCCATAGAAGGAAGACTAGATACAATCTTACTCGTGAGGAGGAAGGCTATTACATAACATCTCTAAGGATATGTCCATTGTAGTCAAAGGGGCCGATAAAGGTGGAGGGGTAGTTTTTCTAAATCGGTCTAACTATGTTCAGGAATTAGAGAAACAACTATCTGATACAAATTATTATAGACCTAACAGATATGACCCCACCGACGAGGTGTTAAATATAATTAAAATAGTTGTTAGAGAAGCCTTGGCATTGGGCTACATAGATAATAATGTTGTCACCTTTCTTATCAATGAACATTTGAGAGTCCCCATTTTTTATTGCATTCCTAAGACCCACAAGCCAGAATCTCCCCCTCCAGGACACCCAATAGTTTTGAGAATAAATTCCATCTTTGAACCTCTCTTTCAGTATTTAGATACTTTTTTCCAAACATTTGTTATTAAGATTCCTTCCATTTTTGAAAGACACAAAGGATTTTATATCCAAAGTTGAAGGCATGCAAGTGCCCCCGCAAGCAGTATTAATAACAATTGATGTGAAGTCTCTTTACACCAATATCCCTCATGAGGAGGCATGTTTGTGCCTTCAAAACATTTTGGAGCAAAGGAACATCCATTCCCTACCCACACATTTTTTATTGGATTTGTTAGATATCATCTTTGAAAAGAGTTTTTTTTGGTTTGGCCAGGATTTTTTTGGCAGACTAAAGGAGTGGCAATGGGAAGCACCTTTGCCTCATCGATGGACAACTTTTTTATGGATGCCTTTGAATTTCAGTGGATCGATAATGACATTGTTAATCCCTATTTCTCTCATATTATTTTTTACAAACACTTTATTGATGATGTGTTTTTGATTTTGGACAAGAAGGATATTAGAATGGATTTCATGGAGTGGCTTAATTCAATTCATGAGTCAATAAAATTCATGTCAGTAGCTAATAAGAAAGGTGCATTTCCTTGACACCACCGTGTTTGTTAGTCAAGGTCAGTTGCCAATGCGTCCTTACAGGAAACCGACTGACAAGTATTTATACTTTACATCTTCACATGCCAGGCACATTCATCATAATATTCCATATGGTCAATTTTTATGACTAAAAAGAAATTCTACTCATGAGAAAGATTATCAGCAAGAAGCTGAAAAGTTGTGCACGGACTTTGTGGAAAGGGAATATCGACACACATTGTAGAAGCAGCACGTCATAGGCCAGATGCAAGAGATAGAAGAGACTTAATTAAACTGACTACTACACAGCCTAGAAACAGTATTCATTGGGCCATAGACTTTACACCCTTGGCATACTCGATTAAGAGAACCATACTCAAACACTGGCATATAGTTGGAGACATACCAGGCTGCAGTGAGCATCTGCAGATAGGCTTTCACAAGACCACAAGTGTTCAGGACCTTTTGGTCCGGGCGGATTTAAAACCTGTTCTACCACCCAACAACACACCAACAGAGCATCATAGATGTGGTAAATGTAAAGCATATCCATTAGGTTGGGAAACGAGACTCATCGAGTTTCCAGAACTGAATTTCAGAAAAGAATTAACATCCTTTTCATCATGCTATACCAAGCGGATCATCTACCTTTTGGTCTTCCCTTGTGGGTTGAGGTACATTGGGGAATCAGTATGAATTGTCAAAACCTGTGTTCTTGAACACAAGTCTAAAATCAAACATCAACATTTTGTAGCAGCACTCATGGAGCATTTTGTTGCAAAGGGACATAGACATGATGACTTTAAATTTGTAGTGCTAGAGGTAGTCAAGGTAGATAGCTATTGTAGGAGAGATATACATCAGATGTTACTCCAGAGGGAGGCATATTGGATTTTTAAATTGAACACACGCTATCCATCTGGTCTGAATGTTTCCCTGGATCTAGCCTGCTATTTAAGAATAATGCATAACAAGAAACATGTACTCAGGGGATACAAGACAGGTGGCAACCTTGTTATGCCATCTACTAGGGGGAGCTGTTGCAGCAGTACCACCTGCCATTATAATACAAGAAAAGTTGGTGACCTTGTTATGCCAACTATTAGGGTGAGTCTTTGCAGGAACAGCACCTGCCATCAAGAGTAGTGAGCATATAGTCCAGTGAGGTGACTTTTCATGCTAAGGCATTATTCAAGCACTTTGCCCTTCGAATGAAGCTGTAAGAGTCTTTGTAACCAGGTTTATGCTGAGTTTCTCTATATGGTTGATAATGTTAGTATAGAAGGTTTCCTATAATGAGTTGATTTTATTATAGTGATATGTTATATTTTGTAGACATATCTGTGAAAATGAATGAGACCAGTGATTTGTATACTTTTTGAATTAATCAACCAAGAAGCACAACATGTAAGGTTTCAAAAATATTTTTATTAATTTTTGTACATGTACTTACCAAAGATTTTGCACATAATTATTATTGATACCTATTATTTTTATTAAGCTTCCATCCTTGTTTTCAGAAGAAGAGAGACATCGAAATGATTGAACAGTCTGGAGACTTTTGTCAAAATTTCACCCATTAATATTATTTTGGACACTATACATGTTTATCTATTGTGGACATTTTGTACAAGAATTTCATGTTGAATATCTAAACATTGTCTAATCTTTCTCAAGAATAGATATGATTTGGATGTCGAGTGAAATTGCACTAAAAACTCAGAAGATGGAAATTTTGCCAAAGACAAGTTCAGATCATAATCTGTTAATTTGGACATTAAAAGAAAAGACAAAACAGTTCCATTGGAGAATCAATGAAGATTTATTGGATAAGACAAAGTTAGTGGAGACACTGCGTAAGGAAACTCAAAGTTTTTTTCAAATGAACTTAAACCAAAATGTAAAAATACAGACAGTCTGGGATGCCTATAAGTCGGTGATGAGAGGGGTATTGATATCAATGAATGCGGCTGATAAGAAGCAAAATTTGAAACAACAAAAGGAATTGCAGTAAAAAAATCAGCAAAAACAAAATGAGTTGAAAAGGAGACTAGGCAAAAAAAGACTTCTTAAAGAAATTCAAATCTTACAAGACCAATTAAAGGTGATATTGAACAGAGAACTCTACTGGAACTTAAAGAAATTGCAGCAAAAATCTTTTGAAGGAGCAAATAAGCCAGGAAAATATTTGGCATGGCAATTGAAAAACCGAAGGGAGAGAAGGACAATTAGTAAGATAATTGAAGAAGGTAAAGAAATAGTAGACATGAATGGATTAAAAAGAGCCTTCTTCAAATATTATGCGAAATTATTTCAAAAAAAGAATATTGATCCAGTGAAAATCAAAAACTATTTGGACAAAGTAGATTTACCCGAGATGGACCCAAAAATCAAGGAAATGTTGAATGGCCCAATCCAGAAAGAAGAGATATACAAAGCAATAGAAGATGCCAAATTAGGGAAAGCTCCAGGACCAGATGGATTTATTGTAAAATTTTATAAAAAATTAAAGGAGGAGCTGACCCCAATGATGGAACTTCTAATAAATGAAATTCAGTCAACCAAAACAATACCAGAATCTTGGAAAGAAGCCAACATATCACTCATACCCAAGGAAGGACAAGATTTGACAGATGTTAAAAACTATAAACCAATTTCACTACTCAATAATGACTATAAATTGTTTGCCAAAGTAATTTCCGAGAGATTGAAGAATTATCTAAAAGACGTCATAAGAGAAGAACAAGCCGTTTTTTTTACCAAGTAGACAAATTAGAGACAACTTAAGGATTGTGATTGACGCAATTGAATACTATGATAAACATCCGGAAAAAGAAGTTGCTTTTCTTTTTTTAGACGCTGAAAAAGCCTTTGACAATTTAAACTGGGAATTTATGTTACAAGTGTTTGATAGAATGGACATTGGGCAGCCCTTTTTAAATATGATTAGGGCGATATATTGTGAACAAAAAGCGTCGCTGAATGTAAAAAAAGAGATGACGGACTATTTTAAAGTTCAAAAAGGGACCAGACAAGGATGCCCATTATCTCCTTTACTATTTATCTGGATTTTGGAAGTGATGCTGAATAAAATAAAAGAAGACAAAGATATAAAAGGACTTACAATTGGAGGTTTTGAGTATAAATACAGGGCTTTTGCAGATGATTTAATGTTTATAATTGAAGATCCAGTAATCAATGTACTGCTACTGATGGAAAGGATTAAAGAATTTGGAGATTTGGCTGGATTTTATGTGAATAAGAATAAAACAAAGTTACTTTGCAAAAACATGAGAAAAGAAAATCAACTGGATTTACAAGAAAAAGTTCAATGTGAAATGGTGAAGAAAACTAGATATCTGGGAATTGAGATAACAATGAAAAACCTAGACTTGTTTAAGAACAATTATGAAAAGACTTGGACTAAAGTTCAACAGGACATTAAAAAATGGAATACTGTGAATCTATCACTTCTGGGCAGAATCTCGGTAGTTAAAATGAACATTTTACTTTGTATGTTATTTTTATTCCAGACAATTCCAATAGTAAAAGACTGTAAAGTGTTGAATTTATGGCAAAAAGAGATTTCAAAGTTTGTGTGGGCTGGAAGGAAACCAAGGATTAAAATGCAAATTCTATGTGATGCAAAAGAAAGGGGAGGTTTCCAACTCCCTAACTTTAGACTATATCATGATGCTGTATGTTTGGCTTGGCTTGAACAATGGATTAATTTGGACAACAGAAAACTGTTAGCGTTAGAAGGACATGATCGTAAGTTTGGATGGCATGCCTGTCTATGGTATGAAAAGTCTAAAGTCGACAATCTTTTCAAACACCACTTTATAAGGAGATCACTATACATGACGTGGATGAGATATAAGAGGTTCTTTTTTGAAACAAGACCGTTGTGGATTGTTCCGGCTGAAGTAATCAAACCACTTTCAAGGCACAAAGGGAAAGATTGGTTACCTTACAGAGACATTTTGAAGACTGAGGGGAGTAGTTTCGTGATGAGAGCTAGAGAGGAGCTGGAATTCGAATATGATTGGTTAAATTACAGGCAGATTTATGATTTATTTAAGGCTGATAAAATGAGGTATAGTTTCAGGAAAGAAAATAATGAAATTGAAATGGTGTGGGTAGAAAAAGGTAAAAAAATGATTTCTAGAATTTATAAGATTTTGTTAAAATGGTACACTGAGGATGAGATTGCAAAAGAACAAATGGTGAAATGGGCTATAAATATAAATAGAGATATAGAAATGTCGTCATGGGAATGTTTGTGGAAAAAGTCGATTAAAATTTCAACATGTGTTAATGTGAAGGAAAACTGTTATAAAATGATGTATAGATGGTATATGACGCCTAAAAAATTGCTAATATAAATGAGAACATGTCTAACAAATGTTGGAAATGTAAGAAAAAAGAGGGCTCGTTTTACCATATGTGATGGACATGCGAAAAAGCGGCGGCTTTTTGGACTGAGATCCATAACGAAATACAGAAAATCCTGAAATGTACTTTGAAAAAAGAACCAGAAATGTTACTTTTATGGCTCAAAATGGAAGAAGTTAAAGTGACAAAGAGAACATTGTTATGGTATTTAGTTACAACTGCAAGAATGACTTATGCTCAACTTTGGAAGCAGGAGCAGATACCTGATAAATGGGAATGGATAAGGAAAATGATTTTCATGATAGAAATGGACAAAATGACAAGAAAACTTAATGGAAAAGAAGATGAAGAATTCTTATCAGATTGGAAAGACTTTAAAGACTATCTGGAATCCAATTGGGATGTGAAGAATAGGTTGCTTTGGTTTGACAATTATTAAGTATAGAAGTGTAGTAAGAAAATGAATTGTATTATAAGTGTTACCTAATAGTGAGAAATAGAAAAGGAAAATATTGAAAATGATGATTTGAATATGGAATAAGAATTGAATGTAAGAAAATGTTGATAGAAATATTAATGGGCGTGGAGCATCGCTGGAAGCCAGGGGAGGGGGGATAGAAAAATGTGAAAAAGGATATGTCAAGAATTGGTTATCAATTATGGAACGTATTATTATATCCTGTTAATAAAATTTCTTTAAAAAAATAAATAAAGATTGTCTAGCGCATTTTTCATAGTTTCTTTTGATTATTTTTGCCTCTGAGTTGTGACTGTGACCATCCAGTAATCTTGATACTTCCAGTGATGTCAGGGTGTGTGGCAAATGCAAATAAGTTATGCTAATGAGCTCCTGCACCTCTTTTTCTACAAAATGACCCCTGGTTATTAGTCTGGATCCTATTAATATCTCAATAAACTTTACTTCTTCTGAATGACTGTTATTGGGAACTGATTTCTCCAGGGGCTCTGACAGATTGTTAGAATTTCACAAAGTTCCTGTACCTAGCACCCTGTGATGGCTGGTGAGAAGAATGAGGATGTCCTGGTAACCACCGGTGATGGCACAGAACCGAAGACTACAGCTACCCCCCTGATGATCGGGGAACCCAAAGATCTCGGGGCAAGGCCCAGGGACTCATGGGCTCAAATACCTACATAGACTGAAGAGAGCTGGGCACTGATGCCGGCTCCCAGGGGGATCATGTATGAGAGGTGCTATGGGAGCACCTATGGGAGCAGCTACAGCAGCCCCTTTTGAGAAGAGCTGACCTACTTCCCCATGGTGGAAGAAGTGGGCCTCGAGTGAGTGTGGAAGGAATTCCATGGGGAGACAGAGGAGCTGAGGTGGGAGTTCCATGAAATGATATTGGAACTGCCCAGGCTCATCACCATGACCATCCAACACAACTTGTGGGGTTGGGCCCCAGACAGAGGGGGGGCACCCCAATCGTGGTCAGCAGAAGCAGCTACTCCCTGCCCAGGTGCTCCTCACACAGATGCCTCCAGTGCAAGTGCCTCCTGGGCAAGTTCCACCACGGCAGGTACCGGGACCAGGGCCTCCAGCAGTTCTCACATTGATTGGGTCAATATGGGTCAATATGAGTTCTAGTTGGGAAAAAGAGATTGAGTTTTTAGACACTCTCAATGACTGTGCTGTGGAACAAATGGTCACAGATCCTACCAGGGGAGAGGCGATCCTGGTTTTGTTCCTAAGTAATACCCAAGACCTGGTGAGAGATGTAAAAGTGATTGCACCACTTGGGAACAGTGACCATAATGTCATTGAGTTTAATATTTGTACAAATAGGGAGTTGCCCAGAAAGACTGACGCAACCTCTTTTAACTTTAAAAGGGGTAACTTCTCTGGTATGAGGGGACATGTGAGGAAGAAATTGAAAGGAAGAGTGGAGAAGGTCAAAACCATTGGGGAAGCTTGGAGACTATTTAAAAAGACAATCCTAGAAGCTCAGAAAAAATATATACTGCAGGTTAGGAAAGGCACAAATAGGTATAGAAAAAAGCCTGCATGGTTAACAAATAAAGTAATGGAAGCTGTAAAAGGTAAGAAGGATTCCTTTAAGTGCTGGAAAGCTAGTCTCAGTGAGGTTGATAAAAGGGAACACAGACTATGGCAAATAAAATGCAAGTCTGTGATCAGGCAAGCAAAAAGGGAATATGAGAAGCATATCACAAAAAACATAAAGGCCAACAATAAAACTTTCTTCAAATACATTAGAAGTAGGAAGCCAGCCAGGGAGGCAGTGGGGCCCTTGGATGACCAAGGGGTAAAAAGAGTAGTGAAGGAGGATAGGGAAATGGCTGAGAAGCTGAATGCATTTTTTGCCTTTGTCTTCACTGTGGAAGAGGAGAAGTGCTTGCCCACTCCAGAAGCACCGATTTCGGGAGGGGGTTTGAAAGACCTGAATCAGATTGTGGTGACAAGAGAGGAAGTCCTCCAACTGATGGACAATTTAAAAACTAATAAATCACCAGGTCTGGATGGCATTCATCCGAGAGTTCTGAAAGAACTCAAATGTGAACTTGTGGATCTCCTGACAAAAATATGTAATCTTTCTTTAAAATCTGCCTCTATTCCTGAGGACTGGAAGGTAGCTAATGTCACTCCCATCTTTAAAAAGGGCTCCTGGGGAAATCCAGGCCAGTGAGTCTGACATCGATACTGGGTAAGTTGGTGGAAACTCTTATTAAGGAAAGAATTAGTAGGCACATTGATGAACAAAAACTATTGAGGCAGACTCAGCATGGGTTCTGTAAGGGAAGATCTTGTCCCACTAACCTGTTAGTGTTTTTTGAGGGAGTGAACAAACATGTGGACAAGGGGGACTGAATAGATGTTGTTCACCTTGACTTCCAGAAAGCTTTTGATACAGTTCCTCATCAAAGGCTCCTAAGTAAGCTCAATAGTCATGGGATAAAAGGACAAATCCTCTTGTGGATCAAAAACTGGCTGATAAATAGGAAAAAGAGAGTGAGTATAAATGGGAAACTTTCTCATGGAGGATGGTAAGCAGTGGGGTACCACAGGGATCAGTACTCGGTCCGATGCTTTTTAACTTGTTTATTAATGATTTGGAATTGGGAGTAAGCACTGAAGTGGCTAAATTTGCAGATGACACAAAGTTGTTCAGGGTGGTGAAAACCAGGGAGGATTGTGAGGCACTCCAAAGGGATCTGTCGAGGATGGGTGATTGAGCGTCAACGTGGCAAATGGGGTTCAATGTGGCCAAGTGCAAAGTGATGCACATTGGAGCCAAAAATCCTAAATATAAATACACGTTGATGGGGTCTGAACTGGCAGACACTGACCAAGAGAGAGATCTTGGAGTCGTAGTAGATAACTCAATGAAAATGCCTAGACAGTGTGTAACTGCAATAAAGAAGGCCAACGCTATGCTGGGGATTATTAGGAAGGGAATTGAAAACAAATCAGCCAGTATCATAATGCCCCTGTATAAATCATTGGTGCAACCACATTTGGAATACTGTGTACAGTTCTGGTCGCCACACCTCAAAAAGGATATTATAGTATTGGGAAAAGTGCAAAGAAGGGCAACTAGAATGATAAAAGGGTTGGAACACCTTCCCTATGAAGAAAGGTTAAAACACTTGGGGCTCTTTAGCTTGGAGAAACGATGGCTAAGGGGTGACATGATCGAGGTTTATAAGATTATGAATGGGATTGAGCAGGTTGAGAAAGAAGTACTTGTCTCCCTTTCTCACAATACAAGAACTCGTGGGCACTCCATGAAATTTCTGAGCAGTCGGGTTAGAACAGATAAAAGGAAGTACTTCTTCACCCAAAGAGTGAGTAACATATGGAATCCACTGCCACAGGAGATGGTGGCAGCTAAAAGCATGGACAGTTTCAAGAGGGAATTAGATAAACATATGGAGCAGAAGTCCATCAATGGCTATTAGCTACAGGATATAGATGGGAACTCTCAGTCTGGGGCAGGTGATGCACTCTATTCTTGGTGTTGGAGGAGGCAGCACTGGGAGGGCTTCTAGTGTCCTGGCCCCACTGATGGACCTTCTGATGGCACCTGGTATATTTTGGCTGCTGTGTGACAGAGTGTTGGACTAGATGGGCCATTGGCTTGATTCAACATTGGCTTCTCTTATGTTCTCATGTTCTTATGTTCCCCCTGGTCTGCCAGCACTGGCTGCCCTGCTGCCAGGACCCGAGCAGCCCCATGAGCTGCTGGATGCTACTTTTGATGGCAACCCAGAAAAGCTGGTTTTTCTCCTGCTGCAGGAGTTCAAGTTCCTACCGAACTGGGGACCCACCCTCACCTTGGATGAGCACCGGATGGATTACATTGGCTCGCACCTGAGACAGTGAGTGGCCAACTGGTTTGTAGACCTCCACAATATCTGAGGCCCTGAGCTCTACAACATGCACACATTTCTGTGGGCCCTCCGGAGGCAGTACAAAGACCTCCTTGAGCTGGAGAAGGCAAAGACCTAGCTGTGGGTGCTATACCAGGGAAACCGGTCAGTGTGCGAGTTCTCTGATGAATTCAAGATGTACGTGCCTAAGGTGCAAGGGTGGCCTGAAGATGTCCTCATTGAGCTCTACCGGGTGGGCCTGTACCATGCCATCCTGGAGAAGGTGCTGAGCCAAGAAAATCCCTTGACCCTCAATGGATGGATCAGGGATTCCAGCAAGGCTGAGAACCAAGCAACCGTGATCAAGATGTACCAGCCAAAGACAACCCCGAGAACCCCTGGGGGGGAATCGAAGGGGCAATGCAACAAACCCTGAGAGGCCATTCAAGACCAATGAATGGAACAGGGGCTGTGCCTGAGATGCAGCGAGCCAAGCCACTATGCCACTAGCTGCCCCACTGATCTCACCCCACAAGAGGGGAAAGGAGGAGAATGATGCAGCCTTGAAGGGCCACTGAAAATGGGAGGAGCACACCCCAAGCAACTGAGAGCTCTCCAACTCTATGTGGGGGGAGCCCCAATTGGGCTTCATCCAGTGGAGATGTTGCCTTTCAGCCAGAGGGAGATGGCTGGGCCCTGCTGTGAAGGACACAACCCAGAAGGTCTGAAGGCATCAGCCGCCAAAATTGGTGAGCACCAACCCCCCGCATTCTTTGTGACTGTAACAGTGTTAAACCCTGAATTGGGCACCGAGGTGAGGCTGAGGGTGTTAATTGACTTTGGGTGTGCCAGAGACTTAATAAGTCCTGCAATAGTTACAGGGTTTGGAATGCTGGTACAAACCCTGCCCGAGCCCTTGCTGTTCACCCAGATGGATGGCTCCCCAAAGAAGGAGGCATGTAAATACCAGAGTGTGCTGGTGATCATGGGGACAGGGCCTCATTGGGAACAGCAGGCTTTTGTAATTAACCCCATGGCCCATTTCTCCATGGTCCTGGGGATCTCATGGCTGTGAGATCACGCCCCCTACGTGCAGTGGAGTGCAGGCTTGTTATACTTCCCAGACCCTAAATGCAATGACCACAAGGGGAAGGGGAGCTTGAATCCATCCTGACGGAGTATAGGGATATGGCCCGGTTGTTTGAGGGAGAGGAAGCGGATGAACTGCCTCCCTATCATAAAACAGACTGTGCCATAGAACTTCTACCGGGGCATAGTATGCCTAAGGGGAAATTGTATGCCATGAGCCCAGTAGAGAAGGAGGAGCTACGTAAATTCATTGATAAAAACCTAGCTTGGGGCTTCTTCCAGAAAAAGAAGGACAAGGGTTTGAGGTTGTGTACAGACTATAGGGGACTGAATGCAGTATCTATGTCTAACGCTTACCCTCTCCCGCTGATCAAAGATCTCTTGGCAGAGACGGCGAGGGGAAAGATTTTTACTAAATTGGATTTATTTGATGCTTACTTCAGAGTCCATATCCGAGAGGGAGATGAACATAAAATGGCATTCAACACCTTGCTGGGGCAGTTTGAATACTTGGTCATGCTGTTTGGGCTCGCGGGGGCCCAAATGTCTTCATGAATTTGATCAATGAAGTACTACACAAGCACTTGTTCAAGGGGGTTCTAGTTTGTCTTGAAGATATCTTGATCTACTCCCACGATAATGGAGGTGCTAGAAACTCTATACGACCACAGACTGTTTGCCAACTTTGTGCAAGTAAGCCTTCCCCTCACTGACTTGTAAAAACCAAGGGGAAGGGGCCAGAGAATGTTAAACTGAGCACTAAACTGGCCTGGACTCCTGAATGCTAACAAGCATTTGAACAGCTCAAGGAACTGTTCACCTCAGAACCCATTTTACATCATCTGGATGAACATAAAACTTTTGTGGTCCAGGTAGATGCCTCCAATGTAGCCATGGGGGGGGCGATCCTGCAAAAGGGGAATGATGGCAAACTCCACCCCCTTGCCTATGTTTCAAAGAAATTTAACCCCACTGAAAAGAATTGGGTGGTTTGGGACAAGGAGGCTGTGGCCATCAAGCTTGCCTTAACCACTTGGTGGCATTGGCTGGAGGGGGTGAGGGTACCATTCAAGGTATGGACAGATCACAAAACCTCCAAAGCATTGCACACACCCCAGAGCCTCAACACCAAACAACTGAGATGGGCAGAGTTTTTCTGTAAGTTTTGTTTCACTCTTCAGCACCTCCTTGGGAAGTTCAATTTCCTAGCTGACGCCCTGTCCTGCCTCCTCAGCATACCAGTCAAAAAGAGGAGGTGATGGATTCCATGCTCATGCCCTCCCAACTGAGGTGGTGGTGGTTTTGCACAGCCACGCCAAAGCAAACCTGCAGGATGACGGTGAGCCCTGGGTCTGCAAATTCAAAACTGCTATCTCAGATGCAGACCGGGGGGGGAATTAACAAACAGTTCTCACTGCAACTGAAAGAAAATGGATGGTGGTATAGAGAGGAGCAGCTATTCATGCCCCAATCATTGCAGGGGGAGATACTTCACTTTGGGCATGAATTGAAACTAGCTGGACATTACGGTTATCTGAAAACCCCGAATTTGATTCAAAGACAATTTTGGTGGTCCCACATGAGGACCGACATTTCTCAGTATGTGGGGACTTGCTAGACCTGTTTAAAAAGAGTCCTGGGAAAACCCTGGGGACCCTGAAACCCTTAGAGACCCCTGACCGACCCTGGGAGGTCATCTCCATGGATTTTATCACTGACCTACCATCCAGCAAGGGGAAAACGGTGATTTGGGTGGTAGTTGACACATTTTCCAAGCAAGCCCAAGTCATTCCATGCAAGCAAATGCCCACTGCAAAAGCACTTGCTAAGCTGTTCATGCACCATGTGGTGAGACTGCTCTCACTACCCAGGAAAATAGAATCCAACCAAGGAGTTCAGTTCATGGCTAAGTTCTGGAAAGAGCTCCTACAAGTGTTAGGCATTGAATGGGACCTCAGTAGTGCTTACCACCCTGAAACTGATGGACAAACTGAACAAGAAAATCAGGTGGTGAAGCAATTTCTTAGATGCTTCACGAATTCCCAGCAGGATGACTGGGCAGAGCTGTTGCCCTATGTGGAGTACAGTTATAATAACTGTGCACAGCTCTACTGGACTGTCCCACTTCAAAGCGCTGTATGATTATGAAGGGGCTCCCCTCCCGATGGTGACATCACTTACCCCAGGCCAAGGGGATCTTAGTGCCTGGTTGCAAGGTTTAAAAGAACATTGGGACCTCATCCAAAAAAAAGTTAGCTAAGGCAAAAGAGGATTACAAGACCCAAGTGGATAAGGGCCGTGCTCCTGAGTGGAACTTACAGCCTGGGGGCTGTCTATTTGTCTACAAAGCACCTGTGAGGCCTCCAGCCAGGGAGGAAGTTGGGGTGGAAATATGTGTGATCTTTTAAAGTCACTAGAGTTATAAATGAGGTGGCTGTTGACCTGGATTTGCCTAAGTCTCTTAAACATATTCACCCCGTGTTTCATTTCAGCTTATTGAAGAGGGATCTGGGTCCAAACAGATGGAGACCACAACCAGCAGCTGATGCTGAATGGTGAACTACATCAAGAGGTTGAAGAAATCTTGGATTCTAAATCAAAACATGGTCACTTATACTATCTGATTAAGTGGAAAGCATTTGACCCCTCCCATAATGAATGGGTGCACAATGAGCAAGTTAAGGCCACCCAACTTGTGTGTGCCTTCCATAGGGCTTATCCTTCAAAACCCACAGGGTAGGGCCTTCGGTGTGGCAGAATGTCAACCAAACTGTTGTCTTGAGCTTGGTTGCCATGGAGATGTGGGGGGTGCAAACAAGAATGTATACTTTCGTTTCTGGCCTCTGTGTTGTTATCTATCTGATGTGCCATGTAACCTTGAGACCTGTACTGTCTCTGGTATTCTTTTTCTCCTGGGAATTTTGGGCCATTGGCTTGGTGGGCTTACAGCTTAAGTGTGATTGGCCAAGAGCCACTAATGCTTCCTTTGATTGCAGTATAATTGTTTGCTTCATGTGCTTGACCCTAGTTCTAACAAACAACGTTATGAGTCTGTATCCTATCAATGTCTCAATAAACTTTACTTCTTCTGAATGACTGTTATTGGGAACTGATTTCTCCAGGGGCTCTGAAAGAGAGGATCTAGAGAGCATCTCATCCAGTGAAGAGGAACTGCATCAGCTGGCGGAAAAGGGCCAAGACCTGCTGTGAAGGGCACTAAATAGCAGGTCCAAAAAATTTTGTGCCAAATTTGGTGAGATCCTCTTCCTCCCTATTTTACATGACTGTGACTGTGGCCAATCCATCCCTTTGCACCCACATTCAGGTGTGGGCCCTCATTGACTCAGGGTGTACCTGAGACCTAATCAGCTCAGCATTGGCGACGAGTCTAAATGCTGTGTCAATGTCCAAAGCTTACCCCCTCCCCTTAATAAAAGACTTATTGGCGGAGGCTGCTCAGGGCCGCCTTTTCACAAAGTTGGATCTTATAGATGCCTACTTTTGGGTATGCATCCAGGAGAGGAAAGGACATAAGACTGCTTTCAATACTACTCATGATCAATTCAAATACCTACTAATGCCAGGAGTGTTCATGAACTTAATCAACAAAGTGTTATACAAACATTTGTTTATGGGGATCCTTGTTTAACTAGATGATATCCTGATTTATGTGAAAGATAAGGAGTCACATGTGTGGCTAGTTAGAGATGTGCTGAAACCCTCTATCAGAACTGGTTGTTTGTAAAACTGTCCAATTGCGAGTTCCATAGGGAAGAGTTGGATTTCCTAGGTTACTGGATTTTGGGAAAGAACTGGGTATGGACCCCCACAAAGTTAAAGATGTATTAGGGTGGGACTGTTGGTTGTTAATATCCAGCAGCTAGATCAGCATGATCTAACTGACAGCTGGCAAGCTGCTTGGAACAAGTCCTGACCTGTTCAGACCGTCCCAGGTATGAGGTCAGTGGGCAATGACTCAGCATGATGCTGATTGGTTGTCATATGTATAAATGTAAATGTCTTGTACTGTACCTTCTTCTTCTCTCAAAGTGTGTGTCTGGCAGAGCAGTTTGTTGGAGTATATTGTGAATAAACACTGTATATAGTTTTCCACAGTTCTGACTCTGTGTGGTGCTATATAGCAGTTACTTTGCTAAAGTGCTGGAGTTGCTGCACAATCCTGGTGGCTCTAGGTGGCTACACCTTGCTTACACAGTCTGCGCGTCAGGGTTATGGGCCCAGCCTCACGGGAGGACCGTCCAGAGCAACGGTGAGCCTACCAGCCCAGTGGGGATTCGTGCCTGTCAGGGACCGGTGAGTCTGACAGCCAGCACTGCTATCTGAACAACGCCGGTGAGCCAGACCGAGAGTGAGCGTGCCGCAGTGGACAAGGAGCTGAGGGTGCTGACTTCTTCCAGGAGTGGGGGAGTGAACAAGCCTGCCCGGGAAAGCCTTGGCTGTGGTGAGTCACGCTGTGTGTGAGAGAGAGACTGATAACAGTTCCAGCCCGAGCATGTTGAGAAAGCCGGAGGAAGCATGGCTTTGGTGCCAACAACGCAGGTGGTGGACAAGCTGACCTCCACGAATTATGATACGTGGGCGTTTCGGATGAAACACTATCTCATCAGGGAAGGGCTCTGGGTGTACGTTAATGACCCTCCTGATCCAGTTCCGGCAGCAGATGTGGCAAAGGTCGAGAAAGCTCTGGCGTGCATCGTTCTGGCCGTGAGTGATGATCAATTAATTCATATTTCATCTGCAGTTAATGCGAAGGGAGCGTGGGATTCGCTTAAAACCGTCTACGTGCAAACATCAGCAGGTACCATCATGACTTTGATGCGGCGTCTTTACAGAAAGCATCAGGCTCCAACAGAGTCTGTCCGGGAGCATGTGAACACTCTGACAGAGCTGTTTCAGCAGTTGCAGGGAAGAGGGAAGGTGATATCTGAAGAGGACAAATGTTATTGTTTATTAAGTTCTTTAAATGAATACTTTGACACTTTAGTCACCTCCCTGGAAGGTTTACCTGTTGAACAATTAAATCTACAAATGATTGTTGGCCGCGCGCTGAAGTATGAAGCTAAAATAAACACGAAGCGCTTATCTGTTTCCTGGCAGCATGCCCAGCCTATGGAATGCAAAGAGACATGCAGCAAGCAGAGAGAGCAGCTCAATGTGAAATGTGAGCCGGCAAGAGCTCTGCGTGTGAAAAAATGCTTCCTATGTGGGTCTGTATCCCATCTACGAAAAAACTGTCCCTTGCAACAGAAGAAGAAACCCGTCAGCAGACAGCAGGACGTGTTGTTTAAACGTTCTAATGCCTCGCTTGTGTTGACAGGTACTGATTTAACACATGATTGGATAATCGATAGTGGGGCGAGTGGAATATTCTGTAAGACTCCAGATATGCTCCAGAATCAACGAAAAGCACAACTATCACATGTGACCCTTGCTGATGGTCACGTGGCTACTGTATCTTGCTGTGGAGAGTTAACTATTTCTTGTCTAAGCCATACTTTTCAGAACGTACTCTGTGTACCCTCCCTTGAGAATAATTTGCTCAGTGTCCTGGCGTTAGACAGAGCTCAGTTTGAATTAGTGTTTGCAAATGAGTCTTGCAGCATTAGCAAAGGTGGGAAAGTGAGGGCTACAGCTAATTTGAAAAATGGTGTGTATGTTTTAGATTGCCCTGAAACGGCAGCGTCAGCAAGCGTGCCTGGGAATAAGAATCCACACCATGAATGTTTACATCTTCTTCATCGTCGCCTAGGCCACGCCTCCTTCCATTGCATAAATCAAACCCTAGCCCTAACAGGCAGGGAAGGAGTGAAGGATTGTAAAACATTCCTTGACTGTCAGGTCTGTAAACAAGTTAAGTCACAGGCATTTCCTGTAGCTTGTAAAAGTGACAGAGTATCAACGCATGCTTTGCAATTAGTGCATGTGGATCTAATGGGACCGTTTCCTCCTAGTTTATCTCATAATCGTTATGCGTTGATTATAACAGATGATTTTTCTCATTATTCATGGGTATATATCTTAAAGAGTAAGGCTGATACTTGCCAAACCTTGAAATACTGGCACAAGAAAGTAAGAAACCAATTGGGTGAGTTAAAAGCCATGCAAACTGATATGGGGGGAGAATTCATGTCAAATGCAATGAAACAATGGTTGCAAAAAATAGGGGTTAAACACAGGGTTGCTAACCCAGCGGCACCACCTGAGAATGGGGTTGCAGAACGAAAGAACTCCACCCTACAGACCATTATGTATGCAATGTTGGCTGATGCTCAGTTACCAAAGTCATTTTGGGCTGAAGGTTTGAAATGTGCAGTGTATGTATCAAATAGGACTTGGTCAAGAATTTTGAATAGCATACCTTTCTATCTGCTTCATGGAAAAATGCCAAAATTGAATTATCTGCGTGTGTTTGGGTCTAAAGCGTGGGTTAACATACCTGTAGATCAGCGCAGAAAAGGTGGTCCCAGATCAAAGCAAATGCTCTTTTTGGGATATCAATCAGGTATGAAAACTTACAGGTTCTCTAATGACCACCATCAAATCACTTTCAGCAGGTCTGCCAATTTTTCTGAGGGCAAGAATTGGCACAATATTCATGCAAACTCTCTACCTGAACAAACAGTGTTGCCTGTTACTGGTGAAACAGATACTGATGTAAGTTCTGAGGTTCCAGAGGCAAGTTCTTCTCAGCCTAGTGTAACAGGTGGTGTTAAAACAGAAAGCACCACACCCAGGAGGTCTGAGAGAAGTACAAAAGGTGTTCCACCACAAAGATATGGGTATGATACACAAGTGGCAAATTTTGTGTGTGTAAAAGAACCTACTTGTTACAATGATGTAACTATGATGCAGGAAACTGAAAAGCAAGCATGGCTAAAAGCAATGCAAGTGGAGTATGATTCTCTATGCACAAATGAAGTGTTTGAACTGTCTGAATTGCCTGAGGGGAAAAAGGTCATAGGGTGCAGATGGTTGTACAAACTGAAACCTGTGCAAGGTGAAATGCCACAGAGGAAGGCTAGATTAATAGCACAGGGGTATATTCAAGAGTTAGGGGTGGACTATGATGAAACGTTTGCTCCTACAGTAAAAAGTAATACTTTGAATGTAGCATTGTCAAAGGCAGGTGCAGAAGGGTTGAAGGTTCAGCATTTTGACTTCACAACTGCATATCTGAATGCAGCTCTGGATGAGCAACTATACATGAAACAAATACCTGGTTTTGAAAGTACAAATCCCAACCTGGTATTGAGGTTGAAGAAGGGATTATACGGTTTGAAACAGAGTGGGCATTTATGGAATGTATGTCTCACTGGTACTTTAACCAACATGGGGTTTAAACAAAGCGTTGCTGACCCATGCATGTTCCACAAGACAATTAATGGAGATAAATGCTATCTAATGGTGTTTGTGGACGATATCTGCTTTATGTACAAACAAAATGTGCATTTGGTTTGGTTTGAGGAAACTACAAAACAGCACTTTAAAATGAAAAATCTGGGTGAAATCAAGTACTATTTGGGTATGGAGATTACCAGAAATGAAAAGGGCTACTTTGCCATTAGCCAGGAAAACAAAATTGAAGCCTTGTTAGAAAAATATAAGATGGCTAATGCAAATCCTGTCTCAACGCCTATGTCTACTGGCTATGTTAGGGAGCCAGATGATAAGCTGTTTGAGCAAAAACAATTGTACCAATCGCTTGTGGATTCATTGACCTATCTTGCCACATGGTTTCGCCCTGATATTAGCAATGCAGTCCATTTACTGTGCTAAAAGAGTTCAAAGCCCTATGTAAGAGATTGGAATGCTGCCAAAAGAGTCTTAAAATACTTAAGGGGCACATCCAAATTCAAGTTGGTACTGGAAGGGAACCATTCTCAACAGGTTCTGGCCTACAGTGACTCCAACTGGGGTACAAACAATGATGCCAAGTCTACTGCTGGCTATGTCATATTTGTAAATGGATCACTGGTTATGTGGAAATCAGTGAAACAATATTTTATTTCCACTAGCACGTGTGAATCCGAATTTGCAGCCATTAAGAAATATGTTTAGTAGTAAATGTAATTGTACAAGAGAAATATCAAGGGGGTTGGAGCAGTGCGGGAAGCCTTGTTTGGGGGGGAGAGGGAGAAAGAAAAATGGATATGTATTGGTTTGTTTAAATTGTATGAACATGTGATATATCCAATAATAAATTGTATTTAAAAAAAAAAACGAATTTGCAGCCATTAACGAATGTGTTATTCAATTGGAGTGACTGAAACAATTATTGGATGACTTTGATGTGAAATATAATATGCCAATGACTGTAATGTGTGATAATGCGGCTGCAACACAAATAGCTGATTCCCAAGGGATTAAGCCTAGGTCCAGGCATATAAACATCAGATATCAAAATGTGAGAGATACTGTTCAGAGGAAACTTGTTAGTTTGCAACAGTGTTCGTCAAAAGAAAACATTGCTGATATGTTTACGAAAAGTATTGATGAAACCAAATTCCTGACCCTTAGAAAGCAATTGCATCTGATCTAACTTTGCTGTATATTAAGGGGGAGTGTTGGTTGTTAATATCCAGCAGCTAGATCAGCATGATCTAACTGACAGCTGGCAAGCTGCTTGGAATAAGTCCTGACCTGTTCAGACCGGCCCAGGTATGAGGTCAGTGGGCAATGACTCAGCATGATGCTGATTGGTTGTCATATGTATAAATGTAAATGTCTTGTACTGTACCTTCTTCTTCTCTCAAAGTGTGTGTCTGGCGGAGCAGTTTGTTGGAGTATATTGTGAATAAACACTGTATATAGTTTTCCACAGTTCTGACTCTGTGTGGTGCTATATAGCAGTTACTTTGCTAAAGTGCTGGAGTTGCTGCACAATCCTGGTGGCTCTAGGTGGCTACACCTTGCTTACGCAGTCTGCGTGTCAGGGACACCCCTCAAACAAAGAGGCAACTACAAGCATTCTTCGGGTTCACCAATTTTATTGACCTTTCATCCCAAATTTTGCCCAGGAAGCCTTGCCCCTCACAGACCTGCTGAAAACAAAAGGGAAGGGGCCAGAGGGTAAAAAAGGGGGGGGGCTGTAAGTAGTCATGGACCCCGGAGTTCCAATAGGCTTTTGATCGATTGAAGGCTTTGTTCATTTCAGAGCCAATTTTGAGTCACACGGATAAAAATAAACCCTTTGTGGTACAAGTGGACACTTTGGATGTGGCAATGGGGGGACGATTTTACAATGTGGGAGGATGGGAAACTGCACCCCTTGCCTACGTGTCGAAAAAAAATCTCAGAGACAGGGCTTCCGGTCTGGGATCCATGGCGTCTTAACGTGTTCTGGCTTCGATCCCAGAGCAAATGGAGGGTCTTCATGACAGGGCAGGCTACCAGCCTGCCGCAGATCTCCCCAGGTAGGGGAGTGACAAGCAACGAGCATTGGCCCAAGAGGGAGTTGAGATCGGCTGATAGCGGGGCTTTAAAGAGCGCCGCAATCAGCCTTGATCCCCTCCCCCCAAGTGGGCACTTCGGGATTTCTCTAAAAGACCCCACCGAGTTGGATTCTCAACATAAGAACGCATGACCCAGACCTCTGAGACATTCTATGGAAACTGATATCAAAAGAAACACTGCTATGGAAAAACACTGACTTTGAAGGTAACTTTTAAAACTTGCTCATCAGAGACGCATTGATTTCGAAGATAAGCAACATCCATTGAAGCGCATGATCGTGTGGCATACTATGTACTAATACTGATTCCAGAAAATGCAATTTAAAGACTAAAAAAAGCCAAAAAGCCGGTTTGTTGATCATTCCTGTGGTTGGGATATTGATTTTAAAATAGAAACTAACATTAAATCCCGTGAGAAGCAAAGTTGAAAGTTACTCAAGCTGCGACAGAAAACACCAGAACAGGAAATGATCTCAGGCGAGACAAGCTGCGCTTCCTAGAGATGACCAAGGAGGCCGGAAGGAGCTTGCTGAGACCTGCAGTCAAAACGGGAAGGAACCAGAAGACAGGGGGATGAATAAGACTGCCGGACAGGAAGTACATAAGAACATAAGAACATAAGAACATAAGAGAAGCCAATGTTGAATCAGGCCAATGGCCCATCTAGTCCAACACTCTGTCACACAGTGGCCAAAATATACCAGGTGCCATCAGGAGGTCCAGCAGTGGGGCCAGGGCACCAGAAGCCCTCCCACTGCTGCCCCCTCCAGCACCAAGAATAGAGTGCATCACCTGCCCCAGACTGAGAGTTCCCATCTATACCCTGTGGCTAATAGCCACTGGTGGACTTCTGCTCCATATGTTTATCTAATTTCCTCTTGAAACTGTCCATGCTTGCAGCTGCCACGACCTCCTGTGGCAATGAATTCCATATGTTAATCACTCTTTGGGTGAAGAAGTATTTCCTTTTATCTGTTCTAACCCGACTGCTCAGCAATTTCATAGAGTGCCCACGAGTTCTTGTATTGTGAGAAAGGGAGAAAAGTACTTCTTTCTCAACCTGCTCAATCCCATTCATATTCTTATAAACCTCGATCATGTCACCTCTCAGCCGTCGTTTCTCCAAGCTGAAGAGCCCCAAGCATTTTAACCTTTCTTCATAGGGAAGGTGTTCCAACCCTTTTATCATTCTAGTTGCCCTTCTCTGCACTTTTTCCAATGCTATAATATCCTTTTTGAGATGTGGTGACCAGAACTGTACACAGTATTCCAAATGAGATCGCACCAATGATTTATACAGGGGCATGATGATACTGGCTGATTTGTTATCAATTCCCTTCCTAATAATCCCCAGCATAGCGTTGGCCTTCTTTATTGCAGCTACACATTGTGTAAGGAACAGGAAGAGCTAAACACCATAGAGAAATAGCATCTGCCATCTTGGGAAGGTCGAAACTTTTTAATTAAATTATGGCTAAACGCCTGAAGCAAAAAAAGCGAAAATAGAGCGGTTTAACTGGGCACTCAAAGAGCTTTAATTTGTTGTGAATTTTATGACCGCTTTGAACAATGGCTTACAACCTCCGGCAAAGACAGAGGGCAAATTCTTGGTCCTCCCCAAAAATGAGTGCTAAAGAGGAGAAAAAACTGCAGGGCATGATGGAAGCTATGGAAAAATGGATGATGGATGTCATGCAAAAAATGGAAAAAACTCTAGGTAAAGTGGCTGAAGAAGTAGCTGATTTGAAAAGAGATCTAGCTGGAATTACAACAGAAATACAGACATTGAACAAAAGAACAACTGATGTGGAAGAGAGAGTACGAGGAGTGGAAACTGGTGTAGCGGAAGTTACCAAAGAAGCACTAAAGGCTAATGTAATGGCAGAGTATAATGGAATGCTGAACCATCTGAGATTCAGGGGAATCCCTGAAGATAAAAATGAAAACATCCACTCAGTCATGGTGGATGCTGTTGCAGATTTTTTAAAAATGGAAGAGGAGAAGGTGGTGGCACATATTGATTTGGTGTACAGAGTCAACTCTGTGATTGCTCAAAAGAAGAAATTACCCAGGGATGTGATTGTCCAGTTTATATCCAAAAGAGTCAAGGAAGATTTGTTTAAACAACAATTTCAGGAAGATTTCATGATTGGGCAAAAGAAAATAATGATACTGAAGGAATTACCCAGAACAGTTCTTCAGGACTGGCGACTTTTTAAAGACCTGATTGACAAACTGAAAACAGAGGGCGTTAGATACAGATGGGAAATTCCGAAAGGTGTGAGCTTTACATTTAAGCAGAAGAGAGTCACCATCAGATCAGCAGAACAAATGACCAAGTTTATTAGAGACAATTTTAAAGACTCTGATAAGTAAATACAAAATAATATGGAGAGTCAAATTATTTCGTGGAATGTAAATGGACTTAACTCACCCCAAAAAAGGAAAAAAGTCAGACTGTGGTTGGAAAAGCAAAAATGTGACATTGTTTGTTTGCAAGAAACACATATCAAAAAAACAGATGCCAAATTTCTGATTCAAAATAGATTGGGAGAAGAATTTTACTCTCTCTCCTCACAGAAGAAAAAAGGAGTTGTTACATATGTTAAAAAAAGAACTGGAACCAAAAGAATTTTTTAAAGATAAAGAAGGAAGATTTTTGGCGGTGGAAATTATGAATAAAAAGACTTTAATTGTAAACCTCTATGCTCTGAATGGAGCCAAGGACATTTTTTTTCAAGATTTATGGGAAGAATTACATCAGTTAACCTATGAACAAATGATATTGATGGGCGACTTTAATGGTAATGTTAATAACGCAATTGACAGAAAGTCAAAAAAAGGAAATGAAGAATTAGGTAAACTTCCAAAAGTATTTTTTCAATTGGCAAAGCATGAACACTTGGAAGATGCATGGAGAGTAAAAAAATTAAGATTAAAGATTATACTTTTTATTCATCTAGACATGAATCTTTTTCAAGAATTGCTATGATATGGATGTTTGAAAACCTAATAACACAAACGCGCAAAGTAGAAATATTACCTAGAATTATTTCCGACCACAGTCCGATAAAATGGTCAACATACGTTAAGAAAAAGAAATATCGATGGAGACTCAATGAGGATCTACTGGACAAACAAAGCATTTTGGATAAGATAAGGACAGAAACCAAAACGTATTTTCAAATAAATTTGAATAAAGAAGTACAAACGCAGATGGTATGGGACACCTACAAGGTTGTGATGAGAGGACATTTTATTGCAATTAATAACAATGAGAGAAAAGAACAACTTAAAATGGATAAGGAAATTTTGGAAAATATCCAAAAGAAAGAGGCAGAGCTTAAGAAGAGACCTGGCAAAAAGAAAATTGTGAGAGAATTGAGGATTTTAAAGGAACAATATTATGCGAGGTTAAATAAAGAAGTTTATTGGAATTTGAAAAAATTGCAACAGAAGTCCTTTGAAGGAGCAAACAAACTGGGGAAGTACTTGGCATGGCAATTAAAGAAAAGAAGAGAAAATAAAATAGTAACCAAACTGAAAGATGGGAACAAGGAGATTACAGACACAGGAGGAATCCAGAGAGAAATTTATAAATATTACGCTACTCTTTTTCAGGCAAAACAAGTGGATCCACAGAAAATTCAGGATTATCTACAAAAGGTAAATTTAATGCAACCGAGTGAAAAAATAAAAGAATTCTTGAATGCTGCAATAACCAAAGAAGAAATCAGCAAAGCAATAGGGGAAGCAAAAATCTCCAAAGTCCCTGGACCAGATGGGTTTTCAGCCAAATTCTATAACAAATTTCAAGAAGACCTGGTGCCGGTTCTAGAGATTCTTTTAAATGAAATCAGAGAATATGGGAATATTCCAGATTCCTGGAAAGAAGCAGCAATCACCTTGATACCAAAATTATCGACCTATTTCGCTCCTGAATAATGACTATAAAATTTTTGCAAAAGTATTAGCAGAACGCCTTAAAAAGTACTTGAAAGGAGTCATTGCCGAAGACCAGGCTGGTTTTCTACCAGATAGGCAAATAAAAGACAATCTGAGGGTTGTACTGGACGCAATAGAATATTATGACAAGCACCCTGAAAAGGAAGTCGGCTTTTTATTCTTGGATACAGAAAAGGCATTTGATAACTTGAACTGGGAACTTATGTTTAGAGTGATTGAAAAATTGCAGATGGGCGAAAAATTTTCAAGAATGATTAAATTGATTTATAAAGAGCAAATAGCTACGGTGATTGTTAATGCAGAGTCAACGGAAATATTCCGGGTCAGAAAAGGAACTAGACAGGGCTGTCCTTTATTGCCATGTTATTTATCTGGATTTTGGAAATATTGCTGCAAGCAATTAGAGATGATAAAAATATAAAAGGTCTTAACATTAGAGGTTTCTCATATAAATTAAGAGCGTTTGCTGACGATGTTATGTTTATTGTGGAAGATCCTGTTAACACTATGCCGTTGGTTTTTGAAAAAGTAAAAGAGTTTAGTGAACTCGCAGGGTTTTATGTAAATAAAAACAAATCGAAAATATTATGTACAAATATGACTACTGCAAGGCAACAATCGTTACAAAAAATGACAGAATGTGAAGTGGTTAAAAGAGTTAAATATTTGGGAATTGATATTACAATGAAAAACATTGATTTGTTTAAGAATAATTATGAAAAACTGTGGATATCAATAAGTCATGACTTGAGAAAATGGGAGAAACTTAGACTATCTCTTCTTGGAAGAATTGCCGTTGTCAAAATGAATGTACTGCCCAGGTTAATGTTTTTGTTTCAGACAATACCAATTGTGAAAGACATGAAAGTGTTAGTAAAATGGCAAAGAGAAATTTTTAAATTTATCTGGGCAGGAAAGAAGCCAAGAATTAAAATGAAAATAATGTATGATGCAAAAGAGAGAGGTGGTTTTCAAGTCCCGAATTTGCGTTTGTACCATGAAGCTGTATGTTTGTCTTGGTTGTCTGATTGGGTTAATTTGGAAAATAGAAAGCTACTGGCCCTTGAGGGCCACGATTGCAGATTTGGCTGGCATGCCTATCTTTGGTATGGGAAAAATAAGGTGGACTCAATGTTTAAGCATCATTATATAAGAAGAACACTGTTTGAAGCATGGACCAGATACAGGAATACAGTTCCCGATGAAAGACCTTTATGGATTGTTCCTGCTGCAGTTGTTCATCCTTTTTCAGAACATAAAGGTAGTGATTGGTTGAAGTACCAAGAGTTGCTTCAAAAAGAAGGGAAGAATTATGTCTTAAAACCAAACAATGCATTAGTATTTGAATATGGTTGGTTACAATATGGACAAATACGAGATATTTTTTAAAAAGATTGTAAAGAAGTGGGTTTTAGAGCTAAAAATGATGAGTTTGAAGATATTTGGTTGGAAAAAGGGGGAAAAGTGATTTCTAAGTTGTATAAAATATTGTTAACTGCATACACTTTGGATGAAACTGTTAAAGAGCAAATGATAAAATGGGCCATAAATATGAATAAGGAAATTTCAGTGGAATCTTGGGAATTTTTATGGAGGAAATCTCTAAAAATTTCAACTTGTGTTAACGTAAAAGGAAATTGTTATAAGATGCTTTATAGGTGGTACATGACACCAAAAAAGATTGCTAATATAAGTATGGATGAGAACCTGAGTAACAAATGTTGGAAATGTAAAAAAATAGAGGGTTCTTTTTATCATATGTGGTGGACATGCGAGAAAGCAAAAGTATACTGGTCAAATGTTCATTGTGAGATGCAGAAAATATTGAAAATCCCTATTAGAAAAAGTCTGGAACTTCTACTCTTAGGTTTGACAATGGAAAAAATCAAGCAAGAAAAGAGAACAGTATTATGGTACATGATCACATCGGCGAGAATGGCTTTTGCGCAGCAGTGGAAATCGGATAAAGTACCGGATATACAGGACTGGTTAAGAAAACTGCTATTTTTAGCTGAAATGGACAAAATGACTAAAAAATTAAATGGACAAATGGCAAACCAGTATTTAAGTGAATGGGAAGACCTGAAAATATATATGGAAACTGAATATAAAATGAAAGGGAAAATGTATAACCTTGATTCTTATTGAAAATGGAAATATGTTAGATGAGTCAGATTTCTGTATACAAAAAATATGTTACCTGGTTTATCGATTGCTATAAGTCTAAACCTGATTACTTTTAAATTTTCTTTGTTATTGGCAATAGCAGTGTTGGAAGCCTATTAGGGGGGGAAGGGGGGAAGGGATATAGTTTATAAGTTGTTTTGGAATTGGTGTTTAACAATGTTGAATATATTCCAATAAAAATCTTTATTATAAAAAAAAGAAAAAAATCTCAGAGACAGAGAGAAATTGGGCAGTTTGGGATAAAGAAGCTGCTGCCATTAAGCTGGCCCTTACCACTTGGAGACATTGATTAGAGAGGGCCAGAGTACCATTCAAGGTCTGAACCGACCATAAGAAGCTGGAGGCATTACACTCCCCCCCCCGATTCCTCAATGCTAAACAGTTGTGCAGGGTGGAGTTGTTTTCTAACTTTCAATTCACACTCAAGCACCTTCAGGAGAAGTCCAATTTTCTTGCTGACACCCTCTCTCGCCTTCCTCAACATGCCAGTCAGAAGGAAGAGGTCATTGACTCTATGTTCACATCTGCCCAACTGGGGGGGGGCAGCGTCATGCGTAGCTGGGCGAAGGAGGAGGGGGGCTTCAGTCCTGAGCCTTGGGTGGAAAAATTCAAGGCAGCCTTCACTGAAGCCAATAAGGAGGAAGTGGGAAAGGAGTGCACTCTTGCACAAGGGGAGAACAGATGCTGGTATCGACAACACAGGCTGTTTAGGCCTCATTCCCTGCGGGGGGGAAATTTTAAAACTGGGACATGACAACAAACTGGCTGGCCATTATGGATATTTAAAAACTTTACAGAGGCAATTCTGGTGGCCGTGTATGCGGGCTGACATCACTCAGTACGTAGCTTCTTGCCAAGTGTGTTTAATGGGGAAATACCGGGTTGGGAAGCCTCCTGGATTCTTGCAGCCTATCAAAACCCCCAAGAGACCTTGGTTGGTCATTTCTATGGACTTCATAATGGATCTGCCACCAAGCAAGGGGAGGACAGTTATTTGGGTGGTGGTTGATATTTTCTCAAAGCATGCCCATTTCATCCCCTGTAAGCAATCACCCTCCAGCAAAAAGCTAGTGCAGCTATTTATGCATCACATTGTAAGACTGCACTCTGTGCCCAGAAAAATAATCTTGGACAGGGGGTCACGGTTCATGGCTGCCTTCTGGAGGGAATTGTTAAAACTTCTGGTGGTCAAGCAGAGACTCAGTAGTGCTTACTACCCAGAAACAGATGGCCAAACTGAGTGGACCAATCAAGTACTGGAACAGTTCTTGAGGTATTTCATTAATTATCAGCAAGATAATTGTCTGGACTTACTTCCCTATGCGTAACATAGTTACAACAACTCTGTGCAGAGTTCCACGGGGACCTCCCCCTTCAAGGTGGTGTATGGGTATGAGGGAGCCCCCCCTCCCTACCATTGCAATGGAACCCACTGGGCCTGGGGACCTGCAGGCCCGGTGGTCAGAGTTGGATCAACAATGGACTCTCATCCAGCAGACTTTGGCCAAGGCAAAAGAGGATTATAAAGCCTAGGGGGATAAAGCCAGGGCACCTGAGTGGGACATCAACCCTGGGGAATTGGTGTACATTTCCACAAAAAACTTGAGGGGGTTGCAGCCAGGGAAGAAATGGGGATAGAAGTACGTTGGACCTTTTAAAGTAATGAGAGTTATTAACAAAGTGGCTGTGCAGTTGGACTTGCCAAAGAACTTATGTCATATTCATCCCATTTTCCATTTCAATCTACTGAAGAAGAATCCTCTGCCCTCGAAATGGAGACCTCAACCTCCAGCTCCTCCTCCCCTGATGGTGGATGGGGAACTCCACCAGGTGGTGGAAACAGTTTTGGACTCTAAGATAGTGAGGCCACCTTTACTATCTCATGAAGTGGTGAGACTTTGACCCTAGTCATAATGAATGGGTCCAAAGTGATCATGTCAAAGCCCCCAGATTAGTTCAAGCATTTCATAGAATGCATCCCTACAAACCTGGGGGTGAGGAACTGTGGGGGAGAAGAATGTCAAACTTGGGCCTCATTTGCCATGAGTTTCTTAACTGTCAGCCTGTCTTTGGTTCTGTATGCTTATTGTCCTGTTTCATTCTGGCTGGGGGGGGAGTGTGTAAGGATGTGTGTGTGGAGCTGTTTTGCTGGGAGTCATACTAGCTTGTAAATGCATCTGTGCAGGGCCTCCCTTCCATGGGAAGAATGCATGCTTGGCCTTGAGTACCAGACACTGCTGTATAATGTAATCCTATGCTTGCAGGTGCTGAAGGAGGGCTAAAGGTGCATGGTAGATTTTGGCAGGCTGGATGTATTGGTGTGATTGGATGGGTCATTGGGGGGTTGTTTGAATGATGTATAATATGAGATCTGGTGCTAGGGGTGTTAGTTCTGACACAGATTGTCTATGCTTGAGACCTCTCTATCTCTCAATAAACAAATCATTGCCAAGAGAGTGTTGTTGGGAGTGAGTTTCTTCAAGACCTGACACCTGGAAGACTTAATCCCTTTTGGACAAAGGACAATTTGGTTTGGACCAGACCACCTTGTTGTGGAAGTTCAGAGCCATTATCAGGAGTTGGGAGGATATTGTATACAGCTGATTGGTAAAAGTAGCCTCTGACACCAGAGATGGAGCTTTGCATGGGATTTCCTAATGCTGCTTGTTACTCTTAGAAAAGAGTTGGCTTAGGTCCAGTTGCGTTTGCCATAAATATCCGGACATTTGCCTTCAGTTTCCAGCCCTTAGAGGAAACTAACTTCACAGAAAGTTGGGTAGAGGTTAAGGACTCCTTTGACTTCTTGTTACTGCAAAGAACTCTGTACATGCTCTGAGGAACCTGTCACAGCCCAGGTAATATGTGTTTAACTTAGCTAGTTCAACTGTATGGTTTTCATTTGAACATCTCTGTGCTGTGTTGCTGTGTGCCTCCCTGTATTGTGTTTTTTGCCCCTTTCTACCCCCTTTTGAAAACTGCCCTCTTGTTTCCTTTTCCCGTTTTTTATAATAAAACATTTTTTTAAAAAAAAGACCCTTTTTTTTGCTTCACTTAGTACAATTTATTTCTATGGGATATTTATTCCTCACATGCTAGACTGCACAGATGCTACTAGGTTGGTTATAAGGTATTTTCTAGGGTCTCTACCCTGTCACTGTTATTGCTTAAGTACTGCACAGGAATACTACCGTCTCAGTGTTCTCAGCAGAGCCTGAATGGGAATCCTTGGTCTCAGGAAGTTTCCCAGCAAGGGAAGACACCATTTCCTCCTTCCTGCCATAACACACAGCTTTTTCAGTTTATGGTCTCTAATGACAATTACCATCTAATTTCTTATGATGGTGTCTGTTAACTGCTCATAGCTGCAGTTTTGACTCATCCTCTTCAAGTCTTTTAGAAAAACCCAGACTGTTTATCTTCCCTTCAAGTACTCCCAAAAATGTAAATGCATCATTTGCTTTTGGAATTCTTTTTTCTTTAAATTCTGCATAGTGAGATCTTACATTTCCCGCTCAGACAGGCATGCTATTAAAAACCAGCAACTGGTTCTAGTCCTGTAACATCCAAGAATATAGCTACTTTCCCCTTAACCTCTTTCCCTTCCTAAACAGTGCCATGCAAATACTTCTATGTTCAAATAGCAATTTGTGATGAAAGTGCAATCAAATTGTAAGCTATACCCTTGAACACTCCAAAAATTCTCTTTGTATCAAGCACTTAAAATTATTACAAACTGGATATTTTCCATAAGTGTGTTCTCATACTAATTTCCTATGGCTGTCCCTGTTATTCTCCCTCCACCAGTCCATTTTACTTGTTTGGTGCTTCTTGGTTTCCTCAACCCTGCTTGAAGAGAGAATAAGCTGCATTTGTCTTTCCATACCCTGACATGCATTTTACTGCCTGATTCCCAACTCAACCGTGTTCATGTTCACTGACTGTTTCTAAATCTGATCACAAATATTTTGGCTGAGTCCAGACTGGCAGTTTGCCCCGGGAAGGGACCCAGGCCGACAACGATTCAATACCGGAGTAAATGGGACGTTCATACAGGCACATCTGCCTGGCATCCCCCACCCGTAGCCTACCGGTGCTGTTGCGCTTCACTACTGGATTAAAAAAACACCTGATAAAAGCCGTCGCAAATCCAAAAGCCCGCGTTCGTCATGCGTTTCTCTGTTTCCGGGGAGTCTGAACGTGCAGGCAAAAAGCCGGGCGGAAGCCACGTTGGGCACGAGGCAGCAGCGGTGTGATTGGCTGTGCTCCACTCCACTGCCCAATGCGGTGCCGGCATTGCAGGGCAAAAAAAAAAATTGGCAAAATGTGCTTATGCGCATGAGCGCTCATGCGCACATACCCCCATACACCCACAGCCGAATTAATGGGGAAACGGTGAATATAGCACGCCTCCGGTGCAGCAGTCTGAACGCTCCCGCGTGCCTCTGTCCCGTATCTTCCAGCAGCGGCCCCCACTGTGTGGATGGGAAAACCCAGTATAGTTTAATCTGGGGTTTTTTTTGCTATGACTGGCTACTGGGGCAAACTGCCAATCTGTACTCAGCCTTTGTACAGTAAGTTCTGAGCATGCACCAACATAATGAATGCCACTGAAAGCACAAGGACAAAATCAGCAATACATGAAAAATGAAGTTGATTTTCAATAACAGGTGACCTGTCTGTGATGGCCTAGAGGCATATGCAATTCAACCAAACCAATCAATTATCAAGATGTGGCATCAGAAGGTATCCAGCCAGTCACCATACTGAATGCTGCCTACTGTACAGACACAAAACCAGTTCAAATAGTGGACAAATTGTGAACAAATTGTCAATGCAACCATATGGATATGCAATCCAAGTTATAACAGACAGTGAGAGCCAGGTAAATCTAATTTTTGAATGAATAATAGCTCATAACTTGCTGTCTTGTATATATGTGACAACAGGAAAAGGTTGTGTAGTATTTCTTTGGGGGCCTTCAGATGCTCTGTCTCAACTAGCTTCCCATATTATTCAAAATAGCCTTTCCTTGAATTAAACTTTTATTTAATTTAATTTATTATTATTATTATTATTGTTGTTGTTGTTGTTGTTGTTGTTGTTAAAAATATATATTATTATTGACTTCCGTTTCACTGCTCGGTCACATCCCCGTCTCACTCTGATGGGATTGCGCCGAGACTCGGCTGACGGGAAGGGTCCAAGTATGTCCTGGACCCTCCCAGGGTCTCTGTAGGAGACCCTCAGCCTGGAGAGCTGAGGCGAGCCTCTTCCAAGGCGACAGCCAAGGAATTGAAGTTCACCTTTATTTCCAAAAAGTCCCATCGCCGAAGAGCCAGTATGGCACCGAGAGATGACTACCGGACCAGCGGACACGATCAACAGCTTCTGAAAAGCTTCTAAA
Organism: Gekko gecko; assembly: GCA_029375565.1. Taxonomy (NCBI): domain Eukaryota; kingdom Metazoa; phylum Chordata; class Lepidosauria; order Squamata; family Gekkonidae; genus Gekko; species Gekko gecko. The sequence continues at coordinate 220,813,961 of JAPDNY010000001.1, forward strand.
AGATCTCCAAGGCTGCAAAGCATGAGTTAAGCATTGCTCAGGTGATTTAAGCAAATAAGAGCCTTGGTAGTAATTAGAAGTACCTAAGAGCAAAACGGCAGGGGGGAGGGAGACGTTCAAGAGTTCACTCCCACCCCATTTAAAACAATGCAGTTCTAAAGCGAAGTTTAAAAACAACTTTGAAACAAGGTATGCACATAAGAAGACTAGCAAAAACAAAAGCTGCATAATAACGAAAAGTAGGTTAAGTTCTGCTAACTTTTACTTTGTTTTGGGAAACTTACTTCTTGTTGTTATTATGGCTGGGAGAGGGCGGAAGCGGGGTCTGGAGGAAAAAAGTCAACCGGAAACAGCCTACCAATGACTCCCTCCCACAACCAGGAAGTAGCTGCAGAGATGTCCACACTGCTGGCGAATGCACTGCGCCCTCTAATGGAGCAGATGACTATTCTCAATGTGAAAATGGATAATTTGCAAAAGCAGATGACTCAAATGGACAGAAGGACCTCAACAACTGAAAAGACTTTTAAAAAATGGAAAAACAGACTGAGAGTATCAATAAAAGAGCGGACGAAGCAGAAAAAGAGAGACTCTCTAATAAAAACCAATTAATACAGCTACAGCTGGAAAGATCCATGTATATCCTACATTTCCAAGGGATTCCAGAAGAAAAGAATGAAGATTTAAAGGCTATTTTATCAGAGACTTTGGCTTCAATAATGGATTACAAACAGGAAGATCTACTGAAGGAGATGGACTGGGCCTACAGGGCTTATCCAGATTTCATTAAAAAAAATAAACTCCTTGGAGAAATATGCTTGAAATTTATGAGAAGGTCTACCAGAGATCGGGTGCTGAAATCTACACAGGGGAACCCCTTAAAAATCAAGAATTAGGAGATAAAAATCCTGAAGGATATCCCCTTTGAAGTCAGAAAGCGAAGGAGACTCTACAAGGAAATTAGTCTCTCTCTACAGAAGAAAGGGGTCCCTTACAGATGGTTATTTCCTGAAGGACTGAGTTTTAAATATGGAGACAGAAAGTATAATATTGACTCTGTTCCTAAGGCTAAAAAGTTTGTGGATCAACACATCAACGTAAAGCAGTATAACAAAGAGAAGAAACCTAAAAAGGATAAAGAGAAAGAAGAGGAAGAAGAAGAATCCTACTCACAGGATTCAGAAAGCAGTAGTCCAATACTCTTTAGGTCTTCAGATACATTGGAATCAGAGAAAGGAGCAGTCACTCCCAAACCCCGAGGAAAGAAGAAACGCAAGAAGAAAAGAACCTAAGACCAAGATAATCGTTGAAAATGCAGTTTTTATTAATTAACCAGTATTTGCAATTTTTCTTTTTTATTATTTTTGTTAGCTTTTTTTATAAGCAATAAATGTCTGTAACATCAGGCGATAATGACACAAATGTAACCAGATCATGTCACCATGTTAGTCTTTCCTTCCCCATATCCAGTAGGGTGTCTAGAAGTAGGGTTTAGTTTCCTTCCCCCATCCTGGTAGAGTTTTATGTATTAGTTTCCATTACCCATATCCCTTAAATTTTTAGAGGTAGGGATTTAGTAACCTTTCCCCATATCCCGTAGTAATGCAAAATCAATAAAATTCTTTATATATATATATATATATATATATATATAATTTTTAAAAAGTGTTGAACAGTTACAGATGAAACAAATTTGTTGTAATCAAATGGCATACATATAAGTATTTCTGTGTAATACATAACCATAGTATTATAACTGAGTTCACTATTCTGAAATAAGTATAATACAAGTTTAGAACACGATGTAAATGACATAACTCAAAAGAAGTAATCACAAACAGTACAACAGTGTTAACAGTACTATATTTCTCTAGAATTAGGTCTGGTTTACTAGTTTTGTTTTTCTTTAAAGTTTATTCAATAAACAACTTGGAGCATTGATATGATGATTTGAATTACCAGGTTATAGGGGTGAAAGTAACTATAGGTCATAATAAGTTCAAAAATAGATCAGCGGTCTATAAAGGGGATTTTTTGGAATCACAGCCTCAGCCATATAAGTAATGAGCCGATATCAAGTCGCAATGAATATGGTTTCTGATTTATGTGAGGGTGTGCGTGAAGTGTGGAATGATTAAATGATTCCATAAAGATCTTGCCAGGATTCTATCATGGGTGGGGACTTGTCAAGCCAGTTAGTTGCTATTGTGGTTTCTGCTACAGCCAGTAAAGTGCTCTTGTTTCCATGCGAGTGTGACCAGTTGTTCAAGAGCAAAGTTTCTGGTAAAAGAGGTAGGTTTACCTGTGTAATTAATTGTATGTGATGTATGATTTATGTCCAGAAGGTTTGTATGTGAGGGCATGACCACCAGCAGTGGATAAATTGCCGAAGGTTTGGAGAGGCCCATATAAGGTCCCACTCTTCTTCTAATCGGTTTTCACAGTCTCGCCACCATAGTTTTTGGTAAGAGGTTTTTTCCCATCCAGTCATTCAAAAGTTTGTATGTTTTGGAGAGTAAACCAGATGAGTGTGTCTCCAATTTATCCAGGAGTTGTTCAAAGCCTGTTTGCGGTCTAGCAATTGCTTTTGAAATTTGTGACGATTCCATCATGTGTTTAATTTGTAGATATTAGAACCACATTATTTTCTTCCCTACTTTCTTTTCTAATTGTGCCTTTTCCAGAATTTTTTTCTTATGTTGTAGGTCTGTGATATGTACAACTCCAGCAGTTCTCCAGGGGTTATATAAGGCATCTTCTTGACCGGGTGGAAACCATGGTTGGTTTAGAAAGGAGGATTGCAGAGAGATTGGGGTGGTTAGCTTGTCTTTATATTTGTACCATATATTGAAGGCAATTCTCAGTTATATGTGTTCTTGTTGGTGCAGAGATTTTGCCAGGGATGGGTTCCAAAAGGTGTCTAACAAAGTATGAGGGAATAAGTAGTGACTTTCTATTTGCACCCACTCTAGTTGTGGTGAAGAAAGAGCGCAGAGTACAGCAGCAAGATTTGAGGCTTCATTGTATAAGCTGATATTGGGTAGGTCTATTCCTCCTCACTGTGACATTCTTCGTAGTTTTATTTAACTTATTAAAATGGAGACAGTCTTTATATTAAAACCAATTTAAAACTGTCTGCTGTGACCTGGTCTTGGTTTCTTCAACCATGTTGTCTAAGATTAGCTGAAACCAGTTTAGGTGGGTAGCTTCCAGAACAAAATTTGAGTCCAGTGGTACCTTTAAGACCTAAAGTTTAATTCTGGGTATAAACTCTTGTGTATCTAATGAAGTGTGCATGCACACAAACACTTATACCCAAAATTAAACTTTGTTGGTCTTAAAGGTGCCACTGGACTCAAACTTTGTTCTGGAACCAGTTCTGGAACCAGGTTGCTTGCCCAACAAATATCACACCAGATCCTCCAAATGTATCAATGTACCAAGATTCCTACACTGATGTGTTTTTCATCTACATATTTCAGCTAGCTCTGCAGTCCTGCAGGAAATCTGGACAATGTCTCCTCACTTGAACTTCCCAGCCAAAGTTTCAAGCAGTCAGGGCTCCTGCAAACTTTCAAAAAGTGAGGCACAACACCCTGGGAAACAATGATAGGATTTTAAAAATAATTGTGTGACAATTGCATGAAACAAGGCCTTAAAATATATTAGGTTTCATATCCTTTTTTGCATCAGAGCTGTACTATGATAAAAATGTGAAGGATATTAAAGTCTACAAATAATTATTTATGGTGGATTGGAGAGATAACTGTATTAATTACATGGACATAAATGGGGTTTTGGATATGGTGAGATATTGTGATTCTAGTGGACTAACTAAAAGCGTACCTGCACAATTGAACTTTCAATCTTTATTTAATACGAATTTGTCATGCATCTTGTTTTTGCAGTCTGTTGAATTTCAACCAAGGACGTACCAGTTACCATGATGAACATCTTAACATGATGATAATACTTCAGTTTCCAATACAATAAACTGTGAAGAAAGAAGCAAGAAAACCTTGACCTCTTCCATTACAGCGGTCCCATTATGTGCAGAGAAGCTATCTTGTTTGTGTACATTCTTCAGACTATTTGCAGAAAGTGTGATTTGCTCCTGTTCATTGCATGATCAGTTTGTTCAAGAGAATACAGTTCTGCAGATGTTCTCAGAAGATTTGTTTTAAAAGCACTCTCAAGTGGCTAGGGTCACACCAACCTCCAAATGGAGTCTAAAGTTCTCCTGGAATTACAGTGATCTCCAGACTACAGAGATCAGTTATCCTTTAGAAAATGGCAACTTTGAAGGCCAGACTCTATGGCATAACACTCCTGTAAAGCACTTTCCTCTCCAAAACTCCACCCTTCCCAGGCACCACCTCCAAATCTCCAGCAATTTCCCAAACTGGAGCTGACAACCCTGCCATTGGCCAAAAAGTAAAACCATCTGGATAAGAGATAAAAGAAAAGGGTTCTGTGACTAAGTTATAAAGTCTAATAGCTGTTTTGATAGAAAAAATATAAAATACCCATGATACAAAATATGTACAATACACGTTCAAAATACAGTTATACAGGCCTAGAAATCTTCATGGGTGTTCTGTTTTGACACAAATGGATTCCTTGACTCAAAACATTTCTACATAGACAACCTCCCCTCCAAAATTTTGGGCCTATAATGGAAATGTGTTAAAATTATAGCTCAATAGTGGCCATCTTGCATTTTTCACCCAGCAAACTTTCCTCAAAGTTGGTGGGAAACTGCCTTAGCCCAAGCCGTCTAAGGAATCAAGCAACCCCCCCCCATATTGTGGAAGGTTATCATTTTTGCCTCTTCTGCCTTGCATTCACTTATCTTAAATGTGTGAATATGAAGTGAAAAGAAAATTCACAATAAATACACAGTAAGGAAAAGTTTTTGAGATACAAGTAAGAGAGACAGAACAATGAAATGCACAGCTTGACGTTTGTGTAAAGCATATTCTAAGCAGTCACTAAGTGTTGATTTGGATGGCACCCAGAAGCAAAGATTTTAAAACTATGAATCCTGGCTTCTTATATAACATTAAAAGTGCACAGATGAATTTAAGGTAAGATTTTTGTGTTTGTGCTTCAGAAATTCAGAAAAGCAGAGATTCAGAAGCACAGTGGCTCATACTTCTGAAATGTCCCACTGTATGCAGGGGTCTTTTTTTTGGGGGGGATGCACTGGAGCACAGCTCCGGCAGCTCAGGAGCCAAGCCCCGCCCCCAGCCGGAGTCCATGGAGTCTTTCAGACAGCCGAATTTCAATTTCAACGCCATTATATCCTATGGGCCATTGAAGTCAATGGTGAAAACATAGGGTATATTCTGGGGGCTGGAGGGGAGGGGGTTTGAGTGAGAGGCTCCAAACTCACAGGGTAGCTGATGGAACCTCTCCCCAAGATACCCACCAGGTTTCAAGAACATTGGATTAGGGGGTCCAATTCTATGGGCCCCCAAACAGGTTGCCCCCATTCCCTCCATTGTTCTCTATGGTGGGAAGAAAGTTACTTACATTATAGGCCCCAAAGTACATATTCTTTACAGTTCAGCTTACATTTATCCTAGGTTATAATAATTATAATCCATTATTCATGATCTTCCTTTCCACACTCATAAACTGGTGTCCAATTTTCTCTCACATTTTGTTTACTTTGATCTTTCAACGAGTCTGTCAATATATCCATTTCCGCTATTTCAAAGATTTTTCTCAAGAGTCATCTTTCATTGGTATTTCTGTTTTTTCCCAATACCTAGCATAGATGATTCTTGCTGCTGTAACTATATGTATAGTTAAGTGCTTAACTTTCTTGTCTTTTACATCAGGCATAATATTAAGCAAAAGCATTTCTGGTTTAAATGGTATCAGTGTCAGACATATTTTTGAACATTTCATGAACCCTTTTCCAATACATCATCACATCTTTACATTTCCACCAAACATGAAAGAAGCTTCCCACCCTTCTCTTACATTTCCAGCACTTATCAGACATTCCAGGGTACATTTTGGCTAATTTCTCTGGCATTATATACCACCTATAAAACATTTTATATAGATTCTCTTTAAAAGAAACCAATTTAGTTATTTTTACATTTGTTTTCCATATTCGCAACCTATGATCAAGCTCAATATTATGACCAAAATTTTGGGCCCATTTTATCATGCATTCTTTAATTACCTCATCCTCCAAATACATATATAATTTCTTAATTAATTTGTCATTTGTTTCCCACAGGAATTGGGAAAACACCAATTTTTCTGCATGAAACCCCTGAAGATTATCTTTAGTATACCTAGATTCCAACTGTACTTTTGTCCACCAATCTAAGTAAATACCTTGTTTCTCTAGTTCTTTAGATTTCAACCTATCTTCCATGAAGAAAGTTTTATTGTTGGTCTTTATGTTTTTTGCAATATGCTCCTCATATTCCCTTTTTGCCTGCCTGATCACAGACTTGCATTTTATTTGCCACAGCCTGTGTGTCAGATCCCTCAGATAGTCAGTCAAACACCAGGCTTCTTCAGAAGATAGTGTTTATTTCAAGACAATGCTGAAGGTGCAGTACATGCTCTTTGTCAGTGATACTTTGAAACAGCAAGCAGTCTAAGTATAGCCCATTCAAATGCCCCCCTACCCCCTAAGCTAATAGCTACCTTGTGCACATGCACAAAAACCCCAAAGCGAAAGTTTAAGAAAATAACCTAGACCAGTAAATTCCCAGCACCAGGATGGCAGCAACATGAGACCCAAGGTCAGGCAAAGTTGATAAGATACAAAACAGACACTACTAAATCAGTGAGAGACTAGAGGCTCCAAACCCTCCTGCAGTCCAACAGTTGAATGAATGTCTCCTTCTATTTTACAATGGCAGGGTACCTGACATCTTGCCCTCCCCAAAAGTCACCCACCCAGGTTTATCTGGGTAACGTTGATGGAAGTTCTGGATGAGGTGGGGGACATCAATGTGATTGACCCTGACCCACTCCTGATGCTGTGGCTCAAAATCCACCCATTCAACAAGATAATACAGTTTATTTCGAGAAAGTTTAGAGTCCAAGATGTCAGCCACTTTGTAATGTGGTTCTCCATGAACCATGATAGGGGGGGTACAGCTGGTTGTGGTTGCCAAACGTTTGCCCCGGGATCACGCCGTAATAACCTGAAGTGAAACACAGGATGTAAAGATTTCAATGATTTGGGCAACACAAGTTCAGCAGTCACTTCATTGATCATACGTTTGATTGGGTATGGCCCCACAAACTTCCAACCCAGTTTCCGGCTGGGTTGGAGTCCCTTAATGTTCTGCATGGAGACATAAACAGAATCCCCTGGTTTGGGATCCCACCCTTTATCCCTCTTTTTGTCAGCATGGGCTTTGTAGTCCTGTTTAGCAGCCTCCAAAGTTTTGCAAAGAATCGGCCAAGCCTCCTGCAAGCACTTGTACCATTCCCCCACCTCTCCCAAAGGCAATTTGGTAGCATTCAGGAATGGGAGAGGGGGGCCTCATAACCGTGGACTGCCATGAATGGGGAAACACCCGTAGGTGAGTGACAAGTGTTATTGTAGCAAAATTCGGCTAGAGGCAACAACCCTTCCCAATCGTCTTGTAGGAAGTTAGTGAAACAACATAGGTATTGCTCCAGGGTTTGATTCACCCTCTCAGTTTGTCTGTCAGTCTCTGGGTGATAGGCACTGCTCAGTCCTTGCTCAACCCCCAGAAGTTTAATTAGTTTGCTCCAATAGTGGGAAACAAATTGTGAGCCACGGTTGGAGACCACCTTCCTCGGCAATGTGTGCAATTTAAATACATGGTGCATAAAAACTTTAGCCACCCCCTTTGCCGAAGGTATAGTCTTAAAGGGGACGAAGTCCACCTGTTTGGAGAACAGATCCACCACCACCCAAATCACCATTTCCCCCTTGCTCGGAGGCAGATCAGTGATAAAGTCCATAGAGATCACCTCCCATGGTCAAGCCGGGGTGGGGAGGGGGTGCAGAAGGCCAGGGGGTTTCCACAGCCAAAGTTTACTCATGAGGCATGTCTGGCATGACTGAATGAACAGAGAGAGATCTTGCCTCATGCCTGGCCACCAAAACTGACGTTGGAGAAACTGTAAAGACTTAACAAAACCCCAATGTCCAGCTAGTTTAGAACCGTGTGCCAGTGACATGATTTCTCCCCACAGAGATCGTGGCACAAACAGTTTCGAGTCCCGGTACCAACAGCCATTTGCCCGTTCCTCCACCCCCCCCTTCGTTGTCCAGTTCTGCTTTGTCCTCAGGAGAAAGGGTGGAGGCAAATTATCTGTTCCCATGTGAGATCAGATGGGGGGGGGCCCTTGGCCTTGCTACGTAACCACACACCCCGGTTGAGTGGGTGTGAACATGGAGTCCAGGACCTCCTCCCGCTTACTATCATGTTATGGGAGGTGGGACAGCACGTCGGCTAAAGAGTTAGCTTTCCCTGGGAAATGGTGGAGGGTGAAATTGAACTTAGAGAAGAAGTCCGCCCAGCAGAGCTGTTTGGCATTTAGGTTCCTGGGGGTCTGAAGGAGTTTGAGGTTTTTGTGATCAGTCCAGACCTCAAACAGCACCCTCGCCCCCTCCAACCAGTGACGCCAGGTTGACAGCGCTAATTTAATAGCCCCTGCTTCTTTATCCCACACTGACCAATTGCATTCCATCTCGTTAAATTTCCTGGAGATGTAAGCCAGCGGGTGTAACTTCCCGTCCTCCCCCTCTTGCAAGATGGCACCTCCTGTAGTGACATCTGAGGCGTCGACCTGTACTATAAATTTTTTGAGTTCGTTTGGGTGCGCAAGCACCGGCTCTGATGTAAAGAGCGCCTTGAGTTTATTGAATGCCTCTTGACACTCAGTTGTCCAGTCCAACTTAGCCCCTGGGTGTGAACCCTTGGCACCCTTGCCTTTCGTTTTAAGGAGGTCTGTGAGGGGCAAGGATACCTGTGCAAAATTCGCCAAGAAAGACCTATAAAAACTGGTGAAACTGAGAAATGCTTGTAGTTGCCTACAGGTCTTTGGGGCCTCCCACCCCACCACATCTTGGACCTTCGCTGGGTCCATCTCTATCTGGGAGATCTTGTATCCCAGGAACGCAATCTCAGTACAATGGAACTCACATTTCGACAGTTTAGCAAAGAGTTTGTGCTTGTGCAATGTTTGTAACACTTCCTGCACCAATCTGACATGAGACTCCTTGTAAGGGGAGTACAATAAAATTTCATCCAAGTACACAAGGACCCCCTTGAACAAATACTTGTGCAACACCTCATTGATAAGGTTCATGAAGACCCCCGGAGCCCCTTGGAGGCTGAATGGCATGACGAGGTATTCAAACTGTCCCAGAGGGGTACTGAAGGCCATTTTATACTCATCCCCCTCCCGAATCTGCACTCTGAAATAGACATCCTGTAAATCCAATTTTGAAAAGATCTTTCCTTTAGCAACCGCCTCCAGGAGGTCTTTAATCAAGAGGAGTGGGTAAGCATTCATGGTGGACATGGCATTCAGCTCCCTATAGTCCATGCACAACCGCAACCCCCCATCCTTCTTTTTCCGAAACAGCACAGGTGCTGTGCAAGGGGAGGAGGCAGGGTGGATGAACCCTCTAGCTAGGTTTTTGTCAATGAAGTGCCTCAACTCCTCCTTCTCTGCAGGGCTCATGGAGTACAATTTCCCCTTCGGGAGCTTCTGGTCAGGCAAAAGCTCAATGGCGCAGTCTGAGTTCCAATGGGGGGCAATTCGTCGGCCTCGGCTTCCCCGAAGACTGAAGCCAGATTCTGATACTCAGGCAGAATTGAACTCAATTCAGTGTCCGCAAGGCCCACCGGGACCCAGAGATCAGTAGTCGCCTCCCCTCACACAGTGTCCCACACATGTGTTTTACACCGGAGATATACAAATTGTATGATCCCTTCCTCCTGATGAATATACAGTTCGTGGTTGTGTAGCCAAGGACTACCTAACACCAACGGGAATCTTGCAGCTGGGGTGATTATGAAGGGCCTATGCTCCCAATGTTCTCCTGCCCCCATTCGCAATGGCACAGTCTTGTACTTACACAGGTCTTTCATAGTGATCCTGTCCATCTGGGTAAAAACAAGTGGGTCAGGTAGCTTGACAACCTTCACCTCCAGTCTTGTCACCAAGGAGGGGTGAATTAGGTCTTGTCCACACCCCGAGTCAATTAAATCCCGCATGCGGATATGGGTGTTAAGTTTGGGGTAGATTAAAGTCACAGTCACAAAAAAGACAGGAAGGTAATTGCTCACTGGTCTGTGCACCTCGGGACCTGGGACCTGCTGTTCAGCACTGTTCACAGCAGGTCCTTCCTGTTTCCTGCCGGTGGAAAGCTTTCATCCTCAGACGATCCTGTCTCCTCTCCTTGCGGGCTGACCTGCAGAGCCTACGGGGCCTTTGGTTTGGCAGTTGGCTTTTTCCCTGGCATCTCGAAGCACTTCTTGTCACCGCTTTTGTCAGGTGGGTTTGCAGATCCTGATTCGGGACAGGCAGCCGCGAAATGGCCCAATTTGCTACACCTGAGCCATAGCCCTTGTTTCATCCATTGCTCCCGGGTCCTGTCCTTCTGATGAGGTGTTGGGGCTTTGGGTTTCACTGGAGTAGACATTGCCGGAGTGGTCTTTCCCAGGGTTACCACATCATTGATACAGATGGTGCGAAGGCAGTTCTCCATGTGCCAACACTCCATCTGGCCACTCCTGGATCTTAGCAGCATGCCTGTGGAACTCCTCTGTGTACTCACACACTGATTTCTTCCCTTGGTGGAAGGTTCGCAGAAAGGTCTGGGCCATCTCACTGCATTAGAGTCCTCATAGTGACCCTGTAGCACTCACATGAAGACATCCACTTTGTGGAGTTCCCTGCCATCTTTGTGGTGTAGGGTAACATACCAGTCTGCTGCTCCATCCCGTAGACGGGAACAGGTGGCCCCAATTGTTCACAAATTTTTGGTCCTCAGCAGAAAGTACAAGAGTTTTTCCGGGGTGCCATCAAAGGTAGCATCCAGAAGTTCAGCAGGGTTTGGGAACATCCGCCCCACACCCCTCAGGAGGCCCATGTGGGGGTGGCCCTCCTGGAGGCAGCCCAGCCAATGCACCTGGGGGCAGTCTCATGGGCATGTCAGGACCAGCTGGTACGGCAGAAAAGTCCGGAGGGGTGGTAGGGAGTACCAGTTGGGCAGGTAGGCACCTCTCCAACTCCCTGTATCCCATCAGCAATCAGCCCCAGTATCCTTGGAAGTGTTTCTTCCATTACCCTCAGGATGTGTTCTGGCTCCAGTCCCTCTGCCTGCCACAGTCCCTCGGGGCCCTCCACCACAGGTGCCGTGCTCAACCGGTAGATAGACTGGTCATATTGGCTCTCCCTGTGGGGCCCGCGTGGAGTCAACAACCATGTTTCAAAGTTCTCAGCCAGGGGTCTTCCCCATTCTCTCTGTTGCCTGGGACGTGTAGTCATGCTGGCATATGCTCCCCCAAATGGATCTAAACAAGCGCCCTCAAGATCTTCCTCGAGGTGCCATGGCATCAGTGCTGTCATCATGGGCACCGATGTGGTGGGTACCGTAGTGACTGCTACCGTGGTGGTGGGCACCGTGTTTTGAGACATGGTTACCACTGTCTGGTTTTCATCTTCACCATCCAGCTTCAGTTGAGAGAGAAACGGCACAGATGAGAGACCTGATGAGAAGATCACTGAGAATCTATCAGTTCCCTCAGATAGTCAGTCAAACACCAGGCTTCTTCAGAAGATAGAGTTTATTGCAAGACAATGCTGAAGGTGCAGTACATGCTCTTTGTCAGTGATACTTTGAAATAGCAAGCAGTCTAAGTTATAGCCCATTCAAATGGCCCTCCCTACCCCTTAAGCCAATAGCTTCCTTGCACGCATGAAAACCCCAAAGTGAAAGTTTTAAGAAAATATCCCAGACCAATAAATTCCCAGCGCCAGGATGGCAGTGACATGAGACCCAAGGTCAGGCAAAGTTGATAAGATGCAAAACAGACACTACTAAATCAATGAGAGACTAGAGGCTCCAAACCCTCCCACATTCCAACAGTTAAATGAATGCCTCCTTCTATTTTACAATGGCAGGGTACCTGACACTGTGTTCCCTTTTATCAACCTAACTGAGACTGACTTTCCCCTGCTTAAAGGAATCCTTCTTACATTTTACAGCTTCCATAACTCTGTTATCCATGCAGGCCTTTTTCTATAACTATCTGTGCCTTTCCTATCCTGTGGTATATATTTTATCTGAGCTTCTAGGACTGTAACTTTAAATAGTCTCCAAGCTTCTCCAATGGTTTTGACCCTTTTTACTTTTACTTTTTGTTTCCTCTTCACATGTCCCCTCATTTCAGAGAACTTACCCCTTTTGAAGTTAAAAGTTGTAATTTTGGTCTTTTGGGGCAAATCCTTATTTATACAAATGTTGAACTCAATAACATTATGATCACTGTTCCCAAGCAGTGCAATCACTTTTACATTTCTGAACAGGTCTTGGGCATTACTTAGGACTAAATCCAGGATTGCCTCTCTCCTGGTAGGTTCTGTGACCATCTGCTCCATAGTAGTCACTGAGAATGTCCAGAAACTCAATCTCTTTTCCCTGACTTGAACACATATTGACCCAATCATTAAATTAAATTAATTAAAATCGCCTATTACAACAGTTATTTCATCTAGCCGCTGGATGGGACCTTCTGCAAAGTTTCCTACCAGGCCTCTCAGATCCTGGTAAGTGAAAGGGTGCTCCCCCCACCTTTCCCATGCATGATAATGCAATCTGCCCAAGTGGTAATAAATGAGTGTCAGCTATGCTGCCGTGGCAGGCGGTGGTGGGGAGGCTGATGTAGAGTCTGTTGCTGTGCTGGAATTTTAACTTCCATTTTCCTCACCTCATCTTATCTGCTAGCTTAGGCCTTTGACCTTGGCTTTGACCTTGGCCTTTGACCATGCCGCTGATGCTTTTGCTGGGAACGTAGACCCATTAGCTTAGGCAGTCTTCAGCTTAATCCCTGATTGGCCCAGACCCATCAGCGGACCCTGTTTTGAAGTGTGTATATCTTCTCATTTTGTGGGCTTGCAATTAGTTCTGACACAGAATGTATGAACAAATGAACTGCCTTTACTGTACTCAATAAACCTGAACCTTCTGAAGGAATGTTGTTGAGAACTGATTGCTGCAGGACTCAACAATGAGGAACAGAAGTTAGACTTTAGCTTAACTTGTATTGCAGATAGCACTGGAAAGGGGTGGGTGTCTGGAGATAAGCTGGGACAGGATATTCTGATTCCTTTCATTTTTGTCCCTGGAGCTCCCATGATTATCCTGAAGCTGGTGGCCAATTTTGAGATCCCTAGTTTTATTTGCTGATGGTTTATGCCTACCACACATGGACATATGGATTATTTTATTATCATAGATGCCAGCCAGCCAAATTATTTGTTTTGTCATGATATTTGATTTGGAGCAGGATCATATGGGGGCCCAGGTAGAATCTTTGTCTGGGACCCATGGTGACTCTTGGCAGCCCTGCTTATGAAGAGCTGCTCCAATCTAAGTCCACTGAAGTTAGGGAGGCTTAGACTGGAGTCACCCGGCATAGGACTGCACTTTCAGAAAGAGTTTCCTCTCCTTCCGAATGTTTTAATTTGTCAAGTCAATTACATGCTTGTTCACTGGGAAGTCAACTAACTCCAGTTAAGTTTTACTCTCAAGTAAGTGTGCATAGAATTGCAATCTGCAGGATTTATTTACTAAGGTTGCCAGACCCCACCGGGGTGGGGGTAAATCCCACCCCCAACTGGCCTGAAAGGCAACATGATGGAGAGAGGGGGTGCTGCAGTGGCAACAGTCAGCTCTGTGATGAGCTCCCATGAAGCATCCATATTGCCGGGTCTATAGCAGGATCCCAGGGGATCCCGGGCTCCATTGGGTCTCCTCAAAGGGGAGCCCAAGCAGGGGGCTTGATCTGGGCCCTCCACTTGCTGCTGCAAGTGGAAAAGGGTCCAGGATCACCCTAGAAAACAAGACTCAAGTAAACGAACTCATGGCAGCCATGAGTGCAAAGCTGTGAACACCCAGATGGAGGGGAAGAAGAAAGAACCTCATCCATAATACTGATGATGAACATCACTGTGAGTACAGACAAGCAACAATATTAAGGATACTGTTGATTTTTCAATCAAGCCCCTTTAAATTTTAAAAGGACAAGGAAAGGAGGGGTGGAAAATTCCCCCCTCCCTTCCCTCTTCAGCCGACTAGGAAATGAGCTTAGTGAAAAAACATCTTTAAACACTCTCCAGGGCAAAGAAGAAAAGAAAAGCTGTTGTCTGAGTTACTTTCTGGAATATAAACTTTGAAGGAAATCTATTTGTTTGATTTTAAACAGCATTTATTTATTTATTTATTTGATTTTTACCTTGCCCTCCCAGCAAGGCTGGCCCAGGACAGTTTACAACAATGTAAAACAGTACAATAAATAGTAAAACCAAACAAACATAAATTAAAATCGTAATTATACAACTTAATAAAATGCTAGCAATAATTCCTCAAACACAGTCAGCATCATATTTTACTACAGATGTCCCAGGCACTCGGAACAGGCTATATTTGGGGGGCCCAGAGGGTCGGGCTCACTCCCCAAGAACTATCAGATGTCGGTGGTGGCAGTGGTGGTGGCAGCTCCAAAGGCCTGGTGGAAGAACTCTGTTTCACAGGCCCTGTGGAACTATAACAGGTCCCACAGGGCCCTGATCTCCTCCTGGAGCTCATTTCACCAGAATGGAGCTGCCACCGAGAAAGCCCTAGCTCTTGTTGATGCAAGCCTGGCCTCCTTATGGTTAGGAGAACCAACTGGTTCTGGGTCCCCGATCGCAGTGCTCTCTGAGGAACATATGGGGAAAGGTGGTCCCTCAGGTATGCAGGTCCCTGGCCATAAAGGGCTTTAAAGGTAAAAACCAGCACCTTGAACCGAATCCGGTATGCTATAGGCAGCCAGTGCAGTTCTTTTAGGGCAGGCTGGATGTGTTCCCATACAGGACGACACAGCAACAGCCTAGCTGCTGCGTTCTGCACTAGCTGCAGCTTCTGGATTTGGGCCAGGGGCAGCCCCATGTAGAGGGCATTACAGTAATCCAGTCTCGAGGTGACCATAGAATGGATCACTGTTGCCAAGTTGTTGCATTCGAGGAAGGGAACCAACTGCCTAATCAGCCTAAGATAGTAAAAGGCTGACCTGGCAGTGGCTGCTACCTGGGCCTCCACTGTTAAGGAGATGTCTAGGAGCACTCCCAAACTCCTGACCTCTGACACTGGCACCAACAGCGCCCCATCAAAGGCTGGGAGTGGGATCCCTACCCCCGGACCACCCCGACTCAGGCACAGGACCTCCATCTTCATTGGATTCAATTTCAGTTGGCTCAGCCTAAGCCAACCAGCCATGGCTTGCAATGTCAGGTTGAGATCTACTGATTTGGAGTCGGACCAGCCACCCAACAACAGATAGAGCTGGGTGTCATCCGCATACTGATGACAGCCCAGCCCATACCTCTGGGCAATCTGGGCAAGAGGGCACATATAGATGTTAAAGAGCATTGGGGACAACATTGCTCCTTGGGGCACACCACATTCAAGTGGGTGCCTTTGGGACAGTTGATCCCCTAGTGCCACTCTTTGTCCCTGACCTTGGAGAAAGGAAACAAGCCACTGCAAGGCCAGTCCCTGTACTCCGATGTCGGCAAGGTGATGGATCAGTAGCTGATGGTTGACCATGTCAAATGCCACTGACAGGTCTCACAACAGCAGCACTGCTGCTCCACCTTGATCCAGGTGCCTCCGGAGGTCAGCTGTGAGAGCGACCAGTGCTGTCTCTATCCCTTGACCCAGGCAGAAACTGGACTGGAAGGGGACTAATACAGAAGCATCATTCAGGAAGCCCTGTAACAGAACTGCCACTGCCCTCTCTATTACCTTGCCCAAATAAGGCAAGTTGGAAACCGGCCGATAGTTGGCCAATTCGGCCAGGTCCAGTGATGGCTTTTTCAAAAGGGGGCGTATCACTGCTTCCTTAAGTACCTCCAGGAACTGCCCCTGAGCGAGGGATGTGTTAATTATCTCCCGTAATGCACATCGAAACCCTTCGTGGCCAGCTTTAATTAGCCACGAAGGGCACAGATCAAGGGAGCATGTGACAGGGCGTACAGTTAGGAGCAATCTGTCAACTTCCTCAAGGCTGAGCATGCTGAAATAATCCAAGATGTGACAAGAAGACGTGCATGGAGTCTTGAGTTCATTCAGTGTATCATCTGTAGCGGGGAGTGTCAAGACTTTATTCGCTAAATAGCTCGCAAAGGTCTCACAGCCAATATCCAATTCCTTACGATTTAGTCTGATTTGCATCAGAGCTGTAATGGATCGAATTGTTCTAGACAATTGGGCTGGGCATGAGCTAGTGGACACAATCTCAGCTGTATAATACTGTCATTTAACGGCCTTGACTGCCATCTCATAGAATCTCATAAACATCCTATAAGATGCTCTTGTAGCTTCGTCACTAGTGTAATGCCACTGCCTCTGTAGCCATCTTAGCTCCCATTTCATTAGCCTCAGGTCCTGGGTAAACCAAGGAGTGAGCTTCGGCCGGGGGTGCAGAGGGCGCCAGGGAGCAATCTCATTGATGGCTGCTGAGAGTCGGCTGTGCCAGTCCTCAACAAGCACATTCAACAAGCTGCCAGGGGGCATCGGATCCCGTAGAGCCATCTGAAGCCACAGTGGGTCCATTTGGCTCCATGGGTGAGCCAAAACAGGCTCACCGCCCAAACAGGGTTGGAGAGGAGTATTCAAACGGGCCTTCAGGGCAAAGTGGTCTGACCATGGAACTGTTAACATAGTAATCCAGTCCACAGTGACCCCAGTCACGAAGATCAAATCAAGTGTGTGCCCAGCCTGGTGAGCGGGGGCCGTTACAAGTTGGGAGAGTTCTAGTGCCGCCATGGATGACACCAGGTCCGCTGCCTGCGTAGAGGCCATGTCATCAGCATGGACATTGAAATCATCCAGGACTATCAGTCTAGGGAGTTCCAAGGCCCAGCCTGATATGGCCTCAACCAGGGATGGTAGGCTATTGGCTGGTGCATTGGGTGGTTGGTACACTAGCCAAATTGCCACACTCTCCCTGGCTTCCCATACCAGGCTGACACACTCAATGCCCATGATCCTCGGCAGTGGGAGCACCCTAAAGGACTAAGCCTCCCTATTTATTTATTTATTACTTTCAATTTATATCTCGCCTAGCCAGGAACTGGCTCAAGGCAGCGTACAGTGGTTAAAATACCATAAAACAATAAATACAGTACATACAGTAAAATTCATTAAACAACAGGTTACATAAAGGGCTAGTGTGAACAGAAGGCGATTCCTATGTTATACTCCCAGCGTCATGCGGGCAGCAAATCCAACGTTGTAACCAGGTCCATAAGATGTTCCATTTTCAGTACCTCTTTCATCAGTGGCAGCCCCTAATTAAAAGCCTGGTGGAAGAGCTCCGTTTTACAGGCCCTGTGGAACTGTAGAAGGTCCCGCAGGGCCCTGAGATCTTCCAGGAGCTCATTCCACCAGTATGGAGCTGCCACTGAGAAGGCCCTGGCTCTGGTTATCGCTAGCCTGGCATCCCTTCGGCCTGGGACAGTCAGGTGGTTCTGTGATCCTGTCCTCAGTGCTCTCTGGGGGATATGTGGGGAAAGACAGTCCCTCAGGTAGACAGGCCCCTGACCATATAGGGCTTTAAAGGTCAAAACCAGCACCTTGAAACGAATCTGGTATGCTATTGGCAGCCAGTGCAGTGCCTTCAGCACAGGCTGGATGTGATCTCGTGCAGAGAGACCCATCAACAGCCAGGCTGCCACATTCTGCACTAACTGAATACTGCAACTCCCCCCCCACCCTCTGGTCTGGGATTGGTGAAGGACTGAGAACCCAGGAGGAGCCATTTGGGAGAGAGATACTGTCTCTCCCTCTCTCTCCCAGGTCTCAGTCATGCATGCCAGGTCTATCTTCTGCTCCTGCAGGTAGTCTCAAAGGACTACGGTCTTATAATTTATAGACTTGGCATTACACAGCACCAATGTCAGAGGAGGGTCAATCATCCTAGCCCCCCCGCCTGCAACCTTTGGGATGGGACGTAGGCTGGAAGGGGGTTGAACTAAATTACTTCTCTGCAGGGCTTTTTTTTGTAGAAAAAGCCCAGCAGGAACTCAGCATAAGAGGCCACACCCAACAGCAGAAACTCATTAGCATATTAGGCCACACCCACGTGTTACCAGAAGTGTGATCATCCAGCCACACCCACCTTTTGCTTCTTATTCTGTTTACCTTGCTTGTTGTCAAAACTCAGGGCTTTTTTGGTAGCAGGAACTCCTTTGCATGTTAGGCCACACACTCCAAATGTAGCCAATCCTAATGAGTTTCTGCTGTTGGGTGTAGCCTATTATGCTAATGAGTTCCTGCTGGGTGTAGCCAACTCAGGAGCCAGCAGGAATTCCATTCCTGTGCATTCCTGCCCCAAAATAGCCCTGCTTCTCTGTCCCCTTCCTTTAACTCTATGCCTAGTCCCACCACTATACTTTCCCCTCCCTAGGAGCACTGGTTTTGCCTGCCCGGCCATCGTCTATCAATGGTCTTCGCAAAGCCACAGACCATACGATAGGTTGGCATGGTGTATCGTATGAGGGGGGACAATATTCCCACAGTTCTCCTAGTGCTACTAGTCTCGATAGTTCACTGTCCCTTCCACTAACAGCTAATCTATCCCTGTTATCCAAAATAACCGCAATCTAATCTATCCTAGCAACCTATATATCTTTTATCCCTCTGACAATTTGGCATAATATCTTGTTCCACTGGCCAGTAATTAATAAGTAAAGGCCAGTGGTAATACAATAAGTACATCAAATTCCCGGTCCCCAATTTATCAGATGGCTAATCACTCTTTAACCCCAATAGGATAGTCTAATACTAACAGATTAATTGTGTAAATTAATAATATCAGCTCACATTCCAATTAATCACCTCAATTTGGGATAGTCAATCAGGAATTATCAGTTAATTTCAGCATTCAATTGATAACATCAAAATAACTGTCAAACACAAAGCGCTTACACAATTTGTATATGTTATTATAACTTTAAAACATTAACAACACAAAATATACAATATTGTGTGGTTTCAGATGATTGTCCAGAATTTAGCAGAACCAACAAGGAGACGGTGAACTCCAGAATGCTTTTCCCATTTCGACTACAAAAGTCTTCTTCTGACCAAACCTGTTAAGTTTGTAAAGAATTTGCTCTAGAACATGAAATCCAGTCTGAAAATGTGATCAAGTTTGTGCACTGCTGTGACAATGTTGCCATATTATTGAAGTCCAGAGTAGTCTACAAGATTCATCTTGGTCAGAAGAAGACTTTTGTAGTCAAAACGGGAAAAGCATTCCAGAGTTCACCGTCTCCTTGTTGGTCCTGTTAAATTCTGGACAATCATCTGAAACCACACAATATTGTATATTTTGTGTTGTTAATGTTTTAAAGTTATAATAACATATACAAATTGTGTAAGCGCTTTGTGTTTGACAGTTATTTTGATGTTACCAATTCTATTCTGATACTGTCACCCGTTTTGAATCAGTACAATTTCAGCATTCAAACATAAATTATATACAATTCATTTACCTAATTTATTTACTCAGGCTAGCAGCACATTAAGTTGGCAGTCAATAACTGGTTAGAACAGCGGCCCACTCTGTGGGGTGATGTTACTGTGATGTTCTTATCACTGTTTGCAACCTCCTCCAGTCCAGATCGTCGACTGTAGTATAGTCCTTCGAATCTCCCTATCCTCCAAGCACCTACCATCTGCTGCTGATTTCCTAAAGCCTGCAGCCGATACAGTTCTGCAGATTCAGGTGTAGATAAGCTGGTCCCAAGGGGAAGTGTAAGCTCCCCCAGCTCCCCCAGGCTCTGGAGTTGACATGCCGGCTCCGCCTCCTCACCACTATCCACAGTTGTGCTGGTAGTGGTCACAAGCTGTTGGCAGCAGCCCACGAAGGATGGCAATTGGAGCCAGCAGAAGGTGGCATGCTGAGGCAAAACATGGCTAGCAGCGATCGCCATCACAAGCGGTCCCGAAATAGCAGCCGTGATATGGGAGACAAACCAATGAACGCCGGTAGCCGCCACACACTGGTGTCTACACTCACGCCAGTGGTGGCTGGGAGCAGCAGAAGGTAGACATACATGGTGGTAGTTGTAAATAGTAGGGGGTGGGAGGTAGAGGCAAAGCATGTCTGTGTCAGGTAGCCCTGCCATGATGGATGGAAGGGAGGGAGGTGGGCTCTGGGCGCCTTGGTGGCGTGACAGGCGGGAGGTTGGAATCCGGGGAGTTGTTGATTTACACCTCGGGTGTGAGAATGGAATGTGGCTTTTATTACTACTATCTCTCGCAGCCTAGACGTTCTGACCTTGGCAAGTCAGGCTGCGCGCTTCCCTATCGCTAGCATAGATGTAGCAGCTGTAAATAATGGGGGCGGTGGGAATTTCATTAGCTTAGTAACTTTCGATTTCCCAGTCGCATGTTATTCATTGTATGGAAGAAGGGGGGGTCCCCATTCACCCCCTTCCCTGTATAAGCGCTTGCTTTTTGTAACCAAGTCATTCTGAACAAGATACCTGTTCCAGTGATCTATCTATTGCAGCTTAATAAACGCTAACCTTGCTTGCATCACAAGGCCTGGTGTTTTGCTGACTAAGTTAGGACTTCTGACAGTTTGTTCAGAATCATCAATTACTTTTGGGACTGGTCCTAAACCCGCAACTCCAAAATGAGTGGCGGAGAAGAAGACACTCTCCCAATTGAAGAAGATGAAAAGGATAAGAAACCTCCCGGGAAAGACGTGCCCCGAGAGACCCCAGACACTCACGGGCCGAGACATTGGGGTTTGGAGTACGACTTTGGAGGGCCTTACGGAGACCCCTATGGGGCGGCCTATGGGGGGTGACCACCCGAGTTGGACGCAGACGTGACTGGGTGAAACCCCTGGCTGATACCCATGAAGCGTGGTTCGGGACCCCGAGAGCTTCCATGGGGATGAGCCACCCCGAGAGGTCGGTCCGGAAACTAATCACGGCGGAAGCTCTGGAAGAGACTGGCCGCGACTCCGATACCCTGGAAGGCGCCGTGGTGAGGAGGAGATGGACTGAAGAACCGAGCCAGGACCGCCTGATGCGATTCCTAGATGAATCCCTCGCACGCATCCCACAGATGATCGCGGAGGGCATCCGGGAAGAGCGAGAGCGGCAGAGGCGCGAGGAACCAGCAGCCCAGGTCCCCCCGATCAACGGCCGGCGCCGGACCAAGACCAGGGAAACGTGCCAGCCGGGCCGGTGGACCAACCAGCGGGGCCAGGACCGCAGGGGCCACCTGGGCAACCACCCCTCGCCCTTGGGGGTTCTTGCCACCCAAGCCTGCAGAACTTCTGGACGCTGATTTTGATGGAGACCCCGAGAAATTCCCATTCTTCCTGGTGCGAGCCGAGAGGTTTATTGAGCCCTGGGGCCACCTATTCCAGCGGGAAGAACGGATGGTTGATGTCATAGCAGCCCACCTAAAGGGAGCAGCTGCTGACTGGTATGTGGGACTCCATCAAGTCGACGGGCGTGAGCTGAGAGAGATCGATTCTTTCATGTGGGCCATGAAAGAGCAATTTGAGGATGTGCACTCCACCAAAGCAGCGAAGGCAACGATCCGAAGCCTCAAACAGGGGGGCCGATCGGTGAGAGACTACACCTCGGAGTTCCGCAGATGTGCCGCCAAACTCCGAGGGGAAGGGAACCTCGTGGATTTCTACAAGTGGGGACTCAACGCGGAAATCCGCCGAGAAGTCACCAGGAACCAAGACCCGAACACCCTCACCGGATGGGTTCAAGCAGCCGTCACGATGGAGAACCGCCTGAAAACCATCAAACTGGACGCCACCGCAGCGATGGCTAACAGGGGCCCTGCACCGGCTGCGAGAGGGAAACCCCCGGCACCGAACCCGAAGCTGAGGGATGGCACGAGGGAGCTCCGGATGAAGCAAGGTCTTTGCCTCAAATGCGGAGAAGGGGGCCATTTCGCCGCGAACTGCCCAACATCGTCTGCAGCACCCTGAGCACCGAAGGGAGCTAAGAAGAAGTTTGACACCTCCACACCAAAACAGGTGGCGAAACCGAAGGGGGCGAAGGCTCTGCAAGCCAAGCCGCTCAGTGAAGCATCCGACTCATCCGATGGCGAGACCGTGCCGCAGGGAAACGAGACGGACCTGCTGTAAACAGCGCTGAACAGCAGGTCCCACCTCCCCAGGCGCAACTCCCGGTGAGCAAACCCCCTCTCTTTTCTTTCTCACGGTGACTCTAATGGACCCGGGTCTATTGACCCATGTGAGAGTACGAGCTCTCATTGACTCTGGGTGTGGGAGAGACCTCATTAACCCCACACTACTAACGGGACTTGGGGCGAAAGTTGTTAAATTAACTGACCCCTTGATTTTTACGCAAATGGATGGGTCCACCATGAAAGAACCTTGCAAATACGTGACTGTGCCCTTGCGGGTGGGACTCGGGCAACACTGGGAAGAGAGACCTTTCGTGGTTACCCCTTCAGCCCGGTTTCCATTGGTTCTGGGGAGCCCATGGTTCTTTGATCACGATCCTCATGTACTATGGGGGAGGGGAAGGTCAACTTCATCTCCAATAAATGCCAGTCCCACAAATGGAAAAAGGAGTGGGGACCTATGATGGGGGGCAACTCCTAGTGGCAGCGGGGGTGGCAGCAGCGGAGCTGGAAGGCATTCCCCCCGAGTACCACGACCTGGCTCCCGTTTTTGGAGAAGAGGAGGCCGATGAATTACCCCCCACAGAAATTCTGACTGTGCAATTGAAATTTTACCCAACCAAAAATTACCGAAGGGTAAACTGTACTCTATGAGCCCTTCGGAAAAGGTGGAACTGAGGAAATTTATCGATAAAAACCTCAGCAGGGGTTTCATACGGCCAGCATCCTCCCCGTTTGCGGCTCCCGTGCTTTTCCGGAAAAAAAGGATGGGGGATTGCGGCTCTGTACTGACTACCGCGGATTGAATGCAGTGTCAAACACAAACGCTTACCCCATGCCCCTCATAAAAGACTTGTTGGCGGCAGTGGCTGGGGGGAAATTTTCTCTAAGCTAGACCTCCGAGATGCCTACTTCAGAGTCCGCATACGGGAGGGGGATGAATTTAAAACGGCGTTTAACACCCCTCTTGGCCAGTTTGAATATTTAGTCATGCCATTCGGACTCCAGGGGGCCCCTGGGGTCTTCATGAACTTGATTAACGAGGTGTTGCATAAACACTTATTTAAGGGGGTCCTTGTTTACCTTGATGACATTCTTTTGTACTCCCCCGACCTTAAATCGCATGTGAAACTGGTGCGGGAAGTACTACAAACGTTGCACAAGCATAAACTGTATGCCAAACTATCCAAGTGTGAATTTCACAAAACGGAAATCCCTTTTCTGGGCTACCGCATTTCCCAGAAGGGGATTGAAATGGACCCTGACAAAGTCAAAGATGTCGTGGGGTGGGAGCCCCCAAAACGAGGAGGCAACTCCAGGGGTTCCTCGGATTCGCAAACTTTTATAGATCATTCCTCTCGAACTTTGCCCAGGTGGCTCTTCCCTTGACTGATTTACTGAAAACCAAAGGGAAGCCACCCGAATGCACCCGGCCGGGGGCCAAACTGGAATGGTCGCCAGAGTGCCAACGGGCGTTCGACAGATTAAAGGCCCTTTTACGTCGGAACCCGTGTTGGCCCACCCGAATGAACTTAAAAAATTCATTGTTCAGGTTGACGCCTCGGATGTTGCAATGGGAGGGGCGATCCTCCAAGAGGGGAGGATGGCATATTGCACCCCCTTGCCTATGTTTCCAAAAAGTTTAACGATACCGAACGAAATTGGTCCGTGTGGGAAAAAGAAGCGGGATCGATCCGTTTAGCGTTGGCTACCTGGCACCATTGGCTAGAGGGGGCGCGAGTCCCGTTCGAGGTCTGGACTGATCACAAAAACCTCGAGCTACTTCGCTCCCCCGTTCCTTGAACGCCAAACAGCTCCGCTGGGCTGATTTCTTCTCCATGTTCAATTTCACACTGCACCACTTTCCGGGGACATCTAACTCGCTGGCCGATGCACTGTCACGCCTCCCTCAACACGACAGCAAAAGGGAGGAGATTCGTGACTCGATTTTCACTCCTTCCCAGTTGGGAGGAGCTCTGGGCGCCTTGGTGGCGTGACAGGCGGGAGGTTGGAATCCGGGGAGTTGTTGATTTACACCTCGGGTGTGAGAATGGAATGTGGCTTTTATTACTACTATCTCTCGCAGCCTAGACGTTCTGACCTTGGCAAGTCAGGGCTGCGCGCTTCCCTATCGCTAGCATAGATGTAGCAGCTGTAAATAATGGGGGCGGTGGGAATTTCATTAGCTTAGTAACTTTCGATTTCCCAGTCGCATGTTATTCATTGTATGGAAGAAGGGGGGTCCCCATTCACCCCCTTCCCTGTATAAGCGCTTGCTTTTTGTAACCAAGTCATTCTGAACAAGATACCTGTTCCAGTGATCTATCTATTGCAGCTTAATAAACGCTAACCTTGCTTGTATCACAAGGCCTGGTGTTTTGCTGACTAAGTTAGGACTTCTGACAGTCTGCTTCAGCTGTATCGACCAGCAGTGACTGATGTCGTGGGTGGCCCAAAATGGTGGCCGCATCACAAAAGCGAAGCCGGTGGACACCCACTGCTGTTACAAGCCTGACCAACACCGGCCCAGTCACCAGGTGAGCTCGAGGCATCAGCCAGCTGGTTGTCCAGGGTCAGGCTGACCGAAAATACTGAAAGGCTACTCGGCAGTATGCCCCAACAGGGTGGCAGAAACAACTCACACATCCCAGTATTATACTCCAGCATTTTGGTGTAGTAGAAACAGCTATCCCAGAGCTGACTGCTGGCAGAGAATCTGCAAAACAATATTCTCAAGCGGGACCTCTAGCACCCGGTACCACTCTCGTCGCCATTTTGTTATTGAAGCAGAAATACATTTGTATTTTTTGGACGATAACCAAACTATCTGGAATTATACGAAGACTCTTTAAAAGACTACTACATCTTGTTAAAAGGATTATAAATTGCTTCCCTTTTAAAAGGAAGGAAGGAAGGAAGGAAAGAAGGAAGGGACTTTATTTTGAACTTGCTTTCCTCCTTCTATTTTCTTACAACATATTTTGCTTTATTTGTTGAAACTATAAAGTACACTGTGTTCAGATTGTATTGTACTGTAAGGTAAAGAATCAATAAGATCCATGACATACTGTTGAAAACTTTTTGGTTTCCTTTTAATATGACTACAACAGCTATTGTTTTGTAAATTTTAGAGGAGGTCTGTTTTTCAGGTCTTGAAAAAATAATTTTGGGGATTCTCTGTTTTGAGATACTGTTGGCTGGCACAGATAGAGTTGAAAAGGTGCCAGGGGTTGCATTTTCAGCCATGGGGGGGGGGTCAGAAGACATTACTGTGACACAGTTTACTTGGGAGGACCTGAAACTTATAATTTATGATACAATTACTTCCACTGTTAAACTGATAATTAAAGAAACTGTAGATCCAATGCAAAATAAAAGGGAGATATTGCCATTAGAAACTACAATCAAGATGAAGGAAATTCAAGATCAAATTGAAGATATGGAGCAAGATCGCAACCAAAATGACTTGACCCACAGAATGAATTCTGCACCTAAAAAGAATACGTATGAGAAGTACCAAAAAAGCGATAAATGATGAAATCTCCAATACTGTGAAAGCTGTAAAAGATGCAACATCTCAGAAGGAAGAAACAAAAGAGTTTATGGAATCTTTCTTTTTTAAAACAAATTTTATTAGGATATACACAGTTTAGCCAAAATAATGTAGATTATATCCTTTTCTACAAACTCCCCTTCCCCCCCATTGGCTCCCAGCATTGTTTCCACCAATTTATCAATACATAATCCATGTTAATTCACTGTTATCATATAAATTCTACAGGTAACGCATTTTACTTATTTGCAACTACTATTGGTCCTTATTGATTATATACATTTGTTACATCACTAGTAGTTTTCCAAGTTGAATATGCTATCCTTCATTTGCCAATGTTTCTGTATATATTCTTTAAAGTCATTCTAGTCTGCCAAAAAAGTTTCTGCTTCTAAATTGTTGAGTTTTCTTGTCCATTTGTCCATTTCTGCCATAAATAGTAGTTTTCTTAACCAGTCCCAGAGATCAGGAATCTTTTCATTTTTCCAATTTTGAGCATAAATCATTCTAGCAGTTGTTACCATGTACCATATCAATGTTCTTTTAGTCACATTTATTTCTTCTAGTTTAAGACCTAAAAGAAACATTTCCGGTTCTTTCTTGAAGGTACATTTCAATTTTTTTCCCATCTCTGCATGTATTACAGTCCAAAATGTTTTTGCTTTATCACAAGTCCACCACATATGGTAAAAGGAACCTTCAGCATGTTTACATTTCCAATATTTGTTAGATAGATTTTTACCTATATTAGCTATCTTTTTTGGTGTCATATACCATCTATACATCATTTTAAAACAATTTTCTTTAAGGTTGGTACATGTTAGATATTTTCATAGCATTTTCCCATAAGAATTCCCAAGATGACATAGATATTTCCTTATTCATATTAATTGCCCATTTAATCATTTGCTCTTTAACTACTTCATCTTCTGTATACCATTTTAACAACATTTTATATATTTTCGATATCATTTTCTTCCCTCCCTCCAGCCATAAATTTTCAATTTCGTTATGATTTCCCCTGAACCCAACTATTCTTTAATCAGTCCTATACAAATCATAAATCTGTCTGCAACACAACCAATCATATTTAAAGTCTAATTGGCTTTCTTCTTTTAACACATATGATTTCCCTTCAAGTCTCAACAGTTCCCTGTATTTCAACCAGTCCTGACCCTTGCGTTCTGAGAAAGGTTTTATTACTTCTGCTGGTACAATCCACATTGGTTTTTCTTCAGGAAAAAATTTTTTGTACTTAATCCATGAGTCAAAAAGAGTTCTTCTAATATAATGATGCTTAAAGAAATTATCCATTTTCAACTTACCATAGTAAAGATATGCATGCCAGCCAAACCTGCATCATGTCCTTCTAATAATTTTCTTTTTTCAAGAGTAATCCACTGTTCTAACCATGTCAGACAGACCGCATTATGATAAAGTCTCAAGTTTGGTAGTTGAAAGCCTCCTCTTTCCTTTGCATCACACAAAATTTTCATTTTGATTCTCGGTTTTTTCCCTGCCCACACAAATTTAGAAATTTCCTTTTGCCAAGAATTAAATGCTTTCGAGTGTTTTACAATGGGAATCGTCTGGAATAAAAACATAAAACATGGCAAAATATTCATTTTAACCACCGAAATTCTGCCCAACAAAGATAAATTTAGTGTACTCCATTTTTCAATGTCCTTTGAGACTTGTGACCATAATTTTTCATCGTTGTTTTTGAAGAGGTCAATATTCTTCATTGTCAAATCTATACCCAGATATTTAGTTTTTTTCACTACTTCACAGCCTATAGACTTCTGCAGCTCCATTTGTTTAGACTTTGTCATATTTTTGCACATCACCTTAGATTTCTGTTTACATAGAAGCCTGCTATGTCTCCAAATTCTTTTATTTTGTGTAGTAGGAGCGGTAGGGTTTCCAATGGTTCCTCTGCTAAAAACATAACATCGTCAGCAAAGGCTCTGTACTTATATGTAAATCCCTTGATTGTCAAATCTTTAATTTCCTTATCTTCTTTAATATTCCGAAGCAAAACCTCTAGAATTCATATGAACAATAATGGAGAAAGCGGGCAGCCTTGTCTTGTTCCTTTTTGCACTTTAAAATATTCCGTTGTTTCATTGTTGACTACTATTGTTGCTTTTTGTTCCAAGTATATTGCTTTAATTATATTTAAAAAGGGTTCGCCAATATCCATTTTTTCCATGACTTTGAACATAAATTCCCAATTCAAATTGTCAAAAGCTTTTTCTGCATCAACAAAGAAAAAGCCGACCTCCTTTTCTGGATGCTTGGCGTAATATTCAATTGCATCTACTACCATCCTATTATCCCTTATTTGTCTGTCTGGCAAAAATCCAGCTTGTTCTTCTGCAATTAAGTCTTTCAAATATATTTTTAGCTTCTCGGCCATAATTTTGGCAAATAACTTGTAGTCATTATTCAGAAGCGAAATTGGCCTGTAATTTTTCACATTTGGTAAATCTTGTGCTTCTTTTGGGATAAGAGAGATGGTTGCTTCTTTCCAAGAATCAGGTATTTTCCCTGTATCTCTGATCTCATTTGTTAGGACTTCAAAAGTCGGGGCTAGCTCCTCTTTTAGTTTTTTGTAAAATTTAGCTGAAAAGCCATCTGAACCTGGAGCTTTCCCCAGTTTTGCATTGTCAATAGCTTTGTAAATCTCCTCTGTGGTAATAGGGTTGTTAAGCATATATTTTATTTTTCCTGTAGAATTTTTAAGTTCTGAAAATATTTTTGGTCTTTTACTTGATCCATTGGGTTTGCCTGGAAAAGCTTTGCATAATATTTAAAAAATTCTCTCTTTATCCCTTTACTGTCCACAATTTCTTTATCACCCGTCACAATTTTATTATCTTCTTTTCCCTTCTTTTCTTAAGTTGCCATGCCAAATATCTTCCTGGTTTGTTAGCTCCTTCAAAAGACTTTTGTTGAAGTTTCTTTAAATTCCGATAGATTTCTTAATATAACATTCAGTTGATCTTGTAGAATTTGTATCTCTTTCAATATTTTCTTTTTCCCTGGTCTTTTCTTTAATTCTTTCTTTTTCATTCTGATCTTTTCCACAAAGTGACTCTGTTGTGCCCTTCTTTCTTTTATCTCTTTATTATTTAATGAAATTAATGTTCCTCTCAACACTGCTTTATAAGCATCCCATACCGTTTGGATCCGTATATCTTGATTCAAATTTGCCTGAAAAAAGAGCTTTGTTTCTTTGCACAAATTTTCAACTATGGTCTGCTTGTCCAGTAAATCTTCATTCAACCTCCATCTAAATTGTTTTTTCCCTTGTTTAGATGTCCACATTAGTGGGTTGGGATCCGAATTTATTTTTGGCATTATTTCAATTTTATGAGTTTTAAATGCTAGATCTCCTGACATCCATATCATATCTATTCTGGAAAAAGAGTCATGCCTGTTAGAATAAAAAGTAAAGTCTTTGCATGTAGGGTTCCATTTCCTCCATACATCTTCCAAATTTTCCTGTTTGACTAGTTAAAAAAAAAACCTTTGGTAACTTCCCTAGTTTTTTGTCAAGTGTTTTTGTTTTCCTGTCTAACTTGTTGCTAATCGTTCCATTGAAATCTCCCATCAAAATGATTTGATCATATGTCACTTGGTCTAACTCCAATATTAAGTCTTTTTAAAAAAATTATTTTGTTCCATTAGGTGCATAGATGTTAACAACCAATGATTTTTTCTCATGTAAAACAATTTCTGCTGCTATATATCTTCCTTCTTTATCCTTAAAAATTTCTTTAGGTTCCAATTCTTTTTTAACATATGTTACTATGCCTTTCTTTTTGTTGACAGCCAAGGAAAAAAATTCTTCACCCAATTTTTTGTTGATTAAAAATTTATAATCCTGCTTTTTAATATGGACCTCCTGCAGACAAATTAAGTTGCACTTTTGTTTTTCCAGCCAATGTCTTATTATTTTTCTCTTGTTGGGTGAATTTAGTCCATTTACATTCCAAGAATTAAATTTGTACTCCATAGTAGTATGTAATTATTTATCTCCAAAATCTTTGTCATTGTCCAATATAAATGTCAACATCTGCTCTCGATCTTAAATGGTATGTCTCGCACCTTGGAAGTTAAAACTTAACCCTTGTGGAATCTCCTATCTAAATCTCATATTCTTTTGTTTCAACTTGTCCTTTAACTGTTTGAATTTATTTATTTCTTAGATGATTGCCCTTGGGAGTTCTTTCATAATTCTTATCTGTTTCCCATCTATTTCCAATGGTTCCTTAAATTGTTTTCTGAAAGTCTCTTCCTTAATTCTCTTAGCTGTGAACTGAACTATCACATCCCTTGGTAAATTTTTCTTCTGGGCATAAACAGAATTAACTCTGTAGATCAAATCAATGCTGTATTTTATTTCTTGTTTTTCCATTTTCATATAGTCTGACAGTGCTTCTATGATCACATTGTAAATATCCTCATTCAAATTTTCTTCAATGCTTCTTAGTCTAAGATGTGTCTCCATTCCCCTGTATTCCATCATTGTATCAATTCTGTGGGTCTCTTTCATCACTGTTTGGACATTCATTTCCATTACTTGCATCTTGTTTTCCATATCAGTAAATTTTTGTGTAAGATTCTGTAATTCCTTTGTAATCCCTGAAATCTCATTTTTAAGTTTGGTAGCCACTTTGTCTAAAGTTGAGGTTTGGACTTCTTCCATCTTCTCTATTTGTTTCCCCAACCCTTGTATCGCCTCCATCATTCTTTTTTCCATCGCCTCCATTGCTAATTGCCAATCTTTGTCTTTTTTCGATGTCATCCTTGGTGAGGACCATGAGCCCGCTCTCTGCCTTGGCCTTAGATCCGTTTTTAGTGTTTCAATCCGGTGGTTTAGCAAGCCTTGTTTACTATAATTTTGCTCAAATATTGAGACTTGTAAAACTTAGCTTCAGTATCCTTATTCTTTAGTCCTTTATACGCTTAGCCAAATCGCCTACTTTTTGCCTCACCAAACTTGCTAACTACTTGGCAATTTTAATTTAAAGTTTTAAAAATGTTGACCTTCTCAAAATGGTGGGCGTCTTTTCTCTATGGTATAAGGTCAGAGTCCACTACTTCCTGTTGCTTCTTCCTGTCCGTCTGCTTCTCTTGTCCTCCTTACATTTCCGGGTTATCCCTTCCTTTTTCAAGATAGTCCTCCTTGAGCCTGTCTATTAGAATCCTCTTGTCTCCTCTGGCCTCGGTCGTCATATCTGGTTATACAATCCACCAATTGGGGCCGCCCGGCTAAAAAAGAGTTTATGGAATCTTCAGCTACTTCAGGTATGGAACACAGATGGCTACCTTCAAAAGAAAGCTTTTCTACATACGAGGGGAAAAGACAGAACTAATACTTTACTGAAGAGGAAAAAAAACAGAAAAGGAAGAAAAGGATGAAATTTTATAAATGACATTGGTTAGGGAAACCCTATGATTGTCTAATTGTCCAATTGATTACAATTGTTAAAAAATTGAGTGTGTGTAACTGAGTAGAATCTTTGGATTTTTGAGATAAAAAAGCTTAAATCAGAAGAAATTATGAATGATATACTCAAACATTAAAATATTTTTGACTGAAGATTATAACAAAAAGTTCAGATAATAGTTAAAATACTTAACATTATGAATTGTATACTCATAGATATGCAAAGAGTATTGCTTGTTATAAGGTTAAAATAGGATAGCTAACTAGATATGTATGAGGTACTTAAATAGATAAAATAATGAAGTAAAAGCAGGGCTCTTTTTGTAGCAGGAACTCCTTTGCATATTAGGCAACACACCCTAATGTAGCCAGTCCTCCAAGAGCTTATAGTAGCCCCTGTAAGAAGAGCTCTGTTAGAAGAGCTGGTACTGGTTTAAAGTGTTGCAAGGCATATCACCAGACAACACACCTTGCTGTAGGTTACCCATGCAGACATCCCATGGTCAAGCATCCAAATTACTGAAGCACCTCAGCCACAGAGTGTGCTGCCCAGAAAATTTCCAAAGCACATGCATGCTCATGCACACACATGCACATATAGGCAAAAAGTAAAAACCCTTCCTAGCGGCAGGAACAGATCTGTAGATTCAGACTGCCAGATCAGTTCTGCATGTGCTCCCCCACGTTCAGACATCTGGCCATGTGCAATGAATGCACAGGGAACCAAAAACACTGCTTGAGATGTGGTGCCTTTTTAACACAGCTCCAAGTCATCCTATGACAGGATGAGTATGCTGGGGGAATGCCTGACAGATGTGGCTGTGGGACTGCACCCATTTGATCCAGAAGGGAGGGGTGGCTGCATCGGGACAAACTGCTCATATGATCACAGCCTGTTTTCTCCTCCCATTGGCAGGGCTTCTCAAGAAAACATCTCTAGCCTCAATGACCCAACTTGTGTCTGTGCCTCATTCAAAAACTGGGACAAATTCAGAATCAGATTGACATGTCCACACTACTAAATTATCACGGATTTTATGGTGGCTGACAGAAACTGGTGATTATGCTGTGTCAAAACTGGAACAATTTTATGTTAGAACTTTTTTGAAATTGCTACTCTGGATGAAGAAATCATTAAGACAAAGATACTGTTTGAATGATATTATTTATGATACTTTTCTAGCTTTAAGGGATACATTCCATACTAATAGATCAAGATGGGTAGCCGTGTTTGTCTGCTGCAATAGAAAAGAGTAAGAGTCCAGTAGAACCTTAAAGACTAACAAAATTTGTGGTAGGGTATGAGCTTACATGACTCACTGTTCACTTCTTCAGGTACCATCAGATTGATGGCACATCTAGATGACATAGATGGGGTGATTAAGTTACCTGAAAGCTGGCCACCTTGGGCTTGTTAGACAAAAGCTGGATAGTGGCTTGATGGCTCTCTCTGGGTCTGTGATTGAATTCCCTGAGCGGCAAGCCTGATTAATAGAGACTAGGAGATGGCTAATAGCCCAGACCTCAATTGCGATTAGGTTTCCAGGGAACTCTGCATTTTATGGCAGGTTGCTGGATGGTCCTAGAAGTTCAGTTATTGTTCACCAAACCTGGATTTTTCAACACAGCCTGAATTTTGATGAGCCCTCAGAAAGCCAAAGAACAGAGCTATTGTTAAGGGAGTGTCCAGGCTCCCAGGATAACCTGGCTACTTTCCTGTGAGTGAGTTAGTTTTTCTATTGCCTTCAGTTGGAGGTCAATCTTATTATCAGACATGGATTCCCTCCCACAGTCTCAGACAACATATGGGCTGTGAAGTCATGGCAAACCAAAATTATGGCTCCTGACCCTGGGCTTCTTTCAGGGTTACAAATTTGCCTTTAAAAAGTTCTTGACCACTGGTGCTGTGAAGGAGAGCTGCAAGGGAATACTAGTGGTGGAAAGTGCTGACAAGTCACAGTTGACTTATGGCAACTCCACAGGATTTTTCAAAGCAAGAGACATTCAGAGGTGGTTTGCCATTGCTTGCCTTTGTGTCACGATCCTGGTATTCCTTGGAGGTCTCCCATCCAAATACTAGTCAGGGCCAACCCTCTTTAGCTTCCAATATCTGAGAAGATAGGGCTAGCCCGTGCTATCCAGGTCAGGGTAGTAGGAGCTTCCAATTTCCCATACCCCCCCCCTCCCAGTTTTCCTTAGTGGAAATGGCAGTGGGGTATTGCCCTTCTCTCTGGCTCCATGAGCCCTAGGAAGGGCACACGAAGATTAGGAAAGGGAGTGAAAGCCATTTCTGCTGGTGAAAATGGGGCAGGAAGATTAGCAGAAGCTTCTTCTCTCCCCTTGCTGTGTTCTCTTTCAGTGCTGAATGAATGAGCACTGTTTAAGGTGAGTTGCCCTAATGTATATTTCACTGCAAGTTTGATTGTGCACATATGGACTGACACACACTGGGCACAATCTGCATTTGAGCCCTGAGTTATGCCTACCTATTGGGGTTGACAGATTCAGGTGGGTAGCTGTGTTGGTCTGAAGCATCAGAACAAAGTTTCAGTCCAGTGGCACTTTTAAGACCAACAAAGTTTTATTCAAGGTATAAACTTTCGTGTTCATGCACACTTCTTCAGATCTGATTCTATTCTATTGGTGTAATTCTATTGGGGCTGAAAATACTTTATCCTGGAAAGTGAGCTCAAGAAAAACAAAATAGTGTTTGTTTCCCACCCACCCCTTGAATGATACACAACACGTCATGGGTTAAACTGGGAATTTATTTACACATAAGCTGATTTGCATCTATTCTATCAATTAAGCACAGGTTACATTGTACCTGCAAGCAGGCTTCTTTAGGGCAAATCCACCCCAGCTCTGAGCCCGGTCCGGAATCTTTCCATACCGCGTTCATCACAGCCCGTGCGTCAATGTGTAGAGGAGATTTTGGAACACATTCCGGCCCATGACTACTAAAACTTAAGGCTTGTTATAGTACCCAGGTTTCCTGGACTGCTAAGCCGCTAGGTACCCAGTTTGAGGACCCCTCCTATTGCTGATATCTCAGGGTACTTGCCAACATGAATAAACCCCCTCAACCTCTGCTTTCCCACTGCCAAGGTGGTTAGCCTTGGCTTAACTCCCTCCTGCCAACCCAAAGCCACTAGGTCTTGAAGACCTTCCTGCAGATCAGCCAGAAACATATCCATACCCATGACTGATAAGTGAACCCTGTTGGGCTTGAAGAAATGTGGGCACGCAAACCAGATCCTGGGGTGAGGAAATGCTCTT
Source organism: Gekko gecko (assembly GCA_029375565.1). Taxonomy (NCBI): domain Eukaryota; kingdom Metazoa; phylum Chordata; class Lepidosauria; order Squamata; family Gekkonidae; genus Gekko; species Gekko gecko. The sequence goes on from JAPDNY010000001.1 coordinate 220,848,680, forward strand.
CCCTCTCCCAAGACCATGGAAGCACCAATTATGTTATTCAGCCAGTGTTGTGCCTTGTCAACCCATGCTGGGCGGTACCCTCCCTGCCACACCCACCAAGGCAGCATATGTGACCAAACCCATAATGTGTCAGGGAATCACTGCCAGAGTTCCAAGATCCTTCAGTACCTCTGTCAACAAGGAGACAGCCAACCTATTGCCCAGATCATTTTTGCCTAAATGCATGACCACAACCTGAGGAGGCACTCCCATCAACCTATGTCTAAAGAAGAGGGGTAGCAACTGACTCCAATACCACCTAGCTAGGAACCAGTGCTGGAGCTGCTGGCCCTCATTCCCGACCAATAAATGATGGAGTGCCCCCAAATCAAAATGTTGATGGGTGTTGTTCGTGTGTTGCAGCCTGAAAAGAGATACATCATCAGCCTTCACTGCTTCCACAAATAAACCCGGTATGCCTGGGATCACCAGTGCCCCATACACTGGACCTCCTCAGGGCTAAATTCCAGCCCAGCAGCCGTTGAAGCTGCTCCAATGTGGAATGAATGGGTGCTGAAGTTACCCCTTGCCAATCCTGCCATGGCCAAGGCCCAGCGTATCACAGACCAAAACTGATATTGGGTCAATCGGAGGCTACTCTCATGCTGAAACAGTGGTCTGGGCTGCTGTCTGACCACCGCCATCCATTGGGCCATCTCTAGCACTGGGCACAACTCATCCTCTGGATTCCTGTGAAGTGTAACCATCTGCCCCACTCCTCTCTCGTCCATCTTGGACCTTCCTATCTGCAATGTCACTGACTCGGCCCCCAGGCCCACATCCGATGTTAGCAACACCCTGTTCCTCCCATGGTGCGAACAGCCAAGTGCTTCCCCCTCAAGGCTACCGTACACTGGAGCAAATGCTCAACTGGTACTGGCCAGAGCTGTTCATCGTATCTGAGGAGATCTGCAGGGAAGCCTCCAGCATCATGGAGCTGTGCCAAAAGGACACTCTGTTATACCCCCTCAGAAAGTCTAGTCACAAATTTGATCCCCCCGGGCATTCACACCAAGTGATGAGGTTGGGAGACCCCTCTCAGGCAATAACAAATTCTGTGGACAAATGGCCACATTGGGGCCACAACTCTGCAGGCAAAATTCAAGTGGCCAAGAAGTGTCTGCCACTCCCATAAGGCAAGGCTCCTTCGTGAGCAAGCCTGCTCAAGCAAGGTTACCAGCCCAGCCATTTTATCGGCAGGCAAAGTGGAAAGCTGCTTCTCCATGTCGATCAAGACTCCCAGGTATGACAAGCTAGTGGCCAGCCCTTCCGTCTTCTTGTGTGCCAAGCAGACTCCAAGTTCCACTGATAGGTCCTGAAAAACATCTATGGAACTCTGATTCTCATTAATCCCATACCCGCCAACAAATAAGAAACCATCAAGATAGTGAGACACCCCATTCGAACCTGCCCTCTGCTTCACTGCCCATTCCAGAAAATAACTGAATGTCTTGAATGCAGAGCATGAAATCGAGCATCCCATGGGCAGGGCCAGGTCGTAGTAAAACTGGCTGTTGAATGTGAAGCCTAGCAGTTCGAAACCCCATAGATATATTGGCAAGAGGAGGAAAGCAGATTTGATGTTGCACTTTCCCATGAGGGTGTCCCTCCCACAGTGGGCCACCATTCACACTGTGCTTTCAAAGGATACATAGAGTACCGTGGAGAGCTCACTTGTGATTCCATTGTTCACTGACATCCTGTGAGGGTACGGCAATTGATGAATCAGCCTGTATTCCCCAGAGGCCTTCTTGGGCACCACCCCCAATGGGGAAATGTACAGCATAGCCATGGGGAGCTCCGCAAAGGGGCCCACAACCCTACCCTCTTGCACTTCCTTATCATTTTTTTGCTGCATCATGTCCTCCAATCCCACCACCAATTTCAAATTCCTAGCCATGCTATGTGTCTTCTCCCTCTCAAAAGGAATTTGGAACCCCTCTTGAAACCCCTCTTCCAGGAATGCCACCTCCCTCCTGTGGGGGTACCCCACAGCCATTCCTGTAAACTTTAAGCTTGATAGGGCTGCATGCCCTTGCCAGAAGCTCCATCCTTTGTCCTCCTGGAACCCCTGCCATCTCTGACAGCAGCCCACCCCCCATCTCTCCTCCTACAGGATGATGCTGGGTGTGAGCCCCCACACATGCTGCAGGTGTGCCTGAATTTACATAGCCTCCTGTTGCACCTCACAATGTTGAAGTCCCAGCAGACAAGGCAGGGTTGAACCCATTGCTTATTGCTGACTCCTCGCCCGGCTTCAGCCTTTGACCTCTCCACCATACGTCTGCTGTCTGTGTACCTGCCTGCCATGGCCCCCACTGGGCCCAGGCACCGTGACCAGAGCTGCTGGTGCTCTTGGTCCCAAGGGAGAGATGGGTCCAGTGCTGCTCACGAGTGAAACAACTCATACTGCAGCCACGCAGCCCCCACGTATTCCCTATAAGCCCGGTGAATGAGGTCCAGATACTTCACAAGCGCTGCCCCGCAGTCCAGGTAGGCCTGCAGCACCCCCCCCCATGTAAATACTATAGGCTGACAGCCAATTGTTGACATTTTTATCGATCTGTATGCGTCTAATTTTTTCCAACTCCCTGGGATCATCCCAAACACTAGCCTTCAACTCCCCATCCCTAAACAAAAGTGTGAACATCTTGGCATACTCCCCCTTCCAAATTTTTGCCTTTGTGGCTTGGAGCAGGTGGTCCCCTAATGGAAGGGAATGCTCCATGTAGGCATGGGGGAGGTCTGCAGCTGGGTTGTGTGTGCCCCCACCCCATGAAGGTATCTGCCCCCAACTTCTGTTGGCACCCCCACTGCTGGTGTGGCTAGGTTTTGGGGGCACCCCAGGATGGTGCTGAGCCCCCTGCCACTGGCAGCACTGCAAGGAGGGGAGCCCCTTCCCTGCCACTATGTCTTGAAGCTGAACTGGGGCAGGTGAGGGCCCCGGGCCCTGCCAAACCTGCCCCATATTGCCATTGCCTGACCATCCCAGCACAGGGCTCTCGGGTATCTACGATGTCCTGGGTGGGCCCTGCAACACCAACTGCCTGAGTTGGGCCCTGTCATACCTCACTGAAAGAATCCGCTTCCCTAGGTGCAGAAAACTTTCCAGGCATGGGCCTCACCACTGGTGCCTCACCCTCCTTTGCCAGCTGGGCCTTCCCTTCATCTTCAGACTCCTGCAGCTGTGCCAACTGGGTAGAGAGCCCATAAGTCCCATTTCCAGGCTGCTGACCTGGTCTACTTTGCCAGCATAGGTGCCCCCAGGGGCGCCTGGTCCTCTGCTGTGCACTTCCTCACCTTGGCCCTTTCCAAGGCCACAATTTTTGATGCTAAATCCTGGAGAGAGGGGCCGCCCTTGTCTTCAGAGGATGAAATGGCAGGCAGCACACCCTTTTGGATGCTACCCTTGCCTGCTCCTCCTTCTTCTAGGTCACCTTCTTAGCCAGCATACTATACCAGGCAGGAAAAAAGAGAAAGTATGTGCCACGGTAAAAGCAGCCTTTGCAACCTGGAAAAAAAAACAACCAAGTCCCTTCCAGCCTGGTCCCACCTGTGCCTGCTTGACTCCCCAAGGCCTCACTGCAGCCCTGCCTATCAACCTCTCTCAGAAGGTATTCATCTGGAGGTGTTGAAGATTGGACCCAGGACCATCTGCATGCCAAGCAGACCACTGAGTCACAGCTGGGGTTTGAACCGGGACCTCCTGCATGTCAAGCAGCTGTTCTACCCTTCAGCCGCAGGTGCTCATTTGCAGCACCCTATACTTAAACAGGCCCCAGCTCACAAAGCAGCCCCAGGACTCAGGGCTGCCTCATACTGAACAGCCTACCCCCCAGGTATCTACCATCACTGCAGCGGCCTCATGCCCTCCAGCCACCCCATTACATAAAGTAGCTCCAGGAAATGGCATGGCTGTGTGTATTGTATTAGCCCCTGCTCCCCTAAGCTGCTCTCTATTAACTTGCCTCCCCTATTCCTTCTTATTATTGGTATTATTATTACTATTAGTGTAGTATTATTTCTTTTTCTTTCAATTTAATGTGTGAGGCCACCATAGCGGCCTTACCTTGGCTTACCTTGGCCAACCTATGTTGCATGTCCCAGCAGCCACTGTTTAGCGCAATCGCCATTGGGTGCAAAAACCACGTGGGATACTAGGCCAGACCAGCAAGGAGACAAGGCCTCCAAGCCCCCCACCCACTGCCAGTCCACCATCCAAGGCCTGAGGACTACCCAGGCAGTCAGCCCACCACCAAGTCCAGTAACCCCTCCACCCATGGAGGGGAGAGTGCTGTGTGTTCTGGGCCTGCACCACTGCCATCAAAGGCCAGCACAGGGCCAAGCATGCCTCAGCTGCACAGACCTCCGACTCCTGGCAGTGTGCTCGCCCCTATGTGCTCCAGCACTGGGCTGTTGCTTCTAACACCTGTGTGCCCCACTGTGCAGCAGGCAGTGAGCCCGCCTGTCCACCCTGTGCCTTGTCCAGCTGCTGGTGTCCTAGCTCTGCTCCTGTCCACCCCTCAGATCCTGGAGGTAGCCATGCCGACTGTGGCTCCAGTGCCCTTGCGCTGTGTAGGGAAACTAGAGGTGGGCCCACCTGGCATCCCCAAGACAGCGGCAGCCACATGGCCAGCTGTCAGACCCTTAGGTTAATCCACTCTCTGTCCAATAGTCTTTTATAAAAGCTTTATTAGAAACAGAGATTTGGATGTGCACAACAGAGATCTCTTGTTCAGACTAAAGGACAGATCAAAGGTTAGATTTTGCATAGGCAATAGGTCATTATCCCACAATGCAATGGTCCTGCAGAGGCCATTCACTCACTTATCCTCTTTCACTCCCCCACCTTCATACTACTTTCCACTAAAAAGTTTATATTTCAGCAACCTATGTTCTTCCAAAGATGAAAGGCTTCTGCCAACTATACATCTTGGGGTTCATTCTCATGGGAAAGTTGTCACTAACCTACCCCTTCACCCACATACATATATAGCATTCACACCTACTCCTCTCATCCCCGGAGTTTTATGACAGAGAAGGTTGAGAAGGAATGAAACCAAATGCTCGGGATGACTTTGAAGTGGAGGGAAACTACAAAGGAAAACCTGTGTCACTCTGACATTCAACAGAGCCTGATTCTGACATACTGCCCCCCCTTAAGTGGAACCCCCCCGGCTTGTCAGGGTAAGCCCGATGGAACTTCCGAAGGAGGCAGGGGGTGCGTAAATGGTGAGAATCAACCCACTCATTCTCCCCCGGTCCAAAGTCCTTCCATCAGACTAAGTACTGGAGTTTGCGTTTGTGGATTTGGGAATCTAGGACCTCCAGAATTTCCCCATTGATCCAGAGGGGTTGTGGGGTCAAGGGCCACAGCACCCATTGCGACGGTCCAGGATCTTTTCTTCAGGCAGCTGAAATGAAACACAGTATGCAGGAACCGCAGCAATTTAGGGAGGTCAAGCTCAACAGCAACCTTATTTATCACTCTAAGCACCTTAAATGGTCCCACATATTTCCATCTCAACCTGCAGAGTGGCTGCAGTCCTTTTAGGTTCTTGATAGGCAAATAGACAGGGTCCCCTGGTTTCAAATCCCATTCCGGGGATCGTTTCGCATCAGCATACTTTTTGTAGTTCTCCTTAGACTTGCATAAAGTTTTTTGCAACAGGTCCAAGTTCCCCATCACATTGGACCATAATTGGGCATCCCCCTCTATGGCCTGGGTGAGATCTACCACTGGAAGGGGGGCACCTACATAACCATATACTGCCTTAAACGGGCTTATCCCTATTGAACTATGGAGAACATTATTATATGAGTATTCTGCAAATGGCAGTAACTGCACCCAGTTAGATTGCTGATTATTTATGTAACAGCGCAAGACCTACTCCAAAACTTGGTTGGTGCACTCTGACTGGCCGTCAGTTTCAGGGTGATAGCTACCACTCACCCCCCTTTCTATGCCCAACAGCCTCATGAGTTCTTTCCAGAACTTAGAAATGAACTGAGACCCCTGGTCTGAAATTATCTTACGGGGTAAGCTATGTAGCCTCACCACGTGTTGCAAGAACAGGGTGGATAACTGCTTGGCTGTGGGGATAGACTTGCACGGTACAAAGTGAGCTTGTTTAGAAAATAAACCCACTACTACCCATATTAGAGTCTTCCCCCCGCTCTCTGGCAAATTGGTTATAAAGTCCATTGAAATGACAGACCAAGGGCAGTCGAGGGTTTCCAGTGGCTGCAGGTGCCCCGGCACCTTCCCTCCACACCATTTGCACATTAAGAGCTGACCCAGCTGAACTCTGAGAAGGAGCTAGGTGTTTGAGCTGCCAGAGGGGTGAGTGGTATTTTTATTTATTTACTTTCAGCTGAGGTGCTTTAGCTGAGAAGGTACTGTGTGGGGGACTGTATTTGGGAGTGTGTGGGTGAGTTGTAACAGACTCCTGGCTGCTGGAGTTAGGGTGTGAAAGGGTCATTGTTTGCCTCTCATTAAGTGCCTTGGGTGAATTTGAGGCTGCTGGCCACACCCTCTCCTGGGGGACACTTCTATTTAAGGCAGGAAGCTTGCAAGAGGCACGAGCCTCTGGCATGAGCCGAAGGGTGAGGCTCTTGGCCTGTGGCTCTCAGCCTAGGGGCTCTGTAAGAAGCCCAGTAAGGTAAGTAGACTTCTACAACAGGAACCATATAAATAGAAAGGGTTTTAAAAGGTGCTTCAAGAGTGGGCAAACACTTCTCCTCTTCCACAGTGAAGACAGAGGCAATATATGCATTCAGCTTCTCAGCCATTTCCCTATCATCCTTCACTACTCCTTTTACCCCTTGGTCATCCAAGGGCCCCACTGCCTCCCTGGCTGGCTTCCTACTTCTAATGTATTTGAAGAAAGTTTTATTGTTGGTCTTTATGTTTTTTGCGATATGCTCCTCATATTCCCTTTTTGCTTGCCTGATCACAGACTTGCATTTTTTTCGCCATAGTCTGTGTTCCCTTTTATCAACCTCACTAAGACTAGCTTTCCACTGCTTAAAGGAATCCTTCTTACTTTTTACAGCTTCCATTACTTTATTTGTTAACCATGCAGGCTTTTTTCTATACCTATTTGTACCTTTCCTAACCCTGCGGTATATATTTTTTCTGAGCTTCTAGGATTGTCTTTTTAAATAGTCTCCAAGCTTCCCCAATGGTTTTGACCTTCTCCACTCTTCCTTTCAATTTTTTCCTCACATGTCCCCTCATACCAGAGAAGTTACCCCTTTTAAAGTTAAAAGTGGTTGCGTCAGTCTTTTTGGGCAACTCCCTATTTGTACTAATGTTAAACTCAATGACATTATGGTCACTGTTCCCATCATTTTGTAACAATTTTCTTTAACATTAACACATGTTGAAATTTTGATCGATTTTTTCCACAAACATTCCCATGATGACAGTTCTATATCTCTATTTACATTTATAGCCCATTTCACCATTTGCTCTTTCACAGTCTCATCCTCCATATACCATTTTAACAGAATCTTATAAATTCTTGAAATCATTTTTTACCTTTTTCTATCCAAATCCTTTCAGTTTCATTATTTTCTTTTCTAAAACCATATCTCATTTTATCAGTCTTAAATAAGTCATAAATCTGTCTGTAATTTAACCAGTCATATTCAAAGTCCAATTCTTCTCTAAGTCTCATCGCGAAACTCCTCCCCTCAATTTTCAGAATATCTCTATAGGGTAACCAGTCTTTCCCTTTATGCCTTGAAAGTGGTTTTATTACTTCCGCCGGAACAATCCACATTGGTCTTGCTTAAAAAAAAAATCTCTTGTACCTCATCCATGTCATAAATAGTGATCTCCTTATGAAGTGGTGTTTGAAAAGGTTATCCACTTTGGATTTCTCTTATCATAGATAGGTGTGTTAACCATATCTTCGGTCATGACCTTCTAGTGCCAACAACTATCTGTTCTCCAGATTGACCCATTGTTCCAACCAAGCCAGGCACACCGCATCATGGTATAATCTAAAATTAGGAAGTTGGAAGCCTCCCCTTTCTTTCGCCTCACAGAGAATTTTCATTTTGATCCTTGGCTTCCTTCCAGCCCACACAAACTTAGAAATCTCCTTTTGCCATGAATTCAACACTTTACAGTCTTTCACAATTGGAATTGTCTGAAATAGAAATAACAAACGGGGTAAAATGTTCATTTTGACTACTGAAACTCTGCCCAATAGTGATAAGTTCAAAGTATTCCATTTCTTAATATCTTGTTGAATTTTATTCCAGGCCTTTTTGTAATTGTTCTTAAACAGATCTATATTCTTTGCTGTAACCTCAATTCCCAGGTATTTAGTCTTTTTCACCATTTCACATTGGACTCTCTCTTGTAGGTCCAGTTGTTTTTCTTTTCTTATATTTTTACAGAGTATCTTTGTCTTGTTCTTATTCACATAAAATCCAGCCCAGTCACCAAATTCCTTAATCTTTCCCATCAATAACGGTACATTCCTTAGTGGATCTTCAATTATAAACATTACATCATCAGCAAAAGCCCTATATTTGTATTCAAAATTTCCAATTGTAAGTCCTTTTATATCTTTATCTTCTTTTATTTTACTCAGCATCACTTCCAAAATCCAAATAAATAACAAGGGAGATAACGGACACCCTTGTCTTGTTCCTTTTTGAACTTTAAAATATTCCGTCAACTCTTTATTCACGTTTAGCGACACTTTTTGTTCACAATATACAGCCCTAATCATATTTGAAAAGGGCTGCCCAATGTCCATTCTGTCAAACACTTGAAACATAAATTCCCAGTTTAAATTGTCAAAGGCTTTTTCCGCATCCAAAAATAGAAAGGCAACTTCCTTTTCTGGATGCTTGTTGTAGTACTCTATTGCATCAATCACAATCCTTAAGTTGTCTCTAATTTGTCTATTTGGTAAAAAAAGGCTTGTTCTTCTCTGATAGCATTCTTTAAATAAGCCTTTAGTCTTTCTGAAATAACTTTGGCAAATATTTTATAGTCATTATTAAGTAGTGAAATTGGTCTATAATTTTTTACATCTGATAAATCTTGTCCTTCCTTGGGTATGAGAGATATGTTGGCTTCTTTCCAAGATTCTGGTATTAATTTAGTTCGCTGAATTTCATTAATTAGAAGTTCCATAATCGGGGTCAGCTCCTCCTTTAGTTTTTTATAAAATTTTGCCGTAAATCCATCTGGTCCTGGAGCTTTCCCTAATTTGGCGTCTTCTATTGCATGATATATTTCTTCTTTCTGTATTGGACCATTCAGCATATCTTTGGTATCATTATCCATCTCAGGTAAAGTTACCTTGTCCAAGTACTTTTTAATCTTCACTGGGTCAATCTTCTTTTTTTGGAATAATTTTGTGTAATATTTGAAGAAGGCCCTTTTTATTCCATTCATGTCAACAATTTCTTTGCCTTCTTCCATTATCTTGATTATTGTCCTTCTCTCCCTCCGATTCTTCAGTTGCCATGCTAAATACTTCCCTGGCTTATTTGCACCTTCAAAGATTTTTGCTGCAATTTCTTTAAATTCCAGTACAGTTCTCTGTTTAGTGCTACTTTTAGTTGTTCTTGCAAAATTTGTATTTCCTTGAGAAGTTTCTTTTTATCTGGTCTCCATTTCAACTCATTCTCTTTTTGTTCTATTTTGTCCTGCAAATCTTGCTGTTGTTTCAAATTATTTTTCTTATCAGCTGTGTTCATTGAGATCAATACTCCTCTCATCACCGATTTATAGGCATCCCAAACTGTCTGTATATTGACCTCTTGATTTAAGTTCATTTGAAAAAAAAAATTGAGTTTCCTTCCGCAAAGTCTCCACTAATTTCGTCTTATCCAATAAGTCCTCATTAATTCTCCAATGATATTGCTTAACCTTTTCTTTTAATCTCCAAATTAACGGGTTGTGATCTGAAATGGTCTTTGGCAAAATTTCCACCTTCTGAGTTTTTCATGTGATTTCGCTCAACATCCAAATCATATCTATTCTTGAGAAGGATCTATGTCTGTTAGAATAAAAAGTAAAGTCTTTGATTTTTGGATTCCATTTTCTCCATACATCTTCCAGCTTTTCTTGTTCAATCATTCTAAAAAAAATTTGGGGTAACTTTCCAATCTTCTCATCACCCTTTTGTGATTGTCTATCCAATTTGTTGTTAACAGTACCATTAAAATCACCAGCTAAAATTATCTGTTCATAGTGCACTTGGTCCAATTCCCTCAGCAAATCCTTAAAAAAGTTCTCTTTAGCTCCATCAGGAGCATACAAATTAACAACCAATGTCTTTTTTTGTAACATACTAATCTCAACAGCCACATATCTCCCTTCTTTATCTGTAAAAACTTGTTTAGGCTCCAACTTTTTGTTTACATAAGTCACAACTCCTTTATTTTTTTTCTCTGCCAAGGAATAGAATTCTTCTCCCAATTTTTTATTAATCAAATATTTATTGTCCCGACTTTTTATGTGAGTTTCTTGTAAACAGATGATATTAGAGTTTTGCTTTTGTAACCAATAATTCACTACTTTTCTTTTGTTAGGTGAATTAAGTCCATTTACATTCCATGATAGCAATTTGTAATCCATCATTGAGTCTTTTTAAATATCTCCGAAGTCTTCAATGTTTTCGGCTTTAAACCTGTACATATCCCCCGGTGTTTTAATCACATGTCTTTTTGAGTTGTACGTAAAGGACAGTCCTTGTGGTATCTCCCATCCGCTTCTCCAACAACTTCTTGTATTTCTTTCTATCCTGCAAGATGGACCATGGGAGTTCCTTCATTATTATTATCTTTTCCCCATCAATTTCTAGTGGCTGAGTGAACTGCTTATTAAATACATCCTCTTTCATTTTCCTTGTTACAAATTGAACAATGACATCTCTTGGTAAATTTTTTCTTTGTGCATAAGCAGAGTTCACTCTATATACAAGATCAAAGTTGTAATCTAACTCCCCTTGGTCTTCTCCCATATATTCAGTCAAAGTTGCCATCGCTTCAGTGCGTATATCTTCTCCCATTTTTTCTTCTATTCCTCTCAGTCTCAGATGGTTTGACATTGCTTTATATTCCACAACTGCCTCAAGATTCTGGTTGCTTTGTCCATTCACCTCAATTTTCTTTTCCAAGTCCTGTGTCCTTTGCACCATTTCCATTGATTTAGTCACCAAAGCTTTAACTTGATTACTTGTGTTTTCCACTTCTTTTTTAAACTCTGCCACTTCTGCAAGTACTAACTCTCTCAAGGCCACCACATTTTTTTCCTGAACTTCTTCCAGTTGTTCCAGCTGTTTTTCCATTTTTTCATCAAATTGCTTGTCCATTTGCTTCATCATTCCATGAATTGCTTCTAGCATATGCTTCTCCATTGCTTTTATTGCTGCCTGCCATTCTTTCTTATCTTTAGCAGCCATACCTGGACTCACAGCTGATGCCGCTCTCTGCCAATGTTTTGGTTCCATTTTGGAAGCTTGTCAATACACTTCAACCAACTTTCCAGTTCTCTTCCAGTTCCACTTTGTTTCACTGTTGCAAACAGTCTATTTTGTCTTAAAAACACATTTTAAAATTTAGTCCGCCACAAAATGGCGGGCACAATTTCTCTATGATTTTCTTGGCTAGAGTAGGCTCTTTCTGAACTTCCTCTTTCTGGTCCCATGTTCAAAATGTCCTACCGGAAACACATCCGGTCCACCTCTTTTTCGGTCCCCCAACACAGTCTCTAGCCAGGTTCTGTTTTCAGCCAGACACAATTAACTGTTACACCTTTGTCTCGCGATCTTTCCAGTCACATTCGCTCATTCGCTTATCACTCAGTCTCTAACCGCAGGAATGTTAAACAAAGTCAACTTAATCCTTTTTTTTGCACTTTAACGAACTCTTCAGATTTTAACGATGGATCGATTCTACAGCTTAAAGTCTTATGCGCTTAACTGCCTTGCTCAAAACTCATTAGATCTTCTCCCCAGTAAGCAAATTGTTTCGGTTACCTTAGATGTTTATCTTGGGACTTCGCATCACTTCTCTTTACTTCCAATGGTAGATCATTTCTTAAGAGATCGGGAAATGGCGAATTTAAGCTGATTCTTCAGCTTGGCTAGCTTCTTTAATGCTGATTTGCAAAAGCCCTCCTGAGAGGTGTTCAAGGCGTAAAAAAGCCCCCTTCGGGAAATTACAGGCCAGTCAGTCTGACATCGATACCGGGTAAGTTGGTGGAAACTGTTATTAAGGAAAGAATTTGTAGGCACATTGATGAACAAAAACTATTGAGGCAGACTCAGCATGGGTTCTGTAAGGGAAGATCTTGTCTCACTAACCTGTTAGTGTTTTTTGAGGGAGTGAACAAACATGTGGACAAGGGGGACCCATTTACCTTGACTTCCAGAAAGCTTTTGATACAGTTCCTCATCAAAGGCTCCTAAGTAAGCTCAATAGTCATGGGATAAAAGGACAAGTCCTGTATAAATCATTGGTGCGACCTCATTTGGAATACTGTGTACAGTTCTGGTAACCATATCTCAAAAAGGATATTATAGCACTGGAAAAAGTGCAGAGAAGGGCAACTAGAATGATAAAAGGGTTGGAACACCTTCCCTATGAAGAAAGGTTAAAATGCTTGGGGCTCTTTAGCTTGGAGAAACGACGGCTGAGGGGTGACATGATCGAGGTTTATAAGATTATGAATGGGATTGAGCAGGTTGAGAAAGAAGTACTTTTCTCCCTTTCTCACAATAAAAGAACTCGTGGGCACTCCATGAAATTGCTGAGCAGTCGGGTTAGAACAGATAAAAGGAAATACTTCTTCACCCAAAGAGTGATTAACATATGGAATTCACTGCCACAGGAGGTGGTGGCAGCTACAAGCATGGACAGTTTCAAGAGGGAATTAGATAAACATATGGAGCAGAAGTCCATCAGTGGCTATTAGCCACAGGGTACAGAAGGGAATTCTCAGTCTGGGGCAGGTGATGCACTCTATTCTTGGTGCTGGAGGGGGCAGCAGTGGGAGGGCTTCTAGTGTCCTGGCCCCACTGCTGGACCTCCTGATAGCACGTGGTATTTTTGGCCGCTGTGTGACAGAGTGTTGGACTAGATGGGCCATTGGCCTGATTCAACATTGGCTTCTCTTATGTTCTTATGTTCTTAAGCAGGTTTGGCATTTGCTCACAAATTGGGACACGTCATGCCTGGGTCTCGGCCACCAGAACTGCCTCTGGAGAAAGTGCAAGGTTTTCAGGTACCTAAAATGTCCTGCAACCTTATTACAATGACACTGTGACAACATTTCACCCCGCAGTGATTCTGGTACATAAATCGGTCCTCCCTTCATCCAAAGCCCATTCTTCTCATGTTGCAGTCCCTCCACTACGACAGTTTCCAAGTCTTGAGGGGAGAAGGCAGTTGTAAACATCTCTAGCCAGTCCAGATCCTGTTCCAGCTCTTTGCTCTCTCTCACTTTGCTACGGGTGAGTACTGCCCCTCCCAACTGTGCTGGGAAAAACACAGTGTCTGTTACCTCCTCCCTCTGGCTAGCATGTGGCGATAGGCATGATAGGGCATCAGCAAGAAAGTTTGACTTGCCCAGCAAGTACTTAATTGTGAACTGGAATTTAGAAAAGAATGCCCACTGGATCTGTTTTGCGTTTAATCTTTGAGGTGTTTGGAGAGTTTCCAGGTTTTTGTGGTCAGCTCACACTTCAAATGTCACCCTCGCGCCTTCCAGCCAGTGGCGCCAAGTACTCAGGGCTAGTTTAACCACCACTGCCTCCTTTTCCCAAATGGCCCAATTATGCTCAGTCCCTGAGAACTTTTTCGACACATACGCTAAGGGGTGTAACCTCCCATCGGCCCCTTTTTGCAAAATAGCACCACCCATCACAACATCCGAGGCGTCAACTTGCACAACAAATGGCTTACTCTCGTCGGGATGATGTAAAATGGGTTCGGATGCGAATAGTGCTTTTAGCATTTCAAATGCTTTTTGACATTCCTCCATCCATTGTAGTTTGCAAGAGCCTTTGGTGGCACTAGGGCTCTTCCCCTTAGTTTTTAACAGATCCGTTAGGGGCAATGCTGCTTGGGCAAAGCTTTTGATGAAAGCTCTATAAAAATTCAAAAATCCTAAGAAATTCTGTAGCTGCCACTGTGTCTTTGGGGTTTCCCATCCTAGGACATCCTGAACCTTTTTTGGGTCCATTCCTAGTCCCTGCTGCATTATGTGGTACCCCAGAAAATCTATCTCAGTCTTGTGGAACTCACATTTGGACAGTTTGGTGTAGAGATGATTGTCATACAATGCTGTCAGCACCTTGCGTACTAACTTCACATGTGAGTCCCTATCTTGCGTGTACACGAGCACGTCGTCCAAGAACACCACCACCCCTTTAAACAAATGCTTGTGAAACACCTCATTTATGAGGTTCATAAAGACACCAGGAGTGACAGCCAACCCAAATGGCATCACTAGGTATTCGAACTGCCCCAGCGGCGTGTTGAATGCAGTCTTATGTTCATCCTCCTCCCTAATGCGCACCCTGAAGTAAGCATCTCGCAGATCCAGTTTGGTAAAGAACTGTCCCTTTGCAGCCTCAGTTAGTACATCCTTAATCAAGGGGAGGTAGTAGGCTTTTGACAGGGAAACCACATTTAACCCACGGTAATCTGTACACAGTCTCAATCCTCCATCTTTCTTTCTCCTGAATAAAACTGGGGCAGCGAATGACGACTTGTGAGGGTGGATAAAGCCTCTCCCTAGGTTCTTGTCGATGAACCTCCTAAGCTCCTCCTGCTCAGAGGGATTCATGGCATACAATTTCCCTTTCGACATCTTGTGCCCTGGGAGGGTTTCTATAGTACAGTCAGTTTTTCTATGGGAAGGTAGTTCATCCACCTCTTTCTCTTTTAAAACTTTCTTTAAGTCCTGATACTCAGGGGGTCTAGCATTCAGCTCCTCTTGCACTAGGCATACACACTCCGGCACTAGGGCGGGGTCTATTCCCCATTTAGCATGCCACTGGTGCTCTTTACATCGGGGGTCTAAGAAAGTCAAACAGTCTTTGCTCCACTGTACGTATGGGTCATGTGCTCCCAGCACCATTGGGAACTGAGAGGTGGGGTGTACTATAAAGTCCTGCAGTTCCCAATGCTCTCCCACCTCCATGGGCAATTCTACAGTCTGGTACTGGCACAACTGCATGGTGGTCCCATCCATCTGGGAGAACACCACCGGCTCATCCAATTTCACTACTGCCACCCCAAGTCCGGTTACTAATGAGGGGCTGATGAGATCACGAGAGCACTCTGAGTTTATGAGGGCACGCACCTGAATGGAGGTGCTAGCCTCGGGGTTTAATACAGTCACAGTAGCAAAAAACAAGGAAGAACTATTTCTCACTGAGTCTTGCGTTGATGTTTTGTGGACCTGCCAGCTGGAAGCTTTCAGAGCAGGTCCCTGTGGTTTCCCTGCACCTGAGGCTTGTCCCCATCGCTGGAGGAGGAGGTACTTGAGGACACGAACACAGTTACTTGCAGTGCATGGGGTGACTTCTGCCATTTCTCGGCCATTTTTCCCTTCTCACCTCAACCATTTCCCTTGTGCCACTCACCCCGTGAACTCACCTCTTCATTGCAACTCCAAGTGCACTCCGTGGCGATGTGCCCTGGCTTCCCTCATCTGTAGCAAAGTCCTTTCTTGAATCGATATTCCCAGTCACCTCCTCCTGGGATCCACGGTTTTCACCCTCTTGCTCCGTGCTGTGCGATGGGTTCCTGAGTAGGGGCTTTCTGGTGATATAGCTTCATCAAATTATAGCAGTTCTCAGCCTCGCATGCCACCTGGATCCATCTGGCCAAAGTTTGTGGGTTATCTTGGACTAGGGCCCTCTCCAGGATGATAGCGTTCAGCCCCACTTGGTAGAACCCTGTTAATACCTCTTCCAGCCAACCTAACAACTTGGTGGCCATTGCTTTGAACTCATCCAAGTACTCTTGTACCAACCTGGATCCTTGGCGGATCCCACACAAGCGGGTGCGAGCCTTCTCTAGTTCAAGCAGGTCTTTAAACTACTGATGGAGGAGTTGCATGAAAGCATCCACGTTCTTCAACTCCGGGGCAGCTACATTATACAGTCCCATGAACCAATCAGCTGCCCTATCATGGAGTCAGGATTCCACATAATCTACTCACTGCTTGTTTGTCGCGAAGGTATGGCCCCATTCATGCAACATTTTCCTCACTTGGATGGCGAAAAAGGCCAACTTGGCCAGGGTCCTGTCAAAGGTAGCTTCTAGCATGTTGTGAGGTCACTCGCACTCCTTGGTCCCACGGCAGGGTCTGGACGTGGAGCTTCCTCCTCTTCTTCCTCCATCGTCTCTTCTTCTTTGGGTGAGGATTCAGCCACGTCCTTTCCCAGTAGGGTTTTCTTCGCCTTCGGCAAGTTGTCAATCAGGAAACGGTAACTGTCTTGCAGCTCCTTCATGTCAGTACGGAGGGTGGCTAGGGTTTTTTCGGAAGATGATTCCTCTCCCACTCCTCTCGTATAAGTTCCAACTCTGGATCATCTTGAAAGGTCCGAGACGTGTGTCTGTGCTCCCTCTCACCACGTCTCCTCACTCCTCATAGTCCGGGGTGCCGCTCAGCCAAGCGGGGTCATCTTGCTTCTTCAACTTGGTTCCTCCAGATTTGTGTGTTTTCTTTTTGGCATTGGGTGCAGGCACTTTGGTCCCTGAACTGCCGCCGGTGCCCTTACCATCATCTCCATCTCCATTCCCCATAGTGGCGGTAGGGGACTGGGTCGAAGAAATGGGAGTCTGAACCAACTGTCAGACCCTTAGGTTAATCCACTCTCAGTCCAATAGTCTTTTATAAAAGCTTTATTAGAAACAGAGATTTGGATGTGCACAAGAGAGATCTCTTGTTCAGACTAAAGGACAGATCAAAGGTTAGGTATTGTACAGGCAATAGGTCATTATCCCACAATGCAATGGTCCTGTAGCGGCCATTCACTCACTTCTCCTTTTTCGTTCCCCCCTTCATACTACTTTGCACTGAAAAGTTTATATTTCAGCAACCTATGTTTCTCCAAAAATGAAAGGCTTCTGCCAACTATACATCTTGGGGTTCGTTCTCATGGGAAAGTTGTCGCTAACCTACCCCTTCACACACACACACATATTTAGCATTCACACCTACTCCTCTCATCCCTGGAGTTTTATGGCAGAAAGGGCTGGGAAGGAATGAAACCAAATGGTCGGGATGACTTTGAAGTGGAGGGAAACTACAAAGGAAAACCTGTGTCACTCTGACATTCAACAGAGCTGATTCTGAAAAGGAGATAGCCACAATGAGCATTGCCCTACACCCCTCCAGCTGCCAGCAGTCCTGCCCTGGCTCTGTGCCTGTCCTTCTGCCCCGGGAGGCAGCCGGGCAGGTGGGGACTCAACCCCATGCCTCAGAGGCATCCACTCCTTCATGCCTGCAATATCTTGTATGGGGGGGGGGCATGCCATGGATAGAACCTTGGACTTTCCACCACCACCCATGGCCGCCATGAAGCTGACTTTGACAGGAGCCCGGTAAGAGAAATCCTCCTTGTTACCTCTCAAGCGTGGCCCCCCTTCGCTCCATCCTCCTGCTGGGTCCCTCCAACCTTGCCCAATGTCTTGCCATGTGACTAGTCTAGTTGCACAGATCCTGCTTGGAGCTTGTCCTTGGCTGGAATGGTCAAAGACGGCTGAAGGATGACATGATCAAGGTTTATAAGATTATGCATGGGATAGAGCAGGTAGAGAAAGAGGTACTTTTTTCCCTTTCTCACAATACAAGAACTCATGGGCACTCCGTGAAATTGCTGAGTGGTCGGATTAGAACAGATAAAAGGAAGTACTTCTTCACCCAAAGTGTGATTAACACAGGGAATTCACTGCCACAGGAGATGGTGGCGGCTACATGGATGGCTTCAAGAGGGAATTAGATAAACATATGGAGCAGAGGTCCATCAGTGGCTATTAGCCACAAGGTATAGATAGGAACTCTCAGTCTGGGGCAAGAGATGCTCTGTATTCTTGGTGCTTGCGAGGGTCAACAGTGGGAGGGCTTCTAGTGTCCTGGCTCCACTGGTGGACCTCCTGATGGCACTTGGTATTTTTGGCCACTGTGTGACAGAGTATTGGACTGGATGGGCCATTGGCCTGATCCAACATTGGCTTCTCTTATGTTCTTTTGTTCTTAATGGCTGCTGCCCACAGCTCTATCCAGCCAGTCAACCATGATAGGCCAGTGCTCCTGCACTGTATCCCGATAGGCTCCCCAACCATGTGATTACATTCAAGGATGTGGGGGGTGGGCAAAAGCTTGTGCTTGCTCCAGGGCAAGCACTGGTCTTTTTTAGCTCTCAGAAAGCTGACTTGGATTTGCTGTAATGGCATTTGTTGATGTCACTGTGAGTGTGTTTGTGTGCTTATGTCTGGTTTCTGTAATATTGCTTGTTTTAAAGTAGAAGATTTTTTTTAAATCATAAATCTCCAAACTTTTTCAAAAGGAAACTTAGGTTACTTTCAATTACTCTGCAAAGGAACTGAATGTCACAAAGGGAACTGTTGTGTGTGTGTTTTCCAGAAGGGAAAAGGAATATGGATAACAGGAAGGTTACTGCATTACCTTCTTGACATTTCTTTATTGTCTTTGTATTCTGTGGATGTCTTAAAATCTAATATAAAGACACCTAGTAACAGTAAACAATACTTGAAAAGGAGATTTTAAGAATGGTTGGGAAATAGAGATGTGGCTATCTATAGACTCTTTGGCTCATAGCTGCAAGCTACTAATATTTGTGGATATGGATTCCACTGCAGAATGCTGTGACATTAAAGAAGTGGGATTAGTGTTCCCATAGAAGCCTCAACAACAACAAAAATTGTATGGGAGTACAAATGTAGACTAACTTTCCTCTTGTGACCCATATATCACAGTCAGCAAAACTGCTTGGTAACATCTTTTCACAAGATGAGAAATGTTTGTTAGTTTTTAGCAGATGGAACTTGAGCAAGCTTTTAGCATCCACTTGACTTGTGAACCATTCATAATAGTACTGATATTTTTTTTGAGAAAAATCAGTGGCAGCGGCTCAGTCCTTTTAATCCCTTGGCATTAGCAGTTTTCAGATGGAACATAGCCCAACCACATGAAACAAAGTTCATTCCATCCTTTTAACATACCATTTTTTTAGTGTCCATGTAATAATTTTAGAATTTCAGAATAAAATTAAATAAGAGCCTGTCTTAATATTTTCAGGGGCTATTAGGCATGGTAATTTAAGAGAAGCCAATGCCTTTGCAAGAATGCTGCCTAGCTATTTAAGCAGCATCTACAAATCGTCTGTCATTGCCAGCACAGAAGATAGTTGAAAAATCATTAATATGTTAAAAAAGAGGATTTTGTACAGCTTGGTGTTTTGTTTTTTAAAAAAGAGAATTTGCTCTCTAGAGCATAAAATTTCGGCCAGTAAATGCCAAAGTGAAGATTACAACATGGCTTGTAGCTATTCATGTTTAACACAAAGATGTGGCTTTACAAAAATTCAGTGACTACCATTAGGACATACATATCCATGGTGTATGGCATATATTCCAATAGACCCTGTTAACTAGGAACTCCTGTTTTCTCGTCCATGACCCTGGAAACACAATGGTAGAACATAAGAACATAAGAGAAGCCAATGTTGGATCAGACTAATGGCCTATCTAGTCCAACACTCTGTCACACAGTGGCCAAAAATACCAGGTGCCATCAGGAGGTCTAGCAGTGGGGCCAGGACACTAGAAACCCTCCCCCTCCCCCAAGTACCCCCCAAGCACCAAGAATACAGTGCATCACTTGCCCCAGACAGAGAGTTCCTATCTATACCTTGTGGCTAATAGCCACTGATGGACCTCTGCTCCTTATGTTTATCTAATTCCCTCTTGAAACCATCCATCCTTGTAGCCACCGCCACCTCCTATGGCAGTGAATCACTCTTTGGGTGAAGAAGTTCCCTGTGACATCCCATTTTCATCCTTTGGGAAGGGCTTTGTAATGTATCCACTAGAGAACATGGGCTCCGGACAGCCATGTGCTCAGATTGGTTCAAACTGGTCCGCCATGCGGCCAGGCAAAGGGCCTGAGCTTAGCTCCTAAAGACAATGGACTGCAGGATCCTAGCTCCTCTCCAATCGAGGAGCAGGAGGTAACTCAATCACTGTAAATAGTAAATCACGGGGTGTGGTGTGTGTTGGGGTGTGGGTTCTGTTGGGAATAAAAGCCAGCCTGTGAGCTGGCTTCTCTTGTCTTGTTCTGCAACTAATAAAGTATTTGAGAGCTGAAATCACTTGTCACTCTCAGTACTTTTCAGGTTTGTTAAAATGATGTTATTGTAAGTTAACCAGAAGTTAAATTTCTGAGTGTGTGATTGGATATACCATGGCATGGATCCTATAGCTTTGTGCTTTGTGTGCTTCTCTTTGGCCATTGCAGATGCTGTCCTTTGCCACAAAGTATGGTAGCTCTGGGACTAGGCATTTCTGCCTGTACAAGACTGATATTTTGCAAGAAGCCCCAGAGTACCTAGCATAAGTGAAATGGGCTCCACAATGGAAAATCACCTCTGTAGTGGCCGAAGAGAAGCATAGGCTGAAGGAAGGTACAGGATCCAAGCCTTTGCCTCTATGGCATGTGTATGTAAACACATACCTTATAACTGTGCTGCACTGCCTGCCACTTCACATACTAATCAGTCTTGTTTGATAAGATATTATGCAACAGTAAGTGTTTCTAGTATAGCTTTGATCAACAGAACACTTAACATTTTTGTTTTTAAATCAGGGAAGGGTAAGTTTCCTAAAGAGCAGTATATATCATGCAGTAAAGAACCTTTACCACTTAGTAATAAGGAGAGCTGAAGCAATCCTTGGTTTGAGCAAAGAATGTTACTGTCAGGTTTCTATTTTCATCCATGGAATATTGGATGGTGTGACATGGCATGTGGGTCTCTGAGGATGACTAAAAACCTGATCCATTTCCTGCACTGGCTGCTTCCACATGGGGATTTTGCCATGAGTGGAAAACAGCGTGCCCCTGCTTTTTGCAGAGCATTTTCATGATGTCATTTTCTTTCGAAGTATGATTTGTTGGGCTCTTGGGGTTTTTTTGAGCTGCAGCAAAGAGAAAACCTTCTTTGCTCCAACTTATAATGGGAATAGCACAGTAGCTGTAGGCAGAGTCAATGTGTGAAACCTCTGCCCATAGTCCAGAACCAGTTTAGTGTAGTGGTTAAGTGCACAGACTCTAATCTGGGAGAATCGGGTTTGATTCCCCACGCTTCCATTTGCAGCTGCTGGATGACCTTGGGCAAGCCACAGTTCTGCTAGAGCTGTCCTTGAAAGAGCACTTTCTGTTAGAGCTCCCTCAGCCCCATCTAACTCACAGGGTGTCTGTTGTGAGGAGGGGAAGGGAAAGGAGATTGTAAGCCACTCTGAAACTCAGAGTGAAGGGCGGGGTATAAATCCAATCTCTCCTCCTCTTCTTCTTCTTCCATCCATGCAGGAAACTCAGTTGTCAACCTCCAGGTGTGGCCTGGAAATTTCCTCTAATTACAGTTGATCTCCAGACTAGACATCAGTTCCTCTGGAGAAACTGGCTGCTTTGGAGGGTGGGCTCCATGGTGTATACTCTGCTGAGGTCCTTCCTAGCCTCCACTTCAAATAGCCAGGAATTTCCAAGCCCACAGCTGGCAGCCCTAGAAAGAAGGCAATGTATAGCAATATCTTCAAAATAGAAGCCTTAAATTCTGGTTACCTTTATTCCTCTAAGACGGATTTTCCCCCTCTTTAACAACTGATCCACAGCTCGGCTATTGCTGACCATGGGGCCTAGCAAGATTCTTGTCAGCTCAGTGCTTTTGCACCAGGGAGGGGAAGGGCAGCATCTTGCAAGCAGTACAAGGATGGAATGAGCAGATATCTTTCCCACACACTTCCATCCCACTTGGTGCTGCTTTCCCACTCCTGTCTGCAACCAGCACTTGAAGACTCATATTCTCAGCATGGTTTTAAATTGTACAATGTTTGAATGCTTGTTTGTCACACATGAACAAGAGGGAAAATAACTTTGCAAGAGAGGTAACAGATCTGTAAGCACTATTTATTGAATGCGTAGTTCAGCCTGTTTGCCTCCTAGACAAACTTGAATAATCTACTTTCCCATCTTCTTTTAAATCATTCTGTTACTAAGCACTGAAAAAAAACTTGAGGCCTTTCTTGCCTACCTTGACCCGTGACATTTGCAAGTGCTTAGTTACACTCCATGCACAGCTGTTAGGAAAGGATTAGTCTACCCTTAGATCAAAAAAGACACTTCATCCAGGCCATCCAGAACTAGCCAGTTTGCTAGTTGATGAATGGGAATGAACTGTTGCTAATCAGTCACTAATGATCTGATCTAGACCAGCAAAAGGCAGTTCCAAGATGTTACTGGATCCTTGAACATTTCTTATCCATTCATAAATCCATATTGGCCAAATTAGGCCCTACAGTAGTTTTAGTCTCTTACTGGGCACAAAAGTAGTATAAATTATCATTAACTAGTTTTCATGCTCTGGAACTCCTCCTTTCTTCCTCAAGTTGCATGAATTTCAAGGCTTCTCCATAACATCAAAACTGGAAAGATATTGCTCCACAATTACTGGTGCTGAGATGCAGGAAAACATGGGGTGTGATCACACTGGCAGGTTGGCGCAATATGGCACTGCCTCAAATTGTAGTGGTGTAAAATGTTGCGGGGCATATCATCCAGACATCCAGACAACCCTGCTGTGGGTTACTCACACGGCTGTCTCCTGGTCAAGCATCCACACTACTACAACGCCTCAGCCATGGAGCACACTGCCCGGTTTTGAAATGCAGGTGGGCATCTAGGCAAAAAACTCCCAAAAAACCTACTCCAGTGGTGGAAACGGATCTGCAGTTCAGACCACCAGTCTGTTTTGTGCACTCTCCCCTGCATTCAGACATCTGGCCACAAACAATGAATGCGTAGGGAACCAAAAACACCAATTGTGATGTGGTACCTTCTTAACCCAGCTCTAAATTATCCTACAATGGGGTGAGTATGCTTGCGGGATGCCTGACAGATATGACTGTGTGTCTGTGCCTATTTAATCTGGAGGGGAGGGATGGCCATGTCAGGCCAAACTTCTCATGTGATCACACCCATGGTGTGTTTGGGGTACTTTTCATTATGTTTGGGGGCAAGTGGAAACCAGTAGGGTTTCCTCAAAGGATTTTACTCCCACCTCAACATTTTGGGGACATTTGGCTTCACACTTTCTTCTCTTTGTTCTGCCACTGTATGGGCAAGTGTTTGTCATGTGCAGGCATGAATTCTCTTCTGTTAGTCTTTTAAAACCAAGAGAGAGTGATTGCTTAAACACAATCTTTCCACCTACAGAAAACAGTCACACAGCCAGAATTACCCACTGCAGTGACAGAACAAGCAAGTAAGGGCAAATTAGCATTTGTCTTCTCCTACCAACCCCTGGCTTTATATTTCTCATAGCCCCCTGCAGTTGGGATCAAATGTGTTATTCACTGAGGCAGAGACAAAATGGATAAAGTCCAGAACTTGTTGCTAGTGTTCAAACTGCCATTTCCTTCTCTGATCTAACTCTTCTCTTTGAGAATTGAGGCTACTAGATACTTTTTCTTCCTTGTTCTCTCTGGCTCAGAGAAAAATGAAACAAAACAGCTCAGCAGCATTTCTTCTCTTCTTTCTCCCTCACAGTTAAAAAAAGAAAAAGAAAAAACCAAGTCCTTTCCTGCTTCTGTCCATACTGGGAGTGGGAAAGCAAGGATATGGCTAGTAAGGGGCCCTGTTGCCCAAAGCGCCTGTAGTAGCACTTGAAACCAAGAGTTGCTATAGGAACACCAACTCATTTTAGAGGCCAGAATGTGAACTGGATTTCAGCTGCTACCATTAATGGCAAATGGTAACAAGTTTCTGTCCCTGGTAGGACTGTCTATTATGTGAAAGGAAAACAAAGTATGTGGAGTGTATTCTTTTCAGTTAAAATTCTGGTGCTAAATACTTTTAGTCAGGGACATCTCAATGACAGGGCCATTTATAACTGACTGTAAAGAAAACATTCCGTACAAAGACATCTTTAACGTTGCAGAGTATTCTTTTATGAACTCATGCTTTGAAATTAATGTAAATTAAATTGTCATCATTTGACTGAACAATGTACCTGGGTCAGTTGTGTTTTTTAGAAGTTCTTGAAAGTCAATTCTTGAAAGCCTGCTTCAACAGAGAGGGTAGGGTATAAATAAAATAAATAATTTAAAAGATCTCTCTTTGATAATATGATGTGAGACCTTGATGAATTACAGTGTGTAAACTAACAGCAACTCCCAACTTCTCAAGCAGTAAAATTTGCTCCCATTCCTTTTGAGCATTTAATATCACACCTTAATATTGCTCAATGGAAAATTATATCTGTCACGCAAAAGACAGCTAAGTTCAACTTTGCTGTGCCAGAAATAACAATTAAATCTACATTTGCCTAGTGCAATTTCCTTCCATTTAAAGACAACAAGGAGTATTTTTTTTTTGTCAGCAGATGGGCTTAATGATAATAAATATGCTTTTGTGTGTTGTGAGTGGAGCTCATAGGTAGAAAAGAACAAAGAATGCAATGAAAGGACACCAAAAGTACCTAAGAGGAAGATGTTACATCTGCTGTGGAATCCCACTTGCCCTCATTGTACAGCAGCTTCTCATCCCAGGCTGTGCTTTGGAGCATTGCAGTGTGTGAATCTCTTGCCAGCAATGGAGCAAACAGCTCTCACCACCACTTTCCCAGTATCACATGTTGCTTTTTAAAACATTCAGTCCTCATTTCCTCAGCTCCACTAAATTCATCTATTGTCTTAAAAGATCTACTGTTTTAGGAATAAGAAAAAATCAAAATCAAATTTGATTTGATTTTGATTTTAGAAATATAATGGGGGAATTCTAACCAACATGTATATTTTGGTAATTTCCAAAAGATCCATGGAAGAAAAATCAAACACATGTTTGTAAAATCTGAAGAGTCAGCACATGGATACAACTGACCTCCTGAGAACATTTGGTTCTGTTTGATTCAGACCCATGCAGATGCTTTAGATTTTAGACATGCTCAAGCAGTGTGGCCAGCTTTTGAAGAAACTTGCTGTAACTGTGCCAGGAGGAATCTCTTTGCTAAAATCTGTAAAGCACAATATGTACCTTTTCAGCCAAGTAGAGACAACGACACCAGCAAGCTTAGCATGTAGGGAGCCCAAATATAACATGGTCAATATAGCTGGTTTACCAAGTTCTTTTAAGTTAGATATTGGCCCAGCTGGTGGACCTCCTGGGTTTTGGCCACTGTGTGACACAGAGTGTTGGACTGGATGGGCCATTGGCCTGATCCAGCATGGCTTCTTTTATATCCTTACTGGTGCTGAGGTGAACACTGCCCTCCAGGATATTGCAGAATGCTTGCAAGGCAAAGTACATATGGCAAGGACACACATGATGCTATTTTGGGGGTAGGGGGCTTGCTAGAATGAAACCTAGAGGTGATATCATGTTTCATTGCATAGCTCTACCACATCCAACCTAACCTTCTATATTATAGAAGGGGGATGCACCATTATTGGGCAGGTTAGCCTGCACTGCCCTTGACTTGATCTGGGTACTTTTTCACATCATGTCTGTTGGTGAAGTCTTTCAAGAGAAATGAGTGTTTGGGGGACATTCCAGGCATCCATATAACTGCAGATTATATCACTGTTGCAGCATCCACCAAAAAGTATCATGATGAGGTTTTATGGAAGTCTCAGAGAAAGCATGAAGAAGGAGGGGCGAGACAAAATTCAATTTCCAGTGGACACCATTGAATACATGGATCATATCTTCTCCAAGGATGGGGTACAATCAGGTAACAGCAAAGTGGAAACAATTGTCAGGCTATCTCCTGATGGTATCTAAAGGATTCTAGCCTCTGTTCAGTATCTGAATCACCATATACCAAATGGATTAATTCTAGCAGTGCTTCTCAAGGCTCTTTTGTACAATGACATCACTGGCAACGGGACTTGAACACCAAACTGCTCTTCGTGAGAGAGTTGACAAAGAGAACTTTTTCTCCCTCTCCCAAAATACTTGAACTCAATGGCATCCAATGAAGCTGATTAGCAGTAGATTCAGGCTGAACAAAAGGAAATACTTCTTTATACGAGCCATTAAAATATGGAATTCACTGTCATAGTGATGGCCACAGGCATAACTTTAAAAGGGGATTAGACTACAGGGAACATCCACATTCAGAGGCAGTAAACCTCTGAATACCAGTGCTAGGAGGCAACATCATCCATCATCTATGCCCTGTTGTTGGACCTCCAGAGGACCTGGTTGGCCACTGTGTGACACAGGATGCTGGACTAGATGGACCACTGGTCTGATCCAGTAGGGCTCTTCGTATGTTCTTAACTTACTCTAGAATCACAAATTATTTCTTCTACATGCTTTATATAGAGATTAAATAGCTTGGGGGATAAGACTGAGGCCTGTGGAATTCCACAGAACAAGTCCCATACTAATGAGAACTCACCTCCAACAGCAACCGTCTCGGTCTATAAGGAATGATTTAAAACAACCCAAAACATACTCTTAATCCCTATTTATACTAGACTGTTGTGAGCAGGGATGAAACATTATTGTACTTAGTTCCTGCAAGAAGTTTGTGTTTAGTTTGAGCTACAAGTACTCCCTTTAAACTAGGCCCTGTTTCCAATATATGGTGAAAAATGCAATATAATTCTTCTTGTTTCTCTTTATAGTTTGAGGCACTGATGGGAAAAAAACAGTATCAAACTCAAGATACTCCTTGTAAATCAGGTCAGTTTACAATATTGACACAATAACTCTTTATAAGAGGTCAAGAAAATCAAGTTGTCTGGTTGTAGAATTCATTCAGTCCACCAGAATAACCAGTTGCCTTGTGACAAGTCTAAAGTCCACTTGAAACCTACTTTTTTTCAACCCAGCCTGGTCTGACTCCATACCTCTGTAATTTCACCTCTTTTGTTTCTGGTTATTTTTCTGCTGCTACATTCTCACTGCTTCTTCTGAAGTCCTGTCCTTCTCTCCCTCCATTGTTCTCTTCATTTGGCATACACTGTTCCTTCTAAGCATGGAACCTGTGCCTAGTACATTCTTGCTACTAATATAAGGTACACAGCAGTAATTGTATTCCATGAAGATTGTTATACTTTCAAATTTTCATTCTGCACCTTATAATTTAATAACAACTAGCAAATACTCAGTAAATATACATGCCTAATATGTTTTGTGAATCCTGTCAAAGCTTTGCTCTCCATAATATATTTTGACAGAAAGGCTATGTACTCATATTACACCACAATAGCTATCTGTGTAATTCTTGTCCTTCTGTTACACAATTCTTTTCTTTTTTCTTTCCTTTTTTTGCTATGCTTAGCTGTACTTGTGATGTCTAAACTTGACATCATTTTCCTCTTAATGGTGAATGCTTGTCATTCTACAAAGATCTCTGATGTTATCAGACACTCCTAAGAAACTAAAGGAATAATTATAGTTTCTTTATGGACAAGGGCTTTTTCTTCAGATACTCTTAGGGCATCGCAGGATGGTGCATGTGTGTGCATGTGCACACACATATGTTTGTGTATGCACATGTGAAGGGCTCAGAACATTTAAAGAAATAAAGTGTCACCATTATGTCAGCTTTAGCTGTTTACCTGGCACAGTGAGTGGAAGACTTTAACCTTCCGTCCATTAGCAGGTAGAACTTTGCAGAGCTGTAGTCCTCGAGGACAAGACTGTTTACTGAACTATCAAAATGGACATTGAACCCAATGGTATCTGAGTTTAATGCAGCAGTGCTCAATAATCAAGTTTCATTATATCAAAAACTAGACCAGGTAATTAACATTGTGGAAATTGTTCTTGAGGTGAGGCAACTCATATTCTTCCAGTTTCAAAGAATTCCAACAACAGTATATTTAAAAGATGCCTGGAGGTAAAAAAATAGATATAACACTTACTGATGTAAAATATTAAGGGAACTGGAGAGCTATTATTTGTTATTTATACAGCACTATTACAGTTGAAAACCTCCAGGTGGAGCCTAAAGATCTCCCAGAACTACAATGTAGATCAGTGCCCCTGGAGAAAATGGCTGATTTATAGAGTGGACTATATATGGGGTTGCCAACTCTGGGGTGAGAAACTCAGGGTTCTTTTTGTAGCAGGAACTCCTTTGCATATTAGGCCACATACCCCTGATGTAGCCAATCCTCCAAGATCTTACAGTCGCCCCTGTAGGAAGAGCTCTGTAAGCTCTTGGAGGATTGGCTATTAGGGGTGTGTGGCCTAATATGCAAAGGAGTTCCTGCTACAAAAAGAGCCCTGGAGAAACTCCTAGACATTTTGGGAGTGGAACCTGGGGAGGGTGGGGCTTGGGGAGCAGACAGAGCTCAGCAGGAATGTGATGCCATAAAGTCCACCCTCTGACACTGCCATTTTCAACAGGGCAACTGATCTCTGTACTCTGGAGATCACTTGCAATTCCAGGAGATCTCTAGGCCACATCTGGAGGGTGTCAGTCACTCCTAGTATATGGCATTATGCTCACTGAAGTCCCTCCCTTTCCCAAACCCCACCTTCCCAAGGCTCCACCCCCCAAATCTCCAGAAATTTCCCAACCTACCTTGTGCCTAGGAAATTCCAGGGTAAGGCTTTTTTTTTCGGGTATGCTTTTTAAACTTTTTTATTATTATTATAATGCTTGTTTAGTCTGTTACATCGAATATTTGTAGCTATATACAATTTCACCCCTTTCCTCCCTCCCTTTTATTCTTAGTCTTTTCCCCGCAGCCATGGGTACAAAGTCCTAATCTTCCACTGAATGTCTGTTCTTTCTTTCAGTATCCAATCTAGGTAGGTCTTCCATCTGGTCTTGATTTCCATGGATTTTTCTTCCCATGTTGTTCCCTTGGTGATTGACACCACGATATCTGACTTTATAAAGTCAAACAAATCGTTGTGCCAGATTTCTATTGTCCATTTCCTTTTGTCTTTCCACCCCAGAGCTATAACCACCTTTCCCGCCAGTATCATAGCCTTAACTAGATTTTGAGTAGTCCCATCCAATAATGGGCTTCCTATTGTACTTAACAACATTAGATTAAAGTCTATAGTTAGTGTTATCTTGCATACTTTTCTAATGATTTCAATAATTTCCCTCCAAAAGGTCTTTACTTCTGCACATTCCCACCACATGTGTGCATACCAACCTTTAGAATGTTTACAGTGCCAGCACAGCGAACTCAATCCTGGAATCATATTAGCTAGCTGTGCTGGTATCTTACACCATTTTGTAAGGAATTTATATTCAAGTTCTTTAAACCTGGTTACTTTGATATCTTCTATTCCTTTCATAATTTTATCAGCCATCCTCTCTGTTATCTGACCTTCATGGCACCATCTCTTTTGTAAGTATTCTGTTATTTTATCTTTATTTGTTAACATCTTTCTGTATATTTTTCCTACCAATCCCTTTTTCTGCTTGGCCATTTCTTTGTATATTACTTCCATTGGTGCATCTGTCCGGAGGTCTACCTTTTCGCTAATCCTTTTGACTGTCTTATATAGCCCTGCTATTTTTAACCAATATTGTTTGCCTATCTCTTCTGTTATTTCCTGTAGGGGTTTTAAATTTCCACCACTAAACATGTCGCCCTTTCTGTAATAACCTTTCATTTTTAGCACTTCCCACCATTTAGTTTCTTGCACTTCCTTGTTGATAGTTTCGAGGGGTGCCCATCTTGATACTTTCCCTAACCAGTATGGTTGCCATTTCTTCCAAATTTCTAATGATGCTCTTCTAGGGCCTATTGTTAGTTTTAGTTACTTTAGAAAAGATGCCAAATCTACCTATATTACTATTAATTTCGTTCTCCAAATTAACTCACTTCTGTGCCTTTTCCTCGCCTATTTCTAATAATAGTTTTAGCTGAAAAGCTTCATAATAATTGTTTAGGTCCAGGGTTCCCCATCCTAATTCTGATTTATGACTGTATATTATTCTCTTATAAAACCTACAGTTTTTTATTGTTAAATAGCCACTCTTTTAATACTCTGTTCCATTGTTCAATTTTTTTTTCCATCGCTCCCAGTGGCAATGTTTGAAATAGGTACGTTAACTTTGGTACCCAGAACATTTTAACACTTTGAGGTTTTTATGATCAGTCTTTTCATGTCCCTCTCTATTTTTTTCCATATTTTTTCATAATTATCCTTTATCATTTTGTCGATATTTTTTGCAACACTATGCCTAAGTATTTAAATTTCTTAACACCGAGTCCTATGTTCGTGTTCCTATTTATCTCATGCCTTTCTTCTCTATTAACATTAAGATATATGATTTCTGATTTTGCCATGTTAACTCCTAGCCCTGAACACTTTTCAAAGTCTTCTAGGATAATCTTAACCTCTTTAACTCCTTCCTTGGGTTTGTCATGATTACTATGATATTGTCAGCAAATAAATTGACCTTCATTTCTTCATTGCTTATCTTATAACCTTCTATTCTTCCCGAATTTCTAATCCATTCCGCTAATTGTTCTATTGCTATTATGAACATAAGAGGAGATAATGGGCATCCTTGTCTTACTCCTCCTTGTATGGGAAATGCTTGTGAGTGTTTATTGTTTACTCTTACTTTCGCAATCCCTCCTTTATATATCTCCTGAATTGCCTGTAAGAATCCTTTCCCTATCCCTATTTTCCTCATTATTTGCCATAAGTATTCATGTGAAAGAGTGTCAAAGGCTTTATACACATCCAATTTTAGTAGTCCTATTTTCTTTTGTTGACCATGGTATAAGACATTTAGAATGTTTCTGATGGGGTGTGTTATATTTCTACCTTTAATGAACCCATATTGATCCCCTTTTATGATTGTCGGAATGCCTTTCTTTAGCCTATTTGCTAGTATTTTGGCAAAGATCTTGTAATCTTGGCTTAGGAGACTTATAGGTCTGTACGAACCTACTTCTTCTGGGTCCTTCGGAGGTTTTAGAATCAATATTATTTCTGTTTCCCTCCATGTATCAGGGACCTTCTTCCCTTTCAAAACTTCATTAAATACTACCTGCAATTCGGGTGTTATAATCTCTATCATTTCTTTGTAAAATTTGCCTGTAAAGCCATCTAGGCCTGGCGATTTGCAATTTTAAATTTGTTTTATTACATCTCTTATTTCCTGAACTGTAATATCGCCCTCTAATACATCTTTCCCTTCTTTCTCCAAACATAGACTAGTTGTCTCCTGAAACTCTATTGTCTTTTTCTTATATAAGCTTGTATAGAAATTCTCAAATGCCTTACTGATTTCCTTGGGACTTTGTGTTGTGTTATTATTGATTTTTATACTTCTAACCGTCTGTTTTGCTTTTTTGATCTTCAGGTAGTTTGCCAATCTTTTCACTGTGTTGATGCTATTCCTCTGGAAGTCATTTCTTACCATAATTTCCTTTTTCAAGATTGTTGCTATGTCTAATGCTTCTTCTTTTTTTAAAAAAATATATATTTTTAATTGATTTTTACACCACATATTGTTTAGCTTCTTACAATTTTCTTCCCCCTCCCCTCCCTCCCTCCTCCCTTCCCTATCTTCCTGTTGTCCTTATTCCTTTATCTCCAGCCACGGGCACAAAGTCTGACTCTTCCACCGAATGTCCTTTCTTCCCTCTTTGGATACCCAGTCGAAATAGGTCTTCCATCTTTTCTGGATTTCAGCGGATTTCCCTTCCCAAGTTGTCTCCTTACGCAGAGTTGCCGTGAAGTCTGACTGTATAAAATCAAGCAGATAGCTGTTCCAGATTTCGGCTGTCCACTTACTTTTATCCTTCCAACCTCAAGCTATAGCTGCTTTTCCCGCCAATATCATAGCCTTCACTAAGGTTTGGTCTTCCTTATCCAGCCTCGGGTTCCCCATTGTACTTATCAGCATTAAGTTGAAATCTATATTTAAGTTAATTTTAGCTACATTCCTCATAACTTTGATAATTTCTAGCCAGAATACCCTTACTTCACTACACTCCCACCACATGTGTGCGAACCAGCCTTTAGATTTCCTACAGTGCCAACAAAGAGAACTTAATCCTGGAATCATGTTAGCCAATTGGGCTGGCATCTTATACCATTTTGTAAGAAATTTGTGCTCCAGTTCTTTAAATCTGAATACTTTAATTTTGTCCATTCCTTTCATAATTTTTTCTGCCATCCTCTCTGATATCTGTCCTTCTCTACTCCAGACTTTTTGTAAATATTCTATCATTTTATCTTTATCTAATATCATCTTTTTATAAATTTCCCCTACTAGACCTTGTTTCTTCTCAGCCATTTCTTTATATATTTCTTCCATTGGTTCATCTATCCACAATTCTTCTTTTTCATTAATCTCCTTTATTGCTTTATGAAGACCTGCTATTTTTAGCCAGTGTTGCTTGCCTATCCCTTCTATTACTTCTTGTAATGGTTTAAGAATTTCCCCTCTAAACAAATCCTCTACTCTATGGTATCCTTTAGACCTTAAAATTTCCCACCATTTTTTTTCTTGTTCCTCTTCTATAATGGTTTCTAGTGGCACCCATCTAGAGGATCTTCCTAGCCAGTGTGGTTGTCATTTTTTCCATACTTCTAATGTTGATCTTCTCGGCCCTATTGTTAATTCTAGATCTTTAGCCATAGCTTTGTAAAAAATACCTAGTCTTCCTATATTGTTATTAATCTCATCCTCAAATCTAACCCATTTCAGTTCTTTTTCCTCTCCGATCTCTAGTAATGATTTGAGTTGGAATGCCTTGTAATACTTATTTAAGTCTGGAACTCCCCATCCAAGTTCTGACTTGTGGCTGTACACTATCCTTTTATGAAACCTACATTTTTTATTGCCAAATATCCATTCTTTTAGTGTTCTGTTCCATTGAGTAATTTTATTTTCCTTTACTCCCATTGGTAGTGTTTGAAATAGGTACATTATTTTAGGTACCCAAAACATTTTAACACTTCTAATTTTGGAGGATATCCCTAATGTTTTGTTTTTCCATCTTTTCATATCCTTCTCTATTTTCTTCCAGATTTTATCATAATTATCCTTTATCATCTTATCCAAATTTTTCTGTATTACTATACCTAGATATTTAAATTTCTTTACTCCTAACCCTATATTTGTACTTCTGTTTATTTCCTTCTTTTCTTCTCTATTTACATTTAAGTATGTAATTTCTGATTTTGTCATGTTTACACTTAGCCCTGAGCATTTTTCTAAATCCTTCAAAATAACCTTTACTTCCTTTACTCCCTCTTTTGGATTTGTCATAATAATTATCATGTCATCTGCAAATAAATTAATTTTCATTTTCGTCTTACTTGTCTTATAACCTTCTATTCTTCCCGAATTTCTAATCTGTTCCACTACCTGTTCTACCGCCATTACAAATAGTAATGGTGACAGTGGGCACCCTTGCCGTACCCCTCTTTCTATAGGGAATGCTTATGAGTGCTCATTATTTACTCTTACTATTGCCTTCCCTTCTTTATATATTTCCTGGATTGCCTCTAGAAATTCCTTTTCAATTCCCACTTTACTCATTATTTGCCATAAATATTCATGGGATAGGGTATCAAAGGCCTTGTAGATGTCTAGTTTTAATAGTCCTAGCTTCCTCTGCTGTCCATGATATAGACATTTAGGATATTTCTAATAGGATGAGCTATGTTTCTACCTTTTACAAATCCATATTGATCGTCTTTTATTATAAATGGGATTACCTTTTTTAGTCTATTTGCCATTATTATTGCAAAGATCTTATAATCTTGGTTTAAGAGGCTTATGGGTCTATATGATCCTACTTCTTTAGGATCTTTCTGAGGTTTAAGGATCAATATTATTTGGGTCTTCCTCCATGAGTCCGGAGCACTTCTACCATTCAGAACTTCATTGAACAGTACCTGGAGTTCTGGTACTAAAGGATCCATCATTACTTTATAAAATTCCCCCATAAAACCATCTAACCCTGGAGATTTGCCCCTTTTAAGTTCTCTTATTATTTCTTGGGCTGTAATCTCATCCTTTAATTTTCCTCTCTCTATTTCTTCTATTGTTTGGCTAATTTCCTCCTGGAAGTCTGCTGTATTCTTCTTTTTGTACAGGTCTTTGTAAAATTTCTCAAAAGCCTAATTTCCTTAGGATTTTGTGTTAATTTCTTATTGTGGTTTATGCATTTTATGCTTTGCTTTGCTCTTTTAATCTTCAGATAGTTCGCCAGTCTTTTTGCTGTATTAATACTATTCCTCTGAAATTCATTTTTAACCATTAGTTTCTTCTTCCATAGTGTTGCTATATCTAATTCTTCTAACTGTTTCTGGATCTCTTTAATTTTACTCTGTACCTTAGGGTTATATTTTTCCATTTGTTTCTTTTGCAGCTTTTCTAATTCCTGACGTTTGGGTTGTCTTTTACTATACCATTCCCTTTTATATTCTTTTCTTTATATAATGCCCCCTTATTACTGCCTTGGCGGCATCCCATAATATGTTGGTGGCTACTGTCCCTCTATTCTCTTTAAAGTATAAGCTTACCTGTTTCTCCATGTATTTTCTATCTTCTTCTTTCATCATTATTAAATTATTATATCTCCATGGTCTTTTTATATTGAATTGCTTTATTTCAAACTCAATACTTATGGGTGCATGGTCGGATATCCAAATTGGATGGGTTTTAATATCTTTTATAATCATATTACTATTTTTTCTACTATTATATAGTCTATACATGATGACATTTTATGTCTGCTAGATATGTGTGTAGGTCTTGGTTGTTTACCTATAAACTCATGCACTTCCTTCAATCCCCATTCCCCTAACTTAATATTTTTATTTTTTGTAATGTCAGTATTTAAGTCTCCTGTTATTATTAATTCTCCTTCTGAGAATTTTTGACTCTTCTTAATAATCCTGGTTAAAAATATATTTTGCTTTTTATTTGGTGCATATATATTTGTTATTGTATACCATTTCCCTTCCAGTTTAAATTTAACTATTAGGAATCTGCCTTCTTTATCTGTTAACTTCTCCACATCCTCTACTTGAACCTTCCTGTGAATCAAGACTGCTACCTCTCTAACCTTAGAGTTGCTTCTGGCTTCTACTAAGACCTGCGACTTAGGGTCATTTAGTAAAGTTTTTTTGTCATTTTTCCTTTTATGTGTCTCCTGCAAGCACAATAAATCTATCCTCTAACAATTTTGGATATCCTATACCTCTTAAGGTTTGAAGTTAACCCATTTACATTCAGTGAAAGTAATCTTATTGTCCTATCCATTTTCCTTATTGCTTTGGACCTTTGGCCACCCTGGCTGGAGGCTTTTGATGTTATTCCTTGAAGAAACCCTTCCCTCCCCTCCCCCTCCCTGTGGTTGAGACAATTTTGGTGATGAAATTCTCATCCCGTCTCTCCACCTTCTGGAGTGCACACACACTCTCCCTCTCCTTAACTTTTAAACTTAGTAACCTTGCTCACTTAACATTTGCATATTTCCCTTTTATGCAGTTTCCTCTAGCGAGTCTGTCCTTGGCCTCTTCTCCAGTCTCTCTGAGCATCCTTCCTCTGGGTCATCTGTTACTTCTAATTCTTCCTCTGTGTCCTGGTCTCTGAGGTCATCAGTATTTATTCCTAATTGCTTGAGTAGCTCCATTGCCTCCTTAGGATTTCTTGCTATGTGCCTCTTCCCCTCCTTAAAGACTATTATCATGGAGGGGAGCCCCATGAGAATTTCACATTGTTTGCATACAGTCTCTGGCCAAAAGGTCTCATTTGTTTTTTCTTCTTAATAATATCTTGGCAGTACTCTTCCCTTACCCAGATCTTTTTTCCCCTAAAACTCAAATCTGGTTTCTTTTTTAGTGTTTTATAAACTTGTTGTTGAAGTTTTTCTTTGCTGAATTTAATAATGACATCTCTGGGGGTTCCTCCTCCTCCTCCTCTTCTTTGTAACCTGTGGGCTCTCTCTATCTCTTCTGGATTAATTTTTACTCTATTTTGTTCTATCCATCCTCTCAGGATTTCCTCCAGAGATTTAAAGCCCACATCTTTTTGGTAATTCCTGCCAGGATTAAATTGGCTCTTCTATTTTGATCCGATAGATCATTTAGCTGGCTAGTTAATTGATCTATCCGCTGTTTGTTTTTTCCTGCCTGCTCCTTAGCCGAGATTGCAGTCTGCTTTATTGAGCTAATTTCTCCTACCAACTCCGTCACTTTATCTTTAATTGCCTTTATTTCTTCGCCCATTCTCTCCTGGGAGGCTAAAACTTTCTTTTCAAAGCCTGCCAATTGCTCTGATAACTCCTGAATGTTTTTCGCCATGTCCCCAGCCTGGGCATTTCCTCTTCAGGAATGTAATTAACTAAATGCTGTCTTACTGCACTTGAAGTTTATGCCCAAATTCTCCTGCTTGGCTGTTTCTTTTCTCCTGAGTCAGACCTTTTTTTTTTTGCCTCAGCTGAGAGGAGTATTTACATTCTTTTGAGCTATAAACAGTTGAGATTATTCGGAGAGGTCCAGGCTTGCAGCTAGCTTAATCAGCACATGCGTGCATCTCCATGGCTAATGCTTCCAATTGTTTTTGAATCTCTTTGATTTTACTCTGTAAAATGGGGCTATAATTTTCCATTTGTTCCCTTTGTAACTTCTGTAACGCCTGAAGTTTGATTTGTCTTTTTTTGTATCATTCTCTTTTTATGCTCTTTTCTTTCTTTATACAGTAGCCCCTTATTACTGCTGTAGCAGCATCCCATAGTATGTTAGTAGGCACCATTCCTCTATTTTCCATGAAATATAGTTTTATCTCTGTTGTCATATATTTCCTGTCTTCTTCTTTTGCTATTATTAAGTTATTGTATCTCCAGGGTCTATTTGTTGTGGGTAGTTTTAACTCAAATTCAATACTTATGGGAGCATGGTAAGATATCCAGATTGGAAGAGTTGTAATCTCTTTTATAGCTATATTATTGGGTTTTTTTCCAGGATTATATAATCTATGCATGACACCATTTTGTGCCTACTGGATATATGTGTAGGTCTAGGTCTTGTGCCTGTAAACTCATGCGCTTCTTTCAGGCCCCATTCTCCTAGCTTAGTGCTTTTATTTTTTGTTATGTCGATATTTAGGTCCCCTGCTACAATTAATTCTCCCTCTGAAAATTGTTGAATCTTCTTAAAGACCTTAGTTAAAAATTTCTTTTGCTTTTTGTTTGGTGTGTAAATGTTCACTATAGTGATTTGTTTGCCTTCCAGTTTAAACTTAACTAATAAATATCTGCACTCCTTATCTGATAGCTTTTCGATATCTTCCATTTTAAAATTCTTGTGGATCAAGGTTGCCACTCCCCTGGCCTTGGAATTCCCTCTAGCTACTGCTAGGACCTGCCACTTCGGATCTTTTATTAATGGTTTTCCGTCTTTTTTTTGTGTGTGTGTCTCCTGTAGACACATCAAATCTATCTTTTGATCTCTAGCCATTTTAGTTAATTTGTTATCTCTTGAGGTTTGATGTTGAACCATTTACATTCAGTAAAAGAACTCTTGAGGACCTATCCATTTTCTTTGTTTTTTTTTAATCTTGGGCCTCCCTGGCTGTGGGTAATTTACTTTATTTATTAAGAAGGAGCCCCCCTTCCCTCCCTTCCCTGTGGTTGAGACTGCAGTTTGGATGAAGACATCATCCTGTCTCCCCACCTTCCAGAGTGTATGCATCCCAAACCTCCCCTTACATCTTATTCCTAAAGTTAGCTCATTGAACCTTTATATACTTCACTTTATGAAGTTTCCTTGTTAGAGTCCATCCTTTGCCTTTTATCGTGTCTGTTTGAAGTTCCTTCTCCCGAGTCATCCGCTGCCTCCATGTCTTCCTCCTCTCTCTGTTCTCTCAGGTCTTCTGTATTGATATCCAGTTGCCTGAAGAGTTCCTTTGCTTCCTTAGGGTTTCGTGCTATCAACCTCTTGCCATCTTTAAATATTATTATGGAAGCTGGATACCCCCTGAGAATTTCACTTTGTTATCATATAATTTTTGCCCATACAGTCTCATTTGGTTTTTCTTCCTAATAGTTTCTTGGCAAAAATCCTCTCTCACCCAAACCTTTTTCCCTCTGAAGGTCAAGTCTTTCTTCTTTTTCAAGGTCTTATATACTTCCTGCTGTAGCCTTTCTCTTGTAAATTTGATTATAACGTCTTGTGGGGCTCCTCCTTCCCTTCTCCTTTGCAATCTATGGGCTCTTTCAATGTCTTGGGGATGCAACTTCACTTCATTTTCTTCTATCCATTCTCTGAGTGTTCCTTCTAGAAGCTTATTTTTTATCTCTTCCGAAATCCCTGCAAAGATGAGGTTTGCTCTTCTGTTCCGGTCTGATAGCTCTGTAAACTGGCTAGTTAGCTGTTCTATCTTCTGTTTGTTTTTGGTAGCCAGCTCCTTAGCAGCGTTTGCCATCTGCTTTGTTTCTTTAAGCTCGGCTGCCAGCTCTGTAACAGTCTCTTTTACTGTCCTAATTTCAGCTTTTATCTGTTCCTGAGAGGTTGTCACAATATTTTGGAATACAGCCAGTTGCTCTGAAAGTTCTTTTATAGTCTTGGCCATTACTCTCACTGTCTTCCAGTGACTCTGATAAGAGCTATGAGTTTGGCTTGGGTGTTGCCTGCTTAAATTAATAATAAATAATTACTATCTTACCCTCTGAAATCTCGAAGAGGAGTTCCTGTGTTCGCCAGAAGTTCAGACATCGATTTCTTCTTTTAGTGCCCTTGAAGGCGGACTAATTACATTCTTTTTGAGCTTTTAAGATAATAATTCTAAAGAGGGATCGGGCAAGCTGCCAGCTTCCTCAGCGCATGCGTACAACTCTGGGTAAGGCTTTATAGTGTGGAGAGAACACAGATAATAAAATGGGTATGGCAAAAGTAGCAATGGATGAACACGCTGTTACAGGTTGTTTTGATTATGCCTGAAGTGAGGGGTTAAGCAAGAACTACATGGAAAAGATGGGTTTTTGAGGAGGGATTTGAAGAGAGAGAAAGAGATGGCATGAGATAACATAGATGTTGGCTGTATTATGTTCCTCATCTATTTCATTTTCTTATCAACCTGCTCTTTAAAATCAGTTTCTTCTGTTTTTTTTTACTTTATGTGTCTTGTTTCTCAGTGCTTCTTTGTCCATGTGACCTCCTCCTCCTCTCTTTATGTGTGTCTCCCTCTCCCTTCTTCTGTTACAGAAACTGAACAGAAAGAGAACACCAAAAGAATATGGCAGACAGAAGAAATAGGCAGAATAAAAACTAAAGGGATTTACTTAAGATCAATGATAAAACCACTATTTCAGCACCTTTCCTTGCTGCTGGACAGAAACTAATTCTTTTGTTATTGTGGGTCAAGGATTAACACCCCAAAATCAGGTCTGATTATAGTAATGGTTCATAGCAATCTAAACCGATTCTCAGGCTTGGTTGACTGCACACAGATATACATACAAATCAGGACTGTTTTTTTTCTCCCTCTGGAGTTCAACCATGCTTCTTCCCCGCCCCCCAATCCCAACATTTGCTGTGAATTTGACAGATAGACTGGCTAACATAGTGACTGTTTATTCAATAATCTGTTTTGAGATTAAAACCATTCAATAATCTGTGCTGCCTCTCCCTTCTGTCAGCTGTAGTGTCATGGTTAAAGAGAAGCGGACTCTAATCTGGAGAACCGGGTTGGATTCCTCAGTCCTCCATGTAAAGCCAGCTGGGTGACTTTGGGTCAGTCACTGTTAAACATGAGACATAAATCAGATCTTAACTAGTGATTCAGCTTTATTCATCTCAACAGTAAACCAACACAAGAACAGTAGAGCAACAGACTCTCTTTTTAAACTGTCTGGGCTGTGGTAACCACACCCTTAAATGAGTTAACAACCAATAAGAATACAACGATAACAACCAATGGGTTTAGTTCCCTCCAGAACATTTCCAACTACTCTGATTGGCTTGCTATGCAGAGCAGCCAATCAGACTGTTTACTTTAGGATACCATCATAAATCTCAAGCTCAGATATATCATTTCAATACACAACAGTCACAGTTCTCTCAGAACTTTCTCAGCCCCACCTACCCCACAGGGTGTCTGTTGTGGGGAAAGGAAGGCAATCGTAAACCACTATGAGACTCCTTCAGATAGTGAACGGCAGAGTATAAAACCAACTCTTCTTCTTCTCCTCCTCCTCCTTTTAAAATTATTTTTAAAGCTCTGAAAGGGCATTCAGCTTCCGCCAAGAATGGAAGAATGAGCTTGATCGGCATGCCTGGTAAAACATGGCAAATGTATTTCCAATGTAGTATAACCACTTAAACCTGTGTGCCCATGTTTGCTGTACAAATGCACCAATCTTCTACTTCCATCAGGAAAGGTGTTGAGCAGGAGATACTGTGCACTTGCAGTGTAATCCCAAAAAGGGCTATAGCTTTCTGAACCCATGAATTGGGACTTTCTAAGTCCACTGTTTAGGTCTGCATTCTGGGTCACTAAAGCTAGAAATTGTATGCATGAAAAGAAAAGTAAAGGTGTCGTGCTGTTGGCATAAGTGGAAGCAGCAGCCAGACAACTGACATTTTCTATTATCTTGATATTTTAACATTTCCAGACCTTTTAAAATCTTTGCCATCACTTAGCATAAGCAATTTTGATTTCAGTATGTCACTTTAAGGTCAATAATGTTTTCCAGAAGCCTGTTCCATTAAAAATAATGATAGCTTACCTAGAACTGCATTCTTGTTTCACTAGAAAATGTTTATTATATATTTGTGCCAGATCTTAGATACAGAAGGATTTTGTATGTATCTATATGTATGCAAATGAGAGTTAGAAGAAAAGCCAAGAAGAGTAAGTAGTGTTAGTGGGAAGAAGTTCTGCATCTGTCATGTACTGTAGCCATGGGAACCACGTGCGTACAAATTTAGTATGGTTCGTGGTGATGCTGGATCATTGTCTTTGAAGTGAGTCAGAAATTTTGCACATAACAAACTGATCCCATACTTTGTTCCTCCAGATAGCCAGTGTCGGAGGAGATGCAGATTTCCAGGTAGTAGCTATGGCCAGATGGGCCACTGCCAGCAATATCAAGGTAAATTCATTGTAGCTGCATTGTGAGTCAGGTGTTTCTTGTATTTGAAGTAAGATAACTTCTGGTTTAAGAGGAATTATTTGAGAGGTGATCTTGTTTATTTCTGCTATGATACTTCTCCAAAAGTCGTTGATGTGTGGGCACTCCCACCAGCAATGAAAATAGCTTCCTTTAAGCCTGCATTGCTTCCGGCAGAACTGAGTGTAATTGGGGTTGAGAAGATGTAGTCGATCGGGTGTGTAGTACCAGCGGGTAATCAGATTATATGTTTGCAGATGAACATTAAAGATCTTAGAAACTTTCTTTGAGGAATTCGAGCAAGATGACCATTGCTCATTTGTCAATCATTTTTGAAGATCTCATTCCCAAGCTTTCTGGTAAGTGGCAGTATAAGAACTATCATGTTCTATCAGGAGCTTGTATACATTAGAAAGGGTTCCTTTAGTCGAGTCTGGGAAGCTCTCTAGAGTCAATTCAAATATCATCTTAGGTCTTTTGAATATGCCTTTCTCCGCTAAGGCTTCCGTGAGGCTCTTGACTTGATAGTATTGAAGCCATGAGATGTTATGACCGATGCTTTCTTCAAAGTAAGATTTGCTATGGACCTTTCCATTTTTTGTTAAGTGTTGAAGTCTTGTGATGCCTGCATCTGTCCATGTCTTGAATGAGTTTGGTTCCATCCCTGGTAGGAACCACTGCTGAGAGGTAAATGTGGATAACAGAGATATTAAGGAGCTATACACTTCTGTCTATGATCCCAAATTTTCAGTGTCGTGTATAAGAAGAGATTGAGGATGCTCAAGGGCCGACGTGATGCCGGAATCCAGAAAATTTCTTGAAGTTTGAATGGGGAGACATACGACTGCTCAATATGCACCCATTGTGCCTCTGGTTGTAGTTGCGACATTTTAGGAATGTTGGAAAGAAGAGCTGCATGGTAATGTTTAGGCCTCCCATTGTCAACGGTTTGGAGAGGGAGCAACTATCTATATGGGATTTCTTGTAATTCCATACAAAGTGTTGAATCTCTTTCTGCCAATTATTCAGATCTCTTTCTGGTATGAATATTGGCAGTGTTCTGAAGAGGAATAGAAAGCATGGAAAAACAAAAGTTTTAATTAATTGCACACAATCCGCTAAAGAGAGCTTAAGTGCGTTCCATTTCTTCATCTTCTCTTGAGACTCAGCAAAAGTTTTATGGTAATTGCTTGCTAACAAATTGTGCAAATCCAATGGGATTTGGACCCCTAGATGCCTCCAAGTAGTTTCCACCCATCGAAATGGTGTGGATTTAAGTAGTGTCAATCGAGTTTTACTAGAAAGAGTGATGGTGTACATTTCTGATTTTGTGTTGTTCAAGCATAGCTTGGACAATGCACCAAATTGAGAGAGAGTCTCTTGGATGGAAGGTAAAGAGCCTTCAGGATTAGAGACATATAGGGTGATATCATCAGCATACATTGTTAATTTATGTTCTTTCCCACTGACGTAAATACCTGTAAGATCTTGGTTGTGACACGACTCATTTGCTAGCAGTTCCACTGCAAACGCAAAGAGCAATGGTGAGAGGGGGCACCCCTGCCTAGTTCCTCTGGATGGAAAAAAGAAGTTCAAATTGTAGCCATTTACACGTATTCTAGACTTGGGTGAGCATATAATGTTTTTAAGGAGTTGAGGAAGTTCCAGACAAAGCCCATTTTTTCCAGCAGCATGAGAAGATAGGTGATTTCTAGAGAGTCAAAGGCTTTCTCAAAATCTAAAGCCAGTATTACAGATTCAAGAGAGGAAGTCTTCCCATAAAATATAATATTGAGCATTCGTCTCCCATTATCTGTTATCTGCCTATTCGGAATTAAGCCGGTCTGATCCGGATTGATATAGTCTGACATCAGTGTCTTGAGTCTATTGACCAAAATTGAAGTGAATATCTTCGCATCATTGTTCAGCAAAGCAATCGGGTGGTATGATGCAGGGTCTGATGGGTCTTTCTTTTCTTTGGGAATTACTGAGATTGAAGAATCATACCAGGATGGAGGTATAGTTCCTAAGCATAAAGCCTTATTGCAGATATTTGGAAGATGAGGTTCCAGTGTTGAGTGAAAGGTTCTGTAAAACCCTGCAGGGATTCCATCTATGCCAGGGGCCTTATTTAGCTTCAAGCCTTTGATAGTCTCTATGAGTTCTTTTTTGATGTATGGGTTTTTCCATAAAGCCAGTATGTGCTGGGGAGAGCTTTTTTAGATCAGGTAAAGTGTCTAGATAAGATGCAAAATCGTTCATCGCTGGTTCGCAGGAGGAATACAGCTTTGCAAAGAAGTCAGCAAAACCTCCTGCTACCGCTTTAGGGGAGGTATAATGTTTTCCATCTGAAATTTTCAGTGTGGTCACCAGAGCTGCCTTCCTTTTTCCTTTGATCCTCCATGCTAGCATGCATACATTCCTAGGAGATTTTTGCCAGTACTGCTGTTCTAAATAAAGTAGTTTTTTTTGAATTTGCGATGTCTCCAATGTTTCTAAAATCTTTCTTTCTGTCAATAG
Source organism: Gekko gecko (assembly GCA_029375565.1). Lineage (NCBI taxonomy): Eukaryota > Metazoa > Chordata > Lepidosauria > Squamata > Gekkonidae > Gekko > Gekko gecko. The sequence goes on from JAPDNY010000001.1 coordinate 220,892,600, forward strand.
TTTAGCATAAATCTTCCTACTTCCTGTGGCTTTGTGCTTGGATTCCAGCAGGGCAATCCGACCTAACATTTCTCTTCTGTTTTTTTCTCTTCTTTTCATAGATGTGATGCAAGATAGAGCATTGATCCTCGAAGGACCGCATTCATGGCATCCCAGCATGTGGAGGCAGAGATTTCTGGCAATGTGTTTTCCTGAAAAAAGTTTCTGATATCGGTCTCCAGCTTGTCCTTAATTGAAGTGTCCAATAAAATGTCTTTGTCCATGGACCATTGTCTATCTGGTATTGTGTTCGGGTGTTTCTGTAACTGACATTCTAGCCATGCATGATCTGTCAAGTACCTGGGGCCTATGGATGCTGATTCCAGTTCTGCCAACAGTCATTCAGATATTAAAATATAGTCTATCCTTGTGAAGGTCTGATGCTGTGCTGAAAAGTATGAATAGTCTCGGTCTGCCGGGTGTAGGGACCTCCAGGAATCTATTAGTCTGAATTCAGAGAAAAGTCTGGATAGTCCTGTGCCTGTTCCTGTTTTGGAACGTGGTTTGGTCTTACATTTAGTAGGTGATCTATCTAGAAATTTATCTGCAATAAAATTAAAATCTCCTCCTATGATCAGCTTGCCTTCTGTAAAGGCCTGTAATTCCAAGAGGGTGGATTTCAAGAAGACAATTTGCTTCAGGTTTGGGGCATATAATGACGCCAGTGTGAGTTTCCTATCATCAAGAGTTCCTTTGACAAAAATAAAATGACCCAAAGGATCTACCTTTGTGCCGTACACCAAGAAGTTAAGTGTTTTAGAGAACAGAATTGCCACTCCTCTTGCTTTAGATGACCCTGGTGCCTGAAATTGTTGTGGAAACCCAGAAAAATTTAAGATACGGAGTTTATCAGATCTGGAGTGTGTTTCCTGTAGAAACAGAATTGATGGCTTTGTTAGCTGCAGTTGACGTAGGACTTTTCTTTGTTTGACCCAGGTGTTAAGGCCTCTAATGTTCACCGACTGGATTTTCAGAGTGTTCATTATAAATTAAAAAAGGAGTATTAAATTTTGTGTAAGAGGTGTTAATTTCAAAGTATGTAATAAGAGTGACAAAGGTAGTTCCTAGGAGAAAAAATGTGCAGCAAATGTGCAGCAAGCTGCAAGAATAAGCTGTATGTGTGTTAATACCAATTAGATATCCAAACTGTGTGTACAAGCAACTATATGTATGTAAAAAAATAGCTTTTAGGAGTCTTTTAAAAGTCGGCTCCTAAGGAGCCCAGTTCTTGAGGCAGACTTGAGGCAGTAATATTTCAAATCAGATTATCTATAATTTAATTTAAGCAAAACTCAGGTTAATAGCAATTAATTGAGACCAACAATCAGGATCTCCTCAATTTAGTGAAAAGGTCTAATCAAATTATCAGCAATTAATTTGAACAAGAGTCAGGCAATTAGCAACTAATTGTTCACAATAATCAGGTACTCCACAATTAATAAGAGGAGCTAATCAGGTTATCAACAATTGATTATCAGCAGCAATCAGATCCTTATCAAGTAATTTCTAGTTGTAATCACAAACCTACAATAAAATATAAATATTAAATAAAAACTTTTAAATAACTGAGCCAAAGTTAATTAAAAACAAAAACAAAACACAGTAACTAGACCTTGCAACTGTCAAAATGAGCAAAAATTATAATTTTATAACCACTCAGTAACAAATCCCCCCCCGCCCAGATGAGACAGTAGTGAAACACTGCACTCTAAGCAGTTGTAACTGTGCCTTTCAAGAATATTAAACCAGTCTTACTATCTATGGCTATCAACAATTTAGGGTAATAAGGTAAAGACCAGCCTTGTAAATGTGGTGTTGAGCTCCAATGTTGAGTCAACAACCTGAGGAGGTCTTTTACAATCAGAGGCAAAGAGACCCACTCCCCCCCCTCCCCTCCCCCGAACAGTAAAAGCTAAGCAACAAGTTTAAATAAACCAACATCAGAGTCTTGCTAAAGTTAATGTTCCATGCGTAAAAAGATCTTGCACTAAAGATAGGGGGAAAAATACAATGCCTAAGCTAAGTTTTATTTTGCTAATTTACAAGGCGCGTACTCTAAAAAGCTAGACAGGGTGGGTAGGAGAGCCATCTGCTGACATTGAAGAGCTGGAGTCTCGGGATAAAATCTTGTTATTTTGTTCCGGAGTGGTTGGAGAGCGTAACTTTCGTTTCGTGGACCTGCAATAGGAGTCAGAGCATCTTGAGAGGTGTAGCTTTTGTAAAAGTTCAAAGCCCGAGTCCTCGTCAGAAGTTGTGAAAAGGGATCCACAGTGTGAAACTTGCTTTGTCTTGTATTTTTTTTTTTTCGTTCTCCAGTCAGCTAGTTGAATGAGATCTCTCGGGTCAGTATGTTTTGGGTTAAGGGAAGCGCCCAGCTGGAATGCTTTTTAAATGATTGGGGCTACTCCCGGCTCAAGATTAAAAATAGCAACTAGCCAATTTGTCATGAAGCAGATTGTGTCCATATTATCCTCCGCCCCTTCAGGCAGCCCTCTTAGTTTCAAATTTAATTGTTTCATTTGCGACTCAAGAGTTAGGATGCACTCCCTTGAGTTTAAATCCCATGCCCGAGCCTCCTTAACGTCCTCATTGAGTGCAGTGCTCATCTTAATGGCTTTTTCAGACATTTTTGCTGTTTTTTCTAGAAAGAACTGCATTTGCATTAATTGCGTTCTTATGGGCTCAAGAGATAGCTGGATTTGATCGCTTAAATGCTTCTCCATTCTTTCCAGCTTACCCGATAAGTCCTGTTTAGCCAAGGCTTCTTCCAATAACTGTGCCAACGATTTGTCATCTGCCATCTTGGCCCCCCCGTCTCGGCTGTTTTCCTGTCAGTTCGACTTTGTCTTGGAGCAAAGAAGTCTTGTGGTAATTTTATAATTTTTTTGGTGTCTTGAGAGTTGGTGCCACTGTTTTTTCCCATAATCTTGTGCTTTTAGCTCGATGGAGGTTGAACTATTTACTGTGAGGGTAGAAAGGGAGAGAGAGCATGTAGATCAAATGACCGCCATCTTCCCTGGCATTGCCACCCCCCCCCAAGCAAAATCTACTTCATGCTTTCACAAAGTTCACAGAAACCTGTAAGCCTGTGATACAACCAGGCTGATCTAAAGAAATTCTCTCTTTTCTTGCTCAGACTTAGACCCTAAAATGATTTTGTTGCCATGAATGAGGAAACAAAGGGCTTTCCCACGAGTGTCATTTTATCACTTCTGTGACCATATGGCATCATTTTTTCTTTTCTGCATGTGTTTTGCTCCCTCTAGTGGTTGCTTCAGTATTACATTGCTGTATCACCAGTTTATTCCTGAGCACTTTAAAAGAGCAAGGAGATACTCTGGAGATACAGTGATGAAATATTGAAATGACCCCTAGAGGGAACAAAATGTGCAGAAAAGGAAAAAGAAATGACACAGTATGTGAAAAGTACTGAGACTGACAAGTGATTTCAGCTCTCACATACTTTATTAGTTGAAGAAGAAGACAAAAGAAGCTGGCTCGCAGGCTGGCTTTTATCCCCAAAAGAACCCACACCCCAACACACACCACACACCATGATTCGCTATTTACAGTGATTGAGTTATCTCCTGCTCCTCGATTGGAGGGGAGCTAGGATCCTGCAGTCCATTGTCTTTGAGAGCGAAGCTCAGGCCCTTCGCCTGGCCGCATGGCGGACTGGTTAGAACAAGTCTGAGCACATGGCTGTCTGGAGCCCATGTTCCCGAGTGGATACATTACACCCCTCCCCCCTTGGTCTGAAATGCACCCACAAAGTCCTTCAAATAAGCTGGAGGCTTCCTGTCCCATGTCGAGCACCAGGGAGCTGGGGCAGGTGGAGACGCAGGTGCCTGGGTTCTGGTCGAGGAGCCTACTGGAGCTGGTGGAAGGGGAGTGGCCGTTGAGGCATCATTCAAGGCAGTCAGGGCTTCAGTAGACGGGGCAATGGGGGTGGTGGCTGTGCTCTCTGCCAGGCTGGGCCCTCGCGGAGAAGGTCGTGGCTCCTCAGCCTCTTGGGGTTCGGGGTCCTCGAAGTCGTCTGGCTCTCACGGTGCCAACTGGCAGCAGAGTTAGTTGATGTGCAGTGGAGCACGGTACCATCTTCACAGGAGACCTCGTACGAATGGGGCCCCCTGACCCGAACCACCCACGCCGGGACTCACAGTGGGCCTGCTGTGTAGTTCTGGGCATACACACGGGATCCTCAGGGAAGAACCCTCGGGTGGCCTCCTGGTCCTCAGTCCCCAGTTCCCAGTCCGGGGCCCGGTCCAGGTGCAACCTGTCCATGCGCGTCATGAGGCGGCGACTCAGGAGTAGTTCCGCTGGACTATGCCTGGTGGTGGAGTGCGGAGTGATGCCTTGCCCAAATAGGAAGGACACCAATCTGTACTCCCAGTCCGGGGAGTCAAGCCAGCGTAGAGCATCCTTGGCGGTCCGGACCATTCTCTCCACTTGGCCATTTGTGGCTGGGTGGAACGGTGCTGACCGCACATGCCGGATCCTGTAATATGCGGTGAAGTCCTGGAACTCCCAGGAGGTAAAGGCAGTGCCATTGTCCATGACCAGCATGACCCCTGGGCGCTGAAGATCCACCACATGGCCCTGATGGCAGATTTCTAGGAGGTGGATGGTACCGGGACAACCTCTAGCCACTTGCTGTAGGCGACCACCAGTATGAAGAAAAGCTGCCCCTGGAACGGCCCTGCGAAATCCAAGTGGAGCCGAGACCAGGGACGGTGGGAGGACTTCCAGGCTCTCTCCGGAGCTCACGGTGGTTCGGGGCATAAGGCCTGGCAGGGCTCTCACCTTTTCACCTTGTCCTCAATGTCCCTATCGAGGCCCGGCCACCAGACATAGCTCCTTGCTAACGCCTTCATCTGTACCACTCCCGGGTGATGTTTGTGTAGCGCCTCCAAGACGCATTGCTGGAGTGGGGATGGAATCACCACCCGGCCCCCCCAAATCAAGCACCCCTTGTATGTGGACAGTTCATGTTTGCAAGTAGTGAATGGGGTGAACTCAGGGCCCTCCTTGGCCACTGGCTACCCCCTCCCCACCCAGTCCAAGACACAGCAGAGGATGGGGTCCTGAGCCGAGAGGCAGGCCACTTCCTGCATGTGGACCGGCTGGTCAGGAAGCACCTTCACAAAAGCAACCAAGTGCTTGGGGGCTGGGTCAGTGTCTGTGGTGGCCAGGGGCAGGTGGCTAAGGGCATCTGCATGGCCCATTGCCTTCCTAGGCCAATGCGTGAGGGAGTAGGAGTATCCCGCCAGAAAAATCGACCATCGCAGGACCCTGGGGGAGACCATCTGTGGCATCTGGCGGTCCGCGGTGAGGAGACCCAGGAGCAGTTTGTGGTCCATCACGATCTCGAAAGGCTGGCCATAGAGATAGTGGTGAAATTTCTTCACCCCAGCCATGATTGCCAACGCCTCCATGTCGATCTGCGCGTAATATTGCTCCACAGATGATAGTGTCCAAGAATAATAAGCGATCTCCCTGCCATCGGGCAACTGGTGGCCCAGGACTGCCCCAACCCCGTAGGGAGAGGCGTCGCAGGTGGGGACCACCGGGAGTGACTCCGTGAAGTGGTGCAGAACCGCGTTCGAAACCAGCAAGTCCTCGACACCCTGGAATGCAGCAGCATGCATCGGCCCCCAAACTCAAGGCGCATCCTTGTCCACAAGGCAGTGTAGCAGCTCCACCATGGCCACCTTGAGGGGCAAAAAGACGTGATAAAAATTGAGCAGGCCTAAGAAAGCCTGCAACTCCACCTTGGATGAGTGAGGGGTGTGTGTGGGTGATGGCCTTGATTTTATCATCCGTGGGGTGGATCCCTTGTTCATCCATGGCGAACCCCAGGAACTCGATACGGGGCATTCCCAGGAGGCATTTTTCCTTCTTTACCTTTAGACTGGCGGCGTTGAACCATTGGAGGACCTGGCGGAGACGGTCTGCGAAGGAAGCGGGGTCCAGCGCCGCGATGATCACGTTGTCTAAAAAAGGTTGTACTCTGGGGATGCCTTTAAGAAGAGAGTCCATGAAAGACTGAAAAATCCCTGGAGCCACACAAACCCCAAACTGTAGCTGTGTGACCTGGAAAGCCCCTTTGTGAGTCGCGATGGTCTGGGCCTTGGCTGCAGCGGCATCCACGGGCAGCTGCTGGTAAGCCTGTGCCAGATCGAGCTTGCCAAAAACCTTGGCCCCCGCCAGAGAAGCGAGGATGTGGCTCACCACTGGGACCAGGTAAGTGTGGTCCTGCAAGGCCTTGTTCAGGTTGCACTTATAATCAGCACAGATTCACACATCCCCATTCGGCTTAACCGGCGTGACAATGGGTTACTGGCTCCAGCACCCCCTGTTTGACAAGGCGATCGAGCTTTGCCTCAGTTTTAGCCTGCATTGCAATGGGAGGGACCTGGGCCTTGATACGGATGGGGCAGACGTTCGGGTCCAGATCCAAGGAAATGGGGTCAAACACTTTGGGGAATTCCCGGCACACTGCCTCCCAATCTGTCATCTGGATCTGGTTAAGTCCTGTTATCTGGAGGCCCAGTGGTTTGAACTACGATAGTCCCAACAAGCTGGTGAGCTGCCCTTCCACCACCAACTGGTCCAGCATGCCCGAGAATCCCTTGAACTGGACCTGAAACTTGCCCCAGCCCCGGACGGCCACAGGGTTCTTATTAAAGTCCCGTAACACAAGACCCTGCAGCTTGTGCAACTGGGGTCCCCCTTTTGGGCATAGGGAACATAGGGTCTCAGCTGATATAATGGAGAAGGATGAACCCGAGTCTATTTCCATTTGGCAGGGGGACCCTTCAATCCGGACCGTTACATGCACTTTGTCTGGGCCGTTGGGGGCAAGTTACATACCGTTTGGTGATGGTGGACCAAAATGTTGTGCAGATCCTCAGCTTTGAGCTGCGCCGTGATTGACTTTTGTTGTCCCTGGGAACAGCAGACCTTTGAGATGTGCCCTGCCTTGTTGCACGTCCGGCAGATGGCAGTGCGGAACCGGCAAGACCGCCACTCGTGTGCATTGCTGCAGCTTGTGCAGGCTACGGGAGGCTGTGCTTTGGCCTCTGGCACTCGGGGTTGCTGGGATGGACGCCTGTGTACCTGGAGCACTTCCTCATCCTCCGAGGCGTCTTTACCCCATGTGGCTAGCGTGCGGTGGACCGCCTTGGTGGTCTTGGTGGGCCTTTTCATAGGCGGCAGATTCCTGGATGGCCTTATCAAGGTCAAGGTCATTGTTGCTGGCCAATTTCCATCGCAACTTGGGCTCGCGGAGGCCCACAAGAAACTGGTTAAGCAAAGTGTCTGTAAGGATTGGAAAAGCACACCTCGTGGCCGCCCGCCAAAGGCCAGCCAGAAATTCTGAGGTTGACTCATCTGGACCTTGGACCCTGGTGAAGAACCCCAACCGCTCCACGAACTTGGTGGGTTTGGGTGAAAAGTGGTCCGTGAGGGCCTTTACCAGTACTGTGTAAGGCTCCTCCTTGGTGGTCTTTGGGTTTATGAGGTCCCATAGAAGCAGGAAGGTGTCCATGCCACATTTGCTGAGGAACAGGGACTTCTTTTTCCCAGCATCCACAACATCGTGGTAATCAAAGTGGTTCTCTAGGGTCTCCAAACAGGTGTCCCATTGCTGAGTCCGGGAGATATCGAATGCCTGGATGTTGCCTTGAGGCGCTGCCATCTTTCCATGGGTGGCGAGAGTGGCGGAGGTCGTAGAAGCCGGGCGTGAGTGGCACTGCTCTCGGGGTCAGCGGGCGAGGCTCAGGAATGGTGCAGTGAGAAGCAGGGCTCGATGCGATGCTCGGGAGCATTGGCGGCTTCAGTTGCAGTGAGCGGTGCGATACTGCTCTCAGGGTCAGCGATGTGATGCTCTGGAGCAGTGCGGTGAGTGGCGGGGCTCGATGCGATGCTCATCCACGTGGTCGTTGTTCATGGAGTTTAAAATCCCACCTTCATCACCAGTGAAAAGTACTGAGACTGACGAGTGATTTCAGCTCTCTCATATTTTATTAGTTGAAAAACATGACAAAAGAAGCCAGCTCGCAGGCTGGCTTTTATCCCCGAAAGAACCCACACCCCAACACATACCACACCCTGTGATTCGCTATTTACAGTGATTGAGTTATCTCCTGCTCCTCGATTGGAGGGGAGCTAGGATCCTGCAGTCCATTGTCTTTGGGAGCGAAGCTCAGGCCCTTCGCCTGGCCGCATGGCAGACCGGTTAGAACCAGTTGGAGCACATGGCTGTCCGGAGCCCATGTTCCCGAGTGGATACATTACAGTATGGGTATGCAAGCGATGAAAATAAGAAGTGCGGAAAAGTCCAAACTCTAATCAGTACTTAGCCAGGAATCTTTCCTGCCACTAGCTATGAGCAATTAGTTAACCAGTAAATAGGCAAAAGCTGCATAACAGAAGACAAATAGAGGTGTAGACTTCTCATGTCCTAGGAAGGACAAAGGGCTGAACCCGACCTAGGTCTATACTTAGTAATCAATATTAATTTTTTTCAATATGAATTGTTTATTTTTTTTTAAATGTCACCCATAATTAGTCATGTGGCTTTAAAATATTTTCCCCTCATAATAGTCAGAATTTCAGTCAAAGAAAGAGGACTCTGTAACAGAAAATGTCATGAGATCCTTTACTGAGAAAATTAGAATAAATATTTCATTTGTGTATGAAATGAAATACTATGCATTCCTTCTCTTTTCCTCACAACTACCCTGTGAGATGGGTTAGACTGAGAGTGTTTTACTGGCCCAGGGTCACATAGTGTGCTTCATGGCTAAGTGGAGATTGGAACTCTTGTCTCCCCAATCTTAGACAAACACTCAGCAACTATACTAAGAAGAGCCTTGACCTCACCTTCTCCAAAGCAAGGCATTGCTAATGCCTACAATCGGTTTCTTCACAGACATTTTATCTTTACAGAAACAAACAAAACTAGCCCTGTGCCTCCTACGAACTTGCTAAGTTGCTACAAAGACAAATAGGACTGATTGAACGTGAATACTTGACAGTTTGATTAACTCCATGATGCTACCCAGCAGCCTGAGGGGAGGAATTGCCCTTACTGGGAAATATTGGGAGACCTGGCAGGCTGTGGGGGCATGAGCCCTGCTGCCCCCTCCAAGTTTACTCCCCTGAAGACTGTTCCTACAGATTGGATCTAATAGCTGCATAACTGCAAGGAGCTCAAATAACAAGGACTTTCCCTCCTTCCCTTTCACTAAGAAAACCCCACCCTGGACTTTTCCCTGACAGTAGGGAGACCATTGTGCAAGAATAAGGGAGGAAAACTTTGCCTGATACCTCACTGAAACTCCCAGCAATGCAAGGCAGTCTGTCTATGAGGGGTCTCTGGTCCTAAGCAGAGGATTTTGTGGGGTCACATGGGGTCGCTTGACAGAGGAGAGATGAGGAAGTTCTTGCACAACCACTTTCCCATTGCATAATCACAGGAACCAGCTTCTTGACTGTGCCTGTCCTTCCTGAGGCCATTCAACCTTCTCTCAGGTTAATTAAGAGCATATAGGGCAGTAGAAGTTTAGGACTAAAAAGAAATAGTTTAGGCACACTTTTTAAAAGGCAGATGTAAAAGATTATAGCAGTGGTACTCACTCCATTGCTCATGGAGAGCCATATTTGCATTTGCCTCCAACCAAAAGAGTCACAGGACAACTGAACGCACACAAGAATATAAGACAAAATTAGTAGTATTACATATAGCTATGTAATAACCTTTATAAGTACCAAAGTACCTCTGTGAATGAAAGGCTGTGTCTCCCCAATACTGCTGCCTTTGTGTATCTGGAGTGGAGTTAAGGGCTTCCCTCTCTGTCTTTCCACTCTCTCATCAGCAAAAAGCACAGCTGGTTGGGCAAGAGAATGAGATTGCCAAGGCGACCAGAGGAGGGACAGCTGGCTGTGGGGAAACGGAAGTAATACCCCCAAACACTTGTCTCCTGGGTGGCTGCCATGGTGGTGGTGGTTTCAGGGGCGCAGACTTTCCAATTTCCCAGGGGGGGCTGGGGCTGGGCCAGAGGCATTGCTGTGCTAGGTCCTTAAAAGAACCGAGGCCCAGTGACATCATAGGGAGGAGCCAGTGACATCACAAGCCATTGTCACTATTTATGGAGGCGGAGCCATGTGGCATTCCTGGCTCTTATTATCTCCAGTGGGCCTTCAAGTCTCTCCCATTGTTTGTAATGGGCAATCCTGTCATTTCTTTTATACATCCCAGTTAGTTGTCCCTTTGAAACTGTACCACACGTATAGAGTGTACATTCCTTGCCAATGTTCCTTCTGGACTGCACACAGGGCAAAAGGAAATTTTAAAAGGCCTCTGATCTGCATGCCAATCAAGGATAATGATGTGTGGCATAAACATGAGTTAAGTGTTAAGTGTTCTCCCTGGATGGTGTACATACCAAGAACATATCTGTTGCCATTTCCCTCTCTTCCTGCTCACCACTCGGGGAAACAAAAGCCCTGTTTACATATTACAGTGAACATATGTACATCTTGCATGGACATATGTTGTTAGAAAGAGGTAATATACTTTTGCATTACAAATAAAAGCAGCCCGCCTGCATCCTCCCCCCCAGCCCCAATGGCTCAGAAACAAAGCACGGCATGGGCAAAATCCTCTGCAAAGAACCCTGGAGAACCACTGCCAGTCTGAGCAGACAATGATTACACTGATGGACTGATGGTAGAGAGACCATGCTTTGCGTGCCAAAGGATAAAGGTTTAAACTGAGGAGGTCTAAGAGAACAGCTGTTGGAAAGGATCTTTCTCTGTCTGAGCCTGTAGAGCTCACCTGCATCAGAGCAGACCATGCTGAAGTAGATGGACCAATGGCATGAAGACCAGTGTGGACTGAGGAGACCCATGTTCAGATCTACATTTTGCATGACACTTACTCGGTGATACTGGGACAGTTAGATTTGAGTCCAGGAGCAGATTAGAGACCAACAAGAGTTTCAGGGAATAAGCTTCCAAGAGTCAAAGCCCCCTTCATCAGGCTGGGTGATATTGCCATTGTTGTGAGGTCAATATAAGGGAAGGGAGACTGGAGGAAGGGTGGAATAAAGAGGGGATTGACAGACAACATGTGAGCAGCAGAGTCCATTGGGATGGAAGAGGATTTTACAGGAAAAAAATAGCACCAACTGATGTGACCAAGAACACAGATCTTCCCAAACTAAAACATCATAAATTATAGCCTGAACATGAACCTATATTGTAATGCATTAAGTGATGTAGCAGTGGTGACAAAACCTCTAGTGGCATTTAGTTGAACTTCCTGGACAGACAGATGTATTTTCGGTTGCCACTGGCCAAACTGGTCTAACTTTAGAGAGTTGGGACAAGCAGCAAGGCTTGAGGAAGGGGATGTAGATCCATGGTTATAGAAAAGAAGGGGGCTAGGAACTGAGAAAGCAAAGCAGTCTAAATGAAGCACAACATAGAAAGCTGTACATAGTTGAGAGGAATTAGAAAGGAATGGAGATGCACAGTTGGTGTGAAGTACATTTGAGAAATTATAGAAACAGCATGGAAGTTTCTTAGTTGGGGTTAGCTACAATGCTATTGCAAGGTCCACAGAAACCTGTATGACATTTTCAGACATTCTTTCTCAGTGTCCTCAGGATTGGACTATAAAGAGCTCTATTCAAATCCTTAACCACTGAGCTTGCTAATACTTTCTCTTCTTTCAGTTCCTTAGATCAATTTGCCCAATCCCCCATCAAACTCAAATCTTATTGGCTCTTGCAACTATGAGTAAATTATTATTACACTTCTATCACATGGCTCTTTCCTAATGATTGTGGCTTCCAAGAATAGGTTGAAGATGATTGCCTGGGAAGCACCCACACATCACCATGCCATGGACCCAGATGGCTCAGGTTAGCCTGATCTCATCAGATTTTGGAAGCTAAGCAGAGTCAGCTCTGACTAGTATTTGGATGGGAGATCTCCAAGGAATACCAGGGACATGATGCACAGTCAGGCAATGGCAAATCATCTTTGAATGTCTGTTGCCTTGAAAATCCTACAGGGTTACCATGAGTTGGCTATGACTTGCTAGCATTTTACATCACACCAGGGCAAGTGCGCTTTAATGCCCAGAACCATTTGGGCAAGGTGTAATGTATAACTACTGTCAGTAGCATGAGATGGACCCACAGCTCAATTGGCTCTCATATCACTGCCATAGCATACAAAATAGTAAAACACTCAGTAGCACCTTTAGGACTAACAAACTGTATTGTAGCATAATTATTACTGTAACACAAGAAAGACACACAAACTTTTCCAATCTCACTTCAGTGCCAGTTCCAGTCCTCAAACTCACAGAGAAACCCAAACACTCTCATTTTTGGTAGAATGACACCCTCCCCTCCTCCACCTGGGTGGTTTGGCAAATGTAAGCCAATGCCAGAGGTTTGCATGCACCAAGTCACACAGCAGAACCAGAGCTTCCAATTTCAGCACTGGAGCTAGGGATGCCAGCCTCCAGGTGGGACCTGGGATCCCCTGGAATTACAGCTCATTGCCAGTCTAAAGAGATCAGTTTCCTGGGGGAAATGATGTTCTGGAGGGTGGACTCTATGGCATTGTGCCCCACTGAGGTCCCTGTCCTCCCAGACTCCATTCCCAAATCTCCAGGAGTTTCCTAACCTGGATTGGGCCACCCCCCTCATCCCCAGAGGTGGCCAGGGTACCTGGCAATCCTAACTGGGGCTATTTTAGCAAGGGAGAGGGGAAGCTGGGGAAAAAACATATAGATTGGGAGAGAGAAATGAAAGACAGAGGAAGGGAAGGGAAGAAAGTCAGACTGGAAGGGAAGCAGCCTGGAGTGGGGGTGAGGCAGCTGCCCAGCATTTCCAGCTCTCACACATCTCAAGGGAAAGGGAAGGAGAAACAGAAAGAGAGAGAGAGAGGGACAGAAAGCGCAGCCCCCCCCCCGATTACAGGAGAAAGTGAGCCCAGGATTTTCTGTATCCTGGAGCAATGTGCTCCGTGCAGCACAAGGGTTCCTGGGTTTTGTTTTCTCCTGCAGCCCAGTTTAAACTGGACTGCAGGAGAAAGCAAGCCACTCACTGATGGCAGGGGCAAGCAACCAGAGGCCACAGAAGGGCCCCCCACCTTCCCCCTCCCTCCATTCTTGCCCAGCTCCCCTCCCCAATCCTCCATCCTCCCCACTAAGTGGCAGCCAGGCACATTCTTATGCTGGCTCTCCCACCTCCCCTGCTTGGACTTGCAGGATGGCTGGGTGGCTGCAGCCCTGGGCTCCCACCCAACCCACCCCACCCCACCTGAAACAATCCCCCACTCCTTACACCCCCACCTACTTACCCTTCAGGCTGGTGGCGGCAGCAAGCAGAGGCAGCATGTGCTGCCTCGAAGCCAGCCTCCACGTTGAACTGAGCGGGGCTGCTGGGAACTGTGGGTGGAGCTTAGCTTCCAGGAGGAAGCAAGCCCCCACCCCTTGACTTCCCTCCCACTCCTAGCCCAGCAGAACAGTCTCAGAAAGCGGAGGGGAAAACCCTCCGCTTTCAAAATGGGGTGAAGGACAGGAGGGGGGTAGAAAGGCTCTGGCTGACACCAGTTGCCTCCGGGGGGCTCAGTACTTTCGGGGAGGCTTGAGCTCCCCAGCCCCCCTGAAGATGACGCCTATGGGTGGTTTTATGCTTTCTTCTCTACAGCCAGCTTGCTCTCCTACCAGCAGCTGCCTGGCTCCTGGGATGAGAATGCAGAGGCTGCAAAGAAGGTTGGGAGGGAGTTTGTTGGAGAGGATGGGCCCTTTAGTTTCATCCATGGCACAAGGCTCACAGCTCAGGGAGGCTCTCAGCTTACCTTCTCCAGTCCCTCTGGGTATGAAACAGTTGCCAACCACAATCCATACTTGACAATGACCTTGACCACTTTTCCTGGAGCATGGATTGGGTTCAACGTTAGGGATCATTGCTCAGAAAAACCACAGGTGACTCCTAAACCACTGTGTGAGTATCATTGGATTATAGTATGTTTATTGGAGAAGAGAGAGTATCAAGCATCGAAATAAACACTGTAAATATTTACCAGCTAAAACCCAAAATATAGTTTAGTCATTGTTGAGAGATACTAAACCAAAGCAAAAAACTGGCTCTAGCGTGGCTCTAGCATTCAAAGATATATTCAAAACCAGAGCAAAATAAAACTTTGGAGGGTAATGAAGTGCATCTTGAGGTACAGAAACTTGCAGGTGGTGAGAATGTCTTGGCCCAGCAACATCTAATGTATGTGTGTGTATAAATGTGTGGATAAAATGTATGTATATGTTAGTATCCTACACAATCCACAGCATTTTATGCTATTATATAAGCAGGTAGTAAAAGAAGATATTTAATGTGTATTTTGCACACCAGCTCTTTGGAAAGTCCAATCTCATTTTCTTCAATCTTACCTCACAATCTATTGACTTCAGCTCTTGTTTCCTCTGAAGAGCATCTCCTCTCTTTTCATTCCAGTTTCTTTCATCCTTTTATTTTTCTTATAGTATAAAGTGCTATAAAATTGGGGCTTTAACACCTAACACTACATTTAAACCTCATGTTGTATCATCAGAATCAATGGAGCGACTATGGATTTTTCAAGAGTAAGCCCACACATTCAGTTTCAGAAGTGATACCAGAATCACAATTGGCTTATCACCTCGCAGGTAATTGCTTGACAAGAAAAGAGACAATGACCTATGGGAGAGGTTTTATGTGGCCTAAGGGCACAACTACAATCTTGGCATGGAAAATGTATGTGTTGCCCCCCCCCCCCAGGCCTGGCTTTGCTTTCATGCACTGACATATACTTTGGTAATATTTGAATTGTATTCAGTTTTCACAAATTTTTGTATTCCTGTAAGTGATGTTATCTTTACAGTTTCTCTTTATTTTAAAATTATCCTTATGGCACCTTTACCATGACTGAAAAGTACAAACATGTCATTAATGTGACAAAACTAAGTCAAATCCCTTTCTACTCAGCAAGTTTACTCTTGCACAGTCTGTGTAAATGGATCATTTTTGCTATTTATCTGAAAGTGTTCTGGCCAGGGGTCATTTGGAGTAGGAGCACGCAGGAGCAGAGCTCCGGCAGTTAGAAGCACAGGTGGCAGTAAGCCCTGCCCCCAGCTCCCAGCTGGAGCGCAAAATAGCACATCCTCCTGGACCTAGATAGGCTATTCTGGGACTGGACTCACATCCCCCAGAGTGGAAAGACAGTCCCTAGGGTTGGAGTCTGAGCAGTGGATGTTGCCTTCTGATACACTTCTGGTGATGTCAGGGGGTGTGGCATATGCAAATAAGTTATTCTAATGAGTTATGCTAATGAGCTCCTGCACTTCTTTTTCTACGAAATGATCGCTGGTTCTGGCTGTATGAAGGCAAGAAAGAAAGTGAGTGCCACAGCTCCTGCCCTTGCCTTTATTCATTCTTAATAAATTAGAGCTAAGGTGATCTTAGTTTACTGAAGCTGTGACAAAGATAGTCTTTTCCCCCTTCCCCCCTTTTTTGCACAACCTCCAAATTGCTTTGCCTGTTTAATCATAGTATTTCATTAAACACTCATCCCTCCTTTTTTCATAAGTGATTATCCTGAGGCCTTTCCCTCCAGCAGTCATCCTGCAAACATTTCCCTATTTTCTACTTCTCTCTCAGACTTCTATAGCCTCTTCAAACCATGTTGAACTTATAATTGTTACATTTCATTTCCTTTTTGACAGTTTCTTTAATTCAACCATTTTATTGCAGCAGCTTCTCGATCACTACTGCTCTACCCAAAGACTTTTATGTCAGCCTGGAATTTAATCAGTCTTTCAGGTTGTTCAGGCTGCTTCTTCAGTGTTTGTGACAGAAACTTCCACCAACTCCAAAGAGGACTCTCTGCTGTAATTGTTCCTTGCCCTGGCCTCAGGCCATTCTCATTTTCCTTTCATCTCTGCCTTATTTTGCCTCCTTTTTATAGTGATTTTGAGCTGGATCATAGAGACCTGAGTCTGAATCCCTATTCAAGCCAAGAATCTTCAACTGTAGGCCAGTCTTTCTCTCCCAGCCATGTCTGGATTAAGCCACGCTGAGGCACCAAGCCATGGCAAGTTTTAAGGGTCCCATAGCACTGTCAAAAAATGTAATTTAGAGTGTTTTATTTGAAATATTTAATGTAGTTTCTATTTTTTTTAAAAAAAATGTATTTAGAGGCCACTCACAATCTGAGGCCCTAAACTGTAGTCTACTTAACTTGTTCACAAGTTCTCTACCATTCTGGGTTGTGTGAGAGTAGAAATGGGATAATTCCACTCATGTATGCCACTCTGAGTTCCTCAGGATATAAATGTGAGGAATTAATGACTTCTGAACTTTACCACTCTTAGGAAAAAGACAGATATTAATATAAAAAGAGGGCTCAAAGTTTGTTTTTTTCACAGTTGAAAGGACAAACCAACACACCAGCAAACTGAATGCTTGCTTGATACCAACCCCAGTCATATGGGCCAGAAAACGCAGGGGGGAGGCATGGCAGTTCGCCCTGGAGCAAAATAAGGCGCGTTGCCCCCCCAGTCGGAATAATGAGACAGACAACAGATTGGAATTAAACAAGGGCCACTTTATTAACTATTTAACAGAACATTGCAGCAATAACAACTAAGCAAGCATGGAACAGGCAAGGCAGGCGTCACTTCCCTGACCAACACCTTTGCCCTTAAAGGGCGGGTCACCCAGCTCCAGCCGTGAGCCATTTACTCTCTGGCTCGTGACCAGAAGCCCAGCAACTGGTTGCCCTCTAGGAGCGCCTACCCCTGAAGCCTTTCAACTTGCAGGGAGGAGCCTGCCCTAAAAGGTTCCCAGTGGAGGTGATCACCATTCCCCACCCTGGACCCTGAAATCCGAAGGCAGTTCCTGATGACCGCCTGTTCCCTAACGGGATATGCTGAAAGGTGCTCACCAGTTCCATTTCTTGCTTGCATAAACCTGCCAAGTGACCAGACTAATTAAGCGCTCCCACAATAATTCCCTTAAAACCACTGCCCTCAGTGCAAGGTAGGCGAAAACACCTCCACCACATCCGCCAATATGGGTAGAAGTGAAAAATTCCTACCTGGCCCCTTCAAAATGACGACCAGCCAAAGCCTGCACTGATAACAGGGTGGGAGGGTGGGCGAGCACGTGGAGCAACTGACAAAGGGCGGGAGCAGAGCCCGGCCCTTTGAAGCAGCCGGCTCCGCCCCCTGCCACATCGGGACGCATAGCGTCCCAGCCATTGCCGTCTCCACTCCTCGGAGCGGCAAATGAGCCCCCGCCCACCAGCGGCGTTGCCGGGCGGGCGGGAACTCCATTGCCCCCCCAGTCAGACTAATGAGACAGACAACAGATTGGAATTAAACAAGGGCCACTTTATTAACTATTTAACAGAACATTGCAGCAATAACAACTAAGCAAGCATGGAACAGGCAAGGCAGGCATCACTTCCCTGACCAACCCCCTTGCCCTTAAAGGGTGGGTCACCCAGCTCCAGCCGTGAGCCATTTACTCTCTGGCTTGTGACCAGCAGCCCAGCAACTGGTTGCCCTCTAGGAGCGCCTACCCCTGAAGCCTTTCAACTTGCAGGGAGGAGCCTGCCCTAAAAGGTTCCCAGTGGAGGTGATCACCCTTCCCCACCCTGGACCCTGAAATCCAAACACAGTTCCTGATGACCGCCTGTTCCCTAATGGGATATGCCGAAAGGTGCTCACCAGTTCCTTTTCTTGCTTGCATAAACCTGCCATAGCCAAGGTCAAGCCTCTGCTTAGGCCTTTGCTCCCCACTCAGCACCCTAATGCCGACCTAATTCCTTGCTGCAAGTCCTGTAAAAAGATCCAATTGCCCTTGTCAGACAAATGCACCCCGTCATCCCTATACAGGTCTGGGAACACGACCCGTATATCGGGGTGCGGCAAAAACATCCCCAAACCAGCATCCATTGCCTTTTTCAGCTGCCTATTTACTTTGCGTCAGGTGCGATCAATACACCTGGGGTCCTCCAAGTTCTGCCAAACTTGGTGGGGCGGTATGGCTGACCATACTATCTTTATGCCGGGCCACCTTGCTCTTATCCTCACAAGGTCTGCCTCAGCCTGCAACACAAGGGCCTTGCCCTTCAATAGACCCAAGTCATTGCCCCCCAGGTGTATTACCAGTACGTGAGGAGGGGGCCCTCTCCTCTCATGAAATAGTAGGGGAAGAAGAACAGGAGTCTCAAAAGAGCTGACGGAATCTCTCCATCTGTTTTCGAGAGAGAGCATCAGCGACCCCATTATTAACTCCCGGCACATGCCTAGCCCTAAACATTATATTATGGTGTAAACACTGCAGAGTGAAGGCTCTGACCAGAGCCATGACTCTGGGGGATTTGGACGTCAAGGAGTTGATTACATGTACCGTGGACATGTTGTCGCACCAGAAATGGACGGTGTGGTTGGCAAAGTCCCCAGCCCAAATCCACACTGCTGCGACAATCGGGAAAAATTCCAGGAAGGTGAGGTCAATAACCCACCCTGCCTGAAACCACTCCTCAGGCCAGTCTCCAGCACACCAATGCCCTTGGAAGTATACCCCAAAGCCAGAGGAACCTGCCACATCAGATGCAACCTACAGCTCTGCTTCGACTAAGAGGTTCTCTCGCCAAAAGGACACCCCATTGTATGACTCCAAAAATTGCTTCCATACAAGGAGGTCATCCCTGATCCCCTTAGTGACCCGAGTCCTATGATGGGAAAGCTGCAGACCCCTCATAGACATGCAAAGTCTCCTAATAAAAGCCCTACCAGGTGCCACAACTTTGCATGCAAAGTTGAGGTGACCTACCAACTGCTGCAGCTCCAAAAGGGTTATTTTATTCTTCCTCCTAGCTGTGTCTATTAATACCTGCAGCGTATTTAACTTATCCATAGGCAATCTGCAGCACTGTCCCACCGTGTCAATCTCTATTCCCAGGAAAGTCAAGAGAAGGGATGGTCCTTCAGTTTTTTCTTGAGCAAGAGGAACTCCCAGCTCCATTGCCAAATTGATGAAGCTGGACAGCAAATATGCGCATTGACCCGTACCCCTCCTTCCTGCCAATAAAAAATCGTCAAGGTAATGAGCAGTGCTGCTGAACCTCTCAAAAGCAGCGCAGGATACCGAGCATCCCATTGGAAGGGCCCTGTCCATAAAGAAATTGCCCTCAAAAGCAAACCCCAGGAGCTCAAAATCATCAGGGTGGACAGGCAGGAGACGAAAGGCTGACTTAATGTCACATTTTGCCAATTCCGCTCCCTGACCACAGCTGCGCAGCACCCTCAGGGCCTGGTCAAAGGACGTGTACCTAACAGAACATAACTCATCTGGTATCGCGTCGTTCACCGACTCCCCACGTGGATAGGACAGGTGGTGAATGAGACAATACTTACCGGGTTCTTTCTTCGGCACCACTCCCAATGGGGAAACCCTCAAATTATCAACAGGGGGTAAAGGAAAAGGACCAAGAACTCTACCCTCCGCGCATTCCTTCACAATTTTTTGCCAAACAACTTGCTCCATACCCTGAACTGATTTTAAGTTAGAAACCATGTACGAAGTCCAAAGGCCTTGGAAAGATATCCTAAACCCCAACGTAAAACCCTCAAGTAGGTAAACCCCATCGCTGTGGTTCGGGTAATCCTGCAACCATCGTTCCAGCACTTGTACCTTAATTGGGCTAGGACCCTTTGTCAGAAGGGAGGTTATAGCCCCCACCTCCTCCAGGGCACTTTCCGACTTTCCCTCCTCCCTGTCCTTTAGGTTTAGGGCAGTTTGACAAAGCATGGGGCCCTGTGCACAGTGGACACTCATGGCGAAAGGAACAAGACTTCCGACCACACGTCCCATGGGAAGTAAACTCCCAGCAAAGCGGGCATCGCTGAAACGCCTGCCCCGCCTGGGTGCGGGTGCCGGCTTGATTTGTAGACTGTGGCTTACGAACAGAATGACCACTGTGTGACCTTTCACCACCAGGGGACTTGATTGCAGACATAATCTGCAACCAAAGGTCCGGGTGTATCCGGTCCCATCTCATGGCCGGATTCATGGCAGCCCACATACGGAATTGCTCATCGTATTGTGACCACGCCGGGCCTGGGAAATCAGTAAATGCTTTATAAATAATATCCATGTATTGGAGCAGTGCAACTGCTCTCCATGGATGATGCCTTACAATAATTGTTGCATAAATTAAGAACCCCGCACCTACGTAACCTGATCCAGGCTGTGGATAGCCCCATCCAGGCCACGTCCCGGGGGGAGGGGGTGGCATACTGCATCCCCAGCCCGGGTATTGCAGCCAAGAACCTGGTAGCATGGATGCAGAAGATGCAGACGTGCCCGGCGGGCAGGGACCCCATGGCCAATGTGTGCTGCTCTTCTCCAAATGGTTATCCTTACCTCCCTTTTGAGCCGGTTCCGTATAAACTTCCACTTGGCGCTCCTCCGTGCCTTGCCCGCACTGACCAGAGGGCCCTTCATCAACATCCCCGGCGGATACTCCCTGTTGGTCTTCTAAAAATGCAAGGTGGGCCAGAACCTGCGCCTGAAAAGAGGCATTGGCAGCATTAGCCACTCTCTTCGGATGCTTACACAAATCCATCTTAGTAGAGGCACCCTGCTGTTGTTCAAGTGCTGCCAGCCTCTGTAATATTGCAGCATTAATGGGATCTTCTTCTTCCTCCTCAGAGGGAACAACCGGCGCTTCCTGCACTGGCAGCCACTTAGGAGCTGGCTGTTATCCTTTTGCTTTCCCTTGCCCTTTTTAGGGGCCATAGTAAGAGAATGGCACTAAAACAATCCGGTAGTGTAACCCAACGGCCTCCCAAGCAGCTGGACACAAAGACCAACTGACAGTATTGTAAGAATTAGTCTAAGGTGACCTACACAAAATGGCCGACGTTACCAACTGGCACCTAAAATGGCCGCTACCTGTCAATCAGCCCACTCAAGATGGCCATTCGCTATAATAATCTAAAATGGCCACCACCATAGGAAAATAACAGCACCCTTCACCCACAGGCACACCTAAACCAAGGGCTGCTATGGGGAGGGGAGTAAAATGGACACACAAGGCAGAAACTGGGGCCCCAGCAGCCTTACCACACTGCTCTTACTAAAGGAGGGCCTTGGCCGTTATGCCAGAAAGCTAAGTATTCGTATTGTGTGTGTGTGAGATCTTGCTTGAACCAGAAAGAGCGTCTGAAACACCCGTTGAAAGGTTAATCCTGCCCCCAAGCCAGTAACCGAACGTCTAGGGACCTCCGCAGCCACCGGAGATCACTGCCCATCTCTGCCGCTCCAACAGCCACCGCCCCCCAAAAAAACAAAACAAAACTGCGCAATTCAGCGCTTGCCGGCGGCCACTATTGCCGTGGATGGAAACACCCCCTCTTTTTAAAAGGTAGTGATTAGAATGCCACAGCTGTGATTGCCGGCCACAGTAAAAATTTGGGCTGCTGATGCCGCTCCACTCACCAGCCAGCAACCTAGCAGAGGGCAGAGGCAATCAGCAGGCCCTCCCGGCACTGCGCTGTATGCTGCCTCAAAAATTCCTGGAACCACAAAAAATGGGCTCTCAGCCCACAAACCCCGCTCCCTCGCTCAACGATTCCACCCGCACTGAGAAGCGTGCGAGGGAAGAGGCCCCAAGAAGGCCTGCTCGGGAGCTCCACTCTGCGTGCTCTGGACTGAACGAGCATGTGGAGCAACTGACAAAGGGTGGGAGCGGAGCCTGGCCCTTCGAAGCAGCCGGCTCCGCCCCCTGCCACGTCGGGACGCATAGCGTCCCAGCTGTTGCCGTCTCCTCTCCTTGGAGTGGAAAAAGGGGCCCCCGCCCACCAGCAGCGTTGCCGGGTGGGCGGGAGCTCTGGTAGCCAGATCACACAGGCCACCGGGTTGCCACGCTCCGGCACCAAGCACTGATCACACAGCACTGCTACAGCGCAGCAAAAAAGCAGTGCAGCAGAGCACTCAAGCTGCGCTGTAGCAAAGGACGCATGTGCCATTGGGGGGCGGGTCACTGTCAGTGTCTTGCTTGTGCGCATGCATCATTCAGAGTTGGTGCGCATCCCATGGAAATTTACAACATCCGGAAATGCCAGGACATGGGCGGGCATTGGAAGCCATAGCATACTGGCGCTCCCATGATCAGACGCTAGCCTTTGCCCCGGGGTTTCTGGAAACTAGTACTTTGACCCTAGTGGTTTTTTACTCTGCATTTTCCACGGGAAGCCGCGGGTTGGCCACAGGAGTGCTACGCCTCCCAGATGTGCTGGTATGATTGCGCAGGGAAAGTCCGCAGGGCTACCGTGCCTTCAGCGGGGCAAATGCTCCATGTGAACAGGGCCACCACTTCTTGCCCTGGTTGGGGAAAATAAACAAGGTACTTTGAAGCTTTGCATCCCACATATGCACCCAGCCAGAGAACATTCAGTTATCTTACATTTCCCACATAGTTGCTCAAGTATATGAAGACCTTATTCCTGGCCAAAATGTTAATGTTCATTTTTCATATGTATGAAACAGCTAGCTTAGGATCATCTTGTTTAAATGTTTTATTGTTTTTCTGTTCACTGCCTTCTGGTCCCTGATTGGGTGGAAAGGTGGCATAAAAATATTTTCAATAAATAAGCTCTAATGCAGCAAGCTTCCAGAGTCTTAGGCAGAGGAAGGTCTTTCAGAAAACTCGATCTCTGAGATCCTTTAGTTGAAGGTGACAAAGATTGAAGCCAGGGCCTTCTTCAGGCAAAGCATGTGGTATGCCACTGAGTTCTTTCTTTGGAAGAAGGGCTGTAAAGCTGGTGGTATTGCCCCATTATTTTATGAGTGTTCCATCTGTTTTATTGTTGTTAAGCTAGATTCCATGGCTGCAATCCTGGATACATTTATGGGCACACCGGTCCTACTGAGCTCAATTATTTTTATGTGCAAGTGGCTGTGTTCAGAATTACAGGCCATATGCATAATAAATTTCATTATAGCATCACCCCAGATAATGTACTAAGGGGTGATGCTAATAATCTGAATACAGCTAATAGAACAATATAGTTGCAATTGAAGTGGTCAGCTTGATATAGGGCTTTTATTTTTCAGAGAGAGATTACTAATTGCAGGATTGAAGGACTATCATTCTTTGTCTGAACCGTCTTGAGTCAGAGTGGAGAGGAATACCTACTTATTTCTAATCATTTTTAAAAAAATATTCATTGAAAATATTCATTGAAAAATATTCATTGAAACACGTTTGTCAGCAAAAACTGGTTTGCAGACTGTGCCAAGCTTTTGGCACAACAGGCCTGGCTTTTGCATAGTACTGATTCTAATCTCATAAAATTATCTCTTCAGAATTCTGCTATAGATTTTTAGGCACTGGGAAGAATAATTTTTGTAACAAGTCTTGTCCTGAGATGCCCTAACAAGGTGGAGCCTTGACAGAAGACTCCTGAGTGAACATTGCTATGAGGGCTGCTGTAATAACATATCCCAAACCAGGGACTGACAGATATGTGGCAAAGTCATAGGTTCACCCTTGTTATCATGAAAAAGTTCAGGTTCAGTCTCTAAAACCTCTAATTAAATAGATCCCAGATAGTAGGGCAGGGAAAATGCTGGAGAGATGCCTGAGATGCTGGGGAGCTCTGCCCATTGGAGTAGGTAATATTTAAATAGGCAAATGAGTAGAGTCTATGAGACAGCTTCATATGATCAACATAGATTTAGGAATGTACCAGCTAGTATCTTTATTTATTCATTTATATGCCACACTTCTCCTCAACAAGGATCCAAAAAGACTTACATCATTCTCCTCTCCTCCATTTTATCCTGTGAGGTAGGTTAGGGTGAAAGTGTATGACAGACCCAAGATAACCTAGCAAGCTTCCATGGCAGAGTGGGGATTTGGACCTGGGTCTCTCAGATCCTACTCAAACCACTACAATACACTGGGATAAACTTGAGATACAGAAAATCTTTTTTTACAAACAGGATTCCAAAAACCTGTAAAACTTGGTGTAATGAAAACAGAAAAACAGAACAAAAAATAGTGTATGTACCTGCAGGTTGGGCTGATAACTCTTACATAGTACTTTGATATCTATAAAAAGAATTACCTGTGTTCAGGTATAGAGGTAAATAATGAAATAAAACATTCATTTATTCAGTGAATCCCAAAAATCGTATCTTGCCAGGTCTCACTGAGAACTACATAAAAGGAATATTCCATAGAGAAAATTATAGTAATGGTTACTGAGGAATCAGCATGAAAAACTGGAATAACTGAGCTTTAAGTACATTACTATTGATTATCTTTGGTCCAAGACAGGCATTGTCCTTTCTGGGGCTGGATTGTTTGCATATTGGCCATTGACGTGATCTCAGCATGCTAATACTTCAACACAACCAATAAAAATGGCTGTGAAAGGGAAAGCAAGCAGCAAGCATGGATTTACTATTAGCAGAGCCAACAAAGGGCATGCTTGCAATTTCCTCTAAGGAGCTAGTTCCAACAGCACCAATAATACAAGGTTTTGTAGCTAAACTAAGAAGACGTTGAGCAAGGACCTGGTTTCATTTCCCAAAGCACTCCATGAGTCAGTCTGTGACCTCTGGCAAGTTGATTCACTTTCTATTCCTCTATTTTGTCAAATGCAGAGAAGAGGCTATTCTATTTCCCAGCATTGGGAGGGGGGGGTAAAAGTACCACCAGTTCCTCAGATGGTAGGTGTTCCATCTGGGTGTCAGTCGTAATCACTATACATGAATTATTGAAAGAGACAGGCAGGATCAGTAAAGGCTTGCTCTTTTTCCTATCTACCGTCATGAGAAATGTCAATGTAGAAGTTTCATGAGCTGCTCTGTGGCATTATCTTTTCTGAACTTCAGGAACAAATGACAGGGGGAAGAATCTGCCCTCAGTTATGAACTCTGCAACTTATTGATTTCACAAACAAGAGCAAAACTCAGCCCAAGGACTTTGACCAAGAATAAAATGGAGGGAGGGCGAGAGTGGGAGGAAAGAAAGTAAGGTGTGTTTGGAGATCAGCTAATAGGCAGGAGCCAAGTCTGCCGTGGTTTCTGGATAATGAGTAGTCAGCAGCAACAGCATTACTAGGTTTGAAGTGGAATTATTGAGCTGATTATGAGAAACCTCTTGTATCTACATTCTGCCAGAGTCCAAGTAACAAGCTGCAAACGAGACAAAAGCTGAGCTTAGAGGGGAGAGCAGTGAAAAAGATGATTGTCTACCCAGGAAAGATATAAACTGAAGAATAGGGAGTCATTAACAGAACAATAAATCTCCAGAAAGAATGTCAAGGAACTATGAGATTTTTACTTTTTGATAGAAGGCACTTTAAAAAGAAAGATGGATTCTGATGGGAAATATAAACATGTTCACCTGTCAGTATAAGTAACACATCTCATCTGTCAGTATTGGCAACGATAGGACTCAACTCAAAAGTTGAGACTTACTCAGTGTTCCCTCTAAGCTGGGTTAGTGTGAGCTAACTCTCAGTTTTTTAGCCTCCGGCTCACACAATTTTGTCTCAGCTCAGGAAGGATGGCTCCAGTACAAATTAATTTATGCAGTAGCCAAATCGCTCACTCACAACTTTAATGCCAGTAGCTCACAAAGCAGAATTTTTGCTCACAAGACTCCACAGCTTAAAGGGAGCATTGGACTTACTTCAAGCCTCCATGTTGAGGTTTGCTGGCAAGTATTTTGAAGAACAAGCACATATGTATGTCAATAAGAGTTCTGAACACATGGAGTTGCCAACAGTTTTCTTCTGGGAGACCTTCTATGCCTTTTAACAGGGGGGTGGGTGATGAGCAGCAGTTCAGCAGGTGATGCTATGGTTAGAATGCAGATGCAATGATGGGTAAATAGATTCAAGTGGTAGCCATGAAGGTATGAAGCAATAGAACAAAGTTTGAGTCCAGTGTCACCTTTAAGACCAACAAAATTTAATTCTGGGTATAAGCTTTCACATGCATGTACACTTGAAGGTGCCACTGGACTCAAACTTTGTTCTAATGATGGGTAAAGTCTGTTCTGTTGAATTGCTACTTGGTATACAGGAACCCAGTCATGCAAAAAGTTGTCACTCCCACTCGTGCTGGTTTTTCACTGACCCTGCATCAGCCACCATGACTGTGGTACTAAGGTAGACCATGTAAAATGTTATGATTGAGAACTACTTCTCATATTATGTGTGTTTCTAAGCATTGCTGCAACAAGCTATTTCTGTGTCTCAAAATCTCATGTGGGATGCATATCCAGCAACAAAAGCTGCTTGTTAAGAGTATATTTGTCCATTACATATTATGGATAATTTTTAATTACAGAAGATAAAATAATACCATCGGAAGTAGAACTTAGTCTAGCTCATAATAATTTTATAGCTGTGCTGTCCCAGCAAAGATTAGAATAATAATGCATAGCAAGTTGCACTGTAGCTTTAAATTTATAAGGATTCTGGGAAAGGTAGTTCTAGTAACCTTAAGGTCAGGTGGGTAAGAGTAGCCTTCCTGATTGATACATTTACCTGGGAGAAACTGTTTATTGCCCTCCTCTTCTCAGTGTGTTTGTAATCCTTTTGGCTAGTAGATGGGAGAGATTCAGCTCCTTTTACCGCATGAATCACTCAAAACACTCAGGACTGTCAAGGTTTTCTTCTCTCACCCCAGTCCAGGGATGAGAGTTAAAAACCAAGCATTCAGTAACAATTAAACTGTACACACTCCAGGCTTACCAGTAGTCATGCCACCAGGATCTCTTACAAAAGGTCCCCACCAAAGATAGGAGCAGAGATCCCCAATTCCTACCTGGTCTCTGGGATGTAGCAATTTACCAGCTCTGTATCAGGGCTGTAAGCAATTCATCAACACAGTGGTAGCCTCATCAACAGAGACAGCTTAGGCACAAGATTTAGTCTTAGAGATCAAGTTGCAACAGAGAAGACAGGTCCAGATAATATTGATTATATATTATCTTTATTCAGTGCAAAAGCATGCATATAACACCAGACTAGTAAAAGGTACTAAAAACAAGTAATGCCTATAGCACAGTCAGCTCTAGCTTCACAATAGAGGTATTCCATAATTACCAGGCTGTTAGCGGTATCAGGTGTTCAGTGTGCAAATAGTCCAAGGTTTCCCCAGGGAATCTTGAGAAGGAACCTCATGGTGCTGTTGGCACCTAAGTCCAGCTTAGGGTTCATTGTCACCTTTGGTTATGCACTCACTGGCATAACCAATTTGGAAGACATGCACCATGCACAGGAGCATCTGACAACCCAGATAGTGAAGTGGGATTCACACACTGCTCGTATACTTGGAATCCTAGACTGGCTGAACTCGAAAGAGGCCTTAGAGGAAATGGACCACCTTCATAAGGAGGTGAAGGAGTGGAGCAAATACGCCAAGGATGCTCAATATATCTTGGAAACACGGATTAAGGAGGAAGAGTTAAGACTTCTTGTATCCACTGAGAATGGGAGTGTCAAAGACATTTCCAATCCAGTTCCGCCTCCCACAAGCAGTGCCCCATCAGGAGGCCGGCAACTAAAGACACTCTCAGCCCGCAGAAGGTAATCTCATCACTCCTGCAGCAGTGTCCACTCTCCCAACAGATCTCTCAGATCTTCAGCAGTGGCTTTAGAAGTACCAAGGTTCAAAGGAGAAGCCGCAGCAGCAGCTAAACAAGCCAAGTTTGCAAAAAAAAAATGCTTAGAGTTGGCCGCTGCACAGCTTTGTGTGGAAAAGGAAATACTACAAAAGGAAGCTGAAGCAGCAGAGATTGCAGCTCAGGCCAAAGCAGTCGAGGATGAGCTTCGGGATCCAGATCCAGACTCCACTCTAGCAGAATTGGAGGTTAAAGACACTGCCCAAGGAGTTTTATCCTACATAATGGAGCATAATGCCTTCACACATGACTTCGAATCAGAGGTTGCACCCCCAACACTCCAGCCTACTGTGCCAGTGTCCACACTAGCAACTTTCACAGCTTATGCTCCTGTACAAGTCCAGTTGACAGATGTACTGGTGGCACCACCAGCGTCTACAACCTTGGTGACAGTGGCATCTGTGTCTGTACCCCTTACAGTTCGGATCCATTCTACAGCTCCAGGACATATGCCTGTAGCCCTTCCACTGATATTTGTGAATCCTGTGTCAACCCTTGCTCCATCATTGGTTGTTCCAGCATCAAGAGATACCAGTCGGGTACCCAATCCTAATGCCCCAGAATTCAGACCAGCTATGAACTCTGGACAGGTTGGACACCAGAACCAGCAAGGAGCTACAGAAGCCATACAGGTGTTCCTCTCAGGTCAAGGTACTTTGGTTCCTGACCCCTGGCATCACCCAATGACTGTGACTCCTGCAATAACACCCTTAGCATCTATGACTCTTTTCTTTACCAACACAACTCCTGTGCCTACAACAGTGCCTCATGTATCTACAGCTCCTGTGTTTGCACATACGCCTCCTGTCCCAGCATTCCTAGCACCAGAGGTACCCAGTTGGAGCTGGACAGTGCAGACAGCGAATGACTGGAACCAGCCCATGTTCATGGCACCTCAGTCAGCTTACGTGGTCAATGGTCTGCCACCCACCCATCAGCAGCCTGCCTATGGGAACCCAGCATTAGAAATGAAGCCTGTCGTAGAGCCACCTAATAGAATGCCTCCTTGGATCAAACCAGATCTGGCAGCAAGGGAGGTGGAGAAGTTCTCGGAGCTACCAGGGGACTACCTGTTTTGGAGGAAAACCTTCCAAAGAGTTGTCAGGAACCTAGGACTGCCTCCAGAAGAAGAACTCACACACCTGATAGCTAATGCAGCAGATCCTGCAATCACCCTACAAGAAGTGTGGACAAGGCTCAACATACACTATGGATCATCAATGGCAATCGAGGAAGCCCTCATGCTAAGACTCCAAGCATTCCCCAAGATAACTATTAAGGACCTTAGCAAGTTATGTAAATTGTCTGATCTCCTTATATTGTTACAGGCAGCCAAAAGAGATCCAAGGCTCCCGGGTCATGCATGCCTTGACCAAAGCTTAACTTAGAGACAAATTAAAGAGAAACTACCACCTTTATTGAAGGAGAAATGGGGTGATGCAGTTGCCAGCTACAAGGCTATATATCAGGACCAGTCCTCCCCTTTCTCATACATAGTGAGCTTTATCACCCAGTTGGCAAAGGATCATAATGATTCCCAATCCTAATATGGCCCACCTCAGCCTGACTCTTACATGGAGAGAACATTCTCATGAGACGCAAGGGCCAAGATGGAAGTGTCTGTATGCAAGACAGGGGTATCAAGTGCGACAAATCCTCCAGAGATGTCGAAGCCTACAGAGCCTTCTTGGCCACTTCACAAGAAGCCGCACCTGCTGAACAAGTGCAGAGAGTTCAGAGGCAAGCCATTAGAGAAGCAAAAGGCCTTGATCAAAGGATACTGCCTCTGCTTCAAGTGTGGTGAGTCCACAGGTCACATCATTAAGGACTGCATGGCTGTTATCAAGTGCCATGAGCGCAACAGCGACAGGCACTCCACAGCCCTGCACCCAGACTCCGATCCGCTACAGCAACCCAAACCTAGCTCCTCTACTACAACAACCTCTGCAGAGCTGTCCAGTGAACACATGTCTGAGACAAGCCAACATGAGTCCATCGATGTCTGCTACACTCAGGTTTGTGACCCAAAGGTTAATCAAAGATCCTGTCACCAGATATGTCTGGCTAAGGTCTTTCCTACAGGCCATTCAGAGAAGGCCACAAAGATGTATGTCATCTTAGATGGACAAAGCAATCACTCCCTGGCCAGCCCAGAATTCTTCTAACTATTTGACCTACAGGGAGAAGAGACTCAGTACACCCTGAACACATGTGCTGGGGTCCAGCGCACAGCAGGGAGGTGAGCAGTTGGATTCCACATCAGATCCCTCCACAGTGGAGCTCAGTTCTCTCTACCACCACTGTGGGAATGCGACACTGTACCAAACAACCACACACAGATTCCCACATTAGATGTTGCACTCTATCATCCTCATCTGAGATTGATAGCAAGTCAACTTCCTGTTCTGGACTCCAACATGCAAATCTTGCTTCTGTTAGGAACAGACATCTCCGATCTACTGGCATGCCACGAGCTGCTCTCGGGGCCTCCTGGGACTCGGCAAGCCCAGAGGTTAGAGCTTGGATGGGTCATTGTGGGCAATGTGCACATAGATTGCTTCCAGATGACCAAAGGTGACAATGAACCCACTCCATCTATAAGGGACAAAGAGTTCCTGCAGTTGCCAGACCAATCACCAACATGATACTGCTTTGCACCAAAAAAGAACTTGAAGACTGAAGCTCAAGTTTTGTATGCCTTACTTTGCTTAGATGTTTAGTTAGCATTATAGTATGCTAGTTATGTGGTTAGTATTATAGTATGCCAGTTATGCCTAGTATAGTTATAGCATTTTATTAGTACTGTATGTAAGTAGTGGACTTCGTCGAATTCCAGACAGGGAGTGTGCAGCACCCAGCTAGAGATTAGAATAGTAAAGCATAGCAAGTTGCACTGTAGCTTTAAATTTATAAGGATTCTGGGAAAGGTAGTTCTAGTAACCTTAAGGTCAGCTAGTTAAGAGTAGCCTTCCTGATTAGTTTATACAACCTCCCTTTCCTTTGATACCTGGGAGAAACTGTTTATTGCCCTCCTCTTCTCAGTGTGTTTGTAATCCTTTTGGCTAGTAGATGGGAGAGATTCAGCTCCTTTTACCACATGAATCACTCAAAAGACTCAGGACTTTAAGGCTCCTATCACACCAGGAAAGGGAATGTAAGTAAATTGAACCTTTGGATGCATAAAAAGTTGAATAAAGCTGATTCTAAATGAGTGAAGACTGTGTGTTAAATACTTGTTCTCAGAACCAGCTCAGGCTGTTGGGAACAGCATAATAGCTCTTCCATGTATATCTATATGTATTTGTGTGTGTGTGTGTGGGGGGGGTACGCACACTATTGTGGTGCTGCAGTTAGAATGTCAGACTAGGATATGAGAGACCTGGGTTCAAAGTCCCACATTGTCATTGAGACTTGCTGGGTTACCTTGGGCCAGTCACATACTCTCAGTCTAAACAAACTCACAGGGTTGTTGTGAGGAGAAAAGAACAGAGAAGAGAATGATGTAAACCAATCTGGGATCCCATTGGAGCGAAAGATAAATGAAGTAAATAAATAAAATGAAATACATAGACAAAACAAAAAATATATCAAAGGAATCCAAGGCTGAACAAACTTTAGTCTATATAGACTGAAGGTATATTTTTATTTTATTTTTCTAGGCATATCTTTAATTCAGATCATCAAGGGAGGCAAGATGGCCCAGTGGTAGAGCATCTGCTTGGCATGCAGAAGATCCTAGGTTAAAACCCTGGCATCTCTAGTTAAAAGAACCTGGGAGGAGGTTATGGGAAAGACCGCAGTCTGAGATCCTGGAGACCCAATGTCAGTCTGAGTAGACTATACTGACCTTAATGGATCAAGGGTCTGATTCAGTATAAGCCAGCTTCATGTGTGTTCAAGTTAAGACAATTAATTCTTTTATACTTAATGCTTGGAGTGAGAGCATACACATTCACTTTACATGCTTGTCTGCACATGGGTTGAAAAGTGTGGTTAATCCAGTCAAGCCTCCAAAAGCAACGTTTCTATAGCGGTGGCAAGGGGAGAAAAATAATCTTTGCTACCACTGTCTTGAGGAAATTGATAGTGAAGGAAAAGTTAAATTTCCTACTTAGAGGTAACTTCTTCCTATGATTCTCCTCCTACATGATGCTGGAGATGTGGGACCTGCTGCAACCCAGCTCTTTTGCAAGTGCATCACCTTAGGGCCACATGGGAGGAGTCCATTGTTCCATTTCCCAGGAAGAAATCGATTAGAAACACTCCCACATTGTCCTGGTGGTCAAGAAAGCAGCAGCTATGCCACCAGCATAACATAATAAAGGATATAGGAAATTGCGTGGATTTGTTGCACAGTTCATCACACTTGACAATGACATGCATGGAAGGCTACATTCTGGGGTTGCTTCTCATTGCACATCTGTGTCATGAAACAGACATGCTTGTACAGTTTTTCCCATGTACCAAACTGCATGTGGACTGCAACTTGCTACCCCCACCAGTGCCAGTTTTGCTATTGATCTTGAACTATACAGCTGGAAACAATGCAAGTCCCGTGAGCATGGAATACTGCATAAAAATTCAAGGGATGCTTTCAGGCAAGGTCTTTTTGATACGTTTTCTTTGATTCAATAACCTCCCTTAATGGAATTCTCTCCCAGCCTATACATTTGTTATTTCCTCCCACACTTTTTTTTTTGAGGGGAGGGAGTAGCAGGGTTCTTTTGACTAAATATCTGTGTTGTGAGTAATACAGGAATTTACTGATGGTGCATGACAGTGGGGACTTTATGCATTTCTTTGATCCACCCTCAGGCACAAAAATCAAAGTCTCTCTCACTGCACAGTGTCTAGTAAAAATGAAAGTAGCTGCACTTTATATGGAAATGAGCTGCTTCTAAAATGTAATATAGCTAAGCATATATCAAAACCAAAGACAATGAACTCAGGAACTACAATGTATTAGTGAGACTATAAACATCTGCTTTTTTATTGGTTATGTATTACCTTAAACTACTGGGCACAATCCATTAGAAAGTTACCATGCTAGTGTACAGGTCCTATTCATTTCAATAGGGCAATGTGTGGGAGATCACCCAGTGGATTGTGCCCATTGTGTTTACTCAGAAGGCAACATTGCAAGGGAGGTAAATAATTTAGAAATGTGTAGTTGGAAATATAATAAAGAGATTACTCAAACAATGCCCTTTCATAAATATTGGAAATGCTTCAAATCTGAATAGAATGATTTCCACCATTCAGGAACAATAATAAACCTTACAATCTGATGTTATTCTGGCAGCTCACTGTCTGGTTTAATTTTCCCATGCTGAAGGGCCAGTGAGGGGAGAGAATGATTTAGTAGATACCTACCTGACAAAAATGTCACCCAGCTATAAAAATTAAACCATCTTCCTGCCAAGCAGGAAGGAACATTTGTATTGGTATTTCTGAGAAACAGCATTTCTGCTTTTCATAAATTATATCATAGTGTCAGTGTTTTGAGCCAGGCCCTTTCTAGTTCAATACATGCATAGGTACTGTGTTGGCATGGCCTGTTTTGTTAAGTGGAGCTGCATATGCCACCTACTAGATTTGTGGCCCTAATTTTTTTTTTAAAAAAAGCTTTTAAATCTTAGCTTTTAACCATGGAATGAATATTTATTTATTTATTTATTTATTTATTTATTTTGATTTATATCCTGCCTAGCCAGGAAACTATACACACACACACTAGGAATAAGGCCCATTCTGGAAATAAATACAACGAGCTCTAGAAAGAGGCTCTGGGTGGGTGCCTCGGTCCTGGGCATTCAGTGTCAATTTGCTGTGGTGACCTCAGCAGGGTATAATGACACAGAGTTCACCATTTTCTCCAGAGGAACTGATCTCTGCTGCCTGAAGAACAGTTGTAATTCTGAGTGATCGCCAGCCCTCACCTGGAGATTGGCAACAATGGTTCCCCATGAGGGAATGGCTGGTTTGGCATTGTACCTATCTGAGGTCCCACCCCTCCTGAAACCCCACCCTCTTCAGGCTCCAAGTCAAAGGCCATTCAGGCCACATATGCAAATGACCTCTGTGTTCTGACTGGCTGTAGGGGGGAGAGGAACAGCAAACTGTTTAGAATGTTGGAGGCAGGACTCAGGCAAAGCAGCCAGTGGATAGGGAGACCCTCTGAATGACAGATCAGGGAGTGAACTGATTTCGGAGCATGTTGGACTGTTCAGGGGAGTCCATGACCAAAACAGAATTATATATACCAGAAGATATTTCCTCCATGGAGCTCAGGAGTAAGGATGGTTCTTCCTCATTCTATCTTCACAAGAACTGTGTGAATTGTGTAAGACTGAGCGCAGACCTATATCCTACATGTGGTTCCATTATTGTTTTTACCATTTAACAAAGAGGCTATGCCTGGTAGTGCTATAATATAAAGGGGGAGACCAGCATGTATGTAGGGTAAATCTGTTCAACTCTTTCATCTCACATTATTTTCCCACCAAAAATTACCCCCCCCCAGCTATGTGTATCTCCACTGGGGGAAACTTCTAGGTGCATGGCCCAAGATCACCAAGTTTCCTTGGTCCTAGTGACATAGTTATCCTGCTGATCATTAACTATTTGTAGGCTGTGATCACACACACTAAATAATCCACTTTCAATGCACTTTCCAACTGGCAAAATCCAATTTGGGCCCCGTTCACACTGACCATTTGCCCCACTGAAGGCACGGGAGCCCTACGGACTTTCTGTGCATGATCATACGAGCACATCTGGGAGGCGTAGTGCTCCCGTGGCCAACCCGTGGCTTCCCGTGGAAACCACGGAGTAAAAAACTACTAGGTCTGAAGTACTAGTTTCCGGAAACCCCGGAGCAAAGGCTGGCGTCTGATCGCGGGAGCGCCAGTAGCCCCCAGCTTCCAACACCTGCCCATGTCCCTGAGGTTTCCGGATGTTGTAAGTTCCCATGGGATGCGCACCAACGCTGAACAGCGCATGCGCACACAGAAGACACCGACAGTGCCCCCCCCACTTTGCAACACTTTGCACTTGCATGGTCTGCTGCGCTGCTTTTTTG
This sequence comes from Gekko gecko, assembly GCA_029375565.1. NCBI lineage: Eukaryota > Metazoa > Chordata > Lepidosauria > Squamata > Gekkonidae > Gekko > Gekko gecko. The sequence goes on from JAPDNY010000001.1 coordinate 220,927,503, forward strand.
CCGTGCTGCAGCAGCGCAGTGTGATTGGGGTGCAGAGCTGGAGCGTGGCAACCCGGTGGCCTGTGTGATCGGGCTACCGCGCCTTATTTAGCTCCGGGATGAACTGCCATGCCTCTCCCCCGCGTTTTCTGGCCCATATGACCGGGGCCTTGAAAGTGCATTGAAAGCGGATTATTTAGTGTGTGTCATCACACATGCCATTTAGGGAAGGGGGGAAGGGGGGGTTCAGGATCAGCCAACGAGCTCTTTAGCCATCATTCCCATGATACACCATTTCTGCCATGAGGATGGCAAATGGGAGATCGGCCGGTAATTCTCAGGCAGACTAGACCTCGAAGATCTCATGACTAAACTCTGAAGCCTTTAACTGCTGGTCATTACCCTCTACATAACACCAACTCTCTGGTTTCAGGATGTTTTGTAAAAAGGAAGCTGTGGTATCAAGTGTGTCATTGATGGTGCCGGGAAACATTATTCAAGCAAGAATCTATGGTGCTACATCTGCTACAACAACATGTGAAAGAATAATTTTTCATTTCAGTCTCATTATGATTAGATGGTGGTTTCTGATGACAAAAGAGTATTTTAGGTGTATAAAGCCTGCTTATGATGCTAACAGTATTTTAGTATTTCCTCCCTGAGTGTGCTTGTCATTAGGAGCAGAGCCCCTCCAGCTGTTTTTCTCTAACTCTATGCAAATGGAAGCTGCTAGACAGAGGCTCCCCACAGTGAGAAGAATTCCAGCTTGAACATCTGGAATAGTATCACCTCCCTCCAAAGCTTTTGTGGAGTTTGCCTGTCCCATTTTTATGTTGAGACATAAAGCTGGTACTGCAAGTATGCATTTAATGTTTAGGAGGAATAATCAGGAAATAAGCAAAAACCAAGATAATGGAGATAATGGCATAATAGGGAGGGGGAGCTTCAGGAATGACATTTTTTGAGATATACTAAAATTGTTTAAGAACTTTGTGGGAGCACTAGCAGAAAACAATCTCTATTTATTTAAATTCATATTCCACCCTATCCCACTGCCATGTGAGAAGATGGCATATTCTGAAGCATCATAAAGGCAAAGTTAAAAACTATCCATCTCTATCTTTCAGACTCACAGGTCTCTCTCTCTTTCTCAAACATCTCAAGACCATACAGGTGTTCTGGGCTGAAGGGATCAGGATGGGATCATAATAATGATGGATTTGCAAAAATTAGCTTTAGTTAGGCACTCTGCAAACTTGTAGGGCAGCTACTCAAGGCCACTAAAAAAAAAATGACTGTCTTCATCAAGCCACCATCACACAGCTATTATTGCTACTCAGTGAGAAATGGAGCTGGAGCAATGAAAATCAAGGAGACAAAAGGATCTGCTACAGAGCCGCAGAGAAAAGAACCTGGTTAACATTCTAGTCTGCTCATAGTTCTGTTGCCTCCAGCAGCACTACCCATAAGCAGAGTCAGACTGGAAATCAGTTCTTATGTTGGCTAGCAGTGGGGTTAGGACAGACAGAGGCAGCTGCAGGTAGAGGAGGACAGCCAGGGTCCTTATTTTAAAGGAACATCCTCTTGTAAAAGCAAATGCCCTTTATCCCATACTGTTAAAGATTCATAATATTATGCTTGAAGCACTTCACACAAACTGTCTTAGTAAGGTGGACCAGTCATTATCTCCACTAGGAATAAGGCCTGTTGTGGAAATAAATACAAGCTCTAGAAAGAGGCTCTGGGTGAGTGCCCTGGCCATGGGCACTCAGTGTCAATTTGCTGTGGCAACCTCAGCAGGGTATAATGACACAGAGTCCACCATTTTCTCTAGAGGAACTGATCTCTGTTACCTGAAGAGCAGTTGTAATTGGTCTTCTTGTTTATGCAGCAGCACTGTTGGCTGTGTCTTGGAGAAGCTCCAGTGACGTACCAAACTGGCCCACCTTTGGAGGGAGGGTCTAGAGGATTCTAGACTCAAGGAGGCTCCTGGAGGGGGTCTCTGAAGTCAGCGGGATGCATTTTTGGGTCACTCCTCTCGGTTAGTCCAGGAGTAGAGAGAGTCAAAGATAGCCTCATTCAACTGGTGGGTACAGCAGCCATCCTGGCTTTTAGCTGCATGCTACAGAACGACTCGATAAAAGAAGAAAGGGAATCTGCCTGCAGTCTTCTCAAAACTGTGAATTACAACTAAAGGTTTAAAGCTCTCCCCTCCATATCTGGTTGTAATAAATAACTTCATAGAAGGAAATTTGGAGGAGGAGGAGGAGGAGGAGGTGGGGAGTGAGAGACTGTCTAAAGCCCATTTACCCCCCCCCCTTTTCTCTTTTTTAAAAATTGGACTTACTGTTCACTCTTGGGGGGGGTTCTTCCTGGACTAAGAAAAGCTATCTTTCTATTTAATTTTTTGGATTATAAATTTTGAGAACACTGGCTTTTTTGCTCTGGAGAAGACTGGGCTATTTCCTTTTTTTAAGTATTATTGGGGAGTTGACTTTGATATGCTGGACTTGATTTGGTTGGAATATAAAAGAAGTTTGTATTTCCTTTGCTATTTGCTATTGGAATTGGACTTGGTGTTTGTTTTTTTTTACACTTGGAATATTTTGGGAGTTAGTTAAACTGGAACTGGAACTCTTTGAGATAAATAGACCATGACTTGGAGAACTGTAAAGGGAGCTGGAACTTTTGCTTGAATGTGAAAACAGTCTTAAATTGTTTTGGTTTGCAGAGGAGAATGTGTTTGGGCTACTGAGAAGAACATAGGAACAGCAAAAACAAAAGCCTCAACAACAGAAAAAGAAGAGGAAGCATCGACCTACTCAACAGTCTTAGATGAAGAACATGAGGCTAGTACATCCAAAAAATCATCTATGGAAGGAAGGCCTCAAAGAATGACAATGAGAAATAGAAATAGTAGTAATAAGAATTGACCATGATGGATCTATCAACAATCAAGATAATTTTGGCAAATGTAAATGGACTAAATTCACCTGAGAAAACAAAAAAGATATTTAAACAACTTAAGAAGATAGATGTCATTATTGTATGTTTGCAGGAAACACATATTAGACGTAAAGATGAACATTATCTGGTCAATAAGAAACTTGGTAAGTTATTTACTGCTTCGGACAATGTAAAGAAAAGAGGAATAGCTGTCTATGTTAAAAACAAACAAACCCTAAAACCTATTTCGGTATCTTCATTAGAAAATGGAAGACGACTTCTACTTGAAATAGATATTAGAGACAGGAAAATTTTATTGGTGGTAAAATATGCACTGAATGAATTGCAGGGGAAATTTTTTGAAACAGTGAAGGAAACTATAACAAAATATGACTACATGGATATCTGTATGACTGGAGATTTTAATTCTGTTTTTGATCAAGACTAGACAGGAAAACTATTAAGAAGATTAAATTTTCTAAAGGCTTACTACCAAGATCTTTTTTAGAATTGCCTGAAGAATTGCCTGAAGAACTGATTGATGTTTGGAGAACTAGAAACCCAACTGGAAAAGACTATACTTTTTATTCTTTTTTTAAAAACAACTTTTTATTAGGATACACAATGTTTCACAACTTATTGCACATCATAAATCTCATATCCTTTTTCTCAAAAGCTCCTCTTCCCCCCCAATGACTCCCAACATTGCTTCCACCATTCAAACATCATATAATACCATTTTAATCCTTGTTAACATACTAAGTCTACAGGTAATACCCACATAGATATTAGTAACTACTATAAACCCCCATTAACTGTAACAATTGTTACACCATTAGTAGTTACCCAAACTGAAAACACTGTCCTTCATTTCCCAATACTTCTGTATATATTCTCTGAAATCGCTCCAATCTGCCAAAAACGTTTCTTCATCTATGTTTTTAAGTTTTCTTGTCCATTTGTCCATTTCTGCCATAAATAGCAATTTTCTCAGCCAATCCCATAAGTCAGGAATCTTTTCATTTTTCCAGTTTTGAGCATAAATCATTCTAGCAGTCGTTACCATATACCATATCAATGTTCTTTTACTCGTATTTATTTCTTCTAACTTGAGACCTAAAAGAAACAGTTCAGGTTCTTTCTTCAAAGTACATTTCAAAATTTTTTCCATCTCTGTATGTATTACAGTCCAGAATATTTTTGCTTTTTGACAAGTCCACCACATATGGTAAAAGGAACCTTCAGCGTGTTTACATTTCCAACATTTGTTAGATAGATTTTTACCTATATTAGCTATCTTTTTTGGTGTCATATACCACCTATACATCATTTTATAACAGTTTTCTTTAAGATTGGTACAGGTAGATATTTTCAATGCACTTTTCCATAGAAATTCCCAAGATGACATTGGTATTTCCTTTTTCATGTTAATTGCTCATTTTAACATTTGCTCTTTAACCACCTCATCTTCAGCATACCATTTTAACAAAATTTTATACATTTCGATATCATTTTCTGCCCTCCCTCCAGCCATACCTTTTCTATTTCAGTATAGTCTCCCCTAAAACCAACCATTTTTTAATCAGACTTATATAGATCCAATATCTGTCTATACCACAACCAATCATATTTAAAGTCAAGATCACTTTCTGGCTTTAATACAAATAGCTTCCTTTCATGTCTCAACAGATCCCTATATTTTAACCAATCTTGTCCTTTATACTCCGAAAACGGTTTTATCACTTCGGCAGGTACTATCCACATTGGCTTTTCTTCAGGAAAAAAGTTTTTATACTTAATCCATGTGTCAAAAAGGGTCCTTCTAATATAATGATGTTTAAAAAAATTGTCCGTTTTTGACTTGCCATAGTAAAGATATGCATGCCAACCAAACCTACAATCATGTCCTTCCAATGCCAACAGTTTCCTGTTTTCCAAAGTAACCCATTGTTCTAACCAGGTCAAACAGACCGAATCATGATAGAGTCTAAAGTTTGGTAATTGAAAACCTCCTCTTTCCTTTGCATCACATAAAATTTTCATTTTAATTCTTGGTTTTTTCCCTGCCCACACAAATTTAGAGATATCCTTTTGCCAACAATTAAATACCTTCACATCTTTTACAATAGGAATCGTCTGAAATAAAAACATGAGATGTGGCCACAACTATACTTTTTATTCTGATAGACATAAATCTTGGTCCAGAATTGATATGTTGGATTACATCAAATCTCTTTCAGGAATTTGAAGATACCAGTATTATGCCACAAACCTTTGCAGATCACAACCCACTATTACTGAGGATTAAAGATAATTCAAAAATATTTAGCTGGAGGTTGAATACACAATTACTTAAAAATGGACATTTTCTAGAGATGGCTAAGAAAGAAATGAAAATGTTTTTTCAACAAAATATGAATGGAGAAACAACAATGAAGATAATTTGGGATGCAAGCAAAGCCTTTTTTAAAGGACTGGCAATTAGGTTTGCAGCAGGAAAGAAAAGAGAAAGAATGAGAACATTCCAAGATATATTGGATGCTATTCAGAATAAAGAGAAAGAATTAAAGCTTTATCCTTTGAATGAGAATTTAAAGATGAAGATTAAAATCAACTTAATCTACTTTTATCAGAAGAAATGGTAAAAAAATATTAAATTTGCTAAACAGGATTATTTTGAAAATGTCAATAAACCGGGAAGATAGCTGGCTCTTAAGTTAAGGAAAGAAGGAGAAAAGGATGATAAAGATAGAAAAGAAGATGATAAAGATAGAAAAGAAGAATTTTCTATGACTGGATTAAAGGAAATAATTCAAGATTTTTATACGCAACTATATTAAAGTGCGGAATTTTCCAAGGAAATCCAGAAACAGTATTTATGTGAATAGGACTTACCCACACTATCAGAAGAAAACGGAAAAATGTTAAATGATCCCATAACAATAATGGAAATTACAGAGGCTATTAAGAAACAAAATATAAATAAAGCACCTGGACCAGATGGACTCCCAGCTGGATATGATAAAATATTTGAAGATGCTTTATTGCTCCCATATAAAACTGTAATTTCATCTGTAATAGAAAAAATGGAAGTACCAGAATATTGGACTATATCATTAATTCATAAAAAAGAGACAGATCCTAAAGAGATTAAAAAACTACAGACCTATTTCTTTGCTGAATTGTGATAAAAAATATTTGCAACTATTTTGGCTGCAAGGTAGAAAAAAGTTTTAATAGACTCTATACATCAAGACCAGGCAGGTTTCTTACCTAAGAGACAACTAAAGAATAATGTGAGAACAGTCTTAAATATTATTAATATTAATATTAAATATTATGAAACTCATCCAGAGAAGCAAATGGCTTTGATATTTTTGGACACTGAAAAAGCATTTGAAAATGTCAGCTGGCAATTTATTATTCAACAGATGAAGACAATGAATTTCGGGACTAATTTTATAAGGTCGATTGAAGCTATATACACAAAGCAGAAAGCAAAAGTAGTAGTAAACAATGAAACGACTGATAATACATAGATTGAAAAAGGGACAAGGCAAGGTTGTCCAATATCTCCATTGCTGTTTATGCTAACTTTGGAAGTTCTGACAAGAGCAGTTAGGAAAGATCCTCTTATTAAAGGGACATCAATAAGAGGAAATAAATATAAACTACAGGCCTTTGCTGAAGATTTGGTATTTATCTTAGAAGACCCAACGGATTCTGTACAACAAATGATGAATCTGATTAATGAATATGGGAAAACGGCAGAAATGAAAATAAACTATCAGAAGACTAAAATGATTATAAAAATATGACATTGAAACAAAGATTTGAAATAGCAGAGTTGACTGGATTTCAACTGGAGAAGAACGTCAAATATCTGGGTATTAATATTACAGTGAAATATAGTTCCCTGATGAAATATAATTATAACAAAGTGTAGCAAGATATTAAAAAGGACTTAGAGAAATTGGAAAATTTGCAAATATCACTAATGGGCAGAATAGCCATTTTGAAAATGAATGTTTTACTGCATATGATGTTTTATTTCAGACATTGCCAATATACATTAAATAATTTTTTTAACGAATTGAATAAACTGACACAACATTTTATATGGCAAGGGAAAAAGCCAAGAATCAAATTGAAAGCATTGCATGATGCCAAAGATACTGCTGGATTCAGAATATCATACTGGAAGAACTATTACAGAGTAGGAAGTTTGGTTTGGCTGAGAGAATGGATTCTACTTGAAGATCATAGACTGCTGGCGCTAGAAGGACATGATTTAAAACTGGGATGGCACTTCTTTCTATGGTATGGGAAAGCCTCTGGACATAAATATTTAAAAAATCATGTTAAGAAGATCATTGTTGACATTGTGGGAAAAGATTAGTCTGCTGATATATAGGTTGAGTTCAGGCTGGCAATTTGCCCCGCTATAGCCACGTTTCAGCCACGTTTCCCAAGCATATTAAAGGGGGCATTCACACAGGCACATCTGCCTGGCGTTCCCCACCCATAGGCAACCCATGCTGTTCCGCTTTGCTCCTGGGATTAAAAGATTCCTGTTGAAAGTGGTAGCAAATCCCAGAGAGCCCATTTATCCCACTGCATTCTGTTTCCTGGAAGTGTGAACGCTCAGCCGAAAAGCTGGGAGCAACCCGCATTGCGCCTAAGGCAGCAGCGATATGATTGGCTGTGCTCCGCTCTACCACCCAATGCGGTGCCGGCACAATGGGATCCTCCCCAAATTGGCTGAATGCCTATGTATGCCATGTCTCCCACCTTTTGTCTACCCTGACCAGGACCATTAGTAGTCAAATTATCCAGGACCATTAGTAGTCAAATAATCCATTTAACTAGCTACCCATCACCTGGCTTCTATTGTTAAATCCAGACCCTGCCTCTCTGGAAGCTCTTTGGTCACATCTAGGCCTTGCCCATCTCGATGCCACGCACCCCTGGGACTCATCATTGGTCCAGGTAATCTATTGATCTCAAAGAAGGAGATACAAGGTGGGAGGGGGTAATAAGGAAAGGGAGGGAAAAAAGAAAAAAAGGAGCAGCTTGGGGGGGGGAATAACATGGTCAGCATAAAAAACTTCCAGAAAACAAGTATAGATGTTTTTAAAGACAGCAAGTCCAATCCACTTCTTCATTCAGTCCTAAAGGAGCCAATGTCTGTAGGTGGCGAATTCAAAATAACTCTTTTCTCTGGAGCACTCTGCACATGTTTGGGTTAGTAGTCTGAATCGTCTCAATGATCCAAAATTTCAGCTGTTTTTCAGTATGACCCAAGTCCAGAAAATCGTTCACCAGGGGCGCTGTACGTTTCTTTAATCTTATGCAGCTCCTATGTTCCCCAACTCTTTCTTTTACAGGTCTTGATGTTTGCCCCAGGTACATTTTCCCACAAGGACATTGGATACAGTAAATTACTCCTTTGCTGTTACAATTACAGAACGTATTTACAAAGAAAGTTTTTGTTCTGGCAGTATTTTGAAAGGACTTCTTAGCCTCAGCACAGTTACATACGCTACAGTTACCACAAGCAAAAAAATCTTTAGGTATCTGACTCCCCCTCATGCAGCTGGTGTCCTTCACTTCAGGGAGTCTGCTTCTAATAAGTACTTCTCTGAGATTTTTAGCTCTCCTGGCTGTGAACAAAGGAGGATCCTGGCATCTAGGTATGTTCAATAAAAGGTGCCAATATTTGTTTATAATAGTCTGTACTGGTTTAAATGTGGTATTATAAGTCAGAGGTATAATCATCCTATCTATTCTCTGATTGAGAGCTCTAGGAGTAAATAGAGACCTTCTAGATGTATTATACGCTCTGTAGTAAGCTCTTTTCAAGTTTCTAGATGAATAGCCTCTGTTGGCAAATTGATTCATTAAAATGCCTGCCTGCCTCCTAAAATCATTGTCCTCACTACAATTTCGTCTCAATCTTAATAACTGGGAGTAAGGTAGATTCCTTTTAATATGTCCAGGGTGGAAACTATCCATTGCTAAGTAGGAATTGGCATCAGTGGTTTTTCTATAGACTTCTGTTTGCATCCTATTACCTACCCTTCTTATTTCTACATCTAAAAAATGTCCCTTATAATTGTCATAAGTTAATTCAAATTTAATTGTGTTATGTACCTGATTGATATATTTGCCAAATTCAATCAAAGATCCCATTGTACCTTTCCAGATCATGAAGATATCATACAGAAATCTTTTATAAAATAATATGTTCTTTGTAAGGATTGTTGTGTTGGAAAATAAATTTATTCTCAAGCCTATCCATAAATAGATTAGCTAATTCAGGTGTGAATTTACATCCCATTGCTGTACCTGAAATTTGCCAGAAATATTCTCCCTGGAATTGAAAAAAGTTTTTCTTTAAGCATAGTTCAGCAATGTGGCAAATGAATGATGTAGGGGGGGTGGGCTGACCTGTTCTTTTGTCTAGTACTTCCCATAAAACATCTAGAGCCTCATCCTGTGGAATGTTAGTGTACAAAGACACTACATCTAGAGTAGCAAAAATAACCTCCTCTGTCTGCAACTGTAAATCATTAATGTGGTTGAGGAAATCCATGGTATCTCTTAGATAGCGGTGTGTGGTTAGAATGGGATCTTTGACTGAATTTGGCAAATATATCAATCAGGTACATAACATGATTTTTAATTTAGACTTCCCAGACAGTAGGCTGATACTGACCACTGAGGAAGACTATAGTTTTGTAGACAAACACATAGTCCTCAGTCTGTGTCAGGATGCCTTCTCATGTTCTTGACCAGTGCACAAAGCAATTTATGTGCAAAAGCTTGCAATGCCCAGCCATTTCATGTTTTCCCCTGAGTCCTAGGCTCAGAACTCTAAGCATGAGATTTGTGTAGTGAATGTCAATAAATCAAAAGTAGGTTTCCAGCTTACAGATACACACTTGAACAGCATATTCAAGATTGCAGCAGCACAGATATTTTGATGCAGTAATTCAGAGTAAGAGGTATCACTTATTAGACACTGTTAAATAAACAAAATATTGCAAGAGCGTTAACGTTTTGAGCATGTTTTTATTTTAAGTAAAAAAAAAATCTTTGTATTTGTGTCCTTTATAAAGTTTATATGTCTGCTACCTGGCATTACATTTTATGACACACATGGCCCAGCCCAGTAAGGTCTCATTTATGTCAGATCTGGCCCTCATAACAAATGAGTTCGACACCCCTGATGTAACCTTTCTGGCAAGCTGCAGGTAGCCTCCATTTAGCCATCATTAGGATGAAAGTGACTCCCGGGAATTTGTCCAATCAATGAGGCACACTATTTTATCAAGCAATGTTGTGTGAGTTCCCCTTGCAGAAGGATTCTTTTTACATCCTCTTCTACTTCCTGTCATAACAAAGCACTCCAGCCCTACTTAATGTCTTTTGAAGTCACTTCCACTCTGCTTGTAGTCCTCCTTCTTCCATTCTCATATTATGCAGTTGCTGCTCTGGTCAGCGTGCAGCTTTCTGCCATTTTCTCCTTTTATGTCATTTGAAAGCATACTAGGAAGCTTTTCTAGCCTAGAAGAACTAGAAAATGGCCACTAGAAGAACCCTATCATGGTTGTCAACTACTGATTACATAAACCAAAAGATAATATTAGCCTGGCAAGATGCACAAAATTATTCTCCCAGAAAAACTGCCAAAATGGCTGTAAATTCTATTTTGTAGAATTTTAAAAGCTATCTCTATTACTGTAGCCCTGTTCATCTGCTTGCCCTAAAAATGAAGGAGAATTTGACAAATCGTTTCCTTCCCCTTTGGGTTGAAGATTTATTAGCCATGAACAGCAGGCAATGCAGTTTTCCCTTTTAGAAAGCAATTGAAAGCTGCCCTTCACTTCTGTTGAAGTAAATAGAGAACTCCTGATTGATTTTATGGATCCCGATGATGTCCAAAGGTTGTATACTGTTGATAGCTTTTTAGAGAACGAAGGACAATGTAATAGAATCATTGGCCCTCATCCAGAGAAGCAAGAATAGAATTCTGTTCATGCAGTGAATTTTCAGGCCTTCTCCTTCTATGCACTCTACAGAATGGAGAACCTCTGGTACAACTAGGAAGGATGCAGTTGTAAGGAGAATTGGCAGAAATTCTGCTAACACAAGGGAGCCTCCCTTGTCTTAGCAGAAGTGCCTTCTGCTTGTGCAAGAAGCTCCTTGAATCTCTGCCATTGTTTCCTGCCACATGCTCATTTCTTTCTCTAGGGATTATGTCTAGGGATGGGCACAAACTGGCTAACAAATTAAAGTTTGTGATTAATTTTGGCCAGTTCATACTTCGCAAAGTCAAGCTTATGGCAGGTCACCTGGCATAAACTTTCCACAGACTTTTAAGGTGCTCATGGAGGTTTGTGCCAGTTTGTGAGTGGAGGCATTCTGAGACAGACTCTCTGCTCAATCAAAATGTTTTTTTGTTGTTGTTCAATCGCACAGTCAAGTCCGACTCTTCGCGACCCCATGGACCAGATTACGCCAGGCCCTCCTGTCTTCCGCTGTTCGCTGAAGTTTGCTCCATTTCATGTTCGTGGCATTGATGACACTGTCTAACCATCTCATCCTTTGTCATCCCCTTCTTCTTTGACCTTCAATCTTTCCCAGCATCAGGGTCTTCACCAGTGAATGCTCCCTTCTCATTTGGTGGCCAAAGTACTTGAGCTTCAGCTTCAGGATCTGGCCTTCCAGGGAACAATCAGGGTTGATTTCTTTTAGGATTGACTGATTTGATCTCCTTGTAGTCCAAGGGACTCTCAAGAGTCTTCTCTAGCACCATAGTTCAAAAGAATCTATTCTTCGGCGCTCGGCCTTCCTTATAGTCCAACTCTCGCAGCCAGACATTACTACGGGGAATACCATTGCTTTGACCATGTGGACTTTTGTTGGCAAGGTGATGTCTCTGCTTTTTATCATGCTGTTTAGGTTTGCCATCGCTTTCCTCCCAAGGAGCAGGCGTCTTTTAATTTCATGGCTGCAGTCACCATCTGCAGTGATCTGGGATCCCAGGAACATGAAGTCTGTCACTGCTTCTACGACTTCCCCTTCTATTTGCCAAGGAGTGATGGGGCCAGATGCCATGATCTTAGTTTTTTTGATGTTGAGCTTCAAGCCCACTTTTGCGCTCTCCTCTTTCATCCTGAGCAAGAGGCTCTTTAGGTCCTCTTCACTTTCTGCCATCAGAGTGGTATCGTCTGCATATCTGAGATTATTGATCTTTTCCCCAGCAATCTTAACTCCAGCTTGTGATTCATCCAGGCCAGCATTTCGCATGATGTACTCTGCATATAAATTAAATAAGCAAGGTGACAATATACATCCTTGTCGTACTCCTTTTCCTATGCTAAACCAATCACTTGTTCCATATCCGGTTCTAACTGTTGCTTCTTGACCCTTATACAGGTTTCTCAGGAGACACGTGAGGTGGTCCGGTATTCCCATCTCTTTAAGAACCTGCCATAATTTATTGTGATCCACACAATCAAAGGCTTATCAAAATGTTTACAGAACTTCAAAGCAACAACTTGGAGGATATGTAGAGGAAGCATCTTGGGGAGATCCCCTGCGACTTAATGTCTCTAGCTGCACAGGATTCGTTCTCTATATTCCTGAACCTTGGCCATTTTGACAGACGCAGGTTCAGGAGGTTCAGGAGTGTATAGAACCAAACTTGCAGCAGACCTCCCTGGATACTTGCTTTATATGTCCTCCAACTTTGGTGTCTCTAGCTTGCACAGGATCAGTTCTATACACTTTTGAACCTGTGCCTGACAAAATGACAGCTGACTTATGGGCTTCTGGTGAAATAGGATTTTTGTATCATTACAAAACTTTTTTGATTTCAGACTGTAGCTGGCAATGCTAGCCTTCAGCTCTCTAGAAATGATTGTTTGTGCACAGTGTTTTTGTCACAGGTACCAAGAAATATGACCTTCCTATATTTTAGGCTCAGAGAAGATAGCAGGTCTGTTCCTTGCTTCTGCATCACAAGACAGTGAAAGGGAATAAGCAAAACCTGACAGAAATTCTACTTCTCCCATATTAACAATAGCATGAAATAAGAAAATATGGTCAACTGGACAGAATACAGAACAACTCAGGATTTCATTTCCCAGTGATTTTGATCATGAATGATTTGCCCCTTGTGGAAACAATCTGCTCATTTTGTTTGTATTTCCAGGATAACTAGATGTCCCAGATAAACTTGCATCTCTCTCCACCCTTGCCCATAGGTGGACATGGACCAAATGGTTTGGTATCTCAGGCAGAAAATTGAAATGCTCTTCTGTCAGAGTCCCACAGCAATCAGTCTCAACAACATTCCTTCAGAAGGATCAAGTTTATTGAATACAGTAAAGGCAGGTCATCTGTCCATACATTCACTGTTAGATCTAACTACCAGGGTGGGAGAGGGGAAGATATACAGGGTTCAAAGCAGGGTCCTCGGATGGAATTAGGCCAATCAGGGGATGAGCTGCAATGCACCTAAACTAACAGGTTCAGATTCCCAGTGAAGCAACAGGAATGAGTTATCAAGGTCAGAAGCCCAGTTAAGAGATAAGGCACAGCAAAAGAAATGAAAGTTAACATTCCAGCACATTAAGATGTTCACCCAGCAGCCTCCTGCCTTCCCCCCTTTACAATGGCAGTGGACATTCTGCCCCTCCAAAGACCCTCGCCCACCAGTTTTATCAGGATACATTTTGTGGAAGGCACATAGTAATTTAGGATTGCTGATGTGGCATTCCTCAACCCACTCATTATGCGAGGGGTCAAAATCCTTCCACTGCACCAGGTACAGGACCTGGTCCCTTTTTACTTTCGAGTCCGAAATCTGGATGATTTCATAGTGTGGTTCGCTATTCACCATCAGTGAAGCTGGAACTGGAGGACAAGGTCTCCAAGCATTCAGCCCCGGGTCCCGTTTCAATAAACTGAAATGAGAGGATGCATTCCTTTAAGTGATTTGGGCAAGTCAAGGTCCACAGTTACATCATTTAACTTATGCAACACTTTAAAAGGTCCAACATATTTCCATCCCAGCTTCCTGCTGAGTTGGAGTCCCTTCAAATTTTTAGTAGATAAATGCACAAAGTCTCCAGGCTGGATGTTCCATTCAGGAGCTCTGCACTTGTCAGCCTGGGCTTTATAGTCTGCTTTGGTCTTGTTAAGTGTTTGTTTTGGATGATAGGCCAGTGGTTTTGAAGTCCCTGCCACCATGTATGCAGATCCCCGGGAGGGGGTGTACACGTTCCCACTGTGGGAAGAGGGCCCCCTTCATACCCATACAGAGCTTGAAAGAGAGATAGTCCAGTAGAAGTAGGGATTGAATTGTTGTAACTGTATTCTGCATAAGGTAACTACTCGGCCCAGTTGTCTTGCTGAACACTAGTGAAGCATCTAAGGAATTGCTTGATCACCTGACTGACCTGTTCAGTTTGCCCATCAGTCTCTGGGTGGTAGGCACTGTGGAGACCTTGCTCAATGCCCAAGACCTGCATGAATTCTCTCCAGAACTTGGCAATGAACTGGCTGCCTCGGTCAGATATTATCTTCGTTGGCACCGAAAGCAATTTAACAATATGATACATGAACATCCTGGCCAGGGCCGTGGCCGTAGGTACTTGCTTGAATGGAATAAAATGTGCCTGTTTGGAAAACAAGTCCACCACCACTGATTACCGTCTTACCCTTGCTAGGGGGCAAGTGTGTAATAAAGTCCATAGAAATCACCTCCCAGGGACGGTTAGGAGTCTCTAATGGATTGAGCAATCTGGGTGGCTTGCCAGGGTGTCTTTTGCTCATCAAACATGTTTGGCATGATCCCACATACTGCAAAATGTCTGCCCTCATATGAGGCCACCAGAACTGGTGTTGTAGCAGGTGGAGAGTTTTTAAATATTCAAAGTGCTCTGCCAGTTTTGATTCATGCCCAAAATGCATATTCTCCCCCCTTAATACATTTGGCACAAACAATTCGCCTCCCAGAAACCAACAGCTGTTTGCCCCCTGCACGGGTGCAGGATCTACAGAGGTCTCCTTTGCATCTATCTCAGAAAATGTTGCTTTGAATTTAGCAGCCCATGGCTTGTCCCGCTCACCAGCCTCCACCTTTGTCTGACTGTGGACAGCCCCTCCCAACTGGGAGGGTGTGAACATGGAGTCCACTATCTCCTCCCCCTGGTTAGCATGCTGCAGGAGGCGGGACAAGGCATCCACAAGGGAGTTGGCTTTCCCCGGGAAATAATAGAGGGTTAAACGGAACTCGGAGAAGAATTTTGCCCAGCAAAGCTGTTTTGCATTTAGGTTGTGAGAGGTGCACAGTACTTTCAGGCTTTTAGTATCAGTCCATACTTCAAATGGAACCCATGTCCCCTCCAACTAGTGCCTTCAAGTTGTCAGAACTAATTTGATGGCTGCAGCTTCCTTGTCCTGAACCACCCAGTTCCTTTCTGTTGCACTGAACTTCTTAGAGACATACGCTAGGGGATGGAGCTTTCCATCCACACCTTCCTGTAGAATGCCCGCCCCCCCCCCCCCCGGTAGCAACATCTGAGGCATCAACCTGCATAATATTTTTTTTTATTTTCATCCGGATGGCTGAGAATTGGCTCGGATGTAAACAGTGCCTTAATTTTGTCAAATGCCTCCTGACACTCAGCAGTCCACTCCAGATGTGCATCAGGCTTAGTACTATCCCGCCCCTTCCCTTTAGTCTTTAACAAGTCAGTGAGGGGCAGGCTCACTTGAGCAAAATTTGAGATGAAACCCTGGTAGAAATTAGTGAGTCCTAAGAAGGCTTGGAGTTGGTGCCAGGTTCAAGGAGCCTCCTACCCCAGCACATCTGCCACTTTATGTGGATCCATCTCCAGTCCCCTGGGAGAGATGCGGTAGCCTGGAAAATCAACTTCGGTCTGGTGAAATTCACACTTTGACAGCTTGGCAAACAGTTTGTGTGTGTAGAGGATCTGCAAGACCTCATGCACTAGTTTCATATGCAATTCCTTATCTTGCAAATATAATAAGATATCATCTAAATAAACTAGGGCCCCTTTGAAAAAGTGCTTGAACAACATGTCATTAATTAAGCTCATGAACACTCCTGGGGTTCCCTGTAGCCCAAATGGCATCACCAAATATTCAAACTGGCCCAATGGAGTATTGAAGGCCATTTTAGACTCATCCCCCTCCCGGATGAGCACCTGGAAGTACGCGTCCCTCAGATCCAACTTAGTGAATATTTTCTCTTTCGCTGCCTTGGCTAGGAGGTCTATGATTAAGGGCAGAGGGTAAGCGTTTGTAGCAGACACTGCATTCAGGCTGCAGTAGTCGGTGCACAGCCATAGGACCCCATCCTTCTTCTTCCAGAAGAGAACAGAAGCTGCAAACTGGAAAGAGGTGGGGTGGATAAAACCTCATGCCAGATTTTTGTCAATAAACTTCCTCAACTCCTCTTTCTCTGTAGGGCTCATAGAATACAATTTCCCTTTTGGCAAATTATGTCCCAGCAAAATCTCAGGATCAAGTTTATTGAATACAGTAAAGGCAGGTCATCTGTCCATACATTCAGTGTTAGATCGAACTACCAGGGTGGGAGAGGGGTAGATATACAGGGTTCAAAGCGGGGTCCCCTGATGAAATTAGGCCAATCAGAGGATGAGCTGCAACACACCTAAACTAATGGGTTCAGATTCCCAGTGAAGCAACAGGAATGAGGTATCAAGGTCAGAAGCCCAGTTAAGAGATAAGGCACAGCAAAAGAAATGAAAGTTAACATTCCAGCACATTAAGATGTTCACCCAGCAGCCTCTTGCCTTCCCCCCTTTACAATGGCAGCAGAGCTGACATCTTCCCCTGGCAGTAAAAATACAACAGCTGACAATTTACTGCTCTGTAATGATACCCCCAAATCTGTCTTGTGAGGCTTTGATGATGGTGATGTATTCCAAATGGAGCTGCCTTTGAAATCTTTGAACGCCAACGAATGTAAAATGTAGGTGATGCAAATTATAGAAATCATGTTTCAGCAGTTATACAACAATTGCACTGGCTGTTTGTCAGCCCAGTTTGAAGAGCTGATTAGTGCTTTAAATCCCTAAATGGCTTGAGCTCAGGGTATCTAAAGTGGTAGTCCCCAGTGCGGGGCCCGTGGATGCCATTGGGCCCATCAACACCTTTCTGGGCACCTGCCAAATATTTTTAGAAAGTGGACTTTTATTTCTTCTGATTGTCCATTGGACATTTGATTTGCTGTGCAGATTTTTTTTTTAAAAAAGCAAACATTGCTTTGGCAGTAGCTGCCACCACAGCACAAGGATCTTAACTGTGTGACTGAAGGTAAGTTGTTTGTGTGCAAGGAAATATTTTTAAATATATGTTCACTTGAAAAGGCATCTTGTTAAACATAGCTGCTGCCTGAAATGTTGAAAAGTTAACTATTAGAGTTATGTATAAGCTGTTCTCACTTTCTGACATTTAGTGGCTGGCTCTTGTGGTAGCCATTCTGTGGCTGTGCCACCATCCTGCGCCAGAAATCCAAAGATGCCAAAGACTTGAAGGGGTGTGTGTGCTGATTTAAAGTAACATCTACTCCCATATGAACCTGGCCAGGAAATGTGATCTTCTTTGAAGACTGTGGGGCCTAGAGTATGAAATGCCTTCCTTACATTCATGTACCTGATGGAAAACCTCTTAATTTTTGACACTGGTGAAGACTTGTCTTCCTAGAAAATTTTTGTAGCTATTCTGATGGGTTTTAGGAAATAAATTACCTCTTCATTTGGTTTTTGAGGAATGGGTTTTACTGTTCCTTTAGCATGGTGGCTGGGGATCTCCTTGGATTACAACTGATCTCCAGGTGACATAGATCACTTCACCTGGAGAAAATGGCTGCTTTGGAAGGTAGACACTATCATATTACACCCTATTGAAGTCCCTCCCCTCCCCACCCACCCCTCAAACACATACCTCAAATCTCCTGGTATTTCCCAAACCAGAGCTGGCAACCCTAGCTTCCCTTGCTGTACTTTGGCCCCGGTCACACGGGCCAGAAAACGCGCGGGGGAGGCGTGGCAGTTTGCCCCTGAGCTAAATAAGGCGCGGTAGCCCGATCTCACAGGCCGCTGGGTTGCCACGCGCCAGGTCCGCGCCGCGATCACACTGCGCTGCTGCAGCATGGCAAAACAGCAGCACAGCAGACCACGCAAGTGCGAAGTGCGCATGCGCCATTGGGGGGGCGGGCCACTGTCGGTGACTTGTGTGTGCGCATGCTCTGTCCAGCGTTGGTGCGCATCCCAGGGAAACTTACAACATCCGGAAACCCCGGGGACAGGGGCGGGCGTCGGAAGCCGCGGGATAAGGCGCTCCCGCGATCAGACGCCAGCCTTTGTCCCGGGGTTTCCAGAAACTAGTACCTCGGAGGGAAGCCGCGGGTTGGCCACGGGAGCCCTACGCCTCCCAGATGTGCTCGTATGAATGCGCACGGAAAGTCCACAGGGCTCCCGTTACTTCAGCGGGGCAAATGCTCCGTATGAACGGGGCCTTTATTAGTTTTAAGTTGAGCTGCTAGTTCTTAGAGACTGATGTTTGTTTTATTACCATTACCTTTTAAAGCAGTACTATTATGCAGACAGGGAGAGGGGTGAAGGTAAGAATGTGCCGCCTGCTTAAACTACTTAGCAAGTTTGTATCAGGAACAAAATTTAAATCAGAAGCATCTAGATCACTCCTAATTCTCTTAGCCACTACACTATATCAGCTCCTCATTTGAAAAAGCAATTCCAAATTTTTGTTATTTAAAGAAAGAAACAAGGGGTCATGATATGTATAGATAGTGCTTGTCATGTGATAGTGGAGAATTTACTTACACTGCAGGTAAGCATTTCAAAATCGCTCTTCCACTGCACTTCATCTTATTTGACAAGCCTCTTCTTGGCGGTTATTTTGCTAGTTGTTGTGGAAGATACCCTTATTTATTAAGTGATTTCCCTCAACTAGTGCTGACCTGACAGCTTAAAACTGTGACATGTTTAGGGCTAGGATTATCTTCATCTGCCTATGCTAAGGGAATAGTTTGAACTCTTAGTGAACCTTGCATGTCACTCAGGGAACCTGCATTCAAATTTAGGCAGAAAGAACAAGCCACAGCTGGTGTTTGGTACTGAATGTTCTTCAGACTTGACGGTGTTTTTAAGATAGCAGTATTATTTTATAGTTTTTGATTAGACATCCATTTATTCAGCACTGTAAAGTGCTGTGGGCTAAGAAATGAGCTACATTCAGATTTATATGCTCATCAAAGGAATTGCCCTAATTCAGGGTTATTTCCAGAGTGCCAGATTACAATTTATTTGTTCCACAACCTTTTAGTGCACCTAGTGAACAGGTAAGATACCTGTTTCCTTACTAGATGTACAGGTTACTCATGTCGTATGCACCATATTGGTATATTGGCATTTTCCTCTCAGCACATCTCAATAGCGTCTTTTCCCTGCCCAACATAAAACTAGTATTCCTAGCTTCCTGTAAACAAAGAGGAAAACAAAAAAATAGACAAAAGAAGTGCATGTGAATATTGCCAGTGAATTAAGACAAATTAAAAATAATGCACCAAATAAATAATAATTTTTAAAAGACTTGTTATCTAAAAGGTTCGGATTCTACCTTCGGCAAAGCTTTCATAATGTTGTGAAACATCTGCAGTTAATTTTTTTAAAAAACGGAGAGATTCCTTTTTTAGCTGTTTTGATGGTCTAATAATTGTTTTATGGAAATCATTTCAGGCTGCTGCTTTTTTGCTGTTTTATGGTTTATTTTTCTCTCTGGTTCTCTCTGCAGCTGTCAAGCAGTGTGGAAGCATCTGCTCAGTGCTGCACTGCTGGCTCTCCAGTCCAGCCATATGGGTTTCCTTTGCACCCCCTTCCCAGCCTATGAGGCCTTGCAGTGAGGATACACCAACTTGAAGCTTACCAGCTGCTGTCCTTTACACAATGTATATCACTGGTATCTGGCATTACATTTATGTCACACATGGCCTGGCCTGAAAAAGTCACACATGTCAGATCTGGCCCTTGTAACAAATGAGTTTGACACCCCTGCTCCATGGCTTTCTACACCATTGAAGTCCCTCCCCTCCTCAAACCCTCCCCTCCTCAGGCTCCTCCCCCAAAATCTTGAGGAATTTCCCAACACAGAGCTGGCAAGCCTATATATGGTTGTTTTTATTACTATATTGCAGTTTTTTTTACTTTCTGGGCTGCCCCAAATAAGTCTCTGGATAGGCAGCATAGACGTTTTCTAAATGAATGAATAAATGAGCACAAATGATCAAGCAATTCTAAATATTTTACTTTGCCAGTATAGAAAACCTAAAATTAAATTTTGGCTCTTGAGAAATCATTGTATGTCTGTTGGCCGTTCATGAGGAAGAATGCTTCGAAAGAGGCAATCTGATTGGCTCTCACACATACAAAACCATTACAATGGTGCATCTACCAATTTCCATCGCCAAGGGTGCACAGCTAAGGGCTGAATCTCAGGACTGAGTGAGTGTCTGCCATGGTTTCATGCTGTATTCCAAGTTTTGTCAATCCATGAGAGGAGGTATTTAGGCCCATATGCTCATTTTGCCTTTTGACATGCTCCTATAATCTAATGGAAAATTGGGTAGTATACAAAAGCTCGGGAACACATAAACATGCCTTCCTTAATATGTCCTGAAATACCTGGAAGCCATTACATGCTGACTGAAACCAAAAACTGCCATCATCTGAAACAAATGTGACAATTGTCACTAATTATAGGGCCACCAAGATATATGGGACTGAGAGATCCAGAAGTATGGAAGTGGGGAGAGAAAAAGTCACAGTTATTACTTGTCCCTTATTGTAATTCATGAGTATAGCAATAGGTATATTCACAGAAGTATATATTTGTATGCCATATGACAAATATATTTGTAGGCCTGGAAGATTAAATCAATTCCCATATTTATTCATATAATTTATTTTCTTTAATACATTTTATTTGACTTCACCCTCATGCATTAAGGATTCCAAAATCATTTAATAAATCAAAAGTATGTTAATCCCAATTTTGTCTAGATGACAGACACCCCCTTACCTGCAGTATATCATCTAAATACTTTTTAAATAACTCCCCATCACACTCACTCATTATTTTAAAATGCTGTGGTTGATCTAGGGAGCTGTGCCTTTCTTTTCTTATCTTCAGTCTTCTCTTCTCCTTTATGGGAGGCCAAGAATTCTCCTTCGGATAATTGCATTCCACATGAAAGGTGATTGAGAGTTGTACACCAGAGAAGATTATCACAAAGAGCTGCAAGACTAATCAAACAGGAATGTGTTTTCAAATTCTAATAAGTATTAATTGGGTTTTGTGTGTGTGTGTGTGTGTGTGTGTGCCAGAATAATCAATTTTAAGCACTAGCTTCAGTGATTAAAAAGCAATGTGATTTGTGTAGCATATTAGAAAAAATTATGCTGTGTGACATAACTCTCTGTTTTGATAAAGATAGAATAATATGTGGATGGAAGTCTTTGATACCTGCTAAATAAATATGTTCCCCATTTATTACTAATCAACCAAACAGATCTTCTTCCAAGTAAAATGACAGTCTTGCTCATAAAACAGAGGGTGGAGTAAAATGGAGTAAGATGGAAACAGGTCCAGTAAGAAAGGTACAATGTGGAAGCAACCTTCCGTATGTATTGCTGATTTGAATCTTCATGCCCATTCCCTTTTGAATCACAATGGTTACCTGAATCTTGAACTTTTAAAAATACTATTTGAGTCCAGTGACACCTTTAAGACCAACAAAGTTCAATTCTGGGTATAAGCTTTTGTAAACATATACAAGCAAGCAGGCACACGAAAGCTTATACCCAGATTTAATACTTTGTTGGTCTTAAAGTTGCCACTGTTGCTTTGGACCAACATGGCTACCAACTTGAATTTTAAAAATACTATTATTATTTACTTAGTTACATTTATATTTTGCCTTTTCTCATGGCATTCAAGGAAGTTTATGAAAGGAAGAGGAAAACAAACAAAACCAGGTACCAAATGTTGATGTATTTTGATGTGAATGGAGGAGAACAATTGCATACAGGCACCACCAGCTGTTACCTGTGTTGCCCATAGCAACAGTAGGACTTTGATAAACACATAGTACTAGTATAGGCATTAGGATGCTCATGTTAGGTGTTATGAGCACTTATTTTAGCCTGTCAGCTTGCCAACATGAAATAAAAAGTTGAGTCAAACTGTAAATTAAACTACTATAATTAACAAACCTAATGATACTAATCTCAGGACTTTGACATTTTGTAGTATTTGCATTAATATTTTAAGAAGTATCATCCCCCTACCCCCATGGACAGATGACATGATCTAACCGAATTGTGATCTAACCAAGTTGTGTGCTTTTACTGGTCCATTTTATTGCCTTGAAACCAAAACAACACATTTTGCTGTACAATGCATTGATTTCCTGCAAGATGAAGTTCTCACTATAACTCTAGAAATTCATACATACCTCTGTGCTATTTGTATTTTGAATTTACAGATTAGAAGTATCCGTAGAAAGTGTAGGGAAAACTGGTTAATTCTGCTGTAGTTCTTTTAAAAGACTGGCCCAATCAAATTCATGCAGGAATTGTGACATGTGTGTTAAGTATGAGCCTTAACAAGGTAGTGATTTCAATAAGTGATTTCAGCTTTATTAAACAGCAAACAAGTCGATCAGACAACACACACACAAAACAGTGGAGCACAGCTCCCTTTTTAAATAATCCAGGCTGTCAAAGCCCCCCCCCCTGTAGTTATGTTAACAACCAATGATAACACAGGGATAAGGACCAATGAGGTCTGTTCCCTCCATAAAAGTATATACAGTTTTGGCTATTTACAGAGTTTCACAGAAACAACCAATGGGAATGTCGACTCTTACAATCCCTTTTACTGACTAAAGCTTAACATGGTAAAACATAGAACTGATTCAGAGTCAAAACATAACAACTCCTCCCCCCTAAGATGAGACATTCCCTTTCCAGATAAAGTCTTTTAGGTAGGAGGGGGTACAACGGTTGCGCTGAGACCTATGCAGAGATCTTTGCTCTTGTGGTGGTGGAGCAACAAAAGTGTCAGGGGCCCTGGCGGACTCTCTGTCCAGAGAGAGCAGGGTGTCTATATCAGAGGGACTGGGTTTAGGAATTGGTGTCTGCTCAGACTCCTGTTCCATCCTCAGCTCAGCACTACTCACCTCCTCGATCAGAGGCCCTTGCTGCTCTTCGAGGACCAGCTCAGGTTCAGGGCTCGACTCCAGGCTTGAGTTTGCCCACCATTCCCTGAGCTGGTCTATGCGATGCCGTATCTTCCTCCCATTAGGAAGCTGTGCCACATACATGCGGGAGCCCAGGACCGTAATTATTATGGCCGGAAGTCATAACTGGCCCTCTGCATAGTTCCTGGTGAATACTTTGTCCCCACTTTTGAATATTCGCCCACGTTCCAGGACCTCAGCCTGTGGCTTTGACTCATTCAAGTCCAGGTGGAGCCGGTCAAGCAGGGTGGTAAGCCTGCGGCCCATCAAAAGTTCATCAGGGCTCCTCCCTGTGGCTGAGCAGGATGTTATATGTTGCCGCAGAAGGTAGGAGGTGTGCTTCTGCCCCCAGTCCCCACTTGGCAGATGCTTCAGATCCTCTTTGGCTGAGCGAACCATCCGCTCGGCTTGCCCATTTGTAGATGGATGAAATGGGGCCGAGGTGACATGGCAGATCATATTGTCACTCAAGAATTTTTCAAACTGCCAAGAGACAAATTGGGGCCCATTGTTGGACACCAGAATGTCTGACAGTCCATGGGTGGCAATGAGGTGGCACAATACATTGATGACAGAACCCGCACTCATAGAGTGCATGTGCACAACCTCCAGCCACTTTGAAAATGAGTCGAACACAATCAGGAACATTTGGCCTTGAAAAGGTCCTGCAAAGTCAACATGGAGGCGTGACCATGGCCTCCGTGTTTTTTCCCCAAGGCTGAATGGGAGCCAGTGGAGGTTCCGGTCTGGATTGCTGGCAAACCATACACCCCTTTACCCAAGTCTCAATATCATCATCAACTTTGGGCCACCAGACATACCCCCTCGCAAGGGCCTTCATATGCACAATGCCTGGGTGACCTTAGTGCAGAGCCTCCATGACTCTTTCTCTTAGCTTGGCGGGAATTACAACCCAGCTCCCCCAAAGCAAACACCCCTTACTCACTGAGAGTTCATTTTGGCGCAAAAAGAAACTTTTAAACTCCGGTTCCATTTTTCCCAATGGCCACCCCCTCCATGCCCAATTAAGGACACGGGCAATAACAGGGTCCTTAGCCAACACAGTGGCAATATCTGAGGAGCTGACTGGGGCCTCAGGCAGTTCGTCTATAGCAAGGACGTCAAAGTCCAGATCAGAGTCAGAGTTTGATGCTGGAGGGGGCAGTGGCTGAGGGCATCAGCATGCCCGATGGCCTTTCCGGGCCAGTGCTCGAGATCAAAATTGTAGGTCGCCAAGAACACTGCCCATCACAGCATTCGAGGCGACAAAATTTTCAGTGTTTGGTGGTCTGGTGCGAAAAGGCCCAACATCAGCTTGTGGTCTGTGACAAGGAGGAACCTGTGCCCGTACACAAAGTCATGGAACTTTTTAATTCCTGTGATGAGGGTGAGGCCCTCCTTGTCGATTTGGGTGTAGTTCTTTTCCACAGCCGTCAGAGACCACGAATAATAGGCAATCGATGCCTCAGTGCTATCTGACATCACATGACTCAGTACAGCGCCCACCCCGTAAGGGGACGCATTGGCAGCTAGTACTAACATTTTAGACTCATCAAAATGTGTTAATACAGCTTTAGACGATAACAGCTCTTTTACAGCACCAAAAGCCCGCCTTTATTTCTCCTCCCACTCACACCGTATATTCTTGTGAAGAAATGCATGTAGCGGCTCCGCCACCAATGCCTAGTGTGGCAGAAATGAGTGGTAAAAATTAAGAGCTGACCCAGCTGAGCTCTGAGAAGGAGCAAGGTGTTTGAGCTGCCAGAGGGGTTAGTGGTTTTTTTTTAAAAAAAAATATTATTTATTTACTTTCAGCTGAGGTGCTTTAAGAACATAAGAACATAAGAGAAGCCAATGTTGAATCAGGCCAATGGCCCATCTAGTCCAACACTCTGTCACACAGCGGCCAAAATATATCAGGTGCCATCAGGAGGTCCAGCAGTGGGGCCAGGACACTAGAAGCCCTCCCACTGCTGCCCCCTCCAGCACCAAGTATAGAGTGCATCACCTGCCCCAGACTGAGAATTCCCATCTATACCCTGTGGCTAATAGCCACTGGTGGACTTCTGCTCCATATGTTTATCTAATTCCCTCTTGAAACTGTCCATGCTTGTAGTTGCCACCACCTCCTGTGGCAGTGAATTCCATATGTCAATCACTCTTTGGGTGTAGAAGTATTTCCTTTTATCTGTTCTAACCCGACTGCTCAGCAATTTCATGGAGTGCCCACGAGTTCTTGTATTGTGAGAAAGGGAGAAAAGTACTTCTTTCTCAACCTGCTCAATCCCATGCATAATCTTATAAACCTCGATCATGTCACCCCTCAGCCGTCGTTTCTCCAAGCTAAAGAGCCCCAAACGTTTTAACATTTCTTCATAGGGAAGGTGTTCCAACCCTTTTATCATTCTAGTTGCCCTTCTCTGCACTTTGTCCAGTGCTATAATATCCTTTTTGAGATGTTGTGACCAGAACTGTACACAGTATTCCAAATGAGGTTGCACCAATGATTTATACAGGGGCATTATGATACTGGCTGATTTGTTTTCAATTCCCTTCCTAATAATCCCCAGCATAGCATTGGCCTTCTTTATTGCAGCTACACACTGTCTAGACATTTTCATTGAGTTATCCACTACGACTCCAAGATCTCTCTCTTGGTCCATCTCTGCCAATTCAGACCCCATCAACGTGTATTTATATTTAGGATTTTTGGCTCCAATGTGCATCACTTTGCACTTGGCCACATTGAACCCCATTTGCCATGTTGACGTCCACTTACCCATCCTCGACAGATCCCTGGAGTGCCTCACAATCCTCCCTGGTTTTCACCACCCTGAACAATTTCGTGTCATCTGCAAATTTAGCCACTTAACTGCTTACTCCCAATTCCAAATCATTAATAAACAAGTTAAAAAGCATTGGACCGAGTACTGATCCCTGTGGTACCCCACTGCTTACCACCCTCCACTGAGAAAGTTTCCCATTTATACTCAGTCTCTGTTTCCTATTTATAAGTCAGTTTTTGATCCACAAGAGGACTTGTCCTTTTATCCCATGACTACTGTATCAAAAGCTTTCCGGAAGTCAAGGTAAATAATATCTATTGGGTCCCCCTTGTTCACATGTTTGTTCACTCCCTCAAAAAACACTAACAGGTTAGTGAGACAAGATCTTCCCTTACAGAACCCATGCTGAGTCTGCCTCAATAGTTTTTGTTCATCAATGTGCCTACTAATTCTTTCTTTAATAACAGTTTCCATCAACATACCCGGTATCGATGTCAGACTGACTGGCCTGTAATTTCCCGGATCTCCCCTGGAGCCCTTTTTAAAGATGGGCATGACATTAGCTACCTTCCAGTCCTCAGGAATGGAGGCAGATTTTAAAGAAAGATTACATATTTTTGTTAGGAGATCCACAAGTTCACATTTGAGTACTTTCAGAACTCTTGGATGAATGCCATCCGGGCCTGGTGATTTATTAGTTTTTAAATTGTCCATCAGTCGGAGGACTTCCTCTCTTGTCACCACAATCTGATTCAGGTCTTTCAAACCCCCACCCGGTGCTTCTGAAGTGGGCAAGCACTTCTCCTCTTCCACAGTGAAGACAGAGGCAAAAAATGCATTCAGCTTCTCAGCCATTTCCCTATCATCTTTCACTACTCCTTTTACCCCTTGGTCATCCAAGGGCCCCACTGCCTCCCTGGCTGGCTTCCTACTTCTAATGTATTTGAAGAAAGTTTTATTGTTGGCCTTTATGTTTTTTGTGATATGCTTCTCATATTCCCTTTTTGCTTGCCTGATCACAGACTTGCATTTTATTTGCCATAGTCTGTGTTCCCTTTTATCAACCTCACTAAGACTAGCTTTCCACCACTTAAAGGAATCCTTCTTATCTTTTACAGCTTCCATTACTTTATTTGTTAACCATGCAGACTTTTTTCTATACCTATTTGTGCCTTTCCTAACCTGCGGTATATATTTTTTCTGAGCTTCTAGGATTGTATTTTTAAATAGTCTCCAAGCTTCCCCAGTGGTTTTGACCTTCTCCACTCTTCCTTTCAATTTCTTCCTCACACGTCCCCTCATACCAGAGAAGTTACCTCTTTTAAAGTTAAAAGTGGTTGCGTCAGTCTTTTTGGGCAACTCCCTATCTGTACAAATGTTAAACGTAATGACATTATGGTCACTGTTCTCATGTGGTGCAATCACTTTTACATCTCTCACCAGGTCTTGGGTGTTACTTAGGACCAAATCCAGGATCGCCTCTCCCCTGGTAGGATCTGTGACCATCTGTTCCATAGCACAGTCATTGAGAGTGTCTAAAAATCCAATCTCTTTTTCCCAACTAGAACTCATATTGACCAATCAATGTGTGGATTTTTAAGTCGCCTATTACAACACAGTTATTTCGTCTAGCCGCTATCTTTAATTCATTCATCATTTTATAATCTTCCTCTATCTTTTGATCTCTCCTTGGAACCAAACTCGGGTTGCCTGCCGCTGGCACTTAGTGGCAGTGTGCGGACATAACAAGATTATAACCAATGAAAATCCTACATGAGATTTTCTGGCTGTGACAAATTACATATACCCAACATGAGTATATGATGTGAAAAAGTACACATGTACAGTGCTTAGAGGTCAGTTTGAGAGGAGAGCTAGTATGTGAAGGGATGGGAAATTATGATCCAGGCTTCACTCCCCAAAGTAACTGCCAACTCTCATCACTATTGTTATTATCACTCTCTTCACACAGCACTCTTTTATCCAGATTGTAAACTGGGGATTAACTAATAAACTTAAATAAGTGAGATTTAGCCCTGGGCTTCCAACTACTAATCCACACAAAAGTTCTATGTCAAGTTTTACATGTGTGAAGGAGAGCTTAAATCGGCAGTTTCTAGAAATTCTACCTGTGTGTTGTCAGTCTGCCAGCAGCATAAACCCATTAATAGTGAACAGATACACAGTAATTATAGTATTGTGGATGAATTGATTATGTTTTTAATATACTCAAGTCTTTTACTCTTCGACATTCATTAAAAAAATCCCTTTGGCTGAGTTCAGGATGTGAACATCAGCCTTCCCGCTCAAGCGACCATGGTACCATTTACATCTTGGGTGCCAGGAGAAACTGATCTGTTCAAGCAGAATGCACTCGCCCTCCCTGGCAGGAACCCAGCAGACATAGAAAGAAGAAGAAACTATATGCCGGGCTGTCAGTAGATATTTAAATTAGTCAACTAAATGTTAAATTGTTTGAAATAATGTTTTAATGAACTGGCCTATTTAATTATGTACGGTTTTATTGTTGGATGATATGTTGTAAGCCACCCTGAGCCCGCTTGTGGGGTAAGGCGTGATTAAAGTTCCACAAATAAATAAATAAATAAATAAATAAATAAATAAATGTGCTTGCCTAATACAAGCTAGTTTAAGAAGGTAGCCATTGTTAGTCTGTGGTAGAAGAGCCAGATTCGAGTCCAGTAGTACCTTAGAGACCAACAAGATTTTGGTTGTCTAAGTCTTTGAAAGTCAAAGCTCCTGACATCAGATACTGATGAAGCTTATACTCTGAAAATCTTCATGCTCTCTATTATTTATTTATTCATTTATTGGATTTATACCCTGCCCTCCCCACTGAAGCAGGCTCAGGGTGGCTTACACAAAATTGTTCAAACAATTTAAAAGCATATAAAATCTAAAGTGCAATGCTTCCATACATGTATTCCTGTGTGGCAACAACCATAATCCAGTGTTTTCGTAACAGGAGTCAGTACAGATTTAGTTGATGAACACAATCCCAGGGAGGTGAATGCCTGGTGGAAGAGCTCCGTCTTGCAGGCCCTGCAGAACTGAAGTAAGTTCTGCAAGGTCCTGGTGTCCTCAGGGAGCTCATTCCACCAGCATGGAGCTGCCACGGAGAAAGCCCTAGCCCTGATGATGGCCAGTCTGACCTCTCTTTTTTTAATGGATAAATTTTTATTGAGCTTTTAAAATACACAAGAATGAGGAAGGGGAAAGGGGAAGGGGCAGGGGCAGGGGAAAAAACAAAAGTAATGATTTTCTGCTTGTAACTTTCTTCTACTTGTCATTTCATGTTGGACAGAGATAAACTGCGGGGTTTAAAAGTTCATAAAGTCTTCTTAATATTATAATATTAAAAAATTCATATCTTTATATTTCTCTCCAATTATAAAATGGAGTTCATAGTCCAACAAAGCCTTCTTCCAATTGCCCTTTTAACATCGAGGTCAATTTATCCATTTCTGCACTTTCCATAATCTTTGCTATTAGAACATGTTTAGAAGGTGTTGATGAAAGTTTCCAATAAGTTTCAAATAAAATGCTAGCTGCAGTTACTACATGGATTATAAAATATCTTTGTTTTTTGCCAAAATTCTCTGGTATACAATTCCATAAGAACAATTCTGGTCGAAAAGGTACTGAAATCTATAAAACTATCTGTATAAGAGTATGTACCATAACCCAAAACTTACGCACTTATATCACATGTCCACCACATATGATAAAATGTACCCACATGTTTTTTACACTTCCAACAATGACATATTTTTATCCATTTTAGCTAGTCTGCCAGGAGTTAAATACCATCTGTAAAACATCTTATACAGATTCTCTTTAAATGCCACCAATTTAGCTATTTTCACATTCACTTTCCAGTTTACTCCATTGTGTAAAATCAATGTTATAACCCAGATTTTGCATCCATTTCACCATACAGTCTTTAACCACTTCATCTTTCATTTTCATTTGCATTTGCATTAAGAATACATATATTTTCTTAATCAGTTTATCTTTAGATGTACACAACAACTTCTCAAATACATTTTGTTCCAAATAAAAACCAACTTTTCCATCTTTAGCGTATCTAGATTCAATGTGGGCCCTTGTCCACCCATCCAGGTTAATCCCTTGCTTTATTAATTCTTCCTTTGTTTTTAAGAGTCCTTTATCATCTAAGAAATCTTTATACCTAAAAATTCTGTCTGAGGGGATTAAACTTGGTTGTGAAAAGGCTTCCAGGGGTGAGACCCATCTTGGAATTTTAGAGTATACCAAAGGTAAGATTTTTTCCCCCAGGTTGTTAATAGGGATTTTCTTATCAGATGGTTTTAAAAATATTTATGTCCAACCGCTTTCCCATACCAAGCAAAAGCATGCCACTCTAACTTTAAATCATGTCCCTCTAGGGCTAAAAGTCTTTGATTATCCAATAAAATCCAGTCTCTTATCCATACCAGGCAGGCCACTCTATAATATATCTTCCAATCCTGTAGAGCAAAACCTGCATTTTCTTTAAAGTCTTGTAACGCTTTCAGTTTAATTCTTGGCTTTTCCCCTTGCCAAATAAATTTAGATATTTGTTTATTCATATCTTCAAAAAAGAGCAATTAATAGAGACAGGAATAGTTGGGTATAAGAAAATAATACGTGGCAATATATTCATTTTCACAACTGCAATCTTTCCCATCAGGAATAAATGAAGATATTTCCATCTTTCTAGATCTTTCTTAATTTCTTGGAACAGTTTCAAATAATTGTCCTTCACCAAAGAGCTACACTTTGGAGTTAAGTTTATTCCCAGATATTTAACTCTTTTCTCAAACTGAAATCCTGTTAGATGAATTAACTTCCAGGTTTTTTTTTATTAGAAGTCATATTCTTTGTTATAACCTTTGTCTTTTGGTAATTAGTTTTCATCCCAGCCATTTCTCCATATCAATCCGTCCTCTTTAGGGCCAGGAAGCACTAGGAGTTTTTGTATCGCTTAACACAGTACTCTCTGGGGAACATGTGGGGAAAGGTGGTCCCTCAAGTATGCTTGAATCTAGCTCTGTTACTTTTAAAGAAAATATATTTCTTTCCAACTTTTGACAAGATTTGTCATATGATGTTGCATGTCCTGAATATCAGCCATGACATGCAATGGTGTTTGTGCAAATGAGTACTAAGTTGTGTTGAGTGCCAGAATGGAAATCACTGTGAGGGAATGTTAAATGCACAGTGCTCCTTTCCACTTCTTAAATTGACTGGCTAAAAATAACTATTTCCTTCTTCATTCTGGCTTCACTGGGTTTTTTCCCCCATTGGAGCAAGTGTTCAATAGCATGCTGAACAGCCCCAAAATCCAATAAAGTAAAAAGAAGTTGACTTTGATGGAGGTATTTTCCTGGCTTTTAAGTGATGTACTTAATAATATACTAGAATCTACACAGAACACTTAGTTATTTTTATGCGTTTATAGTGGACTGTGTAGACTCTTTGATCATTAGTGCATGTCTGAAAAGAAAATCCAATACAGACTTTTAAAAATCAAGCATAATTTCCCACAGGCTGCATATGTTGCACTTGCCTGTGGTTTGAGGGCTGAAATTTGAATGTCAGTTCTACAAGTGTGATACTAATTACAAAACAGGAGCCCCCAAGCAGATATTTGAAGTTGTTTCAGGAAATCTAACCCTAAATAATTTACTTAGGAAAATCCATCTTGGAATTGAATTTAATCTGACTATAGAGAGATATAGAGAGGCTTCCAGGTTATATATCTTTCTTAGGATATTGTCCCCCATTTGATATCTATTTTCAACTGTTTGCTCTATAAAAATACATATAGGGTTGGGTGATGTGACAGAGCCAAATCTGTTCCCTTTCTCCTCTCTGCCAGTCCTCTTTGTATCCTAGTCATCTGGTAAAGAAAGTCAGCCAATGAGGGCACTTGGAGGGACAAGGAGGGGAAGCGGGCAGTGGGAAAAGGAGACATTTATCTGGTCTTTGTTAAGACAGGATTTAGAGATGTCTTAGGCAGGTTAGGGAGGATGACTCTGTTTCCAGTCAGTTCATGGTAGGGTTACCAAGTATTTTGCTATGGCTGTGTTGGGAGACCACCCACCAGAAACTTGTGCTTCCCATCACAAATCCTTCAAATGAGGGGGGGAAATGCTGTCATCATGTGTGACATAATGTCATTTCCATGGAAAACCTGGAAGGGACAACATGTCCCTCTAGGGAGCACCAGAAAGATTCCTAGGATGATGTGATCACTTCCAGCCCTAGAAGTGATGTCAGATAGCATGTGATGACAGTGCCCACTCATGACCCTGCCACTCCCATTTCCTACCTGGTACCACCCATTAGATATACCTTTTCAGGGGGAAGAATACTGTTTAGCCTGATATGGCCTTATATAGTCTCTCTGGTATATTTGAAAGCTATAAGGCAGACTGAAGTCTGAGTTTAAAAGGCTTTAACAGGTTAGGTTTTTAGATAGTTTGTGGGAAAATGTAACAGCTCTTACAGCATGACCTAGTCTGGCAGTTGCTGGTGTTCTGTCCATTCAGAAACAATATATAATCTTTAAAGAAACTCAATATCTCACTTTCCCCATAAATTACAGTTGTATAAAATTCATCTTAAACATCCACAGTATACTTTCCATTCCCTGTAAAATTAATTTGTTTATTGTTGTTTTAAAATCTGTTTTCTTTCATGATAAAATCAGGGTAGGCAAAGTTAACAGGGGTTTTACCATGGAAGGGCAGAGTGTGTGCCTTAGAACCTTCATCATGATTTACCTCAGGATTAGCTAGCTGTATGTGGTGTCTAGCACTGGCAAGCCTCTTTCTCCGCTGTACTTGGTAGTGTAATGGGGAAGTGTGGTGTGGGCAGATAGTACTCAGTTAATCCTAAACTTGCTACCATCAACAGTGACACTGTACCAAGTGCAGGCTTTTCCCACCAAAAAGATATTAGTGCCCACTTGTGCCACATCAACTCAACCCAACTCACTTCAGGTGCAAAGCCCTTTTCATGGGTAGATACAAGCAATAGGAATGGCATAGCAGCCAGAGTACTAAACAACAACTGCAGCAACTGTTAAGGTTTTCACAGATGCAGAGAAATGCAGAGAAGTGAAATGTTCATGACGAGGTCTGGTTTTATTGGAACAAACTGGGTTGCCAACTGCAGGGTTTGCAGCTGATTTTACTATAATGTTCAGTTCCAGGCTTTTATGTACTTCAAAGGCAGCCTTTCTAAGCACTGCGGTTATTTTTGCCTACTTTTTCTGTCATTCTTTTCCTTTAAAAATCACTATAAATGTTGAAATTGTGGAACTGTATCAGCAGATTTATGAATATATGATGACTTTGCCCTATAGTCCAACAATTTTAGTAGAAAATCAGTGTGGAAATTAATCCAGTGAAAGATTTCAGAATTTCAACATAATCAAGTACCAAAAAGTACACATTGGAAAAGAACAGAGATATTCTGCCACCCAAATGATGATTGCAACAAACTGAAAAATGTTAAAAATGTGAGCATCAAAATATGAATGAAGTGTGGCCAATTAGATGTAACACATAATTTGAAAGATGGTAGAAAGGAGATGTCTGTTTTCACAACCAGATGGATTTCTGGATGACAAAACTTGAGTTGTATATTGATGCGTATAATTGTTTGTCATACACATGTTAAGAATGATACACATATCTGTGTCTGTGTGTATCTATAATATAAACCTTTTTCTTTCCTCCCTTCAATTCCCTATGTATTAGCCACCATTTGTGGACTCAAATGGCTATTGTGTTGTGTTGCTTTTTAACCCCTTTCTCCTAGAACTGTAGAACTTGTGATGTGCTGGAGGCCAAGTGGGAGGACTAATCTCTCCTTATAATAATTATCTTTTGATTTCGCAAGATTCCATGCGCTCCCATTGGCTGTAAAATGCCCTCCCTCAGCCATTGGCCCATCAGCTGCCACTCAAGAGTACTCGTGTGCCATTGGCCAGGTGCTGGGTCTGCTCCTCTTCCCCACCCATTCCCCCTGGCAGACAGCTCTCTCTCCTGAGGAAGACAGTTCTCTTGACTCCTGTGAGGGACTGTCCCCTCAGTGGCGGTTGGTAGGCAGCCAAGCTTGGTTCTGTGAGTAAAAAAACAAAGGACTTTCAGCATAACCCCCTCCCCCACCCATAACCCCCTCCCCAGTGGCCACTTTCCTGTCAGAATAAATGGGAAAAGGCTCTTTCTCCTGCTTAGCTTCAGCATGGCTGGCTGGCTAACGAGGTGGGCCAGCGACCATCAAACCATTTTCTTCAACTCCCTGCTGTGCGGCTGACTTTCCCCAAGGGTTGCCAATCTCCAGGTGGGACCTGGAGATCTCCCACTGTTACAATTGACCTCCAGATGACAGAGATCAGTTCCCCGGGAGAAAATGGTTGCTTTGGAGGGTAGACTCTATGGCATTATACCCTGCTGAGTCCTTCCACACACACCCCAAATGCTGCCCTCCACAGGATCCACCCCCCAAATCTCCAGGTATTTCCCTAATCAGAGTTGGCACCTGTACTTTCTCCTCTGTCAGTAAAAGGCCCTTTCCACACCTATGTTGGCATTTGGGAGAAAACTCATTGGGCCCAGTCCTGATCAGGTTGCCAACTCCAGGTGGGCAATTCCTGGAGATTTGAGAGATGGAGCCTGGAGAGGGTGAGGATTGAGGAGGGGTGGCACCTCAGACAGGTACGATGCCATAGACTCCACCCTCCAACCCAGCCATTCCCTGATGGGAAACCATTGTTGCCAATCTCCAGGCGGGGGCTGGAGATCACTCAAAATTACAACTGCTCTCTAGGAGGGAGGGGGAGGAGATGGAAAACTAAAGGTAGGTTGATGGTTGGTTGGGAGGGAGATAGGGTTGTCAAGTCCAGGTTGGCAAATTCCTGGAGATTTGAGGGGTCGAACCTGGAGAGGGTGAGTGTTGAGGAGGGGTGGGACCTCAGACAGGTACAATGCCATAGACTCCACCCTCCAAGCCAGCCACTCCCTCCTGGGGAACCACTGTTACCAATCTTGGGGGTGGGCTGGAGATCACTCAAAATTACTACTGCTCTTCAGGTAGCAAAGATCAGTTCCTCTGGAGAAAATGGTGGACTCTGTCATTATACCCTGCTGAGATTGCCACAGCAAATTGTCACTGAGTGCCCAAAGCTGGGGCACTCTCCCAGAGCCTCTTTCTAGAGCCCGTTGTATTTATTTCCACAACAGGCCTTATTCCTAGTGAGGTAATAATTTGTAGTGTGACCCTTAGAATCTCATTGTTTTATTCATGCTGATATAAGCTATTCTCAACTGTTTCCAGATATCTGGAATAGTTGCTTCTGGATCACCTGGAAACTTTTCAAACTGTCACAGTTTTAATATCTCTCTCTAAAAGTAAACCACACCCTTACAAATCTCAGTCTATCTGAACTGACCAGGACATTCGAATCAATGAGACTGAACAGTAGACTGAATAATTTACAGAAGACTATTGCTGATTGTCATTATATAGGCATTTTGCTATGGCTATAGTTAGAAACAAGTAGTAGTTAGAAAACAAGTTTTGACAGAAGAGGGACAAATAGCAACAAGCCACAACTAGAAGTATGCTGGCATCCATGATACTAATCAATTGATTTAAAAATGAATTGGCCTTGATTGTTTCCTCCGTTATGCACACTGGGCTTCCAAATGAGTTGCTGTCAACGTCAGGTTTAGCAGAGAGAGCAACTGTGTGCATCTATTTAAATGCAGATAGCTACACCTCCACTCCAGTCAGCTTTGTCAGCAGAAGTCTCCTTGCACACGAGGTCATTGATGTCAGCAAGAAGGGACTGTATATAATCCACACTATGAAGTATAACAGACTTTAATTAGTGCTTGTTAATATTCACTTTGACCTGAAAGAGGTTGAGAAGGAAGACAATAAATCAGAATTACAAAAAAAACCCAAGTATATTAATTGGTATATTATTTTTCTACCATTTTACAGAAGACATAATTGAAAGCAGAGTAACTGCATAACTGTGGCATTAGAAAGATATATGTTATACCATAATGCAAGCAGGTTAGTATGGAAGAATAGATCTCCCTACATTTAGACAAATAACACCAGATGGTGAACAATTACTTTTTAATTAAATTAGATTTGTTAAATATAGCTGATTAATTTTTAGTTTGACTCCCATTAGAAAATAATGTATCCCCCCCAAACTGAATATTCACTTTCCTGACAGGATACCAACAGTAAACGTATTGCTGTGCTCAGGCATTTCAAAAAACACCCCAACCAGCAAGCTCTGAGAAGACCCCGTGGTCTTTGGATTGTTTAAATCACTTAATAATCAACATTCTGAAAGTGCACATGTTAACCCTACATGGGCTTAACCCTTCAAAATGTTTCCTTCTCCCCATTAAATACTCCTCAGGTTTAACAAACTAGCACATCAAGGAGAAGGGGGTTTGTTTTTTGTTTTTTGCTGTCAAATTATAGTTGACTGTACAGTTTTCAAGGCAAGATACTTTCAGAGGCAGTTTGCTATTGTCTGCCTCTGTGTAGCAGCCCTGGTATTCCTTGGTGGTCTCCCATCCAAATACTAAACAGGGCTGACCATGCTTAGCTTGCAAGGTCTGACATGATCGGGCTAGCCTAGGCCATCCAGGTTAGGGTTTGAGGGAACAGGCTAGGTAGAACTATTCTTCCTGATGCATATATGATACTCCAAACTACAATGGACCTGCCAAAACCGATGTGGGATGGAATCCCTTTAGAGGAGAAAGATGCCCCTGCAGATCATGCAACACCTGAGGTTCCAGGTATCTTCGAGTCCCCAGACAGAAGTCCCAAAGGCACCATACAACAGCAGACTTTCCCAGGATGTCAGTGGAGATGGAGAACCAGGAATCCCTACAACTGAATCCCTCCAATGGTCTAGAGCCCCACAGTCCTCTCTGGGACCTCTAAAGCAAAGAAAGTAATGGTTGTGAGTAGGTCTGGACTCTGAGAAGTACATTCCTGGGGTATCAGCCAACTACTACTACACAGGTGGAGGAAACAGAACTCTGGTGAGGACTAGGGGCCCTTTAGGTCCCAGGAAGAAGTGGGACAAGCAAGTAATATAAGACTCCTCAGCTCCTCTTTAACCAATACCTGTGGTCTAGCCTGGACAGCTTCACTGCTGAGTGGACTCAGAGCCTTGCATATTTTCTAGTTCCTGATTTCCATGGACCACTGCTGCACTGATCCAATATCAGTTGCCAGCCTGCAACATTTGACCCATAGGCATCAAGTATGCAGGGGCTTGGGGGCGGGGGGGTCATCCCCGAAATTTTCCAGGGATGACTCAGCCTCCCCCAGGACTTGCAATGCTTGTAACCCCCTGTGTCCCCCTCCCCACTTTGAAAGCAGAAGGGTTTTTTTTACTTTTTTAAAAACTTTTTTTTAACCAGTTTGGGGGCAGATGGGTAACCAGGGCCTAACCACTAGCCTAAGCCCCACCCCCCAGTTCCCAGCAGGCCTCATTCAGGCCAGGAGGAGCTGGAGGCAGCACGTGCTGCCTCTGCTTGCCGCCGCCACCACCAGCCAGAAGGGTAAGTAGGTGGGGTGTAAGGAGGGGGATTTGTTTCAGGTGGGGGGGCAGGGCTGCACCCACCCAGCCATCCTGCAAATCCAAGCAGGGAAGATAGGAGAGCCAGCATGAGAATGTGCCTGACTGCCAGTTGGTGGGGAGGATGGAGGTTGGGGAGGGGAGCTGGGCAAGAATGGAGGTAGGGGGAGGGCAGGGGGCCTTCTGTGGCCTCCAGTTGCTAGTGCCATCAATGAGTGTCTGGCTTTCTCCTGCAGTCCAGTTTAAACTGGGCTGCGTGAGAAAGCGAGCCCCAGTAACTCTTGTGCTGCACGGAGCACTTTGCTGTAGGATACAGAAAATCCTGGGCTCACTTTCTCCTGTAGTCAGTGTGTGTGGTGGGGCTGTGCTCTCTGTCCCTCTCTCTCTTTCTGTTTCTCTCTCCTTTCTGTTGAGGTGTGTGAAAGCTGGAAACAAGGAGAGGCTGGGGAGCTGCTCCACCCCACTCCAGGCTGCTTCCCTTGCAGCCTGGCTTCCCTTTCCCTTTCCCTTTCCCTTTCCTTCCTTCCTTCCTTCCTTCCTTCCTTCCTTCCTTCCTTCCTTCCTTCCTTCCTTCCTTCCTTCCTTCCTTCCTTCCTTCCTTCTCTTCTTACTGTCTTTCACTTCTCTCTCCCCATCTATTTGCTTTTTGTTGTTGAAGGCTTTCACGACTAGAGTTCATTAGTTGCTGTAGATTTTCCGGGTTGTGTGGCGGTGGTCTTGGCATTGTAGGACCTGACATTTTGCCAGTAGCTGTGACTGGCATCCTCAGAGGTATAACACAGAAAGATGTAGTACTCTCTGTGTCAAGGTGAGCAGAAAAATGGTAAGCAGGTAATTTATATCTACCCTGGAGATATCTGTGAATTTGAGGACAGGAACTGGCACTGAAATGAGATTAGAAAAGAGTGTGTGGGCTTTCTGAAAACCATCGTGCTACAGTAATAATTATGCTACATTTTGTTAAAGGTGCTACTGAGCATTTTACTATTTTGTATATTATGGCAGTGATATGAGAGCCAATTGAGCTGTGGGTCCATCTCATGCTACTGACAGTAGTTACACATTAGGCCTTGCCCAAATGGTTCTGGGCATTAAAGCACACTTGCCCTGTGGTGATAGAAAATGCTAGCAAGTCATAGCCAACTCATGGTAACCCTGTATGGTTGTCAAGGCAAGAGACAGATGATTTGCCATCTTTAAAATCCATGGAGATGACCTCCCATGGGTGACTGGGAGTGGGCAGGGGTTGGAGGAGTCCAGGAGGCTTCCCTGGCTTTGGCTTGCTCATTAGGCAGGTCTGGCATGATTGCACAAAAAGGAAGAGATATTTCCTCATCCCCGGCCACCAGAACTGCCGTTGTAGGAGGTGCAGAGACTTAACAGACCCCAAATGCTCTGCCATCTTGCACCCGTGCACATAAGACATGATTTGACCCCGCAATGTCAAAGGTATAAAGGTACAAACAAAGGTACCACCAACCATTTTCCCTTTCTTCTACCTCCCCCTCCTTATTCAGCTCTACACAGTCAGCATCTGAGATGGCAGAAGCAAACTTCAATTCCCAAGAGTCCGCTGGTGGGGGGGGTTGGGCTTTAGCTTGGGCGCGTGTCATCACCACCCCGCCCAATTGGAAGGGGGTGAACATGGAATGGAGGACCTCCTCCCGGCAGCTATTGTGTTGTGGGAGGCGGGACAGAGCATCAGCCAGCAAATTAGCTTTCCCCAGAAAATGGTGGAGCGTGAAATCGAACTTAGAGAAAAAATCAGCCCACTAGAGTTGTATGGTGTTGAGGTTTTGGGGCGTTCTAAGGACTTCCAAGTTCTTATGATCAGTCCACACTTCAAATGGCACCCGAGCACCCTCCAACCAATGCCTCCATGTCAAGAGGGCCAATTTAATAGCTCCCGCCTCCTTGTCCCAAACCAACCAATTGTATTCAGTGTCAGTGAACTTCCAAGAGACATAAGCAAGGGGGTGTAACTTCCCATCCTCCCCCTCTTGCAAGATGGTGCCACCCATAGCAACATCCGAGGCATCGACATACAATAATTTTTTTTAGTTCATTTGGGTGCACCAAAACGGGTTCAAAGGTGAACAAGGCTTTTAGGCAGTCAAATGCACTTTGGCACTCCAGTGTCCAGTCAAGTTTAGCCCCTGGTTTAGTACTGTCTAGACCCTTCCCTTTCATTTTCAGGAGGTCCATAAGGGGTAACCTCACTTGGGCAAAATTTGCAAGAAATGATCTATAAAAGCTTGCAAATCCTAAGAATGCTTGGAGCTGCCTCCGAGTCTTGGGAATTACCACCCCACTACATCTTGGACCTTGGCGGGGTCCATTTCAATTCCCTGGGGGGAGATTCAATAGCCTAGGAAAGCAATTTCAGTGCAGTGAAATTCACACTTTGAAAGCTTAGCAACGAGTTTGTGCTTCTGCAATGTTTTGAGAACATCCTTAACCAACTTGACGTGGGATTCTTTGTTGGGGGAGTACAACAATATATCATCATTAAAGAAGGATGCCATTAAACAGATGCTTGTGCAGAACTTCATTTATCAGGTTCATAAATACCCCAGGAGTGCCCTGAAGGCTGAAAGTCATCACATGGTACTCAAACTGCCCCAGGGGGGTATTGAATGCAGTTTTGTATTTGTCCCCCTCCTTAATCCGGACATGGAAATAGACATTGCACAGATCGAGTTTCAAAAAGATTTTCCCCTGCGAGACCGCTACTAAGAGGTCTATAATCAAGGGGAGGGGGTAGGTGTTGGTGGACGAGACAGTGTTCAAACCCCTGTAATAAGTGCATAGTCTCAAACCCCCGTCCTTCTTTTTCCGGAACAACACTGGGGCTGTGAAAGGTGAGGAGGCTGGTCGAATAAAACCCCTTGCCAAGTTTTTGTCAATGAACCTCCTCAACTCCACTTTCTCCGCTGGGCTCATGGAGTATAACTTGCCCTTAGGCAATTTCTGGTTAGGTAACAGTTCAGTGGAGCAGTCACAGTTTCTGTGGGGGGGCAGTTCGTCCACCTTCTCCCTGAATACCTTGGCTAAGTCACGGTACTCAGGGGGAAATAACTGGAGTTCTGAGCTAGCCAGACAGGCATGCACTGGCTACTCCCTGGGAGGTTCACCCCACCCCCTGTCCCAGCTATGCGTTAAGGACTGGGGTGAAAGAAATGGACAATCCCCTCGTCCCACAAGATGCAAGGATCAGGGTCATGGAGCCATGGGCTGCCAAGCACCAACAGGAAACGGGCTGTTGGGGTAATGACAAAAGGATGGTGTTCCCAGTGTTGCCCCGGGCCCATCTGCAAAGGCACTGTCTCGTATTTGCAGGGGTCTTTCATGGCAGAGCCATCCATCTGGGTGAACACCAAGGGGTCAGGGAGTTTAACTACCTTAGCCCCCAGTCTGGTAACTAAGGACGGATGGATCAGATCCCTCCTGCACCCCGAGTCAATCAGACCCCGCACCAGCACGTGAGTGTTTAGCTCCAAGTTGATGATAGTCAAAGTCACGAAAAAGAGGAGGGGTAACTGCTCACCATTTTCTGTGCCTCTAGATGTGGGACCTGCTGGTCAGCGCTGTTTACAGCAGGTCCTGTCCATTTCCCACCGGCTAGAAGTCATCCTCACAGGATGAGTCCGTCTCCTCTTCTTGCAGGCTAGCTTGTAGAGCATGGGGAGCCTTCAGTCAGTCAGTCGGTTTCTTCACTGGGGTGTCAGGCCACTTTTTCTCTCCGCTCTTCTTCAGGGGGGGGGTCAGTGGTCCTGGTTCCAGACACACAGCAGCAAAATGACCAGCTTCCCCACATTTCAGGCACAGACATTGTTTCATGTGGAGTTCGTGAGTGCCTTCTTTAGGTTTCGTAGGCATTTTGGGTTTCACAGGCACCTCAGTACTCTTCCCCAAGGTGGCCGCATCATCGATGCGAATGGTGCGGAGGCGGTTCTCTATGTCAGCTGCCTCTCATCCAGGTGAGTAGGGACACCAGTTTCATGCTGCGGAGGATCATTCCCCATATCTCCACGTTGAGTCCCAAGTGGTAGTGGTGCACCAGCACCCCGTCTGGCCATTCCCAGATCTTAGCCACATGGCAACGGAACTGTTCGGTATACTCACACACAGATTTCTTTCCTTGTCAGAAAGTGCGCAGAAAAGCTTGAGCAGCTTCACTCACATTTGTATCCTCATAATGTGCCCGGTGGACCCACATGAATGCATCAACTTCCTGGAGCTCCTGGCCGTCCTCATGGTGTAGGCTCACATACCAATTGGCCGTTCCGTCCCGTAGCCAGGATGCTATATAGTCCATGATGCACTCCTTGTTGGGGAACAGGTGGCCCTAGTTCCCAACAAACTTTTCCGCTTGCACCAAGAAGTATGCCAACTTCTTGGGCGCCCCGTCAAATGTTGCCTCCAGCAATTTGGCCAGTGGGGGAAGTTCCCTTCCCGGTCCCCTAGAACCCTTCTCGGAAGGGGGGAGTACCAGCTGCTGGATTGGCAGTGGCTGACTGGGAACCCCTTGAGCAGGCAGTGCTTGCACCAGAGGCACCTGGGGAGCAGGTAGACGCTGATCAAGCTCCTGCTGCACTACCTCCATTATCAATTCCAGCAGCTTTTGGAACGACTCCTCAACCATCCGGAAAAGTCAGTCCTGGCCATGCACCAGCAACCCTAAATGGGTGTCAACGTAGTCCTCAGGTTTGGCTGGTTTTTGTGTCCCAGCCTCTGGCTCAGGCACCATGCTCAAGTGATAGACAGCCCGATTGTATTGACTTTCCCGACAGGGCCTGGGGGTAAGGGACCAACTTTCAACAGTGTCCGTTTGGAACCTTCCCCAGTTGTGCCTCTTTGGTTGGGTAGCCATGCTGGCCAAAGTACCTCTCACCCAGGTCTTCATCCAGAGGGCTGGTGGTCAGTACCGTAGTGGTAGGCACCGATTCTCCAGTGGTAGTTACCATGGCAACATCCTCCTCTTCCCTGCTCATCCCAGTTGGTGAGAGAGGTGGTTCAAAGGAAGGAAAGGTGGATTACTGACAC
This sequence comes from Gekko gecko, assembly GCA_029375565.1. Classification (NCBI taxonomy): domain Eukaryota; kingdom Metazoa; phylum Chordata; class Lepidosauria; order Squamata; family Gekkonidae; genus Gekko; species Gekko gecko. Next base: position 220,970,302 of record JAPDNY010000001.1, read on the forward strand.
TCTGTCAGCTTCTTCAGTCAGTCACACAACACAGAGCTTCTTCCAGAAAACAGTGTTTAAGATACAGCAGAGTCTACTAGGTTATACTACATTCAAACTACCCCCCCTTCAGCCGAAGCCAATTGATACAGTTCGTGTGTGCGGGAAGCTAAAGTGGGCGAAGAAGCAAAACTTTCTAGGAACCATTATAATTCCCAGCGAGGCTTCTGCAGCTGGAGCAGCAAGGTCAGGGACCTGATAACAGACGATGTGGGGGGGACTTCAGAGGAAAGGAAAGAGGCAGTAGCACTCCTCCCGCATACCATTGACATGACAGGGCTACCTGACATTGCCCAACTCTGCATCATGTCCCTGGTATTCCTTGGGGGTCTCCCATCCAAATGCTAGTCAGAGCTGACACTGTTTAGCTTTCAAAATCTGATGAGATCAGGCTAACCTGAGCCATCTGGGTCCATGGCATGGTGCTGTGTGGGTGCTTCCCAGGCAATCATCTTCAACCTATACTTTGGAGCTACAATCATTAGGAAAGAGCCATATGATAGAAGTGTAATAATAATTTACTCAGTTGCAAGAGCCAATAAGATCTGAGTTTGATGGGAGATTGGGCAAATTAATCTAAGGAACTGAAAGAAGAGAAAGTATTAGCAAGCTCAGTGAACACTTCCCTGGGAGTAAGCTCCCTTGGATAGACCTCAGTCAGATGTTATATTATATCACACAGACCTTGCAATAGCATTGTAGCTAACCCCACCTAAGGCTGCAGTCACACACACTAAATAATCCACTTTCAATCCACTTTCAGTACACTTTCCAACTGGATTTTTACCGTGTGAACTGGCAAAATCCAGTTGGAAAGTGCATTGAAAATGGATTATTTAGTGTGTGTGACCACAGCCTAAGAAACTTCTATGCTGTTTCTATAATTTCTAAAATGTACTTCACACCAACTGTGCATCTCCATCTATATATCTAATTCCCAAGTGGCCCCCTGTGTGCGGATATCTAAATCCGCACATCGGGGGCACCTGGGGGGCAGGGAGATTTTCCTGCGCACGTGGGGCAGTCCCCACGTGTGCAGAAAAATCTAAAAAGTTTTTTAAAATGTAAGGGGGATATCTAAATCCCCCAAAAAGTAAGAGCGTTCCCTGCGCATGCGAGAACTGGCCGCGTTGCCGTCGCGCCGTCAAGGGATGGGAGGGCGGGAGAAGGCTTGGCGGGCCAGCCAGCCAGCCTCCCCCCCGCCGTCGCCGCCGCCGCTGCCCTGCCGCTTAGGAGGGAGGGGGAGGCTTGGCGGGCCAGCCGGCCGGCCTCCCCCCACACCGTCACCACCGCCGCCACTGCCCTGTTGCTTGGGAGGGAGGGGGAGGCTTGACAGGCCGCCCCACCTCGCCTCGCCGCCCCTCCGCTGCTGCTGGGGAGGGGGAATCTCGGCGGGCCGGCTGGCCTTGCCGCTGCTGCCGCCGTTGCTGGGGGGGAGAGAGGGGGAGGCTTGACGGGCCGGCCAGCCTCGCTGCCCCTCTGCTGCTGCTGGGGAGGGGAATCTCGGCGGGCCAGCGGGCCTTGCCACTGCTGGGGGGTGGGAGGGAGGGGGAGGCTTGGCGGGCCAGCCGGCCGGCCTCCCCCCGCCGCTGTCGCCGCCGCCGCTCTGCTGCTTGAAAGGGAGGGAGGGGGAGGCTTGGCAGGCCGGCCGGCCTCCCCCCCGCCGCCGCCGCCGCCACCGCCCTGTTGCTTGGGAGGGAGGGGGAGGCTTGACGGGCCGCCCCGCCTCGTTGCCCCGCCTCGCCGCCCATCCGCTGCTGCTGGGGAGGGGGATCTCGGCGGGCCGGCTGGCCTTGCCGCTGCTGCCGCCGTTGCTGGGGGGGAGGGAGGGGGAGGCTTGACGGGCCGGCCAGCCTCGCTGCCCCTCTGCTGCTGCTGGGGAGGGGGAATCTCGGCGGGCCGGCGGGCCTTGCCACTGCTGGGGGGGGTGGGAGGGGGAGGCTTGGCGGGCCAGCCGGCCGGCCTCCCCCCCGCCGCTGTCGCCGCCGCCGCTCTGCTGCTTGAAAGGGAGAGAGGGGGAGGTTTGGCAGGCTGGCCGGCCGGCCTCCCCCCTGCCGCCACCGCCGCCGCCGCCGCCCTGTTGCTTGGGAGGGAGGGGGAGGCTTGACGGGCCGCCCCGCCTCGTTGCCCTGCCTCGCCGCCCATCCGCTGCTGCTGGGGAGGGGGAATCTCGGCGGGCCGGCTGGCCTTGCCGCTGCCGCCGCCGTTTCTGGGGGGAGGGAGGGGGAGGCTTGACGGGCTGGCCAGCCTCGCCGCCCGTCCGCTGCTGCTGGGGAGGGGGAATCTCGGTGGGCCGGCAGGCCTTGCCGCTGCTGGGGGGTGGGAGGGAGGGGGAGGTTTGGCCGGCCAGCTGGCCGGCCTCCCCATGCCGCTGTCGCCGCCGCCGCTCTGCTGCTTGAAAGGGAGGGAGGGGGAGGCTTGGTGGGCCAGCCGGCCGGCTGGCTGGCCTCCCCCGCCCGCCACCGCCGCCGCCGCCCTGTTGCTTGGGAGGGAGGGGAGGCTTGACGGGCTGCCCCGCCTCGCCGCCCCGCCTCGCTGCCCCTCTGCTGCTGCTGGGGAGGGGGAATCTCGGCGGGCCAGCTGGCCTTGCCGCTGCCGCCGCCGTTGCTGGGGGGGGAGGGAGGGGAGGCTTGACAGGCCGGCCAGCCTCGCCGCCCCTCCGCTGCTGCTGGGGAGGGGGAATCTTGGCAGGCCAGCTGGCCTCGCCGCTGCTGCCGCCGCCGCTGCTGGAGGGGGAGGGAGGGGGAAGCTTGGTGGCCGGAATACTCCCTCCCCCCCCGCGAGTATCGCTGGTCCCTCCTCTTGTTCCTTTCTAATTCCTCTCAACTCTGTATAGCTTTCTATGTTGTGCTTCATTTGAACTGCTTTGCTTTCTCAGTTCCTAGCCTCCTTCTTTTCTATAACCATGGATCTACACTCCCTTCCGCAAGCCTTGCTGCTTGTCCCAACTCTCTAAAGTCAGACCAGTTTGGCCAGTGGCAACCCAAAATACATCTGCCTGTCCAGGAAGTTCAACTAAATACCACTGTATTGTAATTACAATTGTAATGATTGTAATCCTTCATCAAGATCCCACTCTCTCTTATTCCTATGTGTGTGGGTAAATTTCCAGGTGGCTTTATTTCATGGCCAGTGTTATGGGATGGGTCTAGGACAAGCAAAACTAACCTACAATACCCAGGGGTCAATACAATCATGTGAATAGCATGAGGGTACCTGCACCAAATCTATGAACCAGAAGAAAACACTAAAACAAAACAAACAAAAAAGCCCATTGAAACTCTCATCAAGAAAGCTTGAAAATAAAAAAGAAAGCAAGCTTGAAAATACCAACCTGACTCTAATTCAAGCCAAAGGGGTTTCTTCTACCTGCTTCCTATTACTATCTCTGTAACATGATAGGGTTAGGAATGTCCAAATAAAATAAAACATACTGTCTTTTGTAGAAAAACAACAACAAAAAGACTTGTGGCATAAACTTTCATGACCCATAAACCATGTCACCAGATACATGTGAAGTGCACTCCTTGGGATGCATATGAGTACTAATAGAACAAAGACAGGAAAAATTACATGAAAAGTGAGACCAAAAGAGATATGGTTATCATAATACTGATTCAGGTTTCTAGGATCAAGCTTCTCTACATTCTTCAAATTATATCTACTCTCTCCAAAAGAAATGCTACCCATTTATATGAGCCATGGATCATTCAAGAGACAAACTTACAGTTCTAAATATGACCTTACATGGAAGCATTGCTGGTTGGCAAACTTCCTTTGAGTCCAAGAAAACAAGTGCTTTCTTATTTTAATTATTGCAGCACCTGAAAAGTTAGTAAATAAATAATGTGCATTGTTCTGACTTGAAATGAGAATGCTCCACTGGTAAGAGTTGAAAGGAAAGTGAATGGCAATCTCTTTGCAGACAGATTGTCCACTCTGAAGCCATTAGGGGGAACTTAAAAGATTTCTTAAACCATCTCTCCCCCAGGAGTTGCAAGGCAGCTCTCAGCCTGTCACCTGGACAAATTGCTGATAGTCTGTTTCTTCCTCTTAGATGCCATTTTCCTTTATCAATCTACACACTTCTTCCATTATCTGTCTGGTGAAAACCCTCGTTCCTCCTGCCTGAGTTTTTAATGTTGAAATATACTTTCTTCATTTTCTCTGTATCAGCTATGTAACTCTGCACATTTCCTGGAGCTTGATTTCTCTTTCTGAACTGAGCAGGAAAACTAGGAGTATAATTCAAGCAGATCCTTCTGTGAAGTATTCTGATACAATTTTAATTTCCAGGTACAAAAGGAGTTCATCCTTTGCCTAAGCACACATTTGAATCTCTCTCAGCAGAAAAAAAAATCTATGGTAGAATAAGACCCTCATGTGCACCATTGTTTCCAGTGATAGTGCTAATGTCTTGGATCCACAAAAGGATTTTTGCCTGTGGAGTACAACTTCCTCACCTGTCCCTGCCACTAGGTAGGACAAAGAAGCTCCAGCAGCTGCAGTTGGAGAGACATTTTGCAATGCAGTAGTAGGAGGATGTGAGGAATCCATGTTCTGTGAGTGGTAGGGTTTCCAGCCACAGAAATGCTCTGGTGAATCCAGGCCAATGACATTGAATTTCATCCACATCCTCAATAGGGTTATCCCAAAACAGGAGGATCCTTTCACAACATATTTTGACCCCCATGAAAATGGGGCTTTTTAATTTGGTAAGTTTTTGGAGTGCATCTGGACAGCACTTTTGCCAATAAATTGGGTTTCATGCTGTGAATCACCACAAGCCCCAACATGGTCATCCTCCTCTCTTTGCAAAGAGAGGAAGAGAGAAAAAGAAGGATCATGATTTTGTAGGGGAGGACATTTTTTTTTCTTCAAGTGGGTACCTCTCTGCTGGAGAAAACTTCAGTGTGAAAAATGAATCCCATGAAAATTCAGCAGAGACCTGGTCTTCATTAGTCCTGGAAAAGCCACAAAGCCAAAACTCACTGCATGATGGTAACAGCATCTGCCCCCCAAAGGAAGAAAATATGAATTAAGGAAATAAAATAATAATTTTATGAACGGAATTATCTGTGTAATAGGAAAGCTTCTGAAATTCTTTTCATCTAAAATTCTCCCTGGGTTTGGGCTTTCCCATAACCTGACCTTATTTCTAAAGAGGAACTAATGTATGAAGCATAGCCATTGTTCCATTTTTTTGTGTGAACTTCATAATATGGAAGTGCAGTTTGCTGTGCTCTTCAATTCCATCCATTTATTCGCATCTCCCCTGCATGTTACTAAGGAGTACATGTACACTGATAAAACAGTGCAAAAAAACCATTTATGTGACTCTTTATACAACTAGCTCAGAAGGCCCTGGCAAACTTGTCATGCTCAAATTCTGAAATTAATTTTAGAAATTCTTCCAGTTGAACTGAAATTCTTTTTTTCTTCTAGAAATATGTATTATTTGTGACTAGGGAGCAAAGCCTGTTGTGGAGGAAGACAACGGGCCCTAGAAAGGAAGGGAGGAAGGGTTGGAGGAAGGAAGGAAGGAAGGAAGGAAGGAAGGAAGGAAGGAAGGAAGGAAGGAAGGAAGAGGGGAGGGTGAAAGAAAGAAGGAGAGAGGAAGAAAGGAAAGGAGGGAAAGGAAGGGAAGAGGGGTGGAACGGGGTTCTCTGGGCCTACTGGGCCCATAGAAGGCCCAGAGGACAGTTTGCAGGGGGGCGCAATGGGCTTCTCTGGGTCTATTGGGCCCTGAGAAGGCCCAGAGGATGGGGGTGGGTGGAATGGGCTTCGCTGGGCCTACTGGGACCTGAAAAGGCCCAGAGGACGGTTTGGGGGGGCAGAATGGGCTTCTCTGGGCCTACTTGGACCATAGAAGGAAGAGGATGGTGTGGGGGGTGGAATGGGCTTCTCTGGGCCTACTGGACCCTGAGAAGGCCCAGAGGACGGTTTGGGGGGCAGAACGGGCTTCTCTGGGCCTACTGGACCCATAGAAGGCCAGAGGATGGTGTGGGGGTGGAACGGGGTTGTCTGGGCCTAGTGGGCCCATAGAAGGCCAAGAGGATGGTGTGTGGTGGGGCGGAACGGGCTTCTCTGGGCCTACTGGGCCCATAGAAGGCCCAGAGGATGGTGGCTGTGGGGGCGGAAGGGGTTGTCTGGGCCTACTGGGCCCATAGAAGGCCCAGAGGATGGTGTGTGTGGAGAGCGGAAGTGGTTCTCTGAGCCTACTGGGCCCATAGAAGGCCCAGAGGATGGTGGGGGGGAGGAACGGGGTTCTCTGGGCCTATTTGGCCCATAGAAGGCCCAGAGGATGGCATGGGGGTGCAAAATGGCCTTCTCTGGGCCTACTGGGCCCATAGAAGGCCCAGAGGATGGTTTGTGTGGGGGGCTGAACAGGGTTCTCTGGACTATTGGGCCCATAGAAGGCCCAGAGGATGGTGTGGGGGGGTGGAATGGGCTTCTCTGGGCCTACTGGACCCTGAGAAGGCCCAGAGGACGGTTTGGGGGGCAGAACAGGCTTCTCTGGGCCTACTGGACCCATAGAAGGCCAGAGGATGGTGTGGGGGGTGGAATGGGGTTGTCTGGGCCTACTGGGCCCATAGAAGACCCAGAGGATGGTGTGTGGTGGGGCGGAACAGGCTTCTCTGGGCCTACTGGGCCCATAGAAGGCCAGAGGATGGTGTGGGGGGTGGAACGGGGTTGTCTGGGCCTACTGGGCCCATAGAAGACCCAGAGGATGGTGTGTGGTGGGGCAGAACAGGCTTCTCTGGGCCTACTGGGCCCATAGAAGGCCAGAGGATGGTGTGGGGGGTGGAACGGGGTTGTCTGGGCCTACTGGGCCCATAGAAGGCCCAGAGGATGGCATGTGGTGGGGCAGAATAGGCTTCTCTGGGCCTACTGGACCCATAGAGGCCAGAGGATGGTGTGGGGGTGGAATGGGTTGTCGGGCCACTGGGCCCAGAGGATGGTGTGTGGTGGGGCGGAACAGGCTTCTCTGGGCCTACTGGGCCCATAGAAGGCCAGAGGATGGTGTGGGGGGTGGAACGGGGTTGTCTGGGCCTATTTGGCCCATAGAAGGCCCAGAGGATGGCATGGGGGTGCAAAATGGCCTTCTCTGCGCCTACTGGGCCCATAGAAGGCCCAGAGGATGGTTTGTGGGGGGCTGAACAGGGTTCTCTGGACCTATTGGGCCCATAGAAGGCCCAGAGGATGGTGTGGGGGGGCAGAATGAGGTTCTCTGGGCCTATTGGGCACATAGAAGGCCCAGAGGATGGTGTGTGGGGGGCGGAATGGGCTTCTCTGGGCCTACTGGGCCCATAGAAGGCCCAGAGGATGGTGTGTGGGGGGCGGAATGGGCTTCTCTGGGCCTACTGGGCCCATAGAAGGCCCAGAGGATGGTGTGTGGGGGGCAGAACGGGCTTCTCTCACCTGCCTCGGCCTTGAAGGCCTGTCCCTGTGCTCACTCTGCAGACGGTCCTCTCCTGTCAGAGGACTGGAGCAGACTGAGGTGAAGACACTGGCCGGGCTGACGTGGGCGGGACTCTGTCAAGTAGCCAGTCAGCCCCGGCCAGCATCTTCTGACTGCCAGTTCTTGGGCCCAATCAATTATGGCGAGCATAGAATGTTCTGGGACCAAAATTCAATTATATATAAGGAAAGGATAAGGAAAGGATAATACAGCTCAGAGAGAAATTCTGGGGAAATAAAGGAAAAGAACAGAGGAAATCTGCTTATCCCTCAAAAGTGATTTTTGTAATAAATCGTCAACACTGTGGAAGTTAAAATGATAAAATGTTCTAAACTGTAATACCTTTAAATTATTGGTCAGCTTGGCTAGGATGCAAATATGATGATGGGGTGTTTCTTTGCCCTCTCTGCCAATCACATCACACAATAGTCAATCAGTAGCCACTGAGTGACAGCAACAAAAAATGCACAATCACATTCCCAGTATCAAGTTCCATGAATGCCAGGTTCAGCTCTGTATGGTGAACTGGAAGTCTCTTTGTTCCTGGAAAGGACACACAGGCACCTACTTTCACCATTCTTAAAGGAAAAATCCTGTATAATTTAAGCTAGTCACTTTTAGCACTAAAGGAGACATGAGGGCCAAAGCATCTGTGGTGCTGGGAAGGGGCAGGGAGAGGCTTTTGAACCCATTTGCTTCTGGAATTCCTAAAAATCACCCTCAAGTTCTTTCCACCCCACTGGAAAAGCATAGGAGATACCTGGATGTTTTCCTGCAAGGAGAAAAATAGCTTGGGTGGGGAATCTTTACCAGGGAGAAAAGAGAGGGGAAAGAGTTAAGAACTCCTTCCCATGTATAGGTCTCTTGTTTTCGATTTCTTTTGATAACAGAGAGAAAACCATCAGGACAAACTCATTACCATGTGAGTTCCAGCCCTCAAAAACCTTTACCCTGAACACATTTTATGAAAGTGTGGCAGCCCCCCCCCCCAAGTCACTCTGTTGCAAGGACATTCTGAGCTTTTAATACACCAACTGTATTAAGCCAACATTTTTCTTTCATGCCTTCTTTTGTGTTCATAGATTGTCTGTGTGTCTTTGTTCTTTAAGCAAAAACAAATGCGCCCACAATTCAAAAGACATTGCGGAACGTACAGTGCCAGTCCTAAAATGACCCTAAGAGTAAGAGGAATGTCCCATCTGACTCCTAGTAAGCTGAATTACATATTTTCTTGGATTAAAGTCGTTTAAAATGCTAACAGTCTGTGTAACTGATTACTTGACTCTTAATTAAGAAGCTGTCATTATACCCAAACACACAAAACTCATCAGACATACATCTAAATGTATATGTGATAATGCATGCATAGTCAAGCATGCAATGACATGTCTATAATTAGGAGCTGATTGCCAGACTGGCATATGATGAGGAGGCTGTAATATATTTTATTTATTTAATTATTTATTTGATTTATATCTCACCCTCCCCCACAAGCAGGCTCAGGGCAGGCCCAGGATGTCAGTTGAACACATAGTACATTAAAACATTAAAAGCAAACAAACAATTTAAACAAAGCAGCAATAAAATGACATATAAGAGCCAAGTTCAGTCAGATCACAATGAGATGGTAATTATTCAGACAGTTCATGGTGCCACCTGGAAGATGCTAGATTGGATGGTAATTAATAGCAACCTATTTACCCATAATGCTCTGTTGACCTCTAAGCAGGCGAGTCACAATGGGCACTATAAGCCCTGCAAAGCAGCACAAACTGTGTGAGCAGTGCGAGCAGGGGAGGCCAAGATGGATCAGATGTCCGCCACCTCAGTCAAAGGCCTAGCAGAACAGTTCTGTTTTACAGGCTCTCTGGAACTGTAATAAGTCTCTTGAATAATTCAGTTTTGCATAGTTTGAGGAAAGCCAAGAGAGTGGGAGCCTACCTGACCTCCTCAGGCAGGCTGTTGCATAAGGTGGGGCCACAACAGAGAAGGCGCTTGCATTGGTAGTTGTTGGTTTTGTCCATTTGCAGGTTGGCACCTGCAGAAGACCCTGCTCTGATGAATGAAAGTGTCATGGTGGAGCTTAGGGAGAGAGGCAGAGAGGTGGTCTTGCACATATGAGGATCCATGGCCATTAAGGGTTTTGCATGGTACAGCTAATACCTTAAATTGAGCCCAGTATCTGGTGGGCAGCCAGTGATGTGCCTGCAGGACAGGAGTAACGTGCACACTCCATCTAGTGCCTGATAATAGCCAAGCTGAGGCATTCTGCACCAGCCAGGGTTTTCGAATTGATTTTGAAGGGAGACCAATGTACAGTGCAATACAGTAGTCTAGTCTTGATATTATTGTGGCATGGATTCAGGTGGCCAGATCAGCTGTATCAAGATCCTGGGCCATCTTTTGGGCTAAACTGAGTTAGAAGAAAGCCTTTTTAGCAACTGCATTAATTTGCTTCTTAAGTAATAAAGCTGGGTCCAGTATAACCCCAAGACTCTTAACTGAGTCCGCAAGGGTCAGCTGAACTCCATCAAAAGTGGGGAGCACAATGTCTTTTCAGTGTTTAGTTTCAATGTGCTCACTCTTAGCCAATTTACTACAGTATCCAGGCATTTGGGACCTAAGGGCTTTATATAGAGATTGAAAAGCATGGGGGATAGAATTGTGCCCAGAGCATTGCTTTGGATAGCATAAGAAGAGCCCTCCTGTATCATACCAGTGGTCCATATAGTCCAGCATTCTGTCTCATACAGTGGCAAACCAGTTCCTCTTGAGGATCAATAACAGGGCATGTTGCCTCTTGGCACTGGCATTCAGTGATTTACTGTCTCTGAGTGTGGAGGAGCCTTTATGTGATAGCAGCTTAGGCAACTCCTCAGGACCAAGTTGCTAAGAATGCTGTCTAAAGGTTACTGAAAATCAAGGCCAGCCTAAGGATGTATTATGGAAGGTCAGAAAGCATTGTGCTAGAGAGTTATAGTTGCAATAGAAGGTGCTTCAATATGATGAAAGAAGAATTACAACAGTGGAGAGGGAGGGAGGGAGGAATGAGGGAGAGAAGAAGAAGAAGAGGAGGAGGAGAAGGAGGAGGAGGAGGAGGGGGAGGATTTATACCCCACCCTTCACTTGGAGTCTCAGTGCATCTTACAATCACCTTGCCTTCTCTCCCCACAACAGACACCCTGGGGTGTAGGTGGGGCTGAGAGAGCTCTGAGAAAACAGCTCTGAGAGACCTGTGACTGACTCAAGGTCACCCAGTGGAGTAATGGGGAATCAAAGAAAGAACTGACCCAAGGTCACCCAGTAGAGTAGTGGGGAATCGAAAGAAAGAAAGAAAGAAAGAAAGAAAGAAAGAAAGAAAGAAAGAAAGAAAGAAAGAAAGAAAGAAAGAAAGAAAGAAAGAAAGGAAGGAAGGAAGGAAGGAAGGAAGGAAGGAAGGAAGGAAGGAAGGAAGGAAGGAAGGAAGGAAGGAAGGAAGAAAGGAAGAAAGGAAGAAAGGAAGAAAGGAAGGAAGCTTGGCCTCTGATCATTGTGGCTTAGTCTGTCCTTCATGACACTGGAAGGACAGGAATATGTGTTAATAATTGTAGATCTCTCCTTGATGGGCTCTGAATGTCAGAAAATGGTTTTGTTCTAGTGCCTATCGGGGCTTGGAAGAGAGGAGCTTTCTGCCTAGCTGGAAGGAGGAAGTCAATGCATGTCTAGGTAAAAAGAAAGTGCAGTTTAAATGCTGGGTGAGACCCTTAAGAGAAGAGAGTCATAGTTATGTATTACTTGAACCACTTTTGGGATGTAGGATCTATCTATCTCTGGGACCTGAAGCGGGATAATGGATCTGCTGCTGTGTAGAAATGTTTTTTTTTCTCCACCTGTGCTGTCTGTATCTTGGTAAATGAAGTAAACACTACAAAACCATCATCAGTTTCCTGTGTCTTTCTTCCAAAGGGAACCAACCTAGGTAAGTGCTGTCCCTGGAACTTCTCATAACTCAGAAATGTAGGGGGTGCACAACAATATGAACTGACTCCACTGGTAAACATTTGCGTTAACATTGGGTTACAATACATTAAAATTCTTACTGTAGTAATCAATATGTGAAAAAATTAATCCATCAGTGCAAGTCATCATGTGACTTACAGTCAATGGATTGCTGTAACCAAAGAAGCCATTCCATTCACAGAGGAATCTTTTGGCTTTGGGTGGGATATTTTCTGCATTTGAGGGTTCTACTAACTTACAACAGTATTCAGGGAATGAGATGGCACTGGTTTAAAAGCTGTAATTTTGGAAGAGGACATTTTGTGTCAAAGATGCTAGTTTGCATGAAATACTTACTATAATGCACAATTGATATGTACATTAATTCTTGTAGCAATACTCGGTTTTGCACTGTTCCTTCCAAGCATTTTGCATAGTTAAATTTATAAGAAGAATCCAAAAGAATGCCAGTATGTTTGAAAATGATTTCTCCCCCATACATAATATATAGTTAAAAGGAACGTCAGCCTTAAAGTGTCCTGAGAAGGTAACAACCATAGAAATTATCATTTTTCAATTTGCATACGAAAGCCACAGTGACCCCTGGAAATGCTAGATGTTTATATTCAGATAGTGCCATGAATGGCAACTTATTTAGTAGACATTTATGATAAGACAGAAGAGGAACAGTTTCTTTTCTGTATTAATAATAAAATGATCTTTCAATTTTTTTTGTTCATTTCCTTTTGCAAACCCATTTGAATTTGCACCTTCTAACTACTTGCCATGGGCCCAGTTCAGCATTTGCTGTGGATACTTTCCTGTTGCAGACAAACAAAGGAAGTGAAGAGTAAGAATGAGCTGCTTTGAAGAAATCTCAGCTTTCTGGGGCTCCAAATTATTGGCTCTGTGTGAAGGCCAGTGTTGGGAGCAGAAGGAGCTGCTGCCAGCTGATATCTTCTGGCTCTGTCTCCTGATCCCCTGATGTTCCTTCAACTGTGGCATAAGAAAAGAGTATTATGGCAGCAGGGTATAGCAGAGCATCTTGTCCTGAGCCAAATACACATAAGCTAGAATGGCTTATAATATCTTTTCCCCGACTTCCTGGAAACAGCTCGAAGTCTCTGGTGCTTCATTTCATATGCAGCATTTTTCCAGGATCCATTTGCTTGCAGGATCCCCACTTCCTTCCTTGCAGGATCCCCACTTCCTTCCTTTTGGGTATGAGTGTGCACCCTAACTCGAGATGCCAAGTCATTAGAAATCCACTAACTTACTGCCATTATGGCCCCACAGGGATTGAAACCTTTACATTCAGTTTGTCTTTGTGTAAATATGAGAGGCTATTCTATTTCCCAGTAGGCTTTCTACACTCATGAAAAAAATCTGATAATGACCTAGAAGCAATAAATAAATAAATAAATAAATAAATAAATAAATAAATAAATAAATAACTTTTGGGGAGTGACCTCTAGCCCTTGACTCTGCCATTCATCCCAAGTTCTGGAGCTAAGGCTAAACCTCCAAAAGAGAAGATGTTTGTAAATATTGTCATGAAGCTGCCTTATACTGAATCAGACCCTTGGTCCATCAAGGTCAGTATTGTCTACACAGACTGGCAGCAGCTCTCCAGGATCTCAGGTACTCTTTGACATCACCTACTATTATAAGCACTGAAAGACACCCCTTTTTTCCTGTGATTCTTTTTTGGTATTACTACATAAGAGGTGGAGGGAAGACTGCATGATATAGCCCAATCTCATCAGTTCTCTGAAACTAAGCAGGGAGGGACATTACCAAGGAAGAGTGCAGAGGAAGGCAATGGCAAACCACCTCTGCTTCTTTTTTCTCTTCGGTTTCATGGCAAACCACCTCTGCTTCTCACTTGCCATGAAACCTCTCACAGGGGTTGCCAAAAGTCATCTGCAACTTGACTGCACTGTATACCTGCACTTGCAAGATCCTAACTGAATGTATCTATGTTCCAAAATAGATATTGTTATGTCCTAGGACCAGGAGCCCGAGCAGGCGAAATGCAGCCGAGCTCCAGTCCTGAGAACAATAGGGACTAGGCTCCTGAGCTCGCCTAAAGGGAACCATTGGCAGCATTGGCGAGAGATTCAAACCTGCCAATGGGAATGTGGGGCGTCCCCCCCTTTTCTGTATATAGTTGGCCTCCGGCCGTTACTGTTTGTCTTTGTTGTGAAGTATGAATAAACGCGTCTTCTCTTATGTCGTCGTCTGAGTCATGACACAAAACCCAGTACTTTACAGTGGTGACGAGGATGGGATTCTAACGCCTTCCATGAGCAATGATGAGGACAACAAGGCCACTCCCGAGCATCGCATCGCTGACCCCGAGAGCAGCACCGCACCGCTCGCCGAGCATCGCACCGCTGACCCCGAGAGCAGCACTGCACCGCTCGCACCGATGCCCGCCTCCCCAGCCGTAACTATGGCCGCCACGCATGGAAGACTAGAGTGCTTCGAACCGTCCCGGCCGGAAACATGGGATGCATGGGCCGATCGGCTCATATGTTACATGGACCTCAACGAGATATGCGACTCCGAAAAAAACGGTCACTCCTGTTGAGTTCATGTGGGACCGACACCGTCCACCTCGCAAAGAGCCTCTTGGTGCCGCGCACGGCCCTGGAAAGCTCGTTTGTGGAGATCATGGATGTTCTCAACGCTTATTTCAGCCCCAGGCCTACCTTCCTGGCCAAAAGGATGGAGTTCCAGGGGCACATACAGGCCCAAGGGGAATCCACTGCCGCCTTCCTGGCCGCACTAAGGGCGCTTGCTGTGGACTGCTTGTTCCCCAGGGTGGAGGACAACTTGCTGACCCAGTTTGTGTGGGGGCTGGCAGACTCCAAGCTGCAGCGCAAGCTAATTGGCAACCGGCGGCTCAACCCGGACGAGGCCATGGACATCGTAACCGCACATGAGATTTCAGCGTGGGAACGCCTGGCCTTGGCAGCCCATTTGGTCAGAGCGGGTCCCAGCCCAGTGAACTCTGATACAGAGGAGGTTTACTCCCTCAGGCCACAACCCCACCGGCCGGCCCCGGCCCATCAGTCCGGCCGGGAACCAGCCAAGCCTCCCGGCAACCGGACCGTGTGCACCAGCTGTGGAGATGGCCATGGGAGGAAGACCTGTAGGTTCCGGGACACGGTCTGCCACGGCTGCAGGAAGCAGGGACACCTTGCCAAGGTCTGCTGGTCTAAGGGCCCCCAGAGCACGAGATCGTTGGCACCACCCAACCGTGCGCCGACCACTACACACGAGACGACTGAGGAGGTCTCCGGTCTCTACAACCTCACAGATCAGCCACTGCAGGTACTGCAACTCCCCAACCCCAACCTGGCCTCCACCCCAAAGATCCAAGTGCATGTGCAGATCGAGGGGTCCCCCTGCTGCATGGAGGTCGACTCGGGTTTGATGGCATCCATCATTTCCATGGACACCCTAAAAAAGCTTTGCCCGTCTGGGGGACCCCCTCTACGTCCATCGCTGCTAAGCTTGGTGGACTTCCAAAAGAACCCTGTCCCCATCCGGGGAGTTGGCACCTTCCGGGTGCAATATCGAGACTTTGAGGGAGACCTGGACTTGGTGGTGGTGGAGGGAAACCTTGTGAGCCTCCTGGGGTGGGCGTGGTTTGAGGCCCTGGGCATTACGATTGGGGGAGTGAATAGATGTGGGACGCGGGACTGGGGCACGATCTGCAGGGAGTTCCCCGAGGTCTTTGATGGGGAGCTGGGTTGTTATAAGGGGCCCCTGGTGTCGCTACACTTAGACCCTATGGTAACGCCTATCCGGCGGCGCTTCCGCACCGTGCCCCTGGCCCTCCGCCCTAAAATAGAGGCGGAACTAGTCCGGCTGGTGGCCCAGGGAGTCCTAGAGCCTGTCCCAAATGCATGTTGGGAAACCCCGATTGTGACCCCAGTAAAACCGAATGGGGACATCCGCATCTGCGCGGATTACAAGTGCACTATTAACCAGGCACTCCAGGCGCACGCATACCCCATGCCAGTAGTAAGTTATGTCTTAGCCACGCTGGTGGGGGCGCACATATTTGGGAAGCCGGATCTTGCACAGGCATACCAGCAACTCCCTGTGGACAAGTCCACGGCTGAGGCACAAACAATAGTGACACACCGGGGGGCCTTCAGGGTAAAGCGGCTGCAGTTCGGGGTCAGTGTGGCCCCAGCGATCTTCCAAAATCTAATGGATGATTTGTTAAAAGGGATCCCTGGTGTGATGCCGTTCTTTGACGACGTCCTCACCGCCGCGGCCACCCCGGAAAGCTTCGCTGCCCGCCTCCGAACTGTCCTGGGACGTTTCCAATCCACGGGTCTAAAGGTGAAGCGGGAAAAGTGCCTTCTTGGGGGTCCGGAGATGGAGTTCTTGGGGTACCGGGTCGACGCAACAGGCCTCCATCTGGTGAGGGACAAGGTGAAGGCCATCGTGGAGGTCCCCGCCCCGAAGTCCAAGGCGGAGCTCAAGGCGTTCTTGGGCCTCCTAAACTTTTATCACGCCTTTCTCCCGCACAAAGCCGCCGTGGCGGAACCCCTACACAGGCTGCTGGATAAGTCGACTCCTTGGGCATGGGGATCGAGGGAGGAGGAGGCGTTCTGTGGGGTTAAGACTCTGTTGATCTCTAATGCTGTACTCGCTCATTTTGACGAGAAGCTCCTGGTGATCCTCGCGTGTGATGCATCGCCGTATGGGGTCGGGGCAGTCTTGGGCCACAAACTGCCGGATGGGAGGGAAGTCCTGGTGGCCTATTACTCCCGCACACTGTCTCCCACGGAGCGCAATTATGCACAAATAGACCAGGAGGGCTTGGCCCTGGTGGTGGGTGTAAAAAAATTCCATAATTTTGTGTGTGGTCGGCCCTTCACACTCGTCACCAATCATAAGCCGCTCCTGGGGTTGTTCGCGGCTGACAAACAAATGCCACGGTATTGTCGCCCCGGGTTTTATGTTGGTCCCTGTTCTTAGCGGGATATCAGTACCAGTTGGAGCATCGGCCGGGCAAGGCGCTGGGGCATGCCGACGCCATGAGCTGCCTGCTGCTGCCGCACATGGGAGAGGACCCGGCCCCAGCCCCCGCGGTACTTTTGATGGAAGAGCTTTCAACCCCCCCCCTTCAGGCTGAGGATGTGGCTGCCCGCTCATCTCGGGATCTGATTCTCTCCCGGGTCCTAAACTGGGTGGTGAGGGGATGGCCAGCGGAACCGGCAGGGCCAGAGTTCATGGCATATAAAGCCAGAAAGGACGAGTTATCCACCCTGAAAGGTTGTTTACTATGGGGGGACAGGGTGGTCATCTCGGGCCCAATGAGACAAGGGGTCCTTCAATCGCTACATGAGGCCCTCCTGGCATTGTACGAATGAAAGCTCTGGCAAGGAGCTATGTGTGGTGGCCCGGGATCAATTCGGAAATTGAAACCTGGGTCTGGGGGTGCACATGGTGCCAGGAGGTCCACCCCAATCCCCCGAGTGCACCGACACAAAGTTGAGAGTCCACCCGCAAGCCATGGTCACGCTTACATGTCGACTTTGCCGTTCCGTTCCAGGGTCTCCTGTTCTTGGTAACGGTAGACTCCTACTCTAAGTGAGTAGAAATAAGTCTGGTGTCTACCACCTCGGCCAAAGCAGTAATAAGGGCCCTACACAAAATATTCTCCACGACAGCTTGCCGGACATGATCATGTTGGACAACGGGGCCGCGTTCACCTCTGCGGAGTTCCAAGCATTCCTAGCAAGGAACTTAATCAGGCACATATGCTCCGCGCCTTTCCACCCAGCAACTAATGGCCAGGCAGAAAGAACAGTCCGCACTGCGAAAGAAGCCTTGAGCCGCATAACAGAGGGGGAGGGGGAGTTCCGGCTGGCCTGCTTCCTCCTAATGCAGCGCACCACCCCGAACCCCATCTCCGGGAGCTGCCCAGCTGAACTGTTGATGGGCTGCCACCCCACGACCCTATTAGACTGACTCCACCCGGACCGGGCCTCAGAGCGGAAGCTGGTCGAAACCTGGGAGGCACCCAGGGGCTTCCTCCCGGGGGAACCGGTCTATTTTAGGAACTATGGGGCGGGACCTCAATGGCTGGCCAGTTGCATTCTCAGACCCACAGGGCCGGTTTCTTATGAGGTCCTGGGCGATGGGGACTGGGTCCTTCGAAAACATGTGGACCAACTCCAGAGGTGACAGAACCCCGACACAGGTATAATGGCCCCGTCGCCGGAACACACAGAGGCTGCCCCAGCACCCGAACGTCTGCAGGTGCCGATAGTGGAACAAAAGCCAGAACAACCACTGGACGCCAGCCTGGGCATGGAGCAAGCTGAGCCGCCACCACCATCCACGCCACCACCAGGAATCCAGGCTCCAAGTGCGGTAGGGCAACCAGAAGGGACCCCCGCCAGTCCAATGCCGGCCCCCCGAAGGTCACTCAGAGAATGGAGGCCACCATCCTACCTAAAAGACTACGTCACCGGGTAGGGGACGAACTATGGGGGGAGGGGTGTTATGTCCTAGGACCAGGAGCCCGAGCAGGCGAAATGCAGCCGAGCTCCAGTCCTGAGAACAATAGGGACTAGGCTCCTGAGCTCGCCTAAAGGGAACCAATGGCAGCATTGGCGGGAGATTCAAACCCGCCAATGGGAATGTGGGGTATCCCCCTTACTGTATATAGTTGGCCTCCGGCCGTTACTGTTTATCTTTGTTGTGAAGTACGAATAAACGCGTCTTCTCTTATGTTGTCGTCCGAGTCATGAGGCACGAAACCCAGTACTTTACAGATATGCAATTGGATAAGTATTAGGAAAGAAAGTAATATTAGCTGCGAATGAAAATTGAGTATTTTTAACAACTGGTATTGAGTTTTGCCTTCTGTTTCTAGAATCTTGCTAATCATTTCCCTGATTTGTTCCTAAACTCAAAATCCCTCTGTTTATCTAAGCCATTCTATGTGAATCCATGATTTTAAATGTATCCCTCACCTTATCCAATGTTTGTTTAATTCTCACAGAGTTATCCTTTTATAGACCATTTCCTGCATGAAAATTTCTTCCTGCTGATTTTCTCTTTCCTTTGTAAGATGATTCATTCCCTACAAACTGTCCACTTACAAATGCATCAGAGGTATCTCAAACAAATATTAAATCAGCCTCTGGTATAATACTCGTAGGAATGAAAAAGGCTATTTCTTGCTTTTGTATTTGTAGTAATTCCTCCTTTTTCAGGAAAAGGGAAATGCTTGTGAACAAACTGATATTTCCAATATCTGTGAAAAGGAGGTGTCTTTCGTTTGGAATAAGGTTAACACAGATTCCAAGGATCATGATTTACATGATACTTTCATGTTTTTAATTTTTTTTAATAAAGTTTTAAAAAGTGAACATTCACATATTTAAGGTTGTTTCTGAGAAATATTTTTGTCTTCTTGAAAACAGTATTTTTGACCTTAAAAGAATCAACACAGTCTTGTATGGGGAACCCACAAAATACCCTCACGCTGCTTACCAGAACCCTGTCTCAATGGCTCTCCAAAAGTTCCTTATTGTCTCCATGTTGGTATACAGCTGCCTGATGAAGATGTGAGATATATTACTCCAAACTATATTCATAGGGGAGCTAGCAAAAAGTGCTTAACATCCACTAGCTCTGGCATTTCTACATTGGGGATGCCTGAGCATCAAGTAAAGAGGCTAATTCTGTTCTGAAGGACCTGATGAACTTGGAAATAAACCCATAAAAGTAACAAGCAAACAAAACCTAAGATTTATCATGAAAATTGGAATACAATAAAGAGCTAGAAAAAGTGGAAAGGCCATATTTTCCTCCATTTGTATAGATTTTTTGCCTTCTCAGGATAACCTCAGGGTTTTCCCTCAGGCATGAGTGCAAATAATTTATGTTAAAAAACAAAAACAAAGATAAGACATTAAGATTTTCAAGTGTTGTACCAGTGAACATTAGTCTTTTGGGGTCCTTTGGGCCTTACTGTGATTCAGACAATAAAACAAAATACTCTCCTTTTGAGTGTAATAACAGGGAATAAAAACTGCCTTTAGATAAAAATAGTTCTTTTTGATTCTACATTTCATCCTCACTCATTGCCTTCAGGCAACATTTAACAATTTTGGGGCCATTTTACCCCCTCGGGTGCTGTTATGTAGCTATTCACCTTTCTGCCAATCAATATTTGTTATTATCTGTCTATCTGCTTGCTCTGAATCTTGGGAAAGTTAATATATAGGAGCAAGCAATCACTGGAAAGGTTCTTTTTCTAGATGAGAGAAGACAGAGTGGTGGATGACATCTTTTGCACAGATTACAAGAACCCTTAGCAATTTATTTATGTATTTATTTATTTATTTATCTGACTTATACCCCACCCTCCCTGCATAGCAGGCTTAGGGCGGCTTCCAACAAACATAAATACAGTTAAAAATTTACAATTGACCTTATTATATAAAACACTGCATATAAAAATACAAAACAATACACAAAGTGTAAACACAGACTGCTGGCGGCAATCAGACTTCACATTAGATGGTTCATTTACAGAGAAGGTTTCGGCTTCCAGTTGTCCTAAGAAGACTATCTGCTCAGGTTTCTTATGGCATCAGCTAGATGTTTAAACCCACAGGCCAGGTTCTATGACAGCGGCGGCAATGACATTTTCTTTACAGCATTTGTGTTTAAATTTCATTTTTGCTATGAATACCCATTAATATATTCTTTTCTTACTTTTATATTGACATAGAATGCTTAGGTACTCTACTGCAGGACCATGTGTTTAGAAACATAGGTGGGCATCCAACTATCCATAAACTCCATTCAGTGGGACTTCCTAATTTCTCCTCCTGTTGTATCCCACTGAGCCACCATGAAGTTTTGAACCCTCAGGAACAGCATAGGGAGCAAAGTGGGGATGCAATGTGGGACCAGCAAATCTGTGGAAATCACTGCCCCATTTTCTGCACACAGAAAGTAGGAAGTGCATGAATGGATGCTGGTTTGGGTCACATTCTGCCGGTCTGGGTCACATTCTCCTCAACAATTGTAAGCAAGGAGGTTATTTTTGCTGAGCAGTATGGCCATCTGTGAACAGCTCAAGCCTGTTTGTTGAGTTCTGCCTACTCAACTGGTACAGTACAGTGCAATCAGCAGTATTTTATGAATGCATGTTCTCATACCTCCTGATGAGAGTCCTAGCTTTCCCAGTCCTCTACAGACCCATTGTTTTCGCACTCAGCCACCAATTGTTTAATTAATCTGCAAGCCAATCAGATGGTCAATCAACAATTACAAATAAACATTGTTTAAATGTTTAATAAATAAAATAAATTAGTAAACATTTCTTAAAAGTCTTTTTAAAAAACATTTTTAGCCTTACAGTTTTGTGTTCATTTAAGTCCATGTTATCAAGGTTATGCCACTCATGCACATTTTTTTCTCAGTCTCATGGAAATTATACTACACCTGTGTCATTCATGATCCAGAGAGAAAATTATCTTTACCTACTGCACAGATGCAAAAGTGGCTTGCAAGGCAGAAGGAAATGAAACTGAAATATCACAGCCACTGTGCATCTGCAAATCTGTTTGACAGCTGCTTGAAGCAGATGGCAGAAAGGCAAAGAGATGTGAAACTTAGCTCATGTGTGTTAGCAGCTGTTGAGCATGGTATGTTCAAGCGGGGGCTCTTTAAATGGTTTTTACGGGGGGGCCGCTGGCACCTGAACTCCAAGAGGCCCACCGCTTGCCATTTAAATGTGTGGTCAATGACCACTCCTCTCCATCCTCTCCTGCAAGTTTTAAAGGGCCCTCTGGCTGATTGGTGGGCCATGTGCTCCAGCTGATCAGCTGGAGGGCCCTTTAAATCTTACAGGAGGGGAAGGAGATGGGTGGCCACCAGTGGTAGCTCTTGGGGGCAGGGCTAGGGGGCAGGGCTTCCACCACCAGCCGGCCAGCAGTGGACAGGAGCCCTCGAAACTGGGGGATCCCCTGCCCCTACCTGGGAACTGGCATGCATAGGCCAAGACCTTCCCCTGATGTTGCCTCCTGGTTCAGGGATTCAGAAGCTTAGTGCATTTGAACGTGGAGGTTCCCCTCAGTCACCATGGCTAGTAGCCATTGCTAGACTTATCCTCCATGAATCTCTAATCTTTTAAAGCTGTTTATTCCTTTGGCCATCACTACATCTTCTGGCAGCAAGAATTCCACATTTTAATCACTCTCTGTGTAGTGTTTCCTTTTATCCATCCTGAACCTACTGTTCATCGGCTTCATTGGATACCCTCCTAGTCTTTTGAGAGAGGGAGAAAAATTTCTCATTGTCAACTCTCTCTACCTCATGCATAATTGTATAATTTTTTATAATATCTCCCCTTAGTTGTCTCTTTTCTAAATTGAAAAGTCACAGACTCTTCAGCCTTTCCTCATAGGGAAGGTGCTTCAACCCCCAAATCATCTTGGTTGCCCCCCTCTGTACTTTTTCCAGCCCTGCAATGTCCTTTTTGAGATACAGTGGCTGGAATTGTACACAGTGTTCCAAATGAGGCTGCACCAGAGATCTATATAGGAGTATTACAATATCGGCTGTTTTATTCTCAATCACTTTCCTAATAATCCCTAACATAGAATTTGCCTTTTTCACTGCTGCAGTACATTGGATTGACACTTTCATTGAGCTATCCATTATGACCCAAAGAGCTTTTTCTCTCTAAGTCTCAGCAAGCTCAGATCCCATTAGCTTATACTTGAAGTAGGATTTTTTTATCCCAGTGTGCATCATCTTACACTTACCAACACTGAACTTCATTTGCCACATTGTCACCCACTCACCCAGTTTGTGGAGGTCCTCTTGGAGCTCTTCACAGTCAACCTCAGTTTTCACCATCCTGAATAATTTTGTGCCATTTGGCAACTTGGCAACTACACAACTCACCCTTGGTTCCAGATCATTTATGAATAAATTAAATAGTATTGGCCCCAATATCAATCCTTGTGGGACCCCACTGCTTACTTCCCTCCATTGTGAGAACTGTCCATTTATTCCTACTCCTTGCTTCCTGTAATTTAACCAATTGTTAATCCACAAGAGAACACATCATCTTATCCCATAACTGCTAAATTTACTCAGGAGTCTTTGGTGAAGTCAAAAGCCTTTTGGAAGCCCAGGTATATAATGTCTACTGGGTCACCATTGTCTACATGCTTGTTCACTTTCTCAAAGAACTCCCAAAAGCTGGTGAGGTAGGACTTCCCTTTGCAGAAGCTATGCTGATTTCACCTCAGCAGGCTGTGTTCCTCTGTGTACCTAACAATTCTACTAATTTGCCTGGGATAGATGTTAGGCTGATTGGCCTGTAATTTCCTGGTTCCCCTCTGGATCCCTTTTAAAAAATTGGTGCAACATTTGCTGTTCTCCAGTCTTCTGATACAGCAGCTGAATTGAGTGATAGGTTACATCTATGGATTAGTAGATCAACTATCTCAAATCTGAGTTCCTTAAGAACTCTCAGGTGTATGCCATCAGGATCTGGAGACTTACAGTTTTTAATTCCCCCAGTAGGTCTAGAATGTCAACTCTGGTAATCTTAATTTGGATCAGTTCTTTTGACTCCCTTCCTGAAAACAGGGTCTGTGGCATGGGTATATGCCCCACACTTTCCATGGTGAACACAGAAGCAAAAAAGTCATTGAGCATCTCTGCCATCTTCCTATCTTCCTTGAGAAATTCCTTTATTCCTTTGTCACTCAAAGGCCCCACTGCTTCTCTGGCTGGTTTCTGCTCTGGATATATTTTTTAAAAATGTTTATTGTTTGTCTCAATGCTTTTAGCAACCTTCTCGTCAAAATCTCTTTTTGCATGATTAATTATTGACTTACATTTCTTTTACCAGAGCCTGTGATCCCTCTTCATTGGGACAGACCTTCCACTTTTTAAAAGAAGCCTCTTTACTTTTTACAGAATAAGTTAGCCCGGTAATTTACAGACCAGAAAGGTCGCACCATAAACCAGAAGAAATATCAAAGGCAAAGCCAATAAGACATGATATTTAATATTAACATATAAAGCTCCCTTATGTCAAGCCAGACCATTGGTTCATCTAGCTCAATGTTGTCTGTTTTTAATGGCCAAGTTTGTGGCTCTAGCACCAAGGTGAAGGGCTGAGGTGAGCACCCAGGTCGAAAGTTCTGCTAAAACCCACAAATTCTAGTCTAATTTAAAGTTTTTCCGCAGTTGAAATAACACACACATACACATTTTCAGAAAAAGTGGAATAAAATTGGCCACAACTTTATTGCTTATAGCTGTAGTAAGCCTTGGCACAGCATGAGGTAAGGATCCTGCTCATTGACTGATCTGCCCATTAGTCGATGCTCCATTGGTCACCTTGGGATGGCAGGTTTTGGATCCCACTAGGGCAGAAGCCCAGAGGTAGTCTCCCCTGCCACCTGAGTGTGAGGGTAATTCCCTGGATATGTCCCTGGGCTGGGCATATCAGTCACCACTCAGTTCAAGACCCCTTAAAGGGATCCCCACACTCAGGAAATGGGCACGCAGGCCATTTTTCCTGAGAATGGATCCAGCCCCATGCTGACACCACCACAAGAGTCAGGCATCTGACTGCTGGCTCCCGCCAAAGCTTCTGCAACTGTAGCCCAATTGCATAGGGCATTCCTAATGCTATGCAGCCAGATATCCATACCCCAGTTAGATAAATGAACACCATCAGGGCAAAACAGGGCTTCCAGTTGTGTTGAGATGTCAAGATGTTGAATCCAATGGCCTCTCATAGTGACCATGATCCTCCCTAGCCACTTAGTTGCTGTCCACCTTTCCATTTCCACCTTGCCTGCAAGAGAGTGCTCCAGCTTTGGTGCTGAAGCCATTCTGACCAGAAAAATGTCATGGTTGGAAGTTCATCCATCAATGCCCATAAGTCCTCCTTGGCCCTTCTCACTAAGTCAATGCTAGAATGGGCCCCCAAGTCGTTCTCACCAAGTTGTATCGGCAGCACATTGGGAGGCCCATGGTTAACCAAATGAGCCCACACCCTAGGTCATCCCACTTCATCCCTCACTCACCCAACCAAGTCACTCCCACCTTATCCTGTAGGCCAAGGTCCTTTCCCCAACCAGATGTGGTAACATAAATGCTTGCCCAATGCACAATGTAGTATCCAGAAATCCAGACTGACCATCGTTGTCTCCCTGAAACTGAAGAAGTCAATGGGAAAAGGAGTAAATGTTCAAGGCTCCCCATTAAATGTCTGGAACCAGATGCGGCCTCACATATGACTTGTAAGCCTCCAAGCACCACCTCCCAACTGCCCAGATGCCTGTCGGTGCCAAGCCCAAATTTGAGGCTGTTGTTGCTGCCCCAATCCGAAATGAGTGGGGTCCAAAGTCCCCAGGGGGGAGCAGCCACAGCACCACAGTGAACTGATATCTTCTAAGGAAGGAGCTGTCCCTGTGGATGACAAGTGGGCCTGGTTTGTGAGGCCATATTGCCAGGAAAGCCCAAGTGGCCCGAACTGGACATGGCCCCCTCTGGGAAGCCTAGCCAAGTTCAAGTGAGTCCCCCGAACCTGCTGATTTTGACTGTCTGATGGCCAAAGTAACCCCTGACCTGGTTACAAGCAGGTTGCCAAGCCCCAAAGGGCAGTTACTGGTGTCCATACTAGAGCTAGCCACTAGTTCCCCCACCTGCAAAGCTCCAAAAAATGCTAGTGTGAAGGCTGCCTCAAACAACGCCACCTCATAAGGCAGCTGGCAAGTGGTTGTTAAGTTTGTAATTAGCTTGGACAGGACCTCAAATGTCAGGGACCTGCAGGGGTGCGGTGCCCTTGGACAAAGCCTCTGCCAACCCTCAACCACTTTGCAGGCCTTGAATGTGTTGCATGGATCAGAAAATCCATAAACTTTACTAAAAAATGAGATGGTGACCATGTGCGCTTGGATAGTCTTAGGGGCAAAGCCCTGCCCATTCAGGTGCGTGATGTAATGAAGAACCAAATCTGATTAAACAGGCCAGGCATCTGGACCCCCGATGTCCCCAGAGACAGCAGAGAAGGTTGATGCTGCTGCTGCGTAGGAGGTGAAAGTTGAAGGAGCAAGAGAGTGGAATTGCATTATTCGATGTTCCCAAGTTCCCAGAGATCCTTGGGGAATGGGTCCGGGTGGAGACTGGCCTCCGGCACCAGGCTGCAGAACCTCTCCTCCTGGAGGCAAGATAAGGCATCCGCAATACTGCTATTTACCCCAGAGATGTGGCAGGCAGAAAAATGTTATGTTGGCTGATAAGACCAACATTAGGTGATGTGCAAGACACATCATGCACTCGGAGCATGAGGTTTGCTTATTCACCACCCTAACCACTGCCTGATTGTCACATCAAAACTTCACCCTCCTATTCCGAAACTCGTCAACCCATATAACAGCCGCTACTAAAATGGGAAACAGTTCCAAAAAAGCAAGGTCTTGTTCAATGTCTGTCCCAACCTACTGAAGCAGCCACCAACTGGCTCACCAATGCCCATTAAAGTACACCCCAAATCCAATGCTGCCTGCTGCATCTGAGTGAATCTGGGTGCTGTCAGCCAGGTCCAATGGTACCTGCCAAATGGTGACCCTATTATAATTAGAGAGAAAGGCCAACCAAACCTTAAGGTCTTCTTTCATGCCCTTGGTCACCCTGATATGGTGATGTGATGCCAAGGCCCCAGAGGTGACCCGCACCAAGTGTGCACAAAAGGCCCATCCTGGCACGACCACCCAGCTGGCAAAATTCAGATAACCTACCAGGGACTGAAGCTCTCACATTGTACACTTGGCACGAGACAGAACCAGGGCGATTAATGCTCACAATGCCAGCAGCTTGTCCTCTGGCAAGCATGACATCCCCTTCACTGAATCCAGCTATATGGGTGTTAGACTCCTGCAGCAATCAGTTCCCAACAGCTTTCATTCAAAAAAGTAAAGTTTATTGAGACATTGGGAGTATGCAGATATCATGGCACTTTTAGTGTTAGAACTGGCCTAAAGCACACAAAGCAAACAGGTATACATTATTCAAGAAAGTCCCCTGGTGGCTCAGGTCCAATCAGATGCCAGGTAGAAACCCGCCAAAGTAATGGGCAATTATTCTCAGGAGAAAAGTACACCAGACACTCAAGGTTGAAGGCTTTAGTTACATAGATAAAGTAAGACTGGGAATACAGCAGAAATGATAGTTAAAATTCCAGAGTCTCCCCCACACCCATGACAGCTAGAACAGCCAGAGGCCTAGCTGACATATTGCACCCCCCCCAAGATCTCACCCACCAGGTTTGCTTGGATACATTGTGTGAAATGAACGTACAAGTTTAGGGGCCTTAACATGACAATCCTGTACCCATTCATTATGTGATGGGTCAAAGTCTTTCCATCTGGTTAAGTAATAAAGGTGCTCACACTTAAGCTTAGAATCCAATATCTGTGCCACCATCTGATGTGGTTCACCACCCCTCATCAGAGGAGGAGGGGCTGGAGGTTGAGATCTCCACTTGTTTGGTCTCGGGTCCCACTTCAGGAGGCTGAAATGGAAAATAGGGTGCACATCTTTAAAAGTCTTAGGCATTTCATGTTCAACAGTCACATCTTTTGGGCTTCCGGTCTGGGATTCATGGCATCCTGACGTGTTCTGGCTTGCTCTCAGAGCTCCCAGAGCATACGGAGGGTCTTGACGACAGGGTGGGCTTCATATAGCCCACCGCAGATCCCCCCAGGCAGGGGGGTGACTGGCAGCAAGCCTTAGCCCGAGAGGGAGTTGAGATCGGCTGATAGCGGGGCTTTAAAGAGCATCGCGACCAGCCTTGATCCCCTCCCCCCTAGAAGGCACTTCGGAAATTCTCTACAAGACCCCACCGAGTTGGATTCTCAACATAAGAACGCATGACCCAGACCTCCAAGACATTCTACGGAAACTGATATCAAAGAAACACTGCTATAACAAGACACGGACTTTGAAGGTAACTTTTTAAAATTGCTCACCGGAGACGCGTTTTGGCTGAGAGTAAACAACATCCGATGAAGCGCATGATCAGGCTGTATCTTTTGTACTAACACCTACTCCGAAAAAGAGCAGTTAAACAGCTAAAAAAGGCCAAAAAGCCGGTTTGTTGAACATTCCTGCGGTTGGATTATTGACTTTAAAATAGAAACTAACAGCAAGCCCCGCGAGAACTAGTGTGGAAAAATACTCTAGCTGCAGCAGAAATTGTCAGAACAGGAAGTGACCTCAGACCAGACAAGTAATCTTCCTAGAGAAGTCCAAGGAAACTGGAAGAAGGGAGGAAACCAGGAGCAAGGGGGACAACTAAGATTGCCGGACAGGAAGTGAGTAACCGGAAGAACCATCTACCATAGAGAAATTGCGCCCGCCATTTTGAGAAGGTCAGAAAAATTATACTTCGATTTTAACCAAAAATTTAGTAGAAAAAAGTGAAATTAGAGCGATTTAGGTGGGCATAAGAAGGACTTTGATTTGATGTAGGTTTTAGGGGAATCTCAAACAACGGCTTACGATCTGCGGCAACGACAGAGGGCGAATTCCTGGTCCTCCCCGAAAATGACTGCTAAAGAAGAAAAGAAGTTACAGGGCCTGATGGAAGCGATGGAGAAACAAGTGATGGACGCGTTACAAAAGATGGAAAAAACTTTAGTAACAGAAGTAACAGACCTGAAAAAGGACCTATCTGGGATTACAAAAGAAATGCAGACGCTGACTAAGAGAACAGATGAGATGGATGAAAGAGTGAAGAGAGTGGCATCCAATATTGCGGAGGTTGCTATAGAAACAGAAAAAGTTAATGTGATGGTCCAGTACAATGCAATGCTTAACCATATGAGATTCAGGGGGATCCCTGAAGACAAAAGTGAGAACATCCATTCTGTTATGGTGGATGCTGTTGCAGACTTTTTAAAAATGGAAGAGGAGAAGGTGGCGGCACAGATTGATGTGGTGTACAGAGTCAATTCTGCGATTGCGCAAAGGAAAAAATTACCCAGAGATGTGATTGTCCAGTTTATATCCAAAAAACTGAAGGAGGATCTATTCAAGCAACGATTTCAGGAAGATTTCACAATTGACAACAAGAAAATCATGATTTTAAAGGAACTACCCAGAGCAATGCTTCAGGATAGACGACTCTTTAAAGATTTGATTGATGAACTGAAAACAGAGGGTATAAGATACAGATGGGAAATTCCAAAAGGTGTCAGTTTTACATTCAAACAGAAGAGAGTCCACTGAGACTGTGGCTAATGATAGGAACTGCCTGGCAAGGTCTCGAGGCAGCAAGAGGAAGGCTGTGGGCTTAACTAACGTGGGAAACTATAAGTGTTTATACACAAATGCTAGAAGTCTCCGAGGTAAAATCGGGGAGTTGGAATGCTTGGTGTTGGGGGGGAAATAGACATTGTGGGTATTTCAGAAACTTGGTGGGATGAGGAAAATCAGTGGGATATGGTGATTCCTGGTTATAAATTATATCGGAAGGATAGGGGGAAAGGGTTGGAGGTGGGGTGGCTCTGTATGTCAGAGAGGGTATACCATCCAGTAAGATTGAGAGGGTAAGAGAATTGGATTCCCTTCTGGAAATGCTATGGGTTGAAATAGTGGGTCCAAAAGGAGGCTTAACAGTGGGAGTTTGTTATCGCCCACCAGATCAAAAGATAGAGGAGGATTATAAAATGATGAATGAATTAAAGATAGCGGCTAGACGAAATAACTGTGTTGTAATAGGCGACTTTAACTACCCACACATTGATTGGGTCAATATGAGTTCTAGTCGGGAAAAAGAGATTGCGTTCTTAGACACTCTCAATGACTGTGCTGTGGAACAGATGGTCACAGATCCTACCAGGGGAGAGGCGATCCTGGATTTGGTCCTAAGTAACACCCAAGACCTGGTGAGAGATGTAAAAGTGACTGCACCACTTGGAAACAGTGACCATAATGTCATTGAGTTTAACATTTGTACAGATAGGGAGTTGCCCAAAAAGACTGACGCAACCACTTTTAACTTTAAAAGGGGTAACTTCTCTGGTATGAGGGGACATGTGAGGAAGAAATTGAAAGGAAGAGTGGAGAACCTCAAAACCATTGGGGAAGCTTGGAGACTATTTAAAAAGACAATCCTAGAAGCTCAGAAAAAATATATACCGCAGGTTAGGAAAGGTACAAATAGGTATAGAAAAAAGCCTGCATGGTTAACAAATAAAGTAATGGAAGCTGTAAAAGGTAAGAAGGATTCCTTTAAGCGGTGGAAAGCTAGTCTTAGTGAGGTTGATAAAAGGGAACACAGACTATGGCAAATAAAATGCAAGTCTGTGATCAGGCAAGCAAAAAGGGAATATGAGGAGCATATCGCAAAAAACATAAAGACCAACAATAAAACTTTCTTCAAATACATTAGAAGTAGGAAGCCAGCCAGGGAGGCAGTGGGGCCCTTGGATGACCAAGGGGTAAAAGGAGTAGTGAAGGATGATAGGGAAATGGCTGAGAAGCTGAATGCATTTTTTGCCTCTGTCTTCACTGTGGAAGAGGAGAAGTGTTTGCCCACTCCAGAAGCACTGATTTCGGGAGGGGGTTTGAAAGACCTGAATCAGATTGCGGTGACAAGAGAGGAAGTCCTCCGACTGATGGACAATTTAAAAACTAATAAATCACCAGGCCCGGATGGCATTCATCCGAGAGTTCTGAAAGAACTCAAATGTGAACTTGTGGATCTCCTGACAAAAATATGTAATCTTTCTTTAAAATCTGCCTCCATTCCTGATGACTGGAAGGTAGCTAATGTCACTCCCATCTTTAAAAAGGGCTCCAGGGGAGATCCAGGAAATTACAGGCCAGTCAGTCTGACATCGATACCGGGTAAGTTGGTGGAAACTGTTATTAAGGAAAGAATTAGTAGGCACATTGATGAACAAAAACTATTGAGGCAGACTCAGCATGGGTTCTGTAAGGGAAGATCTTGTCTCACTAACCTGTTAGTGTTTTTTGAGGGAGTGAACAAACATGTGGACAAGGGGGACCCAATAGATATTATTTACCTTGACTTCCGGAAAGCTTTTGATACAGTTCCTCATCAAAGGCTCCTAAGTAAGCTCAATAGTCATGGGATAAAAGGACAAGTCCTCTTGTGGATCAAAAACTGGCTTATAAATAGGAAACAGAGAGTGAGTATAAATGGGAAACTCTCTCAGTGGAGGGTGGTAAGCAGTGGGGTACCACAGGGATCAGTACTCGGTCCCATGCTTTTTAACTTGTTTATTAACGATTTGGAATTGGGAGTAAGCAGTGATGTGGCTAAATTTGCAGATGACACGAAGTTGTTCAGGGTGGTGAAAACCAGGGAGGATTGTGAGGCACTCCAAAGGGATCTGTTGAGGATGGGTGAGTGGGCGTCAACGTGGCAAATGGGGTTCAATGTGGCCAAGTGCAAAGTGATGCACATTGGAGCCAAAAATCTTAAATATAAATACACGTTGATGGGGTCTGATCTGGCAGAGACTGACCAAGAGAGAGATCTTGGAGTCGTAGTGGATAACTCGCTGAAAATGTCTACACAATGTGTAGCTGCAATAAAGAAGGCCAACGCTATGCTGGGGATTATTAGGAAGGGAATTGATAACAAATCAGCCAGTATCATCATGCCCCTGTATAAATCATTGGTGCGACCTCATTTGGAATACTGTGTACAGTTCTGGTCACCACATCTCAAAAAGGATATTATAGCATTGGAAAAAGTGCAGAGAAGGGCAACTAGAATGATAAAAGGGTTGGAACACCTTCCCTATGAAGAAAGGTTAAAATGCTTGGGGCTCTTTAGCTTGGAGAAACGACGGCTGAGGGGTGACATGATCGAGGTTTATAAGATTATGAATGGGATTGAGCAGGTTGAGAAAGAAGTACTTTTCTCCCTTTCTCACAATACAAGAACTCGTGGGCACTCTATGAAATTGCTGAGCAGTCGAGTTAGAACAGATAAAAGGAAATACTTCTTCACCCAAAGAGTGATTAACATATGGAATTCACTGCCACAGGAGGTCGTGGCAGCTGCAAGCATGGACAGTTTCAAGAGGAAATTAGATAAACATATGGAGCAGAAGTCCACCAGTGGCTATTAGCCACAGGGTATAGAATGAGAACTCTCAGTCTGGGGCAGGTGATGCACTCTATTCTTGGTGCTGGAGGGGGCAGCAGTGGGAGGGCTTCTGGTGCCCTGGCCCCACTGCTGGACCTCCTGATGGCACCTGGTATATTTTGGCCGCTGTGTGACAGAGTGTTGGACTGGATGGGCCATTGGCCTGATTCAACATTGGCTTCTCTTATGTTCTTATGTTCTTATGTAGTCACCATCAAGTCAGTAGAGCAAATGACTAGATTCATCAATGATAACTTTAAAGACTCTGATAAATAAGTACAAAAACAACATGGAGAGTCAAATTATATCATGGAATGTCAATGGACTTAATTCACCTCAAAAAAGAAAAAATGTTAGACTTTGGTTGGAAAAACAAAAATGTGATATTGTCTGTTTGCAAGAAACACATATTAAAAAAACTGAAGCTAAATTTTTGATTCAAAAAAGATTAGGAGAGGAGTTTTATTCCCTCTCCTCCCAAAAGAAAAAAGGAGTTGTGATATATATTAAAAAGGAATTGGAACCAAAGGAAATTTTTAAAGATAATGAAGGGAAACTTTTGGCGGTAGAAGCTGTGCTGCAGAGTAAAAAGACTTTAATTGTTAACCTCTATGCTCCAAATGGTGCGAAGGAAAAATTTTTCCAGGATTTGTGGGAACAGCTACGACAGCTAACCTATGAGCAAATGATATTAATGGGTGACTTTAATGGTACTGTTGATAATGTTATTGATAGAAAATCCCAAAAAGGAAACGAAGGCATGGGCAAACTTCCGAAAGTCTTTTTTCAATTGGCTAAACACGAACATCTGGAAGATGCTTGGAGAGTTAAAAATCCCAGGGATAGAGAGTACTCCTTTTACTCATCAAGACATGAATCTTTTTCAAGGATAGACATGATGTGGATGACTGAGAATTTGATCCTGCAGACACGCAAAATCGAGATGTTACCTAGAACGCTTTCTGACCATAGTCCAGTAAAATGGTCAACGTATGTTAAGAGAAAGAAATTCCGATGGAGACTCAATGAGGATTTGCTGGACAAACAAAATATTGTGGATAGAATAAGGATAGAAACCCAAACATACTTTCAACTGAATTTAAATAAGGATGTGCAGATGCAAACGGTATGGGAGGCCTATAAAGCTGTGATGAGAGGACATCTGATTGCAATCAATAATAATGAAAAGAAACAACAATTGAAAATAGATAAAGAGATTACGGAAAATATTCGGAAAAAAGAAATGGAGCTTAAGAAAAGGCCTGGTAAAAAGAAAATTCTGAGAGAATTCAGGATTTTAAGGGAGCAATATGAGGCGAGGTTAAACAAAGAAGTATATTGGAACTTGAAAAAATTGCAACAGAAGTCCTTTGAATGTGCAAATAAACCTGGTAAATACTTGGCATGGCAATTGAAGAAAAGAAGAGAGAACAAAACAATCACTAAATTGAAAGATGGAAATAAAGAAATTTCAGACCCAGGAGGGATCCGGAGGGAATTTTATAAATACTATGCAACTCTTTTTCAAGCAAAACAAGTGGATCTGCAAAAGATGCAAGACTATTTATCCAAGGTTAATTTGATACAACCAAGCCCAGAAATGAAAGCAATATTAAATGCTGTAATAACTAAAGAAGAAATTAGTAAAGCAATAAGAGAGGCAAAGATTTCCAAAGTTCCAGGCCCAGATGGTTTTTCAGCTAAATTTTATAAAAAACTTCATGAAGACCTGGTTCCGGTGTTAGAGATTCTTTTAAACGAAATTAGAAGAACTGGGAAGATTCCAGATTCCTGGAATGAAGCTGCGATCACCTTAATTCCGAAAGATACACAAGATTTAACAAATGTAAAGAATTATCGACCTATTTCACTGTTAAACAACGATTATAAGATATTTGCAAAAATATTAGCAGAGTGCCTTAAAGGGTTCTTGAAAGATACTATTGTTGAAGATCAAGCCGGATTTTTACCAAATAGACAAATAAAAGACAATATGAGGGTTGTTTTAGACGCAATTGAGTATTATGATAAACACCCGGAAAAAGAAGTTGTTTTTTTATTTTTGGATGCAGAAAAGGCATTTGATAATTTGAACTGGGAATTTATGTTTAAAGTGTTTGAGAAATCCCGGATGGGCGCAGAATTTACAAGAATGATTCAATCAATATATAAAGAACAAAAAGCTACGGTGATTGTGAACGCAGAATCAACAGAAGTGTTCCGGGTCAGAAAAGGTACTAGACAGGGTTGTCCCCTGTCACCATTGCTATTTATCTGGATTTTGGAGATTTTGCTACAAATGGTTAGAGATGACGATAATATAAAAGGTTTGAATATTAGAGGCTTTTCATTTAAACTAAGAGCATTTGCGGATGATATTATGTTTATTGTTGAAGATCCTGTTAATAATATGCCTAAGGTATTTGAAAAAGTAAAAGAGTTTGGAGATCTCGCGGGGTTTTATGTGAATAAGAATAAGTCCAAGATATTGTGTAAAAATATGATAGGTACAAAGCAACAAATGTTACAAAATGTGACAGAATGTGAAGTGGTTAAAAAAGTTAAGTATTTGGGAGTTGAAATTACAATGAAAAATATAGACTTGTTTAAGAATAATTATGAAAAACTGTGGTTTCGATAAAGAGTGATTTAGAAAAATGGGAAAAACTTAGATTATCTCTTCTTGGAAGAATTGCCGTTGTCAAAATGAATGTACTGCCCAGGTTAATGTTTTTGTTCCAGACAATACCAATCGTGAAAGATGGGAAAGTGTTGGTGAAATGGCAAAGAGAGATCTTTAAATTTATCTGGGCAGGAAAGAAGCCAAGAATTAAAATGAAGATAATGTACGATACTAAAGACAGAGGTGGCTTCCAAGTCCCGAATTTGCGTTTGTATCATGAAGCTGTATGTATGTCTTGGTTATCTGAGTGGGTTAATCTGGAAAATAGAAAACTATTAGCTCTTGAGGGGCACGATTGCAGATTTGGCTGGCATGCCTATCTTTGGTATGGGAAAAATAAAGTTGATTCAATGTTTAAGCATCATTATGTAAGGAGAACATTGTTTGATGCATGGACCAGGTACAAGGATACAGTTTCTGATGAGAGGCCTCTGTTGATTGTTCCAGCAGCAGTTATACATCTTTTTTCAGAACATAAAGGTAATGATTGGTTGAAATACCAAGAATTATTGCAAAAAGAGGGGAAAAATATGTTTTGAAACCAAATAATGTACTAGAATTTGAGTATGGATGGCTACAATATTGTCAAATAAGGGATATTTACAAAAAAGATTGTAAAGAGTTTGGTTTTAGAGCTAAGAATGATGAGTTTGAAGATATATGGTTGAAAAGAGAGCAAAAAATTATCTCAAAGATGTATAAAACTTTGTTGACTGTATACACTTTGGATGAAACTGTTAAAGAGCAAATGATAAAATGGGCCATAAACATGAACAAAGAAATTTCTATGGAAACATGGGAGTTTTTGTGGAAAAGATCTTTTAAAATCTCTACCTGTGTTAATGTAAAAGAAAATTGTTACAAGATGATGTACAGATGGTACATGACACCAAAAAAGATTGCTAATATTAGTATGAATAAGAACTTGAGTAACAAGTGTTGGAAATGTAAAAAAACAGAGGGTTCTTTTTACCATATGTGGTGGTCATGTGATAAAGTAAAGGTATACTGGTCTAATATACATTGTGTGATGCAGAAAATATTAAAAATTCCTATCAGGAAAAGTCCGGAACTTCTTCTCTTGGGTTTGACAATGGAAAGAATTCCACAGGAAAAAAGGACATTACTATGGTACATGATTACGTCGGCAAGAATGGCCTTCGCTCAGCAATGGAAAACGGAGAAGGTGCCGGATATACATGACTGGTTTAGAAAGCTGCTATTTTTAGCGGAAATGGACAAAATGACAAAAAAACTAAATGGACAAATGGCAGAACAGTATATAAAAGATTGGGAAGGTTTGAAACTGTATTTGGAAACTGAATACAGAATGAAGGGGAAAATGTATAACTTAGATCTGTATGGATATTGAATGAGAAATGAAATGAATTCTGAACTGTATTA
Source organism: Gekko gecko (assembly GCA_029375565.1). Taxonomy (NCBI): domain Eukaryota; kingdom Metazoa; phylum Chordata; class Lepidosauria; order Squamata; family Gekkonidae; genus Gekko; species Gekko gecko. The sequence goes on from JAPDNY010000001.1 coordinate 221,006,083, forward strand.
TACTGTTATTTGAAAATACGTTGAAATTGTGAGGTGTTTTATATATCTGAAATGTGTTACCTGGTTTGTCGATTCATATAAGTCTAAACTTGATTACCGTCTAATATATACTTTGTTATTAGCAGTGTTGGAAGCCTATTAGGGGGGTGGGGGGATGGGATGGAAAGTTTTTTAAATTGTATTGGTAACATTGTTGAAAATGTTGAACACATCCCAATAAAATTTTGTTTAAAAAAAAAAAAAAAAAAAAAACAGTCACATCTTTGATTTTTGTGCAAAACCTTAAAGGGACCCACATATTTCCAGCCCAACTTTCTTTTGTCCCAAATATACAAATTCCACTAATAGAAAACACCATCAAAGATTTCCAAAACAGTATATTAAACAATTATAAAGTTGGTGGTGTCACAACAACAACATTGATGCATACTGTAACTATAATATTTCCTCCTTTGAAGACAAGACATAAAGTCCAAGTGTAACTTGATAGGAGGAGTCCACATAGTCACAACATTTTCCAAACAGCCTTTGCAAAGACACTCATTCTAGATACTTGGAAGATGTGTTTCCGTTGACTTCTTCAGTTTACCAGCTGTGTAAGTGGAACCTGATTTGAGCAATTTCAACAGACCAGAAGGTTCATAGTGCATTCAGTGGAACTGAATTTTTTAGACACATAGGTTAAGGGGTGGAGTTTTGCATCCTCTCCCTTTTGCAGAATTGCCCCCATGGCTACATCTGATGTGTCCACTTGTACCACAAAAACTTTATTTTCATCCGGATGATGTAAGATGGGCTCTGAGGTAAATAATTCTTGAGGTGGTCAAAAGCCTGTTGACATTCTGGAGTCCAATTTAACTTGGTTTAGTGCTTTCCTGCCCCTTTCCCTTAGTTTTAGATCTGTGAGAGGCAGGCTCACTTGGACAAAGTTGGGGATGAATAGGTGGTAGAAATTTGTGAACCCCAGGAAGGATTGGAGTTGTCTCTGGGTACATAGGGCCTCCCACCCCAGTACATCAGCCACCTTCTGCAGGTCCATCTCCAACCCCTTCCGTGAAATACGGTAGCCCAAGAAGTCCACTTCTTCCTTATGGAACTTGCATTTGGAGAGCTTAGCAAAAAGCTGGTGTTCATACAGCATTTCTAGCACCTCCCTCACCAAAGTCCTGATCTTGTGAATAAATCAAGATATAATCAAGATAAACCAACACCCCCTTGAACAGGTGCTTGTGCAACACTTCATTTATTATGTTCATAAACACCCCCAGGGTCCCAGCCAACCCGAAAGGTATAAACAGATATTCGAACTGCCCCAAAGGAGTATTGAATGCTGTCCTATGTGTATCCCCCTCCCGGATGTGTACCTGAAAGTAGGAGTCTCAGAGATCCAACTTGGAAATTTTTTTACCCTTAGTGGCGTCTACTAGGAGATCTTTAATCAGTGGGAGGGGGTATGCATTAGAAGAAGAAGAAGAGAAGAGATTGGATTTATACCCTGCCCCTCACTGCCCAAAGGCGTCTCAGAGTGGCTTACAAACTCCTTTCCCTTCCCCTCCCCACAACAGATAACTTGTGAGGTAGGTGGGGCTGAGAGAACTTCTGACAGAAACTGCTCTTTCAGGAACAGCTGTGCCAGAGCTTGTGACTGACTCAAGGTCACATCAGCAGGTGCAAGTGGAGGAGTAGGGAATCAAACCCAGTTCTCCCAGATTAATGTCCACGCACTTAACCACTACACCAAACTGGCTCTTAGTTGTTGAGACAGTGTTTAGGCCCCAGTAATCTGTACACAGTCTCAGCCCCACATCCTTCTTCTTCCAGAAGAGGACGGGAGCTGCAAATGGTGAGGAGGTGGGCCGAATGAACCCTCGGAGGGTCCTCTGAATGCCTGGAGGGTCCTCTGCCTCCCCTACTGTAGTCACTATTGGAGGGCTCCGCAAAAAGGTAGCACCATAAACCAGAAGAAATATCAAAGCCAAACCCAATAAGACATAATAATTATTTAATATTAACATATAAAGCTCCCTTATGCCAAGCCAGACCATTGGTCCATCTAGCCCAGTGTTGTCCGTTTTTATTGGCTAAGTTTCTATAAAGTCTCAGACAGGAATTTGCAAACACTAAAATAGTCAGACTCAGATTCAGATTTCTAATATTTAAAACTTGAGTGAAAATTTTAATATTGGAATTAAAATTAATCTGTTAGAAAATCATACTGCTTTCTGTCAGTTTCAGTGGGATATGGTCTCTCTTGCCTCTCCCTGCCAAATTTCAGGCAGACAGGAACTTTGAGGCCAGGTCTTCCCATACAGAATAATCACCCTTTAAAATTTAAAGAGCACATAAACCACCAAACAGCTGTTTGCTGGGGACACTTCTCCTTTCCCTGCTCCTGTGCCTCCTGAGAACCAAAATGCTCCTGAAATTCTGGGAAACAAATTATCATTACTCTTTGAATTTCCAGAGTGTTTGGGTCATTTTTGGCTATCATTGAGCTGACCCAAAACAGCTAATTTAGGGTTAAATTTCAGTTTGTGTATATCCAACTGTGTACCCCTACAATCTAGTTCTGATAGAAGTCAATTAGACTGGGGGGGGAACCAAGTCAGTCAATTGGTCAGGGTTTAGGTATTTTATTTTTGTTTAAAAATTGACCCTCCATTGCCTACTTTCTTTTTTATGCATAAATAGAATGACCTGTCCTTTTTCTTTGTGGGGCTAATACCTGTCTAGGCAGAACAGGGAGAGAGAGTTTTGTCAAAAATGGAACATTGCAACTATCAGTGCTTTTACATGAAACGACAGGCAATGAAAGATCTCAGATCCTGCATCTGGAGCTCCTGCTCACTTAGAGATTGTAGGAAGCTTTATTATCACTACCCTCTCACACATCATCTGATTTGGGGTCATTGTATAGCCTCAGCTTCTGCCCTTGTCTCCTACTCCACTCTGTGCAGCCCTACCAGCTAGTATAAGCAAAACTCGAATCTTTGCAGGGCATGTAGACTGGCTCACATTGTCTACCTGGCATGATAGGGGAGACTACTCAGAGCCTGCTCTCTGTAATCTGCCCCATGGGCAAACAAACCCTTTGCCTTTGTCCCCTGCAAGGCAAGTGGGCTGGCACTGCCTACCTATCAAAAGCATAAACTATGAGGGGGCTCGGGAGCCTGGGCCTCCTCTGAATTTTTCTGGGGAAGGATTGAGCCTCCCCCAGACAACCTGTGCCTGGCAATATTGAGTTTAAAACTTTCCTTTGGGCTCACTTTTTTTTCTTCTGGGCTCACTTTCTAACAAATGCTAATTGAGCTAGCAGGATAGACAATGGGATTGTTAAACATTCTCCTTCTCCCCCACCTCTTCTCCTAGCACAGAGGTGTCAAATGATAGTCTCTTGCCTTTACCTCAGTGGGGAAAAAAGATTTGATAACATTCCTTGCAACTGGAAGAGAAGGTCTCTTGCAACTGGATCCATCAGGAGACACAGACCTCTGATCTGAGGTCTAGGGAAGGTGGCCATTTTTGTCTATCCAGCTGGCACAGAAAGCTGAAGAACATTTGTTATTGTAAATGGTAAGATCTGCAAGGGTTTTCAGTTGTATCCAGTGCCGGCTTGAGGTGTTTCTGTGCCCTAGGCGGGGTGCAGATGCCAACCTCCCAGTGGAGCCTGGAGACCTTTTTGCCGCCGCCTCCTCCCCCCCAGGGGGAAGGGGAGGGCGGGTGAGCTGCCCTGGCTGGGAGCTCTGTACTGGCAGAGAGCAAGAGGGGAGAGTGGGGAGGGGGGGCATTTAGCAACCAGATCCCTTTCCAGGCATACCTGGAGCTCAGCAAAAACACCAGAAGGATCCCGGCGTGGGAGTGCCCAAGCACTCCTCTTCCTCTCCAGCCTCTCCTCCCTCTTTCCCCATTTGTGCAGGAACATCCCCATTTTGTCCTCCAGCTCCAGCCCAGTGTGCATTCCCCCAGGTTTTCCTCGAGCGGGGTGCACGCAATGCTGGGCGTTGTTTTGCCAGGCGGCCTATAGGTCGGTTCCAGGTGTGTCAGCCTGAGACTGGAGCCCTCCCTAAATCTGACCCTCTGTGGGACCCAAATGGGAAGGGGCACATTTCTTTCATCTCTGCTTCCCCTACGCGAGACACATGCGCAGCTATGGTGCATGGTTTGGGGTCTGAAATCATTGAGGATCTGTGGAAAGACCACGGGAGGGTGAGACAGAAACTGGAGCAGGGAGGGAAGAAGCTTTGGGGAACTGGCCATCCATCACAAGACCTGAGAAGTATCATGGTCCTCCTGCTGCTGCTGTCCGCTCTGTCCGCTCTGTCCCTAGGTCCTTATCGCCTGCTGTGGCTCTTCTTAGCCAGGTCTCCTGTGGCGCCTTCAGCTGGGGTGAGCATGCAGCCCCTCGCTATTGCTTCCACATGTCCCTGCAGGAAACTGTCAGAGGGGCACAAACCCATGAACAGCAGCCCCTTGTTTAGAATGCGAGCTAGATACCGTAATGCTTGGAAAGGCCAGGCAGGATGTGGCGGAGAGGAGGAGGCCTGGCCGAGGGGAGAGTGAGAGGGTGCGTGAGCTGTGCTGCCACCTCTTGCGTCCCAGCTGGGTGCTCTGTACTGGTAGTGGTGAGTCCCCACTGGCTGCCGCCATGCCACCCCCACCTCCTTCCCTCCTGAGGGGAGAGGGCAGGCGAGCTGTACCGCCGCCTCCTGCACCCTGGCTGGGTGTCCTTGTACTGGCGGTGGTGGCAGGGAGGCCGCGGGCACCCAGTTAGGGCAGTGGGGGGGCTTTCAGGGGTCGGGGTGCCATTTGGTGCCCCTGAGGGCTGGCACGCCCTAGGCAAGCACCTAGTTTGCCTAGCGGGCGAGCCAGTGCTGGTTGTATCTTTGCACTCTCTAGATTAATAACTGTCAGATGAACTGCCATATTTCTCTTCTGTCTTCATTTAGACAGTGTCTGTATTGTTTGTTTTAATTAGCTGGCATGCCTGCACATAGTCTGCTTCGCTGGAACTTGTGGGAGAGCTCTCTGCCGCCTCCGGCTATCTTAGTGTCCTTGAGCAAGAGAGACACAGGCTTGACTTCCCAGCCTATGGAAAATTTCTCGCCTTAGATAGTGGGAAGGGAGGGGGCCTATCTCCCATTCATTATGTATCCTCCCACCGGGAGTATTCCCGCGTGAGTGCTCAGATCTCATTCGCTAATAGGGCTTATGCATCACACTATATCTGTAGGCCATTATGTTTGATGGGGTATTCCTGACAATAACTCTGCTTACAAGGGCAACTTACTTGTATTCCAATAAAGCATATCTTTTATGAAGAGTGCCTGGACTTACTTGCAGTTGAACCTGACAGAAATTGTCAGGAATCCGTTATTCTCCCCGGGACGTATCTCTCCTACCAAGATGAGCAGAGCCGGAGTAGGTGGGGTATGCACCACGACCCCGACCACTACAACACCTCCAACCACCATGGTGCCTCTGACCACCATGGCACCTCCGACCACCACAGCACCCCCGGTCACCACGGTGGCACCCCCAATGACTACAGCAGCACTACCAATAACCACCATAGGGGAGGAACCCCGTTGTCCACCGGTACTGGGGTCCCAGTGTCGTCGGTTGCAGTGGCCATCTACAGCCTGGCTGGGCCAACTACGACGGACAGTGGGGCCATTCCCCGCCAGACAATGCCTTTTATTACCCCGTTTTGGGACAAAGGCGTTACCTATCGAAAACCTCAGGATTGGATGAGGCACCTAGGGGACTCTACTCAGACTACCTAAGCCGGGACAGTTTGTTTGACCCTTGCCCTAGCATGGGAAGCCTTGGGGCAACACGAAGCTGACTGGCCAGAGTCCCCCCGAGACCCAGCCCAGACAAAGACGTAGATACCCAGCTGGATGGCTTGGAAGCGGACTGTCGCATGATAATGCAGGATTTGGGACACTTGTTGCAGACCTTGCTGAACATGATGACCCAGGCAATACAGACACACATGGTGGGCCAGCCAGGGGGCCTGCACCAACTCTGCCCCGCCCCGCCCCGCCCCACCCCACCGCCACCACCACCGGTATTGCCGCCATCAGTACTACCTCCACCAGTACGGCCTCCTCTGGTCCCCATGCCGCCTCTAGTATTGCCTCTGCTGGGGCTGCCACTTGGCATGCCAGCTCAACCACTGCCAGTTCCCCCGCTGCTGCCTCTACCGGGACCACCACCACTCCCCAGTCCGGTACCAGTGGGGCCACCGGTTCCAGTGGTCCCTCTGGCCATGCCCTGGCCTAAAGACTTACTGGACATCACGTTTGATGGGGACCCAGAGAATCTTTCATTCTTCATCCTGCAAGTGGGGAAGTTTGTGCAACGCTGGGCCCACCTGTTCCAGGATGAAGAGCAACAGGTGGATTTCATCGCCTCGTGGTTGAGAGGGATAGCCACCAGCTGGTAAGTGGCTCTCCATGATCTATAGGCTGTGGAATTAGGGAGTGTGGATGCTTTCATGTGGGCACTGAGGACTCGCTTTGAAGATCCCACCGCTGCGCAGAAGGCAGAGGCCTTTCTCCATACCTTTAAGCAGGGGAAGCTTTCAGTACAGGTGTATTCCATAGAATTCCAGCACCATGCAGCCAAGATCCGGGATTGGACTGACCCGGTCCTAGCCCAGCAGTATCGGTTGGGACTCTCAGCAGACATTCGGAACAATGTCATGAGCTCCCAGGAACCACACACCCTGCGCAGCAGGATGGAGGAGGCCGAGCGAGCAGAAAGGCTCTGTACCATGAGGCTGGATAGTGCGATAGCTGCCGGGCAGCTGCCAGTTTCATCCCAACAAAAGCCCAAACCACCCCAACTGAAGACGTCGGTCAGAGACCAGCGTATGAAACAAGGCCTATGCCTAAAATGTGGGGAGAAAGGGCACTACACCACCTCCTGCCCCAGGGGGGAGGTCGCCAAGACTCCAACGCAAGACTGTGACAAGCGCCACGCAGATCCCCCAGGGAAACCGGGAACCACCAAACCGAGGAACCCCAAAGCCTTGCTTACCGATGAGGAATATGTGGAACCAGGGTCGAGTGATGAGGAGCCGCGGGAAACGAGCAGGTCCTGTTGTAGGGGCTCGAGATGGACCCCGCAAAAGTCCAGGATGTCCTGAACTGGGAGCCCCAAAGACTCGTAGGCAGCTGCAAAGTTTTCTCGGTTTCGCGAATTTCCATCACCATTTTTTGCCCCACTTTGCCCAAGTCAGCCTACCTCTGACTGATCTATTGAAAACTAAAGGGTAAGGGGCCACCAAACCTGGGGCATGGTTAGATTGGAACCCCAAGTGCCAAGAGGCGTTCGAGCAATTAAAAGCTTTGTTTACCACAGAGCCGGTGCTAGCACACCCCGATGAAAAAAAAATATTTGTGATTCAAGTTGTCGGCTCTGATACTGCCATGGGGCGGCAATCCTACAAGAAGGCGCTGATGGGTGACTCCATCCCCGGCATATGTGTCCCGCAAATTCAATGACACTGAAAGAAATTGGCCCATGTGGGATAAGGAAGCAGGGGCGATCCGCTTGGCCCTGGCCACATGGCGACATTGGTTAGAAGGGGCCCGAGTTCCCTTTGAGGTCTGGACTGATCACAAGAATCTTGAGGTCCTTCGAAAACCTCGGAACCTTAATGCTAAGCAGTTCCGGTGGGCTGAGTTCTTTTCTAAATTTCAATTCACCCTGCACCATTTCCCGGGCCAGTCCAATTCTCTAGCAGATGTGCTCTCCCACCTTCCCCAGCATGATAGCAGGAGGGTGGAGGTCCATGAATCTTTCTTCACACCATCCCAATTGAGCGGGGCGGTAGTATCCCATAGCCAACGGCCCCAGGGACTACCCCAGCCACCTGGTGAAACTTTATGGGAAGATAAATTTGCAAAAGCTATCACTGAGGTAGAATTGCAAGACCTGCAGGCGAGAGGAACTATAGAGCGCCACGACAATGGTTGGCGAAAAACTTTTCATTCCGGATGCCTTAAGAAGGGAAGTGTTACAAACGGTTCATGGAACCAAACTGGTGGGTCACTTTGGTTTTGTTAAATCATTACATCTGCTACAACGGCGGTTTTGGTGGCCGCAGATGAGAAAAGACATCGGACTTTGTGCAATCCTGCCAAACTTGTAGTATGTGTAAATCATGGGTGGGCAAGCCCCCGGGTCTCCTGCAGCCACTACTGACCCCACGGAGACCCTGGGAGGTCATCTCAATGGACTTTATCACAGACTTGCCACCTAGCAAACAAATGACTGTCATTTGGGTGGTTGTGGATTTGTTCAACAAGCAAGCACATTTTATCCCTTTCCCGGGTTTGCCTACTGCCCGTGCTCTGGTGAAGGCGTTCCTCCACCACGTCATAAGGCTACACATGCTGCCGGTCAAAATAATTTCTGACTGCAGAACGCAATTTGTTTCTAAATTTTGGGGGGAACTGATGACCCTAATGGGAATAGAGAGGGTTGTCAGTAGCGCTTACCACCCAGAAACGGATGGGCAAACAGAGCGGGTGAATCAAATCCTAGAATAATATCTTTGCTGCTTTACTAATTTCCAACAGAGTGACTGGGCTGATCTCCTTCCTTTAGCAGAGTTTGCCTACAATAACACGTGTCATACCTCTACGGGGGTCTCTCCCTTCAAGGCGGCTTTGGGATATGACAGCCCTCCCTTGCCCTTCCTGAGTTCCAACCCTGGGACGGAGGGGGAAGCTGCTGACTGGTGTAAAAAGCTCAAAGACTCTTGGCCAGGCATTTGCGAGGTGCTGGAAGCAGCGAAGGCAGCTTATAAAGCCCATGCTGACAGAAAAAGGGTGGAGGGTTGGGAGCTGCAGCCTGGGGACTTTGTGTATGTCTCAACTAAGAATCTAAGACTTCCCCAAAAGTCACGGAAACTGGCATGGAAGTATATTGGACCCTTTAAGATCCATAGATTAATTAATCCTGTGACTGGAATTAGAGTTACCCAAGACCCTGAAACATCTTCATCCAATCTTTCATTTCAGCTTACTCAAAAGGAGTCACCTGCCTAATCGATGGCATCCTGAGGTTCCGATACTGCCACCCCTCATGGTGGATGGTGAAGATATTGGACTCTAAGCTTAAACGTGGTCAACTGTATTATTTAGTGGAGTGGGTACATTTTGGTCCACAACATAGAGAATGGGTGAAATGTTCTGATATTAATGCTGATCGATTGCTATGTGAATTCCATCATCGTTTTCCCTTTAAGCCCGGGAATTCTTCACTGTCCCCTCAAAATGTATGATGTAATCATAGGGGGGCAGGATGTCAGATGAACTGCCATATTTCTCTTCTGTCTGCATTTATACAATGTCTGTATTGTTTGTTTTAATTAGCTGGCACGCCTGCGCATAGTCTGCTTTGCTGGAACTTGTGGGAGAGCTCTCTGTTGCCTCCGGCTATCTTAGTGTCCTTGAGCAAGAGAGACATAGCCTTGACTTCCCAGCCGGTGGAAAATTTCTCGCCTTAGATAGTGGGAAGGGAGGGGCCTATCTCCCATTCATTATGTATCCTCCCGCTGGGAGTATTCCCACGCGCACGCTCAGATCTCATTCGCTAATAGGGCTTATGCATCACACTATATTTGTAGGCCATTATGCTTGGTGGGGTATTCCTGACAATAACTCTGCTTACAAGGGCAACTTACTTGTATTCCAATAAAGCATATCTTTTATGAAGAGTGCCTGGACTTACTTGCAGTTGAACCTGACAATAACTAAGGTTTTTGATATCCGGAACATATCAATCTTTAAATATGTTTGGTGTCTGTCGGAAAAGAAAGTATAGTCCTTTACCCTGGCTGGCTCCACCCACTTTCAATGTAGTAACACTCAGACTGCAAAGCCTCTGTTGGGCCCAACATACTTGCTTGACTCCAATTTACATTTGGGGAAAAAGTGTGTCTCTGTTTTAGTTTACTTGGGTCTATATGTTCTTGACTGAGAACAATTGTGTCTTTTTTATGGTAGTGAAGGGGAGGACTGCTTCAGCTACTCCTAAGCTCTTCTTTCAATTTCCATTTCATTTTTAAATTGTAAGCCCATCTGCATGAACAAGATTGGGGGAAGCATGCAGATCAGAGGCCTTTTAACATTTCCTTTTGCCCTGTATGCAGCCCAGAGAGAATATTGGCTAGGAATGTGCACTCTGTACATGTTCACCCTCTTCATTTTGCTGTTACTTAAAATGGTATGGTACAGTTTCAAAGGGGCAACCAACTGGGATGTACATAAGAACATAAGAACATAAGAGAAGCCAATGTTGAATCAGGCCAATGGCCTATCTAGTCCAACACTCTGTCACACAGCGGCCAAAATATACCAGGTGCCATCAGGAGGTCCAGCAGTGGGGCCAGGGCACCAGAAGCCCTCCCACTGCTGCCCCCTCCAGCACCAAGAATAGAGTGCATCACCTGCCCCAGACTGAGAGTTCTCATTCTATACCCTGTGGCTAATAGCCACTGGTGGACTTCTGCTCCATATGTTTATCTAATTTCCTCTTGAAACTGTCCATGCTTGCAGCTGCCACGACCTCCTGTGGCAGTGAATTCCATATGTTAATCACTCTTTGGGTGAAGAAGTATTTCCTTTTATCTGTTCTAACCCGACTGCTCAGCAATTTCATAGAGTGCCCACGAGTTCTTGTATTGTGAGAAAGGGAGAAAAGTACTTCTTTCTCAACCTGCTCAATCCCATTCATAATCTTATAAACCTCGATCATGTCACCCCTCAGCCGTCGTTTCTCCAAGCTAAAGAGCCCCAAGCATTTTAACCTTTCTTCATAGGGAAGGTGTTCCAACCCTTTTATCATTCTAGTTGCCCTTCTCTGCACTTTTTCCAATGCTATAATATCCTTTTTGAGATGTGGTGACCAGAACTGTACACAGTATTCCAAATGAGGTCGCACCAATGATTTATACAGGGGCATGATGATACTGGCTGATTTGTTATCAATTCCCTTCCTAATAATCCCCAGCATAGCGTTGGCCTTCTTTATTGCAGCTACACATTGTGTAGACATTTTCAGCGAGTTATCCACTACGACTCCAAGATCTCTCTCTTGGTCAGTCTCTGCCAGATCAGACCCCATCAACGTGTATTTATATTTAGGATTTTTGGCTCCAATGTGCATCACTTTGCACTTGGCCACATTGAACCCCATTTGCCACGTTGACGCCCACTCACCCATCCTCAACAGATCCCTTTGGAGTGCCTCACAATCCTCCCTGGTTTTCACCACCCTGAACAACTTCGTGTCATCTGCAAATTTAGCCACATCACTGCTTACTCCCAATTCCAAATCGTTAATAAACAAGTTAAAAAGCATGGGACCGAGTACTGATCCCTGTGGTACCCCACTGCTTACCACCCTCCACTGAGAAAGTTTCCCATTTATACTCACTCTCTGTTTCCTATTTATAAGCCAGTACTAAAAGGAATGACAGGATTGCCCATTGGAAACAATGGGAGAGGCTCGAAGGCCCATTGGAGATAATGGGAGCCAGGAATGCTTATTGACTTGCATGGGCTCCACTGAAATACATTGCAGCACAAAAAAAAATGCAAAGAAAATGAAGAATGGGTTTTCCATTAAGGTATTTGGGCCCAGACAACCTACTCTGGGACTGGAATGACAGCCCCCAGAGTGGAAAGACAGTCCCTAGGAATAGAATGTCTGCTCTGGGACTAGAATTACATGCACACACACCATGGAATGACAGCCCCTGGGAATAGGCACAGTGCTCTGTGGCTGGAATGACCACCTCCAGAGTGGAATGATGGCACCTGGGAGTAGCAGAGGTGTTCTGGGACTGGAATGACCACCCTCAGAGTGGAAAGATAGTCCTAGTATGCTTCTGCAAGTCCCAGGGGTTGTCATTCCAGTCCCAGAACACTTCTGCTAATCCCAGGGACTGTGATTCCACACTGGGGGCTGTCATTCCAGTCCCAGAGCACTGAGAAGATTGCTACTACTATGAACTCCATACATTGCTCAGAAATTGAGTACACAGCAACTGTTTTGTATTCTGCCCTGGCTCAGAGACTCCCGCCATGCATTTACCAAATGAAGGCATCTGTGATGCCACAATTTAGTAAATTTCAGTACAAAGTCATTCTTATGAATAAGGCAGAAACAACACTCCTGTAAACGAATGTCCAGGAAAACTTTTTAAATATTCCCCTACAGGCTTTTCTGTATTGCCTCTTTTACTGTCAAATTTGTGACCATTAGTTTTTCTGATGCACATGGTATGTATATTTGCAGATCTTAAAGTGATTATTCTAAAAGTGAATTTCAAAAACAGGACACAGCAGGAGATTGCTGAGATATCACTATAACAGCTGGACAACTCCCACCTTTTCCAGAGTTTAACCCAGCCCACGGGCATTGCTGGGGAGGGGGTTCCCAGGGGTTCCCAGCCCCCTAAATTTCTAGGGAGACCATCCCTAAATCCCACATGGCTTCACATACATAGATAGTGACAATGGCCTTTGACATCACTGGCTCCTCCCTATGATGTCACTGGGCCTCAGTTCTTTTAAGGATCTAGCATAGCAATGTCTCTGGCCCAGCCTCTGTTGGTGTAGGGGGCAGCGAGAGTAATAACACAATCCTGCAACAGGCTTGTGCTGAACTATATTATTATCCCAAACCAAAAAAGTACTGATTCAAAACGGGTGACAGTAACAGAATAGAATTGGTAACATCAAAATAACTGTCAAACACAAAGCACTTACACAATTTGTATATATTATTATAACTTCAAAACATTAACAACACAAAATATACAATATTGTGTAGTTTCAGATGATCGTCCAGAATTTAACAGGGCCAACAAGGAGACGGTGAACTCCGGAATGCTTTTCCCGTTTCAACTACAAAAGTCTCTTCTGACCAAGATGCTAAGAATGTACAATAAAAATATTTTAAATATTACATTTGGGAACAATACTTTGGCAACAATGTACCATGCAAAATATTATTAAATAAATAAAAAGCTCTTACAATCTTGTAGACTACTTTGGACTTCAATAATATGGCAACATTGTCACAGCAGTGCACAAACTTGATCTAAAAAACATACACAGCACGTTCATAATATTGTACAGCAACATAAATCATAATGGAGTAATCATTTTACAAAAATCAGAGAAATTACACTCACCACATTTTCAGACTGGATTTCATGTTCTAGAGCAAATTCTTTCCAAACTTAACAGGTAAGAATCCCAAGCAAGACTGAGCAGTTTAAATATAACATGAATTCAGGGAGAGATCAGCTCCTGAATGTACTTACAACAATGCAGTTAAAGAATACCCCAATATCATTTACAACCCTAACTATTACAATCTCAAAACACGATACCAGTAAAGTTTACTGTAGGACAATCTGCAATATACATAACAGAACTATAAAAAGCAATTTAAATCTAGAGAGGAATTCAAACCATCTGGATATACACAGTTGAGTTTAAAGGTCCAGTATGCCTCTCTTTTGAGTAACACTTTTCTGAGGTCTTTTCTGTGGTATTTCTCAGAATTAATAACCTTTAGTACTACGCATTTAAAGTCATTATAAGAATGATCTTTGGACATGAAATGAGATACAAGAGGAGCCTCAAGATATTGGTGTTTAATTTTACTATGATGTTCCAAGATTCTTGTCTTTATAGCTCTTGATGTTTCTCCCACGTAACATAAACCACAACCACAGATGATTAAATATACACAGTGTTTGGTTGAACAGGTGGAAAAATGTTTTAATGTCCAATGGAACTCTAACTCTGGCAAGTCAATACTCCTAGTTTCCCAGCTAAATGTACATGCTTGGCAGTGCCTACATTTAAAGTGACCGGAAGGTCCATTGTCACTCTCATAAATTGTAAGTAAATCAGTATGAACTAAAAGGTCGTTCATGATATTGGTATTTCTATAGCCAATTTTTGGTTTCTTTTTACACCCTGGAATATCATTTAATAAATGCCAATGTTTATACACAATGTTGCCCAACAAATGTTGTTATCCCTATTTACCATGTTCTCTTTAAAGAGACTTTGTCTTTCTATGCCATCAGCTCTTTCCCGTGCTGTCCAAATCACCTGAACTGGATAGCCTCTCTCTAGAAACTCAGCTGTCATTGATGTAGTCAAGGCTTGATAGTCCTCCTCTAAAGTAGAGTTGCTTTTGATCCTCAAAAATTGGCCATAAGGTATATTATTCTTGATGTGAACTGGGTGCGCTGATGTATAATGCAGTATTGAATTTTTGTCAATGGGCTTTTTATATGGGCGTATTGCCAATCTCCTATTGAGTACAAAGACTGTAGTGTCCAAAAATGCACTTCACTATGATTAAAGGTTGCTGTAAACTTAATTGACTGATGGACAGTGTTAAGCCATTCTACAAATTGATAAGCGTACCTCTCTGATAACACAACAAGAAAGCAATCATCAATATACCTCTTGCACAAAATACAGTTAGAGTATTTACTTAAGAAAAGTATACACATGTCACTACATGCATCTTCTTTGATGGAATATTGCCAGTCCGATATTATCCCGAGAGGCTTGAGGATCCAGAAGGGTCCTGCTATGTTTCTTGACAAAGAAGACTTTAAAAATAAGTGGATGGCAATTTTGAACAAATGTTCATACGATTTAATGTTATTAATTATTGAACAAGCTACCTCTGAAGTAGAAAATGTGAAAATTGAGACTTTAGAAAATAAATTAAAAACAGTTATTTTGATGTTACTAATTCTATTGTGCTGAACAATATACAGTGGTTTATTTACACTGCTCTTTGCTTGAGGCTTATTTGGCTCTACAATCATAGGAAGGTTTTTCCTGGACCAGAAGTTTATATCTGAGAACCACTTGGCATGTGATTGCACTAATAGAGGCCTCATTTGTATTTTCTTGCTCTATGCCTGGTGGGTTATCTTGAAACAACTTGCTTCTGGTCCTTATTGTATTCATGCTCTGTATGTATATGATTGTACTATATGTTTTTATAATAGCCAATGTGTTCCTCACTATTGACCTCTGAGGAAGGCCTATGTAGGCTGAAACGCATCAGGTCAGATTTATAAGCCCTTGTGTTTTATCGTTTGTTATTTATACATAACGTGTGACTGGGCCCTTATATATTTTTAAAGTTGTGATCAATAAATACATGTATTTTTATATTTCCTTTATCAAGTTTTTAACATTGGCCCCCTTTCCTACATTTGACTAATCTTTGTCAGGTTCTGGATTCTAGGTTTTAGGTTTTAGGTTCAGGTTTTTTTCCCCTCCCCTTCTTTTTTTGTCCTTATTTACAGAATATACATACAGTCCAGGGATAGCACTTGTAACATCCAATTCATCAAGCAGACCAACAAAGTGCTTTGCAAGAATCCTATACATGAGAGTGAGAGCAGTATGTACAGAGTGCACAGAATATATACTATGAAGCACCAATCACATTGAAGTGCTGACTCACTGTGACTCCTAAGAGTATGATGCAACTCAGATCTGGTGACTGGCCACATGACTCCACTCCTGTCACCTTCAGATCAAGATGATCTAATTCACACTCCTTACCTGGCTGTCATCTTGCCTGCAATACATGACAGTATGCTGACACACCTCCCAAGATGCAGCCTAATACATACACAATTTACTCTTCAACAATTGAAACCTATTTACATCCAAGCATTTGGTGAACAAATCTGCAACATTGTTCTCTGAAGTACAATAACTAATACAAATGAAGTTGTTACATACAGCAAGCTTAACATTTTGGTACCTAATAACAATGTGTTTGCTCCTTGTTCTTATACCTTGACTGTGCTAATTGATTTGCTGCAGAACTGTCACAAAGAACCGTAATGGGGAGCTTGCATTGCACATTGAAATCTAACAATAATTGATTAAACCACTCTAATTGTATTATTACATCACTGATCACAGAAAATTGCGACTCACATGAGCTGGTGGCCACGTGCGTCTGTTTGACAGATTTCCAACCAACTAGGACACCAAATACATAAACAGTGTATCCTGAGGTAGACTTTGAATCAGGTCTATCTCCCCAACTTGCATCACAGTATGCATACATATCATTTGTTTCGTTTACCTTCAGTACAAGTTTTTCAGATGCTGTCCCTTTAAGATATTTCAACATACGTTTTGCTGTGACCCAGTCCTTTTGGTAAGGACAATTACAGTGTTGGCACAACCAATGAACAGCAATTGATATGTCAGGCCTAGTTGAACATGCTAAGTACAAAAGGGAACCAACAAGAGACTGGTATAATTCTTTGTGAGGAAACAAGTTTTCATTAGGTTTCTTACTGTGACCAGTAGTCTTGGGTATGCTTACAACATTTGCATCAGTCATACCATATTTTTGCAGCAATTCTAGGATTTTAACCTCCTGACTGAGTGCAAAATTTCCCTGTTCATCCCTGGAGATCTGGATCCCTAGATAATTTTGTATTGGCCCCAGGTTTTTCATTTTGAACACTGGCTGAAATGTTTTAATAAACCAATCCAATTGCAGGTCAGAACGATGAACAAAGCATATGTCATCCACAAAAACAAGCACATAACAGAACTCATTTTGTATTTTAACACTATACAAACATGGATCAGCCACACTTTGCTTGAATCCAAGACCTGTGAGTGTTCTGGTGAGACACTGTCCCCATTCATAGTCACTCTGCTTCAAACCATAAAGAGCTTTATGTAATCTTAGAACAGTATTATTCCATCCAGTATTGAACCCTGGAATCTGTTCCATATAGAGCTCTTCTTTGATGGGAGCGTTCAAATATGCTGTCTCAAAGTCAAAGTGGTGAACACGCATATCATTTTTAGATGCAAGTGCAAGGGCTACTCTGATAATTTCATTGCATACAGTACTTGCAAACGTTGCATCATAATCTAACCCTTCTGTTTGATTGAAGCCCCTTACGACTAGGCGAGCTTTGTATTGCACCTCACCATTTGGCTTATGTTTTAATTTATACAGCCACCGACAACCAATCGCTCTCTTGTTGTCAGGCAATACAGCAGCAGAAAACACATTGTGTGACCTAAGAGAGTTAAATTCCGCCTCCATAGCATCCACCCACGCATTCCGCTGCAGTTCTTCTAAAGATAACACTTCAGAATAATTCTTAGGTACCTTTAAATAAACATGATTGATACCATATCTTTGAGGAGGAACTCCCTTTGTCGTTCTACTGGATACTCTAGGTGGCAGTGGGGAACTGTGAGCTGAACCAGAGGCTTGACTTTCAGGATAAGAAATTTCCCTTTTGATCTCCTGCTCACTTTCAGTACTCTCTGTCACCGGCAGCATAATTTGTTCTGGAGTTTCATTAGCATGAATACGAGACCAGTTTACTTGTTCACAAAACTTAGCTGACTGGCTAAACACAAGCATGTTGTTATTCACAAACCTATAAGCCTTCATACCAGTCTGGTAACCAATAAATGTGAGCTTTTGAGCTCTAGAACCAAAAATTCTTAAATGCTGTAATGATGGCTTTTTTCCGTATAATGCTCTGAACTGGTATATCTTTTATGGTTCTACACCAGACTCTATTCACATTGTAAGTTGCACACCTTAAGCATTCAACCCAGAAAGATTTGGGCAACCCTGAATCACATAACATTGAATGCATAACTGTTCATAATATACCAGCACATCTTTCAGCCACACCATTTTCCTGGGGAGACGCTGTGTTGGCTATTCTGTGTTGTATCCCTTGAGAAATGAACCATTTCTGTAATTCCTGGGAAACAAATTCACCCCCAAAATCACTTTGGAACGCCACAACCTCATGTCCCAGTTGCTTCTGCACACTTTTTGCCCATTGCTTAATTGTTTCACATACCTTTTTCTCTAATGGGTAAGACCAGCAGTACCTAGAGCATCCAGAATCAGTAGGGCATATTTTTTACCCGAAATGCTGTTAGGATAGGGGCCAATGACATCTGCATGCACGAGAGCTAGAGGTCTCTGGGTAACCCTATCACTGGCATTTGCTATGGGGCATGCTTGGGACTTACTCTGCTTGCAAATATCACAGTCTAAATATGTTTGACACTGTTTCAACTTATCCACACCTAAGCAAGCAAACATTTTGGACAGTGTATGTAATGACATATGTCCTAATCGTCTGTGGTACACATGAATACATTCATCATGCAATGCTTTGTTGCTCAACACAGATTGAACTTGCCCAGGCCTATTTTCCAGAACATACACCCCGTTCTGTACCTTCCCTGTAGCAAGAACCTTGTCTCCTTTGAGAATATTGCACTGGTGTTTTTAAAAAAAAAACAGTGAAACCAGCTTTAGTTAATGCACACACACTAAGCAAGTTGTGCTCTAAGCTAGGAACACATATAACATTGCAAAATGTGTAATTTAAACTAGGAAAGAATACCTTCCCCTGAGCATCTACAGATGCAGGAGCTCCATCTGCAAGGCTCACATGGTCCATACTGGCTGGCTGCAGGTCAGACAACACACTTTTGTCCCTCACAAAATTTTGCAAAACACCTGAATCGAGGACCCATACATTTGGGGCTGAAGTCTCATCAGCAGTGACAAGAGTTGCTAGTTGTCTTGCCACATTTTGGGGCTTGGCCTCACCTCCTTCCTCGAGCACATTGGTGGCATGTTGTGTCTTCCGAGTGCAAAACCTTTGGATGTGCTGAGTAGACCCACATTGGTAGCATCGGCGCATCTTTAAGGCAAATAAAGACTGGCTGGTTTGCTGTTCGTTCCTCTGCACTTTGCTGTCCTGCACATTATCTGCACACCTGGCCTGGCTGGCACGACTCCCAGACCTGTTGGCACCATTCCCAGAATGGCTGACTGCCAATTCCTGCCGCTGCCTCAGCTTATCTTCCTCTTGTAATAATCTCCTGCAGACGTAGTCAAGAGTTAGAGCTGTCGGTTGCAAGTTTTCTAACACAGCAACAAGAGGGTCGAATTTTGGTAGCAACGAACATAATATGAGGTACACTTTATCCTCCTGAGAGATGTCTTTGCCTCTGTCTGCAAGTAGCTGGAAACATTCAGTAAGGGAATTTAGATGTTCTCTCACAGTTTGATGCTCCAGCATAACAGTTCTGTACATTCTTCTCATCAGGGACATAATAGAACCAGACGATTTTTGCACATAAATAGCCACTAAACTGTCCCATGCCGCTTTGGCCGTGGTTTTCCCAGACACATAAATTAATTGTTCATCAGAGACACTTAGCACTATCAATGCAAGTGCTTTCTCTACCTTAGTAGTGTCTTCAGCTGTCAGAACAGTGTGGGGGGGGGCTGACACATACATCCAGAGCCCTTCCTTCACTAGAAAGTGTTTCATGCGAAGAGCCCACACCAAATAATTCTGGTATGTAAACTTCTCTATAAGCACGGCTGCCGGGGCCATGGCCATGTTGTACATACTCTGTAATGACAGCTGGACGTAGTCCTCCAACTCCTCTGCCTCCTCCAAGTCAGATTGAGATATACTGCCGTTTGTGGACTGTATCTCGGCTTCAGTTTCACCTCCTGCCTCGTCAGCAGACATTCACTGCTATGCTGTATCCAGAGCACGCCAAATCCTCTCCAGGCAAAGACTCCACAGCTCAGTGCAGGCAACACCAACTGTAATCAGCTCTAGCACAGCCTTGCCCAAAGACCCTGTTAGCATAGTGGAAGCATGGCTGGACCCATAACCCTGTTAGCGTAGGGGGCAGCGAGAGTAATAATGCAGTCCTGCAACAGGCTTGTGCTGAACTATATACAGTGGTTTATTTAAGAATATACATACAGTCCAGGGATAGCACTTGTAACATCCAATTCATCAAGCAGACCAACAAAGTGCTTTGCAAGAATCCTATACATGAGAGTGAGAGCAGTATGTACAGAGTGCACAGAATATATACTATGAAGCACCAATCACATTGAAGTGCTGACTCACTGTGACTCCTAAGAGTATGATGCAACTCAGATCTGGTGACTGGCCACATGACTCCACTCCTGTCACCTTCAGATCAAGATGATCTAATTCACACTCCTTACCTGGCTGTCATCTTGCCTGCAATACATGACAGTATGCTGACAGCCCCGCCCCCCCCGGGAAAATGGAAAGTCAACACCCCTGCTACTTATCATAGCCACTGCCTCTACCTTGCCCACTTTAAAACAGGAGAGTTACCTAATGGAGGTGGCTGCAATATTTAGTGTCTCTGTTCCCCAACAGCATGCCTTTCTGCTCCCAGCACATGTTCATCTGTCAATGCTGAGTCCCTTCATTGCCCCACTGTCTCTTGCCCCTTGCTGTCTACTGTCTTTTAGGCCCTAGATCATAACATGTATTTTTCTGCAGCCTTTTAATTAGGCTTTTTTTAATGGTCTGCTTCTGGTCTGGTCTGTTTTATGGATAATTTTTATGCTGTTTATATCTAATGGCTAGTTTTATATTGTTATACTATTTAATTTTGTATACTATTTTAATTTTATACTAATTCATTTTATACTAATTTTAATTTTGTATACACCTCGAGCAGGACTCTAAATTCTATATTTAGGACTTGATATTCCAAATAAATAAGTAAATAAGTAAGTAAGTAAACAAACATCTGAGAGAATGAAACCAGATATCAAGGTGTTAGAATAACTGTCAGATCAAATGGCTTTTGTTCATTTCCAGATGTCAGAAATAATTTTGTTCAAATTAGGATTATTTGCTGTATTTCCAAATGGGGCATGGTTTAACTGAATCATGTACAATTAGTACAGTTCCAACTGATCATGTTGGCAGAGAAAGGCCTTTTATAATACCTGTCACCCAGAAGCCTTTAACTGAAGAAGATGAAGATTGAGTCTAGTGCCTTTGGTATACAAAACATGTACTCAACAACTGAGCTGGGGCTCCTCATAATTAGAAAGTTAATTCTTCTACATTTTACCTGAAGGAAATGTAATCTGTGGCTATTTAGCTGTTAAATTTCCCTCATGAAGATTGGAAAAAGAATGATTGCACCTTATTAGCTTGACCTTAGAACATTTAGATCATTTAATGAACCAGAAATTGGTTTCATTTATAACTTCATTTACTGAGAATGTTTGATCGCTGTCTCTCCAGGCCTGCCCCAGACTTAGTATGGTGGAAGAGCAGTAGAGCTGCCAGCTCCAGGTTGGGAAATACCTGGAGATTTTGGGGGTGGAGCCTGATGAGGACAGTGTTTGGGGAGGGGGAAGGACTTCAGTGAGGTATAATGCCATAGAGTCCACCTTCCAAAGCAGCCATTTTTTCCAGGTGAAATTATCTCTATCACTTGGAGATTAGTTGTAACCCCAAAAGATCTCCAGCAACCACCTGGAGGCTGGCAACCCAACAAACAGTCAGTTTACATTTGGCAAACTTCTGTAGCCCTTCCCCTTCAAATACAGTGAGAAGGGTATGAGTATGCGTATGATGCCCCTCACCAGCCAGGGGCCCCATCAATGTACCAAGATGTATCCACATGATTGAAGATGAGTCACCACTCTAGTGGTGCCAAGGTTGCCTGTTTTATTGATTAGCTCAGTTCCAATAAGCAGTTCCAAGGTTAACAGTCGCCCTGCAGCCTAGCTGGTTGGTCCCTGATTGCCTCCACTTCCTTTCACCCAGGTTCTTAGGCTAGCTTTCCCTGATTGAGGTCCTTCAACCCTGGTCTCACCTCACCTCACCTTCTGGTAGGGTTAATGCTGACAGTAGCTAGGGAACCTGGGCTGACCATTGCTAGTTGTGGCCTCTTGGCCAGGAATGCTACTTTCCCTATCCAGGGAGTCCTGTGTCTCTGCTCCTATAGAGAAATCAGGCCCAGCTGGCTACTTTCCCTCCCAGTTTATAGCAGATCCCAGCCAGGTACTCTCTCCTCAACTCCTTCAGCTAAGCTTTTTTATCCTCCTTCTCTTGGACCTGTCCAGTTCGTGTGGCCCTGTGCCTATTCCTGAATAGGTCTTGTCTTCCAAGGAGACCTTTGTCCTCAAGTAGTTTTTTTCTCACCCTCAGGAACTGGACCTGGTTGCCCTTCCCCCATCTGCTCCTACCATGCCCTCACCAATCCCTCTTTGAGGCACCTTCTTCTGCTCCATTACAGTTCTTCTGGCATTCTTAGGGCAGTGCCTGTGTTCCACCTCTTCTCCCCCAGGGCTGGGGTTCCCAGGGATGTGACAATAGGGCACATGTGTCTCCTGCCCACAGAAGCATTTCCATTCATTTTGACAGCAGGGACAGCTTTGAGCTGGCAAAGGATACATATACAGAACTGACCTCTCTCTTGAAATAAATGGGGCAACCGGCTGCAGGAGCTCTGAGTGGGTGGCAGTGTACAGGTACAACAAGTAACATCGCCTGAATATGGCTGCAAAACCTTAACCAATTTTTCTAGAATAATCCTGGATTTGAGTGAGTTTCCTGTACAGTAAATTCTTTGGGGATTTCATCCAACTCTGATATGGTATGACCAGCATGCTCTTTAAAAAGAAACTTACTTGTGCAATCGGAAAAAGAGTGTGAGCCTTGTACCGTCCAGTATTTCCTTTCCTTATTAGCACTTTCTGAGCCAGCAAATACTTGAAAAGGATAGAAATCTTTGCTCTGAAATGCACTAATGTGGGATTCTTCCTATAATCTACAAGCTCCTGGCTGTGGAATTGACATAAAGAGGCAAGAGGGGGCACAGCTGGCTTGCAAAACTCTGTCATTAGCATGTCTGCATCAGCAAAATTTGTTCAGAGCGGGTCACCCAGCTGGATTTTAATACTATTGCAGCTCTTGTTTTGGAAACTGGTATTTTTCTTTCCTTTATAAGAGAGGTGGGTAAAATAACAGAGCCAACAAAAAAGTGTTTGGGGGTGGGATGGGGCTATGGGAAATTTTAGGCCCATTGGCCTTGGCAATCTTCCTATAAGAAATTAGTGGCAGTTGCTGTTTTCCAAAGGCCTTTCGCCAGGCAAGGCAGTACAGCCAAGTTACTGGAGAGCAGCAGACTGTTAATGGAGTGCCTTAATCCTGGAGGTCCTGAGTGCTTTTAACTAGGGGGCCTAATCCCCTCTGAGAAAAGCTGTTTAGAGGATGCAGGATTCCTAATCACAATCAGAACCCAAATCTTCTCCATTGTAATAACTTTCTTAATTATTCCAGAATTCATTTAGGGCTGCCAACTCTGGATCAAGAAACTCCTGTATATTTTTAAGGTGGAGCCTGGCCAAGGGAGGGTTTGTGAAGGGGAGGGGCCTCACTAGGCTATAATGCCATAGAGTCCGCCTTCCAAAGCAGCTGTTTTCTCCAGGAGCACTGATCTCTGTAGTCCGGAGATCAGTCGTAATCCCAGGAGCTGGAGGTTGGCAACCGTGAACCCATTAGAGGGGAATGACTCATGGCAAATGCCATGGGCACTGACTCCCCCCTCCCCATGTTCCTAGAATGTATTTTACTTCTGGTGAGTAGTTCATGGAACATGGTTCCACCCTTGTTTCAGATTGCCTCCAAATACCAGTCAAAATTACGAACAATATGACAATGGAAAGAAGGAAATCTTTATTTTTTTTCATAGTAGAACTAAGGCCCTCTGATGGATCTGATTGTCACTAGGCTCAGGATGGACAAGAAAATGGAGTTCTTCAGACAACCTATAAATTAATTTATGGAATTTACTAGCACAAAATGTAACGATGGCAACAAGCTTAGATGGCTTTCAGAAGGTACCATACAAATGTGTATAGTGAGATGTTTTTACATAAGGTTTAGTAATAATGTTTACAGCCCAAAGGATAACGCCTGGGCTTACACTCTGTACAGGCTCAGAGCTTATAAAAGTGTGTGTGTCGGTGCTGGATGGTAGTTGGGAAAGATGACAGACAAGGAAGTTTGAGTCAGACACTTAGTACAATATCAATGCAGATGACCCTAGCTAGGGGAGAACAACTGGTAACCAGAACCATAGACACACCTAGGGTATAGAGCTTCAGGCAGTCAAAGTTAAGAAAAAGCATTTCCTGCAGACAGGAAAAGAACAAGGTTCTGTTGTGGGGGTAAAGGAAAATTAAGAAAGCCCTCTGAGCAGAAGAAAAAAACCATTCTCCATTTTACTGCAAGCCATTTTACACATGGACTCCATCATAACTCCAGAAGGCAACCCTGAGTATATGTTGCTATGACCACATGAGGAGGGCCCCAGTTATTGAAAGCAGGGTAATGGGTAATTTCTAAGTGCTTGCAACTTAAAAAATGCAACAGTCTATCTGTAATTCCCACATATAGAGATACGTAAGCATCAGGGTTTACGTAAGCATCAGGGTTTACAGTTCTGCATTTTATCACTCAGCCTATTGTGTGCGGAGTATGCTTTTTGAAATCAAATTTTCAGTTTCAGTGTGGCTAGTCTAATCTCTGTGATCCATGTTAATCTGTTTTTGTCCATGCATACCAGAAATTGAATGTGGAGGGGTCAACAATTAACCCCACCCCCTAGAATGGACAACTAAGAGACTTTGGTCCTGTCAGTAGAGAGTCCAAAAGGAAAAGAAGGTGCAAAAGTGGAGCTGTAGCTTTAATCAGCAACATGGCAGAGGATGCCTAAATGCAAACCTTTATGCAGGGAAACTCTTTAAGTCCTGGTTTGCTGATGGCAGTAAAAACTCCCAGAAAGAATGAGTGAGAGACAGAGAGAGGAGAAAGAGAAGCATCACAGAAAAGAAGACCTGAGATGGCTGCGTTTCACTCCCACAGTGGGCAAAAATGACTGCTTGCTCCATTTCCTCACAGAAGTTCAATAGCAATTAGCACTGGTAGCTCAATGAACCTTCATATAAAGAGACATACACCTCTGAGTGCCATTGTGCTCTGCTGCTTAGGCATCTAGATAGACCATGATGAAGACAGAGTCTTAGATTAAATAGAACTTGGTCTGATCAAACAAAGAAGTAGTTCTGTTGGGTAATGATGCATCCATTTGTGAACAGGATCTGGAATGCTCACATGACCTGTCAGCTGCAAGCATATTTTAGTTTGGGCTACCAAAGGCCATGTGGTGAGTAATCAGTGACCTTCAGAGCAACACAATGTAAGTGTCTGCCTGTTTCCCACTTCCTTGCACTCCCTCCAGCATTTGTCAGATGAAAATCAATGTGCTTATTTCACAATATACCAGAGACTAGCTCCTTGTACTGGAAACCAAAAATACCATGACAAATTGTTTCAGTTTTGAGGTGCTGACCTGCCCCATTTTAAAAACCTTCACTGTACACACTCCATTCCATAATATGAAGGGAAAAGGGGTTTCACATCTGAACACAACATTTTAGTGAGCCCTTCAAGCCCTAGCCCATGTGACATATAATTTTCAACATTACAAAGTCAGGCTGCAGCTCAAAGATGATTTATTTGAATGTAAGTCAAGTGAACATATCTAGGATTGCAATGTCAGTAAATACTAGCAAAGTAACTAGATTAAATTCCCAAGCCCTTGCCCCCCCACCGTATTCAATACTAGACATATGCCAATGTTAGATACAGATTTGGGATTTGCCAGCATGCACACACAGGCACACAAAGACAAAAAATATTTAACTAAAAATATTATATAATTGGGTGCTGTGCACCTGCTGAACTCCCATTTAGCTGGGATCACATTTAAGTTCTAACAGTTTATTTCCTTCGTGCACCCTGTTGCCAGAGGCACTGCCTTTTACTCTTGGGTAGCCCCAAAGCAAGGGTGCCCTACTTTCTAACCTGAACCAAAGTCCCCAAAAGCCAAGCATTCTCAGCTTGAACTGCAGAGTTAGGCTGCAAGTGGTCTGCAAAAAGGGATTTCATATTCAGGTTTCATAAGGTGACCTCAGAGCAAGCCTCCAGTCTTCCCCCTCCACCCAGCAGAGATTATGCTTATGGAATAACAGTGAGTTCCAGAGATAAAGTCTTTAGAAGCAACCTGGCACTCTTCAGTACTTCACCCAGCCCTTTTGTGTCCTATGTGTAAATTCTTTGTCTTTCCTGCCTCTGTCCCTCAAGATACTGGAATAAACCAATCAATCATTCAAATGTTTAGCAATCCTTCCTGATGCCAATCAGGGACATCTCCCACCTTTTGTCTACCCTGGCCAGGACCATTAGTAAGTCAGATAATCCATTTAACTAGCTACCCAACACCTGGCTTCTATTGTTAAATCCAGACCCTGCCTCTCTGGAAGCTCATTGGTCATACCTAAGGTCTACCCCTTCTGGCATCACACATCCCTGGGACTCGTCATTGGTCCAGGTAATCTATTGTTCTCACCTGAGACCAGCCCCCATTGGTCTGCATTCTTTGCCAATGCCTATATCCCAGCACACACATGGCCTTAGACTGTGTGTTTTCTGCCATGATCTAAGATTGCAGTCCACCTCCAGACTCTCTCTCTGAGTCTGGGCCCCTATCCTTTCTTCATGGACCTCTGCACATCTGAACAGCTTGTATCACCTCTCTACAAGCCATCAATCACCTCTGTCTCCTTAGTTCTATATTGTGTGAATATTGTTTGTATGCTTGAGAATATTTAGTAAAGAAATCATTATTTTAGCCACCCAGTTTCTGTGTCTGTTCCTGGGTTCTTGGGAATTCTAACTCTGGTATACACAGGTCAGATCCTACAGATAAGCCAATTGCATATTAATAATCATAATTCCCCATCTTTATTAAATAACAGAGCAATTTGGCTAACAACCCTTCTGAGTATAACACATTGTTTTCGCAATGGAAATTGTTGGAACAGCATAGGAAAACCATCCATTTCATAGCTGTAGTTGGAACGCTGCATATAAGATTGCTTAGGAATATTCTGGTTTAGATTTTCAACAAGAAGGGAGGTAAAGAGTCATGGTAGTAAAGTAATAGAGAGGTTAGAGTGATTGTGTGGGCTTCTTAAAAAAATGTACTAATGAATTCTTTTGGGTATGTTAAACTGTTTCTAGCCCAGTAACAGTGTAAATTAGTAAATGGTTTAATTTTTGTGTCATCAAAAAAATGTATACTGGCTGGGTCCCCAATTTGGCATGTATGGATAGAACATCAGGTGAATGTGTACCAAAAAAGCAAAACAAGAGTGTCTTAATACCCACCTGAAAACTATACTGGCTAAGGATACCCATTGTGCTCTCAAGTAACGATAACTTTGAGCAAGGATTTCATTATCTCCAGCACATCCCACTCTCAGAAACTGCAGTTGGAAGTTCTGTGAATGTCTTTTTTTTAGTGGTAACTCCTAATATGAGCAGTTTTTTGTGCAAATGATACAGATGTTAGATAGTCTGAACCAGTTCTTTAAATTAACTGGGCTGTTTTATTTTTAACAGTTGGGAAGAGGAGGACACTGGAAGCTCTATTCGTCAGCACCATCCAAGGATAGCAAATGACGCATCTGAAGCATCATAATGTATCATCCTGACAATCTTCTTCAGTGTCACCTAAAAACAGGTTCTGAATCCTTGTGGCTATATAGAGAAACATACCTTCCAACATTTCACAGTTGAAAATAGGGACTCTTGCATATCTATTCATGTCCAGCTGCATGCATTTACATGCATGGGCACACAAGTCATGATCCATCGGCCAGAACTATATGCCAGCACATGTAATAAATCCCCACAATTCCTTCACCTAGACTCATGTTGAAGGAAAAGCAGTTTCAGACAGTACCACAGTGAGCAAATGGCAGGTGGGGGGAAAGACGCCTTCCATCTGCTGATAATCCCCATCCCAATCCTAAAACTGCTTGGACTAGAACATAAGCAATGTGTATACTTGAACCACCCATTACTAACATTTTTGCATACATTTGTATGAATCTGGTTGATAATTGGAGCTCTTCTGCTGTTGCTTTGCCTAGAACAGTACCTGTCAGGTTTTATGACATATTGGTATATAATGTGTTATTCCAATATCTGCTATTAATTTTTAGGGATTTGGGAAAGGGGCTGAAACTGGAAGAATACTAATCTACGTGGATGCATATGAACAAATTTAAAAGGGCACTCCAACATCTTCCCCCAGAGAGGAAAAAGAGGGACAATATGGAGACAACATTCTCCTTGGTACTGATACCAACCAGAAAATAAGACAGTCCCCAATAAATGGGGAAATTTGAGATATACTGGAACACAGGCATGCTGATATATGGAAAAGCCTTCAGTTGTTCAAGGATAAAAGCTTCAGCACCTAGCACAAAAAGCTCCTCTCCCCTGGCAGCAATCAGTTCTTTCACTGCTGCTTCTACTCCAAACCATTTGCCATCCAAGTTCCCAAGAGTAGCAGTACTATTTTTGTTCTTCTCAGCTCCAGTTTAAAGCACTACCAGAAGCTAGGTAAAAAAAAACAGAGCACTTGAACAGTGAACAGAATTTGAAACTGAAACTCAGCTCAGATTATGAATGTAGGCTGCTGTTCCAAAGTAAGTCTGATTACTGGTCCCTGTAGTCTGGAATCCCTGTTTTGACTGGCAGCAGCTGTTCAAATCTCAGGATAGGGCCTTGCTTGAGATTCTCTCATTTTAAAGTTAAGGATTGAAACTGGGACCTTATACTTGCAAAGCTTGCACTGTACTACTGAGCTACAAGCTCTTCCCAAATCATCTTGCTTCAGGGCTAAACCATATACAAGCCTAGGATTGCCAGGTCCCTCCTGGCAATTGGGGTTTTTTGGGGGGGAATTTACCAGGAGAGAGAGAAGAAGGCCCAGGCAACATGGAGGCATCACTTCCAGTGCACATAGGAACTGGCATCATAAAGTTGTGATGTCTTGGTAGCACCCTATAGTAAAAATAGCTACTACCATAGAGTTTTTGCCCAAATACCAGAATGTCTCTGGGGCATCGCCAGTGTAATGACGTCACTTCCTGTACACTCTAGAAGTGATGTCGCAACATTGCCTGGGCCTTCCCCCTGCTGGCCAGGTGATTGGTGGCGGAGGGTGGGGACTGGCACTGGGGGACCTCTGCCTCCACTCGGGGAGCTGGCAACTCTATGCTGACAACTTCTCTGAGCAGTGAGAAAGTACAGAGGCTAGGGCTGACCAAGTCTGGTTCCCTTTGGAGGAAACAGCACTGCAAGCTTATTGTATTTCTATACTATTTACTTTGCTAATAGTTGAGCACTGGTGGAAGTGGTTCAGCTAGTTCACAAAATGACTCTCTGCTCTGGTCAGCATCTCAAACTGCTTCTTTTTCTTATACACACAAAAATCTTCTCCCTCCTTCCACATTCTTCCAAGGTCCCCTCACCCTCTCTCTTCTTGTCACTTGCTCCAATACAGTAAGTGGCTGAGAGAACGTAGTTGCCTTAAGGTGCAGGCTTGTGAAGAATCCCAGACCTTCCTGGATTTTTGGATATCCCAATAGAACTTGCCAACACTCAAACTATCCCCAGTTCACTGCGTCCCCAAATCCTAGCCAGTCCCTTGAGTTACGAGAAAAGAGGGATGTGTTTGAGTAAGCATGGGAAGTGTATCTGA
The DNA here is from genome assembly GCA_029375565.1 of Gekko gecko. NCBI lineage: Eukaryota > Metazoa > Chordata > Lepidosauria > Squamata > Gekkonidae > Gekko > Gekko gecko. The sequence goes on from JAPDNY010000001.1 coordinate 221,035,671, forward strand.
GCAACTAGGCAAGGGTGTAGTGCAGTCAAACCATCTTATAAGAAAAGGCTTTTATTAACTAGTATACATTTCTACAGAAAAGACCAACACAGATTAAATGAGAATGGATTGGTATGTAGTAAGCATTATTGCTGCAAGAAATAAACCCCAAAAGAGAATAACTATTTAGTCTGTACCAAGCACTTTGTTACCATGGCATTCTCCTCCCCTCACCCCAAGCATTGGCATGGAGTGGCAGAGAGCTTAGTAAAGGATGTTTCCTAGTATAAGGCACTATTACCAAGGTCCCACTTCCTAGACATCTGCCATTGCCCCCAATTCCATCTTGGTTAAACTTGCACAGTGGCAACCATCTTAGTAGCTATCAATGCCTCTCTTTGGAGAAGGTAAAGTCAAGGCTCTCCTTATTCAAGCTATGCCAATAAGTTGCCAACACCATGGGCAGGAGACTGGCCCACTGATAAGACAGCTGCATGTCTAAGCATTGCCTTGAGGGCTCACAAAGCAAAGTGCCCACCTTCATCTATCAATGCAATTTTGTGAGGAAATGCAAATCCTTTGGAGTACAAAATCTAATTACTATCAAGCTGCCCTGGCAGGATACAATTACCTTTTGTTGCCCTCTTGTGAAGACCCCCCCCCAAATCCAATCAGATCCAGGAAAATCCACAGATTCTAATCCTTGTCTCACTTCAAATTTCTGTATTTTACAATAATTTATTTGATACTTCTTTGTGCTGGTTCCTATACCCGTTGCTGTTTTGCCAGCCGAAGTATGGTTGTAGTCTTATCCCAACAGCTTGCTCAAAAGAAGCCAACTCTGTTTTTCTTTTTTTCTGGAGAGACCAAAGTAGCTTACATCCTCCTCCTCTCCTATATTTTATCCTCGCAACAACACTGTGAAATAGGTTAGGCCGAGAGTGTGTGACTGGCCCAAGGTCACTTAGAAAGCTACTGCAGCATCATAGGGATTTGCACCTAGATATTCCAGAACCGAGTCTGACACACTGACCATACTACCATGCTCCCAGCTCAGTCCCTCTACATCAGAGGTGTCAAACTCATTTGTTATGAGGGCCAGATCTGACATAAATATCACTTTGTCAGGCTGGGCCATGTGTACCGTAAAATGTAACACCAGGGACTGCAGATATAAACTTTATAAAGGACACAGGCAAACCCAATTAATATTATTTTTAACTCAAAATACAAACAAAATTAATTGAATACTAGCAGTGAAAGCAATCAATTTACTGGGAAACCCACAAAAGCCCCAATAAATATATTTAATCATACCCAAGACTAGGTTTTTTCCATGGGATACCATAAAAAGGGAAGTACCTTACATTTCCATCCATACCAGTTGCTTGTGAACTGGATAAGAGCCCTGGATGGGCCAGTTCTGGCACCCAGGCCTTACATCTGACACTCCTGCTCTACATGTTCCATTTTAGAAGGGGCTTTTGTAGGAGACAGAAATTGCATGATATGAGTTTCAGGTGGGTACCCATGCTGGTTCGCAGCAGAAGAGCAAGATGTGATGAAGGGAATGTTACCTCTCGAAAGCTTATATCCTGGGAATCTTGTTGGTCTTTAAGATGCTACTGGACTTGACTCTTGCATGATCTGAAAGTCTTATTCTGCTTTTGCCTTTGGTGAAGCTAGCCCAAATTCTGTCCCTTCATTCCAGTCCCCTGGCAACTCTGAAGAAGGGATAGGCTATTAGCAAACAGAGGATGGCTGGTTAGTAAAATAAACTCAAGATGTATGGCTTCCTGAGAAAGGCAATGAATCCTGTAGAAGGAATCTTTCAAGAAATCATTTATGGCATTTTTCTGCTTTATTCTGTCTCTTTCTCTCATACACACACCAAGAACCAGTGGGGAAAGACTGAAATAAAAGACTAATGGAAGTTCTGCATATTCTGTTGAGGGCAGAGTAGGGCTTCATCATATTAACAGTAGGATAATGGAAATCTAGTAGCCCGACATTGTAGTCAAGTTTCCCAAATCAGCTAGAGAGATGATGTAATAGATGTTGAGCCCTGCATTTAGGTCATAGACTTCCTATAGCACATAAGCTCCACAAACAGCAAAACATTAGGTTAATTGTCTGCAGAGCATAACACTCTGGTAACTCACTGGGGACATTTTTGTCAGTGTGCTAATTCATGCTCAAAGGTACTTTTCCAATAATAAAACAAGCACATAGGCTTGTTCATTGAGTAATTGTTTGGACAAAGTTAGTACTATCGCCCCAAATCTTTGTAATGTTTGATCACTGTTGTATTTTTTTCATGGTGACCCTGTAGATCCATTACATTTAAAAAGTGATCAGTTTGAAGCATAAATGGAGAGGGAAAATTTTCCATGGAAATCATATTTACATTTCTATTTAGGATACTTCATTCAAACTGGGGGAAATTAATGCCCAATCAGGAGTAGGTTTTTCTTAGAACTTCTGAAGGATGGTTAGTGATGACCATTGGTGAACGCCATAGAGGAGGGTGACTACTTAGAAGGTTCTCTGTCACTGGAGACCGATGGGTTCTTTCCAGAGAACTGAATGCAATTTCAAAGAGAGATCACTGTTGCAGGGTGTACGGTTTGCCTTTGGCAAACAAGACTTAAAGAAATGTGTGCGTATATCATGGTAGCAGTGGCTCTCTCAAACCTCTTTCAACTCTCAGCAAATATAATTTATCTCCAGCCTACATATCTTGTATCGGTTTAGTATAGAAACAGAGACTAGCAGCAGAGCTGTCTCTGTATCTTTTACATTATGATATGGCAAGAAAGTGACTCTATATATTATGGAATCATTTTAAAATCAAGAAAACCCCCAGTACAATGAGTGGCACAGGATGATTCTCTTCAGTGGGGCCATTTCCTAACTCTCCTGTTTGAAAAACATTGCCGTCAGTTCCACTCTAAACAGAATTACATTCTTCTAAGTCCATCAAAGCAAATGGGTTTAGGAAGGTATAACTGTTTAGGATTGTACTGTTATGTTTATCTGGTTATTGACACTTTTCTCCTCTGTCCTTCCAACCATTCTGACCTTGTGCAACTGCAAAGAGCAGACAGCAAGGTGCCAAAATAATGGTTATTTCCAAAGATTTCTAGAAATTAGCAATATAGTCATCATTTTTAGCAGTATTTGGTACAATAAAAGAGAGCCAGTTTGGTGTAGTGGTTAAGTGAGCAGACTGTAATCTGGGAGAAGCGGGTTTGATTCCCCACTCCTCTACTTGCAGCCATAGTTCTGTCAGAGCTGTTCTTGAAAAAGAGCAGTTTCTGTCAGAGCTCTCTCAGCCCCACCTACCTCACAGGGTGTTTATTGTGGGGAGGGGAAGGGAAAGGAGTTTGTAAGCCACTCTGAGACTCCTTCAGGTAGTGAAGGGCGGGGTATAAATCCAGTCTCCTCTTCCTCTTCTCTACAAATGGATGGGATTTGGTTCAGGTCTTTATTAGCTAATTTCCAAATGAGCATCCTTAATCTAAAGAGCCTGCGATGGCTACAGAAGTGGGCCTTGTTTGCTCGCTGTTCCACTCTCTTGCTTGCCTGCCTGCTAGGGGCAAACAAGATTAATTAGACACTCAGAAATTGATTAATCAGAAATCACAATTTTTGATGAGGAATTGCATTTTCCAATAGATTGAGGACAGACAAAAGAGAAGCATGTCTTCACTTTACAAATAGGGTTGCCAAGCTCCAGGTGGTGGTTGGAAATTTCCCACTATTACAACTGGTCTCCAGGTGACAGAGATCAGTTCACCCGGAGAAAATGGAAGATTTGTTTCACTTACCATTTATCTTCCTTCTCAGTGTCAAATCAAATCAAATTATTAATACAGTTCCAGCACAAGATCAGTTCCAGCAATGTACATGAGTCTTATAAGTTTTAGGAAATATACAATATTAAAATTACTGAATGGCCTATGCATTCTTAAAATCACAGAACAGATTGAACAAAACATCTACATTTTATGGTTCAGCTACATTCTGTGTTAATTCCCTGCGAATTCTGCATGATGCTGCAAGGAGTCTGGCACAGGGGAGTGTGAACTGAGGATTTGTGTCTGAAAGGAACTTCCCTATAATTTCAGATTCAGAGCAGGTAGAAAACCTCCCAAGCAAGGGTGCAATAATCTTCATGCGGATTTCCTGGTAGAAGTGGCAGTGAAGCAAAATATGCTCATTTGTCTCAACCTTCCCTGCTCCACACAGGCAAACCCTCTCTGCTAATGGGATCTTTCTATACCGTCCCTCCACTACCTCAGAGGTCTGGGGTGGGTCCGTATTGACTTCTGGAGTCCTGGCTCCTCCTCTCCTAGGCAGGCTAGACATCCTTTTGTGATCTGGAAGGGAGGGGCCAATCCCAGAACTCCCCAGTCTGTATCCCAGCCATAATACTCTCCCTTCAAAAACAACTGGGAACTCAATCCATAACACGATAAACAACTCCTGCTTTTTAAAAATACCTGCAACTGTCCCACAGGAAAAACCCAGTTCATCAGTTCTAATGCCACTAGGGTAACCTGAACAATACCACCCCCTAGCCTACAAGCACTACAGATAGACAGAACCAATGGCCAGACAGAAAGAACCTAAGTTCCAACAGCAGACCCCCCTCGGAACTAGGAACCCATATCAGAGAAAAAAGCCTCGGGAGGGGAAGACTGACTCACCCCAGACCACCAAGAAGGAAGATTCATGGTAAGTGAAACAAATCTTCCATTCTCCAGTGGTCAAGGGGTGGGTCAGTCTTGACTTCTGAGACATAGAAAAGCAGTGCGCCCAGGGTGGGAACAATGGCTCCTAGTCCAAAAGGGTGTGCTGTAGGACCCTCCTCCCAAAGGCCATTTCAGCAGAGGCCATCTTATCTACTCTGTAGTGTCTAGTAAAAGAGTGCACCAATCTCCAAGTAGCCATCTTACATAGGATCTCCAAGGAAGAGAAGGATCTATATGCTTCTGAGGTAGCTGCCCCTCTTAAGGAGTGGGCCATAGTGCCCTGTGGCAGATCCAGTCCTGTGGCCTTATAGGCCAGAATGATGTACCCTCTAATCCACCTACTCAAGGAAGACATACATACTCTCTTGCCCATGGAAACCTTCCTGAAAGAGACAAATATGGCATCAGTCACATGAAACTGTTTTGTTCTATCCAAGTTGAAACTCGGAGCCCTTCTTACATCTAAACAGTGCCACTCCCTTTCCTTAGCATGCTTTGGATTTGGATAAAAAGGAGGCAAGGCTACGTCCTCCACTCTATGGAAAATGGAATTCACCTTAGGGATGAAAGCAGAGTCCAAACATAGCACAACCCTATCATTGTGCAAAACACATAACTCTTTTTCTATGGTCATTGTATGCAGTTCTGACACCCTTCTGGCTGAAGAAATATCCACTAGCAAGATAGTTTTAAAGGTGAGCTCCTTAAGTGGGCAAGATGCCATGGGCTTGAAGGGAAGCCGTGTGAGTGCTCTGAGGACTACAGTCAAATTCCAGGTGGGAAAAAGGTGAACCTGTGGAGGGTTCAATAATGGTCCCCCTGAGGAATCTCCTAACATGAGGGTGGTAAGAAAAGTATTTTCCCTTTCTGGTACCCCTAACAGCTGAAATAGCCGCTACTTGGCACTTGAGGGTACTGGTGCTAACACCCTTATCCAGACTCTCCTGCAAGAAGGACAGTAAATCTTTAACTGTTGCCAAAAGTGTGTCCATCCCTTTTTTCAGGCACCATTCCTGAAAAACCTGCCAGGTGTTATTATAGACCCTATTTGTTGATCCCTTTCTAGTGGCTAGCACGGTGTTAACCACCCCATTTGAGTATCACATTTCTGTGAGCTGGGCATGCTCAAACTCCAGGCTGTTAAATTTAGATACCTCGGTTGAGGATGGTTTATTGGGCCATGAAGAAGGAGATCCTCTCACCAAAGGAAGTGCCTGGGATGATGGTAGACAGCCTCATCAGATCTTGGAACCACAATCTCCTTGGCCAATAGGGGGCAATCAGGACCACTTCTGCCTTTTGCTTTAGGATCTTTTAAATCACCCTTGGGATCAACTGAATTGGAGGGAAGGCATACAGTAGCTGATTTGGCCATTCACAGCTTAGTGTGTCTACCCTGATGGCTTGGGGAACCCATGTTCTTGCCATGAAGATTGGAACTTGACAATTGTGCACTGTGTGCACTTCCAACTTTCTGAATCTTCAACAGATTTGCTGAAATACCTTGTTCATCATCCATTCTGACTGGCCTAGGAACTTCTGGCTCTGCCTAGGAGAGGAGGAGTCAAGATCTCAGAAGTCAAGACTGACCCACCCTTTGACCCCTGGAGAATGACCGCTTTAGAAAGTGGACTTTATGGCATTATGCCCTATCAAAGTCCTTTCCCTCCCCAAACCACACCCTTCTTAAGCTCCACCCCTAAATTCTTCAGAAATGTCCAACCTGGACCTGGCAACCCTATCAATAAATGATATACATTGTGGAAATTGCTGCCAGTGGGGATTAAACATATTCATGGAGAATAAATCCACCATTAATGGTTACTAGGCTGAATGGAACTTCCACATTCATATGCAGTAAATCTCTTAATACCTGTGCTAGACACCATCTTGACTTCTGAACTGTTTGTTGGCCATCCAGAACAATTGGTTGCCAGTGTGTGAAATAGAATGCAGGACTACATGGATTGGACCTGGAAAGGTCCCTCTTATGTTCTTCCAACCCTTGGAAAGAAAGCAACCCATTATTCTCATTAAATGGGATGAATGTATTTGTATACAGCCAACCACACAACCAGCACAATTCTATTTCATTATGATTCTGAAATCTGAGCTTAGTAGACTGTGACATATTTCTCTGCATATTCAAGATTAACAGGATCTACTTCAGAAGATTTTTGTGAGTGGAGGTATTAAATATTTTGAAAGGTTCAGTAGTGTAACTGGCTCTGGGCCTTCCCTGGAATGTTCTAAATTTGACATTGTAAATGAATCCCAAGAGGCTGTGAAGGCCAGGAGCACTTTTTACAATCACATTCAGTACAGAAAGACTGATCATCAGACCTTTCAAGGTTCGATTATTGCAGTGCACTTTACACAGGTCTCCTCTTGAAATATGTTTGGAAGCTACTGCTAGTACAGAATACTGTGATCTGCCAGTTACCAGGAGTGAGTCACTGACCAATTTCACACATGGTACTTGCCTCTCGTTCTGTGTGGGTTTCCCCCCTGAAGATTGCCCTGAATCATTTAGTTCAATTTCCCATTGAAGTTTTTGGCCCGCTGCTGTTTGTAATCTGCCCTGCATATTGATTTTCACATTACCGGCTTTGGCAAAGTTTCCTGCCATTTCCCCCTCCCATTCCCCTCTCTTCACCCTCCTAGTCCCTCCCCCTCCACTCCCACTTTTTTAACCCTTTTTCACGCATGCGTGATTGTGTTATTTCGTTATGATGCAAGAACAGCAAGCTTATCAAGTTTCTCCTGGGAACATGGGCATCACATGTTACACTGCAGCATCAGGACTGGGCATCTCTTTCTATGCTTCATCATGTTGTTATAATGTGAGAAGGATTTTTTTTTTAATTAAAAAAAAGTTCACCCACCACAAGGAGCGGCAGCCTACTGTAATTTCAACACATTACAAGATCACCTTAGGAAGTCTATGGCCCAACAAAGAAAGTGCCAGTCCTCTTGAAACCACCCCACTCTTCCCTCTCCTCCAACCTGCTACTCCATTGAAGATAACATTTTCCACACGTGGAGGCTTTTCCAGAAATCAAATTATATATTAAAAAAAAAAATTATAAGTGCAGAAATAACCTTTGGAACAAATGTGCGGGAATGTGCCTAAAACATTTGTGAGGGCTTATATTTACCTGCCTCATTATTTCGTTATAACATAAGCAGGACCTTTTAAAAAAACTGCAAAAATTTAGCCAACAGGAAGGGGCAGATGAAAGGCGAGTGGGTGTGGAAAAGGGGGGATGCATTTCAGCTTCTCTGCGCGGCAACTGGGAAACTTCTCAGAAAACAAGGATTGAGAAGATGTGGGGGAAACTGGCGATTATGCACGTCAAAAGGCGGCCACGGGTCTATTGCTGGAAAATTGACCAGAAGAACCGGGGGAAACAGAACAGTGAGTCCAGGACAAAGGTTTGTGCGAAATCAGTACTGAGAACATATACCCTGCATTGTATTGGCTGCATAGGTTCCCTGTTTGTATCTAAGAACAATTCAAGCTGCTGGCAATTATCTACAACCCTATGTAGCCTTACCTAGCATCCTTGAAAGATGGCCTGTTCCCATGAGAATCTCCTCACCCAATAAGGGCTTGAGGAGGAGAGAGGGGCTGTGGCTAAATGGCAGGGCATCTGCTTGGGATGCAGAAGGTCCCAGGTTCCACTCCCCCTCCCCAAATCTTCAGTTTAAAATGATCAGGCAATAGGTATTGTGACAGACCTTTGAAGACACACTTGAAACCCATTGCGACTCTGGGTAGACAGTACTAACCTTGATGGACCAATGGTCTGATTCAGCATAAAGCATCTTCATATGTATATGTGAAGAGAGGCCCTATTTTGCCCCAAGAAATACAATTTCAGAAGGCATGGGTTTCAAAAACAAGAGTAATGTAATCATTTTGAGAAGAACTTCTGTCATTAGGGACTTCTCAGCTGTAGTACCCCAGTTATGGAATTCCACTTTCAAAAGGCCCATCGGAACCCTACCCTATATTCTTCTAGGAGAATTATGAAGATGTGGTTGTGTAAGCAAGCTTTAATTACCTAATGAGCAAGAACCCATCTAGTATGGTCGCTAGGGTGATGGGTTTTGACTGGCAATATCTCTTCAGCCATGAAGTTCACCAGGTGATCTTGACCTGCCACAGCTTTTTCTATCTCACAGCAGTTTTAAGCATGAATGAGAGGAGAAACCTTGTGTGCATTGCTGTTAAGGAAGGGTGGATAAAAAAAAATTGATAGGTAATTGCTGTTGTCTTTTCTATGCCAGTTTTAGTGAACTCAGTTTACATTTGGGGACACTTTTCATATTGACATCTTCTGAGAAAGACTTGCATATCTACTGAAGAACTTCTGCATGTTGCATTCTGGGACATGTTGTATGGTTTGTATTCTTCATACAGGGTACAATCCAGGTTTACAGTTTTTCCATGTGGTGAACTACAACACCCCAAACACTTGCCTGTTGTTGGGAATTGCAGGGGAAGATTTATAGTGATGGGCCAACATGTCTTTCAAGGAAGCTTGTTCATCTTTCCTGCTCTTCTAATTGGAGAAGGCCCCTGAACAGTTTGAAAAGTAGGCTGTGCTATTTTTCATTTGTACATGAATCTAATACGGTTTGTGAGCCATCTTAAGCCTCCTTAAATAAAAAGGTAGGATATCTGTCCTTATATATATTTGAATTTTGGTTCCATAACATTCTATGGTCGCCATAATTGATTCAGCACAAGAACTGGCAGTCAGAAGATGCTGGCTGGGGCTGACTGGCTGCTTGGCGGAGTCCCGCCCACATCAGCCCCAGCCAGTATCTTTGGCTCAGTCTGCTCCGGTCCTCTGACAGGAGAGGACCGTCTGCAGAGAGAGCGCAGGGACAGGCCTTCAAGGCCGACACAGTTGAGAGAACCCCCTCTGCCCCCCACGCCATCCTCTGGGCCTTCTATGGGCCCAGTAGGCCAGAGAAGCCCCTTCTGCCCCCCACACCATCCTCTGGGCCTTCTATGGGCCCAGTAGGCCAGAGAAGCCCCTTCCGCCCCCCACACACCATACTCTGGGCCTTCTATGGGCCCACTAGGCCAGAGAAGCCCCTTCCGCCCCCCACACCATCCTCTGGGCCTTCTATGGGCCCAGTAGGCCAGAGAAGCCCCTTCTGCCCCCCCACACCATCCTCTGGGCCTTCTATGGGCCCAGTAGGCCAGAGAAGCCCCTTCCGTCCCCTCACCATCCTCTGGGCTTTCTATGGGCCCAGTAGGCCAGAGAAGCCCTTTCTGCCCCCCACACCATCCTCTGGGCCTTCTATGGGCCCAGTAGGCCCAGAGAAGCCCATTCCGCCCCTCTTCCCTTCCTTTCCCCTTTTTCCTTTCTTCCACTCTCCTTCTTTCTTTCACTCTCCCCCCTCTTCCTTCTTCCCTCCCTTTCTAGGGCCCGTTGTCTTCCTCCACAACGGGCTTTGCTCCCTAGTACTTTATAAATAAAAAATGAACAAGTATGGAATATTATTTTTAGATATCTCACTTTTTCATAAAATGTTCAAGGAGATGAAAATTAGAGAGAACTAATCAATTTTTGCTATGAAAGCAAGAACTGTTACCAAAAACAGGATAAAGGCCATGTTTTTGGAAACAAGTAAAGTTCATTTAAATGTCTTGGAACTATGGGAATTATTTGTTTGGATTTCAGAACTACAGCAGAACATGAAAGCTGAATTTCATAATACCCCAGGTGTACTGCTCTTTACTCACATAGAAACCAATTTATTTCAGACTATTGATGAGACCATTTTCTCCCTATTAACTTCTTAAAAACGTAGAAGTACTTTGTGTTTCTTAATGATTTTTTGAGTGAACAAACAGTACCAGGAATTGTGGAAAACAGAATAGTCTAATATGCTGTGCCCTGAATGCCTTTGCTTTGATATCAAGATAAACACATTGATAACTGTTCTTTTGAGACAGCTGGCTGTTTTAAAGTAATAACTCAGCTAAATGATGCTGCTAAAATCTCTTCTGAGGCTATGATGTGTCATAGAGGAATTTCAGACAGCCTATATATTCCATTTCAGGAACTGTTCACTAACGGTTCCTGTCTGTCATTTCAGACAGAACCATTTTAGTAATGGTTCCCTGATGGAATATATTTACCCTTTCATACAGAAACGCTTCTGTCCCATTCGGGAAGTGTGGCTTAAGCATTTTTACTACAAACTGCTTCCAACCGGTCTTTAAACCTTTCTACCGCTTCTGAAGTGCTATGGGGTGCTGTGTAAAATGCCCCCATAGCGCTTCCTGTGGTGACAGTTCTTTTCACACCCTTTTTTCTCCCCACACATGATTGTCCTTTTTTTTTTTTTGAACATTCTGTTGGGAGCACTATGGCACTGCAGCAGGACTACAAATCAGCACCATAGTGACCCCACTGAGATTCCTGGACTCCATTTAAATGCATTAACATTCTCTACTGCATCTCAGCAAGGATTTTAAAAGGTAATTTCGGGGCAGACAATGTATTTATCATGTCTGTTTAAAGATTAAATCACTGAAAATAGCAATAAGCACAAACGTACCAGCACAGCATGAAAAAGGAGGAGGAGGAGGAAGGGCTTTACTAGTTTGGGCTTTCATGAATTAAAAAGCACCAGAATAGCCTGCTACCTGGGTTTCAAAACTGTCCAGTTTTCCCTCCCCCATGCTTGAATTCTGTATCCAGTGAACTCCTTGTTTCCAGAGAATAGCAGTAGCGAATGTCAGTGTATCTAAATGGAGTCCAGGAATATTAATAGGGTCACTATGGCACTGATTTGTAGTCCTGATTCAGTGCCATAGCATTCCTAATACAATATTTTTAAAAAAACACCCTGTCAGGGAGATCATACACGCGGGGTGGAAATGGCAGGAAAAGAAAGCAGTGCAGTGTGAAATGACAATCCACTTCAGAGATGGCTCCTTACCGGAATGGAAAGGCTGTGTGAAATGGCCATCCCTGTACTGGTTTAGTCCATGATGGTACAATAACGGTTTTAAAAGGGTAATGTGATATTCCCTATACTCACCTTATGTTTCTTCACTGGCTTCTTGCCACTTGCTGGCAGCATCTAGTGTTGACATGTAAATCCCCCCCTGCACTCCACAATGGCATTGCCTCTCTCATTATCACCAGCTCCTAGCTTGCTCTGTTCTACATTGGCTCATCTGATGCCAGCTTCCTTTTCTTGTTCTGGCTCTGTCCTTTCTCCAGATTTTCTCAAATAGCCTTCCTCCACCTGCACTACTGCTCAGGCAAATGGTTCTAACACCCACTTCTAGCCTCACTTTGCCTCCACAGCTGACTATCCTGCTATCCTGTTCCACAGTGGCTCACTAATCCACCCTTAACCAACTAATATAGATTGTGAGCATTTCTACAAGAGATAATACCATCTTTTAAAATCTTGAAACACAGAAAGTCCTGCACAACTTTCTCATGAAACACACAAGAGGACAAGAGGGTCCTTCTTGAATGTGGTGGTTTGTCCAGGATGGGTATAGAAGGTCTGATCCCATGTACTTGCAAGATCAACTGAGGTAAGTGAAAGGCCAGGGAAAGACTTAGCTAGCTGCATTAGAATTCTGATTTGTTCTTTGCTGCATTGGCATTCCAGTCTATTCCATCCATGATCCCTTCTTCTAGTCTCCCCCTCCCTGTTAACCTTAGACTGTCTAAGCCAGGAGTGGCCAAACTTGCTTAATGTAAGAGCCACACAGAATAGACATCAGATGTTTGAGAGCTGCAAGACATGAACAAATATTACACACACATTTTTATTGGAAAAGATGCCAATTTGCTTTTAATTAACATTAAATGAGACTGCCAAAAATAAAAACAAAAGGGGTAAAAACAGATATTGATAATGATATTTATTTGTCCAATGATATTTATTTGTTTGCTAATGATATTTATTTGTCAGACAGAGAGGTGGAAAGAAAGAATGAAAGAGGTGGAAAGAAAGAGAAAGAGAGAGAAACAATGAAAGCAAATAGATGAGAGGAGGGGGAAGGGAGAGAGAAAGAGAAAAGGAGAAAGGTGAAAAGAAAGCAAATAGATAGAGGAGGGAGGAAAGAGAGAGAGAGAGAGAAACAAAGAAAGCAAATAGGTGGGGGAAGGAGGGGGGAGAGGAAGAGAGAAACAAACAATGAAAGCAAATAGATGGGGAGGGAGGGGGGGAAATGGAAGGAAGGGAAAGAGAGAGAAGGATGGAAAGAATGAAAGAGGTGGAAAGAAAGAAGGAGACAGAGAGAGAAAGAGACAGAAACAAAGAAAGCAAGTAGATTGGGAGAGAGGGGGAGGAAGAAAGAGAGAGAGAGAGAGAGAAACAAAGAGAGCAAATAGATGAGGGAGGGGAGGAAGGAAAGAAGAGAGAGAGAGAAAGGAAGGAAGGGAGAAAAAGAGAGAAAGAAATGTGAAAAGAAAGAATGAGGTGTAAAGAAAGCAAATAGATGGGGTGGGAGGGGGAACAGAAAAAGAGAGAGAGGTGTAAAGAAAGCAAATAAATGGGGAGGGAGGAAGGAAGGGAGAGGTGGAAAGAAAGCAACTTTAACTTTAAATGTGTTCTCCAACCCTCCCCACACCACCCCGCTTGGCTTGGAGAAGGGTTTTAAAGAAACAAATGTCTTCTCCAAGCCAGCAGGTGGGATGGGAACTTTGATAATGCATTTAAAGTTGCTTTCTTTCTCTGCTCCTCCCCCCCATCTTAAGTCTACCCAAGGAGGGAAATGCTGGCTGGGGAAGGGAAGACTGATCAGGGAGGCATGCCTCCCCTTTACCTTTCCAGGAGCCACACAATATGTGTGAAAGAGCCACATGTGGCTTCTGAGCCACAGTTTGGCCATCTCTGGTCTAAGCAATCCTTTCTCACATTTGTTTTCCTAATAATGTGTTTTCTTCAACATTGATTGGATAAAGAACCACTTTAGTTGATGGAAGACTCCTTAGTCTGGAGTAAGGCTTCAAACTTTGCTGTGCAGTGTTGCTGGATCCACCCCAATGTCATCCAGGAATGCTTTATTATCTAGATTGCCATGGCCAAATCCAGCATATAAGGCAATTTTACAAATCCATGCAGTTTGTCTCATGGTCATTTGTATAATATGGTTTGTGGTTTTATATTTATTATTTTAAAATGCATTATCTTACACTCAAGGAAGCTTACCACAACAACAATCAATACAGTAATAAAGCAGTTTTTAAAAAACAAATTAAAATATAAGAACATTAAGAAGAGACAAAAGGATTCAAAAGCTGAAAATAAATGCATCAATTATAGAGGATCTAAAAAGGCCCTATCGAGAGGAGCTATTTTGGGGCTCTTTAAGGAGCTACAGGTAAAGATGTCCTCCAGACTTCCTTCAGCAGTTCATTTGAAATGATTGGTATCATTACTGAGAAGACACAGAATCTTGCCAAATAGGAATGCAGCTAATAGATGGAGTGCCAGGCAGGAAAACCTGCTCTAAGGACCCAAAGTGGTGAATGGGCAAATAGAATGTTGTTATCAAATGTTGTGCATTGGACTCCACTCCTTGATTTTCATCAGTGGTGTGTTCTAATGGTCTGGTATTATCCAAGCACTTATGCTTCAGGACTACGGAACCCATACTGCTAGGTACAGGGCCGGCTTGAGGTGACTCTGCGCCCTAGGCGGGTGCAGATGCCAACCTCCTGGTGTGGCCCGGAGACGCTGCCATGCCGCCCCTGCCTCCTCCTCCCCTGAGGGGGGGAGGGGGAGGACGGGTGAGCCGCGCTGCCGCATCCTGTGCACAGCTGAGCACTCTGTATTGGCAGCGGTGGCGGGGAGTCCCCGCTGGCTGCCGCCATGCTCCCCCCACCTCCTCCCCCCCAGGGGGCAGCCGGACCCCCAGTTTGCACTGCCACCCCTGGGGAGAGAGCGGGAGCCAGACCCTGCCCAGGGGACGGTCCTACCTACCACTCCGAATCAGCCCTGAGAGGCCCCTGACTTCCTCCAACCTCCAGAGGCGCTCCTGGCCTTGGCTGCTTCCCTCTGGGCTGTGCAGGCCCCTTCTCCCTCCTGCCCGGGGAGGCGGGTCAGAGAGGCTCCCCCATGGTGTGTGCATCCCAGCCCCATCAAGTGCATTCCCTCTCCCCCCGCCACTCCACTGCCCCTCACCTCCCATGTGCACTCCTTCTTGGCACCCTGGTTGCTGGCCCTGCTGAGGGCAGGAGGGGCAAGCTCCCTCGGAGCATGGAGGAGGAGAGACCTGGGCGCTGGGGGGAGTTCAAGGCCAAGCTCTGGGTGCTTGTCTCGTGCCTCTGGAGCTGGCCCTACTCGCGCCTCTGGAGCGAGGTGGCCTGGCCATGTGGAGAGCCCCTGCCCCACCTCAGTATCTTTCCACGTGGGCTGGCAAGCAAGGAGCCTGCAGTGACGGGGAAAGGTGGGTGGGCTTGGAAGGTACTCTCGAAGGGCCTGGCTCTCTCCCTCTGGCCCTGGACCTGCCCCTGCCCTGGCAGCACACACTCCAGAGGGGAACCGGCGTGTGCCCCAGGCTGCCCAGCGCCCCTCCCAGCTCTCTCCCGCCAGAGCACAGGGCACCCCCCATCCGTCCTCTCCACCGGCCCAGGGGGAGAGTGAGCTGCACCTCCATCTCCTGCGCCCTGGCCAGGCACTCTGTACTGGGAGGTGGTGGCAGTGGGTGCCCGGTTAGGGTGGCGGGAGGGCTTATCGGGGGGCAGGGGGCCGTTTGGTGCCCCTGAGGGCCAGTGCGCTCTAGGCGGGCGAGCCGGCTCAGGCTAGGTACTACAGCTTTCGTTATGTAACACAACTGTCCTCCCGAAAGTTGACTTGTGGCCAAATAAATGTATCTCGCTCTAAGACTTCCATATAGAGAATAGAATCTCTCCAAAAACACAGGAACTGGCAATCCCTGTGTTATTAAGTGTATTCTTGCCCTTCAGGCACTTTAGATTTGTGCTTTTTTTGGTCCCTCTTGCTCTCTGCTTGTAGCATTCTGAAATCAGTCACTTTAATATGCTTTCCCCCTTTATATGTCTCGATTGTGTTTCTGGTTGTAGAATTGTTTACCTCAAAGCTGCATAATACAGTGAAGCAGTGGTTTTAAAATCATTACAGGGAGAGAGTAAAAAGACAAAACAGTAAATGTGAAGTTTAAAGATATGCCAATGATTTCTAAATAAAAACTGTGAGCTGAAGATCTGAAGGAATGTGTGACAAAAATGGTCCCCCTCTCTGCTTTTGACAATTCCCTAGAAAACTAGACATATAGAAAATAACTGGGTGACTTCTGTTAATATATTTTTTCATGGGTTGATACACAGATCTCCAAACTCCATTTCATGCTTGCTACATCCTTCGAAAAATAGCCATCCCTGCCCCCTGGTGCCCATTATCAAGCATCTTATTATATAGTAGCTGGCCAGAATTATTTGCCTTCATTGAATAATATCTGTGTATCAGATTGTTGAAAGATCAACATGTAAGTCTGATTCTAATGACTTCTTAGGTTTGATCTTGATGTTGCTTGATACCTATGTGGATGATTCATTTGATCTTGTTCTATCTCGGTTCCAGCTAAATATGTAATACTTCATCAACTCTGAATTAGTGCATGGGGAGGGAGACTTCTCTGTTTATGTCACACATATAAGCTCAGGGGTCATTTCATAGAAAAAGAGCTGCAGGAGGTCATTAGCATAAGGTATGCTAATGAGCTACAAGGCTATTAGCATAATAGCTCATTAGCATATGCCACACCCCCTGAAGGTGAAGCAAAGGGGGAGAAGGCATCTTCAAAAGCCTCCCCTTCCCTTCCCCAGCCAGACTGCCGGGGGGGGGAGTGAAGAGTTGGGCCACAGGAGGAAAGAGGGATGGAAAGAGAGAGAGAGAGAGTAGAGAGAAGGAAAGAGGGGATAAAGAGAAGGAAAGAGGGAAAGAAAGAGAAGGAAAGAAGAAGGAAAAGGGGAAAAGGAGAGAACAAAAGGAGGTCGAGAAAGAAGGGAAGAAGGAGGGAAAGAAAGAGAAAGAAGGGCAGGAGGGAAAGAGGAAAAGGAAAGAACAAAAGGGAGGAAAGAGGAAAAGGAGAGAAGGAAAGAAGGGAAAGAAAGAGAGGAGGGAAAGAAAGAAAGAAGGAAGAAAGGAGGGAAAGGGAAACACAAGGAAAGGAGAGAAGGAAAGGAGGGACAGAAAGAGGGCAAAGATATGGGGAGAGGGTGGAAGGCTCTCCCACCCCCCCATCAAGCCTCCACCTCCCCAGATCCCTCACTTACTGCCATCAATGCCTTCCCCCAGGGCTGCAGCGCTCCAGCGTGGGCCCCAGGAAGCCAGCGACGGGCCTCTTCAGGTCACCCTGGGGCCGCAGCACTCCAGTGCGGGCCCCAGGAGGTCGGCGATGGGCCTCTTCAGGCTGCCCCTGGGCCAGAGTGCTCTAGCCCAGGCCCTGGGAGCCCGGCGATGGGCCTCTTTAGGCCGCCCAGGGGCCACAGCACTCCAGCGCGGGCCCCGGGAGGCCGGCAATGGGCTTCTTCAGAACGCCCCGGGGCCACAGCACTCCAGCGTGGGTCCCAGGAGGCCGGCGATGGGCCTCTTCAGGCTGCCCCTGGGCCACAGCACTATGGTGCGGGGAGCTGGGGATGGGGCTTGCTGCCACCACCTTTTGTGCCAGCACTCCAGTGCGCTCCGGCCTTAAAAGACCCCTTTATATGCTGCACTTTCTCCAAGGATCTCAGGGCAAAACACATGGTTCTCACATCCTTCAAGTATGGGAATGGACATTCTCAGCTGTTACTCTGGTGAAGCTCTGTTAGCAGTATGAAATGTCAGTCTTTTAGTAGAAGTACACAAAGTTGCTTCCCAGAGTCCTCTTCCTCTTTCTAGTAGATTTCCCAGTCCCGATACTGGATAGCATTAATGAGTTGGGAGACAATTTGGACATTGTGGGCAGAAGAGTCATGCTGAACCAGATAGATCATGTCCTGCAGCCTGTAATGGTGGTGGTGATGGCAATGAAGGAAATTTTCCTCCTTTCTACCAACATTGTACCATTTGAATCTCATCCACCAAGACCGTTAAAGATTGTATAACTTTTAATTGTGCAAATTGACCCTGTAGTGAAAACAATTTGTCCAATTGCTGTGACACTTGATTAATTCCAACTTGGATACCAGATTTAATTCTTATGCCTGATGTGTTGGAAGCATCCAATTCTCACAATTCTGTGGATAGTTTCAAACTATTCTCCCTGACTGATGCAAGCATGATCTCTGGAGAAGGTCGCTACATGAAATCCAGATCCTTGGCTGCTAAATTTTGTGAGGGACAGATAAAAGCATAATTGATCAAGATAATTTATACATCTTTGTGAGAGGAACATTTCCCTAAATCTTTGAAGGAAGGAGGAGGAGATTGGATTTATACCCCATCCTTCACTACCCGAAGGAGTCTCAGAGCAGCTTACAATCCCTTTCCCTTTTGCTCCCCACAACAGACACTCTGTGAGGTAGGTGGGGCTGAGAGAGCTCTCTCGAGAACTGCCCTTGAGAGAACAGCTCTGAAAGAACTTATGACTGACCCAAGGTCACACCAGCAGCTGCATATGGAGAAGTGGGGAATCAAACCCAGTTCTCCCACATTAGAATCCACTCTCTTAATCACTACACCAAGGAGTCTGCAGAGTGGCCATTGCTAAAGAAGTTCCCCCTGCCCCGCTAAGGATGAGTTGACTAATTATTGGGTGGTTACAAATCTTGCTTTTTAAACACAAGGTGACTGAACAGGTGATGCAAAGCAGCTCCAGGCATATCTGAATGACACTTCTGCCTTTGATCCATTTCAAGGTTCCTGGTTATGGAACAGGCATAGCATTAATCACACTGGTGGATTATCTCCATTGTAAATAGATAGTGGACAGTGGAAGACAGAAGGGCCTGGCGTAATCTGGTCCATGAGGTCGCAAAGAGTCGGACTCGACTGTGCGACTGAACAACAACAAATAGATAGAGACATTTCATTATTGTTAGTTTTGTCAGACCTTTCCACCTTTGATATGTTAAACCATTATATACTTTAGTACGCTGTGTTGTACTATAATCCAGGAGACTCAGGTTTGAATCTCCACTCTATTTTAGAAGCTTGCAGGGATAGCTTGAATTAGCCAGACATAATCAGCCTAAACTATGACATAGGGTTTTTGTGAGGATAAAATGGAGAAGAGAAAAATGTAAGTAACTTTGGGTTCCTATTAGTGAGGAAATCAAGGTATAAATGAAGCAAATAAATAAATAAATAAATCTCTGTTTTTTTCTGCCCAACAAGTCTTAGACAGCATCCATCAGAGATGTTGAATCCTTCATTAGTCTCTCTTAACCCTTTAAACCATTTTATAAGTATTAATAAGGAGTACTGAGCCTTCTCCTTAATTACAACCTTTACCTAGCATTAATAAAGGGATTCCTTTTGTCTTACCATACACCCTACATTCATTTTTTCACTTACCTAACCCAAACCAATTTTCTAATAACTACATAACTATCACCAAAATTGCCAATAATTTCCTTTCCATCTTTCTTCTCTTTCTTATATATTACCTTAAATAACCCATGAAATATCCAGGCAGAACCTTAAGGTTTTTTTTTTTTTTTTTTACTTTCACTCTTCCCCCTTTATAAAGGCTTAATTTAAACCATTTTGAATTCCATTGGTATTTCCTAACTACTTAATATTTTAACCACGATTAATCACCTTTTAAGTATGGAATTTATAACTAAAAGTAAATTATCGCAATATTTAGCTAACTTTACAAATCTGATACAAGAAGACATGAGACGTTTCAATTGTAGAATAAGTTTAATTGGGATGCGTTACTGCATTGACCTAAAGAGTGATTAACATATGGAATTCACTGCCACAGGAGGTGGTGGCAGCTACAAGCATGGACAGTTTCAAGAGGGAATTAGATAAACATATGGAGCAGAAGTCCATCAGTGGCTATTAGCCACAGGGTATAGATGGGAACTCTCAGTCTGGGGCAGGTGATGCACTCTATTCTTGGTGCTGGAGGGGGCAGCAGTGGGAGGGCTTCTAGTGTCCTGGCCCCACTGCTGGACTTCCTGATGGCACCTGGTATATTTTGGCTGCTGTGTGACAGAGTGTTGGACTAGATGGGCCATTGGCCTGATTCAACATTGGCTTATCTTATGTTCTTATGTTCTCTTATGTTTTTATGACTGTACTTTGAGGATTTATGAAGAACCCTATGGTTGCATATATATTTGTTTGTCTGTTTGTGTGCTTAATTGTAATTGATTGCAGCTTGATGATTTATGATGAATTTTGATGGCTGTATGTATGTTTGTCTGTCTAATTGAAAATTCAATAAATATAATTATAAAAAAAGATGTTGAATCCTTTGAATATCTTTTCCTGTTGCATCCTATTCAGAAGCTAGCCTTCCTTCTACAACTGATATAGTCATGTTGATCCATGCTACTGTAATAGACTGCTGTAACATACCCAAGGTGGGTCTGCCCTTGAAGACCGTTCAAAGGTTTTAGCTAGTGCAAATGTTGCACTGGCTGAGAGCTTATCTCTCCAGCAAATGAGCTGGCCAGCATGCTTGATGAGGCTGCCATTGATGCAAGCATCACTACACAGTTGCCAACACATGGGCATTCTGTTTGGTGAAATTTTCTAGGCAGGACTCAGTGCCCCCTTGCAGCCTCTGCACTAGTACTTGCACTACTGGAAGAATGTCTGCACATCCTGTGCCTGGATCCAGAAAGGTATTTAGATTAATGGAGTGATGAGACCCAGGCTTGCCATGTAAAACAAGAGTGCCTTAATGAACTCCTCATTCAGTATGTGTGTGCCTCGTCTAGTACCTCAGCATGGAGCAAAGCATGGCAATAGCTGGTCCAGTGGCACCTCTCACCTTACCTAGCACTGGCTGCCCCACCCAGAACATCCTTGGGTTGCCGCCAGTGCACAGTCAGCAAGAAGTGCTGCACCTGAAGGCAAGTCTAAGTGTTGGGTGTAAAATGCACAGCTCTCCCACAGGCATGGGAGAACTGTCTTCATATAGTCCCTGGCAGTCCTGAACACAGAAGGTAGCACACTCCTGTCAGTATGTTGTGTGCGGGGATCATGTACCAAGGATAGGTATCTCAGAGCAGCCTGTCTAGAACAATCATCTCATCAATGAGGTGACTGAACCTCTCCCCTGCCCACTTCTGCTCACACCTTGGTACATTAGTGCCAACTGCACCAAACATCTCCATCAAAGGTGCATGGTATCTCTTCCCTACAGGATGCCTGAACATCAAAGCATCAGAGGTGGTCATGGAGCAACCCCCTTTTGATTGGCTGGCTACCGTACCAGCCTCTTTCTTCCCACGAAGAAGCACCATCTCATTCCTGAACTTAGTGGTCAAGAGATTACCTAGGTCCTTCCCTTGACTGATCCTAGCTCTGCACAGCTGACACTGTGCAAAATAGGGATCCTCCATCCTCTGAAAGTCCTTCCAGACTGTGCAGGAATCAGGCACCCATGCTGACTAGCAGCTGCAGTCACACAGCAGCTCCAGATAACTGCTTGTTATTGGGTTCAGAACAGTGCTGTGGGAGGGGGGCATGGCCTCCATGCAAGCAGTTGTCTTGTTATTTTACTGCGCCAAGTAGACAGATACTTCATGTGGAGCAGAAAATTGATGAAATAACCTCCAGCATGGTTTTCGAGTGAAAAATCTTTTGGGGGAGAGGCAGGAGGCCTTCCTCCTCCCATGGTACCATTCCAACCCCATTTGGGTTCTCTCTTTTCTTTAGAAGCAATTCTAACCTTATGCTAAAATTATTATGTGTTTTTAATGCCTCACCTGTAGTTAACTGTTATTAAAAATGATCCAGAAAATTTTCTTCAGAAACTGCTGCAACAACTACATTTTAAAAACCTTCAGGATCTTTAAAACAACTGTAGAAGAACAGCTTCAAAACCAGAAACAGAAGCACACAAAAAGATAAACCTTTAAAAACAGTAACAACTTGGAAAGTCCCCCCATGACAAACCCTTTAAAAATTAAACACCTGTTAAAAATATTTATGTAATTTATAGTTTGCCTTCCTCACTTGGACTCAAAGTGGATTATACAGCGTGAGTCAATACAACCAACAGGATGGGGCATTCAGTGAACAATGCCATAGGATTAAGGTTGTAGAACGAACCAGAAATCTGAAAACAGCAAAGCCTATGTATTAGCCTAAGTATTAGCATGACACATTAAATTATGCAAAAATTACATAGTAGGATCCTGCTTATAGCAAGCAATATGTAGTATTATAGACCACAGTCTTTAATAATTCATCTAAGCAATTTTGTAAATCATTTTGTACAGTGCAACCTATTTTCTGCATAGAAAAGCCCTTGTGAATAATTCAGTTTTGCATAGTCTGTGGGAAGCCAGGAGAGTGGGAGCTTTCCTGACCTCCTTAGGCAGACAGTTCCATAAGGTGGGGGCACCAACAGAATTGTTGATCTTGCCTATTTGTAGGCTGGCACCTGAAGAACACTGCTGAGTGAAGCTGTTGTGGCAGAGCACAGGGGAGAGGCAGCCAATGTTCCCTCTAATTTTTTCCCCTCTACTGAATGGAACAGGTCACATCCTGAGCATAATATTACTGCTGTAATCTTAAAATGGGCAATGGACAGTGCAAGACCCTGTGCAACTCCAGACTGCTGCTGAGCAGGGCTTCCTGTGTTAATGAGTGGCCATTCATGTGCACAGTTTAGAGGGAACACTGGAGGCAGCCTTCAACTTTTCTTAGCAATATTGTCTTTTCCAGTGACCCTTGTCTTCTCATGATGGGACCAAAGTATCATAGTCTCAGTTTAGTCATTTTAGCTTCTAGGAGAATTCAGGCTTGATTTGATCCAGAATGCATGTATCTGGCTTTTTGGCAGTCCATGGTATCCATAAAACTCTTCTCCAACACCACACATTTCAAAGGAATCAATTTTCTTTCTGTCAGCTTTCTTCATTGTCCAACTTTCACATCTATATGCAATTACAAGAATACTACAGTATGAATTATCTTGATCTTGGTCTCCAGCTACACTGCTTTACACTTAAGGATCTTTTATAGCTCCTTCATGGAGCCTTTCCAAGTCTTAATCTCCTTCTGATTTCTTGGTTGCAGTCTCCCTTTTTGGTTGATGGTTGAGCCAAGAAGTAGAAAAACTTTAGTTTCTTCAATTGTCAGACTTAAAATTGTGTAATTCCTCAGTAGCTATTACTTTTGTATTCTTGATGATCAGCTGTAATCCTGCTTTGGAAATTTCAATTTTAATCTTCATCAGTGGCCATTTCAAGTCTTTAATATTTTCTGCCAGTAATACGGTGTCCTCTGCATATCTCAAATTGTTACTGTCCCTTTTACCAGTTTTCACTCCCTCTCTTCTAAATCTAAGCCAGTTTTCCATATATGTTCTACATACAGTTTGAAGGCTGTTACCCTACATAGGAGCTGCGGTGGCTCAAGTGGTTAAGAAGCTGAACTGCAGGCTGTGGAAGGTCAGTAGTTCAGCAGTTCAAGACCCGGGTGCCGCAAGACGGAGTGAGCTCCTGTCTCTAGTTCCAGCTCCTGCCAACCTAGCAGTTCAAAAGCAAGAAATTGCAAGTAGATAAATAGGTACCACTTCGGTGGGAAGGTAACAGCGTTCCGTGCGCCTTGGTGTTTAGTCATGCCGGCCACATGACCATGGAAACGTCTTCGGACAGCGCTGGCTCTTCGGCTTTGAAACGGAGATGAGCACCGCAACCCTAGAGTCGAATTCGACTGGCTTTCGAGCAAGGGAACCTTTACCTTTACTCTACATCTAACTATATTAAATTAATGTAGTATAATTTTTCTCTTCAATGCAGACTTCTTGGTAGCTTGTTCTGGGCAAACTCTTTGTTAATGTGACCAGTACCAAACAAATTCTTTTTCTTGACCAAAAAAAGCAAGCAAAAATATCAATAAAAAACATAAAAGTCCAGGAGATGCACGTATGCGTTGATTAAGCCAGCTGCAAGCCCAGACCTCTCCGAATGATTACAACGTTTATAGCTCAAAGAATGTAAATAGTCCCATTAGCAGAGGAAAAGAAAAAAAGGACCGACTCAGGAGAAGAGAAACAGCCAAGCAGGAGAAATTGGGCATAAGCCTCAAGTGCAGTAAGATAGCATTTACTTAATTACATTCCTGAAGAGGAAACGCCCGGACTGGGGACATGGTGAAAAACATTCGGGAGTTATCAGAGCAACTGGCAGGCTTTGAAAAGAAAGTCTTAGCCTCCCAGGAGAGAATGGGAGAAGAAATAAAGGCAATTAAAGATAAAGTGACTGAGTTGGCAGGAGAAATTAGCTCAATAAAGCAGACTGCTATCTCTGCTAAGGAGCTGGCAGTAAAAAACAAACAGCGGATAGATCAATTAACTAGCCAGCTAAATGATCTTTCAGATCAAAACAGAAGAACCAACTTAATCCTTGCAGGAATTACCGAAGATGAGGGTTTTAAATCTCTGGAGGAATCCCTGAGGATGGATACAGGAAAATGGGGTACAAGTTAATGCAGAAGAAATAGAGAGAGCCCACAGATTACAAAGAAGAGGAGGAGGAGAAGGAGGAACCCCCCAGAGACGTCATTATTAAATTCAGTAGAGAAAAACTTCAGCATCAAGTTTATAAAACATTAAAAAAGAAACCAGATTTGAGCTTTAGGGGGAAAAAGATCTGGGTGAGGGAAGACTACTGCCAAGAGACCATTAAGAAGAAAAAACAAATGAGACCTTTTGGCCAGAGACTGTATGCAAACAATGTGAAATTCTCATGGGGCTACCCCTTTAAGTCTTTAAGGAGGGGAAGAGGCACATAGCAAGAAATCCCACGGAGGCAAAGGAACTACTTGTGCGACTAGGAATAAACACTGACAACATCAGAGACCAGGACACAGAGGAAGAATTAGAAGAAACAGATGACCCAGGGGAAGGAGGCTCAGAGAGACTGGAGAAGAGGCCAAGGACAGACTCACTAGAGGAAACTGCTTAAAAGGGAAGTATGCAAATGTTAAGTGAGCAAGGTTAATAAGTTTTAAAGTTAAGGAGAGGGAGGAAGTGTGTGCACTCCAGAAGGTGGAGAGACGGGATGAAGTTTTCATCACCAAAATTATCTCAACCACAGGGAGGGGAGGGGAGGGAAGGGTTTCTTCAAGGAATAACATCAAAAGCCTCCAGCCATGGTGGCCAAAGGTTCAAAACAATAAGGAAAATGGATAGGACAATAAGATTACTTTCACTGAATGTAAATGGGTTAACTTTAAACCTTAAGAGGTATAGGATATCCAAAATTGCTAGAGAATGAAGGATAGATTTACTGTGCTTGCAGGAGACACATAAAAGGAAAAATGACAAAAAAACCTTTACTAAATGACCCTAAGTCGCAGGTCTTAGTAGAAGCCAGAAGCAACTCTAAGGTTAGAGGGGTAGCAGTGTTGATTCACAGGAAGGTTCAAGTGGAGGATGTGGAGAAGTTAACAGATAAAGAAGGTAGATTCCTAATAGTTAAATTTAAATTGGAAGGAAAATGGTATACAATAGCAAATATCTATGCACCAAATAAAAAGCAAAAGAAATTTTTAACCAGGATTATTAAGAAGAGCCAAAGATTCTCAGAAGGAGAATTAATAATAACAGGAGACTTAAATACTGACATTACAAAAAATAAAAATATTAAGTTAGGGAAATGGGGATTGAAGGAAGTGCATGAGTTTATAGGTAAACAACCGAGGCCTACACATATACCCAGCAGACATAAAATGTCATTGCGTATAGACTATATAATACTAGGGGAAAAAATACTATGATTATAAAAGATATTACAACCCATCCAATTTGGATATCCGATCATGCACCCATAAGTATTGAGTTTGAAATAAAGCAATTCAATATAAAAAGACCATGGAGATATAATAATTTAATAATGATGAAAGAAGAAGATAGAAAATACATGGAGAAACAGATAAGCTTATACTTTAAGGAAAATAGAGGGACGGTAGCCACTAACATATTATG
Organism: Gekko gecko; assembly: GCA_029375565.1. NCBI lineage: Eukaryota > Metazoa > Chordata > Lepidosauria > Squamata > Gekkonidae > Gekko > Gekko gecko. The sequence continues at coordinate 221,061,534 of JAPDNY010000001.1, forward strand.
GGATGCCGCCAAGGCGGTAATAAGGGGGCATTGTATAAAGATAGAAAAGAATATAAAAAGGGAATGGTATAGTAAAAGACAATCCAAACTTCAGGAATTAGAGAAGCTACAAAAGAAACAAATCAAAAAATATAACCCTAAGATACAGAGTAAAATTAAAGAGATCCAGGAACAGTTAGAAGAATTAGATATAGCAACACTATGGAAGAAGGAACTTATGGTTAAAAACAAATTTCAGAGGAATAGTATTAACACAGCCCAAGAACAATGTTCCCTCTGAGCTGTGGAGTCTTGTGAGCAGAAATTCTACTTTGTGAGCTACTGGCATTAAAGTTGTGAGCAAGCGATTTGGCTCCTGCATAAATTAGTTTGCTTTGTGGCCAACCTTCTTGAGCTAAGACAAAAATGTGTGAGCCAGAGGCTAAAAAACTGTGAGCTAGCTCACACTAACTCAGCTTAGAGGGAACACTGCCCAAGAAATAAGGGAAGTAATAAGAGAACTTAAAAGGGGCAAATCTCCAGGGTTAGATGATTTCACAGGGGGATTTTATAAAGTAATGATGGATCTTTTAGTACCAGAACTCCAGGTACTGTTCAATGAAGTTCTGAATGGTAGAAGTGCTCCAGACTCATGGAGAAAGACCAAAATAATATTGATCCTTAAACCTCAGAAAGACCCTAAAGAAGTAGGATCATATAGACCCATAAGCCTCTTAAACCAAGATTATAAAATTTTTGCAAAAATAATGGCAAATAGACTAAAGAAGGTAATCCCATCTATAATAAAAGACGATCGATATGGATTTGTAAAAGGTAGAAGCATTGCTCATCCTATTAGAAATATCCTAAATGTGCTAGATCATGAACAGCAGAAGAAGATAGGATTATTAAAACTAGACGTCTACAAGGCCTTTGATACCCTATCCCATGAAAATTTATAGCAAATAATGAGTAAAGTGGGAATCGAAAAGGAATTTCTAGAGGCAATCCAGGAAATATGTAAAGAAGGGAAGGCAATAGTGAGAGTAAATACTGAGCACTCACAAGCATTCCCTATACAAAGAGGGGTACAGCAAGGGTGCCCACTGTCACCGTTACTATTTGTAATGGCAGTAGAACAGGTAGAGGAACGGATTAGAAATTCGGGAAGAATAGAAGGCTACAAGACAGGTAAGATGGAAATGAAAATTAATTTATTCGCAGATGACATCATAATTATTATGACAAATCCAAAAGGAAGTAAAGATTATCTTGGATGATTTTGAACAATGTTCAGGGCTAAGTGTAAACATGACAAAATCAGAAATTATATACTTAAATATAAATAGAGAAGAAAAGAAGGAAGTAAACAGAAGTACAAATACAGGGTTAGGAGTAAAGAAATTTAAATATCTAGGTATAGTAATACAGAAAAATTTGGATAAGATGATAAAGGATAATTATGATAAAAACTGGAAGAAAATAGAGAAGGATATGAGAAGATGGAAAAACAAAACATTAGGGACATCCTCCAAAATTAGAAGCGTTAAAATATTTTGGGTACCTAAAATAATGTACCTATTTCAAACATTACCAATGGGTGCAAAGGAAAATAAAATTACTCAATGGAACAGACACTAAAAGAATGGATATTTGGCAATAAAAAATGTAGGTTTCATAAAAGGATAGTGTACAGCCACAAGTCAGAACTTGGATGGGGAGTTCCAGACTTAAATAAGTATTATGAGGCATTCCAATTCAAATCACTACTAGAGATCGGAGAAGAAAAAGAACTGAAATGGGTTAGATTTGAGGATGAGATTAATAACAATATAGGATGACTAGGTATTTTTTACAAAGCTAAGGCTAAAGACCTAGAATTAACAATAGGGCCGAGAAGATCACCATTAGAAGTTTGGAGAAAATGGCAACCACACTGGCTAGGAAGACCCTCTAGATGGGTGCAACTAGAAACCATTAGAGAAGAGGAGCAAGAAATTAAATGGTGGGAAATTCTAAGGTCTAAAGGATACTATAGAGTAGAGGATTTGTTTAGAGGGGAAATTCTTAAACCATTACAGGAAGTAATAGAAGAGACAGGCAAGCAACACTGGCTAAAAATAGCAGGTCTTCATAAAGCAATAAAGGAGATTAATGAAAAAGAAGAATTGTGGATAGACGAACCAATGGAAGAAATATATAAAGAAATGGCTGAGAAGAAACAAGGTCTAGTAAGGGAAATTTATAAAAAGATGATATTAGATAAAGATAAAATTTTAGAATGTTTACAAAAAGTGTGGAGTAGAGAAGGACAGATATCAGAGAGGATGGCAGAAAAAATTATGAAAGGAATGGACAAAATCAAGATATTCAAATTTAAAGAACTGGAGCATAAATTTCTTACAAAATGGTATAAGATATCAGCCCAATTGGCTAACATGATTCCAGGATTAAGTTCTCTTTGTTGGCACTGTAGAAAATTTAAAGGTTGGTTTGCACACATGTGGTCGGAGTGCAGTGAAGTAAGGGTATTCTGGCTAGAAATTATCAAAGTCATAAGGAAGGTAGCTAAAATTAATTTAAATATAGATTTCAACTTAGTGCTGATAAGTACAATGGGAACCTGAGGCTGGATAAGAAAGACCAAACCTTAGTGAAGGCTATGATATTGGCGGGCAAAGCAGCTATAGCTTGGGGTTGGAAGGATAAAAGTAAGTGGACAGTCGAAATCTGGCACAGCTATCTGCTTGGTTTTATACAGTCAGACATTGCTGCAATTCTGAATAAGGAGACAACTTGGGAAGGGAAATCTGCTGAAATCCAGAAAAGATGGAAGACCTATTTCGACTGGATATCCAAGGAAGGAAGAAAGGATATTCGGTGGACGATTCAGACTTTGTGCCTGTGGCTGGAGATAAAGGACTAAGGACAACAGGAAGATAGGGAGGGGACGAGGGGGAGAGGGGAGGGGGAAGAAAATTGTAAGAAGCTAAACAATATGTGGTGTAAAGAAACCGAAAAAAACAATACAAAATATAATTTTAAAAAAACATAAAAGTCCATAAAAACATAAAAGTTGAAAAGAAAACCTATGGGTTGGATCCAACCAGCTTTTCTGTGGGAGAAAAAGGAAGTAAAGGATTTCTTCTGACTTCGCGTAAGAGGTATTCTGGGGAGGATGGGGCCTGCATGTATAAAACCCTTGCAGAATGTAGCTGAGAGGGGAATTGAATGAGATTAAGTGGGGGAAAAACTGAGTAGCTCCAACTCCATAACACTAATAAATCTTCTGGAAATTTTACTGGATTCCTGTTGCCCATTTCTACTGTCCCATACCTTTCTGCCCTCCAGGATCTCTCCATATCACTGGTGCCTTTCAACCATCCAACTTGATGCACAGTATTGATTACACATGGCATATGAAGGATACTATGCATCTATACATACTATGCATCTTTTCTGCAGTGTTCTATTTTTAAGCCACTACCTGGCAAAAACATATTGGTACAATAAGAAAGCAGAAAAGGGAGGAGGATGCAAATTATAGAAATGCAAAGACACACCTAGTCCACATGGAACAGATGTGTCCGCTTGTCTGCATTAAACACAATCTTGAAAGGTTAAGAAGAGATAGAATGATGTGCATATAGGGTGACATGGCAGCAGGCAGCACTCTCTCTCTCTCTCTCTCTCTCTCTCTCTCTCTGTCTGTCTGCTCTGTCTGTCTGTCTGTCTGTCTGTCTGTCTCAGGCCAACAGCCTATGGGGCAGAAGGGAGTCAGATAATCTACATCATCTGTCAAACTGAGCATGCAGCAAACTCATCATTGCCTTATATTTAAAAGAAGGCAAAATGGAGCAGGCCATGTGTGCTCACCTTCTTTCTCTTGTGGCTAGTTAGAGAACAGATCTTTAGCTGCATATACATAGTCTTTTTTTGAGGAATACCCGTACATGCACAGGTTCTTACTTGTTCCAGCTTTGAATGGACAGTTACTCTTAAAGGGTTACTAAGGAAGCCATCCTAAGCAGGTCTACTCAGGATCCTACTCAGGTCTACTCAATGGAACTTACACCCAGGAATGTGTTTGTAGGATTGCAGTGTGTTTTAAGAAGCAAGAGAAAACATTGCACATGAAGCCATTATAATGCTGTGCTTGGCTGCTGGTCTGGGGTGAGTTTGTTCCAAGGAAGCTGCTGTGGCAAATTACAAGGCTGGCATGACCATTGCTGAGGACCAAAAGGCAACCCAAAAAGCATCAAGGCAGAGCAAGGATTCCTGCATTGAATCTCAAAACATTTATCTGCTGTGTTGTATTGAATCTCATTGCAGACCTAGAGCGTGAATTATAGTTTTGATAGGCAGGAAGGCTAGATTCAAATATAAAACAGCAGGATTTCCGGTCTTGGCGATTGCCAAGGCAGACATTTTCTCCCAGGGTGTCTATGGCTGGGTGGGGGCGCGTATGACCATGTCACCCCAGGAGTCCCAGGGTGGAACTCCCAGCCAAAGGGTGCTAGAGGCCCCCCCTGGCGCACTCAGCTGGAGAAGGGGGGCTCCTCCTTGCCCCAACAGGCCCGTCATAGAGTGCCCCGAATGGGAACAAGATCAGCACACCAGAGCAAGCGCACGGTGATCCAGCGAGTATGAATGCGGAGAGTCAACCACTGAAAGTGTGAGTCGAGTTTAAGCAAGAAGCACCCATGCAGTTGCGTCCCCCCTAGCGAAAACGAGGGGGGGAGGGAACTTCCCCCCCGATAAGGACTGCTTGCAAGCGATCTTAAAAAAAAAACTGGAAAAGGGGGGGGCAGCAAGGAAAGAGCGGTGGAAGTGAAGAGTTTGCATGAGCTCACCAGTGTGATTAAGAACTTCCAGAGACTTTGATGAACTTTCGCTAACTGTAAGCAATCCCCAAACATGGTGCCGCTGAAAGACGCGAGAGACAAAAAATACTGAAAGTTAAACCTTCTTTTGGAAGCTCCAGCCCTCTAAGTTCGGTGCCTAGACAGGACCAAACTGCAGAACTCCAAAGGTTGCTGGCGGAGGCGCTTCTCCCTCTACTGGAGAAAATCACAGCTATAGATAATAAGCTTGACACTCAACAAGCACAGACGGCAGCCAATGCGAAGAAAATCGAAAAAGCAGAGCAGGAACTTAAAGAGATTGGTTCCAATTTGAAAAAAATAGATAAAAAGCTAAAGGCGCTTGATAAAAAGTGCCAAATTGAAGAGTCTCGTGTACTACAGCTGCAAATAGAAAAGGCAAGCTACATCTTGAGATTTCAAGGAATTAAAGAGGAGAAAGGGGAGAATCTATATCAAATCGTTGGTGACTTGTTGGCCCCTTTGGCAGATATGACGTCGGACCAATTTCAAAGCGAAATAAATACGGTTTTTCAATCTTATTCAGAATATATTCAAAAGAATAATCTGCCAGAGGAAATTACTATTAGACTCTCCTGAAGAAGAGCAAGAGATCAACTCTTGAAAGTGACTAATGGGATTACCTTGAAGTGGAGAGCCAAGGAAATTAAAGTTATGAAGGACATTCTATTTGAGATAACACGAAAGAGGAGGAAATACAGAGACGGTGATATTTCTACAAACCCAGAAGATCGCGTACAGATGGTTGGTTCCTGAGGGACTAATCTTTCGGTATGCAAATGGGAAAGAAAGGATTGATTCAATGGATAATGTTGTGTACTGAAGCTTGAATACATTCTTTTCTTTTCTATGTTAAACTTCAAGCAGAATGTGGATTGTAATCTGTTGCATTACCATTGGCTGGTTTCTGTGAATATGTATCGAAGATGGACCAGTCCTGATTGGCCTTTATTCCTGTATTGTTATTGGTCCTTAACTTGTTATAGGTGTGGCTTTGACAGCCCAGGATGGTTTAAAAAGGGAGCTGTGCTCCACTTGTTGTGTGTTCCTGTTATAATAAAGCTGAATCACTTTGCTGAAATCAAATCATGTTAAATTGCATACTTAACAGATAAGGCTTGTGAATTTTTGCATCAACATGGACGTCCACCAGGAGAGGGAGAAGGTGCTACGGATGGCACCAAGGAGAGTGAAGAAGAAGGAGAGACTGGATCTTCCTCAGAGGATTCAGAATCTGAATTGGGGGCTGTAGCCCCTAAATCAAGCTATCACTTAAGGGGAAAAAGTAGTTTGTTAATGGTCTCTGGAAGATGATAGCAAGAAGTATATTAACGGGAGGCAGCTCTTTATGAAGCTATATCTGTATTAGTGAGTGAAAAATGAATAATATTTTAGTGAGATGATTATTTTCAGTGGAAGTCAATTCACATTTACGAGGCATATTTCTATTTAAATCGATTGTATGATCACCGACTCTTGGGTTTTTAGAGGTTATCTTTCCTTTCTCCTGTAGATTGTAGTTCCCCACCCTGGAATTTTCTGTTGTAGTTTTGTAGTAAATAGAAAAAGCAATAAAAAATCCCCTTCAGGGGGCCAAAAAACCCAAAAAGCAAATATAAAACAGCAAGTAAATCATTATTGCAGGTTCTGGAATATGCAGAGATATTGTAATTTCACCTTAAATAATGGCAGTTTAACAGGCAATCCTAAACAGAGTTATATATTTCTTGGTTCACTGAAGTCAATGGGCTTAGGAGAGTGTAAATGTGCTTTGGATGGCACTGAAAGTATTGGAAGCTATTGTGGGATCTCAGCTTCAAGGCCGCACTTCAAAACCCAATATCCTGTCCCTAACACCTTGGACAATTTGCTGATTTTAACAGGAAAAAATTTGACATGAGGAAACTAGTGAAAAAAAATAAAAACTCATGGAGTCATTTCTCACAAATAGGGTTGTCAAATCTGGATTGGGAAATTCCTGGATATTTGGGGATAGAACCTGGAGAGGGTGGAGTTTGAAGAAAGGAGAGACCTCAGCCAGGTATAATGCCATAGAGTTCACCTTCCAAAGCAGGGGAAATGATCTCCATGGGAAATGATCTTTATAGTCTGGAGATCAGCTGTTATTTGAGAGATTTCCAGGACCCACCTGGAAGCTGGCAACCTTACTCACAAGATGGAATCAAACTTAAACTGGAGATATTTGAACTGGACCAGAATGCTTGGGAAATCTTTAAAATTAAGCTTTAGAGAAAGCAAAAAGCTTCCCCCAAGCATCTGTGACTCTGTAAAAGCTGCTGTTTTGAACAAGTCTGCTCTCCTAATGTGGCACAACTGATTTCTATGAAAGAAAGTGAGGCTTCTATGTAGTTCCAGTGCCCATAGTTTATTTTCATGCAGTCAAAATGTACTGAAGCTGTAATATAATTGTACACAGTTGAAGAGCGCTGAAGACTGCGTACAAAAGGTCTTTTTTTCCCTCTGACATAATGAAAATAGAGCCTTTGCAAAAGAAACCTCCTCTATTTTCTGTTCAATTGTACAGACAAGCTGTGCGTAATAGACTAACACGTTTTCATATAATTTGGCCTTGACAATGATTCTTCACAGAGTAATACTGGCATACAGAAATGAAATCATAACAATAATAGCAACAGCGGCTGTGCTTTGCTCTCTTTCTGTATTTTCCAGGGACTTCAGAGAAATATTACACAGTTAATATTGATCTTACTTTTCAAAAAAATCAGGAGTTTGTTCACACATTACACTACATGGTACGATTAACTATAGCTTCAATAGCTTACAGTCTGATGTGAGCCATGTTTATTGGTAAGTCTCAATGACTTCAGTAGGGTTTACTTCCAGATGGGAGCATTGAGGTAGGATGACATATTTAGGATAATGTCACTTTCATTTTACTACTTATTCATATCTGAATGGACCTAGACACTGTGGCTGTTATAGTCACCTTTCCCTTAACACATGGAGGATAGGTTAGAATGAAAATGAGACTTTGCACTGAAGTCCATACCCCGTAGCTAGAGTTCTGCAGCAGTGGGTAGGGAGACATTCAGCTAATTCCTATAATGAATAAATGCATAGGCCAAATGTATAGAAATTTGTGAAACCTAATCTCACATGGTAGGAAATATGCTGGTTAAATGGACCTTTGGTCTTATTCAGCATCTCATTCATGTGGCCTGAAAAAGGACCAGGGACTGGAGAGATTCCTTGGCTTCCACCCTACCTAAACACTATCCATGTTGGCATGCATTATCACCAGCATATCAACGACTCTAAAGCAAGGCCATCCGATCTGACCCACATTAATATACCAGTGACTTGTCAGATGATAAAAGAGTCCTCTAGTATGAGCAATTGTCAGCCAGGAGTAGGCAGAGTCATGGCAACTTCAATAAACCTCAGCAACCAACTGAAAACAAGCCTCTACCATTTGATGATCAAGAGCTTTGTAGAGTGCAAAATACATCCAACAAAAGCAAAGATAAATCAGACTTGTCAATCATCCTTCACTAGGTCAGTCATTCACATTTATCAACCCTATCTCTGTACAAAATCCCAAATTTTGCTTGAACCATAAACACTTTAAAAAAAACCAACTTGGAGATGTACAGCCACTACCCTCTCAATAACCCTTCCTTAAAGATAGGTTAGAGACCAACTAGTAATTAAATCGATCACTTGCTTCCAGCTGTAGTTTTCTAATGAGCTGACACACTTTTCTGTTCAGTAAGCATTACCTTCCTCACCATCCTAGTCAGACTGACCTAAATTCTTCCTACTATCCTCAGCCATCCATGAGGGACATGAAAAATTTTCTTAGGGAATGGCTGTAGGTTAGCCATACTGTAATCCAGAAAATTGTGTAGAATAGATTGGTATTAAGAGAAACTATATACTTAGCCATTCTGTTTTTGGCACTGTTTGGCAGTGACAACCAAATATGGATTGATTTTCCCCCACCACCCCAAAGAAGATGATGTGGAGGAATAAAGATCCAAAACAGTGGTTTATTGTTACTATATTTTGAGGTGTTTAATAAGAAAGTAAGTGGAAATATTTCTTCTAGTCAATTCTTTGCATAGCTAATAGTAGTAGCCAGAATCATCTTCTTGGTCTTGGTCTGTATTAATTGTTGTGAAATGATGTCAAGTAAGTAGGGTAAAAATAAATTTTTTTGAAGAAGATGTTTAATTTCCACTCTGCTACTGTCCAAGTGCTAGGTTAGCATAACCTTCCCAGCTGGACAAAGATTGCAAAACAGGTAGTGCAAGTCACTTTCAGCCTATCTGGCTAGGAAAATGGCAATTGTCACGTTAATGGTATTAAAAGGCCTGGTGAAGTCAGGAGTAAGGAGGAGCTTATCAATGTCTTCAGAACTGCATCCAAGGCCTCCTGACATTCCTGACTCTATGACACTTTTTTTTTTGTAAAAGAACTGACAAAAGTGCTGATTAGGTAGCAAAGTGAGGTATAAACTGGATGTAATATCCAGTAAACCCCAGCCATTGTGTTACTTGTCTGTTCATCTTTGGTGTTGGAAGCTGATGCAGGACTTCCACTTTTTCTTGCACAGGCCATATTGGATCATATTTAATGATCCACAGTTCTTCTTCCAAGTGCTGCATGTGATCTTTCCACTTTCAGCTGAACACCACCACATCTTCTATATATGCCAGAGTGAATTCCTGGCAGCATCCTAACAGGTGGTTCACTAGACATTGAAAAGTCGTGGCTGCTCCATGTAGGTTGAAGGGCATGGTCACAAATTGATACAGGCCCCACAGGATAGCAAAGGCATCTTCTCTTTATCTTAGGCCCTCAGAAGAACCTGCCAGTAGTCCTTGTCATAAGCAGTGCGGTTAGGTATCAGGTCTGACTGAGGTACTCAAACAATTGCTGTGTTACCTGAACTGCCTGTCTCCTTTTAATTGGGGGAATTAGCAAGGAAACAGCATTGGCAAAAAGGGGTGTAACAGATGGGATCATACGCCTATGTATACCAGGGTCAGTTTCAAAGAGAGAAACTCTTTAAATGATCAGGACTAAGGTTGAAGGAATGGTTGTTTTATTGAAAAATACTGATAAAATGCAAAGCATACATACAAAGCAATCAAATTACACATGCATACAAGGCTACATAGAAATGGAGGAGCTGAGACATATAGGGGTTTTTGAGGCAATATTTACCAGATCCAGAAGTGCAGAAGTCCAGTGGAAGGAGATCATGAACAACCAGCATTTGTTCGAACGAACAAGGGGACACAAACTGTAAGTTTGGGGGTGCTACTCTACTAGGCACCTTAAAGTGTCACACAGAGCTGTGGCTGGGCTGCCATTTTTATAGATTATACAAGGTATCCTGAGGGGTAAGGCTATGGGCTTAAACAAAGGAACCGAAAGATTTCCCATCTTCAATTAGGAGTTTCCTAAAACTTAAACAAAAGGTACAATGGCACCCTGTTGGGTATATCCTGGAGGATCCATGGAATGTTGATGGCTGACACTATCTGATACTTTAGAGTTAATAGCTTTTGGTAACCTGGGAGAATCGCTCAGGGAGAGGACCATAAAACTGTTCCCCAGAGAAATATTTATATTTAAAAAGAAGGTAAAGGTAAAGGTTCCCTTGCTTGAAAGCCAGTCGAATCCGACTCTAGGGTTGCGGTGCTCATCTCCGTTTCAAAGCCGAAGAGCCAGCGCTGTCTGAAGACATTTCTGTGGTCATGTGACCGGCATGACCAAACACCAAGGTGCACAGAATGCTGTTACCTTCCCACCAAAGTGGTACCTATTTATCTACTTGCAATTTCTTGCTTTCGAACTGCTAGGTTGGCAGGAGCTGGAACTAGAGACAGGAGCTCACCCCATCATGCGGCACTCTCGGGTCTTGAACTGCTGAACTACTGACCTTCCACAGCCTGCAGTTCAGTGTCTTAACCACTTGAGCCACTGAGCCATAAAGGACAGATGTAGGTGTTTTGTAGAAAAATGTATTTACACATGAGAGAGACAAAAGGAGCTTTTTAGAGAAAGAAGATCTCCATATTGGGGATGTGCTGGAATGCAGAGAACATTGATACTTACCTGGGGGGAGGCAGTTTGCGCACAAACATAGCACACATTCTGTTTCCACTTCCTCCAGGGCCCATGTTTTAGGCAACCTCCTATGTTCATATGTGTGTGTGTCCCCTCTTAGGACTGACCACAGACTCAGAAGCAATGCTTTTTGAGGCACCCTGGGCTACTTCAGGGGTGAGGGTGCCTGTGACAGGCTGCCTTCTAATGCGGGGTATATTGGTGGGGTTACAGTTGCATCAGAAGATTAGTAATGAATCAGTCACATCTGCTTGTAACATGGCCTCCATCTCACTCCATATTGGTTCCTATGCTTTCTATGGCAAAGGGCATAGGGATTTCTTCACTAGCCTTCCCCGCTCAGTCCTGATAGAATTTGTCGCTTTCAAGGTCCTCCCAGGATGAGATGAGAACAGTGGCCAAAACTGCTTCAGTAGTACCCCTAGCTCAGCCTGTTGTCAGGGGAGGGGGGTTAACACTGGTAAGCCTGTCCCTTCCTGTTCCCAGCAAAGAATCACCTCTCTCAAAGACCTCATCTGCTACTGCAAAAAGGGCAGTTCCTTCCTGTCACTTTTGCAAGTTTACATGCATCTGCTTCACTTGGAATTGGGTCTGCCGTACCTGAACTGCATACAGGTTTGTTCCCTTTCATCCTTCCACTGGTGCGCCCCCGTTTTCAACCATTTGTGCTTTTACCCACACCAGCACTTCCTCTGAAAAGGTAAGAAGCCATGCCTAGTGGTCATACTGTCTTTTTGGGGCCTCTAGCTTCTATTAGATGCTGTTGTGCCCAATATTGTACACAATGGCTGGGGCTCTCCCCTCTCTGTGTTGGCTGGTAAAATTTCTGGATGGATTATGGTGATAACACTGCCTACATCCAGAAAAGCCAGCCCCATCTGCCCAAATAGTTGTGCCTGCACAACCAGTGGTGGATACACCTTCCTCTTTGGGGGCATAGGACCAGAAATGTGAAGTCACACCCATGAATGCCCAGTCCCTCTGAAAGTGCCTGGTTGTCTGCATGTGAAGGTTGCCCCCCATTTCTTACTTCTGGCTTTTCAAACTTCTGCACCACATTTTTTTTTACTGTCACCGAGGTTTCTTTCCCTCCACTGGAAGGCTCATCTTCCCACATTTCCAGGTTGCCTTGGTGACTGGGCCACTGTGGTCCCCAGCTGGGGTGTCCATTCCATGATCATTTCAGGGTCCACTACATGACAATTCCAGGGTCATTTTCCCTTTCCCCCTGTCTTCTTTATTTCTGCTATTACTTTTCTAGGCTTTTCACCAGGATGTCCAGAGTTACTTCCTTCCCTGGGAGAATAGGCTGCTGCTCCTGCCCAATGATAATCTTGTATCTGTGCCAGTTCTTCTAGGGAGTTGGGGAGCTGGCAGAAGTCCCAGGTTCAGTTGGGCCCCAGCACTACTTCCAGCAGCTGTTCCTTCACTATCTTATCCAGGAAGGTTTTAACCATTTCTTGACCAGCTCCTTAAGGGCAAAGGCAGTTTCAAAGGAACTCTCATCCCTAGCAAAGCAATATGCCCTAGACAGCTGTCAGTAGGTCTCTATAATATGCAATTACCAGAAGTTTTAAGTATTGAGAGTCAGAAGATGATGAACCATAACAAGGCTTTTATTCCAAACATTACTCAGCTCTGAACTACTCTGACAAGAGCGGCACCCAAACTTATACAATTACATCAGTGAACTATATACAATGTAACTATATACAGACGGTCTGATTGGACCTAAACATAGCTCTTTGATAGGTTACCTTGGGTGGCTTCAGGACCAATGGATGGTCTTTATTAGTCAGCCAATCAGAACGAGGGGATTAGGATACCAGAGGCAATCCATAACCAACACAACATATAATAAACCCAGAACATAACAAGAAGATCGCTTTCTTCACCAAGCATGGTAAGCTACAAATATTGGCCTTGGCAGAAAAGGTCCCAGAAAAGGTCTAGCAGCCCCTTAGCTAGAAATTTTTTGGTGGGGGGGCAACAAGGGGGGTTTGACATCACTTCTGACATCAAAAATAAAAAAACACAAATCAAAGAGCCAGAGGATAAGAAGAGCTGAAGAAAAGGACCCCTCCCCCATCTTTCCCTCTCCCTTTTCCTGCCACACTAGTCCGTCAGCCAAGCCAGGCAGTTGGGCTCATATTGCAGTTGGGCTCTGTTTCCCCTCACAGGGCAGCCAACCAGGCAGGCATGAGTGCCACAAAGGCTGCTTCTGGTGGGGTAACTGGCCTGGGGCAGCAGAGTCAGGCCAGCCAGTCCATGCCCCCACAGTCTGCCCAGCCCTACCTTTATTGGGCTGTCATTTTCAGCTGTGGCTGATGGGCTGACCCCTGCTGCTGAGGTGAGCAGGAGTATGGCCAGCAGGCCTGAAAGTTGTGTAAGCCTGAGCCAGGATATCAGGCACTGAGGGCCACCTTTTCCAGGAATCAGTTGACCCCAAAACCAGGGTGCTCAGAGACAGCCCAAGCCCATCCTTGCTGTCTGGCATCCCTTCCCCACAAAGGCAGCCCACAGCATGTACTCAAGTGGTGGCCGTTCTCCTCACTGGCTCCCACTGGCTCTGCAGTGCAAGGAAAAAAGGCAGGGGTGGTGCCAGGTGTTTTTGCACACTAGGCAAGGCTACCTTCTGGCACCCCCCTCCCCATGCGCCCACTATTCCATGCCCAGAAGATGACAAAAAATCTCCAAAATTTCCAGCCAAACTGGCCTGGAGAAAAATTGCTTCCTGACCCCAAAGTTGCAATCAGCATTTCCCTGGGTGTGTAAGAAAGGGCCACAAAGGCTGAGCATTGGCTCATCCCTTTCTGCTCTCCCTCTCACAATCTGCCTAAATTCACAGAATCAGCATTGCTGTCAGATGCTGTCTGCTTCAAAACCTCAGAAGAAGGAGAACCTGCCACCTCCCAAGAAAGCCCTGATTAGGTATGTATCTAAGATTGAGCCCCCAAGATGCAAGCCTGCCTTTAATGCACAATACAGTTCCATGAAGAACAAATTGGAACTACAATTTTGATTGGCATCATCACTGACAAACCCACAATCAAGGCCATTGGATGCCAAAGCATGTCCTGAAGTCTGCACTAACATCAGTTATTGCAGCTACAAGAAAGAGCCACAAAGGAGGGGCTGTGGCTCAGTGGTAGAGCATCTGCTCGGCATGTAGAAGATCCCAGGTTCAATCCCCGGCAACCCCAGCCCAAAGGAGCAAGTAGTAGGTGATGTGAAAGACCTCTGCTTGAGACCTTGGAGAGCCGCTGCCAGTCTGAGTAGACAAGACTAACCTTGATGGACCAAAGGTCTGATTCAGTACAAGGTAGTTTCATGTGAATGTGATATCACAGAGCACTGCCAGCAACAAAGAGGAGATGCAAGATGGTAAAACACAGAAAAGGCTCCGTAGGGTGTGAAGGCAGAGTTCTCCAGTTGAAGGACCTCAAAGAATGGGTGGAGAGAACCCTACATCAGACCATGGATGGCTGTTTCCAGTTAGAGAAGACAACACTGAGCCATATAATTCAAGGACAGATTTGTATTTCACTATGTTCATGGATACCTGCATTGCCTAGGTATTTTCCCCACAATATGTACACAAATGATCCATCAGTAAATAATCTCTCTCACAGAAAAGTGTGTCTGACCCTAGATTAGGACACAGGCTGAGATTTACCACAGAGGAAGGATTATTTCAGCTTTCCCAGCCCATCTAAATTCTCATGAAAACAAATTAACTCTGGGGAGGGTGATATTTTGTGAATTGCCAAGTGGACATGAGACAGTCTAGCAATGCCACCTAAGATATTCCCGAGGAGGACAGCCTCAGTGCTCTGTGGGTCTATGCACTATCTGTAAAACCCACCAGTTTTATAAACAAAATATCTGAGCACCTACCTATTGATCTCTCTCCCTCATTAACTGTGTAGAGCAATGGATGTTTCTCTCCTTCTAACCAGGAGATCGGGTCTGATTTGGGAACTCCATTCAACAAAAATAAATACGCTGATTTCTTACGACTATATTTAGGTATCCCTGACATCTTTTTCCAGTGCTACTGAGTCCAGCTAGAGTCTCAGTGAGAAAGGTGGACTATAAATAAAATAAATAACAATATTATTCCAAACAGTGGTGGAAAGTGCCATCAAGTTGCAGCTGACTTACAGAGATCCCATAGGGTTTTTAAGGCAACAGCCATTCAGAAGTGGTTTGCCATCATCTGTGACCCTGGGCTTCCTTGGTAGTCTCCCATTCAAATACTAACTAGGACCAACCCTGCTTTGCTTCCAGGATCTGACCAGATCCAGCCTGAGCTATTCAAGTTAGAGTGGGAAGGAGACAGAAAGACAAGCTCTTATAAATTCCTGCCCACAAGTAGGTTAGGGCTGTGAGGCTCCAGAAGGGTCAGTGCGGTGCTTTTAGACCCGCTGTTTCCCACCCAGGAATCTTGGATTCACATGTGGGGAGGAAGTGATCTCCAGCTGCCCACCTCCCCCTTTTGTCTAGAAATTCAGAGTTGCTCCACCTGTATCTGGAATTGCGCCCCCCTGGATAGTTGCCTCCTGCAAACAGAATTCTGCAGAGGCTTTCCCCTCTCCCATACCTTTGCAAAATAGGGGCTCCCTTTTTTGGGAGGGAGCAGCTACATGATTTCAGGGTCACCCTCTCTGCCAGGAGGGGGGTTCTCAGTGCCACATTTTTGCTGACAGAGGGAGCTGCAGGGATTCTTTTGCACCCCAAGTCAAGTGAAGGGTTAAAGGGAGTGAGTCAGCAAGAAAGACCCCCCCCTGAGGTCACTTCAATCTCTTTCCCCCTCAACCCGCCCCCTATGGGAACGCCACCCTTGTCTTTCCCATGCAGTCTGCAACCGTCCCCAACCACGTCCCCAATGGATCCAGTGAGTTCTTCAGGCTACTCTTGGGCGAAGGGAGGGACAGGCAGGGGAATGGAAGGTGGGAAATGGTGGGAACCCCCTCCAGTTTTGCAGCAGGAGCCCTTCCTGGTAGGTCCAGGGGCTCGTTCTGCTTCTCGGCCATCCAGCCTGCGAAGGGGCTTCTGCTGCCACCACACTTGAGCTGCCAAGTCCTGACCTGCCAGCCACTGCTGGCAGCACCTCCGGCTTTGTGCTCCACACCTCCTCCTCCTCCAGTCTCACCTCATCCCCAGCATCTCTTTCCTGTTCCCCAGCTGCTCCTGCACTGCTGTAGCCTTGCCTCATACCCCTTCTGGCCCAGCTGTGTTTACATCCAGCTGAGCTGTTAGGAATGTCCTGCTGTTAGTTGTGTCTTACAGAGCTGTACAGCTAGCCACAGCTATTATTACTCTCCAAACCCCCCTCACACACACACACATACAGCTTCCAAACCTGTAGAAATAACCTTCTTCCCCTTTGTTCATTCTGTCTTCTATTTTTTTTTCTTCCTTCAATGAGCTTAGGCATACATGGCTCTTCCTTACATTTCATTTTCATTTGCTGGTGAGAGGTGGGTTCAGAAAAGGAAATAACCCCTTCCCATTGGGAGGCTCATTCAACAGAGAATCCTCTAGGCAACTGTGATGGACTGAACTTTTAAAAACTTAGAAGTGCCATACAAACAGGTAAAGAACTGTGAAGGTTTAATTCTTCACAGAAACAGAGAGCCTAGTATGACAGGCTGCTCCAAGCAATCTGATTGGTTAGCATCAGCTGAATGCTGAGGAGAATTCATTTGGAGTTCAGACCTGAGAGCAGTTTAACACAGACAGGAAAACTGGGGAAAGTTGGCAAGGACCAGTGGGTAGTTAGATAGAAACTCCCATTTGGGCCAAGGGAAGGAGATAGATCAGGGGTGGCCAAACTTGCTTAACGTAAGAGCTGCATAGTATAAACATCAGATGTTTGAGAGCTGCAAGACATGAGTATTATACACATATTTTTATTGAAAAATATGCAAATTTGCTTTTATTAATATTAAATTGATAACTTTAGATGGGGAGGAAGGGGAGAAAGAGAGAGAGAAAGGTGGAAAGAAAGGAAGGAAAGGAAGGAAGGAAGGAAGGAAAGAAAGAAAGAAAGAAAGAAAGAAAGAAAGAAAGAAAGAAAGAAAGAAAGAAAGAAAGAAAGAAAGAAAGAAAGAAAGAAAGAAAGAAAGAAAGAAAGAAAGAAAATAGATGGGGAAGAAAGAGGTGGAAAGGAACTTTAATGTTACATGTGTCCTCCAAGCCCCCCGCCCCCCGTCGGCTAGCTTGGCTTGGAGAAGGGATTTAAAGAGACAAATGCCTTCTCCAAGGCAGCAGGTGTGTGTGGGGGGGCTGAGAATGCCTTTAAAGTTCAAGTTGCTTTCTGTTTCTGCACTGGCTAAGGAAGGAAAGACCAATTGGGGAGGCATGCCTCCCCTTTGCTTCCCCAGCCACTGTAGCGGGAGCCACACAATATGTGTGAAAGAGCCACATGTGGCTCCTGAGCCACAGTTTGGCCACCCCTGGGATAGATCTTCTAGTGAGAGGAGAATTGCCCTACCTAGTCAAACAGGGAGTTAGCCCTGAAGAGTATAGAGATCCCTGGTCTGGTGTGGTTATAAACTGCCTTTAGAGATCTTAAGAGTCAGCTAAAAACTCAAAGACAAGTACTGGTGTTTCAAGAGAAGGGATCTGGGTACTGGAAGGACCGTACCAGCTCTCTAGAAACCAAAAGAATTAGAGAAGACTCAAAGAAAGTATATTAAAGTGTTTGGGGATAACACTGGAACAAAAGCCTCTCAACCTAAAGATTTATGTCAGACTGATTTCCCACAAGCAGCTGCACCGCCCTCACTCTTCCCTTTCCTCCGATTGCATTTGTCAATTTCCCACTACTTGCTACGTGGCTGCATTTTGACCCACAGCATCCTCTAATTTCCTCCACGTCTTCTAGATCCTTGTTTTTTGAGATCAAGAAGATGTGGGGAAAATCAGGGGATGCTGTGGGTCAAAATGTGGCTGTGCAGAAGGGAAGAACGAGGGCAGCGCAGCTGCTTGTGGGAAATCGGTCACACTGTGAAAAGCTTAAGAAACTCTCATTAGCCTGAAATATAAGAACTAAAGTCTGTGCATGTACAAGTTTTGCCTCAGAAATTTCAACCCCTGATTTTACTTGACCATTCACCTCTATGTTAAATATTTTATTTTTGCATTTCAAAACATCTCAAATGCCATTTAAATTGTTTAAGTTAAAGCAGGCTCCTAATCTGTCAGAGTCCTCTGTTAGTCAGTCAAACACCAGGCCTTATTCATTGAAACAAGGATAGTATTTATTAGGCTGCAATACTAGGTCACTAGAACAGAAGCATTGTTAAGAATAACTTGAATACATGAAGCATTGGGGTTATACTCTAAGGGGGGAAAGGAGCCCCCACACCTCTACCAATAGATGGCCAGCCCGCGCGTGGGAAAGCTATGAGACACTAAATTACTACGTTCCCACCACCTGAAAGTTCTCAGGCTTAGCTGCTGTCTTTAGAAAGCGAAAGGAGACGAACAGCCTGGCTCCAAGGCCATTTAGGCCTGTGTGAGGTGAGATATGGCCCGGTCTCCCAGGCAACCTCGTCACCTCCCCACATTCCAAACGAGAAACACAGATACATCTATTACCGTCTCATCTCCCCCCCATCACCCTTATGGCAGGGATACCTGACATTCTGCCCTCCTGATAACAGATCTACTCCCCCGGCTTCAGAGGATACAATTTATGGAACGCGCGGACCAATTTTGGGGCAAGAACATGTTCCGCCCTAACCCACTCCCTCTGTTCCGGCCCAAAGTCCGCCCAGTCGATGAGATAATACAGCCGGTTGCGTGAAATCTTCGAGTCCAGGATTTGTGAAACTTCATAATGCGGTTCTCCCTCCACCATCAGCGGAGGTGGGGCGGGGCGCTGGGGTCTCCAGACATTCTCTGCAGGCGCACGCCGTAGCAGCCTTACATGAAATACAGGATGAACAGATTTCAGTGATTTAGGCAGGTCAAGCTCAACAGTAACATTGTTCACTACACATACAATTTTAAAAGCTCCCACATATTTCCAACCGAGTTTGCGGCTCGGCTGCAAGCCCCTCAGGTTCTGTGTGGAGAGATAAACAAGGTCTCCACACTTTGGAGTCCAAGAAAGGCCACGTTTCCTGTCAGCTTGGACCTTGTATGCAGCTTTAGCCCCCTCAAGTGTTTTTACCAGCAAGGGCCACGCAGACTGCAAGTGTTTACACCAGTCACCTGCATCTCCCGGCGGGAGGTCGGGAGAGCTCAAAAAAGGAAGGGGCGGGGCCTCGTATCCGTGCACCGCCATGAAAGGAGACATCCCCGTGGAGGAGTGATGAGTATTGTTGTAGCAAAACTCAGCCAGCGGCAACAGGGAATGCCAATCGTCTTGTTGAAAGTTCATGAAACACCTGAGGTATAGTTCAAATGTTTGGTTGACCCTTTCGGTTTGACCATCGGTCTCTGGGTGGTATGCACTGCTGACTCCCATCTCCACCCCTAGCAGTGACATCAACTCCCCCCAGAATTGGGAGACAAACTGCGCCCCCCTGTCTGACACCACCTTATTCGGCAAAGTGTGGAGTCTCACCACGTGTTGTAAGAATGCTGCAGCCAGTTTCTTTGCAGAGGGGATGGAAGCAAACGGGATGAAATGAGCCTGTTTAGAAAATATGTCGACTACGACCCAAATAACAGTCTTCCCACTACTCGGTGGCAAATCAGTAATAAAGTCCATGGAGATCACCTCCCAAGGGCGAGTCAGGGTAGGGAGAGGCTGCAGTGAGCCAGGGGGTTTCCCCGGCCGGGGTTTGCTCATCAGGCACACCTGGCAGGCGTTTGTAAACAAAGACAAATCTTTCCTTAGTTCCGGCCACCAAAATTGCCGTTGTAGGAGCTGAAGTGATTTCACAAAGCCCGTGTGCCCCGCAAGTTTGGAGCCGTGAGCCCAACCCATCACCTCCCCCTGGAGTGACAGCGGCACAAACAGTTTTCCATTCTTTCGCCAACAGTCTTGTGCATCTTTCACCACCCCCTCCTCCCCTTCAAGCGATTCTCTGTCCGCTTGAGACATAGCAGATGCGAATTTCGACTCCCAGTGGGAAGGGGGTGACGTAGGGGGAGGGTTCAGTGCTTGCTTGCGTGTGGTTACCGCCCCTCCCAATTGGGAGGGGGTAAAGACTGAGTCCTGGACCTCCTCCCATTTGCTATCATGTTGCGGGAGGCGGGACTGAGCATCAGCCAGCAAGTTAGCCTTCCCTGGGAAATGGTGCAAGGTGAAATTAAACTTAGAGAAGAAATCAGCCCATCGCAATTGTTTGGCATTCAGTGCGTGGGGGGAGCGGAGGAGTTCCAAATTTTTGTGATCAGTCCACACCTCGAATGGTACTCGAGCCCCCTCCAGCCAGTGTTGCCATGTTGCCAATGCCAACCGGATCGACCCTACTTCTTTTTCCCACACCGACCAATTCCACTCAGTGTCATTGAACTTTTTAGAGACATATGCAAGGGGGTGAAGTTTGCCATCATCCCCCTCTTGGAGGATTGCCCCCCCCCATGGCGATGTCCGAGGCGTCGACTTGGACAATGAATTTTTTTAGTTCATTGGGATGAGCCAGCACGGGCTCTGAGGTAAAGAGAGCCTTCAGGTGTTCAAATGCAAGTTGGCACTCTGGGGTCCAGTCTAGGCGCGCACCCGGCCGGGTGCAGTCAGGGGCTTTCCCCTTAGTTTTGAGTAGGTCAGTGAGGGGGAGGGCCACCTGTGCAAAGTTTGAAAGAAATGATCTGTAAAAATTGGCGAATCCGAGGAATGCTTGGAGCTGTCTCCTCGTCTTGGGGGGTTCCCACCCCACCACATCTCTAACTTTGTCAGGGTCCATCTCAATCCCCTTCTGGGAGATGCGGTAGCCTAAAAAGGTGATTTCCGACTTATGAAATTCACATTTAGACAGTTTAGCGAAGAGTTTGTGCTTGTGCAACATTTGAAGTACCTCCCTCACCAGTTTCACGTGTGAACGGTGGTCGCAGGAATACAGAAGTATGTCATCAAGTTAAACAAGGACCCCTTGAACAAATACTTGTGCAGCACTTCATTAATCATTGAATACATGAAGCATTGGGGTTATACTCTAAGGGGGGAAAGGAGCCCCCACACCTCTACTAATAGATGGCCAGCCCGCGCGCGGGAAAGCTATGAGACACTAAATTACTACGTTCCCACCACCTGAAAGTTCTCAAGCCTAGCTGTTGTCTTTAGAAAGCGAAAGGAGACGAACAGCCTGGCTCCAAGGCCATTTAGGCCTGTGTGAGGTGAGATATGGCCCGGTCTCCCAGGCAACCTCGTCACCTCCCCACATTCCAAACGAGAAACACAGATACATCTATTACCATCTCATCTCCCCCCCATCACCCTTATGGCAGGGATACCTGACATAATCCTTCCCTCAGGTTCCTGCGCTGAGCCAACAAGTCAAAATATCATACTGGGACAGGGTGGGACAGCTAGAGTTCTTCAGCACAGAAGAAAACACATTACTAGGGCAGTTCAGGCAGTAAAGGGAAAGAAAAACGGAGGAAAAACCTTGCCTCTGAGGGAGGGAAGTGGATGGGGCTGTTATAGCAACCCTGTCAGCTGTGATATAGACTGGATGGTTCACAGTCACTTATTCCTCTCACTAATCACTTGCCTTGGCCAGTGAAATCTCTGCCTCAGACCGTCCATGCTGTGACTCCATAACATTCATCTTGTTCTGGGGTGATATCTTTTAATTCCAGAAAGGAATTTTCAGGATTTTTTTTTTTACTACTTTCATTCCCCATTCTGGATCTTCACAAAGCAAAAGACTACCTAGTTGTAAAACTTCTTCTTTCATAGTTTTGCCTTTTCCACATACCCTCCCTCCAAGTCCACTTCTTCTTTGTTATGGTTTTAATGATACAGGTGAACTCACCCCAGGGCCCAACATTGTTTTGTATCCTGACAATCTCCTAGATTGAAGGGAAGTACAGGTGGATTTGGGAGGCAAAAAGGGCCCTGGAACTGATTCTCCCAACCCCTCCCCCAGTGGAGTGGGTAAGGGAAGGATCCAGCTCACCACAGCTTCCAACATGGCAAAGGATATTTTTGCCGTGATCTATATGGCCCAGACTAGCCTGATCTTGTCAGATCTCAGAAGGTAAGTAGGATCAGCCCTGGTTAGTACTTGGATGGGAAACCATGAAGGAAGCCCAGGGTTGCTATGCAGAGGCAAGCACTGGCAAATCCCCCTTAATCTCTGCCTTGAAAAGGGTTGCCATAAATTGGCTGTGACTTGATGATATTTCTCACCACTAAAAGATATGTTAAACTATCAAAACAATTTAAAAAATCTTTACTTACCTCTGCCAGTGGCAGTGATCAAAGGCTATTATTTAGTTGGAAAAGGGGCAATACAGTTAGACAGCTGAATTCCTAATAATTATGTGGCTAGGGAACAGGACCAACTGGGTGAGTGCTATTCTTCACACAACAAAGATGACTGTGGAACCTGTTCTGCCACAGTCCTTCGTAAACTGACTAAAAAAACATACACTTTGCTTAATCAATGGGATACTACTATCTAGGTAGGTCTTTAGACGTAACTCAATTTCATACCAGCAACATTTACAGAAAAAGAGATATACCGCTTCCATAGCAAACAGCAAATGCACAAGCTAAATACTAATTACCATACTACTTTCTCAAGCAACAGTAAAATCAGTAAGTATGGAGTATCAAATATCAGTTAAAAAAAGAGACATGGAAAAAATTAAATTACTCATAAATAGATAGGTAAAACCTTATCAAGCCATTCTTACTCCCCAAATTTATCTTTCTCTTCTGGGCAATTCCAGTGAGAATCCTCTCTAAAACTCTGAGGATTTGACAGAACACTCTGAATAATTTTATGTGGGAAAACAAAAAGCCGCACATAACCTTTAATACTATGTGCAGACCAACACATTAGGGAGGATTGGCGTTCCCAAACTTGAAAATTTATCAAGACTCTATCATGTTATCTAACATCATAAAAATGTTCAGAATGGAGAATCCTTTGGATTGGGTAACAATACTGTCACAACATTCCTATCCCAAATCGATACCAGAGGCTATCCGGAACAAGAGGAAATTCAGGCCTGAATCGGTTAATACAAATAGATTCCTTACTTCTATTCTAGAAGTCTGGGATTCCAGAAGAAAAAAGCTGTTACCATCCATATCCTGATTCTCTCCATTTCTGAATCAAGATTGGTTCTCAGAGGGACAAACTTGTGCCCTCTTCCAAGTTATGAAAACACTCTAATATTACTAGACTGACATCTCTACTAAAAATATATATCCTCGATAAAGTAAAGTTGGAAGACAAGATTGGGGATAAAATATCTTGGTTTCTCCATCTTAGGCTGAAGAGCCTTTGTGATAGTCTAAATATTAGTATTTTAATGTCAGCTGCATTAACAGATTTCGAACATATTGTGAAAAACTGCTTGATGAGTAATTGTAATTTAATCTCTTTTTTATACTATTTTTTTATAGACAACACATAAAACAACAACAACAACAACATCAGTAAGTTTTTCTTTCCACTTGTTTTATGTTGGTTATAAAAAGGTTCATTTAAGATATTTTTCAAGCCGCTTATAAAGTCTTGACCATGTATTTTCAAAGATGTCTTCTCTTTTTCCTTGTAGGAGCAAAGTTAATTTGTCCATCTCTGCCGTTTCCATTAATTTGTAAATTATTTCTTCTTTTGATGGTATCTCTCCTTTTCTCCAATATTTAGCATACAGAATTCTTGCAGTAGTAACAACATGTATAATCATATAAGAGTCTGTTTTTTGTACTTTATTGGTAATATGTTCAATAAAAACAATTCTGGTACAAAAGGTATATTTGTTTCTAGCATTTTTTGGTAACATCTCATGTACCCAGGTCCAATACAGCACTGCCACAGGGCACGCAAAACATCAGGGAATTGGATATTGGCTGTGAGGCTTTCATGAGCTATTTCGCAGATAAAGTCCTGGCACTCCGCCGCAAACTCCCTGCCACAATTGATACAGTGAGCGAACTCGAGGCCCCTTGTGTGTCTTCGACTCTGGGTTTAGAATGTTTCAGGATACTAAGCCTGGACAAAGTTGACAGATTGCTCGTATCTGTATGCCCAACCATGTGCAACCTTGATCCATGCCCCTCCTGGCTCATTAAGGCAGGCCACGAGGGGTTCTGAGGTGCCCTGTGGGAGATTATCAACAAGTCCCTTTTAGAGGGACAGTTCCCCGGGGCACTCAAAGAAGCGATGGTCTGTCCTCTCCTGAAAAAACCATCTCTGGACCTGGCTGAATTGGCTAACTACTGGCCGGTGTCCAATTTGCCCTATTTGGGCAAACTTATAGAGAGGGCGGTGGCGATACAGCTACAGGGCTTCCTGAAGGATGCTTCAGTCCTAGATCCCTTCCAGTCCTGGGTCATGGGACGGAGACGGTGCTGGTCATCCTGACTGATGACCTCCAAAGGCATCTGGATCGAGGCGGCGTGGTGGCACTGTTGTTGCTCGATCTGTCGGCCGCATTTGATACAGTCGACCACCAGTTGCTGACCCACCGCCTCGCCGACATGGGGATTGAGGGGCTTGCCCTTCAATGGTTTGCCTCTATTCTTCAAGGTCGAGGACAAAGGCTGGCGACTGGGGATCAGCGGTTCCGGAGGCGCCCTTGATTGTGGGGTGCCTCAGGGGGCAGTGCTGTCCCCAATGCTGTTCAACATCTATATGCGCCCCCTTGCCCAGATTGCCCGGAGGTACGGGCTCGGGTGTCATCAATATGCGGATGATACCCAGCTCTATCTGATGCTGGGCAGCCAGTTGGACTCCGACTCGGATGACCTTTATCGGGCATTGCAAGCTGTGGCTGGATGGCTCAGGCTGAGTTGGCTGAAGCTAAACCCGGTGAAGACGAAGGTCCTGGGGCTAGGTCGGGCCAGTTAGGGGTTCGGACTCCCTCTCCTGACCTTTGACGGGGTGCCTCTGGTGCCAGCACCGAAGGCTAGGTGTTTGGGTGTGCTCCTGGTCCCCTCCTTAACAATGGAGGCCCAGGTAGCAGCCACTGCCAAGTCAGCCTTTTATCATCTTTGGCTGGCTCGGCAGTTGGTTCCCTTCCTTGACCACGATGACCTGGCCACAGTGATACATATGACGGTCACCTCAAGGCTGGACTACTGTAACGCTCTCTATTTGGGGCTGCCTTTGGCACAAATCTGGAAGCTGCAGCTAGTGCAGAATGTGGCAGCCAGGCTGTTGATGGGCCTCTCTAGGAGAGACCATATCAGGCCTGTGCTGAAGGCGCTGCACTGGCTGCTAATAGCGTACTGGATTCACTTCAAAGTGCTGGTTCTTACCTTTAAAGCCCTCTATGGCCAGGGTCCGGCATACCTGAGGGACCGCCTTTCCCCATATGTTCCCCCACGGGCACTACGGTCAATGGCCCAACATCTTTTGGCTACCCCAGGCTCCAGGTATGTCAAATTTGCTGTGACTAGGGCCAGGGCCTTCTCGGTGGTGGCTTCTACCTGGTGGAATGAGCTCCTGGAGGAGATCCGGGCCCTGCAGGACCTTGGGCAGTTCTGCAGGGCCTGCAAAACAGAGCTCTTCTGCCAGGCTTTCGAGTAGGAGCCACCACTGCCACTGTACCATCACTGCACCGCTACCGCAAAGAGCGAGGAGGCCATCGTGGTGCATGATGGCCCTGGGGCCGAAGATCAGAAGGTGGGGTTGTCCTGGAACCTGCTTCACCATTCTGGGTACATCTTCCAGAACTCATCTTGGAACTTCGAACTCTTAGAGCACCAGCACTTTACCGTAATTTTGTATTGTTTTATCTGGTTTTTAACTGTTTTACTATGGCTTCGAGCCCTTATTGTTAGCCGCCCTGAGCCCATTGGGGAGGTCGGGATATAAATGTGAATAATAAATAAATATAAATAAATACTTTTTACTTTTATTGCAAATCTACCACATACGAAAAAAGGAGCCAACATTTTGTTTACATTTCCAATAATCATTTGCCATATTAGGATAAAATTTTGCTAATCTATCTGGCATAATATACCATCTATAAAACATCTTATATATATTTTCTTTATAGGAAATAGCTTTAGTAAACTTTATGTTCATTTTCCATACCTTGGACCATTGATCCAGTTCAATATTATGTCCTAAGTTTTGTGCCCATCTAACCATTGAACATTTAACCATTTAAATGGCGGCCACCTTTCGGGACACTCCCGGAGGTGGTTAGCCCACGCGCAGTTTGGGGGGGTCTTCGCTTATGCGAAAGACCCTAGTGAGCCTTAGGCAAAGGCTCCGAACTGGGGGCGCTTGGGGAGTAGCCTCTTTGCCGGCAAACAGCTGGGAAATTGAGGCTTTCTTCCCGCCCCAATCGGCCCCGCTGCGTCGTGCCCGTAACGGGACTTAGCAACGCCACCGACTTCCAGGAGTGAATAAAGCGATCGAGTTGAAGTTAAATGGAAAGACTTGGCATCGAACCGTGAGTTGGAGATCTATTTTGAAGCGAAAAGTCAAAACCCCCGCAAGCGTATAAGCGGATGGGAGGAGGGAGGAATCCCCACCCCCTTGAGAAACGGGACTTATAAAAGAAAAGCGGAGGGGGGTGAAGGGAAAAAGAGTTGGTGAAGATACCTTTGGGGAAATACTGAAGATTAAGAGTTGGTTAGTCTCCTGAGTGGCGCAGCACGAACTTTGTTAAAGTAAACAATTAAAAAGATGTCCGCATTGAAAAAGGTCCCGCAGAAGCCGGAAAAGAAGGGGGGAGGGACTTCCGGTCTGAGCACCCCCCCACCGGAGCTAGCTGTCAATCAACAGAAAAGCGAGTCACTGTGCCCTCTGCTGGATCAAATGCAGAAAATCAGCGAAACTCTGTGTAACATGGAAAGTGTTCTCAACAGTCAACAAAAACAATTAACAGAAACATCAAAGAAGATGGAGGAGATCGCACAGAAGTGTTTGGTCTCAATGGAAGACACCAAGAAAATAAAGAAAAAGGTCAATAAATTAGAAAAACATCAGGATATGCAAGAAAAAAGAATTTTAATGTTACAGATGGAAAAATCAAATCGGACTCTCCGTTTTCAGGGCATCAAAGAAGAGGAAAAAGAGGATCTCAGAACTACATTGGTGAATGCCTTGGCACCTCTAACTGGCAGAGAAACGTTGGAACTGAAAGAAGAGATGGATATGGCCTACAGAGCCTATTCAACCTTTACAAAGAAAAATAATCTGCCAGCAGAAGTGGTTGTCAAGTTCACAAAGCAGCGTACCAGAGATCAAATCCTGCGTTCAGTTTCAGCGGTGCCCTTGAAAATTGGGGAGCAGACCATCAGAACTTTGAAAGATGTTCCCTATGAAATCCGTATGAAAAGAAAAGCATATAAAGGATTGACCACGTTCTTACAAAGAAATCAGATAATTTACAGATGGTGCATTCCCGAAGGACTAATTTTTAAATATAACGACAAAAGAGAGAAGATTGACTCTGTCTTCAAAGCACAAGAATTTCTGAAGAGACACGCCAGTACAGAGGAAGATGCAGCACTCGCAATTTGGACAGATTCAAGCAGTGAGGAAGACAGCGACCCGGAAGAGGGAGGAGCTGGAGTGGGAGACAAGAAGCCTAAAGAGGGCCCATCGTACAACCTGAGAGATGTAAAAGGAAGATATCCAAAGAAGTAGTTCGTGGAACGTCAGAAAGGAGCTGATTAATAATTAACCCCAACAGACTTTACTAACTTTACTAACAAAGTTATCTTGGACTTTAGTAAGATGAAAAGAAGATCTTCCAACCGTGGTGGTTGCCAAAATTTGTAATTATACTAACTAAAACTAGTTTTTTTTAACAGGAAAAATTCACTCCACTCTCTCTCTTAATCCTTCTATATACCTTCCCCCTTTCTTCTTATAAAAAGTAATAAAATTCTC
Organism: Gekko gecko; assembly: GCA_029375565.1. NCBI lineage: Eukaryota > Metazoa > Chordata > Lepidosauria > Squamata > Gekkonidae > Gekko > Gekko gecko. The sequence goes on from JAPDNY010000001.1 coordinate 221,089,516, forward strand.
TCCTTTTTAGGAGAGTTTATTCAAAAAAAAACAAAAAAAAGATCTGCTTCTTCAGATTTAGTTTCCAACTTATTTGTTTTCTTCACCAAACTGGAGATCTCTTATTATCTGCAATCTGCTTTTTAATTTCTTCTGTCTGAGTAGTCATTTGCTGGGCAAGGGAGCCCAATTTTGCTTGAATTGGTTCAACAGCAGCTCCAACTGCAGATGGAACAGCAGCTTCAACTGCTAAGTTGACAGCTGATGAGACAGCGTCCTGGATAAGATTCTGCAAATCCTTGATGGTGACCTAAGCTAGGTTAGTTGCCACAGATTTCTGTTGTCCTGGGGATGGAACAGAGTGTTTTCTGGATCCACTAGCCATGTTTAAATGTTTTAATATACAATAGAAAATCACCCCTCCCAGTGAGAGGTTTCTTGTTTTATTTTTATTTAGACCTTATAATCCCTCTCAAAACAAAGGCAGAACTTTTATCTTATTGCTTGCAATACCATGGACCTCTAGTGTTTAAACATTTTCACCCACTGAACATACCTTTATCAGTTGTTGATTTAAATAAAAGAACACTTCATACTTAAAACAATATCTCACATTTTAGACCCAAAAACGCCAACTTAACAAGCCAGAAGAGAAGACTACAAAATATTATCTCACGGAAATGACATTTAACAGTATCTTGCTCTTTGTTCTCTCTTTCTTATATTTTCAATAAGAGGCAAGCTGTCTTTCAAAGAAGCAAACTGTCTTAAAGTCTTTCAAAACCTTATAATTCAGTTTCGGAGCTTTAAGTCTTTTTCTTCCAGAAATATATTTATAATCCAAAGGGAATTCTTCATAAGCCAAAAGAAAAAACAAAAGGTACTCCAAACTTGTTATAATGTTCCTATGGACAAAACAAAAATCCAGGAAGAACCAGATAGTAGCTATCCAAGGCAAAAATTTATATTCCAAACTGAGATCTTCACAGAATAAGTAACTTTTAAACCAAGGTAGTTATAACATTCCAAAAGTCAAAAAACCATAGGAAGGATAAAGAAAGGAGAGAAAAAAGCAATCCAAAGCAATATTTATATTCCATACTGGGGTCTTCCAAAAGTATAACTTTTAAACCATTTTATAACTCCAAGGTTAAAAAAAAAGAGATTCTTACTTTTAACAGAATCCTTAAAGAATGAAGACAAAAAATCCAAAGACTATATCTTCTTATACTCCATAAAGGAGTTTTAATATACCAGAAAAGAAGAAAAAACAATCAGGAGTTCATCCTAATTATAATATTCCAATCAATAAAAGGAGAGATCCATCTGGTCCAAAAAGGGGAAGAAAGCAAAATAATACAAAGCAAGCTACAGTCAATATTATGAAATGATAAATAAATTTAATAAAAAATATATATATTATGTCAAGATATGCTTAATACAATAGTTTTTGCCTTTAAAAACCACAGTCTCTCAGTAGCCCCCCATATCTTACTTAAAGGATAAGAAAAATCCCCAGAGAAACTCTTCCAAGCCGCTAACAGCTGAAGGGGGGGGAGAGAAATCCTCCCCTCCTTTTCTTGTAGCTCGTGGATTTAAATTTTAAAGGGATGCCAAGCTTTCTTAAGTTTAGTCTTTCTTAAGGTCAGGTAGTCATGGTGCAGTTAGTGATATTTAAATCTTCTTTTAACAGGATGGAAAGTCTCCCAAAACCCGGTTGATTGCAGCTTGGAACTCAATGGCTGCCACAGAGTGCTCTCGTTCAAGTCTCCATGTCAGAGTGATCTAGGGTCTACTCATGTGCCACCACATGCAACAGCCCCCAGATCAAGCTCCCTGCTTGAGCCCCCTCCAGGAAGGCTCAATGGAGTCTGGGAAGCCCCAGACCCCACTGTAGGACCTGGCAATTCAACGGGTGGGAGATTCTCCCGGTACGGTCCAAAGGAGCCACACCGCAAACTGGAAGAATCTTGTAATTTAATCTCTAAAATTTATCAAACTGTACTTAAAGCAGAAAATAACAGTCCTATGTCATATCAGAATCTATGGCAAACTAATGGTAACATGTCATTGTCAGAAGCTAACTGGTCACAAATCTGGAGATCAAACACTTTCTCCTCACAAATATTGAGTGTGAGAATCCAAACCTTCAAGATCCTTACTCACTGGTATCTAACTCTGCTGAAACTGTCATGGATCTATAAGTCCTATTTGCCACTGTATTGGAAGAAATGTGGGCAGGTGGGATCCTATGCACACTGTTGGTGGAAATGTGAGAGAATTCAGCAGTTTTGGAAGGAAGTATTACATCAAATAGCAGTAATAACTGGCTACGAGGTGCCCAATTCCCCTGCACTAATATTTTTGAACTACTGGCCAGAAGTCTCAGTGCCACAGATCAGGAAGAAACTTATCTCTGTCCTTTTGGTAGCAGCAAAATCAGTCATAGCTTTTTTATTATTATTATTAAAAGCATTTTTATTATTTTTTAACAGAAAATAAACAGAAAAACAAGAAAAACAGTAAAGATACAGAATAGAAAAACAGGTGCTGGAGTCTACTCTACATTTACTATAAATCATATGCTTATTTCAAATCATTTTCATTTATATAATTTGTTAATTATTGTTAAGATCTAACCCTTAAGTTACCCTGTTATTTTTGTAACCATTTATAAAGTTTCTCCCATTTTTTTTCAAAATCACTTTCAGGTTTTTCATGTAGCTGTAGCATTAATTTATCCATTTCTGCTGCATCCAACAATTTAAATATCAATTCTTCTTTTCTTGGGACTACTTCTTTCTTCCAATATTTTACATACAAAATTCTAGCTGTAGTTACAACTTGGACAATCATATGTAAATCTTGTACATTAAAATCTTGTGGCACAACATTCAATAAAAACATTTCTGGTATAAATGGAATAGTTTTATCTATTATTTTTTGTAATATTTCATGCACCTATATCCAGTATTTTTTAACTACATCGCAAGTCCACCACATAAGGTAAAATGAGCCAGTTTTAAGTTTACATTTCCAAAATAAATTTGACATATTTGGATACCATTTAGCTAGTTTCTCTGGTGTCATATACCATCTATAAAACATTTTATACAAATTCTCTTTATATGATGACACTTTGGTAACTTTCCAAACTTTTCCCCATTGGTCTAGTTGTATATTATGACCTATGTTCTGTGCCCATTTAATCATTACTACCTTCACTGCTTCATCTTGCATTTCCCACTCCAATAAAAATTTATAAAATAATTTTATATACTGCTTTGTAACGGATCCAACAATTTTATCTAATTCAAAAGTGAGTAGTTTGAAATCCCATCACTTTGTCTTTTACATATCTAGAATATATTTGTGCTTTTCCCCACCAATTCAAGTTAGTACCTTTTTTAAAAAATTCTTCTTTCTGTAGCATTTTATTTTGGTAATTTAACAACTCTCCATATCTCCACAGATGTTCTTTGGTACATATCATTGGGTTTGTAAATACTTCTAATGGCGAAACCCATTTTGGTATCTCAATATAATGCAATTTTCGAATTTGTTCCCATACCTTACCAAGTGCTGCTCTAATACAGTGTTGTTTAAAATATTTATGAGTTTCACTTTTTCTATACCATACAAATGCATGCCAACCCATTTTCAAGTCATGACCTTCTAATTTCAGAAGTCTCATATCTTCCAATGTGATCCATTCCTTTATCCAAGTCAGTGCTGCCACCTTGTAATATAGTTGCCTGTGTGGAAGTACAAATCCTCCCCCTTTCCTTGACTTCCTGAAGTAATTTCAATTTGATTCTTGGTTTCTTACTTTCCCACATGAATTGTCTTATCAATTTTTCCAGCTCTTTAAAAAAGATTGGGTTAATTGAAATTGTAATTGTATGGAACAATAAAAGTAATCTTGGTAAAATATTCATCTTTACTGCTGCTATTCTACCCATGAATGATATTTGTAAATGTTTCCAATTCTCCAAGTCTTTCTTAACTTCTATTATAAGTTTCATATAACTATCTTTATACAGAGAACTGCATCTATTTGATAATATTATGCCCAGTAACTTAATTTTTTTTGTACCTCTAATCCTGGAAGGTTTTGTATTTCTTGTTTTTGAGATAATGTACAGTTTTTTAAAATCAACTTTTTCTTAAATTAATTTTCAGTCCCGCAAATTTGCCATATTCTCTTATTACTTGCAAAAGAAAAGTTATTGACGTTTGAGGTTCTTCCAAAATAAACACCAAGTCATCAGCAAAAGCTTGTAATTTATATTCCTCTCCTTGTTCCTTTTCCAAAATAGATATTTCATGTAAGATCTCCATTCACAATGATTTTAGCTGATTGTGAGGTATGTATTGCTTTAACCAAAGTAAAAAAATACTCTCCACAATTCCATGCTAATAGCTGTTCTAACAGGAAAGTCCAATTTAAATTATCAAAGGCTTTCTCTGCATCCAAAAATAAAAGAGCCATTTGCTTTTCAGGGTGCACTTCAAAAAACTATTACATTTAAAATATTTCTCACATTATTTCTCATTTGCCTTCTTGGTAAAAAAACAGATTGGTCCTGATGAATTACTTTAAGTAAGACCTTTTTAAGTCTATTTGCCAATATAGATGCATAAATTTTATAATCCACATTCAGTAATGAGATAGGCCGATAATTTTTAATTTCTTTTTCATCTGTATCTGGTTTATGAATTAGTGTAATCAATGCATGAGTCCATGATTCTGGTATCTTCTTTTGTTCCAATTATATTTTGAATAGTGTCCATTAATGGTAATGCTATTTGATCTTCAAATATTTGGTAGAATTCTGCAGGTAAACCATCTGGGCCTGGAGTTTTCTTTTCTTTTCTGCCTTTTAATCGCTTTAACTACCTCAGCAAAAGAGTTTGGATCAATTAAGCTTTGTTTTTGATCTTCCGTAAATTCTTTCTTATTGTATTTTTGTAGAAATTCTCTAATATAAACTTGACCAACTTTCTCTTCTTGATATAAATTGTTGTAGAATCTCTCCACGATAGATTTTATGTCCTTATGGATATTTTTACCTTCCCCTTGTTTGTCTCTTAATGGTTTTTTGTGTGTCTTATCTGCTTGTTTCCTTAGTTTATATGCCAACCATCTTGTTGGTTTATTAGCATTTTCAAAAAAAATATTTTTTTTTTTGCAATTTCCTGAGTTAACATACAGTTCATTTGGTGTTGTAAGTTTTTAATTCTCAATCTTATATCTTCCGTTGATGATCCAATAATCATTTTATGTTCTTCCTTTTTAATTTGCTGTTCAATTTGTGTAAATTTCTAATTCCTTTTTTTTTTTATCCATGCATTTTGTCTAATAAACCATCCACGTGCATACGCTTTAAAAGTATCTCATATTATATCACTCTGTATTCCTGGTTGAATATTATCTTTAAAAAATTCCTGAAATTCTTTTTTGGATTTGGTAACAAAATCTTCATCTTTTAACAACCATAAGCTGGTTTTTTACCAAATAGACAAATAAGAGACAATATAAGAGTGGTGATTGATGCAATTGAGTATTGTGATAAACATCCAGAGAAAGAAGTTGGATTCCTCTTTTTGGATGCAGAAAAAGCTTTCGATAATTTGAATTGGGACTTCATGCTACAGGTGGTAGAAAAATGAATATAGGCCAATCTTTTTTAAATATGATTGTGGCAATCTACTCAGATCAAAAAGCGGCTTTGAACATAAACAGAGAAAGAACGGAATATTTCAAAGTTCAGAAAGGAACACGGCAAGGCTGCCCGTTATCACCGTTACTGTTTATTTGGATATTGGAAGTATTATTGGGAGACATAAGAAAGGACAATAATATTAAAGGACTTACAGTGAAAGGTTTTTCATATAAATACAGGGCGTTTGCAGACGATGTAATGTTTATGATGCAAGACCCAATTGAGAACATACCACATTTGATGCAGAAAATTGAAGAATTTGGGGAGATAGCTGGTTTTTATGTCAACAAAAATAAAACAAAGGTAATGTGCAAAAATATGACGAAACAAAGGCAAATAGAGCTTCAGGAAAAGATTCAATGTGAAGTAGTGTCAAAAACTAAATAATTAGGAATTGAATTGATTATGAAAAATATTGATTTATTTAAAAATAATTATGAAAAAGTTTGGTATAAAATTCAGCAGGATATGAAAAAATGGGACACCCTGAATTTATCGTTAATGGGAAGAATTGCAACAGTAAAAATGAATATTTTGCCTTGTTTAATGTTCCTATTTCAAACGATCCCAATACTACGACAGTGTAAGATATTGGATACTTGGCAGAGAGAACTATCAAAATTTGTGTGGGCAGGAAGAAAACCGAGAATCAAAATGAAAATATTATGTGATGCAAAGGAAAGAGGAGGACTTCAACTACCAAATTTAAGACTTTATTATGATGCCGTCTGTTTAACGTGGCTAGAACAATGGGCTAATCTTGATAACATGAAATTGCTAGCATTAGAAGGTCATGATAATAAATTTGGATGGCATGCATATATGTGGTATGAAAAAGCAAAAATTGACAAATTCTTCAAACACCACTATATAAGATGATCACTGTTCGAAACCTGGATGAAATATAAAAAATTCTTCCCAGAAGAAAGACCACTCTGGATAGTGCCGGCAGAAGTGATCAAACCATTTTCCAGACATCAAGGTTTAGACTGGTTACTTTATAAGAGTCTTTTGAAAGTGGAAGGGAGAAACTATGTGATAAAAAATAGAGATGATGTTGAATTTGATTATGACTGGTTGAACTATAGACAGATTTTTGATTTATTTAAGACTGATAAGAAAAAATATGGTTTTAGGGAGAAAAATAATGAAATTGAAAAAATATGGGTTGAAAAAGGTAAAAAAATGATTTCAAAAATGTATAAGGTTTTGTTGAAATGGTATACTGAGGAAGAAACAGTAAAAGAACAAATGATAAAGTGGGCTGTTAATATAAATAGTGAAATAACTATGTCATCATGGGAGTATTTGTGGAAAAATCAATGAAAATTTCAACCTGTGTTAATGTCAGAGAAAATTGTTATAAAATGATGTACAGATGGTATATGACTCCGAAAAAGATTGCTATTATAAATGAAAGCATGTCTAACAAATGTTGGAAATGTAAAAAGAAAGAAGGGTCATTTTACCACATGTGGTGGACTTGTGATAAAGCTATAAGCTACTGGACTCAGATACACAGTGAGATACAGAAAATTTTGAAATCTACTTTCAAGAAAGACCCACAAATATGCTGTTGCAGATTTTTTAAAAATGGAAGAGGAGAAGGTGGCGGCACAGATTGATGTGGTGTACAGAGTCAACTCTGCGATTGCGCAAAAGAAAAAATTACCCAGAGATGTGATTGTCCAGTTTATATCCAAAAAACTGAAGGAGGATCTATTCAAGCAACAATTTCAGGAAGATTTCACAACTGACAACAAGAAAATCATGATTCTAAAGGAACTACCCAGAGCAATGCTTCAGGATAGACGACTCTTAAAAGATTTGACTGATGAATTGAAAACAGAGGGTATAAGATACAGATGGGAAATTCCAAAAGGTGTCAGTTTTACATTCAAACAGAAGAGAGTCACCATCACGTCAGTAGAGCAAATGACCAGATTCATCAATGATAACTTTAAAGACTCTGATAAATAAGTACAAAAACAACATGGAGAGTCAAATTATATCATGGAATGTCAATGGACTTAATTCACCTCAAAAAAGAAAAAATGTTAGACTTTGGTTGGAAAAACAAAAATGTGATATTGTCTGTTTGCAAGAAACACATATTAAAAAAACTGATGCTAAATTTTTGATTCAAAAAAGATTAGGAGAGGAGTTTTATTCCCTCTCCTCCCAAAAGAAAAAAGGAGTTGTGATATATATTAAAAAGGAATTGGAACCAAAGGAAATTTTTAAAGATAACGAAGGGAAACTTTTGGCGGTAGAAGCCGTGCTGCAGAGTAAAAAGACTTTAATTGTTAACCTCTATGCTCCAAATGGTGCGAAGGAAAAATTTTTCCAGGATTTGTGGGAACAGCTACGACAGCTAACCTATGAGCAAATGATATTAATGGGTGACTTTAATGGTACTGTTGATAATGTTATTGATAGAAAATCCCAAAAAGGAATCGAAGGCATGGGCAAACTTCCGAAAGTCTTTTTTCAATTGGCTAAACACGAACATCTGGAAGAAGCTTGGAGAGTTAAAAATCCCAGGGATAGAGAGTATTCCTTTTACTCATCAAGACATGAATCTTTTTCAAGGATAGACATGATGTGGATGACTGAGAATTTGATCTTGCAGACATGCAAAATCGAGATGTTACCTAGAACGCTTTCCGACCATAGTCCAGTAAAATGGTCAACGTATATTAAGAGAAAGAAATTCCGATGGAGACTCAATGAGGATTTGCTGGACAAACAAAATATTGTGGATAGAATAAGGACTTTCAACTGAATTTAAATAAGGATGTGCAGACACAAATGGTATGGGAGGCCTATAAAGCTGTGATGAGAGGACATCTGATTGCAATCAATAATAATGAAAAGAAACAACAATTGAAAATAGACAAAGAGATTATGGAAAATATTCGGAAAAAAGAAATGGAGCTTAAGAAAAGGCCTGGTAAAAAGAAAATTCTGAGAGATTTTAAGGGAGCAATATGAGGCGAGGTTAAACAAAGAAGTATATTGGAACCTGAAAAAATTGCAACAGAAGTCCTTTGAAGGTGCAAATAAACCTGGTAAATACTTGGCATGGCAATTGAAGAAAAGAAGAGAGAACAAGACAATCACTAAATTGAAAGACGGAAATAAAGAAATTTCAGACCCAGGAGGGATCCGGAGAGAATTTTATAAATACTATGGGACTCTTTTTCAAGCAAAACAAGTGGATCTGCAAAAGATGCAAGACTATTTATCCAAGGTTAATTTGATACAACCAAGCCCAGAAATGAAAGCAATATTAAATGCTGTAATAACTAAAGAAGAAATTAGTAAAGCAATAAGAGAGGCAAAAATTTCCAAAGTTCCAGGACCAGATGGTTTTTCAGCTAAATTTTATAAAAAACTTCATGAAAACCTGGTTCCGGTGTTAGAGATTCTTTTAAATGAAATTAGAAGAACTGGGAAGATTCCAGATTCCTGGAATGAAGCTGCGATCACCTTAATTCCGAAAGATACACAAGATTTAACAAATGTAAAGAATTATCGACCTATTTCACTGTTAAACAACGATTATAAGATATTTGCAAAAATATTAGCAGAGCGCCTTAAAGGGTTCTTGAAAGATACTATTGTTGAAGATCAAGCCGGATTTTTACCAAACAGACAAATAAAAGACAATATGAGGGTTGTTTTAGACGCAATTGAGTATTATGATAAACACCCGGAAAAAGAAGTTGTTTTTTTTATTTTTGGATGCAGAAAAGGCATTTGATAATTTGAATTGGGAATTTATGTTTAAAGTGTTTGAGAAATCCCGGATGGGCGCAGAATTTACAAGAATGATTCAATCAATATATAAAGAACAAAAAGCTACGGTGATTGTGAACGCAGAATCAACAGAAGTGTTCCGGGTCAGAAAAGGTACTAGACAGGGTTGTCCCCTGTCACCATTGCTATTTATCTGGATTTTGGAGATTTTGCTACAAATGGTTAGAGATGACGATAATATAAAAGGTTTGAATATTAGAGGCTTTTCATTTAAACTAAGAGCATTTGCGGATGATATTATGTTTATTGTTGAAGATCCTGTTAATAATATGCCTAAGGTATTTGAAAAAGTAAAAGAGTTTGGAGATCTCGCAGGGTTTTATGTGAATAAGAATAAGTCCAAGATATTGTGTAAAAATATGATAGGTACAAAGCAACAAATGTTACAAAATGTGACAGAATGTGAAGTGGTTAAAAAGGTTAAATATTTGGGAGTTGAAATTACAATGAAAAATATAGACTTGTTTAAGAATAATTATGAAAAACTGTGGGTTTCGATAAAGAGTGATCTAGAAAAATGAGAAAAACTTAGATTATCTCTTCTTGGAAGAATTGCCATTGTCAAAATGAATGTACTGCCCAGGTTAATGTTTTTGTTGCAGACAATACCAATCGTGAAAGATGGGAAAGTGTTGGTGAAATGGCAAAGAGAGATCTTTAAATTTATCTGGGCAGGAAAGAAGCCAAGAATTAAAATGAAGATAATGTATGATACTAAAGACAGAGGTGGCTTCCAAGTCCCGAACTTGCGTTTGTATCATGAAGCTGTATGTATGTCTTGGTTATCTGAGTGGGTTAATTTGGAAAATAGAAAACTTTTAGCTCTTGAGGGGCACGATTGCAGATTTGGCTGGCATGCCTATCTTTGGTATGGGAAAAATAAAGTTGATTCAATGTTTAAGCATCATTACGTAAGGAGAACATTGTTTGATGCATGGACCAGGTACAAGGATACAGTTTTTGACGAGAGGCCTTTGTGGATTGTTCCAGCAGCAGTTATACATCCTTTTTCAGAACATAAAGGTAATGACTGGTTGAAATACCAAGAATTGTTGCAAAAAGAGGGGGAAAAATATGTTTTAAAACCAAAGAATGTACTAGAATTTGAGTATGGATGGCTACAATATTGTCAAATAAGGGATATTTACAAAAAAGATTGTAAAGAGTTCGGTTTTAGAGCTAAGAATGATGAGTTTGAAGATATATGGTTGAAAAGAGAGCGAAAAATGATTTCAAAGATATATAAAACTTTGTTGACTGTATACACTTTGGATGAAACTGTTAAAGAGCAAATGATAAAATGGGCCATAAACATGAACAAAGAAATTTCTATGGAAACATGGGAGTTTTTGTGGAAAAGATCTTTTAAAACATCTACCTGTGTTAATGTAAAAGAAAATTGTTACAAGATGATGTATAGATGGTACATGACACCAAAAAAGATTGCTAATATTAGTATGAATAAGAACTTGAGTAACAAGTGTTGGAAATGTAAAAAAACAGAGGGTTCTTTTTACCATATGTGGTGGTCATGTGATAAAGTAAAGGTATACTGGTCTAATATACATTGTGTGATGCAGAAAATATTAAAAATTCCTATCAGGAAAAGTCCGGAACTTCTTCTCTTAGGTTTGACAATGGAAAGAATTCCACAGGAAAAAAGGACATTACTATGGTACATGATTACGTCGGCGAGAATGGCCTTTGCTCAGCAATGGAAAACGGAGAAGGTGCCGGATATACATGACTGGTTTAGAAAACTGCTATTTTTAGCGGAAATGGACAAAATGACAAAAAAACTAAATGGATAAATGGCAGAACAGTATATAAAAGATTGGGAAGGTTTGAAACTGTATTTGGAAACAGAATACAGAATGAAGGGGAAAATGTATAACTTAGATCTGTATGAATATTGAATGAGAAACGAAATGAATTCTGAACTGTATTATACTGTTATTTGAAGATATGTTGAAATTGGGAGGTGTTTTATATATCTGAAATGTGTTACCTGGTTTGTCGATTCATATAAGTCTAAACTTGATTACCGTCTAATATATACTTGTTTGTTATTAGCAGTGTTGGAAGCCTATTAGGGGGGGGGGATGGGATGGAAAGTTTTTTTAAAAAATTGTATTGGTAACGTTGTTGAAAATGTTGAATACATCCCAATAAAATTTTGTTTTTGTTTTTTGTTTTTTTTAAAAAAAGACCCACAAATGTTATTGTTAGGTCTTAAATTTGAAGAAGTAAATGTAACCAAAAGGACATTGTTATGGTATTTGGTTACAACAGCCAGAATGACCTATGCACAATTTTGGAAGCAAGAAAAGATACCTGAAACATCGGAATGGATCAAGAAGATGTTGTTTATGGTTGAAATGGATAAACTGACAAGGAAGCTTAACAACGAAGGAGATGAAAATTTTTTTGAAGAATGGAAAGACTTTCAAGACTATTTGGGGAAAAACTGGGATGTGAAGAATAACTTGATTTGTTTTGACAGTTATTAAGAAGAAATTTTAAAATGATTTTATTGTTAGAGTGTTACCGTTACATGATAATGAAGGTTAAAAAGGATTAGTTAAGTAAATGTTTAACAAAGATTATAAGGGGGTAAGAGCATTGCGAGAAGCCTTGTATTGGGGAGGGAGGGGTATAACGAAAAGGATATGTATTTTATTTTGCTTTTCATATAATATGGAACATGTGAAATATATCCATTAATAAATTGGTTTTTTTTAAAAAAAAACAACAACCATAAGTTCAATGACCATCTGTTTTTTCTCAGGGTATCCTGCAAAGTCAAAAGTAAGGGGTTATGATCCGCATATGTTGAAGGGAGCATTTCTATCTCCATTATATTGTTTACCATACTGGTAGTTATCCATGCCATATCAAATCTTGACCATGATTTATGTCTTGCAGAGAAAAAGGTAAAGTCTTTTTTATTGTTGTTTCTCACTCTCCAGGCAGCCATTAAAGTACGCTCTTCCATCAGTTGTAAAAATGTCTTTGGAAGGTCATTTCCTCTCTTTTCCTTGTTTCTGAGGGACTTTCTATCCAAGCTTTTATCAAACAATGTGTTGTAGTCTCCAATAATACATAGTTCCTCATATGTTTGATTTGCAATAATTTCTTGTAACTATTTAAAAAAATTCCCTTGTTGTTGATTTGGTGCATATATATTCACAATCAATGTCGTCTAGCTTGTCTCTGAATTTTAACAATAACTATTCTCCCATCTTCTGCTTCATATACCATTTCTAGATATAAGTGTTCTTTCACATATGTGGAAACTCCTCTTTTTTTCTTATATTTATCTGTTGATACAAACAGTTTACCAATTTTTTTGCTTCTAAAATTCCCCCCCCAGCTGTTAATGTGAGTTTCTTGTAAACAAACAACGTCTGCATTAACTTTCTTAATTTGTTGAAATACTTGTCTCCTCTTTTGTGGTGCATTCGGTCCACTAACATTTATTGAAATTATCTTCATTTTTCTTCTATCCATTTTTATCTTCTTTTTTATCTTTTAGTCGTGTTACCATGATAGATTTTACCACAGATTGCAATGCTATTTTATCTTTTTTTCTTATTCTCTGAGTCTTCTGGTATTACCCATCTGTAGGTAATTGAATTTTCTCTTAACAGCTTTGTCAGCTGACCATAGTTTCTTCTCTTTTCTCTCACTCTCCATGGAACCTCTTTTAGAATGATAATTTCTGTCTCATGAATCTTCAATGGTTTTTTACTTGCACTCTCAAGAAGATCTTTCACAGCCCTTTTATAAAATCTCACATGTATCTCTCTAGGTACTTTATTTTTTCTTGCATATGCTGAGTTCATTCAATACACAACATCTATCTCATCCCATACAGTTTGGAATTCATCTTCTTTCAAATATATTGCTAAAAATTTAGATATTTCCTCTTTAACATCTTCATCTGTTTTTTCAGGAATATTTTGAAATCTCAGCCTATATGAAGCTTTATCACCTACTAATCTGATCACAGAGTCCTCAAGAAGATCATATTTTGCTTCCATATTTTGAAATTTCTGATCAATCATCTCTTATTTCTCTTGTAGTTGACTAGTAGTCTGATTCAGCGTAGAAATCTGTTGGGTATTTTCCACAATTTGTTTGTACTCCTGAGTCTGGGTAGTTACTTGCAAGGCCAAAGCATCAGATTTTGTTTGTAGTGATTCAACCACCATTGGAAGTGCATTATTTATAGCTTGAGGAATTGCACTCTGTATAGTTTGAGGAATTGAATTCTCTATAGCTTTATTTACAGCCTCTTTAATCATATTCTGCAGCTCCTGATTTTGCATCTTCGTTAATGTTGATGCCACAGATTTTTGTAAAGTTGGGGAAGGTTTAGTTGAACTAGAAGACATTATCCTTTAAAATATCAATTTCCCCCCCAAACACACCCTCTTCTTTCCCCCTTTAGTTTATACCTGTTTATATTACCACTCAACGATGTTTACTTAACAAAGTCTTCATGTTCACAAACATATTAATTTTTTATAGTCTCCATAGTTCCCTTTATCATAGTAACAAGAGAAAACATTCACACTGTGTGGTTCAACCAAAATATCAACAATGCATTGCTGTTCAAAGATTGTATTTTAACAGCAAGAAGGAAAGAAAAATAAAAAGATAAACCATCAGTTTCCCTCTTCTAACAATAATCAAAGGTCTTACCACTCTTTAATACTTTAGGTAATAGTTTTGTCCAATTCCAGAAGGTCAAAATATAAGGTTGTCTCCAAATGATATTCAAAGCTAGTTCAGAGTTGTTATATTACCATTTCCAAGTCAAATTGCCAGGTATTCCAATAATACGTACTTCAGGAGTAGTCTCACAAGGAAGTAGTATTATTAATATTCCATAGTTCTTAACAATGTTCCATTGGAAGCCTTTAAATCTTTAAAATTACTTCAAAAGTTATTATGCCAAAACAAACTAAACTGTCCCCTTATAAAGTACAGAAAATCTGAAAAAGAGTTGTTTTCAAAATTAGCCAGACAAATTGGAAAAAATGAGGTAATCCACCAGAGATTAGATCACCCTTTATAATCCTCCAATCTTATCAGTTAGAAAAAAAACATAAACCCATCTCAATGTATAAGAAAAAAGCAAAAATAAGGTGTACCCATAATAAAGCCAGATTAATCCACCAAAATCCAAAAACCAAAGAAAAAGGGCCCAAAATAAAAGTTTGGTAATCCATCAAATAGAAATATTTGTTCCAAATAGGTCTGAAACTAGAAATCAGGTAATCCTCAGACCTTAATAATCAAAAAAGCTCAAAAAGGAAAAACAAAAATCCAAACATAAAAAATTAATCCACCAGATTTAAGCAGCCAGCATCCATCTTCCCACATCCAGCCTCCAGACTTCTTTCCTTCACAGTTCCAAAAACCATAATCGCCAGAGTTATTCCATTCTACACATCATCAAAGTCACTCAGATATAATAACATCATTCAAAAGGGTCAAGGCAAACTGTGCCTAAACATCTTCACCAGCCTCACACTCCGGAGTTCTTAAAAAAGAAAAGTTGCAGCTGCCTGACGTTCTATCTCAAGTCATTTACAACATTTCAAGTGCTCTACCACGCCTTCCCCAGCAAACAATTCTTAAATCCAAAAGAAGAAGGGTTCAGTCAATCCACAGGTTAATCCTAGAGTTAGTTTCAGTTCATTTCTTTAAGTATAATGCCTGAACAACTGTTCTTAGCCACACAGTGGGGGGGGATCCACCTCCCTTTTCTCTCATTTCCAGGGCATTACACTCTATTAGATTGTTATAGTTGCAGTTATAAATGTCAGCTGCTATTGAGATATAGTCAAACTGGGATGCATAAGGGGAGATTGGTTCCAGGCTCATTGAGGGAGGACGTGTGTTGAGGCTCTCTGCGCATTCCTACCTTTACCTCTCACTTTTCTTGACTATTTTTTCCAGTCAAAGTACCTTCCAGTAGTGAGAGTATTAGTGAGAAACTTTAACCTGGCAGGAGAGGGTGGTGACCCTCTCTTGTGAAGTTTTTGGTTTGTCTCAAGCAGAAAATGAGAGGAAGCCAGGCAAGACTTCTGCCTTTGCCATAGCACCAGAGGAGTTCACAAGAACTTAAAGGAGTGTAACATCTGAACTCAAACAAAGAAGCAAAGAAGATTATATGAAGCTAAGTGTTTAAAAATAAATTCTTTCTCGAGGGGCTGAGGGTGGGAGAAGCTGTAAAACTATAAAGCTATAAAACAAATTAGAAGTAAAAGTAAGGGGCAAGTGGTAAACACACAAACGCTCAAAAGCTGGGAAAATGTCTCTGGCGATAAACAAGCACTTGCTCATTGCTAGCGACCAGGAAGAGAGATTAAGCTTAATTAAACATTGATAACTAGATGTCAGACGTTAATAAGCATTTTATTTGACTGGCTTAAAAGTAGAAATTACTCACTTGGTTTTCCTTTTGTGTCCTATCCCTTTAAGCAATCTATCCCAGCTGTGGAAACAGGGCATTTCTTGTTGGGAGAAGCAAGCTCACAGCGTGAAGACGTAGATGGTGCAGATGATGCAGATGAGGTTGGAGGGTCTTAAAGGAGACACTGACAACGCATATGCTTGAATGCTCAATGCAACCAACTTATAGCTGGCTGATTCGGCATGATGCGGAGGTGAAAAGCCTTGGAAGTGCAGCCCAGGAGAACAGTGCTAACAAATTATAAGAACAGTTATTCTTAAAGGGCCAGAACAAAGGACAAACAATATAGTAACTTTTTTTGAGGTGAAAATCACTAAAGGAGTGACTGATTTAATAAGACCTCGGTAATACAGATAAGGAGATAAGGAAAGGGAAAAGGCACCTTTCTCAAATTACGTGTCCATATCACTTGCAACTCAAGGCCAAGTTCATAAAATAACATACATACATATTTTCATATACAATATATGCTTAAAGGTACACATACCATAACAATCCATAAAGAATATCATTATTATAATTATAGGATGGCATTGGGCTTAAATGCTAGTAGGAAAACTTCCACAGCATCTCCAAGTCCTCTAATAAGATTATGAATGGGATTGAGCAGGTTGAGAAAGAAGTACTTTTCTCCCTTTCTCACAATACAAGAACTCATGGGCACTCCATGAAATTGCTGAGCAGTCGGGTTAGATCAGATAAAAGGAAATACTTCTTCACCCAAAGAGTGATTAACGTATGGAATTCACTGCCACAGGAGGTGGTGGCAGCTGCAAGCATAGACAGTTTCAAGAGGGAATTAGACAAACATATGGAGCAGAAGTCCATCAGTGGCTATTAGCCACAGGGTATAGATGGGAACTCTCAGTCTGGGGCAGGTGATGCACTCTATTCTTGGTGCTGGAGGGGGTAGCAGTGGGAGGGCTTCTGGTGCCCTGGCCCCACTGCTGGACCTCCTGATGGCTCCTGGTATATTTTGGCCACTGTGTGACAGAGTGTTGGACTAGATGGGCCATTGGCCTGATTCAACATTGGCTTCTCTTATGTTCTTATGTTCTTATGTAAGTCAAGTAAAGGGGGGTGAGCCGATTAAAAATGAACATATCACAAATATCATTAGCTGAGCTCCAAACCATGATTCAGG
Source organism: Gekko gecko (assembly GCA_029375565.1). Classification (NCBI taxonomy): domain Eukaryota; kingdom Metazoa; phylum Chordata; class Lepidosauria; order Squamata; family Gekkonidae; genus Gekko; species Gekko gecko. Next base: position 221,106,674 of record JAPDNY010000001.1, read on the forward strand.
ATTGTGTGGCACAATCATCAAAACAAACCTCAGATTTAATTAAAGAAGAACTAGAACCCATACAATCAAAAATTGATGAGATATCAAAACAATTAAAATCGGACACTGAAGAAATTAAGGCCGAAATTGCTAAAATGGTAAAAACCACAAATAAACTTGAGGAAAAGGTTGAAGATTTGGAACAGGAGGTCCAGAAAATAAAAACAAAAACAGATAAAATTGAAGAATCAATAATTCTTCTAGAAATAGAAAAATCAGGTCTTATACTTAGATGTCAAAATATAACAGAACAATTAGATAGGAATCTGAAGGAAGAACTGATACAGAATACTGCAGATCAGCTAAACATTGGCACTAAGGAAGAACTAAGAGACGAGATTGAAGCTGTTTACAGGTGAAACTCTGCATATGCCAAAAGCCATAAACTACCCCTTGAAGTGCATATAAAATTTCATAAGAAGGCAATGAGAGATAAAATTCTAAAAGCTTCCAATGAAAATAAATTGACAATAGATGGAACAGAGATTAGGATACTAAAAGATTTACCTTGGCGTGTGAGAGAGAAACGCCAAAAACATGACATACTAGTTAATCTGTTAAGAAAAAATACGATATAGATGGCTACTTCCGGAGTGTTTGTTATTTACATATAAGATTAAAAGACAAAGAATAGACTCAGTCTTTAAATTAGAGAACTTTCTGGAGAGAGAAGGTGAGGATTTAGGGTGACAGAAAGGAGGAGAAGAAGCTGAGGAAGAAGAAGGGGAAGAAGATGAAGATCAGGAAGGCTCAAACCCTCATGGAGACTCTAAAGCCCATTATAAAGATGACAAAAAAGAGAAAAAGAAGCAAAAACTGAAACTTAAGACAGAATCACAAATACTCACAAGACTTAGACTTAAAAATATAGTTACAACAAAGAAAGACAAGAAAAATGGGAATTAAAAAACATTATCAGTAAACATAAATGGCTTAAATGGTCCACAAAAAAGAAGGTTATTTCATCAAACTGCAAAATGCAAGCTGATATCATTTGCTTTCAAGAGACACATATAAAGGAAGAATATTCAAAATATCTGTCATGTAAAAAACTTGGTACTTCATTTATAGCATTTGATACAGTTAAAAAAGGAGGTGTGGTAATTTATGTGGAAGAAGAAGAGGAAGAAGAAGAGGAGGAGGAGGAGGAGGAGATTGGATTTATACCCCACCCTTCACTTGGAGTCTCAGAGCGGCTTACAAACTCCTTTCCCTTCCCCTCCCCACAACAGACACCCTGTGAGGTAGGTGGGGCTGAGAGAACTCTAACACAAACTGCTCTTTCAGGAACAGCTGTGCCAGAGCTTGTGATTGACCCAAAGTCACATCAGCAGGTGCAAGTGGAGGAGTGAGGAATCAAACCCGGTTCTCCCAGATTAGAGTCTGCACACTTAACCACTACACCAAACTGGTGTGGAGAACTTACATCCAGTGCTTCATTATAAATCCTCTGATGGAAGAATAATAGCCATTACATTTATGAGGAATGGAAAAGAAACCTTAATAATAAATATTTATGCCCCAAAACAGAACCAAGAAAATTTTTTTATCGAACTTTGGAATATACTAATAAAGAAATCACTGGAAGATGTATGCATTGTGGGAGATTTTAATGCAGTATTCAATCCCGGTCTTGATAGGGAAAAAATGAAAAGAAACATAAAATCTGGTGCCACTCTGCCTAAAAATTTCCTATCATTAGCAGAGAAATTTAATATGATAGACATGTGGAGAACACGAAATCCAACCAAAAAAGATTATACTTATTATTCCTTCAGACATAAATCTTGGTTGAGAATCGATATGGCTTGGACAAATACTAATTTGGCGAAAGACCTACTAGAGGTGGAAATACTTCCCAACACCTATGCCAACCACAACCCTATACTGTTATCCTTCCAAGAACCACATAAAACAACAAGATGGAGACTGAATACTGGTTTACTAAGAGACATAAAGTTTGTGGAAAATACCATTCTAGAAATTCAAGAATTTTCCAAGAGGAATAAGACAGTAGATACACCAATAAATATCATATGGGATGCGTTTAAGGCTTTTTTTGAGAGGACTGTTTATTAATCAAGAGGCCTGGAAAAAGAAACAGAAGAGAGAGAAATTTAAAAAACTGGTAGGAGAATTAAAAATAGAAGAAGACAAAATGAAAGAGAAGGTGGAGGTGGATGGGGTTAAACTTAGGATAAAAATGATTCAACATCAAATAAATATATTGTTAATGCAAGAAATAGCCAACAACATAGAGTACACTAAACTGTATTATTTCAAAAATGCGAATAAACCTACACGTTGGCTGGCGTATAAGCTTAGAAAGGAAAAAGAGAAAAGGACAATTCAGGCTCTAAAAAATGAACATCAAGAAACAAAGTATAGAGCTCAGGATTTGAAAATCATTGTAGAAAACTTCTGTAAAAACCTATATGAACAAACTCCACCAAATTGGCAAAAAATTCAAAATTTTCTATTGAAAACATAATAAAAAGAAATTTACTACTGATCAGAAAAAAATATTAAGTGACCCAATCACCTCTTGCGAAATTGTAGAAGCGCTTAAAAAACAAAAGAAAAAAAAATCCCAGATCTTGATGGCATTCCGACTGAAGTATATCAAAAATTTGGTGACAAAATTCTTCTCACATTTAAAGAATTACTCCACAAGATTATAGAGTCAGGAAATTTACCAACTACATGGAATGATGCCTTGATTACATTAATACATAAACCCAATACTGAGGAAAAAGAAATACAAAATTATACACCCATCTCGCTTTTAAATGTTGACTACAAGATCTTTGCAAAAATTATTGCCACCCATTTCAAAAAGATATTGCTTCAAGTTATACATTGAGACCAAGCTGGCTTTCTCCCAAAGAGGCAGATAAAGAATAACATAAGGACAATACTAAATATCTTAGACTATTATGAACAACATCCTGAAAGACAATTGGCCCTGGTCTTTTTAGATGTGGAGAAAGCCTTCAATAATGAAACTTGGGATTTTTTAAGATACAAATTGGAGACCTGGGATTGTGGCAATAATTTCATGACGATGGTAATGTTTATATACAAGGAACAATTTGCAAAAATAATAGTTAATGGAGATTTAACACATAATATAGCTATTCAGAAAGGAACATGTCAAGGCTGTCCGTTGTCACCATTATTATTTATTTTTGTAATGGAAACATTAAATGATATAATAAGAGAAAATTTGGATATAAAAGATCTCAAAATAAAAGGAGAAGAGTATAAACTTCAAGCCTTTGCCAACGACTTAGTATTCATTCTGGAAGACCCAATAGTATCTACTTTACATCTGTTTAATATAATACAAGAATATGGTTCTGTAGCAGGACTCAAAATAAATCTTAGCGAAACTAAGATATTGACGAAAAACTGTTCTCAGGACTTAATAACTAAGATTCAGATCCATACTAATATAGAGGTGGTTAATAAAATCAAATATTTAGGTATAATCTTGTTGAACAGAAATACCACGTTATTTGAATACAACTATAAGAAATTACTAGAAGATATTAAGAAAGATCTATATAAATGGCAGGATTTACACTTATCATTTATGGGTAGAATCGCCACTATTAAAATGAATATTCTCCCACATTTTCGATTTCTGGCACAGAACATACCAATCTTGAAAAATAATAATTTCTTTATTGATTTGGATAAGATAATATGAAAATTCATTTGGCAATCCAAAAAACCTCGTATTAAATGGAAGCGTCTTCAAGAAAAAAGAGAGAGAGGTGGTCTTGGTCTACCAAATTGGTCTCTATATTACCAGGCGTCAGCTTTGGGATGGATTAGGGATTGGTTAATGTTGGAAGATAAAAGATTGCTACAATTAGAGGGTCATGATCTGTATATGGGCTGGTATGCCTATATATACTATGATAACGGAGCTCCCGCCCGCCCGGCAATGCCGCTTGTGGGTGGGGGCTCTTTTGCCACTCCAAGGAATGGAGACGGCAACTGCTGGGACACTATGCATCCCGACGCGGCAGGTGGCAGAGCCGGCTGCTTCAAAGGGCCAGGCTCCGCTCCTGCCCTTTGTCAGTTGCTCCGCGTGCTTGTTCAGTCCCGAGCACACAGAGCGGAGCTTCCGGCAGGCCTTCTTGGGCCACCTCCCTCGCAGACTTAGCCAGTGGGGTGAAATTGACAGCCGAGGGAGCTTGGTTGGGAGCAGAGAGCCCGTTTGTGTGGCTAGTTAGGGGCGGGCACACAGCGTGGAGCTTCGGGACAGCTGGCTGAGTGCTTCTGCCTGTGGCCCAGTGGTGGGCTGGTTGAGGAGCGGTGGCAGCAGTCCCAGTTTGGTTTGGAGTGGCTGGCGACTGTGGCTGTAGCAGTCCACTGCGGAAAAGGGGGGTGTTTCCCTCAGCAGCGGAGGTGACATCGTGGCTGGCAAAGCGCTGAATTGTGCAGTTTTTTCTTGGGCGGTGGCCAGTGGAGCGGCAGAGACCATTAGGCTACTGGCCTGGGGCCAGGATTAGCCTTTCAGCGTGGGTGTGTCAAACGGCTTGCCGCTGCACTCTTTATGGTTCAAGGAAGATCTCACACACACAAGACAAATAATTAGGTTTATGGCATAAAGGCAAAGGCCCTCTTTTAGTAACAGCAGTGTGGTGAGGCTGCTGGGGCCCCAGTTTTCGCCTTGCTCCTCTGTTTACTTCCCCCCCATAGCAGCCATTTAGTGTTTAGGTGTGCCGGCGGGTGAGGGGTGCTGTTGTCTTTCCCATCGTGGTGGCCATTTTAGATTCTTATTGGGGACGGCCATTTTGAGTGGGCCTGATTGACAGGTGGCAGCCATTTTAGGTGCTAGTGGGTAAGATCGGCCATTTTGTGCAGGTTCCCTTGAGGCAATTTCACAATATTGTAAGTGGTCCTTGTGTCCAGCTGCTTGGGAGGCCGTTGGGTTACAAATATTAGATTGTTTTAGTGACATTCTCTTGCTATGGCCCCTAAAAAAGATCAGGGGAAGGTGAAATGGAAACAGCCGGCCCCTACATGGCCATCGGCGCAGGAGGTGCCGGTTATTCCTGATGATGATGAGGACGAAGATCCCATTAACGCTGCAATTTTGCGAAGGCTTGCAGCACTTGAACAGAGGAGGGGTGCCCCTACTAAGAGGGACCTAGGTAAACGTCCTAGGGGAGAGGCTAATGCTTCCAATGCCTCTTTTCAGGCTCAGGTTTTGGCCCACTTGGCATTCTTGGAGGATCAGCAGGAGGATATCGATGACGGGTCCTCAGGTCAGCCTGACCAAGGCACGGATGAGCAACAAGTGGAAGTGTACAATGGACCAGCTCAGAAAGGGGGTAAAGAAGACCATCCTGATAATAGCAGCACACACTGGCCATGGGGTCCCTGTCTGCTGGGTACTTCTGTGTTGTCTGCCTCCATGCCAACCGGCTTTTGGCCACAATATCCGGGCTGGGGATGCGGTATGCCACCCCTTCCCCCTGGGGCTTGGCCAGGGTGGGGCTATCCGCAACCCGGATCAGATTATGTAGGTTCTGGGACAGTCTCCTATGAGACTGTCTCTGCAAGTGCTATTCCAGCTGGGGACGCTGGGCTGCCCCTGGGGGATCATTTGTCTGTTGCTACAAAAGAAAAGATCCTTAAGGGTGAATACATGGACATATATTCTCTTTTATATAGGGATTTAGAGAAGAAAGATAAAGACAATCTTGACGACCAGGAGAAGGAACCCCTAAAGAGGCAGGTTGTTGAGAGAACCTGGGCAAATTGGTTCCCGGGGTTCTTAATTTATGCAACGATTATTGTAAGGCATCATCCATGGAGGGCAGTTGCGCTGCTCCAATACATGGATATTATTTATAAAGTGGTTACTGATTTCCCTGGCCCGGCATGGTCACAATATGATGAGCAATTTCGTATGTGGGCAGCCATGAATCCGGCCATGAGATGGGACCGGATACACCCGGACCTTTGGTTGCAGACTATGTCAACAAGTCCCTGGCAGTGAAAGGTCCCACAGTGGTCATTCCGTGCGTAAGTCGCAGACTCCAAATCAATTAGGCACCCGCGCCCAGGCAGGGCAGGCGGTTCAGCGACGCCCGCTTTGCTGGGAGTTTACCTCCCATGGGACGTGTGGTCGGAAGTCTTGCTCCTTCCGCCATGAGTGTCCATTGTGCTCAGGGCCCCATGCTTTATCCAGCTGCCCTAAACCTAAAGGACGGGGAGGAGGGAAAGGCGGAAAGCGCCCTGGAAGAGGTGGGGGCGATAACCCCCCTTCTGACAAGGGATCCTAGCCCAATTAAGTTACAAGTTCTGGAGTGGTGGTTGTGGGATTACCCGAACCACGGTGATAAGGTTTACCTCCTTGAGGGTTTTACGTTGGGGTTTAGGTTACCTTTCCAAGGCCTTAGGACTCCGTACATGGCTCCTAAGTTAAAATCAGTTCAGGGTATGGAGCACGTTGTTCGGCAAAAAATTGCCAAGGAATGTGCAGAGGGTAGACTTCTTGGTCCTTTTCCTTCACCCCCTGTTGATAATTTGAGGGTTTCCCCATTGGGAGTAGTGCCAAAGAAAGCACCTGGTGAGTATCGTCTCATTCACCACCTGTCCTATCCACGTGGGGAGTCGGTGAACGACGCGATACCAGATGAGCTATGTTCTGTTCTGCATGCGAAGTTGTGGCACCTGGTAGGGCTTTTGTTAGGAGACTTTGTGAGTCTATGAGGGGTCTGCATCTTTCCCATCATAGGACTCGGGTCACCAAGGGGATCCAGGATGACCTCCTTGTATGGAAGCAATTTTTGGAGTCATACAATGGGGTGTCCTTTTGGTGGGAGGACGTCTTAGTCGAAGCAGAGCTGCAGGTTGCATCTGATGTGGCAGGTTCCTCCGGCTTTGGGATATACTTCTGAGGACATTGGTGTGCTGGGGACTGGTCTGAGGAGTGGTTTCAGGCAGGGTGGGTTACTGACCTCACCTTCCTGGAATTTTTCCCGATTGTTGCAGCAGTGTCGATTTGGGCTGGGGACTTTGCCAACCGCACTGTCCATTTCTGCTGCGACAACATGTCCACGGTACATGTAATCAACTCCTTGACGTCCAAGTCCCCCAGGGTCATGGCTCTGGTCAGAGCCTTCAATCTGCAGTGTTTACACTATAATATAATGTTTAGGGCTAGGCATGTGCCGGGAGTTAATAATGGGGTCGCTGACGCTCTCTCTCGAAAACAGATGGAGAGATTCGTCAGCTCTTTTGAGACTCCTGTTCTTCTTCCCCTACTATTTCATGAGAGGAGAGGGCCCCCTCCTCACGTACTGGTAATACACCTGGGGGGCAATGACTTGGGTCTATTGAAGGGCAAGGCCCTTGTGTTGCAGGCTGAGGCAGACCTTGCGAGGATAAGAGCAAGGTGGCCCGGCGTAAAGATAGTATGGTCAGCCATACTGCCCCGCCAAGTTTGGCAGAACTTGGAGGACCCCAGGTGTATTGACCGCGCCCGACACAAAGTAAATAGGCAGCTGAAAAAGGCCATGGATGCTGGTTTGGGGATGTTTTTGCCGCACCCCGATATACGGGTCGTGTTCCCAGACCTGTATAGGGATGACGGGGTGCATTTGTCTGACAAGGGCAATGGGATCTTTTTACAGGACTTGCAGCAAGGAATTAGGTCGGCATTAGGGTGCTGAGTGGGGGGCAAAGGCCTAAGCAGAGGCTTGACCTTGGCTATGGCAGGTTTATGCAAGCAAGAAAAGGAACTGGTGAGCACTTTTCGGCATATCCCGTTAGGGAACAGGTGGTCATCAGGAACTGCGTTCGGATTTCAGGGTCCAGGGTGGGGAATGGTGATCACCTCCACTGGGAACCTTTTAGGGCAGGCTCCTCCCTGCAAGTTGAAAGGCTTCAGGGGTAGGCACTCCTAGAGGGCAACCAGTTGCTGGGCTGCTGGTCATGAGCCAGAGAGTAAATGGCTCACAGCTGGAGCTGGGTGACCCACCCTTTAAGGGCAAGGGGTTGGTCAGGGAAGTGACGCCTGCCTTGCCTGTTCCATGCTTGCTTAGTTGTTATTGCTGCAAAGTTCTGTTAAATAGTTAATAAAGTGGCCCTTGTTTAATTCCAATCTGTTGTCTGTCTCATTATTCCGACTGGGGGGGCAAAGATAAAATCCATTTGAATTTTCATAATCATGCAATCAGAGGCGCATTAATAAAGATCTGGAGGAAAATGAAAGAAAGGTTTTATCCTAAAATACCCATCTGGGTCTCACCTCTTGAGCCTTTGTAAAACTGACTTTGATATCTGAAAATAAAAGGGCAACCTATGAAATGTTACTGAATGAGAACAATGAGTTAAAATCGATTGAGGCACTACGAGCAATGAATATAAACCTTACAGGGTGGGAGATTTCACAACTGCAATCAAGATTTACTAAAGACAAAACAATGAGTTTTTATAGTTCAAAAACAGACTTAGACAAAATATGGCTATCAACCTCCGATAAGCTGATTCAAAAGTTGTATAATTTTTTACTACATGATGTAATGCAAGATGAAGTAGTTAAATCTTCAATGGTTGTATGGATGCAGAATATAGGATGTAGCCTGAACATAGATGACTGGTCAAAAGTCTGGAAAGCAGCTAAATTACTAAAATCAACATCGTATAAAGAAAATATATTTAAAATGTTTCATAGGTGGCACTGGTACCCAATAGAATTGCCAAATGTTATAAGGAGGTATCAAGAAACTGTTGGAGGTGCAAAAATAACATAGGTACATTTTTTCACATATGGTGATGATGCAAAAAGATTTATAAATTTGGGAAGATATTAAACAGCTAACATTAGAGATTATGGATATAGATCTACATCTGTTATCAGAAATTTATTTGCTAAATATAATACCAGAAGGGTTTGGGTGTGATGATACATGTATTTTGTCATATATCCTTACCGCAGCCAGAATTCTTGTTGCTAAATGTTGGAAGGCAGAGAAATTACCCACTAGGGAAGAGTTGGTTACTAAAATATCTGAACTTGCAGAAATGGATAAATTGAATATGATACTTTCAGGAAAAGGTGGAAAAGCTTTTCAAAAAAGATGGTATAGAGTTAAGAAATGGTTCGGAAAGAATGTTTAACGTAAACTCCAAAAAATTATGTACTGTATTTTAGTTTTTGCTTTTGTAACATAAAAGCCTACAAATAAATGTAATAATAATAATAAAAAGATATAGTCAAACTGGGTAAGTCCATACTCACAGCACAAAGTTGAAATTAGCAAGTATAGGGAAAGTGCAGATTCTTTAGGAGGAGTATAGCTCCAGAGGTTGGTCAGTTGGTCACTCCTGTGCGCTTGTGGCTACTCGTGGGCGCTCCCTTCCCGATTTCTGCAAAAGAGCGATGAGTGGTCTAATTGGATGCCGCCGTGTCCACAAGCCCCCAAATCAAGCTCCCCACCAACACCTGCCTTTGGGAGGTGTTTTGAAAGGCCAGTGAAACTGGCTCTCCCACTGAAATTGGGAGGTTCAGGGGTTTTCTCCAGGAGCCCCAGGAAAAGCCCACTGAAAATGGCATGCCACAGACTGGAACCAAATCAGTCATAGCTTTAACATGGAAGTGTCCAGATCCAGCTACACTCACATTATGGTATCAGAAGATATGGGAGATTTATGTAATGGAAAAAATTACGTATCAGATTAGTCAGTATGAATTAAACCCACCGCGCAATGACTTTGCAGAAGTGTGGTTTATTATACTAGATTTTTTGTCACAGCTTAAGGAAATTCCCAAATGCTCAACATCTTTATGTCATGCTCTAGCTGTACCCCAGGTGGAACTCCGCCAGTAGCCAAAGCGCTGGGTATCCGTAAAGGGAGGACAGTCCTGGAAGCTGGGGCTGGTGCAAGGCTGGAGAAGATGTCAAGGCCTCAGACCAGCAGGGGATGGGGTTAGCTTCACCATGAACGTCCCTCTGCTCCCGCGTCCTGGAGTCTGGCTGCATGCCTGCCCTTTGACTTTCTCTCTCTCAGCAAGTGCACCCGTCCATGACATGTACTTCCTCCCCAGCATCTCTGTCTCCGCCTCTCTTTATACCTCTTGCCCCGCTCCCAGCACCGCCCGTCTTCCCCACTGCCTCCTCCCCATTCCAGGCCCCACCCCTCTTGATAAATGTGGATGTTCTTCTGTGGCTGTTGCTGTGCCACCGTCTTGGGCCTTCTGGGCTTGAGTGCTGGCCCCCGGCTCTTCTCGGGCGGCGTCTGCCCCATCGTCCCTCTCTGGGGTTCCTTGGGGGGCTGCGGCTTTGGGGCCGAGCACATCTGGCACTCCCTTCTTCTCTTGTGCCACTGGCAACCGCTGCGGTGGGGCTCTCTTCCACCTGGCTGCTGGGCTCCCTTGCCAGTGGCCGGGAAGACCCCAGCTCCTCTTGGCCTCCAGGTCCTCCCCTGGGTAAGTGCTCTGCCCGGGCTGGGGTTGGGGGATGCAGTCCTCATCCCGGACCCATGGGACTGGGACACATTATACTTATTATAATATGTACATTATATTATAGGTATGGTAGTGCTATTGGCTTATGATGTCATTCTTTCTTTATGGATATTGCATTAGTTGTATAAGTTCGAGTAGTCGTAAGGCTATCTAATGTATACTTTGTTACTCTGTTTATAGTTCTGTTATTGTTTTATGTATGTGAAAATTAAATAATAATTAAAAAGAGAGAGACATTGTAACTGCTTCCACACAAGGATTCTGTCTGGTTGGACAGTGGGGTGCCCTTGTGTCAGAACCCCAGTCCAGTTACACTCAACGACTCACTCTTGGCAGTGATAAGTTTATTGAAGTGTATGCAAGATCCAGTAAGTCACTGTTTGACACCCTGCTCGTTTTGGAAGCATCCATACAGTGACATTGTGCTCATTCCAAGCATGACTTGAAGGACTTCCAGGGCTTTTCCCTTTGAGCTGGATAATAGGAAAACATTGTTTGATCTGGCTCAAAAGAGGAAATGGAGGGTGCAACTCTGCACCCACATGATGGAGAGAAAGGGGGAGAGTGGGGTGTTGTTAGCAGCAACTGATACTCCCATTCCACTTGCCACTGCTTTACACAATAAGGGTGCCTTTCCCCACCCATGTGGAAGCAGCACATAGCTGCCTTTTTGATTAATTGAACTTTGTTATTTATTTCAGTTAGGTCCTGATCCCCCCCATGGAAAAGAAGGAGCCATTCCTATTTATTTGTTTGTTTCATTTATAGTCTTCCATTCTTGCTGAGACTCAAGGTAGATTACCAATTTAAAAAATGCATTAAAACACTGTAATGCATACAGCAAACAAGGCAATAAAACTAGGTTACATAATTAGAGACCAACCCAAAAGATAATGTAATATGTACATTTCAGGACATGTATTAGAATTCTGTTGTGAAGTACTGTCCTACAATAGACCTATATACTGTGTGTATACTCAAAGGATACAAGTCCTATTGTCTCACTGTCTACTTCAGAAACTTGTATTTAGTGGCTATTTTTTCTATATTTACTCATCTCTGGCACTGTTTATGGCAATGACATTAATAATTTACAATAATAGTATCTACATACACTTAACCACCCGAACCACAATAATTCTATTTGCTAGTTCAGCAGAGATACGCAAGAGGGATATGGATATACATTTCTACTTGAAAAGATTATTGTTTGTATGCATAATAAGGATAAAAAAGTAACTGTTAAGAATGATCAACTGAAAGAAAAAATATATATGCACTTCTACAAAAATCAATCTATTAGTGTCAGCTGCAGGATTTTTTTCCTTTTCTGTGTTGCTGGGTGATCTATATCTCCACATATGATATTTGAGATGCAGTCTTGTGCTGGCTTTCGAGAATTAAAGTATTCACTGCTTTCACATTCATTTGGAGAATTTCCTGACTTTGATGCTTCTACACATTTTATATACTTTTCTGAAAAAGCTTTGTCACCTTATTTTTGTCACTTCAGTACTTGTTTGGTTCATACTTATTTTAAAAAACATTTTAAAAGACGTATTGATGTACAGATTTATGAGGAACAGATAATGTACATCCATTACAATTTCTGTATTAAATGATGAAAAAAAACATGTTAACAAAGAGAAATGCTTCTTAGTCAGTTCATAATGCTCCCTGCTGTTCAACTGGGACTGTAAAGAACATGTCTTAATGAAAGCAGGTGAGGAGGTGAAAAAAACTAATGAGGGTGTTCTTCTCCATTAAGAGATTGCATAGGAGCTGTACTAACTTCCTTTGTGTTAGAAGAATGCACAAATGATGTCTGAAACCAGCACCTCCAAGGTCATAGAGCCCCATTGTGTGTACCACAGTCCCTTCCCTGCCTCATAACTGGTTTTGCATCTTGTATCACTTTCCCCCTAAAAGTCTGATTTTACTAGTGGTCAAGTGAAAAAGGGAGCTAAACCTCCCATACTCCCAAGTAAGGAACTACTCCAGCTCTGCCAGCTTTCAGCTTCTGCATCCACTGCTGTCATTTGCCCCTCAGATTTAGGTTGAAGTGCTAATTGTTATTCGGACACTGTTCAAGCACCCAATATCAAAGGATTCTTTCATAACAGAAAGCCAATTAAAGCTGCTGAATGCTGAGAAATGGATTTCCTCCCCAATTTCACAATTAGCACTATGCATAAACAGCAAGGGAACTTCATGAATTTTTTTACAAATGAACTTTACAAAACATTTTGTGAAACAGTGTGAATTTTGGGGTCAAGGAAACCCATTGCTGAGGGGGTCAACGAAACCCATTCCCAACATTTCTTTGCCCCATTCCAGTCACGTAGTTGTCTACTGCAGAGGTGCCAAACTCATTAGTAATAATGGTTGGATCTGACATAAATGTCACTTTGTTGGGCTGGGCCACATGTGCCATAAAATATAATGCTAGGTACTGGATTAGGTTCAAGGTTTTGGTGCTTACCTTTAAGGCCCTTAATACTATGGGACCCACATATATTCAGGACCACCTCTCCTGGTATAAACCCCAAAGAACACTCCACTCATAAGACCTTACTTGTGGTCCCTGACCTGAAAGACATCCAGATGACCAGGGCCAGGGCTTTTAGCGCCTTGGCCCCAACCTGGTGGAATTCTATGTCCTGTGGGACTTGATGCAGTGCCACAGGGCCTGTAAGGCAGAGATGTTCCGCCAGGCGTTTGGTTGAGGACAGCAATGGCATCCATCTGACAGGAACTCTTAACACTTCCCCCCTCCACAAGATAGGTAGTATAACTGGAAGTATGACCACCATCTGATTCAATTGATACTGAAATTTTATTGTAATTTTAATGTTTTAACTAGTGTGAAAAAGTTGTTTTTAATTTATCGTCATACAATGCCCTGAGCCCTATTTACAGGAATTGGGTTGTATAAAAATTGAATTAAATATTTTACCACTGACCATGACCTGCACCCATCCTCAGCCCTTAACTAACCACCCTTTGCTCGATATGCACTAGAAGTTTTGCACAGCACAGAGCGCTATTACCTGCCAATCAAGGTGCAACAACCAGAGACTCTTGTGGCTTCTTAAAGACTAACACATTTGTCACGCCCCACCTCCCCTGCTGGTGGCTATCATCGCGTCCCCCCACTGAGTCTCCTCTCCTTCCTCAGGTGGGCGCCTTGAGGTCTCAGAATGGACAGGGGACCAAGTTGGCAGCACCTGCCATGTCCCGGTCTTGCTGGTGCTCCTCTCTCTGGGTGCTCTCCAGCTCCAGTTTCCTCCTTAAGCTCGCCAGCATCTCACCTTTTATTCCCTTCCTGCATCCATGCCTCCTCCCTATTGGACAGCCCTCCCCCTCCTGACCTAACCCCGCCCCTAATTATGAGCCCTGATGCCATCCCCCAGCATTGGATGGGGCCAGGGTTGCTGTTGGGAGCTTGGGTAGCTGTGGCTCACCTGGTTCCTATCAGGTCCATTTGGCACTTCTCCTGGACCCACTGCCAGTGGCTCCCACAGGCTTGGGGCCTCACCCATTGTGGCTTGCCCTGTGCCACTGCTGGGGCTGCCTGGGCTTTTGGCCCCTTGCCTTGTTCAGTAGGGCCACTCTCTTCCTTCTCCTGTTGGCTCTGCTCCAGTGTGTGGGCCTTCGCCCACCAGCTCCATCCCGGACTCTCTTCCCTCGTGGCGGCTCCTTCCCTGCCAAGGGGCTCTCTGCTGAAGTGTGGCTGGTCCTCAGGGCGCTGTGCTGGTGGGAGGGCAGACTGCGGGGTGGTGGTGGGGGTCAGGTTGGAGTCCCAGCAGCTCTGGGCTGGGACAACATTTCAGAAGCTTTTTTTTTTTTTAATAAGTATTTTATTGGTTTTACATTACTACAGGATATGGGGAAAGGTTACTAAATCCCTACTTCTAAAACCTATGGGAAATAGGGAAGGAAAACTAACACAACATACTCTACAAGGATGGGGAAAGGAAACTAAACCCTAACTCTAAACAAACTACTGTATATAAGGAGGGGAAGACTAACACGGTGACATGATCTGGTTACATATATGTCATTGTCACCTAATGTTACAAAGTTATTATTGCTTATAAAAATTTAACAAAAAATAATAAAGAGTTACTTAAACTGACTGCATTATCAACGATTATCTTCATCTTAGGTTCTTTTCTTCTTGCGTTTCTTTTTTTCTCGGGGTTTGGGAGCGGCTGCTCCTTTCTCTGACTCCGATGTATCTGAAGAACTAAAGAGTTTGGGACTACTGCTTACTGAATCCTGTGAGTAGGATTCTTCTTCTTCCTCTTCTTCCTCCTCATCCTTTTTAGGTTTCTCATCTTTTTTGTGTTGCTTTAAATTACAATATTGATCAACAAACTTTTTGGCCTTAGGAACAGTGTCAATATTATACTTTCTGTCTTCATATTTGAAACTCTATCCTTTGGGAAATAACCACCTGTAAGGGACCCCTTTCTTCTGCAGAGAGAGAGTAAGCTCCCTGAAGAGTCTCCTCCGCTTTCTAACTTCAAAGGGGATATCCTTCAAGATTTTTATCCATTCTTGATTTTTAAGGGGGTCCCCTGTGTAGATTTCAACACCAGATCTCTGGTGGACCTTCTTGTGAATTTCAAACATATTTCACCTGGGAGTTTATTTTTTTAATAAAATCTGGATAAGTCCTGTAAGCCCAGTCCATCTCCTTCAGTAAATCTTCCTGTTTGTAATCCATTATTGGAGCCAAAGTCTCTGCTAAGAGAGCCTTTAAGTCTTTGTTCTTTTCTTCTGGGATCCCTTGGAAACATAGGATGTACATGGATCTTTCCAGCTGGAGCTGTATTAGTTGAGTTTTATTGGAGGATCTCTCTTTTTCTGCTTCATCTGCTTTTTTATTGATACTCTCAGTCTGTTTTTTTCTATTTTTTTAATGTCTTTTCAATTACTGAAGTCCTTCTGTCCATTTGAGTCATCTGCTTTTGCATATTATCCATTTTAACATTGAGGTTAGTCATCTGCTCCATTAGCGGGCGCAGTGCATTCGCCAACAGTGTAGACATATCTACAGCTACTTCCTGGTTGTGGGAAGGTTGTGGGAGGGAGTCATTGGTAGGCTATTTCCGGTTGACTTTTTTTCTCCGAACATGGCTTCCGCCCTTTCCCAGCCATAATATCAACAAGAAGTAAGTTTCCCAAAACAAAGTAAAAGTTAGCAGAACTTAATCCGCTTTTCATTATTATGCAGCTTTTGTTTTCGCTAATCCTCTAATGCATTCAAAGTTTTTTAGCTCCATTTTAAAACCGCATTGTTTTAGATGCGAGGGGTGAATTCTAGAGCTTCTCCCTCCCCCTGCCGCTTTGCCCTTAGGTGCTTCTAATTGCTGCCAAGGCTCTTTTGTTCGCTTAAATCACCTGAGCATTGCTTAACTCACGCTTTGAAGCCTTAGAAGTCTTTTAGAAGCCTTTCAAAACTTTTGATCGTGTCTGCTGGTCTGGCAGTCATCTCTCGGCGCCATGCTGGCTCTGTGGTGACAGGACCTTTCAGAGATAAAGGTGAGCCTCAATTCCTTGGCCATCACCTTGGAAGAGGCTCTCCTCAGCTCTCCAGGCTGAGGGTCTCCTACAGAGACCCCAGGAGGGTCCGGGACACACTCAGACCCTTCCCATCAGCCGAGTCTCAGCACAACCCCATCGGAGCAAGATGGGGATGCGACCGAGCAGCGAAATGCTTAAACTGGAACCCCATTTCAGAAGCTTTTGATGAGCTGCAGCATGAAGTGCTGAATTCTGTTGCCACAGGTTCGACAGCCAAAGACAGGTGGCCAAGTGGTATCAACCAGGGGAACCCAACAAGCCCCGCCTTAAAGAAACTATTATGGTCAACAGGCTTTGGGGATGGGGGGAGGCAGCTGCACAATCCCACACCTCCCTCTGTCAAAGTCCCAAATTCAGCAACAAGTTTGATCCACAAGGGGAACTGTGATGTTCCCCAGCACCACAAGTAATCTTCATGTGCTGCCACTCTCCAAAGATACCGACTCCACTTTAATTGCTTTTGCAGAACTTTATTTCCTTCCAGCTCCACAGCATTATCCAATCACCCAAAATATTACTCCCCATGTGCAAGTACACATCCCTCTGCCATGTGCAAACCCAGCAAGCTTTTCAGAATGCTTGCTCCCACCTCTGACCTTCGCCTTGGCCCCACCCATTTCCATTCAGACTATTATATAAGGAAGCTTCACAGTAAGTGAAAGAAACCTTCCATTCTCCAGTGGTTCAGTTCATGGGACCGTCCTTAAGCATGGGACTTAAAAAAGCAAAGTGCCCCAAGAGAGGGAAAGAGGTGCTTCCCCAATTAGAGAGTGTGTTGTAATACCCTATGGCCAAAGGCCTCTGCCGATCCTAACCTGTCCACCCTATAGTGTTTGGTAAAAGAGTACACAGATTTCTAGATAGCAGCTCTAAATATGGTCTCCAAAGTAGGAAACGATCGATAGGCTGCCGACATAGCCACCCCCCTTAAGGAGTGTGCCACGATCCCTTCAGGGGGTTCTACACCCTTAGCCTTGTAGGCTAGAATAATACAACCTTTAATCCATCTATTTAATGTAGCTGTGGAAACCCGTTCCCCCAAGGAAGACTTTCTAAAAGACACGAACAGTGTTTCAGATCTTCTCCACTGTTTAGCTCTATCAGTATAGAAACGAAGGGCTCATCTGATGTCTAAGCAGTGCCACTCCCACTCTTTATTGTGTTTGGGATTTGGACAGAAAAATGGCAAAATCACTTCTGCTGCCCTACGAAAAGGGCACGAAAGCTGGGTCCAATCGAAGAACTACTCTATCACTATGAAAGACACAAAGCTCCCTATTAACTGATAAGGCACCCAATTCCGACACTCTATGTGTCAAAGTGATGCCCATGAAAAATAAAGTCTTAAAGGGCAGTTCCTTTAAAGGGCAGGAGGCCATTGGTTCAAATGGATATCTGCGTAAGGCAGTATTCAAACTCCAGGTAGGGAACCTGTGTACCTGTGGAGGGTTGCCTAAAGATGCCCCCTGCAGGAACCTTTTGACATGAGGGTGAGAAAGAAGGGACTTCCCATGTCTGACCCCTTTAACAGCTGAAATGGCTGAAACTTGTCTCCTCAAAGTACTGGTACTGAGACCTTTGTCCAGACCATCCTGCAGAAAACATAGAATCGACTTGACAGATGCCTTCAGGGACTCTATCCTGCGGTCTATGCACCAGGAATGAAAGACTTGTCATGTAGCATTGTAAGTCCTATTTGTGGATGCTTTACGAGACGCTAACATGGTAGCTACTACTTTTTCAGAGTATCCCACTCCCACTAGCATCTCCCGCTCAACCTCCATGCTATGAGTTTGAGCATCCCTGGGCGAGGATGTCTTGTCATGCCTTGCACCAGCAAGTCCTCTTGAATAGGGAGAAACCAGGGTTCCATTGTCGATAGTTTCTTCAGCTCTGGAAAACAGTCTCTGTGGCCAAAAAGGGGCTATCAGCACTATGTCTGCTTTCTGCTGCCTGATCTTTTGGATTACCCTGTGCAGAATCTGAACTGGAGGGAACGCATAGAGAAGGCCTGGTGGCCAATCGCAATTTAGTGTGTCGATTCCCTCGGCTTGTCAGCTCCTTGTTTTTGAAAAGAATTTCGGAACTTGACGGTTTGACTCTGTCACAAACAAGTCCAGTTTGATTGGCCAAAGTCTTTCCCGTATTTGCTTGAACACCTCCCTGTTCAGTGTCCACTCTGACTGATCCAGACGCTTCCTGCTTAGCCAGTCCACCAGAGTGTTGTCCTTCCCTGCTACATGAGTTGCTTTCAGGGATGAAAGATGGGTTTCTGCCCAGATTATCAACTTGAACGCTTCACTGAGTAGTGTCCATATCCTGGTTCCCACCTGTTGAGTCACATAGGCCTTTGCTGTCATGTTGTCCATCTGGACAAGGACATGATGGTCAGATAGATGTTTGCTGAGCTTCACAAGACCCAGACGAATCACCCTGAACTCCAGGAAATTGATGCTTTCCTGTGCTTCTAGAACCAACCAATCCCCCTGAACCATCTGGTCTCCTGAATGTCCTCCCCATCCAGAGAGGCTTGCATCCATGGTCATGACCACTCTTGGGGGATTTCAGAGAGGGGACCCCTGTTTGAAGCAGAATGGAACCATCCACCACCCTAGTTGCTTGCACACTTCCAGTGGCAGTTGAAGTCTTTTGTATCTCTTGTGAGCTGTCACTACTTGATAGGGCAGCAGGAACCTCTGAAAGGGTCTGGCATGGAACCAGGCCCAATGGACAATCTCTTGACAGGATATTAGCATTCTCAGGAGTTTGACTAAGGTCATCAACTCTGTCAAGGTCTCCCTCAGCATGTCTGACAATAATGATCGAATCCTCTGCTCCCTTTCCTGAGAAAGGAAGACCCAGTCTTCTATCGTGTCTATCTCTACCTCCAAAATTAAGCAACATCTAAGAAGGTTGGAGATGACTCTTCCCCATATTGGTCACAAATCCATGGTCCTTCAGGGTACTTATGGTCATTTGGGACACCTGTATACTCTCCTGGGATGAAGGTGCTTTGATCAGAATATCATCTGGGTACAGGAAGAGTTCCACCCCTTTCAATCTGAGGTGTGCTACAAGGGTCACTAAAACTTTGGTGAACACCCTCAGAGAAGATTTCAACCCGAATGGGAGAGCCCTGTACTGGTAGTGTCAATTGGTGTACACAAAACAAAGACATTTCTGATGGTCTTTGTAGATAGGTACGTGCAGGTAGGCTTCCGACAAGTCTACTGACACCAGAAAATCTCCATCCTGAACTTCCTGTCCCTTATATGTTTGTTTAGCCACTTTAAATCTAAGATGGCTCTTGTACTTCCATTTTTCTTTGGTACCAAAAAGAATACTAAGTAAACTCCCTGCCCCCGCTGGGAGGGAGGAACTTTCTCTATGGCCTTGATGTCCAGAAGGTGTTGAATGGCCTCTTTGGCATGAAGATGTTTCAGTGGGTTGCGATTCTGTGCAATTCTGAGGAAACATTCGTGGGAAATGGAGAACTCCAGTTTGTACCCATGAGTCACTGTTCCCAGGACCCACAGATCTGATACAGTTTGATGTCAAAGGTCTCCAAAGTACTGTAGTTGTCCCCCTATCCCCACTATGTTTCCTGGACTTGGGTAGTCATGCTGAAACACCTTTCTTGGAGTTTTTGGTAGAGGCTTGCTCTCCTTTGTTGTTGGTAAAGGGCTTGTTGCCATGTGACCTAGACTGCCACTTCCCTTTGAAACCTCGAGAATAGGAAGGCTTCTGCCCCCTTTTCTGATCCCGAAAGGGCTGAAACCACTTCCTGGACTTGGTGTCTCTCTTTTTGGAAAGTAGGACTTTCTTCTTGTCTTTGTCCTCTATTAGGTATCTGTCTAAACCTTCACCAAAGGGATTTTCTCCTTTGAAAGGTACTGCCGCCACCTTTGCTTGTGCTGAAGAGTCTACGTCCCAGTGGTGAAGCAAAGTATTCCTTTGCACCGTCACACTGCAGGCCCTGGCCCTGGCAGATAGCTGGAGTGCATCCAGGGTTGTGTCTGCTGCGAATGTAATCACCAAAGCAATTTTATTCAATTCATCTTTAAATTCCTTGTGTGCATCACTGTCTGCAGATGCCAGGTTTTCTGCCCAATCATATGCCACCCTGGCAAACAAGAACCTGCAGTGGAGGTTTTAATTCAGGACCAAGAGGCTTCAAAGCTTCTGCGCAGAGCCTGCTCTATACGTCTGTATGATCCTTTGGCATTCCATCTGCATCCATGGGCAGCACAGAATTTGAAGACAGACTGGTAACCGGTTCATCCACTACTGGTAGCTTCAGCTTTTTAGTGGCTTCTGGCATCAAGGAATAAAGCTTAGAAAAAATATGGTGATTAGCCTTGGGCTTAGCCGGGTGATCCCACTCCACTTTCATTATATTATAAAAAGAGGCTGGAAGAGGCAAACCTGGTTGTGTGACTGAGAGTTTTGGCATCAGTTTACTTGATCCCCGTTGGAACTCTGACTCCTGCTCAGCTTCATCTTTAGGCTTAGCAGAGAGATCTAGTGTCCTTAAGACTTTAGGCAACAAACGAGAATATAACTCTTGTGGAAAAAGCCTGGACTGAACAGAAGGCATCACTTCCTCCTCTTCCTCTGATAGCTCCCTTTTTCAGAAGAAGGGATGGTGGAATTTGATTCTGTTTCCTTATTTTAACTCATTTTTTCTGTTTAGGTCTAGAGGGGGATCTAGAGGGGATTGATGAATCATCTTGACTCTCTTAGGAGCCATACCCCTCCCTAAAGGTGACTTATGGGAACTAGAGCCTTGGAACGTTTCTTGTAGTAATTCTTTGAACTCCTGCATCATCCCTCCTCTGGAACCAGTTCATGAGTTCAGTCTTATCATCCCCGGATTCCACATCCTGCACCTCCATTGGATCTTGAGAGGCCAAGGAAACTGATAGTCTGGGCATAGCCAGTTTCCCAAAGGAACTATATCTATCCTGGGAACAACCTGGACTGGTTTTAGTAGCCTGATTGTCCCCTGCCTACAGGGGGAGAGTGAAACAGAAAGTACTATCAGTCACCAGGCAGGAACTAAAATGGCCACCACCACATTTTCCCATCAAAAATACTGTTCCCTTAGTCAGCCATAAAGTACTAGACATTTCTGGCCCTGTGCTCCCCGGGAGAAATTCCCCCCAGTGTATTCAGCCTGCATATCCATGTATTCCAGAGGCATCAACTACCCACAGCTAGATCCAAAGGGAAGCTCCCCCCTTCCCCCCATCCCTTTCATTTGCGGAGGAGGGACCAAGGCCACCCAGATCATCTCGCTGGTCTCCTGCCCATTCCTACCTCTACCCAAAGTTAGGAAGGGCTGTATCCCACAGATGGGCTTACCGTGACTTAGGAGGAGGAAGGGTTCAGTCTCTTCCCCACCGCTGCTCTCTGATGTGTCCCGCGGTTAAGTGGGAAGCTGCTCCTCAGCTCAGTCAGACCACCGGGCTGCAGAATTCCACCACACCCCCACAAGGCTCCAGGGGCAGGCCCTCCACCCAAAGAGCAGGTAAGGCCGGCAGGGATCTGCAGAGGGTCACCTGAGCATTGCAGCCTCTGGGGACCTCCCAGCACTGACTAACCCTCCTCACATGCTGCCGCTAAAAACAAGCACTAAAATGCTGTGGCTCAATTTCTTCTTTCTTTAGTCTTCTTGCTTGCTGCACTGTGCAGCGTTGCCAGAGCACTGTAAAAAAGGCCTGCTGTAAAAAAGGCCGGCAAGAACTGGGAAGCCTCCAGGAGATAAGCCCCTTCCCGCCTGCATCAAAGCTCAGAGCCAACCCTGCTATTGGAAGAGGAGCTTATTCCCATGCTTAAGGACTGTCCCATGAACTGAACCACTGGAGAAAGCTGCTTCATTGGGCTTGGGTGGTGGGGCCAAAGTGATTCTGCCTGCCATACATGAATAGCCAGCCATCTTTCCAGCAGCCCAGGTGCTCTGGCCAGAAGTGGTGACAGACAGTGCGACCTGGCACCTTGGCCAAGGGCAGCAGGCAGGCCCCAAGGTGGCTGGCTACATAGAGCTCAGGGCTAAACCAGCCCTCCTCACCACTTATGCTGCCAGCTCTGGGCTGGGCAATCCCTGGAGATCTGAGGGAAGACCCTGGAGAAGGTCTACATTTGGGGAAGGGAGGAACCTCAGCAGGGGGTATAATACCCTAAAATAGGCCTTTCTGTTCCACATTTGGACTAGTTTCCCGCCAGTTGCTTGTGGGCCAAATAAGAGCCCTGGACGGGCCTGTTCCAGCCTGAAGGCCGTATGTTTAACATATCTGGTCTAGTGTAATCTTTCCTAGGGGTAAGCCCTTTTTCTAGATTTCTCTTTAATAGATACCACCACATGTTTGTTAACTTTCCCTCGCCTAATGCACCAGGGATCTCACGGGGAATGAAGGTTTACGGATAAAACTCTGGCTTGGATATAAAAGCCACCCAAGCCTGAGGCCAAGAACTCTCATCTTCACATCACAGCTTCCAGTGGTCAATACCCAAGTGTCAAAACTTAACAGAATCCTTGTTTCATAGCCCAAATTTCCATTGGCTCCTCTATTGCCAGGTAGTTTATTCCTCCTCCCTGGTGCACAATTGGTATGTGACCACTCATTCAAATACATGTCCCTTGAAAACAAATGCAAAGCAAATTGGTGGCATGCACATCTAAATGCACATCCAAATGTCATCTATCCGCATTGCATCACTTTCAGCAGAAAGCACTTAAGTGGCCACATAATGCCACAGCTAGTCATGAATGATTGCAACTGGATTAAGGTGCCATGCTGATGGGCAGTGTAGCGCAGTGGGTCAAAACTGGAAACACTGACCCAGTTGCCTGTAATCATATAGCCAAATATGATTAGCTATGCAGCAGTGTGATGTCATTGTGTTCTCTACATGAACACTGATTGGTTGAGATCAAGCTGTGAAGGAGCTGGGAGAACCAATGAATACAAAGAAATATGAAAAATGCAAGCAACTGAAAGGTGAGGAATTTTGCAAATGCTATTGTCTCCCAAAATGGCAACTTTTTGCACTGAAAATCAAATTTGGGCACCAATGTCATACTTTTATACGGTTTTCTTTTTAGTGCATATGACCTGAGATGTACAGCTCAGAAATTGAATAAGAAATTAGGCGGAGGAGAGCACAGATGTACTGCAGCACATTTTTTCTATGTTAGGCAGCTTGTGACAGACTCTAGTTAAAAATTTCCAAGTGGTGATCTTTTATCATTGTTGTAAAAAAAGAGGGCCTTATCATCTCACCAGAATCACTCTACCTTACAAAAGGAGGGAAAAAATAACTGGGAATAGGAGTAGCAGAAGAAATAGAAAAAAGTACTATCACAGTGTCATCAAAACAATCAAAAACCCCTTGTTAGTAATCAGTACTTTAACAGTTAAACAGAAGACTACTGTCAAGCACACTTGGACCAGCCTACCTATTAACAGTACTGGCAAGAATAAATTGAAATTTTCTTTAAAGAAGAATAAAAGAGAAACCCTTAACTATATTCTATGCCTTGCATATCTTCTTGATTTCAGTCAATGCACAACTGAAATTACTAAGAATGGTGGCTAAAATGGCATTCAGGTCCAATTTAGAAGGACAAAGCAGACAGAGTAGGCAGAATATTGGGGAGATGGGATACCTTCAGGGTATAGTTAATGATGGGAAAGAGAGACTTTAATGCTTGCATCAATGGTTTTGATTTGTTTCAGGTCAGTAGCAGCAGAAAGTCATTAACATATGATAGTTATCCTTTTCCCTATGATTTTACTTTTCAGCCTTTGTCTTAATAAGCTGAAATCTGCATTATCCCCCCCCAAAATCACCAACCTAATTGGCTGTTCTGTGGTGGTACTACCAGATGAGCAATGAATGCAGTCCACTACAGCTCCTGAGCCAGCTCTGCTGAAATGAATAAGATCTGAATGCTAGTAGAATTTTGTGGATTGCATACCTAAACAATATTACTTCTGTATGCCCAGTCTAGGAAAAGCTGGTAGACTGCGGTTAGAGCAAAAAGCTGTCTCTACCACTGGTTTGGTAATTTTCACATAGTTAATAAATACTAAAGTAATGAATGGAACACTTTCCACAAAAATTAAAGTAAAGTAAAAGACAAAAAGCAGCATAATAAAACATGTCATAAAATGTAAACAGCTTTTTAATTGTTCAGCTATTTGTATAATAAAATTAATCAGCAAGTCAGATCCTGGGGGGCCATTTTCATGGCTAATTCATTTTGTGGATATGCTTTTGAAACAACAAATGACAATAAAATTATCTCTAAATAGAACTACTTTGTACTGTGTTGATCTGGTTATTTCTTTTGCAGCAGTGGTTAAAGTTCCTGAGCAAGAATATAGCCCTAAAACACTATGCCAAATTGGAGTTAGAGACAAAGAGGCTAACAGACAAAACACTTGGAGGAACAAACAGCACGCAACAGTATTATCAATTTACAGATATACAACAAAAGTAACCCTATAATCGTAAAGCATATTTATGCTACATTGATTCCAAGTACACATGCTTAGAACTGCAGCCCCTAAAGCACATTCTCAGCAATGAATTGTATTCAGAAGTTTGTATTTCCAGGCAAAGAAAACATGATGCCATCGGGCAGCTAACTGGGAACTTTTTTCATGCAAACCCACTTGAAATGGATGGAAGTTTCACAAAATCATCAATGTGGTGTGGTGCATTTTCTGTTCATTTGAGTAGGGAGGGGAGGGCAAATGCCAGAATGAGCAGCCAGTGGTTTGTTTTTTTTCCTGGTAAGGAACAAGCTGACTTTCTTACACCAATCTGTCCCAAAAAGTGGTGAGATGCAAAGCATTTTTGCCTAAATTCATGTCTCTGTACCAGAGACAGAAATGTAAGTACAAATCAATGCAAAAAGCAGACTTCCTAGAATGAATATGTTAAATTACAAAATGCCTCCTTTTCTGTCTGTTGCCATGACAGTTGCAGTATTCAGCCCAGGTACTGAAGCTAACGGTTCACTGTCTAATGGAGCAAAATATCCTTGGCCATTTTCATTAGAGAGGGCCTGAATTCTTGAACCCATTCTCTTCTTAAAGTCAACAGAGCTCATGTTTGTTAATCTCTGGTTTTTGCACAGCAGAGGAATCCCTTCATAAGAAAACCAGCACTCACTCCATACAGACAACAAATGACAGTTTCCTTTAAAACAGTGTGAATACTGGTTTTAATTAACCTTGAAGCCTTAAATGGCTTTAGTCCAACGTACCTGAAGGAATTTAGCCCTTTACTAACCTGCTTGGGTTCTGAGGTCAGAGAGTGAAGCTTTAAGAACATAAGAGAAGCCAATGTTGGATCAGGCCAATGGTCCATCTAGTCCAACACTCTGTCACACAGTGGCCAAAAATACCAAGTGCCATCAGGAGGTCCACCAGTGGGGCCAGTACACTAGAAGCCCTCCCACTGTTGCCCCCCCCAGCACCAAGAATACAGTGCATCACTTGCCCCAGCCTGAGAGTTCCTATCTATACCTTGTGGTTAATAGCCACTGATGGACCTCTGCTCCATATGCTTATCGAATTCCCTCTTGAAGCTGTTCATGTTTGTAGCCACCGCCACCTCCTGTGGCAGTGAATTCCATGTGTTAATCACTCTTTGGGTGAAGAAGTACTTCCCTTCATCCGTTCTAACACGACTGCTCAGCAACTTCATGGAGTGCCCATGAGTTCTTGTATTGTGAGAAAGGGAGAAAAGTACTTCTTTCTCAACCTGCTCTATCCCATGCATAATCTTATAAACCTCGATCATATTACCCCTTAGCCAACATTTCTCCAAGCTAAAGAGCCCCAAGCATTTTAGCCTTTCTCCATAGGGAAAGTGTTCCAACCCTTTTATCATTCTAGTTGCCCTTCTCTGCACTTTTTCCAAAGCTATAATATCCTTTTTGAGGTGTGGTGCCCAGAACTGTACACAGTACTCCAAAATGAGGTCGCACCATTGATTTATACAGGGGCATTATGATACTGGC
Organism: Gekko gecko; assembly: GCA_029375565.1. Taxonomy (NCBI): domain Eukaryota; kingdom Metazoa; phylum Chordata; class Lepidosauria; order Squamata; family Gekkonidae; genus Gekko; species Gekko gecko. The sequence continues at coordinate 221,132,836 of JAPDNY010000001.1, forward strand.
TGATTTGTTTTCAGTTCCCTACTAATAATCCCCAGCATAGCGTTGGCCTTTTTTATTGCAGTCGCACACTGTCTAGACATTTTCATTGATCCATCTACTACGACTCCAAGATCTCTGTCTTGGTCAGTCTCTGCCAGTTTGGACCCCATCAGTGTGTATTTATAGTTAGGATTTTTGGCTCCAATGTGCATCACTTTGCACTTGGCCACATTGAACCCCATTTGCCACGTTGACGCCCACTCACCCATCCTTGACAGGTCTCTTTGGAGTGCCTCACAATCTTCCCTGGTTTTCACCACCCTGAACAACTTCGTGTCAGCTGCAAATTTAGCCACTTCACTGCCTACTCCCAACTCCAAATCATTAATAAACAAGTTAAGAAGCATTGGACCCAGTACTGGTCCTGTGGTACCCCACTGCTTACCACCCTCCACTGAGAAAACTGTCGATTTATACTCACTCTTTGTTTCCTATTAATTAGCCAGTTTTTGATCCGCAAGAGGACTTGTCCTTTTATCTCATGTCTATTGAGCTTACTTAGGAGCCTTTGATGAGGAACTTTATCAAAAGCTTTCTGGAAGTCAAGGTAAACAACATCTATTGGGTCCCCCTTGTCCACATGTTTGTTCACCCCCTCAAAGAACACTAACAGGTTAGTAAGACAAGATCTTTCCTTACAGAACCCATGCTGAGTCTGCCTCAATAGTTTTTGTTCATTAACATGCCTACTAATTCTTTCCTTAATAACAGTTTCTACTAACTTACCCGATATTGATGTCAGACTAACTGGCCTGTAATTTCCCAGATCTCCTCTGGAACCCTTTTTAAAGATGGGAGTGACATTAGCTACCTTCCAGTCCTCGGGAATGGAGGCAGATTTTAATGAAAGATTACATATTTTTGTCAGGAGATCCACAAGTTCACATTTGAGTTCTTTCAGAACTCTTGGATGTATGCCATCCAGGACTCATGATTTATCAGTTTTTAAGTTGTCTATCTGTTGTAGGACCTCCTCTCTCGTCACCTCAATCTGACTCAGGTCTTTCAACACCCCTCCCAAAATCAGTGGTTTTGGAGTGGGTAAGCACTTCTCATCTTCCACAGTGAAGACAGAGGCAAAAAATGCATTCAGCTTCTCAGCCATTTCCCTGTCATCCTTCAGTACTCCTTTTACCCCTTGGTCATCCAAGGGCCCCAAGGCCTCCCTGGCTGGTTTCCTGCTTCTAATGTATTTAAAGAAAGTTTTATTGTTGGTCTTTATTTTTTTTGCGATATGCTCCTCATATTCCCTGTTTGCCTGCCTGATCACAGACTTGCATTTTATTTGCCACAGCCTGTGTTCTCTTTAATCAACCTCACTGAGGCTAGCTTTCCACAGCTTAAAGGAATCGTTCTTACCTTTTACAGCTTCCATTACTTTGTTTGTTAACCATGCAGGCTTTTTTCTATACCTATTTGTGCCTTTCCCAACCTGCGTTATATATTTTTTCTGAGCTTCTAGGATTGTAGTTTTAAATAGTCTCCAAGCTTCCCCAATGGTTTTGATTCTTTCTACTTTTCTTTTCAGTTTCCTCCTCACACGTCCCCTCATATCGGAGAAGTTTCCCCTTTTAAAGTTAAAAGTGGCTTTGTCAGTCTTTTTGGGCAACTCCCTATTTATACAAATGTTAAACTCAATAACATTATGGTCACTGTTCCCAAGTGGTGCAATCACTTTTATGTCTCTCACCACGTCTTGGGCATTACTTAGGACCAAATCCGGGATCGCCTCTCCCCTGGGGAACCCTCATATTGTAAGATTTAGGTGGTGGGAAGGTCCTTTTCAATTGCATCATCTTTACAGGCTTTCTGGCATAAGTTGAATATCATTTTATTCTGGAAGTCATCTTAATGAATTTGTTGTTTTGCCTATGGTCTTAAAATTATTGATTTCTGTGGTGTTTTAAGCTCTTTTTACTGTATATGTTGGGATTTTTATTATCAGTTGTTAGATGCCTTGAGTGTTTCCTGTCAAACAGAAGGCCAGCATGTAATTTAACCAAGCATGAAAATGAAATAAATAAATATGCTATACCTGTCTGAATAGACAAGGTAGGTGATGACCTATATCCTTTCAGAATATTCACAAAGGTATACAGCAGCAATGTGCTGTAGTATTATCTCCCATAGCAGCAGCCTAACACAAGAAAGAGCCGGTGAGATAATATATTTCTGCAGTTAAAAGCCCTTGTGGTATCACTATTTAAAAGTGAGAGAGGGAAACAAGAATTATCTTGCTGTTGGAATCCATCTTCCAAGTTCAGGTTAAGGCTCTTTAACAAGCTGTGAACACGGAGGAGGGAATGAGGCACTGAAATAGCGCATGCCCTTGAGCTCTCTCTGTGGGCTGGTTCTGGTCTGTTGATATTCACTGAACATGTTTTACCTTAGGAGGGGAAGAGGTGAGCCTGAGTGTACTTGCAAAGCAAGGAGAGCCCAATGGATTTTAAATTAAATTAAAAACAACAACAAACCTTGCAGGCAATCCTCTTTTAAAACAAGAATCAAATAGAAATGACTAGTCCCTTCAGGAGAATTAGGAATGTAAAACCAGAGAAATCTGTTATGATTTCCTGCAGTGTTAAATAATGTTAAGATTTTTTTGCACAGCAGCCTTTCAGAATTTGCAAACATATGTATACTATTCTTTGGGCAAAAAAAGCTGGATCTTCCCTCATCCAGGTAATGATGCTATTTCTAAAATAAATATGTTTGTATTTTAATTGCAAATTTAATAATTGTGTTCCCATTACCAGTAAGAAGCTTGAGGATAAGAAACTCTTGCAGAAAGCCATGATCTAATAGACCAGTGGCTCAAACTCAGAACTAAGAAATCTAGCTCCATTCATTCTCTTTTTTGATGCTCTATTGATGTGTCAATATCAAAGGTACACACACAGAAAGAATAAGTATCATAATTTTGGTACCTTTTTAATGAATTATATTAATGAAATAAATGGCCTTCAATATTATATACCCTGCACCACTAGCTGGAATTCAGGGAGATGTAAATTAAACAATGTTTCTGCCTTAGTTTGCCCTTTCCCCAAATTAGCTGTTCACATGACAAATGTATTGAAATGTACAGTGAAACAGCAATCACTATGTGAAGGATACAATCTATTGAATTCAGAGAAAGTACTTTCTGGGCAATGGTCTTGGTTACTTCCAAAAATTAGTCACCTCCAATGGTGCAATCCTATGTGCACTTATAAGAGAGCAAATTCCACTGAGAACTGTGGTATTCACTTGTATGAAACCATGCTTACCACCATATTATGCATTCCATTATATCTAACCTGTGTCTAAATTCAAGTCCCACTGCTTTCAACAGGATGTGCAAACTGATCCTACAACCCTCAGAAGTACTGCTGTATTCACTGGTGCTATCTACCAAGTAAGTGGGTATGACTAGCATCATTAGTGGTGATTAACTTTATCTGGATTAGGGCCAAATGATCATTGCTGTTTGTTCAAGCCAAGCATCTGAGCTAAATACGCAGTGATTTCTTTTACATCCTGAAGTCTGAAAAAATGCTGCTTACTGGATTATTATTACCAATGCATTTATGCAGTAATGTGTCATATTCTTGGTGGGTAAAATTCCCTTACATAAATGGGATAAATCACATTTGTCCATACAATAACCTCATGGAGGTCTTACAACTTATTTTTTATTTCATTTATACCCCACTCTTCTCCCTAATAGGAGCTAAAGCAACTTACATTGTCCTCCTCTCCTCCATTTTATCCTCATAACAAGCCTTTGATATAGGTTAGGCTGAGTGTGCTTCCATGGTAGAGTGGGAATTTGAACCTGTGTCTTCCAGATCCTAGTCTGACACTGTAAGCAGTACAGCATGTTAGGAAACTGAGGAAAAAGTAACTCGTCAAACATCAGTGAGTCCCATGTCCAAGCTGAGGCCTAAACCCAACTTTATATCCCTTGGGCCACATAGTTATTTCATATGAGAACAGATATTCTGAGTGAAGTGATACTGAATATTAAGTTCTATATGTATTTTAAAATGGTATATGTGACCTCTCCAGAGACATAGGTCAATTTCCCACAAGCCGCTGCTCCCACACTGCTCTTCCCTTTGCCCCAATGGTACGTGTCAATTTCACACTAAGTGCTGTGCGGCCGCATTTTGCCCCGCAGTTTCGCGTGATTTTCCCAGTGTCTACTCAATCCTGAAAAAACAGAATTGAGTAGACATGGGGAAAATCGTGTGAAACTGGGGCAAAATGTGGCTGCGCAGCACTTAGTGTGAAATTGACACGTACCATCGGGACAAAGGGAAGAGCGAGTGCGGAGCAGCAGCTTGTGGGAAATTGGCCCTACACAGGGCAGTTTATAACTTAAAATAATACAATAAAATTTAAAAAATTAAGCTAGCCATAAAAATCTAGTCAAGAGTTTGCAAAGGATGTAAAAATATATAAAATCTACATTGAACAGCCTAACCAGTATCCTAGCAGGCTAGAAGACAGAGAGAGGAGAAATCCTTCAGTAAATAAGTTAAAAGAGAAATATTTTGGCCTGGCACCTACAGGACCATAAAGTAACATGCCAGGTAAGATTAAAAAGAAGAGTTGGATTTATATCCTGCCCTTCACTCAGAGTCTCAGAACAGCTTACAATCTCCTTCCCCTCTTCTCCCCACAACAAACACCCTATGAGGTAGGTGGGGCTGACAGAACTCAGAGAACAGCTCTTGAGAGAACAGCTCTGACAGAACTGTGAGGCTGCAGTCACACACACTGATTAATCCACTTTCTGTACACTTTCCAACTGGATTTTTACTGTGTGAACTGGCAAAATCCAGTTGGAAAGTGCACTGAAAGTGGATTATTTAGTGTGTGTGACCGCAGCCTGACTGAACCAAGGTCACCCAGCTGGCTGCATGTGGAGAAGTGGGGAATCAAACCCAGTTCTCCAGATTAGAGTCTGCTGCTCTTAACCACTACACCACACTGGCTCTCTCAAAAGAGAAGGCCATTGCAAAGACCACCACCAAAAAAGCTTGTCTCTGGCTACCACCTACATCACCTCTGTAGGTGAAAGTAGAGAGGGGGCTTGGAAAGAGAATGAAATTTGGCAACTTTTGTTCCCTCTTTACCAACCCTTCCACAGGCTTACCTTCATCTGGCAGGGACAAGTCCTTAAGAAATTAATGGAGAGGGCACCTTCTCCACCACACCTGCATCTGGGTGTCACCTCCAAGTGATTGCATACTTCCATTTTATACCTGCAATGTGCCACAGGTGGTAGTTCATTGATAGATCACTAACCTGTCTATAGATCATATTTTGATCCTGTCCTTTGCCTGAAGAGTGCACAACAGCACACATTATTCTGCCCTTCTCATAACAGCCCTGAAAGGTAGCCCCAATCCACCCAGTAAGATTCATAGTTAAGTTCAATCCAAATCTCCCCAGGTGAAGTATGAAAAGTTCATCCACTACACTACACTGTCTGGGCATGTGATGAGGTTGCTAAATTTAGCATCATTCACTGGATCACTGTGTAATGTTACTACAGTTAGGCAACAATAAGTGTAAGAAAAGCACTACGGTATTTGTAATATTTCCTTTCTTATATCTCACCCTTCCTTCTGGAAGCTCAGGGTGGTTTGCACTGAGCCAGTGACTCAGGTCTTCTACACATATTGAACCAGGTTCCCACCTGCTTAGTTTCAGCAGTGTCACAGCACTGAAGCAATGCAGCATAGTGGCTAAGAGACTGGGCCATAATTTGGAAGTCCCTGGTCTGCAGGGTGCCCCAAACATAGCATCAAGAGGTGATTTTAAAGCCATTTCCTCCTCTCTCTCACCAATATGAAGGCAATACTATTGACCTACCTGACAGTAATCTTGTTCTTGAAATAATGTGTGTGAGGTGCTTTGTGTATCACAAAAACACTCTACAAATGCTAAGCTTTGTGGTATGCTCTCAGACCATTCACATAGTTGGAACACACCAAAACGTAGGAGAACATGGCCAAGGGGTTGGAGAGAGGTTCCTGTTGTGAAAGTGAATTTACAGCACTAATTAAAAAAATCAGAAAACAAAACCCACTCAGCTTCCACATTATAGGTCTGTGCACAGCTTTGTTCCTGATCAATGCAGAGCCCAGGGAAGGGTAGATAAGTGCATAAGGGAAAGAGGCCTGGCGGCATTGTGGCTGGCTTTTATTAGCATCTCTCCCGCCCCTCTCATTCCACCTGCTGGTGCAACAGCCTGCCTCGCGCCCTTCGCTGGCCTCATGATATCCTTCGGTTCTCGGGGAGGGGGGGGGCCGGGAACGGCAACAACAAGGGAGTGGAGGGTTGAAACAACTATCTGGGCTCTGGCCTTGCCACTGGCCAGAGAGTCACACAATCCATTAACCCCTAATACTTTTGTGTGCGAGAGAGGGGCCGAAAATACCGTGCGGATGTGAGGTGGAGGCTAAGAATGGCGCAGCAGGAAAATATTGCCATGAGTGGCTGGGCAAGAGCGGGAAAGTGCAGCCGGGACACTGAGAGTTGGCATCCCGCGCCACTCCGGGAGGGAAGAAACAAAATAGCGGCAATTCCAGGGAGAAAACCCCCCAGACGACCAGGGTAGCAATAACAATAGTTAATAATTTAAAGCTCTTAACGAGATGAATGGGCGGGGGGAGACGCAGCTTTGCAAAACCGGGATGTAAGGGGAAGCGGTGGGCGGTGTTGCTAGGCTGCTAGTGGTAGCGGGGCAGGGGGGAGGGGCAGAGGTCCAGCGCAGGACACCGGGAGCCTCAGGTTGCCTTTGAGAAACCGAACAAAACAGCATCAGCGTCCCCTCGGCGCAATGCCTCAAGGCAAAGATCGCAGTACGTCCCGCGCGACTCCTTTCCATCCCCCGTCATTGCAGCCTGACTTGAGCCAGTAGTATTCCCACTCCTAAACGCGCCTGTATGGAAGTACAGGATGCCTTGCTCCCCAACGCACAAACACCTCAATCCTTACTACACCCACTAGCGCCTCTTCTCTAAACCCATCTACCGCCCTCCCCTACACTCTCTCTCAAACGCGCAAGCGACGCATGCATTTATTCCAGCCACCAAATGCAGTGCACCAGTTTCTTCGCGGCACATTTTATACCTATTTTTTCTTTTTTTTTTTAAAAAAAAAGCCTCCAAAGTGTGAGCGCGTGCACAACGCACGCCTTGTCCCCCAGGGGAATATTTGTAGCCCAAGGCACGCAGTCTCTTTTTCCACCCACACGGATTGACGCCTAGGCAGCTCTCCTTTCCTTACTCCGCAGGACCGTAGTAACACGTACACAAAGCCACCCCTTTCTTGACCTTTCAGTGCCCTACGCAGCCCCACCGTCTCTTCCATTCGAGGCCATTCTCTCTCATGCCAAGGGTTCGTGTACGTCTCCCCCCACCACCACCACCCCGACAAGACAGCCAGGAGCACATCCCTCCTCGTCCCACCCCCTTGTGCGCGTGAAGTTTGGCGCTCTTCTCCCCCACCCCTCTCGCTGTGCTAGTTACTGTTGCCGCGTTTCTGCCGCTGCCAGGCACAGGACAAAGGCACATTAGCACGTGATGGCAACTGAGCTTCATAAATGGCACGGGGGGGGGGGACGAAAGGGTGTGCAACGAGGCAGGCTGTTAAGAAAGGAAGACGCCGGGCAAGCAGCAACAGTAGTAGGAGCAGCCGCCGCGGAGGAAGACGAAGAGGACCGAGTGTGGGGAAGGGCGGAGGACGCAGCTTCTCCTCCTCCTCCTCCTTCCTCCAGACCGGCAGGAACCGAAGAGAAGCGCATGGAGAGGAGCTTAGCGGACGGCACAGGTCGACGTACGCCTTAACCGGCTGACTGAAAAAGTGACCGAGCCGCTATCTCCTGCCTGCCTTCTTCCGCGCCTGCAGGCAGCACCGCCTTCTCCCCCCACCCCGCGACACCTCCCTCCTCCTCCCCTTAGTGCCGCCAGGCGGAGAGGCTCCCTGGCTCCCCACTGGGTGTTAGGCTCCGAGTGGCGCCTCTCGCAAGTCAGGTGGGAGGTTCCGTCAAAGAGAGCACGAGGCGCGCCAAGCTAGTCGAGAAGCCCGGCGCTCGCCTCTCCTGCGCTGAGGACCCGCAAGGGACGGTGCCTGCCGTGTGAATGTCGAGAAAGGTAACGAAGGGACGCGTTGGGCTAGCGTGCTTAAAGCTCTTCTTGGGTCCGGCAGTCAGCGAGGGCTTGCCCAGGTCTCGCGGTTAGCGGTCTTGTGTCAGATAGATTTCCTTCCGGGGATGCGGAGTCCAGGCTGAACTCCGTCCTTTATAGTCGTGATGCGAGCGCCTTTTGATAATATTCTAAAGGGAGAGTCCGTGTGCTTCTCAGCGGGCGCAAAAACTTGAGAGGTCAGCAACCATACTATCGAATGAGCAGAATTCTGGCTGATGTCATTGTATCTGGGTTGTACGCTTACATTGTGGTCACAAACCTACTGATCAATGGAAGTTACTTCCAGCAAATAATGTGGTTGCCTTGTCAATTAATGCACGATCTATTTTCCTAAGTGAACAGATTTTTGTAATCCTTTCCTTTAGGAGCGCTCACATAGTTTATGGGTATGTCAGTACAAGGTAACTCACTGTGTGCCTGTGTTTGTGCTTGTGTGTCTGCATCACTATGAGAGAGAGGTAGAAAATGTGTGTGTGTTTATATATGTTCTCCCACTCACTCATTTCCTAAGTATCCTGTCTTCTGTACTGTCGGATCTTTTGGGAAGCACCTACAAACAATTCAGGTATAGTATGCATGTAAATACCCCATATCTGAAAACTGGGCAGTTTTACTATATTGAGTCAATGCAAGTGTCCCTTCAAATGGTTGACTGCAGCTGATATCTAGATTGATACACTGGACATTTTCTGAAACCTCACAGCACCTGATGAACCAGGAAAGTTTCTTTGCAGCGGTAGTAACTAAATCCCTGCCCTGAGGTCCTTTGTTAAGAGAAAGATATAATCTGACTTGAATTATGTAGGAACATAAATAGGGAGGAAACTACTCCATTGAACAGTCATTAATTAGTGATCATAAGGAGAGCCCTTTGTGGACCATGAGACTTTCTGGCATAGTTCACCCATTTGAGATTAAAATGGCAAAACTACTTATCTGTCTTTTAGATGGCTTGCTAGGCTTCATAATGTCTGTTTGATATTAGTGTGCTTGGATGAGCACCATTGCTGGTTGCTATCTGCTAGAACAAGTCATCAACAAAGACAATGTTGAAAAGATGCCAGGACATTGCAGGTGCGGGCATATTCTTCATCTATATGGTAAATTGTATAGGATTCCTCTTCCTTTATTTTGACAAGATGTCATTGGCTTTAATCCAGAGAGATCAAGGCATTGTAACTGAGTGGATGTAACTAACAAGACTCAGGCACATGGAAAAATTATTTCATTGCTGCCTTTAATGGATATGTAGAAAGAGAGACATATAAGATCTGAGAAGCTTTGTAGGTACTAAAGACTAGTAGTTTTATGGTTAATATGCATTCATTCTTCTCCATGCAGAAGCCCTCACAGCAGTCAACCTTCTAGATTCCCATAGGATGTTGCCTGACATGGAAGGTTTCATCTTTAATCCTAACCCTTTGGTGATTAATAATGGAAGACATTCCTATTGATTTTTCCTGAATTATCTCCGTCCCCTGCCAAACTTTCAACACCTAAGATTTTAAATAGAAGAAAAATAACAGCTATATATGGTTGTACACTGGTTATTCTAGATGCAGAAAAGCCCAGTGAGTTATCAGAAAGAAAAGGGAAAAAATAGCAACCATGATTATCCAACATATTCTAAATATATCAAAGGCCTTTTGTTTAACACTCATGTCTTACATACAAGGAGTGATAAAACCTTAGTATTAAGTATCAGATATTTTGCAAACAAATACTTCTGGGGGAGGGTTTCTTTGAAAGAAACAGGCTAATCAACAATGAAAACCTTCCAGGGTGAGGTATGCATAAAGTCTTGGATGGAACAATGCTCCCTGACACCACTTTAATGATATTAATTAGACTGAAACTGTCCACTGATGCCAGGATGTCCTTGCCTTTCTTTGAAAACCACTATGTGTACTAGTTTAATGAAAAAATACTACATGATCATGTATAATGGTTTAATTGTCTATTGTGTAGATATTCAAAAATATCTAGGAAAATATTTGACAATGAGTCAGATATGGAAAAATCTTTTTTTTAATTAGCTGTATATATGTTAAGAAATAATTGCATAAAGTTTTATTTTTGTGAGGTTTTAAATTAACTTTTAAATATAATGCTGTATTTTTCTCATTCTGCTTGTATGTTCTCCAGTGTTATTGTTCTTCTCTTCCTGAAGGAACATCGGTGTATGCTATATGTATTATTTCTGTTGTTGTCTGGCCTAAAAAAATGGCTGGAGTAGCATTTTTGACATTTAGTAGCACTGAAGTAACAAGATTGTTAACACTGCAACACTTAGTTGAGTATAATTAATTGTTTTTCACAAACTACACATAATGAAAACTGTCTGCTTGAGAAACCAAAAAAAACCCCTCATGGTGGTGGTTTGCATTATGCAGCAAGTGTGAATTAAGTATAGGAGAAACAGCATGAACAGCTAATTAATTTAAGGCCAAATACTTTAAAATTGTATTCATTTGAGATTAGCTTTGTAACAGAAACTAAAATAGGGTTATTTAAAATATATTGGAATGAGATGTGGAACAATTTGAATACAATTATCTCATGCTTAATTAGTCAAACCAATAATTGCAATTCAAAGCTTTTAAATATTAAAAAGAAGAGGGGAGTTGTCCAGGTATATATGTCCCCCCCCAATTAATGTATAATCAGCACTCAGATAACACCTCAGATGTATCAGAAAGTAATGGGAAAACATCCAAGTTGGAAAGTCTCCAGGATTTTGTAAGGAAAAATATGTTATCTTTGGATATTGCATAAAAACATCCTTAAGAGTTGTAATGATGCACTAAAGCATGGCATATCCAAGACAAAGTCTGCCTTTCTGTTTCTGAATTTACTTTTCTAATTAAGCCAACTAAAATGTAATTATAATATTGCTTTTAATTTATCTTTAGTTTTGTACTCTCGATGTAGCTTTGATTTAAAAACCTAACAGACTGAGATAAAACTGAAAATTTTCATAGTGCTGAAACTTTGAGTACTAGTCTGTCTTCTGTTTTCAGGGGGGCCTGGTAAAGAGATTAAAAAGCAAACAGAAATTATAGACAGGCTATATACATATTTAATTTTGCCTAAGAATTGTTTAGTTTTCTCTTCTTTTGACTATACAGGTTTACTTCATCCACTCACTCCCAGACACTTCACTAATTTCTTATGAGGAAAAATGTAAAAGATTCATGTCCTTTTCAAAGCGAGTGATTCTATGAATTTTCTCTAGCAAATCAATCAGACTTCAAAGCATCTGCAAATTCATTTTTCCCACTGCCAGGGTTTTCTTTGTTCATTGCTTTATTAGTTTGGGGAAAAGGTCATTTCCAGTGTTTCAGTATTCTTCTCCAATATTTCGGAGTTTCTGTACACAACAAAATAATCAACTATTTTAACAGATTTTGTACTGCCAAATGCTGCAAGCAACCCTAACACTGGGATCTGGCCAGGTTCAAAGCAACTATACAGATGGACACAGAAGGCAGACTGAAATAGACCCTTTTAAACATAACGAGACTGCTCTTGTTTCCCTATCTGTAGTGGACTCCATGCCAGTTCCTTGTATTTGCAAATGTGCCAGAATAGACCAAGAATGGCATCATGTTATCAGTATGAAGATAAGATGTGGTAAAAATTTAACCCCGTCTTTTCCTATACTGCTGGCCAGGTGTGGTGTATTTGTTGCTATGAGCAATGAATCTCAAAATGTGCATTTAGCATTGTAATCATAATTGTTTATGTATAGTTTTGTTTCTCAACACATTCATCTAATCTCAAAACAGATGAAGTGAAATGACTGTTTACTACATCTATTTCTATGAAATTATTCTGGTAACTTCTAAAGTCTATCTCTGAATGAGTTTTTTTCTTAAAGTTTCCTTTTTTTTGCATCAACAAAGAATCTAGATAGAAATAGTCAGCTGAACTGCATTTTTACTTTAGAGGGTCCCAAAGTGGCCTTTATTGTTGTTTCTCAAATGTCACTACAACCCAACAGTATGATGCCATTATTGACCATGTCTCTAAGTACAATAGAAACAAGGATCTTCTTAATAGAGAGAAATGGGCGCTGATTATGGAACTTTATCAGGCACAGTTTATTGTGTTATAATGATCCAAAAGAGAGGGAAGAAACTGCACCCACCTAAATTCCCCTTCCTACACAGCTGTTGAAGGTACAAGAACCCTGTCCTAGGGTGCATCTGGTCATTCAACACATTGGTAATAAACAGATTACAGCTTTTCTACTATATAATTTAGTATATTCATTGCACATGCAAAGTGGTTTGAGAGCAAAAAGGCACCTGCTGAAGACATAGCATTTTGCTTTCAGTATTTGCATGACCCAGCAATAACCTTCTCTCCAGCAATCATGCTTTTATTCTGATTGAATTAGTCATGTTTACTAGAAAGATGTGAGTAGATGTTGCTGATTAAGAAACACTGTACAAATCTGTTTTTGCCCATATGGAGTAAATTTTCACACCTGCATCTCAGGAAAGCTTGCAACGTTTTTCTCCCCTTGATGACTATGTGAAATTAGTCTGCTGTAGAAAGGAATCATTATTTTTAGCCACGTCTGCCTGTTTTTAACATAGTGTGCTAATGGGATATATTTGCTGTATCCTCCATGCTAAGAAATAATGGGGGGAAAGTTACCAACTGAGAACAAACTAAATATGTTATGCAGTCTCATTGGAGTCCTGTCTCCACCCCAGCCCCTCTTATATTCCTATTTCAGTAAAGTTCTATATCAGTTTCACATACAACAGTTATTCCACATGAAATATCTTTTGCATCTTTTATTATGATTTATTAAACACATTAATTATTGGTTAGCTTGATTATCAACACTATGGTATCAAGAATTTTGATCTGCTGATAACTAAGAACTAATGCAACATTTGCCAGCTTTTCATGGTAGAAAAAACCCCTTAAATACTTGCCATCAGTAAGTATATAGATGTATACAGACGTGCATCACTGCCAAGGAATATGGCATAGTATTTTAATATGCTAGAAACTATCCATTTTTCCAGTTATTTATTTTCCTTAGGGTATGTACCTGAATATCTTTTAAACTTGAATTCAGCTTTGAAAAAAGAAATAAACATTTATCTTGAAAAAGGTCCCTGTCTTATGGTTATGCTAGAAGATGTCAGATTTAATGAAAACCTTTTTTAAAAAACAAAACAAAAAAACTAAGACTTTCTTAAAGATGACAGTGTTATCAGTCATTTTCTATGTTAGCATATCCTTAACAACTCAGGTGGAAAGAACAGTAGCAATTGTACTCATCACATCCTCTGCTTTAAAAAAAATGGCTCAGCAGCTACAAGTTTCTGGACCAAATCTGACTTCTTGAGGTACCATATAGCTTTGGCACTTCCACACATGCTGAATAATGCACTTTCAATCCACCTTCCCATGCACTTTAGCAATAGTTTTCAAGTGGATTTTCCCATTTCACATAGTAAAATCCAGTTGCAAAGTGCAAAGAAACAAGTGAAGTGTGGAGAATGGGACATCTCTGGCAACACGTTGCTTAAGGAACACACCTTTAGATGCTGGACAGCCACCTTTCACAGAGTACCCCTCCAGAAAAGCTAGCTGCTGAACAGAATACTATTATATAATTGTATAACTTAAACTTTAGGTATTCTTTTATCCTTTTAATATCTCATTTAATTTAACACAATGAATCAGACCCCCTCACAAACACATACAGTATCAATAATTTCCCTAGCAAATAGCTGCACTCTTTCAAGTTAAATCTCTTTTCAGAAATCTGCTTGTTGTTTTCCAACTTCTTCAGTCTATTGAACAACTTTTTATTTCCCCATCATTAAAGCCTTTATACTTTTGGTTCCTCAATGGAAACCTTTTACATGGATAATACTGAGTTGTGCTCTATCCCAAATCTGCTGGAAAAATCCATAATAATCATAAGTTTTGCTGTTGGCTTATACAAAATATGTTGATCTTTCTGGTAAACTATTTATAAATTAAATGTTTACAATAAAAGCAAAATTAATCCAGTCCTTTTAACCTTCATTTTGATTTAGTAAAAAAAGAAACAGCTGGGCAGAGGGGCTTTTTACCAATTTTTTTGGCAAACACAGATATTGTTCTAGCTGATGTTCACATCTCCTAAAATAATTTCATTTCCTTTAGGATTTCTCTTGTCCATAACCCTCCTCACTTAAGATTTTCCCTTTCTTCAGACATCTGTGACAGCTGTAGATTCATAAATCTATTCATCACTTCTTCATCAACATTTCCTTAGGCTTCTAGCATCTCATTTCTCTTATCTGATGGAATCCTTATCTATATTTCCATCATTATTGTCAAGCCGAATGGTTTATGACTTCCTTAAACCTCCAGCTCTCTAATCTGTGCCAAGTTATGTCAAATGTATAGCTTTCCATCTTTATTATGTATCATTTTGCCTTTTTCTGTATATCTGTGTCTTTTTATATTAGGTTTTTTTAACAGTTGCCAAAATATCATAACCCATTTGAGCCCTTCAGATAAAGTACATCTAAGTAAATAAATAAGGAGGCATGTTCTCAAAAAGAGTCTAGAGTATCAAGTTAAAAATGCTCTTCGAAATGCTTTCTGTGTACTTGCTTTAAGCCAGTCCGGGGATCTTGACCATCTCTTATCCCAGCACTGTAACTGTTGGGCTATACTATCTACCAAACCTGGAACTGAGTTTCTGTACTGGCAGTTCTCATTAGCTATTCTGCAACATTTAGAAACATCTTTGTCCCCTTCATTTTCTACTTTCTTTAACTCTCATGTCCATGTTATCTTGAACTTGGGCAGGAACATCAAAATCATGGAATACAACACATGGCATGGTCCCTAACATACTCATTGATATCCACAGTTGGTTTTAGGATTTCATGCTAGGGAGCAGTGCTTGCATTCCAACAGTCTCCAAGTGGCAATAATTCAGTGATCAGAACAGATATGGAGAGATTAAAAGAGGAGTATTGTCACTGGAGTTTGCTAACTGAGCCAAAGGATGAAACTTTTAAAATATCTGCAGCGAACAGAAAGATCTATCAAAAAAGAAAATGCCTGGACGCAGCTTCCACATGTGCTCATGATTTTGTTACTGAAACATTTAATGTTTAATTTTTAAGTTTCTGTTTCCAGTTTGCATAACATCCATCTGTGATGAATGTTGACAGGATCTTGCAATCGATGAAGGCTACCACTTGAGCACTGAATCCATGTCCGTCCTGGTTGATGAAATCATGCTATGACCACATTAATGAATCCTTGATGTCCCTCATAAATCAGTCACTGACTCTGGGAACCTTTCATTGGTCACTAAAAGGCAGCCATCTATACACTAATTATAAACCATTGCTAGGCAAAAATGGCTGATTATTACCTGGTGATCTGCCCTTTCTGAGTAAGGTGATTGAGAGCAGTAGCAAAACTACTTCAGGTCTTTCTTGACCCTTTTAAATCTGGTTTTCTGATATATGGGATGGAGGCAGCACTGGGAGGCCTTAGTTGAGGATCCTCATCTGATTGCAGAGAAACATATTCACTGATTTACAGGGCCATGCTTCTTCATTGTTCCTACTGGATTTATCGGCAATCTTTGGTATAGTGGACCATGCCATTTTGTTGAGACATTTGGAGGTAGAAGTAGGGATTAAGGGATGTGCTTTGGGTTGAATACATGAAACTGCCTTATACTGAATCAGATCCTTGGTCCATCAATGTTCAGTATTGTCTATTCAGATTGGTAGCAGCTGTCCAGAGTCTCAGGCAGAGAGATCTTTCACACCACTACTATTTAGCGCTACCAGACTTCCCGGACTGGTGGAATTTACCCACTTTTGGGGGCTTCAGCCTGCCAGTGGGCCAGCGAGGGAAGCCCCACCCCCAAGCCTGAACACCTGCAGCCACCCCTTCTCTTTTCGAGAAATTTAAATTTTGCAGAGGGGAGGGAGAGGGGCAGCTGCAGGCGCATGGGGCCCTACCAGCTGGAAGCTCTTAAAGAGTCCCTTTAAGCGCTTCTAGTCAGTGGGGACGGGTCTTGTGTGCCCAGTCTCCAAACAGCAGTGCCACTTGGAGATCGGGTATGAGGCCCACCCACTGGAAGCACTTAAAGGGTCTCTTTAAGCACTTCCAGCTGGTGAGGACTGGCCTTGTGTGCCTGATCTCTAAATGGGAATGCCACTTGGAGATCGGGCTTTCAGGGCCACACTGGCTGGAAGCACTTAAAGGGTCCCTTTAAGTGCTTCCAGCCAGCAAGGAATGGCCCCACGTGCCTGAACTCCAAGCGGCATTGCAGCTTGGAGCTCAGGTGCACCAGTGGCGGCTGCCCCTCTCCCTTCCCTCTTGCAAGATTTAAAGGGCCCTCCACCTCATCAGCGAGCCTTTTAAATCTTGGAGGAGGTTTGGGAGAGGGGTGGCTGCTGGTGATTTTTCTTGGGCTTGGAGCGGGACATCCCCAAGGTGATGTCATCATGTTGGGGATGCCCTAACCCCTCCAGGAACCCCTCCAAAGTCCCCCGCTGAGGACAAAATTGGACCTGGCAACCCTACTACTATTTGATGCTTTTTTAAAAACTGGAGATGCCAGGGACTGAACCTGGGACCTTCTGCATGCTAAGCAGATGCTGTAACACTGAGCCATGGTTGGTTGAAATAGTTCTATATGGAACAGATTCAAAGGGTTGATGTTGGAGTCAAGTTGTTATCAGTGTGGGATTTGTTCTTGATGTACCACAAAGCTATCATCCATGCTATTCAATCTTTATCTAAAGCCCTAAGGAGAAATCATTCATGGTTTGGAGTTGTCTGTCATTGATATGCTGATGACACCCAGGTCTGTATTTCTTCATCCAAATTGCTTGTTGATTCAGTAGAGATCTTGAGCCATTGCTTGATTGCTGTGGTTAGGTGGCAAATGAGTGAACAAGTTGAAAGTGAATACAGAAGTAACACGAGTTGGGAAGACTGAGGTCCTGAATGACATTATGCTTGCCACTTTAAATGTGGTTCAGTTGATCCTTGCTGACTTAGTTCAGATGTTATACTGAATCCAGTATTGTTGGTGAAGAAATAAATTAATGCAGTTGCAAAAAAATGCTTTCTTCCATCTTCATTTAGTCCAAAAGATAATGCCATACCTTGTCTCAGTCAATCTGGCCATATGGATCCATACCACAATAACCTTAAGACTAGACTATTGTAATGCTCTCACCATTCATCTGCCCTTGAAGTCAACTCAAAAACTCTAGTTGGTACTCAATACTGCAGCTCAGTTACTGTTGGGAGCTAGGCAGAGTATGAATATTACACCCATTCTGTACTTACTGTATTGGTAAACTATTAGTCACTGTGTTCAGTTCAAAGTGCTACTTATCACATACAAACTTCTTCATGACCTTGGGCTTTCATATCTGCAGGATTACCTCTCTTGCTATGTTTGACCACAACCGCTTCACTCATTTAAACAAAGCCTTCTGTTGTTTCTGATTTCTTTAATCCCAGCTCTAGTGTATTGTTTATAGGATGTCTCATCATGCTATTTGATTGCATTAAGAACATAAGAATAGCCTTGCTGGATCAGACCAATACTCCATATAGTCCAGCATCCTGTTTTATACAGTGTCCTTCCCCTGATGTTGCCTCCTGGCTCTGGAATTCAGATGATTAGGGCCTCATAATGTGGAGGGTCCCCTCAGTCACCATGGCTAGTAGTCACTGATAGACTTATCCTCCATAAATCTATCTTGTTTTACACCATGTAATCTATTTATTTATTTGTTTGTTTGTTTCATTTCTATCCTGCCCTCCCGGCTAAGCGGCTCAGGGTGGCTTACAGCATCATAATATCCATGTACATTAAAACATACGCATCTCATTTAAAACAACTGGCTAAAATGCAATCTACCTTGAGTCCTAATGAGAAAGGAGTGCTGTAAATAAAGTAAATAAATACATTTCTGGAATTTTTTTTACTTAGATATTTATTTCACATTTTTCTCCCTAATGGGGAACTAAAATGTCTTAACAACATCATTCTCATCTCCTCCATTTTATCATCAGAGCAACAATGCCAGGGTGCTGACTTGTACAGCTGTTTGGGATACTTTTCAGCTTATTCAGTCTAAGGATATGGACAGGGTACTTGGAGGATTGAGGCCCACCACTTGTTTGTATGACCCTTGAGCTTCCTGGCTCCTTAAATCTGCCAGGGGAGGGTGCTAGTTGACTGGGTAAAAGAAGTGATTACTGTCTCTTGAGATATGAGGTGGTCACCCCAGCCTTGAAACAGACTTGTGGTATGTCCACTATTAAAGAAGCCTAACCCAGACCCAGGATATTTCAGTACCTCTCAAGCAGCTTCAAATGTTTCATTCTTGAGCAAGGTGATATGAATGGGTGATTGTGGGCTTCTTCAAGAGTCCCTGGATGAAGCAGATTGTTTGGATCCTTTCCAGTCAGGTTTCAGCCCTGGTTATGGGATTGAAACAACCTTGGTTCCTGTGGTGGGTGATCTGCACCAAGAGATAGACAGAGGTATTGCAACTCGGTTGATTCTCCTAGACCTCTCAACAGTGTTCACTGCTTTCGACCATGATATCCTTTTGGATCACCTTTCTAGGCTGGGACTGGAAGACAATGCTTTGTGGTGGTCCTGGTCCTATCTGGAGGGTAAGGTTCATAAAGGGGTGCTGGGGGGCTGCTGCTCCTTTGGCCTGTGTAGTCCCAGAAGACTCCATCCTGTGCCCTGTGCTTTTCATCATCTACATGAAACCACTGGGTGAGGTCATCTGGAGATTTGGGCTGGGTTGTTGCCAATATGTGGATAACTGTCAGCTCTACCTGACTGGAATGTTCATTTTGCGAAGCCCTGTTTTGGGTGCTTTGGTCTCTCAGATGATGATGATGATTAAATTGCCCCATCCCAGTGCTGGGCTCTGGACAATGCACAGCAGAGGCCCAAAACCATAAAATGAAAGTACAAAACATTAAAAATTCCAATATAACAAAAATAGAATGATAAATTAAAGAAAATCAGGTTAAAAAGAAGTCCCAGATGGCATCCTTAAAAATTTAATCCCAGTTCTGGACTGCCTGGCCACTTTCTGGACAGGGGGGGAGAGGAAACACAAGATCAGAATTAAGGGAAGGGGGAAAGGGTGAGGGTGCCAGCCACATCAGAAAACCATTGCTGCCCTTAACCCAAAACCTGGTGGAACTTCTTTGCCTTGCAGTCCCTGTGGAATTGCCTAAGATCCCACAGGGCTCTGGTGGTATTAGGCAGAGAGTTCCACCAGGTCAGGGCCCTGGCTCTGGTCAAGGACAGCTGGACATCTTTGGGGCCAGGGATTACCAGCAAGTTGCCATCTTGCTGGTGCTAAAATCACCACTTGGAGTTCATGGAAGACATGTGGCCACTCCCCTTCCTCCTCCCCTCCTGTCCCACAAAATTTCCCCATGCCCCTCAACCCAAAATTTCTAGCTGTGGGGCTGTTGAATATGTGCCGTCCATGACATTCCCATCAGGACTCTCACCACCACATTCTGATCAGCTGGAGTTTCCAGGTCAATCTCAAGGATAGGCCAGCATAGAGCAAGTTGCAGTAGTCAAGCCTCAAGGTGAATGTTGCATGGATTACTGTGGCTAGATCAGGGCATGACAAGAAAGGAACCAGTTGCCAAGTTTGGTGAAGTCAAAAAAACACCAGCCATAGTTAAGGAGGCATCCAAAATCACACCCAAACTCTTGACAGACAGTGCCAGTATCAGTAGCACCCTATCAGGAGCTGGAAGCCTGGATTCCAACCTTGAAGCCCTCCCCCCAGCCATAGAACCTCCATTGTCATTGGATTCCATCTCAGCCTGCTCTTTTTTAACCATCCCACCATGGACTCCAGACCCTTGGCCAGATTTTGTGGGGCAGAAGCTGGATGGCCATCCAGTAACAGATACAGCTGGCTGTCATCAGCATACTGGTATCACCCAAGCCCGAAACTCCACACCAGCTGGGCAAGGGGGTGCATATAGATGGTGGGTAGCATCTGGTGGCTGGGTTGCAACCTGGAAGAGGTACGTCCTCAGTTGTGACACCAAAACTCTAGAACTCTCTGTCCAGAGAGACTTGCCTGACACCTTCTGTTGCTGTCTTCTGCCAGGATATGAATACTTTTTTGTTTTGTCTGGTGTTCCCTTAGTGATCCCTCCTTCCTGTCCTGTGTTTTAATTTTTGATTTTATGAATGTGTATTTGTGTGTTTTAGCTTTTTTTTAGTGTTTTGATTATTGTTAAGAGGCATTTTTATTATGTATGTTTTTGATCTGTTTTGCTGTCTTGGTGGGCTGAATCAGGGTAAGAAGATGGGATATAAATTTAGTAAATAAATGAATAAATAAATCATGAGAGGTAGGTTAGGCTGAGAGTGACTGGTACAAGTTCATGTAGGATTTGCCATGGCAGCATGGGGATTTGAATCTGGGTCTCCCAGATTGTCATCCAACAATTTGTCCAGTGCACCACAGTGCAGTTGCTCTTGGCAACTTCTGGTTTTGATAAGGGTGTAGAAGGCAAATATTATTAACAACTTGGTCAGTGTGAACCATACAAAAGTCACTGAGACTTGATCCTTCATCTGGACAGTGGCATTGCATTTTTTAAAAAAGTATATGGTTTCAATAATCATAAACAGCTGGTGTTTTTTGATAAATTCTATGGCATTCCTTGTAATCTTGTTTATAATTGTGTGTGACTGGTTATTTGCACTTACATGACTCTACCATTAACTTCAGTGGAGCGTTATGTGGGCGTAAAAGGGCATACTATGGATACAACTGCAGAGTCAGTTTTTTGTGGATACACATAGCTGATGTAGCTGAGTGATTGCTTTGCATATTTTAAATGGAAAATAAGTTTAGAACTGCTTCCAATGGACTTTATGAATATACATTTAATAGCAGCAAATGTGATATGAGCTAACAAGTTGGCCTCAAAGAGAAATGAGTTTCATAACAAATGATCTGTATCTAAACAAGGAACTTATTAAGAGGATTAAATAAGACTTGTATATTTAACAGCTGAATTGATATTAATATTTATTTTACAAATATTGGTGCTTTCTCCCTATAGAAATAGTTACCAATATGGTCAGCCAGCATAGTTATACTTTTTAAATTCTCCACCATCACTTACTCGTGATTGTTTGTTGCGTCACTCGTGATTGTTTGTTGCATCATATAAGCTCATGATGTGTTTTACACTGCCTAGTGTTTTAATTCACTGCCATAGGAGGTGGTGGTGGCTGTAAGCATGGACAAGAGGCAATTGGATAAACATATAGAGCAGAGGTCTCTCAGTGGCTGTTAGCCACAAGGTATAGATAGGAACGCTTGGTTTGGGGCAAATGATGCTCTGTATTGTTGGTGCTGGGTGGGGGCAACAGTGGGAGGGCTTCTAGTGTTGTGGCCCCACTGGTGGACCTCCTGATGGCACCTGGCATTTTTGGCCACTATGTGACAGAGTGTTGGACAGGATGGGCCACTGGCCTAATCCAACACTGGATTCTCTTACGTTCTTACGTTCTTATGTTCTTAATTGTTGTTTTTATGTCTTTGTATATATTTTACTTTGAGCTTAATTGTTCTAATAATGTTTTGGTTTTAATAGTTCTTAAATATGATTTTATTTAGCATGTTTTAATTTGTTAACCGCATTGGTGGCCTTTATGAGAGCAGAAAGGTGGGATGTAAATGTTGTAAAATAAATTAATATACTGAGTCAGACTATTGGTCTATCATGGTCAGTATTGTGGTGGTTTTCCAGGTTTCCTTATCACCAACTTCCTCTAATTGAAGGTTCTAGGGATTGAACCCAAGAATATCTGCAGATAAAACAGATGCTCTGCCACTGAGCCACAGCCACTCCCCAATTACCCCTGTGCAGTTTTTGTCCTAATATGGACCTCTGTTGAATATGTTCTATAAATTCCATTCCTTTCATTGAGAGATGAAATCAGTGGGAATTAAACACGTGATATTAATGACTGAATCGTACTTTCCCATAGTAAACTTCTGGAGCCTTGAATGAAATCAAGGGGCACTTCTTAGTGTTTTAGAGCTCTGTCCTAGAACTTGAGTACAACCAATTTTTTTTGTGGGCCAAAAAAACATTTTCTCTGTTCCCTAGTGTGCTTATGAGGGATGGGCATGAACCAGGAAAATGGTGGTTTGTGGTGGTTTGTGATTTGTTTGATTACATGACTTTCACAGACTCTTCCTGTTTCTCGAACCAGTTTGTGGTTTGTTCAGTTTGTGAGTTCAGGAGGTGATAGAACAGCCTCCTCACAAGTTAGAGATGCCAAACTCACAGGAAGTCTTCAGCAGGCTCTCCTCCAACTGCCTTCCAAGTTTGGCAAAGATTGGATTTGGGATGTCTGAGTTATAGCTCCTCCAAAGCAGGTGCCCCCAGGAAAGATCAGCTCTAGCTGAGTCAGGGTGTGGTGTGTGTGTGTGTGTATGTGTGTGTATATACACACACCCACAATCAGCTCCCATAAAGCAGAATGGGAGCTCCATGTTTGGCTCCCAGAACTGCCAATCAAGCTATGGACGATTGCTATGGGTGTTTGTAGGGCTCTCCAAGTCCACCCCAGCATTGCCTACTAGGAATTGATTGAATTGGCACCAGGCTGTCTGGAGAATGAACCGCCCTAATGGGAACCGCCCTTGGGAAAAAGGTGGTTTGTTTTTGGATTTTGCAATGACACAACCAAATGAACTGGTTCAAAATGAACCATGAAGTGGCCTAGTTCATTTCTCAGTTTGTTCCCATCCCTAGTGCTTTTACATTGGTAATATATTCTTCTGAAGTGCTACTTCACATGTTATACAGTGGTAAACATGGGTTTGCAAATGCTTGTCCCTTAAGAATCCCTGTCTCTGGATCTCTAAAATCTAGCAATCTCTTAAACAGTTTCAGAATTAGCAGCTGCTTCAATGTGTGCATGTGTGTGAGAAGGGATACAAATTTTATACATTTAGTAGAATCAGATGGTAAAACTTAGCCATTTTAGGCTGCAGATGGATGATTCATAGTACAATGCTAAACAGAGTTACATCCTTCTAAGTCAGTTGAAATCAGTGGGTTTAGAAGGGTGCAATAAGTCGGTTTAGTGTTGCTTTGTCAGTGTTGGAACACTGCAAGGAAATTGTCCCTACATGCAGAGGGAGGGAAAAACAGTTGAGGGAAAAGACAAAGATATATCCATTTAAAAGACCCAACCTTGTTGGCAGAAGAGGAACACAAAAGTTTTGCTTGCATGAGAAGACAACACATGATCAATATTCAGCAAATTGGTTGGGTCATTTAAATATTACAGGAGTAGAAGGGAGGACATCAACAAATAGATTTGTTTGTTGAGGATTTTAATGTTATCCTGGTCATACAAGAGCTGTCTGGAAAAGCTGGATGAAAATATAATTGGTGTAATAAATAAATATCTGGCAAAGTATGCTGTTGCTTATGGATGCTCATAGTACAATAGACAAGGATTGGAAAGACATCAAGAATTCAGAACCTAAGATAACTAACATAGTAATAGCAGAACTTTGGATGTCAGTCAGTGTTCTGGGATAGTTAAAAGTATTGAAGACTGAAGTTTAGAGAACAGAAAGTTCATACATGGATGGCTAGTTTACTATATGTTCTTCCATATATCCTTACCAGTTTGGTGGATGATATAGTCAAACTACCTCAGGATACGGGAACTCATACAGAGATACTTTCAACATCTGTACTGTTTGATATAGAGACTACAAACAAACAAAAAAAGACTGTTTTGGTTGTAACAAACTGCAAAAGGAATTTTGCTCATGGAATGTGTATTTTCTGTCTCCTTTCCTTTCTCCTGTTGTCCCCTGAATTCCTGGAAAGCTGTACCAAAGCACTGAGGAGCATTTGAGAATGGCATGGGACATGGCACAGGAGGCTTCACCTGGAGAGGAAATCCACAGACTCCTCTTTTGATGAGTGGAAATATCTTTCACTCATATAACAAGCCCCTTTGAATCCAAACAGTTGAAAATCTGAGTTTAGGCATGCCTGTTTGCTGGATTAGGGCCAGAAGTTACCAAAACACTTGCTTTTTAAATAAGATCTGCAATATTATATTTTATGGCTACAGAACAACACTTACACCGAACACGTTAAAAGGAGATGGAGAATATTGGAAATATTTATTTTATTTATTAAAATATTTATAGCCTGCCTTTCCTTGTTCTTCAAGGCAGCTTTCAATAATATGTATATTTACGTTTGTATCTTCTAATTCACCTTTGATTTACAATAAATTTAGCAAACTACTTGTAAATCAGTGGAATACTACAACAAACAAAGTGGGGGGAAATGAATGGGCTTAATTGTTGCTTTTTGCTTCCTTGTATCATTTGCACTTGGTAACATCAAAGAACACTCACTGTTTGTACATGATCCATCCTCTTATGGGCCCATTTCCACATTCCTTTATTATTTCAAGTTCTCTCTTCCTCTTTATCCTACTTCACCCTGTTTGCACCCTGTACTTTCATTTTCTACTATTTCCTTTGTCATCTTTCACATTTCTTCCCCTTTCTCTGTTCCTCTTTCTCTCTTGAATTTCTCTCTCCTTAACCCCTACCTCATTACTTTGAGTTAATTCAAGGTGCGCTAATGAAGAGATTGTGGTGGTGCAGGGATGGAGGGGAAGAGCTAATCTCCAGCCATCTCCCACAAAAACTAGGCAGTAGTTGCAGTTTAAAGGGTACAATGGAGGCCCAGGTAGCAGCCACTGCAAAGTTGGCCTTTTATTATCTGCGGCTGATTTGGCAGTTGGCTTCCTTCCTCGGCTGTGATGACCTGTCTACAGTGATCCATGCGATGGTCACCTCAAGACTAGACTACTGTAACGCTCTGTACATGGGGCTGCCCTTGTCACAAATCTGGAAGCTGCAGCTAGTGCAGAATGCTGCGGCCAGGCTTGTGATGGGTCTCCCTAAATGGGAGCACATCCAGCCTGTGCTGAAGGCACCACACTGGCTGCCAATAGCATACTGAATTCGCTTCAAGGTGCTGGTATTGACCTTTAAAGTCCTATATGGCCAGAGTCCGACATACCTGCGGGACCGCTGTTATGTACTGAATGTGAATCGCTCCTATCTATTCACATGTTAAGCTTGAGTCTGAATGTGGCTCTTCAGATGTCGCATTGATATTGGTCGGTTTCTGCGTAACCTGTGTAATTACCCAATCACTGAGTGATATTGTTGCAAAGAGGGAATGGTCCTGATTGGCCTTTATCCCTGTATTCTGATTGGTCTTTAACTTGTAATGGGTGTGGTTTTGACAGCCCGGGAGTTTAAAAGAAGGAGCTGTGCTTCCCTTGTTGTTGTGTGTTCCTGACTTACAGTTGCTGTTTAATAAAGCTGAAATCACTTGAAGCTGAATCCTTTGTTGAGTCTCATACTTAACAACCGCCTTTCCCCATATATACCCCAGAGAGCACTACGGTCAGGATCACAAAACCGACTGACCGTTCCTGGCCCTAAGGCCACCAGGCTCACGGCCGCCAGGGCCTTTTCAGTGGCGGCTCTACACTGGTGGAATGAGCTCCCGGAAGAGATCAGGGCCCTTTGGGACCTTTTTCAGTTCTGCAGGGCCTGTAAGATGGAGCTCTTCCACCAGGCTTTCAATTAGGAGCCGCCACACCACCAACAACAACATCTGTGGTTTTGGGTTGGCTCTGGTCTGGGGGGAGGATTGTGAAATACTACCGCACCAAGCTGAAGATCACTAAGCCGGTGGAATTTGGTAGTACGCCATCTGAACCATTCAAAGATTACCATCAAAGATTACCATCACTAGCACTTTAATTGTTAATTGTTGGATTGTTTTTTAATACGTAATGTCAATGTATGTAAGTTGTTTTAAATTTTGTACATGGTTTGTAGGGTACAGTGTACCAGTTAGTGTAAGCTGCCCTGAGCCTGCTTGTGGGGAGGGCGGGGTATAAATTGAAAAATAAATAAATAAATAAATAAATACATGCTTGCTTGAAACTACATTGCTATGATGACAGCTCCACTACCTGTAGAAAGGTAGAGGGGAGAGAGGAACTCTCACTATGAGAAGTGAAAGAGAAGAGCCAGAGAAGATGAGAAAAGGGTAGTGGGAAGAGCAGAGGATTTAAGATCTTTTGTTCTTACCCATGAAATCCCGCCCACTCTCCTAGTATCAGCCATATTCAGAACACATTGTATCTCACACACACAGGCTTTAGAAAATATGCATGTGGATGGTTAGGATTAGCCCCTCTCCATGGCGGCCATTCTTGGGTTGCTCTTTCTTAAAATTCTAAATCTGTCCAAGGGCTTAAGAAATAGGGAACAGAGTTCAAGGTTCCCATTCTAGATTACAGCTAGGCAGGTTTTGATATGCCCAGTACTGCTTGTTCTGGGCTGAGGCCCAGCAGGAGATGAAGAGAGGGTGGAATTATAGGCATCTAGTGAGTTACTTGGGATTCCCTGTCTGTGTGATAGATTGTGCCATTGCTGTTTTAAACAGTTTTACATACTGTTTCATGTTGTAAACCAGATGTGTCATAGAGCTAGTTTTCAACTGATTTCCAAGGCACAGTCAGCAGAAGCTACATCCTCTAAGTTGGGATAGGATGGAATTTGCAGTGAACCCTTACATATTAAGGAGTAAAGTTATTCCGTTTAAAATACTGATGTATCGTATAAAACATGATGCATACAAAAGCAAAGGTGGAAGAAGTGTGCCTTTTATTAAAGGATATAATGAGCATATCAGTATGAAAATCAGCACAACATAGTATTCCCTGATCTACAGAACTAACAGAATTTGTTGTCGTGAAAAAAGCTTTTGTTTTATATATCAGGGAAGACCTGAGTGTACTCAAGGTAGCAGCAGCCTTAGACTTTCCTCAGAGAGTCTGGCTGGTCAATTTTGGAGACAGAGTATACTAGACTGTATACACCTTTGGCAAGATCCACTAGTGCAATTATTTTGGTCTTATATGCTTAGCAGGCTATTAAATGTGTACAGGAAATAATTTGATTAAAATTTAGCTTTCATAGACAGCAATAATGACCCCAGTAATAGCTTAAAATTAGCATAATTTAAAATATTTATTAGGTTCATTTGTGAAATCCAATTGCTCAGAGCAAATGAACTTTGTATGGGGATAGTTAATCCTGTCCCATCACAGCTGTAAATTGGACAGCCATGGCATTCTTTTAAAGATAGGTAAATCCATTGTCCCCATCTTGATTCAAACAAGCTTGTCCTTTCAAAGGGTTTTTTTTTTTTAAAGGGGCTTGGCTTTTTCCAAGAGTTTTCTGGGATCTTGGAAAGGCTGTGCCCATTCCAGATGGAGGAGGAGGAGGAGGAGATTGGATTTATACCCCACCCTTCACTACCTGAAGGAGTCTCAGCGGTTTACAATCTCCTTTCCCTTTCCTTCCCCACAACAGACACCTTGTGAGGTAGGTGAGGCTGAGAGGGCTCTGAGAGAACTGCTGGTGAGAGAACAGCTCTGAAAGAACTTGTAACTGACCCAAGGTCACACATCAGCTGCATATGGAAGAGTGGGGAATAAAACCCAGTTTTCCCAGATTAAAGTCTGTGCTCTGACTACTACACCAAACTCTTCTCCCCATGTCCTCAGCCTTCGCATGAGGCATTTTCCCTCCTGCAGTGACTCCATTCCAAAATTTGGCATCATCACAAATTCCATTTCAAGTTCCATTCTTCTTACTGTTTAGACCAGAGGTGTCGAACTCATTTGTTACAAGGGCTGGATCTGACATAAATGTCACTTTGTCAGGTCAGGCCATGTGTACCATAAAATGTAACACGGTATTTATTTATTTATTTATTTATTTATTGGATTTATATCCCGCCCTTCCAGCATGGGCTCAGGGTGGCGAACACAGAGGCATATACACAGAGATATATACTTTATAAAGATTTCAGATGCTGAATGGCAATAGCCAGTTTGATCAGATTGGGTGTGATATGCAGAGGGGTAGTAGGTGTGGAGCTATCAGCACTGGTAATGAGACAGGAAACCTAGGTCTCAATTTAGTACAAGAGGATTCAGTCCAGGAGGATGCAAAGAATAAATAGAAATAAGTCTGAAGAAGTGAACAGTGACTCATAAAAACACATGCCTCACCACAATTTTGTTAGTCTTTAAAGGTGCTACTGGACTCTTACTTTTTCTACTGCTGTTAGAAACCACAAGATTCAAAAACCAGTGGGGGAACATTTTAACCTTCCATGACATTCAGTTGCTGATCTAAGAGTAGCAGTTCTCTTACAAAGGCATTTCAAAGGGAGATTAGAAAGAGAGACTACTGAATTGCAACTGATCATGAAACTCAAGATAATGCAAACTCCTAGACTGAACTGAGACCTAGGTTGTTTCTCTCATTAACAATGCCTGCTGTTGTCATTTGACATCTGAAGTCACTTCACTCTCCAAGATATAAGGACAGATGGACTCCCATTCTAGCTGTATCTGAAGAAGTGAGCAGTGACTCATGAAAGCTCCTACCCTTACGGCAACTTTGTTAGTCTTCAACATGCTGCTGGACTCTTCCTCCCTTTCACTAGTAAGGAATAGAAGCTGTACTGTTAAGTTTTTTCATCCCTCATCTCTTAGAAATGGAAAGGGGATCAATCCATCTCTCTCTCTCTCTCTCTCTCTCTCTCTCTCTCTCTCCTCTCTGTAGCTTCACCCCTCTGAAGAAGTCTGCAGGCAAACAAAAACTTATAGCTGGAATAAAACATTTTCTCTCTCTTGCGCTCTCTCTCTCACACATGGTCTCTCTAGCTTTCCCCTCCCCACCTCTGAAGACGTCTGCAGGCAAACAAAAACATCTAGCTGGAATAAAACGTTGCTCTGACTGTCTCTGTCTCTCTCTCTGGCATACTCACTCTACCTTCCCCCCCTCCCAAGTCTGCAGGCAAACAAAACCTTATCCCTGGAATAAAACATTGCTGGTTTTCTTAAAAGTGTTATCGGACTCCATTTCCCCCCTTTCTCTGGCTCTTTCCCTCCCCTCCCTCCCCTCCCCAGAGGAGGAGTGGGAGGAGCCCTCAGCCAATCAAGAGAAAGCTTTCTTTCTCTCCTCTCCCAAGCAGGAAATAGCAGAGAAAGGAGCTGCGAAGCCAGAAACAGGAAGGAGGAAGCAGCAGTCAGTCAGTAGGCCAGATGGGAGTCCCCCAGGGCCAGATGCAACCCATGGCCACATGTTTGACAGCCCTGGTTTAGGCTATTGTGTCATTCTTCATGCATTGTATCAGGCCTGTAGCTACAGTGGGGCATCTTGGGGCTATGCCCCCTGACTTGCTGGCAAGGCCCCCTGACTTCTCATCTAGCCTAGGGTGTCACAGCCTCCCACCCCACCCCGGATTACATTGATTAGCCAGTGCCCCCTAAGAAATTTAAATGCCCCCTGACTTAAAAAATCCTGGCTACAGGCCTGCATTGTGTGTATATACATCAAGAAAAAAATTGTCCTGCAGATTTCTTGACATTGTATGAGAAACTTTGCATAAGTTAGCTTTTCCCACAGCACAGCACACAAATCTGTCTCACTTTATTTTTTGTTTTCTGACAGTAGTTTGTTCCTTGATAAACACAGAGACCTGGTTCAGATGTCATGCTGGACTGGTCTCAAAATCACATGCAACCATAGTTTGCAAATCTACTTCAAAACATGATTTCCGATCATGATTGGCGGCAATACCTAGTTAGCACTAATCATTGTTTGTCTGATCCAGATATGGGCAGCTATGCTTGTGAAAGGTTGAGGTAACTTATGCATCATAGTAGATGATGGAAATGGGAGGGGATGAATTAACAGTAGCACTGACAAGATGTTACTGATCTCCAAACTATGTTAGAGAATTAGTCTGGCTTCAGTTCTGAAGCTCAGTATTTTTTAGGAACAGTCGACCAGGGCTTATAATATAAAAGCTGAATATTGTTGTCCAGGTTATTCATACAGTCATGACATAGTTCAAAAGCAACTTCATGTATACCCAGGGGGACAGTACACTGAGCGGCTTATTTTCTGAGATGCAGAAGTGATTCATGAAAGTTGCTTAACAATTGAAGGGCATGGATACTGAAGAAATTTGTAGGATTCTTCTAACTATGAAGTTGTCCTTAGTGATCTATCCTTACTGCCCCTATTTATTATATCTAGCTCTTCATTAATGAAGAACCAAGTTGTATCAAAAGCAGTGGAGAAAGGTCCTATATTTCTCATCTGTTTGGTCTTCCCTAAGGTTCTGCTGTCATTCAAGCTCAGAAAAGAGCATCAAAACCTTTTTAAAAAACTGGTGAACATGAAATGGTGCCCCACCACATACAGCAATACCTCACCATTTTGTAACACTTCTTGGTTAATTTAATTCTTTAAAAGCAGCACATGTTCCCTCTCCTGTGCAGGCGTACACTTCTCCCTGATTTCTTTTAAAGCAGCAATCAAGATTCTGGCTTTCCTCCATATTCCACTCATCAGCCAATTTGGAAATATGATATAGTGCTACTGACATTAGGTCATGCTAGCATGAACATAGCACTATGAAATTTTTGATTTTATTATCTGGAAGGGACCCAAGGCATGTGCTACATGGTCCAGTCAGTCAGTTTTCAGCTATCATTATTTCAAGGCACATCATGTGCTTGGTATAAAAGATCTCATTGTCATTTGAATGACTGTTTTTCTTCAGCTTTAATTTTAAAATTCCACTGTTGTTTTAATAGGTACATCCACACACATTGCCAGTGATTCGCAATCATGTTCTTTCTGCTACAAAACAAAACCAAATTCCTGTCGGCTACATCCCCCAAAGTCTAAAGTCTATTACTAACGTACTCCCTAACATTCTCACAGATTTTTTTATTTCCAAGTACAATAACTTGAAAATTACTATAATAATCTAAATGCAGAAATACAGGAGCAGGAATCATTGAACTGCAGGCTGAAATTTGCTTGTCATGATCCCATTAACCAAGAAATAGGCACAATATGTGCATATAGAGTAGTATTTTGCTGAATTCCCTATAGAAACTCCCCCCCCAACACAGATAATCTGGAGATTTTATTAGTGTTTTATTTACAATTGAATAACCTTTTGTTTTTTAAGATAAAAATATGTACTTAACATCAGTTGACTAGCAGATCTTTATAATTTTGTCATTGAATTGTTTATTTGCATGAAAATAAGAACCTGTCTTCTTAACTTCCTCTGCAATTTAAGATTTTAAGTGGTTAACTGAAAATGTCTTATATAACATTCCCCTTGTATTACAGGGGAATAACATTGCAGTGTCCTATATTTGTTCTGCATTTGGTAAAAAAAAATTGGCACGTTTTCCTCAGGGTTGACTATAATTTAGTGAACAGGAAATTAATTTTATTGCCTCTTTGTGCTATGAAACCTGTTCTGAACATTTATAAATGAATGCTACATTAATTGCAAATTCATTCTCATATATTTTAAATCTGATCTTGAAGAAGTTTACCTGGCTTGTGAAGATTTTATTGCCGCTCCCATTTATGTGAAGAAGACAAGACAATGACCCTGTATTAAAAAGCATAGTTTAAATATTACAAGAATCTAATGTATTGCAGTTGTGCATCTGACATAGATTGGCTGAGCCAGTGTGATGGCATGGAATGTTCATGGACATTCCAGCTGCTAAGAAACAAAACCTGCTAGAATGTTTCCTTGTAATTTTATTAAGTACAGAACACTACAATAATGTTAAATACAATTAACACTATAAAGAACAGAAAGTTTGTTACTTAAGTTCTTACTTTAGCAGTTTTAAACTCACAATAACCAATTCATTTCTCTCTGTGTGTGAAAAGTACTGAGGTCTGAGACTCAGCATGGTGAAATCAGCTCACGTTTATTAGGTTACATCAGAATGGAAGATAAAATACTGGTACGAGGCCGGCTTATATGCGTGTACACACTCACACCCAACACACACCCAACACCCGTGATAGGTTCTATATACATGGCCCCGGCAACTTTAGGTACCCTTCATGATCCTGGTGCTCCCATTGGTCTGTGCTAGGATCTGTGGTGGCTATTGTTCTAGGACCAAAGGTCTGTAGGTCTGTTTGACTGCATGGCCAGGCGCACATGGTTGCGGCCATCTTGATACATAACACCCCTCCCCCCCAGTTCCAAAGTACTAGCACACATAGTCCCGCAAGTACTCTGGGCGCTGTCATTCTCTCATGGAGTGGCTCCAATGGGGTGCTGTTGGATGCAGTTGGCTTAGTATGAGGCTCGGAGACTGCGGTCAGTGAAGTCCCAGTTGTTGGGGCAACTCCGGTGTTGGGCTCTGGCGCGGAACTTGGGGCAGAAGCTGTGGCTGTGTTGGACACCACTGGTCCCAATGCTGGTTCCTCCAGGTCTGGCTCCACATCCCTGTCCTCAGCGTCTTGTACCTCTTGGTTGTCTAGGGGCAGCAGGCGATGGCATAGTTGGTCTACGTGCCTCCGGAGGAGCTGGCCATCTTCCATCGAGACCTTGTAGGAGAAAGGTCCCATCACTCTAACCACCTGGGCTGGAATCCATGGTTTGCCTCGTGCGTAGTTTCAGGCATACACTGAGTCTTCTGGAAAAAACTCACGGGTGCCTCCTGGGTTACTGGGCCCAGGTTCTGGTCGGGTGCCCGGTCCCGGTGAAGCCGGTCCAGTCTGGCCATTAGGCGTGGCCCGTTAATAGTTCTGCAGGGTAGCGTCCTGTGGAGGTGTACAGGGTCGTCCATTGGTCGAACAAGACGGTGGCTAACCTGTAGTACCATTCACCTTGGACAATCCAGCGCAGTGCTTCCTTGGTTGTGCGCACCATCTGTTCCACCTGTCCGTTGGTTGCCAGGTGGAAGGGAGCAGAGCAGACGTGCCAAATTCCATAATACTGCCCAAACTCCAGGAATTCCGCTGAAGTAAATGCAGTCCCATTGTCCAACACCAGGGTGTTGGGGATGCCATGGGTGCTGAAGATCTTCCACATGGCTTTGATTGCTGCTCTAGATTACGTAGAGGAGACGGGGACCACCTCTAGCCACTTCGAATAGGAATCCACAAGAATAAAAAATGTCTGTCCCTGGAAAGTCTAGGTGGAGGCGGGACCATAGTTTGTGTGAGGATTCCCACTGTCGCACTGGGGCCCCGGGAGGACACGGTCATGTTTCCTGGCATGTTTGGTCCTCTATCTCCCCGTCCATGCCAGGCCACTATACATAGCTGCGCACTAAGGCTTTCATGCACACGATTCCCGGGTGGGTCTCGTGCAGTACAGTGAGTATGCATTTGCTCAGGGGGCTAGAGATGACTACATAGCTACCCCACAAGATACAGCCTTTGTGGGTGGACAGTTCTTCCTGGTGGGACGAGAACACTGCAAACTCAGGGCCCACACGCCCTGTGGGCCAACCCCTCCCCACTCAGTCTCAAACACAGCAGAGGACGCAGACCTTACTGGTGTGTTTGGAGACATCTGGCACCTGTACCGGCCGGTTGGGTAGGTCTTCCAGTAGCAGGATCTGGTGCGCGGGAGCCAGGTCCTGGTCGCAGACAGGCAGCGAAAGATGGCTGAAGGCATTGGCGTGTCCCATCGCTTTGCCAGGCCAGTGCAGCAGGGTGTACTGGTAGCCTGTGAAAAAGATAGACCACCGCAACACCCGGGGAGACAGCATCTTGGTGTCTGGTTGTCCAGGGCCAAGAGGCCCAGCGGCGGCTTGTGGTCCATGAGAATGGTGAAAGGGCAGCCATACAGGTAGTCATGGAACTTACGCACCCCTGCCACGATCACCAGCGCCTCCTTGTCTATTTGAGCATAGTTCCGTTCCACTACAAACAAGGTGCACGAGTAATAGGATGCTGGGACCTCACAGCCATCGGCCAGCCTGTGACCCAGATCTGCTCCCACCCTGTAGGGTGATGCATCACAGGTGAGCACCACGGGAGAGGGATTAATCAAAATGGACCAAGACAGCATTAGAAGTCAGTAGGTCTTTAACTGCCTGGAAAGCCGCGGCTTGAGGTGGCCCCCACTTCCAATACGCATGTTTGTCCAAGAGTCAGTGCAGGGGCTTGGCCATGGCTGCTTTGTGTGGGAGAAATGAGTGATAAAAATTCAGCAGGCCGAGGAAGGCCTGCAGCTCAGGTTTGGAGGTGGGTGTAGGTGTGTTGATGATGCCCATGATCTTGTCCAGCGTGGGGTGGATGCAGCGGGCGTCTACTTTTAATCACAGGAACTCGACACTGGGGACACCAAGGAGACACTTTTCTCTCTTTACTTTAAGTTCAGTTGCATTGAAGTGCTGCAGGACAGCTCACAGACGGTCGAAGAAGGCTTCAGGAGATGGCACTGCAATCAGAACGTCATCAAGAAAGGGTTGCACTCCAGGGATTCCTTTAAGCAAACAGTCAATGTCCCCTGTATTACGATGGTCTGGGCTTCTGCTGTAGTGTCATCTACAGGCAGTTGCTGATAGGCCTGTGCCAAGTCCAGTTTGCCAAAGACTTTGGTCCCAGCCAGGGATGCTAGGACATGGCTCATCACAGGAACGGGATACATATGGTCTTGGAGGGCCTTGTTGATAGTGCATTTGTAGTCTGCACAAATTTTGATATCCCCATTGGGTTTGTCTCCCATTTTGCATCGGGGTCTCCCATTTTGCATAGGGTACTGGCTCCAGTACCCCCTGGCTGACCAGGCGGTCGAGTTCTGCCTCAATTTTGGGCCAGAGTGCAAATGGGGGCTGCCTGGCTTTCAGACGGAGGGGATGCACTGCAGGATCGAGGGTCAGGGCAACAGGTGGACCCATATAGCAGCTGAGTGATCCATCAAATACAGCCGGGAACTCGTCGCACATGTTATTGAAGTTTCCCAACTGTATATTTAGTATTCCGGTAATGGCCAGGCCCAAAGCGTCGAACCAGGCTAGCCCCAGTAAGTTGGTGAGATAGCCCTTAATCACGACCAGTTCCAAGGGGCCTTCAAATGCCTTGTATTTTACATGGAACTGGCCCACCCCTTTAATGGCTACCGGGTTCTTTTGGACGTCCCTGAGCATGAGGCCGGAGTCTTCCAGTGGGGTCCCCCATTAGGGCATAGCATGCATAGGGTCTCCTCTGAGATTATCGAGAGGGAGGACCCTGTGTCCAGTTCCATTACGCATGGGGTGCCCTCTGTTAAGACACTTTAATCTTATTGGTGGACCCCTGGGACGAAAAATGTACCTGGTTGCGATGTACCAAGGTGCTGTGGAGTTCTTCTGTTTCTTGGTGCATTGTGGCACGGCACTGGTGTCCCTTGGATTGACAGGCACAGGCGATGTGGCCTTGCTTCCCAAAGGATCGGCAGATGGCGTCTCGGAAAGGGCAGGACCTCCGTTCTTGCGATTCCCCGCAGCTCGCACAGGCCGTAGGTGCGCTCGACAAGGCGGTGGATGGTGCTGGGTGAGGGTCGCAGCGAGCGGGCCAGCAGACTTGTAATACCTCGTCCTCATAGGTTGATGCCGCTACAGGCAAAACCTGGTGTGTCACGGAGGGTGGCTGGCAGTCCCAGTGCGATCTCTCGAATGCAGTGGCAACCTAGAGTGCCTTCTCTAACTTGACCTACCTTGTGAGTGAAAAAAGCTGATAGCATTAAAGTTGTGAGTGAATCTACATTTGACTATCATGTAAATTAGGTTTTTAGAAGATTATTACCATAACCTTGTAAAAATCTCAGACTATATTCTTTTAAATTATATTTAAACTATCTTTTAAGAATAATTTAACATTATAAGAGAAAACAGAATCAAGTCAAATTTCACCTACTCCTTTCCAATATATTGGTAGACTTGTCCTCCAGAGAACAGGTCTCCCCCACCCCATTCCACTATATTGGTAGAGTTGGCCTCCAGAGAACAAGTCTACTCACCTCTTTTTACTATATTGGTAGAACTGGCCTCTGGAGAACAGCTCTACTCCTTTCCATTATATTGGTATATCTGGCCTCTGAATAACAGGTCTACCTGCCCCAGTCAACTATATTGGTAGACTCAGCCTTGGACTGTCACCTTGTGCTGAGCCTTAGAAAACATATCAGCACTTGAGGGGGAGGGGGCTTTTGCAGTCTACTTTGGTCTTTTTAGTGAAATATGACAATCAGCATTACAGGTCAAGTATAACAGAGGTGGAACAATCACTGGCCTAACATAACAAACAGAAAGTTGCTTAAATGTTATCAGTCTGCCTGAGCTACTTATTTATTCAAATATTTATATTCCAAATATTATATTCCCCGTGACTCAAGGCAGCTTACAAATCATACTGAAAAGCATAATACAGGTGTGCAACAAAACTCGATTTTTCCTGGTTCCATTATAGCCTATGGGGACCATTATAGTCAATTGGCCCACAGGCTATAATGGACAATCGATCGGGGGGGGGCTCTGGGGGGCTGTTTTTGAGGTAGAGGTGCCAAATTTGAAGCATAACTGCTGGTGCATCTCCTTTAAAAAAACCCAAGTTTCAAAAAGATGGGACCAGGGAATCCAATTCTGTGAGCCCCAGAAGGAGATGCACCCACCCTCCTTTGTTTCCAATGGAGGGAAAAAATATTAGTTCACTTGTAGGCTGAGCTACCAGCTGAGTTCCCTGTGCTATCTGCTAAAATGTTGTGTGCCAGCACCCCCTAGTGCAGCTTAGAGGAAACTTTGCTTGGGGAGGGACTCATTTTTGAGGTAGAGGCACCAGATTTGCAGTATAGTTGCTGGTGTCTCTCCTCAACCCCCCACAAGTTTTTAAAAATTGGACTAGGGAGTCCAATTCTATGGGCCCCCAAAGAAGGTTGCCCCCATCCTCCATTGCTTTCAGTTCAGGGGGGGAGGCATTTAAAGTGACCGTGATCTCCTTAAGTGCCTTCTGAGTTCACTCGCCAAGTCATGCTGCAATGGCACAGCTTGGAGAAGGCATATAAAGATATCCTCTTTAAATGCCTTTTCCAGACCCAGCCACCACTTTGGCAAGTGAACTCAGAAGCCACACCTGAATAATAAGCTGAATGATTTTGGCTTTTATTCAGGCTCAGCTATATTGGTAGCCAAATCAGATTCTCTAGTCTGTAGTTGACCAGTAAGATATTTTTTTCGAGTTTTTTTCCCATTCAGATAAAATGCACACCCCTAATAGTGACTAAAGGAAACCTCCATGTTCAAAAGCAGTAAACCTCTGAATACCAGTGCAAGCAGACAACATCAAGGGAAGGCCTCAGCCTTCATGTCCTGTTGTTGGCCCTCCAGAGTAACTCTGTGTGAAACAGGACGCTAGACTAGATGGACTACTGGTTGATCCAGCAAGACTCTTATATTCTTTTTATTAATATTATTACAATCATGAAAAGACTTGACAATGCAACAGAACAAAGACATAGAAATTTGAGGAGAGAGAGGGAGAGAGAAAGAAAGCTCTGCAACTTATATCCACTAACATGTTTTTTAACAGTCTCTCATCAAAAGTTTTGGTTCTAGTATTCAGCTAAAGGAGTCTACCACTGAATAAACAGGGTTTGCTCATGTGGCTTCTTTGAAGTCTTGTTTAATTATAGAAATCTTATCCAAGAACATAATATCTCACAGTTTATGTTAAATAGTGAGTTCCATGGATGAGCAGGCTCATGTCTAGTGATCAGCTTAACTTTATTTGTGATTTCATCAACAGCAAGACAAGACTTCAGAGCCTCAGCTCTGTTAAATAGCATGCAATTGCCACACCCAAACACACCACACTCCCAGTGATAGGCTATTTACATAACATTACTACTAGATTCAGAATCCTGGCAGGCTATTGTGCTCCAAGCTCAGCCAGTCTCTGGGGTGATTCAATCAGGGATGATTCAATCCTAATACATAACACCCCTCCCCCCTAAGTTCCAAAGCACCTTAACAGACATAGTCTTCAAGGTACGCTGCCTTTCCCTCTGTGAACGCTGGGGCTCCTGCAGGAGTTGACCCAACTCTGGAGTCGTGCTTGGTGAAGCAGGACCTGCACTGGAGTCCAGTGAGTTGGGAACAGAGTCCGAGAGGTCCAGAGCAGCCAGTGCAGTACCTTCCTCTTCCCAGCCATCTGGCTGCACGCTGTTGTCTGGGAGGGGGGGCATTCTCGGTCCGCCAGGTGGCAGCGGTGGTTCCAGGCCATCTTCCTCCTCCTTGGCGGAAGACAGGTCTGGCACCATAGGCAGGAGGCGGTGGTGGAGTTGGTCGATGTGTCTGCGTAGTAGCTGGCCCCCATCCATTGATACCTCATACGATAGGGGTCCAGTAACTTGGGTAACCCTTGCCGGGATCCACATGGGGCCACTAGGATAGTTCCGCGTGAAGACAGGGTCCCCTGGAAAGAACCTCTAGGGGCCTCCTGGCTCACCAGAGTGTGGCACAACTCTGGGGCTCGTTCTGGGTGCAGGCGGTCCAGCCGCATTGTGAGGCAGCAGCCCATTGAGAGCTCTGTGGGGCTGCGGCCAGTGGACACACTCAAAGTCACTCAAAGGCAAACAAAATGACTGCCAGCTGTTGGTTCCAGTCCCTGTGGGTGAGCCACTTTAGTGCATCCTTGGTCGTCCTCACCATCTGCTCAGCTTGTCCATTGGTAGCCGGGTGGAACAGAGTGGACTTCACATGCCTGATGAGGTTCTGGTCTAAGAATTCCTTGAACTCTCCCAAGGTGAACGTGGTGCCGTTATCTGTCATGACCATGTCCGATAAACCATGTGTACTAAAAATCTGTCTCAGGGCCCAGATGGCTGCACAGGATGAGGTTGAGGTGACTGACATGACTTCCAGCCACTTGGTGTAGGAGTCCACCAGGAGGAAGAACAACTGCTCCTGGAATGGGCTGGCAAAGTCCAAATGCACCCACGGTGTGTGGGTAGACTCCCGTTGGTGAACGGGAGCCCTCGGAGGTTCGGGCTGTGTTGGCAGGCCTGGCAATGCTGTACCCAGGCCTCAATCTCGCTGGCCTGGCCACCACACATAGCTCCTGGCCAGTGCTTTCATCCTCACGATTCCCAGGTTTGTCTCATGCAGGGCTTCCAAAACCCGTTTATGCAGCAGGGTGGGGGGAATTACTACCCAGCTACCCCATAGGAGGCACCCCTTATGCGTTGACAGCTTGTCCCAGTGGGATGCAAATGCTGTGAATTCTGGGTCCACCCAATCTGTGGGCCATCCTCTCCCCACCCAGTCCAAAATGCAGGAGAGGACACGATCCCTGGTGGTGTGGCGGGAATGTCCGTGGCATGCAGAGGGTGGTCTGGCAGGTCCTCCATCATCAGTATTTGGTGCACAGGGGCCGGATCCAGGTTGACGTAGCCGAGCAGGCGGTGGCTAAGAGCATCTGCATGTCCCATAGACTGTCCTGGCTGGTATTGCAGGGCACATTGGTAACCCCCCAGAAAAATGGACCAGCGCAGGACCCTGGGCAACAGCATCTTCGGCATTTGGTGGCCAGGGGCGAGGAGACTGAGCAGGGCCTTGTGACCGGTCGTGATGGTGAAAGGGCAGCCATACAGATAATTGTGGAACATTTTTACTCCCACCACAATTGCAAGGGCCTCTTTTTCAATCTGGGAGTAGTTTCACTCGGCTGACAACAGGGTCCTGGAGTAGTAGGCCACCGGCCCCTCCCTTCTGTCCGGCAACCGATGGCCCAGAACTGCACCAGCACCATAAGGAGAGGCATTGCATGCCAAGACAACCAGTAGCGTCTCATCAAAATGGGCAAAGATGTCATTTGATGTGAGTAGCTCCTTCACGGCCTAGAAAGCGGCGGCCTGCCACTAGCCCCACACCCATGTGGCCTTCTAGTCAAGCAGGCGGTGTGGAGGCTCTATGAGTGCAGCTTTATGGGGCAGGAATGAGTGGTAAAAGTTCAGAAGCCCCAAGAAAGTCTGCAACTCAGCCTTGGATGTAGGAGTGGGTGTATTCGTGATGGCATGAACCTTGTTGGGGGTTGGGTGACTGCCATCTGCTTCCACGGAGAACCACAGGAACTCTACATGGGGGACTCCCAGGAGGCATTTCTCCCGCTTCACCTTTAGCCCAGTGGAGTCAAATTGCTGCAGCATGGTGTGTAGGCAGGTGGCTCAGTCCTCTTCCATGGGGGTAGCATTTAATACATCATCAAAGAAGGGTTGGACCCCAGGGATGCCTTTCAAGAGAGAGTCCATTAAGTTCTGGAAGATTCCCAGGGCCACGCTTACCCCAAACTGCAAAACGTTTGACCCAGTGCGTGCTGATGGACTGTGTCTCAGCAGTCGGTTCATCCACCAGGAGCTGTTGGTATGCTTGGACCAAGTCCAGTTTACCAAAGACCTTGGCCATCGCCAATGTCGCTAGGACATGGCTGACCACAGGCACTGGGTGTGCAAGGTCACACAGTGCCTTGTTGATTGTACATTTGTAGTCTGCACAGATGTGGACGTCCCCATTTGGCTGAATTGGGGTTATGATGGGGGTCTTCCAGGGGGCATGGGGAACTGGCTCTAAAACTCCTTGCACCACCAAACGGTCCAGTTCCACCTCAGTTTTGGGCTTGAGTGCGAATGGAAGTCTTCAGGGCTTGAGGCAGATGGGCCATACCTTGGGGTTGAAGAAGAGAAGAAGAGATTGGATTTATACCCCACCCTTCACTACCCAAAGGAATCTCAGAGTGGCTTACAAACTCCTTTTCCCTTCCCCTCCCCGCAACAGACACCCTGTGAAGTAGGTGGGGCTGAGAGAGCTCTGACAGAAACTGCTCTTTTTCAAGGACAGCTCTTACCAGAACTATGGCTTGCCCAAGGTCATCCAGCAGGTGCAAGTGGAGGAGTGAGGAATCTCCCAGATTAGAGTCCGCACACTTAAGCACTACACCATACATACCAGGGTACCTGTGTACCGGCCAAGTGTCCCATTGAAGACGTCAGGGAACTCATCACACATGTTACTGAAGTCTGAGGGCCGCATGTGTTGCACCCCCATTACTCTGAACCCAAAGGGTGTAAACCAAGACAGTCCCAAGTAAGCTGGTGAGCTGTCCTTCCACCACCACCAAGTCCAACGTTCCCTTAAGCTGGCTGTATTTCATGTGGAATTTGCCCCACCCTTTAATGGCCACCTTGTTCTTTTGAAAGTCCCAGTGGATGAACCCAGTGGGTCTAAGGTGGGGACCTCCCTGTGGACAGAGCCTCCAGAGAGTCCCTTCTGAGATGATGGAGATGGATGATCCCATGTCCAGTTCCAAATTGCAAGGTACCCCTTCTATTAGCATAGTCACTTTAATTTTATCAGGGGTGTCCCAGGGCAAATTCAGTACCTGATGTTGGTGGATGGTGGTGGTATGCAGATCTGCGGATTACTG
This sequence comes from Gekko gecko, assembly GCA_029375565.1. Taxonomy (NCBI): domain Eukaryota; kingdom Metazoa; phylum Chordata; class Lepidosauria; order Squamata; family Gekkonidae; genus Gekko; species Gekko gecko. The sequence continues at coordinate 221,174,579 of JAPDNY010000001.1, forward strand.
GTGCATGGCTGTGCATCTCCAGGCTCCCTTGGAGCGGCAGGCACAAGCAACGTGGCCTGTCTTGCTGCATGTTCTGCATGTCACATCTCGGAAATGGCAGAAGCGACATTTGTGGGCTTTTCCACAGCTGGCGCAGGCAGTCAGTGCGACAGTCTCCGCTGGATGAGTGGTGGCGGCAGAAGGTTGCAAGTCACAGCAAGCTGGGCGGCGAACCTGATGAGTCTCTTCTTCATCTGATGCCTCAGAAGCTGAAGGAATGGAGGTCTGGTGAGCGGCAGAGCTCTGGCAGTCTCGCTGGGATTTCTCAAAAGTGGCAGCCTTGCATAGCAACTTTGCAAGGGTGAGTTCCTCATGACCAATGAGCTTTCAATGGAATTTTTCCTCTTGGATGCCCATCACGAACTGGTCGAGGAGGGCGTCGTCGAGGCTCGGGAACTCGCATGTGAGGGCCAATCTATGAAAGTCCACCACAAACTCGGCAGCTGTCTCATTGGACTTTTGCTGGCGCATGTAGAAGTCCACATGGCATGCCATCTTGGTTGGCTGAGGTGTGAAATGGTCGGTGAGCACCTTGATGAATGTGTCATAAGTGGCTTCCTCAAGCGTGGTGGGCGCAATGAGACCCTGGACTAGCCTAAAGGTTGCGATCCCACGGGAACTGAGCTGGAGAGCCTTCTTCTCTTTGCCCTCGATGTCCTGGAACAGTATGAAGTACTTGAGCCGCTCCACCCAGGTCTCCCAAAGCTCTGGGTGAGCGGGGTCAAATTCCAGCAGATGTCCTGGAGCAGCAGCCATGGTCCCGGTCATGATGTGATGTGCGTGGCACTGGGGCTCGATGCACGGTGTGGTGTAGATGGGCTCTGGACTGGCTCAACAGAATCCCACCTTCGTCGCCACCGTTAAATAGTGGGTTCCATGGATGAACAGTCTCAAATCTAGTGGTCAGCTCAACTTTATTTGTGATTTCAGCAACAGCAAGACAAGACTCCAGAGCCTCAGCTCTGTTAAATAGCATGCAGTTGCCACACCCAAACACACCACACTCCCAGTGATAGGCTATTTACATAACATTACTACTAGATTAGTTCTTTTCAGAATCCTGGCAAGCTATTGTTCTTGTGCTCCAAGCTCAGCCAGTCTCTGGGGTGATTCAATCAGGGATGATTCAATCCCAATACATATCAGTTTACAAGACCAAACTTCTCACTCTGGAAATATACACTGTTTCCAGTTCTGTGGTATGGGCCATAACTATTACTGGTCCATAACTATTAAAAGTTATATCAAGTACCACTGATTTTTAGGTAATTGATCTGTGTTATACCCCAACAAGTACCCCAAATGAAGAATGGATTTCTTCTATATTATTCTATGTATTACATTTTATATATTTTCCCAGTATTCTTTGACAGCCTCTCAGCAGATTTCAGTAGCATCAATCATGGCATCCTTCAGACTGCCTTCCAGCCTGGGATTGGCAGGCAGCGTTTGTGGTTCCAGTCCTACCTGGAGGATAGATTACACAAGGTAGTGCTGGAAGATTGCTGCTCAATTCTTTGGCCTGTGAGGTCTCACAAGGCTTCTCTTGTCCCCTATGTTCTTTAACATCTACATCTGGAGTTTTGGGCTGGGTTGTTACCAGTACACAGATGGATGGCATACAGCACTATTTTGCATTTATAGATGACACCAGGTAGGCTGTGGAAACCCTGAATCGATGCCTGGAAGCAGTTTGGGAGTAGATGCAGGCTAATAAACTGAAGCTTAATCCCAACAAGACAAAAGACCTAATGGTCTGATTTACAGTGTCACCCATTCAGTATGGGGTTGCACTCCCTATGAAGAAACAGATCCGTAGTCTGGTGACTCTTGGATCCAGGGATACTGCTGGATAAGCAGGTGGCAGCTCTGGCCAAGAGTGGCTTTTAGCAGCTCTGACTGGTTAGCCAACTGTGCCTTTCATGGTCAGGAAAGATCTGACCACTGTCATACATGTCCTGACTACACCTATAGAAGATTACTGCAATGATTTCTCATGGGTCTGCGCTAGTGAAATGTCCAGAAACCTCAATTGGTACAGAATGCTGCAGCCGGGATGCTGGCTGGAGTGAGGTGTAGGAACTATATCACTCCAGTCTTGGCTCATCTACATGGGCTTCCTATTTGTTTCTGGGCACAATTCAAGGTATTGGGGTTGACCTCTGCATGGTTAGTACCAGCATACCTGAAGGACTACCTACTCCCTTATGAACCTACCTAGCCACTGTGGTCAGCTTCCAAGGCCCTGCTTTTAAGTGCCCCCACCAGCTGGGATTAGGAAGATGGCAAACTGGGAGACGGTGGCACCAAAACTCTCCCCAGGCAGCCTTGTCTGTTCCATTCTGTTGTCATAGTCTGCCAGTAGTGTAGATGTTTGTGTTTCACTTGGCATTCCCTCAGTGCTTCCATCCTTCCTGCCTGCCTAGTGTTGTAATTGTTGTTGTACATGTATTTTATCTCTGGTTGTAATCGTTTTATATGCTTTTGTTTAATTTTTTTAAAGATGTGATTTTATTATGCTTGTTTTTAATTTGTTAGCCTCCTTGCTGGTTCCTATGGGGACAAAAAGGCAGGGCATAATTTTTTAAAAAATAAACAAAAAGAAAGTAACACTACATTTCCACCACATATAAAAGAGGTAACTATTTACTTCCCACACCTCCACTGCTTATGTTAAGAGCAGACCAGAAACTGAGGCAAGACATTTTAAAATGGGCATGCAGGCTGAAATTTGACATACTGATTTTGCACAGTTTGAGGAATTGTTAGAGATTTGGGGGTGGAGCTTGGGAAGGGCTGAGTTTAGGGAGAGGAGGGAGCTTAGCAGGGATGTAATACCATAGAATTCAGACACCCAGAGGCTGCCATTTCCTTCAGGGAAACTGATCAGTTGTAATTTTGGGAGAATACTAGCCCCCACCTGGAGGTTGGCTGTCCTAACTAGTTATCTAGTTCCTTGGCTGCAGATTTCTCATTAGGAGACATCATAGTTCTAAGATACCTTATATAAATCTATGTGCAAGATACATACATTTTGCGCATTCCTTTTTGGCATCAGTCATATTGTCTAGCGGTATAGTTTCATTTCAGATGTATATTCTCTAAATACTGGGTCATAGTTCCATTGCCACTTTAGCTACCAGGGCATGTGCAGTATAATAATGTGCCTATGGCTAGAGATGTGAGACGGGGTAGGGGGGGACAGAAAAATAATGGTTCTGAGGACGTTTACAGTTTTTCTGATGAAAAATTGGGAAACTTGGGGGGCACTGGAAAAAAAAAGTGAACTATTTTCTCTTTGGAAATGAGTGAAATGCTTCTGAATAAAATGTTCTTATCATTCAAAATAAGAGTATAAAAAAACTGTTTTCAGTTTTCCTAATGGAAAATATTGGGGGGAGCACTTAAACTATATTATTTTGGCAGTGCTTCCTAAGACAAGGTTTTTTTTCACCAAATTTATATAGCATTGAAAAGTTTGAGGAATTTTTCAGTTTATCCAATGGACTAAACCCCACTTCTAATTAACTATATTCTCTTTTGGAATGAGTGAAATGCTTCTTAAGACATTGTTTTTCTCAGTCAAAATGTATAGTAAGAAAAAGTTGCAGGACTTTTTCAACATTTCTATTGGAAAAATTGAGAAATTTGGGGGAGCATTGAAAAACATATGATTTTTATAATGAGTGAGAGGTTTTACTCAAAATACATAGTATGAAAAAAAATATGTACAACAACCTACAGTATTGGATAAGACAAGTGGGGCCCACAAGAACTGAAGGGGGGGATCCCATCCTCTCCCTACTTGCTCACTGAGCCCAGCACATCTCCTGGGCTCCACTGCAGCTGCTGCCAGGCCCAGCACAGCTCTTGGGCTTTACCAGAGTTGCTGCCAGGCCTCAGGAGGCTTTAAGCCTCCATGGCTCCATGCCATGTCCAAGAAAAGTTCCAATGTTCTGTGGCAGCCATCACTGGGCCCTGAGTGGTACCTTGGCTCTGCAGTAGCCATTGCTGGGCACTGAGTGTCTCCCAAACTCTGCTGCAGTTGTACTGGGTGGTACAGGGTGTACTGGGTGTACTGAGTGGTACTGGGTGGTACTGGGCTCTTCAGTAGACATTGCTGGGCCCTGAGTGTCTCCCAAACTCTGCTGCAGTTGTCATGTGGCCCAGAACAGCTCCCAGCCTCTGCCACTGTCACCACGGGACCCAGAGCAGCTCCCTGACTCTGACAGATAGCACAGAAGGGAGAGTGTGTTCTTTTATGGGGAGGTTTATAAGTCTTCAGATTTTTCTGTAAATCTGAGAGGTCTTCAAAGTTTGCATGAAAATCTGTTTTGTTTCACTATGGCCCCAATGAATGGATTTAGATATCCACACTTGACAATTAGAGTATAAGATAATCCATATATTAACTGTAGACATAGACAACATATCTTAGACTAATGAATACATTTATTATTTAAATATGAATAATTTTGGCAACAATTAATCTTCTATTTTTAAGTGTAGCCCCATCTGCAGATTGGGACCACAGTAGTACTAAACAATTTTTTCTGGGGGAATTCCAGATTTGCAGAAAAATCTGATTTCTTCAAAAAGATACACTGGGAGGAGGTAAATTCTCCCAAAAGTTAAAGAACATGCTGTGCACAAGCACAGAGAATTCACCTACCTTCCACATTGATAGTTGGTAGCTGTGGCAGTGTCCTAATTACTGACATACAGCAGGCAAACAAAGGTAGCTTCCAGGCATTCAAGTTTGTCAAAGTACATTTCCAAGGTTCAGGCACAGGTTAGGCAACACTCACAGCTAGAAACAGGTTTCACAGGTACAGGCCAAGGTCAGAGATTAGTTTCAAACACAAACAGCAAAGTCGATAATAAGAAACACATTGCTTCCCCACAACTGCTCCCTTTTAAGCTCCACACTGTTAAACCACCTGTGTTGCATAATGCCAGCTGCCTCAGTCTTGCTCCTGCAAGCACTCATCATCGCTGTTGATGCTGGGCTGGTGCTGTGCTGCTACACGGACATTGCTTCTTCTGACTTGAAGTCCTTATCTTTCTCTGATGACGTTCCCAAGGCTCTGGTAATGAGGGAGGTGAATATACCGGTAACTGGCTCTCTGTTGCCAGCTGGAAAGCTGAGGGGCCAATGTACTGGGTCCTGGGTGAGGATGGTTGGCCCGTCAGATACCACCTCCTCCAGCAGTGCCTCTGCTACTGACTGTGGGTTTGAGACAGGTCTGCTGGTTGCCTCTTCCTCAGAAGTGTCCTCTGCATCCCTTTGCTTTGCTTTGCTTTGCTTTGCTTTGCTTTGCTTTGCTGGGCTTGGCTAGTCCACAACAGGTAGATCCAAGATGCCTAGTGGCATCTGCTGCAAAGCCCGGGAGCTGTGGCAGGCCCAGTGGCAGCAAATAATGGGAAATGTTACCTTTCTTCCTATCACTTCAGTTCAGCACTTTACACATTCTGCCTACAGAACCATGAAGCACCAGTGCAGAGCATGCAAAGTTTAATATAGTGCTTTCAAAACAGAGTTGTTGGTGTAATGGATAGAAAGTTGGACTAAGTCCTGGGACAGATGGGTTCAAATGTCTGTTTTGCCATGGAAGCTTGCCAGGTGACCCTGAGCATGCTACAGTCTCTCTCAGCCAAACTTACCTTAGAAGGTGGTGGTCATGGTGGTGAGGATAGAGTGGAAGAGGTAAGAATGATGTGAAAAGCCCACATATACCTACACAAGTTTAGTGCATATAGCATATACTTGTACAAACTCTTAGTATGCTCATGGTTTCTGTACTCACACTTTTCCCTCTGGGATTTCATTTATTTTAACAAATAAATTACAATAGAGATTGACAATCAACAGATACAATACTAGAGAATAACAATCAAGAATGAAAACTTATAGTATACTAAATGCTTAGAAAGCAGCAAAATGAGTATTTCAATGAGTGCTTGTAGGTGCGCAGTAGGCCTGTTAGGCCTACTCTGTGTGGCAGAACAGTCTTGCTCTGGCCTGCAGGCCCAGTTCCACCTTGCCCTCTTGTGCTTTCCCCACACCTGGAGGAGCTTTTCTCTCCCTCTGTTCCACCACTGCCACCACCTGACCTTTGTAGGAATTGCCCACTTGGAGGGTCAGGACTCCCAGCTTCCCTTCTACATTCTGAGGCCTTGCCTCTGTGTCTCCCACTACCCAGAGTCTGTTTACCACTGGACAGCTTGCTGCCTTTTGCACCACTAGGGGAGTAGCCAGTTGCCAACTGACTGCCTTCTCCTTCCTCCTGGCGCTCCTTTTAAAATAGTGTATCCAAGACAGTGTAGGTCTGTGTAGTAGAGAGAACCACTACCAACATCAGAAGTGATATTTATTAAAGAGAAAATGTTTACAAGCATACTCTTAGCACAGCATCAGATTGAGCAAGGGATTCAAAAGAAAAGGGTAAAACGCAGTTCCTCTGTCCCTCCCTCTACACATGTCCTATCAGTTGTTAAATGTTTATTTATTTATTTATTTATTTATTTATTTATTTAACTTTTACCCCTCCCTCCCCGCCAGGGCAGGCTCAGGGCAGCTTACATAAAACCAATAAAACAATATACATCTCAGTGTAAAAATCCATAATAAACAATTTAAAACAGTTGATATAACGATGGTGGTGCGATATAATAAAGTGCATTTAAGAAGAATATAAGGCAGGCTCCTTAGCTTAGATAGTTACAGATCTTTTACAGGAGTTCCATTACCTTCAAAACCCTTTCAGCTCTTCAGGCCAGCCCACGGCAATGGCCATCTTCTCCAGACCTCAGTTAAGAGCTCTGTCTGCTTCTGTGGAACCAGTACCCAAAAAAGAGCTTTCTCCCTGCTCCCAGGACTTTTGTTATCTCTCCTTTCCCCACCCACTGATCAGGTCAAGCTGGGACAAAGAAGCTTTTCCTGAAGCCTCCAGAAGTTTCTTCCTGAAGTCTTTCTAGTATTTAATACCTCCAAGTATCTGTTCCCTGCTTGGGGGGGGGGGTAGATTGGACCATCCTATATTCTTGAGTTAGACCTATTAGCATTTCTTAAGAGGTAGCTGAGGTGAGGCTGGAAAGCCACTGAACTGACTTCCTCCGTCCTGCATACTGAGTTATCATAGAAAGAGTTATATGAATATGGGGACAGTTTTCATGTAACTTTTCAAAAGGTTTGCACCCTTGGGATGGCTTGATTGCTTGACAAAGTCATTTTGTGATCACTATTATATCAGATGAGGTTCTGACTGTGTCTATCAGCCCAGAATGAATAATGTCCAGGTACCTTACTGTGTAAAGAAGTTGACACCATTGAAACTTCAACAAGGAATAAAGCCTCAATCTAATTGCTGTTACGTGTGCTGAACAGCGATTGAATCGCACACCTCACCCACCAATAGTAAAAAAACAAACAATATCCAATAACTTTGAGGACAATGAACAATTAATTCAAGTGTACCTCTGAATCATAGCCAGTATCTGCATTGCATAGAAAGAAAAGTATGTTGTTAGTAAGTTGATTGTGTGCTAATTGGTTTAAGAAATAGAATAAAATGTCCATTTTAGGCAGCATATCCAAATATCTAGCAATTAAAATTAGAATCCAATACTTTATCACATATTTTTCAACATCTTTCTATATTTTATTAAATAGCCACGCACCATATTTCAGACATTCTGTTGCTGAATGGTTGTTCTGGGCGCGCCGCGGCCGCGGCAGCGCGAGACGACGCCGGGACCGATCTGCCTTCGCGGCATGATCGTGCTCTCCCGCACCTCAAGGCTGACTCGGCGGCAGCGCCCGCGCTCTGAAGCGCCGCCGGCAGCCAGAAGAGGAGGACCCCGCCATTTCTCCCGCGCGTCTACACGCGGGCGGCGGCGGCCATTTTGAAGGTCCAGCTTCGGCTTTTGGGACCTCTCTGCCGGCAATTTCGGGAACCAGGGGGGCAGAAGGACAACTTCTATGCTCTCCCCAGGCCTTTCAGAAGAGGAGGAAGTCTCTGCAGCCCGATCCAGCCAGGGTAAGCTCCCTGAACAGGGAGTCTTGTTGCACTCTTCTGATATTATGGCCATTATTAGGAGGACCATCCAGCAGGAGATGGCTCAGCTCCATTCCAGGCCCGAGGCTCCATTAGCCCAAGGAAATCCTCTTCAGGATACTTTAACTCCCCCTCCCCTTGGGTGGCCAACCAAAGCAGCTAAGAAAGCTCCCCCCTCATCCAGGGAGATCCAGTGATGAGCGCTGGAGGGAGGAGGTGGAATCTAATACCTCTTCCATTGAAGACAGAGAGGAGGGAGAATTTTTATCAGAGGAAGAGGAGGAGGAATTGAGGCTCCCTGAACAGTCCAGTCGGTTCTTCAAACCTGAGGACTACCAATTCCTCCTATCTAAAGCTCTCAAGGCCCTAGAATTGCATGATTTATCACCTTCTGAGTATCAGAAGGCGGCCAGAGCTAAATTCAAGTCCAAATCTGGGGGCAATCGTGAGTTTTTTCCTCCTGAGGAACATTCTGAAAAGGTGTTTCCCTTCCCTGAGTATTTTGAGCGTCAGCTCAGGGCTGAATGGGACAAGCCCATGGTGAACAAACAGTTTCCTGTTTTTGCCAAGAAATTATATGCTATGCCTAACTATGCTAATGAGCTATTGCAGGTTTCCCGGTGGACGGTCCAGTGGCTGCACTCCAATCGCCGGGCCTGGTCTCTGAAGATGGTTCAGGTACCATCAAGGATCAGACCGATAGACGGGTGGAGGCAACGCTCAGAAGAATCCATGAGGGTATCGCCATGATGGTAAGAGCAGCTTCCACTGCTTCCATTGCAGCCAGAGCATCTATCGTGTGGTTGCGGAAATTAAACCAAATCGTTCCAGATAGCAATCGGGCTATACTGGAAGGGCTGTCTCGTGTCCTTAAGGCTAGTTCCTTTACAGCCGATGCCACCCTGGACATTATTTCTTTCGCTTCTAGAGCCCTGGCTTCCACGGCGGTGGCTAGAAGATCTCTTTGGCTGCGAGCCTGGCAGGCAGATGCTCTGTCTAAATCTATTGTCACTGCTTATCCGTTCCAGGGTGACCGTCTCTTTGGAGAGGCTCTGGATAACATCCTGGTGGAAACCAGGGATAAGAAAAAAGCCATGCCCAGATCTCTCCGACGGTCGGATAGGCGGAATCCTCAGTCCTTTCGTACGCAACATTCCCTTCCAAGATTTCGACAGGACATTAAGAAGCCGTCTTGGGAGCCTTCCAAGCAGACAGGCAAACGTGGCCCCTTTAACTCCAGATTCAACAAGCCGTTCAACAGAAACGACCGTGGAGACAGAGAGGCCAAACCCAAGCAGGCGTGACTATCCTTCCGTCCCTGTAGGGGCTCGCCTCCTACATTTCGCAAAGACCTGGTCAGACACACAGGCGGACGCCTGGGCTGTGGAGGTGGTGTCTCAGGGATATTCGATAGAATTTCTGCGTCAGCCTCCAGAACGCTTCATTCAGTCTCCAGCAAGCAAGTCAGACAACAAGAAATCCATAATCGGCAAGGCGATACAACATCTCTTGGAGATCCGAGCCATAGAACCTGTTCCAGTTGCCGAGAGGAACCGGGGTGTTTACTCCATATTGTTCATGGTCCCCAAGAAGAACGGGGACTGGAGAGCGATTCTGGATCTCAAGTTTCTGAACAAATTCATAAAGCTACGACATTTTCGTATGGAGACTCTGAAGGCTGTGGCGGACTCTCTATCGCCCAACGAGTTCCTGACGTCCATAGACTTGACGGAGGCGTATCTCCATGTTCCCATTCATCCGGCACACAAACGATTTCTCCGGTTCTGCATTTACAACCAGCATTTTCAATACAGAGCACTTCCCTTTGGCCTCTCCACAGCCCCCGCCTCTTCTCCAAGTTGATCATCAATCCGATAGTTCATCTCAGATCTCAGGGGATTCACGTCCATCCCTATCTCGACGACCTCTTGATCCGAGCTGGCACACGGGCAGACTCCATCAAGAACACGGAAAGGACACTGCAGTGTCTGCAGGAACATGGGTTCCTGGTCAACTTCGAAAAGAGCTCACTTATACCGTCTCAACGCATCGAACATTTGGGAGCCGTGATCGACACCACTCTCAATGCGTTGTTCCTTCCGCTGAACAAAGCCCAGAAGATCAAGGAATCCGTTGTGCGGATTTACAACAGCAGATCATCCCCCCTTATGGAGTTGGCCAGTCTACTGGGTTTGATGATCGCCAGCATCGATGTGCTCCAATGGGCTCGTCTTCATGCCAGACCACTACAGGTCTTCCTACGTCCCCACCAACTCTCCATCATGGAAAAGAAGGTTTTCAACCTTCAGGTACCCCCAGGGGTCAAGAAGAGCCTACGTTGGTGGGCGAACCTGGACAACCTTTTGTCGGGCAAGAACTATTACATCTGCCATACCAGAGAGCTGTTCACCGACGCCAGCCTACTGGGATGGGGGGCGGTGATGAACGGTGCCCCGGTCCAGGGAACGTGGAAGGACATCGAGAAGGACCTGCCCATAAATCTCCTGGAGCTCAGGGCGATCCGCTTGGCCCTACTTCACTTTGCTCCCCATCTACGCGACCAGCAGGTGCTAATAAGAACGGACAACATATCCGCCAAGGCACACATCAACAAACAGGGCGGATCCCGATCTTCGCAACTTCACAGAGAGGCACTGAAGATCCTTTCTTGGGCGGAGCATCACGTGATTTCCTTGACAGCGGAACACATAAAAGGGTCAGAAAACGTACAGGCCGATTGGCTCAGCAGAGTCACTTTGCAGGAGGGGGAATGGGCCCTCCATCCCCGTCTATTCGACATGATAACGGCACGGTTTGGACGCCCCACGGTGGACCTGTTTGCCTCTCCAACGAACCACGCCCTGCCGAGATTTTACACCAGGTTCCTCCATCGGGAAGCGGAGGCGACCGACGCGCTCACGACTCCTTGGCCTCGGGGTCTGCTTTACGCTTTTCCTCCGTTTGTCCTAATTTCAAGAACCATCCGCAGAATTCGGGAGCTCAAGGCGGAGGTCATTCTGGTGGCTCCGAGATGGGCACGTCGCCCATGGTTCTCAGCGTTGCAGGAGTTGTCCATACTCCCGCCTCTAGTTCTTCCAGTATCTCCCGACATGTTAGCCCAGGGCCCGGTGTGGCACCCGGATCCAGCATGGTTGTGTCTGACCGCCTGGCGATTGAGCGGCACAAGCTGTCAGAGCTAGGTTACTCGTCTCAGGTCCTGGACACTATTCTTGCATCCAGGCGACAGTCTACAGTCCGCATCTACAACACCACCTGGAAGGCTTTCGTACGATGGTGTCGGCGGAAGAAGGTTGAACCGTTGTCTCCTTCGGTAGCCTCAATTTTGGCTTTTCTGCAGGACGGCCTGAGCACGGGACTGAAATCTGCTACACTTCGTAGACAGCTAGCAGCTCTCTCTACTGTTCTTCCGTCTATTGAGGGACACAAACTCACCAAACATCCTCATATACAGCTGTTCTTACAGGGAGCCGCGGCCAAGTCTCCACCCCAGGTTCACCGCTTCCCTACTTGGCGCTTGAACATAGTACTCAATGCCCTCACTAAGTCACCCTTCGAACCTCTCCGGGAGGTGGGATTAAAATGGTTGAGGATGAAGACTCTGTTCCTGGTGGCCATCACATCGGCTAGACGAGTTTCTGAACTAGGTGCATTGTCTGTGAAATCATCTCTTTGCGTCTTCCACAAGGATAAGGTCGTGCTTCGCACGGATCCTACATTCCGGCCCAAGGTTGGTTCCAAATTTCACTGCTCGCAGGAGATTTGTTTGCCCACTTTTTGCCCGCATCCTAAACATCCTAAGGAGCGGATATGGCACACCCTAGATGTCAAACGTGCCCTCAAGATATATATAGCGAGAACAGAGGCCTGCAGGAAAACTGAGTCCTTATTCGTTGGCATATCTCCACCAAGGAAAGGGGAGAAGATATCGAAGTCAGCGATCAGCTCAGTACTGAAGGCATGTATCACGGAGGCGTACCGGGCCTCAGGTCAGGAGGTACCCAGTGGCATCACGGCTCATTCCCTGCGAAGCGCAGCAACCAATGCAGCTCTTACCAACAGAGCATCTGTGGAAGAAGTCTGCAAGGCGGCCACCTGGTCATCTATTTCCACGTTCGTGAGGCACTACCAAATCAACACTCTAGCGTCAGCGGACGCAGCGTTTGGGAGAAGAATTCTTCAGTCTGCTGCACGTAAGTAAAAATGATCCAACGTTAGGTAGAAGGAGAGAGGGACATTACTGGTATTGCTCAACTAAGTTTGTAGATTTTTTTTGTCTCCTCTTTCACCCCTGCTTAGATTTAATTAAACTTGATTTTTCTCCCCTCTTTACCAGGATTGCTTCATACACTTTCCCCCAAACCCTGCATAATTGAAATCTGGGGTTATGAAGTCAGTCCTGGATGGCCTCGCAGATACGACCTTCAGAACAATTACAACAGATCTTCTTTACATGGGTTCCAACGATATCCAGTACGAAGATTTTAAAAGCGACATGGCCTCCAAGTTAGGATACTACCCACAGAAATTACCCTTCTCTTCTTTCCGAAGTGATTTCCGACCAAAAATGACTGCTGGAGATAATGCTGTCTTGAGTGTACATCCATCGGACCAAATCAATCTTACAGATTTTTACAATAAAACTCTGTCTACCTTCAAGGAGAATGATGAGAATATACAATGCGGGGAAAATTTCATGGATATGGAGTGCTTTATGATTCTGAACCGTAGCCAGCAGCTGGCGATTGCTGTACTGTCCCTTACACTGGGTACCTTCACTGTTCTGGAAAACCTTCTGGTCTTGGTTGTCATCCTGCACTCCCGAAGCCTGCGTTGCAGACCTTCCTACCATTTCATCAGCAGCCTGGCAGTGGCAGATCTCCTGGGTAGTGTAATCTTTGTCTATAGTTTTGTGGACTTCCATGTTTTTCATCGGAAAGATAGTCCTAATGTATTCCTCTTCAAACTGGGTGGAGTTACAGCCTCCTTCACTGCCTCAGTTGGTAGTCTTTTTCTTACTGCAATAGATAGGTACATATCTATACACAGGCCCCTGTCTTACAAAAGGATTGTTACGAGATCAAAGGCTGTTGTAGCATTCTGTGTGATGTGGACCATAGCTATTGTGATAGCTGTTCTTCCCCTGCTTGGTTGGAACTGCAAGATGCTCAATTCAGTTTGTTCAGATATATTTCCTCTAATTGATGAGAACTATCTATTGTTCTGGATTGGGGTGACCACTGTTCTTTTGCTTTTTATTGTGTATGCCTATATGTATATACTGTGGAAGGCTCATAGCCATGCTGTTAGAATGCTCCAGCGTGGCACTCAGAAGAGCATAATAATTCATACTTCAGAAGATGGTAAAGTGCAGCAAATTACTAGGCCTGAACAAACACGAATGGACATCAGGTTAGCCAAAACCTTGGTCCTCATTCTCGTGGTTTTGATTATCTGCTGGGGTCCTCTGCTTGCAATTATGGTCTACGATGTCTTTGGGAAGATGAACAAGCTTATCAAGACCATCTTTGCCTTCTGCAGCATGCTCTGTCTGCTGAATTCCACAGTGAATCCCATTATCTATGCTCTCAGGAGCAAGGACCTGAGACATGCTTTCAGGAGCATGTTCCCAACATGTGAAGGGACAGCACAACCTCTTGACAACAGTTTGGAGTCTGACTGCCAGCACAGACATGCTAACAACCCAGGTAACGTCCACAAGGCTGCTGAAAGGTGTATTAAAAATACAGTTAAGATTGCCAAAGTGACCATGTCTGTTTCCTCAGACACTACTGCAGAGGCATTGTAAAACAAAGACCTCTCAGCATCATGTGAGATCAAATTAAGAGAAAGCAAAAGAAATCAATGACTTCAGAAGTGTGTATTTCCTCAAATGTACCATTTTGAGTATGTTGTCATCTTTTTAAAAAGTGACTGTTTTTGTGGTTAAGCAGTAGCCCCTTCTCCAAGTTGTGCAAATAAAAATTCAAACTATTTTTTTTAAAAAAAACAGCAGGTTTTCCATTGGCAAAATTCTAATTGAATAATAATGACTAGATCCCATGATGTATAAAACAATACATGAATCAGTGAGTAAAACCTACACACTTAGGTAAACATTGAAAATTTGAAATGTGTAATCAAATCAAAATTAAACATTATAATTGTAGTTTGATTTCCAGTGTAAAATGTATTAATCGTCTGTAACTTATAGAGGTTTTCAGTCTCCCTAAGAGGCAGTACTGGATTGTAGATGTTTTGTATCATGTCTTGTGAGATGTTTTACTGTATGTTGCTGATATTTGTCTAACCAAAGTGATTAAGTAGACTTGTGTGAAAGTAATGTAAAGTATGTGATGATGTAATAACCTCCCCCCCCCATGAAAACTCTTCCCATATTTTGAAGACTCCTATAAGGTATTTTGAAAATTTTACATTCTTAGTGATTTTTAGTGAATTTAAAAGGAAAGGCTTTGTATTTCTTCTGATAATATTTGAAATCCCTGTTAAGGTTTAAATTTATGTAAATATGGGAATAACAGCAACAAAAGAATACCATTGCAAAAGAAAGTAATACACTGGTTCAGACTAACAAAAAGTTGTATTTTTCAGAGACCTTCTGTTATTTTATCAGGGGTTGGCTTTTTGTGGGATCTTATTTGGATGCAAATACCATCCCAAAGGAAGGTATCAGGTAATGTCTTCTTTAACTGGTAACTGTTTTTACTGAATCCCTGAAGACAGAATATGTCAATTCAGTGTATAGTACAATGTTATCACTGTGATGTATACTTGAAATGTGTTGCATTTCTAAATTCCAGGTTTAAATAGATTTCAAGCCTGAGATGCCAAGCATCAGTCTTCAGTAACAAGAGGATAAAGTATTAGTACTATACTTTTAAAAAATGTGTGAGTGTGTATATAGCTAAATAATATCTGTGTATTTTGTGTGTTATATATGTATCCTATATGTGTGGGTTACATTAATATTACTAAGGTAAACAATTGTGACCAAATTATTTTTCCTTATATTCCATGTTGCACTCTTTGCACATGAATTCCGTTTTTAAAAGTGAGTTCTTCCAACCAATCAGGAACAAAAACTGAGATTGCAAAGTTCACAGTACATTTAAAAATCCATACTGAAAACTAAATCTGATATCTAAAGAAAAGTAGTATTTTAGTAGAAGATAGACAAAACTGCTATGGCCCATGAGACTGACCTGTATGAAAATAATGAGAATGAATTGTGCTATCTATCAATCAGTTGAAAGACAGACAGATATAGCAGTGGAGTTTATTAAGAAAATAAGCACATGGGGAATAAGTGAAGTCTCCTCCCATCGGAGTTTTGTGCTGGCCACTGTTCTGTGCTCCTAAGCTTGTAGGTAGGGACCAGTTCCCCTCTCCTGCATGTACATACTATTATTTCTGTAATATCCCAAGACTCTGCTTTATATGTAAATTGTATGGAAAGGTGAATGATGGTTTCATTGTGTCTAGTTTGACCTTTAAAACAGGCATCCATAACTGTTAGAAGTAAGCTGCTGTCAGAGCCAAACATGTGAAGCTTCTCAATGTGAAATAGTTCAGATACTCTTCACAGACTATAGGAGAGAAGAAATGGGGGGGAGTATGTGAACCTTTTCACTGTAAGTAAGCAGAGCTCTCAGCACTGAAGCAAAGTCATCCCTGGTCTAGGAAGGTTGATCAGCACATAGAAGCATGTTGGATATCCTTCTTGATCTAGTCCTGCATGTGGAAAAAGGGTGTGGCGTGGTCCATTTCAATTTCTGGATCCTTGCATCTTGTACCAAGATCTGATTATGTGGTTCCTGATGCTGGGGTAGGAACACCCTATACAGTGTCAGATAGATAGTTTGTATGGTGTGGGGGAGGGGAGCAGACGTGCATACAGATCCTTATATTCAGGAACAAATGTGGTCTAGCTCTTTATATTTTAGTAAT
Organism: Gekko gecko; assembly: GCA_029375565.1. Lineage (NCBI taxonomy): Eukaryota > Metazoa > Chordata > Lepidosauria > Squamata > Gekkonidae > Gekko > Gekko gecko. The sequence continues at coordinate 221,190,661 of JAPDNY010000001.1, forward strand.
TGGCTTAGAGCTAATAAGAAGCAGTATGAGAGTATTCAGCAGCATGTATGCAGCGCAGCCCACTGTTGTGTTTGAATTAAACTGTGAGTTGGCTGGACTATACATAAATGGAAACTAGAGCTATCACAAACTGAGAAAAGACAAACAAACTACTTTTCATTCTGTAGTAGAGTTTAAAGTATGACTAAGGCTGTAAATGCAATGTAGCTCACTGAGAACTGAAATTTCTGAATCACTATAACTTTAGGTGAAAGGAAGTTATTAGGGCAGCTTTGCGTGTTTAGAATGTCTACCGGTGAGCCCGTAGTGCTGAAGACAGTCTTTTGGTTGGAAGGCAGAGGAAGGTCAATAGTGATAGTAGTTTCTCTGAATGGTTTAATCAAAGACCAGTTATATGAGAAGACATGTCTCAATCCTCTCCCTCACTCTGCATTTTGAAAGTTTTATTTTAGAATGCACTTCCGTGGGTCTGAGAAGTATCTGTGTCAAAATTTAGTATGGAATTCCAGTGTGATGTAAGGATTAAAGTATCAGACTAAGATTGGAGAGGTCTATGTTCAAATCCTCATTCAAGTCATTAATAGGGGACATTAGGTCAGTCACTCTGTCTTTCAGCCTTACCTACCTCACATGGTCATTTGTGGGGGGGAAATGTGGGGGAGAAGAATATTGGATTTGCTTCACTGACTGAGCTCCTTGGAGACTGGATTTTTAAAAAAAGATACATATGTCTTAAATGTCAATATGATATTTTAGAAATTTCCTTTCAGTTCCAGTCAATGATCCTGGGAAGCTTCCAAAGGGGAGAAAAGTATAGGGCAACTGAAGTGATTTGTTTTGCTTTTGTTGCTTATTTTGGGGGGATGTGTGTTACAAATTCACTACGTAAATAAGATCCAGCAACCTAGTTAAGGTTGCCATCCTTGACTAAAATTGTGGTAACTTTATCCTGCCCACACTACTTACTTTGTGAAGAATGAAAGCTAATAGTGGAAATGGATCTGCCTCCTCCATATCTAATCAGTATACCCTGAAGGTAAATTGAGGAGCTGGCATTTTACATTAATTGTCTTTGGGTATACTGAATACAGGATACCCCTGAGACATTGGCCTGCTTGCTCAGGTCAAACCTTGCAAGATGGTTACCATCTAAGGCATGTAACAGTTCCTTGTAAGCAAGCAGCTTGCCAAAACCACCAATCAAGCTGTCCTGTGGAACACAGATATCTCTAGAGAGGTTAAGTAGTTATAATTTCTGTTCTCTAGTGAATAATTCGTACAGCTTTTTTGGCAAGATTGGAAAAGGTGTCATTTTATTACGACCCTGGAAGATTATGATGATGTAACTGAAAGGACTAGTGTGTTGTTCCATATGTATGTGAAGACACACATGAAAACCCAGCACAGGAGGGCTTCCCTACAGTTTAGAGAAAAACTTTACATATGTAACTTATGCACATTGATGGAAAGAGCAAGTTCTTGAAAGCAAGCTTTTTCTTTATGAATAAAGGAATCATCCCCAACATGTGCATACCTGTACTGGGTTGCTTGATCTTATTGGATGTGTTCCCTTCAATGAGCATGGGAGACCTTTTATCATTTTTTCCTGTTAAAGACAATTTAGGTGTTTTCAGAAGACATTTACTGAATATTATGGCCTTGATCCAGCCCACTGTGAGTGCAGTGCCCATAAGTGGAGGAACACTCGTAAGTCCTGATAGAGCCTTGTTTCTTTCCACTTCCCCCTAGCATCAATATACAGGCACTCTGTGTGTCATGCCAGTAATGAGAATAACAGGTCTGAGTGTCCCTTCCATCTCCTTGGCCAACCCATCTCCTTCACCCAGTGAGCACCCTATAATGGTGTAGCTGCTAAGGTCCAGTGCCCCCACAAAGGTGTGTGAGAGTAGAAATAGAGATATGCTATATGCCCTTTTGGAACACCTTCTGTGCATGGTCTCTGCACCCATAGTGGGCTGGGTTGCACCTTATTCCATTTAAAAATTCTTTCTTCTACCAGTAACAATGTTTAATATAATCCTGAAATAATTATGGAAGAAAGAAAATCCAAAGTTCAACAGAAAGGTAGTTCAAGAGCCATTTTTGAAACTGTCATCTTGTGATTTTAATGCATATTGTATAGGTTTCTGTTTGTGTAGCCAGTTTTATGTATTTTTTTTAAAAAAAAACCTATGGGACAATGGGGCTGTCTTAGCACTAAACATGGTGCCTATTGATATAATAACATCCTGTGAAATAGTATTGTATATTCATCAATATATTTCATTTTCATATGAAAGTTATTCAAAAAGTTCTTTTAACTGTGCTTGTTGTCCTAACACCATTTTACAACCAAGCTGGCTATGAAGTCCCTACAAAATGTATTCACAATATAACTGTTCTTAAAAGCTGTGCTAGATTGGCTAGACTTAAACCCATACTTTAGAGCAGTTGTTCTCAAAGCTATAAAAGTACTTAGAAGAAAGACATGTGCAATTCTGTTGAAGGGAGGCTCAAGCTTCTCTCTGATTCATCCCAGAGAATGCCAGATATCAGAATAGCTAGTCCAATGCCATCCATTGCCAACCAAAAAAATACTATTTATATAGTGCCTAAAATATACTTTTACTGTCAGTGCTAGAGACTGCTAGGGCACCCCTTTATTTCTTGCATGTTTTGTAAGTAAATACAGTTTCAGCCTCTGTTATTTGGGCCTTAAGTCATACCATGGGCTACATGCTCTTCTTATTCCATGTTCTGTATGCTTGCTTCTTTCTGGGCTGAGACAGATAAAAAGCATTGCCCAATGACCTGCCTGCCCCAAACCAGAGCTTCATGCATGTTGATGTATACACAAAGCTCCTATGCAAACAGGATTCTCTTTTTTGAGTGAAAAGAGCCGGCTCCTCCAAGTATATATAATCTGCATGTCGTGCCCCACTGAAACACCTTTGCACACAAGAAATTATTGGATTAGGGCATCTAGGATATTTTTTGTCTTCATTAGGAAGTATAATGCCTGTGTATAGAGCTTCCATTTAGCAGGTTATCAGCCTGAGTGATTCCTAAATGTAGTAATAATTAAAGTGCAAATGAAAACAGCCAGTGACGGCTGCTGCTGAATTTTGTTCACATTTTACAAGTGCATAGATTGGGTATGGAGCTCAATACCCTGTGTAACAGTGAAACAGGAGTTGCAGGTTTAATTAATTATATAAGATATTTATGTCATGCCTTATTTAATAATTGATCTTCTGTGCAGTCCCACATGGGGACTGTGCATGAGCAGGCCAGCCATCGGGTAGATCTTTATAGCTAAAAGCCTCCAAGGGGCATTGTGCACTGGAGCCAGAAGCTTGTTCCTGCCCAGGGACCACATGCTTCTGTGCAGCAGTGCCCCCTTACCCTCAGTTCCACTTTTGCCACCGAAGGAGAAGGTCATGTTTTCATAGTCTCCAGTTACAGTTGAGAGATTTCATCCAGTTTCATCAGCTTCTGAGTCTCTTCTGTGGCTCAGAAAGCCCTTTTCAAGAAGTTCTCCTGATGTGAAGCGAAGATGACCCAGACTGACAAATATGACCTTTGTCTGTTTTGTTTGGGTGAAGGGCATAGTGTCTCCACGTGTAAGGTCTTCCAGTGCTTTACTTCTAAAGCTCAGGGGGACAGGGAGTCAAAATTTCAGGTAGCATTGTGGGGAGAAAGCCCTTAAAGCCTCAGAGCCTGCATCCAAGTCAGCCCCAGAGAAAGCTCCCAATTCCACATCTTCAGAATTGATGCATTCAACTCCACCTCCTGATCCGTATCTCAGCTAATCCAATTTTGGTCATACTCCCATTAGGTTTATTATGCCTCTTCTGAGCATGCAGCTAAGAAAGCTAAAGACAAAGGAAAAGCATTTGTGCCCTATTTGTGAGCCACCCTGAGCCCGCTTGCAGGGAGGGAGGGCTAGAAATTTAATGATAAATAAATAAATCGGCTCCACAGCAGAATGCTCCCATCTGCACTCCTGAGCCAATGCCAACTTTGCAGGAGAAGCCCAGGACCCCACCTCTTGGTCTTAGATCTCCACCTGTTTTCTCTCCAAAGGGAATGAGGATATTGGCTTATTACATGGCTAGGCTCTGTGTGAGTCTGATCCGGAACAAATTGCCACAGTTCTGTGGTATCAGTACTGTGCCCTGTTTTACATGTTCCCTCCATTCCCGCTCCTTATCAGGGTAATAAAGAAAGCCAGGAGGGAGAAGTTGAACATGATCCTGGTAGCATCCTTTTGGCCTCATCAAATATGGTTTCCAGTTCTTATGGAGATCTCCTGGGGCCAGTTCCTTCCCCTACCAAACGTACCAGATTTAACCAGCATCAGCCAGGTACTTCATGATCTGAACCACCTCAACCTGATGGCTTGGAGGCTTCATTCAGAGACCTAATATTTTCTAAGGAGGTTAATGACATTCTCCTGCTGTCACACAAGCCTAACAACTACAAAATCCTATATGTATAAGTGGAGGGAATTTTCCCTCTGGTGTCATGAGGACGTGTCGCCTGGTGGTGCCCTTTTGCAGGTCATATTTGATTATGTATTGCACCTGAAAGCTAAGGACCTAGCATTTTCTTCTTTGAAGATTCACCTGGCTGCCATCTCTTGCTACCACAAAGAAATTGAGGGTGGATCACTTTTCTCCCATCATTTGTCTTAAGAGGTTTCTTAAAGGGTTAGGTAATCTCTGCCTGCCCAGGGATCCTTTAGTCCCCCAGTGGTCTCTAATTGCTGTGTTAGCATAGTTAATGCTCAAGCCTTTTGAACCCCTTACTACCTGTTCTTTGGCAGAGCTTTCTATGAAGCTGTATTTCTTAGCAGCTGTTACCTCAGCCAGGAGGGTAAGTGAGCTAGCAGCTCTTCAGATAAGTCCCCCAGTTTTGAAGTTCTTTCCTGGAAAGGTAATCCTACTCCCTAGTCTTAGTTTTCTTCCTAAGGTAGTTTTATAGGTTCCATTTATCCCAGGGTATTGTTTTGCCTGTATTTTTCCCTGCACTGAGCTCTGAGAATGAGCGCTCATTGCATTCCTTAGATGCTAAAAGAGCATTGTTATTTTACCTCAAGAGAACCCTGGAGTTTCACAGGGATAGAGCCCTGTTTGTTTTAGTGGCCCTGAAAGAGGTAGGAGAGCGTCATCTCAGACACTGTCCTAATGGATTGTCAGGACCATTGGGGAATATTATGATAGGGCTAGATTGCCTTGCCCAAAGAACATTCATGCCTATTCCACAAGGGCAATGGCTTCTTCTGCAGCTTTCCTGGATGGCATGCCTTTGATGGAGATGTGCAGAGCTGCCACCTGGTCATCGGCAGATGTATTTGTACATCACTACTCTTTGGATCTGTGGGCAAGACTTGAGGCTCAAGTGGGCAAGGCAGTTCTTCATTCACTGTTCTAGTGAGGAGAGCATGCCCGCCACCTGGTGAGTAGCTTGCTAGAATCCCCATGTGGGACTGCACAGAAGATCAATGATAAAAATGAGGTTGCACTTACCCGTAACTATTGTTCATTGAGTACCTTCGTGCAGGCACACATACCTCCCTCCTGCCCTGTTGCATGCTTTGGCTTTGGTGGCACTAGAGGTACTGAGGGTAAGGGGGCACTGCTGCACAGGAGCACATTGTCCCTAGGCAGGAACAAGCTTCTGGGTCCAGCACACAACACCCCCTGGAGGCTTTTAGCTGTAAAGACATATCCAATGGCAAGCATGTTTATACGCAGTACTCATGTGCCTGCACTGAAGATACTTGATGAATAGTTACAGGTAAGTGCAATTTTGTTTTCCTTGGATGCAAAGTAGAATTATTGTGGGAAGAAGTTGAAGGCTATTCACATGCATCATGCCCAGTTCAGATTTGGCAGTGCATTTGTGGTAATTGAAGAGAACCTGCAATTAATGTCGGACTGTTATACAGGGTTGGGAACCCAGGCTCAACCTGTGTACTCTGATGTGTGAATCAGGTATGTATATGTAGAAGGGAGCCCTGAAATTTTACCAGGATATATCTGTTGGCAGGCAATGGCAAACCACTTCTGAACATCTTTTGCCTTGAAAACCCTACAATGTGGCCATAAGTCAGATGTCTCTTCACGGGGAAAAAAACCTGTTGGAGGAAGTTCAGGTGGGGACTCTCTTCCTTCTTGTGATTGCTGACAGTTTACTGCCTACTTCACCAGCTGCTGCTTTCTAAATGGATGATCTCCATATTCTGAGGAACTATCAGATGCTGAGAACAAATAACTACCATCCTGATGCCCAGAGGCAGCTAGCTAGCCACTATGAAACCCCTTAGAAAGGACTGTGCAGTTCTGCCAAAGGGATGCACAAGCTGCTCTCTGATCTGTGTGCCAGAAACCAGAGCAACTAGTCCAGTGCCATTCATTCCTAACCATTGTCATCTGGAGACAGAGCACTGGGTTAGATTGACTTTAGTATGACTCACCAAGGCAGTTCTCATGCAGCAAGAGCAAGCAATTTCCTTCACTTTGGTACATTTACTATGACAAGAACTCTTCCTTTAGATAATACTGTATCCACTTGTCCATGTTCCCTTGGTAATAGCCTAGCAGCTTATTCATATACCGCTTCATACCCATCCACCCACACTCATAAAACAAGTAGCTTTGTGGTTAAGAGTTCTGTGTATTTATTAACTTTAAATGTTGAGTATATCTGTACCAGAGACCATCTGTATTACGTGAAAATGAGATTCTCAACAGTCTTAATGTATATTTGTATATTGCCTCCTCAATGTTGTGAGATCACTACGGATTTCTTTTTTTTCTTGCACTGATTAAAATGCCTCTTGTATGATAAACAAAACCTTTCATGTGGTGATATAGGATTGAATGTATGTAAATAAAATTTAAAAGCATTTAAAATGTCAGCTATACAAGCAGTGGCCTAAAAATGTCTGTAATTGTAGAACAGAACAATTAAGTTGCTGTGATATCTGAAAAGGTTTAAGGGATGTAATGTCAGAGAAAGGAAAGTCTTTCCTTATGATAATATGAAATAGCAAAATTGAATTTCTGTAATTTTTTATTTACTTTGTTTCCAAGTGGAGAGCTTATCTCTTTTAATGTCTGTAAATCTAACTTTATTACTTTCTCTTTGAGGTATATTGTATTGTTAGATGTTTGTTTGAGCTGGTAATATCCTTGCAACTGCTGCAATATGTTTCTGTTGGCAACTTGTATATTACTTTGTACAAAAGTACTAGTAAGACTGTCATTAAAAGTAGCTTCTACATTAAATTACCTATAGCGGAATAGTACTTCTGTAATATTACCAATGTATTACTACCATACCATGTTTTATTTCTCCAATGTAATTAAACTGTTATTTATTCAAAGTATAAGTGTTCTGTTTGTTTGAATGTGCTGCCATTAGGAAATTGTCACATGCTGATCCCGAGAGATTACATGTTCCTAGATCTCATATCTAATTTTTCTGCCTCAGAAGGGATATTTTCTTGTTTTTACCAAGCTTTCTGCATTCTCATTCTACTGGCATTTCTTTAATGAATAGGAAATGTTCAGTATTATGAATTCCAGGTAGCAACATCATCATCAACAATGAACCTTCTACTGCTATACAGTGCTGAGCTTAGTTTAGGGGAAAGTAAAAAGTAAAAACCAGTTGTATTGTTAGCCAGCCACTCTGATTAATGTTATCCTGTCCTGCTTGCAGTTGTGTATAGTTTTAAAGATATTTCCCCATGCAATTGCCAACCAGCTTATTTTTGCTTCCACATGATGTGTGTTTGGCTTCATTGCAGAGCAGTTGGAATTTTTTGTTTTCGTGGTGGTGGTTGTAAAGCTGTGGTAACTGGTTGGTAATTAGTAATAACTTTTACTACTCAAATAGCACAACACATTGTACAAGCTTCTGAGTTCTCCAGAACTCTTAATCAGCCTGGGTGTTTAAAGAGCGGGGGGGGGGCAGCTGGATGACATCCATTTTTGCTTCTTCCCAGCATACTGAAGGTGCAAATTGATATCAGTTAATCCCATGCTGGGCCTACTGAAATCAACAAAGCATCCTGTACAAGATACATACAGGGAGACCTCCCAACCGAGGTATAAATATTCCTGTCCCCACACCATTTCCCTTGGTTTTAAACAAAAGCTTGCACAATGTGTTATGTTATTTTGATTGGTCTTAATAAAGGGTATTACATGGCTTCTCTTTTTGGTCAGAAACCTGTACCTGTATTCAAAACATATCCTGTGAAGGTTCACATCATCCCGGTTAGCTTTGAGAAAAGATTTGAAAATTTGACAAAATGAATACACATTCACAATAGATTTTGTTTTCTGGAAAGCAGGAGCCAATCGATATAAAATAATACCAACATGATAACTTTTTTTTCCCAAAACAGTAAAAGAGTTGTTTCAAATGGTAAGAAAACATGTACCAGAGGTGCATTCTGACACCAAAATGCCATTTCAGGCATTAATTCCTAAATCTCTGTGAGGCACAACTTTGGACAGACCATAGTACAATAGAGTAATAAAAGCATTGAACTTATTTAGACACATGATGGCTTCAGACAAGACCCACTGCTTAAGTCTGAGGAATGTAGAACATATTGCAGTGTTCTTGCTCTGGGTTGCTTCCACACCAAGGGTTTTTCATGTTTCAGCCACCCAGTTGGTGGTAGTTATTCCTCCCCCCCCATGTTTCCACATGATGTTGGCTTCTATTTTTGCACAGACCATTACTTTACACAAATGCACACACACATCTGCTTTATTTTAAACCTGTAAACAACTGAGTTTTTCCCGGGCAAGATGCTATCCAAATGAGCGGTTTTTTGTCTCTGAAAGGGAAACACCAGTTACTCAATTAATTGATGGCCCAGGAATCAGTCTCCCACTGATATTAATGTAACAAAAGTGAATTGTCGGTCTCTTGGGTGTAGAGAAGGTGATCATTGGAGGATGAGGGATTTTTAAAAAAGGTTTTAAAGGTATTGCATTATTTCTACACAGTATTATTCGGGCTCATTGTTAAAAAAAAAAAAGAATCACTTGCAGCTCAACCTGTCTTCTGGAAGGGGAGAGGAGATCATTGGAAGTATTTGCAAATACATGGAGATTTTTTTAAAAAAAAATTAAAGGTATTGCATTTTTTCTATAAAGCATTACCCATGCTCCTCAGAATATATTTAAAAATGTAAAACAGTGTGGCCAGAAAATCCTGAGGATCATGTGAGAAAATTGTGGGTATGAAAGGGAAACCATGGCTAGTTGAGAGAAAAAACTTCCTCCATGCAAACCAGCAGCCTCCCATGGCTGCTTCTCAGTTTAAACAAAAAGTCAGAACAGTATTCACACATTTCTCTGGTAATGATTTGTTTGGCTCTCAAGGTCCACTTTTAACACAGTATGTAATCTTTATAATATGGTTCCCATGACTCATGATGTTTAATCACAATGGACCATTAGAGTAATTTGCTGAAAGACAATTCTCTGACCTGAACACCATTTCACATGACTAGCTTTGGGCAACTTGCATAGCTGGAATACTGCAAAAGCTATCCTGTGTTAAATATTATGGCAGAACTTAGCCTTGGTACCCACATGAGTTAAAGCAGAATTCTAAAATACCACCTTAAAACAAAATGTTATAATTCACTGGTCAATCATATGAAGAAAGTGAGTTCTTTTACAAGCTGCAACACTGAGCCTTTCCAAGTGGCAGAAAATGTGCAATGGCAGATGCAGAAAATGTCACAAATAAAATATTATGTAAGGAGAAACTGAGCCAGATAATTTCTCTGACATATATACTATACTCATACTTCTGCACTGAGAGTGTATTCCAGCTTATATATGGGCAAATGTTTGTGTTAGATATGCCTTAGAAACAATGCACTTGGGCTTCTTGGATACTGATAGTATACAACAGTTTTTCCCATTAACAGTATTGCAGGTAGTTTCTAGAGAAACCAGTGTTGCAATTTGTCTCCATAATGTCACCACTGCATAGTGAAGCATATTTGTAAATACACTTCTTGATAGGTTATGATACCAGTTATAGTACAATAGGAAAAGAATGTAAGATTACTACATGTGGGAACTGACACTGCTCTTACAAGGACCCCCTAGTAGGACAGAGAGGGTTATAAAAATAACAAGTTCTGAAAAGAAACTGATATATTAAATGCCATGTAACACAAACAGACAAGCAGTTATACTAATGAAGATGTTGTGTGTTCTTACTGCTAAAGAAAAGTGAAAACAGGCTCTGAAAACTGCCTGTTTTTAAGCTAAAGTGAGAACAGTGGATTTTGCATTATCAGTTAGTGGAGAAAGCTGAGCTGAGTTATAAATCCATAAACTAAGTGTAATGCAAATGAAATATTCAAAAGGAAATGAACGCTAATCCTATCAAACAGACCACCACCACAATCAGCAGGAAAGCAATGCCGTCAGTACCACTCATGAGCAAATAAAAGGTTACTGTAGGGTATTCTTTAAACCTAACAGTCAGACTATACTGGACAGTGGTGTCTTTAAACACAGGTCTGTCCCAAGCTCGCAGAAATTGATGGGTATGGGTGCAGTTTAAAGAACCAAAGAGACACAAGGGAAGGGGGTATGCATACTAAATCTTCCTCTGCCTGCCACCACTCCCAGTCATTCACAGGGGGTCATTTATTCCCTAGTTGGTCTCAAAGTGAACCCAGCCAGCAAAAGAGATACTGTGAGGAGGAAACCAGGAGACAGAAAGCAGCTTTCTCTGTATATTTATAATACTTTTTATCTCATCCTTTCTTCAAGGAGCTCAGAGCAGCACATATGGTCTTCCCATCTCCTGTTTGACCCTGATTGTTACCCTGTGAGACAGGTGAAGCTGAAAAGGGGTGATTGGCTCAAGGTCACCCAGTGAGCTTCATGACTCAATGGGCAGTTGAACCCTGGTCTCCCAAGTGAACCCTGGTCTCCCAATCTGACTCTACAGCCATGGCATTATACGGGTTTAACTTCACACCCACATGCCCCTTCTCAATATGAAATCATTTCCCATTTTACACATGATTGGGCCAGACCTGCACTGCACTGAAGGGTATGGGTTTGCTACTTTCACATTTGATTTGGCACAATGGTGAACAAATTCAGAGAGCTGAAAACATAAATTATGGATTGCAGCCAATCCACAAGAAATGCAGCCGTGACTCACTTGAAGAGCAGTGGATTGGAGTGTGGGCCTCCCCTCCTAATGGTTGGCAAAGGTGGGAGCCTCAGGCAATCATGCCGGCTGGCCCCAAGTCATTCTGGGGGGCAGGCCTAGTTGGATGCTGGAAGTTTTTGTGGGCCCTACACAGTGGTGACATAGAGCCTGCCTGGTGCTATATAAATCACTAGGAATAAGGCCCGTTGTGGAAATAAATACAACGGGCTCTAGAAAGAGGCTCCGGGAGAGTGCCCCGGCTTTGGGCACTCAGTGACAATTTGCTGTGGCAATCTCAGCAGGGTATAATGACAGAGTCCACCATTTTCTCCAGAGGAACTGATCTTTGCTACCTGAAGAGCAGTAGTAGTTTTGAGTGATCTCCAGCCCACCCCCAAGATCAGTAACAGTGGTTCCCCAGGAGGGAGTGGCTGGTTTGGAGGGTGGAGTCTATGGCATTGTACCTGTCTGAGGTCCCACCCCTCCTCAACACTCACTCTCTCCAGGTTCGACCCCTCAAATCTCCAGGAATTTCCCAACCTGGAGTTGACAACCCTATCTCCCTCCCAGCCAACCATCAACCTACCTTTAGTTTTCCATCTCCTCCCCCCCTCCCTCATAGAGAGCAGTTGTAATTTTGAGTGATCTCCAGCCCCCACCTGGAGATTGGCAACAATGGTTCCCCATCAGGGAATGGCTGGATTGGAGGGTGGAGTCTATGGCATCGTACCTGTCTGAGGTGCCACCCCTCTTCAAACCTCACCCTCTCCAGGCTCCATCCTCAAATCTCCAGGAATTGCCCACCTGGAGTTGGCAACCTGATCAGGACTGGGTCCAATGAGTTTTCTCCCAAAGGCCAACATAGGTGTGGAAAGGGCCTTTTACTGACAGAGGAGAAAGTACAGGTGCCAACTCTGATTAGGGAAATACCTGGAGATTTGGGGGGTGGATCCTGTGGAGGGCAGCATTTGGGGTGTGTGTGGAAGGACTCAGCAGGGTATAATGCCATAGAGTCTACCCTCCAAAGCAACCATTTTCTCCCGGGGAACTGATCTCTGTCATCTGGAGGTCAATTGTAACAGTGGGAGATCTCCAGGTCCCACCTGGAGATTGGCAACCCTAGGGGAAAGTCAGCCGCACAGCGGGGAGTTGAAGAAAATGGTTTGATGGTTGTTGGCCCACCTCATTAGCCAGCCAGCCATGCTGAAGCTAAGCAGGAGAAAGAGCCTTTTTCCATTTATTCTGTCAGGAAAGTGGCCATTGGGGAGGGGGTTATGGGCAGAGGAGGGGGTTATCCTGAAAGTCCTTTGTTTTTTTACTCACAGAACCAAGCTTGGCTGCCTACCAACAGCCACTGAGGGGACAGTCCCTCACAGGAGTCAAGAGAACTGTCTTCCTCAGGAGAGAAAGCTGGTCTGCCAGCAAATCTGTCTGAAGGGGGAGTGGGTGGGGAAAGGAGCAGACCCAGCACCCAGCCAATGGCACGCGAGTACTCTTGAGTGGCGGCTGATGGGCCAATGGCTGAGGGAGGGCATTTTACAGCCAATGGGAGCACATGGAATCTTACGAAACCAAAAGATAAGTATTTATAAGGAGGGATGCCGCCTGGTGGGTTCAGCAGTTTGATTTTCTTGGGATTCCCACCCACCTCCCCTTTTTGGGGGTTCTCTGTTCATGCATTCTTTTTTTGTCACAGCTGCTGGTTTTGCACATCCGGGCAGATCCTTTTGGGGGAGACGGTGTGTCCACCTTCCCCCTTTGGGGACTCTCTTAAGGGGTCTGAGGGTTTCAGCTGCCATGTAGTATGCCCAGCTTGGGGTGGTGGCAGACTCACCCCAGGTGTCAAATTGGTACCACTCAGTGGCAGCCACCCTTTTGTTATCAATAATATTTGTTACTTCCAGGTTTTCCCCAGCAGACAGGGTCACTTGATTTTTCAGAATCTGCCCCCATGCTTCGCCAATGCTCCTTGGTCTGTAATCAATAAAAGCTGTGGCCTGGGTTTTTTTCCAAAATGTTGTGTGGTGTGTTTTGTGTATCTTTGCAAGATTTCTTCTTACTAAGCTCTATGCCTGCAATCTCAATATTTGCCATTCTTTTTATTTTATCACCTGAAGTTAGCTTGATGAAATTATTGGGCTTATAATCATTGATCTAATTTTCTCAGGCATGGGTACTATTTACTGGTTCCGTCTTGCAAAGAACAGTGCCTTTCCTGTCACAGCTACTCATTGAGAAGATAGTAGGAGGAACAGAAAGTGTTTTAAAGGTTCGTTGCAAAGGCTTGTAGGTGTGAGGACAGGCCTTCTGTACTGATCTTGCTCTTCTCCCCTTCCCCTGCCTATAGACATAATTTGCAGATAAGTGGATCTATGAATCAGCATGCCAACACAGTGCTAGGACTGGTGCCTGAAAGAAAATTAGGAATCTGATTAGGAACCATACTAACAAGTTTCCCATAGGGAAAAAATGGCATGCGTGGGCAACAAGAGGTGGTTTGCCTACCTCAAAACACTGAATTGGATACATTGGTGGAGCCATTTCTTTTGGCAGAAGAAAATGAAAAAAGGAAAAGGGGGGAATGAAGAGGTCACATATCCCTCCCCATCTCAGTGACTGTACCTGATGTAAGGGAGGTACTGACTTCCTCCAAGAATTTTCATTCTTGAAGACTGAGTTCCTCTCAGTGGAAGCTGAAGGTACTCAGTATCGGCATTTCACAGATGGAAGCTCTTTATCCATTACCATATGTTAAGTTTTGTAGAGCTTCCTCTAACAAGCAAACAGGCTAGCATCCTTCTCAATGCTGAAGAAAAAAGCCAACTCTCTGATTTATACTGTAAAGGAAGAGGCAAAGCCAGCCTTTGCTGTTCTTGCTAATTCCCAATCTGTCCACATCTTGCTGATTATGAGAAGTTTTAAAATAGTTGTTTGTGATATCTAATCTTAGACACTATATCAGCTGGCCCCTGTCTAAAACTTGATCTTTACTGCTGAATATGGATTGCGTTGGTTGGAAATGTCTTTTTTTAATATCCCTGGATTGCTTTAAAAACAAACAGTAATCTACAGAATGTATTTGTTAAAGTGGAACCATAAGAAAATGGCAAAATAGTAGAAATAGAAGTGGGAATGTACAGACAAGTGAAAATGAGCAACCACCCTGGGGCATTATGTGTGTCAAAATGAACCCAGCTTAGACTGCAGCAGTAGAAAAGAGCAAGAGTTTAGTAGCACCTTAAAGGCTCTTTAAGCCTTTTGTGACTCATGAAAACTCCTACCGTGCCACAAATTTTGTTAATCTTTAAGGTGCTACTGGACTCTTGCTCATTTCTACTGCTGCAGACAGACTAACATGGCTGCTCAGCTTCAACTGGCCACTGTGTTTAGCACTAGAATTTGTGTCTTCCACTGATAGACCAATCTCACAGAACTCTTCTTTTCCCCACCCTCTTATTCCATCTGCTTCCCTGTTTATCATTCTTTCTATGGTTGAAGTGCAATGGTCAGTTTTGCCACTGACTTCCACAGACACTCAAATCTCAGCAGTAACCGGGCATCCTATGCATCAGCTAAATGCATCCTCTTTTTTGACCCTGCTGCTTTTGTGTTTCTGAAACTTTTAATAGCCTGTTTTAATATTATTGACAAAACAATCTGATACCTTTTAGAGTAGGAGGAATTAGGAACTTGGGCCCGGAAACAGGAGGAAGTACTCCATCTGCCCAGTGCCATAATGGCTGAGCATCCAGCAAAACATTCTCAGCAAAAAGACATGCATTGCTAAAATTCCCTGAACAACTGTTCAGAAGCAGACAAACAATTATGAAAATCATACAACTTTCTGCACATGATTAAGTGGTGTAGAAATGATGCAGTGATCATAGTAATAAGAATCTGGCTACACAACAGCTTATTGTACTGTGTGCATATAAATACAAGCAGCTATAATCAGCTCCATTTAGGCTGAGCCCACAATTTGCTCCCAACCTGCATGGCTGCCAGATCCTCACCAAGAGGTTATGCCTGTCAGACTGCAATCCTATGCAGATTTACTTGGAATGAGTCCCACTAAAATTAGTGGAGTTTACTTCTGAATAAACATCTTTAGAAGCAGGCTGTAAACATTTTAGGACACTGAAGCAGCCACAGTGCTTCCTTCTCTGTTCTTCCCTTGTTGTCTTCCCATATCCTTCTCTCTGAGGGTTGCCAGCTCTGGGTTGGGAAATACCTGGAGATTTGGGGGGGGGGGGCTGGAGCCTGAGGAGACTGGGGTTTGGGGAGGGACTTCAGTGGCATGTAATGCCATAAAGTCCCCTTTCCAAAGTGGCCATGTTCTCATGGGGGACAGATTTGGGTTGCCTGGAGATCAGTTGAAATCCCAGGAGACCCCAGCCACTATCTGGAGGCTGGCAACCCTATAAATCTCTCTTGTGTGTTATTGCTTGGACCCAAAACAGGCAGGGGAAGGAAGATGGGCAAAGGCATTGTTGAAGGAATAGGACAAGAGGCACAATGGTTTCATTTTGTCTTGAGTTTTTGGAACATAAAGACAATATGTTAACAATACATTCATCTCCATGCTAATACCTGGCAACTTAATACTTTGTCCAGTGATGACATTAACACTCCCAAATTTATCAAGTTTTATAAAACACCCAGTACTTGTGGGAGGAGTTCAAGACTGCAATGATGATTTTTTTTTTTTGGTTTTGTGGACTTTCCTTCTGTTCCATAGCCCCAAAGTGTTGGGCGAAATGCTCTCTAGGAGTAGAGCACTTCGCAACAGGTATAATTAATTTTGGGATCTTTTGGTCTATGTCTACGAGGAATGGGCTGCCACGGGACCTTCCCAGTGAAGAGGTGAAAGACAGGACTCAGAATAATGTTTTAGTTTACTTAAATACACAATTCTAATAACAGTTACACTCAACAATAGCAAATCATACACACATACATTCAAGAGCTAGGAAATATAGATAGACATAGCACAGTTGCATGAGCAGGTAAACGTTGGTTCGTTGAGGGCAATATTTACCTCCAAGGTGCGGCTCCTAAATCTTCCAGCAAATGGGGTTAGGGTGGGTAGGAAAGATGGAAGAAGGGACACGTGGTATAGACCTGCTAATAACACAGTTTTTCATAATTATTCTTAAACAAGTCAATATTTTTCATTGTAATTTCAACTCCCAAATATTTAACCTTTTTAACCACTTCACATTCTGTCAAGTTTTGTAACATTTGTTGCTTTGTAGCTATCATGTTTTTACACATTATCTTGGACTTATTCTTATTTACATAGAACCCTGCGAGATTGCCAAACTCTTTTACTTTTTCAAATACCATAGGCATGTTATTAACAGGATCTTCAACAATAAACATAATATCATCAGCAAATGCTCTTAATTTATATGAAAAACCTCTAATATTCAAACCTTTTATGTTATCGTCATCTCTAACCATTTGCAGCAATATCTCCAAAATCCAGATAAATAGCAGTGGTGACAGGGGACAACCCTGTCTGGTTCCTTTTCTGACCTGGAACACTTCTGTTGATTCTGCATTCACAATCACCGTGGCTTTTTGTTCTTTATATATTGATTTAATCATTCTTATAAATTCTGCGCCCATCTGGGATTTCTCAAACACTTTAAACATGAATTCCCAATTCAAATTATCAAATGCCTTTTCTGCGTCCAAAAATAAGAAGCCAACTTCTTTTTCCGGGTGCTTATCATAGTACTCAATTGCGTCTAAAACAACCCTCATATTGTCTTTTATTTGTCTATTTGGCAAGAACCCGGCTTGATCTTCAGCAATAGTGCCTTTCAAAAACCCTTTAAGGCGCTCTGCTAAAATTTTTGCAAAAATTTTATAATCATTGTTTAAAAGTGAAATTGGTCAATAATTTTTCACATTTGTTAAGTCTTGGTTTTCTTTCGGTATTAAGGTGATTGCAGCTTCATTCCAAGAATCTGGGATCTTCCAATTTTTTCTAATTTCATTTAGAAGAATCTCTAGAACCGGAACCAGGTCGTCTTGAAATTTTTTATAAAATTTAGCTGAGAAACCATCTGGTCCTGGGACTTTGGAGATCTTTGCCTCTCCTATTGCTTTACTGATTTCTTCTTTAGTTATCGCAGCATTTAATATTGCTTTTATTTCTGGGCTTGGTTGCATCAAATTAGCTTTAGATAAATAGTCTTACATTTTTTGCTGATCCACTTGTTTTGCTTGAAAAAGAGTCGCATAATATTTGTAAAATTCCCTCCGGATCCCTCCTGGGTCTATGATTTCTCTGTTCCCCTCTTTCAATTTAGTTATTGTTTTATTCTCTCTTCTTTTCTTCAATTGCCATGCCAAGTATTTTCCTGGTTTATTTGCTCCTTCAAAGGACTTCTGTTGCAATTTTTTCAAATTCCAATATACTTCTTTGTTTAACCTCGCATCGTATTGTTCCCTTAGGATCCTCAGCTCTCTCAAAATTTTCTTTTTGCCAGGTCTTTTCTTAAGCTCTGCTTCTTTTTTTTTAATATTTTCCATAATCTCTTTGTCTATTTTCAATTGTTGCTTTCTTTCATTATTGTTAATTGCAATTAGATGTCCTCTCATCACCGCTTTATACGCCTCCCATACCGTTTGCGTCTGTACATCCTTATTTAAGTTCAGTTGAAAATACGTTTTGGTGTCCGTCCTTATTTTGTCCACAATATTTTGTTTGTCCAGTAAATCCTCATTGAGTCTCCATCAAAATTTCTTTCTTTTAACGTAAGTTGACCACTTTACTGGACTGTGGTCAGAAAGAATTCTAGGTAAAATTTCAATTTTACGTGTTTGCAAGATCAGATTCTCGGTCATCCACATCATGTCTATTCTTGAAAAAGATTCATGTCTTGATGAGTAAAAAGAATAATCTTTGTCCTTGGGATTTTTAGTTCTCCATGCATCTTCCAGATGTTCATGCTTTACCATCTGAAAAAAAACTTTCGGGAGTTTACCTATACCTTCGTTTCCTTTTTTTGATTTTCTGTCAATAACATTATTAACAGTACCATTAAAGTCACCCATCAGTATCATTTGCTCATATGTTAACTGTTGTAACTGTTCCCACAAGTCCTGAAAGAATTTTTCCTTCGCACCATTCGGAGCATAGAGATTAACAATTAAAGTTTTTTTACTCTGAAGTATAACTTCCACTGCCAAAAATTTCCCTTCATTATCTTTAAAAATTTCTTTTGGCTCCAATTCCTTTTTAATATATGTGACAACTCCTTTTTTCTTTTGTGAGGAGAGGGAGTAGAATTCCTCTCCTAATCTTTTTTAATCAAAAATTTAGCATCAGTCTTCCTAATATGTGTTTCTTGCAAGCAAACAATATCACATTTTTGTTTTTCCAACCAAAGTCTAATGTTTTTTCTTTTATGAGGTGAATTAAGTCCATTAACATTCCAAGATATGATTTGACTCTCCATGTTGATTTTGTATTTATTTATCAGAGTCTTTAAAATTGTCATTGATGAATCTGTTCATTTGCTCTACTGACTTGATGGTGACTCTCTTCTGCTTAAATGTAAAACTGACACCTTTAGGAATTTCCCATCTGTATCTTATGCCCTCTGTTTTCAGTTTGTCAATCAAGTCTTTAAAAAGTCGTCTGTCCTGAAGAATTGTTCTGGGTAGTTCCTTTAATATCATAATTTTCTTGTTATCAATTGTAAAATCTTCCTGAAATTGTTGCTTAAACAAGTCTTCCTTCAATTTTTGGGATATAAACTGGACAATCACATCTCTGGGTAGTTTTTTCCTTTGTGCAATCGCAGAATTGACTCTGTACACCAAATCAATCTGCGCCGCCACCTTCTCCTCTTCCAGTTTAAAAAAATCTGCAACAGCATCCACCATAACAGAGTAGATATTCTCATTTTTATCTTCAGGGATTCCCCTAAATCTCATATGGTTAAGCATTCCATTGTATTCCACCATTACGTTAATTTTTGCTGCTTCTTTAGCAACCTCCAATACATTAGTCTCCACTCCTTTCACTCTTTCCTCCACCTCATCTGCTCTTTTGTTCAACGCCTGTATTTCTTTTGTAATCCCAGACAAGTCTTTTTTTCAAATCTGTTACTTCTGTTACTAGGGTTTTTTCCATTTTTTGAATAGCGTCCATCACTCGTTTCTCCATGGCTTCCATCATGCCCTGTAATTTCTTTTCCTCTTTAGCAGCCATTTTCGGGGAGGACCAAGAGTTCGCCCTCTGTCGTTGCCGAAGATCGTAAGCCGTTGTTTAAAATTCACATAAAACTCACACCAAATTAAAGTCCTTCTTGTGCCCAGTTAAACCGCTCTATTTTCGCTTTTTTCTGTTAAGTCTTTTGTCTAAAATCCAAATAAATCGTTTTGACCTTCTCAAAATGGCGGGCGCAATTTCTCTATGGTAAATGCATCTTCCTGTTGTTTACTTCCTGTCCGGCAGTCTTAATCGTCCCCCTTTACTTCTGGTTTCTTCCCTTCTTCCGGCCTCCTTGGTCGTCTCTAGGAAATGCTACTTGTCTGGTCTGAGGTCACTTCCTGTTCTGGTGTTTCCTGTTGCAGCTACAGTACTTTTCCACACTAGTTCTCGCGGGGCTTGCTGTTAGTTTCTATTTTAAAGTCAATATTCCAACCACAGGAATGATCAACAAACCGGCTTTTTGGCCTTTTTTACTGTTTAGCCGTGTTTTTTCGGAGTCGGTGTTAGTACACGAAATACAGCACGATCATGCGCTTCATCGAATGTTGTTTACTCTCGGGATCAACGCGTCTCCGGTGAGCAATTTTAAAAAGTTACCTTCAAAGTCCGTGTCTTGTTATAGCAGTGTTTCCTTGTTATCAATTTCCGTAGAATGTCTTGGAAGTCTGGGTCATGCGTTCTTATGTTGGGAATCCAACTCGGTGGGGTCTTTTAGAGAAATTCCGAAGTGCCTTCTTGGGGGGAGGGGATCAAGGCTGGTCGCGACGCTCTTTAAAGCCCCGCTATCAGCCAATCTCAACTCCCTCTCGGGCCGATGCTCGCTGCTAGTCACTCCCCTGCCTGGGGAGATCTGCGGTGGGCTGTTTGTAGCCCACCCTGTCGTAAAGACCCTCCGTATGCTCTGGGAGCTCTGAGAGCAAAGCCAGGTCAGGACGCCATGAATCCCAGACTGGTGCCGCCACACCAACCTCCAGGCCAGCCGTGCTCCAGAATCAGGCCCTCCTCCTCCCCCACCCGCCCAGGAGATGGCCTGTGGTGGCGGCAAGGGAGCCGCAGCGCGCCCAGCCTCCCCTTCGCTTCTCCCCCTCCCCACCAATCCTGCCACACGGGAGAAGCTCCCGCAGGCCCCCCTCTTCTCCCACCCCGCGCCTCCTCCCTGCCCCTCTTCTGCCTTCCTTTCTCTGTCTCTCCCCTCCCCACTTTCTCTCTCTCTCTCACTCTGTTCCCCCCTTTCTTCTCTCCTCTGCTTCCTTCCCTTCTTTCCTCCCTTCTACTCTCTCTCAATCTCTCTCTTTCTACCCTTCTTCCTTCCTTCCTGGCTTTCTTTCCCCTTCCTTCCTTCCTTTCTTTCTTTCAAACTTATGGCCATGACCCCCCACACTCTGTCTCTGACTCCCCCTCTTTCCCTCCCCCCCTTATCCTGCCTCCCCCGCCTCTAACTCACTCCCTCTCTTCCTTCCACCCGCCCCTCCTTCCTATCTAGGGCCCGTTGTCTACTGCCACAACGGGCTTTCCTCACTAGTACTAAACATAAAACACAAATGGGGGTAATACATGCTTCTACTAAACCATGCCACACTAAAATCGTAATAATATCCTCCTCCACTATAAGTTTGTCTCTTGTTCTTTCCTTGTCCCTTGTTGGGTACAAAGTTTCACAAAGTTCCACTTATACTTAATCCTCCCAATATCAACCTAATCTATGTTACTGTACCAGTTATAAAATCAGGCCCAAGTGTTCTGAAAGGTGGAGTCAGCCAGTCCTTTCATCACCAATGTCAGCTTGCCCATCTCTGCTGCTTCTAAAACTTTATGAATGTATTCTTGCTTCGAGGCAGTCTGGGTAGTCTTCCAATATTTTGCCTACAAAATTCTAGCCGCAGTAGTTAAATATACCACAAGATATTGATCATCCCTATTACAATCTTTTGGCAAAATACTTACTAACAGGCATAAACAGTATCACCATACCTAATACCTTTTGTATCACCCGATGGATCCATATCCAATATTCTTTGCTTATCTCACACCCCCACTACATATGAAAGAATGAACCAACCTTTTGTCACATTTCCAACACTTGTTTGAACATCTGCTATCACATTTCGCCAACCTTTCCGGTGTTACATACCATCTATAAAACATCTTATACAATTTTTCTTTATAAGGTACCACCTTTGTAATCTTTATGTTTTGCTTCCACATTTGTTCCCACTGTTCCAAGTCTATATTATGCCCCACATTTTGAGCCCACTGAATCATATTACCTTTAACCATCTCCCCTAACATCATCTCATTGAATAACAATGTGTAAGCTCTTTTTATAAACTTCTGATCTGGAGCAATCATTAGCTTCTCAATCTCCATCAGGTCCACGGAAAAGCCCATTCTCTTATCTTTTGTGTACCTAGATTCTATTTCGGCCTTTTGCCACCACAATAAACCTTCCGTCGGTTTCAGCTCATTCTTAGAGTCTAAAATGTCCAAGTACCTTCTTGGCTTATCTTCCCCATAAACATTTGGTAATGTAAATGCTTCAAAGGGGGCAATCAACTTCAAATTCCTCATAAAAAATTGCTTATGTATACCTGCCCAAGCTTTTAACAACAATGCACATAACCAGTGCTGCTTAAAGTACTTGTGCAATGAGGCTTTGCCATACCACAAAAAAGCATGCCAGCCCATCATCAAGTCATGGCCTTCTAATTTTAGAATTCTTTCATCCTCTAGCATAATCCATTCCCTAATTTAGGAAAGTGCCGCCGCTCTATAATATAGCGTCCAATTTAACAATCTAAAGCCTCCTTTCTTTCGCGTCCTGTAGAGCCTTCAATCTTATCCTGGGATGTTTCCCTTGCCAAATAAACTTTGAAACTGCTTGATCTAAATCCTTGAAATTTTTTTGATTTTGCAATACAGGAATTCTCTGAAATAAAAATATCCATCTCGGAAGAATATTCATCTTAATCAACAAAATTCGTCCCATTAAAGATATCTGCAAATTTTTCCATCTCTCTAAATCCTGTTTAGTCTCCTTGAGAAGCTCCTTGTAGTTGATCTCTTGAAGCACACTACATTTATTAGTCATCATAATTCCCAAATATTTTATTTTCTCCTGTATCTGGAATCCTGATATTCCTTGCAGTCTAGCCTTCTGCTCTGGTCCCATATTCTTAGTTAAAATCTTCATTTTACTTATATTCACTCTCAACCCTGCCACCTGATCAGTGTTGGCATAGAGCCCAATCGGTTCTCCAAAATGAGTACTAAATCATCCACAAATGCAAGCAGCTTGTACTCTTCTCCGCTCACTCTAAGTCCAACAATCTGCCTTTCACCTCTAATCGTATCATTCAGTATTTCCAAGGCATATACAAATAACAATGATGAAAGAGGGCAGCCTTGTCTTGTTCCTTTTTGAATCTCAAACCTCTGTGTCCGATCACCATTAATCATAACTGTAGCATGTTGCTTGGTACAAATAGCTTGAACCATATTTATGAATTCAGTTCCCGTGTCTGCCATCTTCAATATTTCCATTATAAAGAGCCAGTTCATGTTATCAAAGGCTTTCTCTGCATCCAAAAATATCAATGCCAAAGACTTTTCTGGGTGCACTTCATATTATTCTAAAATATCCATAATACATCTCAAATTATTCTTTATTTGTCTCTTAGGGAGAAATCCCGCTCGATCTTTACGAATTATTCTAGATAATATTTTTAAGCCTTTCTGCTAATATTGAAGCAAAAATCTTATAATCGACATTCAAAAGTGAAATCTCAATAAGATCTTTATTCTTTTCTTCCAGGACATTTTGAAATCACAATACAAATGCTGCCCTCTCTACCTGCAGTCTCATGACATCTTGTTCCAGGGTGCTCTGTCTTTCCTCCGATTCCTTCATTTTCGCCTCCATTTCTGTCACCTTGACTTCAATCTTCCTGTCAGAAAATGCCTTTGATGTTTCTCACTGAATCCATTGTTTTGTGTTCCCTACCCTGCTTTGCGCTTGCGTAGCTATGCAGGCAGAAACGTGGGAGCTTCTTCTCTGCCGCTTCTCCTTATCACGGTGGCCTTGAATGTAGGCTTTGGACTATTCTTGTTTTACTGAGAATTTTCCAGTCCTGGGAAGGCAAGGGGAGGGGGGGAGTAGTCTCCCGTTCATGAAGTATTTCTCCCGCCGGGAGTTCCCGCGCGAGTGCTCAAATTTCATTTGCTAGGCGCTTGTTTGCATCACACTATAAGCTAGCTTGCTTTGCTTCGCCCCCCATTCCTGACAATGACCTCCTACTGTGGGTTTTAGCAAGATAGTCCAATAAAACCTTTCTTTGTGCAAGAATGACTGGATCTACTTGTTTTTAAACCTGACAGATATTGTCAGGAATCACCATTATTCCCCCACCGTCAGTTTCCGCCGTTTACCACGATGAGCGGAGCTGGGGGGGGAGCCCCGGTCCCAGTCACCACCGTAGCTACTCCAGTGGTCACCATCCCGACCACCACCGTTGTTCCAGTGACTACAACCTCGGTTTTGGCAGCGCCAACCCCGCAATCGGCAGCAGGGGCGGTCACCCCTCCATCGATCAGCACAGTGGGTGCTGCGTACACTCTCCCAATCTATAGCCCGGCCGGGCCAACGCAGAGTCAAGGGGGAGCGGTTCCACGAACCTACGTGCCGGGAGCCCCAACACCCTGGGATAAAGGGGTGACCTACCGCAGATCACGCGATTGGACTAAAAACCTATTGGACACTACCCAGACAACTTGGTCCATGCCGGGGAGCCAGAGCCGGGACAGCATTTTGGATCCTAGAGGTAGTTTTGGACTCCCCCAGGGACGGATGTCTCGAGGATCTCCCAGAACAGGTTCTGGTTCAGATACAGAGGCTCGCATGGACTCTATTCAAGAGGATACCCGACGTCTGGTACAGGACATGGGCAAACTAATGCAATCCCTACCACAGATGATGGATCAAGCAATTTGAGCTCATCCACTGACGCAACCTAGACCGGCACCAGCACCTGCACCACCGGTGCCACCAGGACAACCACCTCCTGCTCCTCCGGCCCCAGGACCAGGCCAGCCAGCACCGGCCCCACCTCCACCTGCCGGCCCAGTACCGGGACCCGGGCCAGGACAGCCAAGACCTATCCAGCCACCAGCTCTGCCTCCGCCTCAACTCCCTGCTCCAGCACCCCTCCCGCCGCCAGTTCCAGCACCAATCATGGTCCCGGCCCCTCCAGTAATCCGCCCTAAGGACATGTTGGAGATCACGTTTGATGGGGATCCAGAAACTGTGTCCTTTTTCATATTGCAAGTAGGGAAATTTGTGCAGAGATGGGGCTATGTGTTCCCAGACGAGGAGCAACAGGTGGAGTTTATCGCTTCCAGGTTCCGGGGGAGTGCTACTAGTTGGTATGTAGCCCTTCATGACCTGGAGGCAGCGGAATTGGGGAATGTGGATGATTTCATGTGGGCCTTGAGAAACCGTTTCGAGGATCCGGGGCGGCCCGAAAAGCCGAAGCCTTCCTTTGCACGTTCAGACAAGGCAAGCTCACCGTGCGGGAGTATTCAAGGGAGTTTCAAAGGCATGCAGTGAAAATTTGGGACTGGACCGATGCGATGCTGGCTCAACAATATCGAATGGGACTAGCTGTAGACGTCCGCAATAATGTCCTCAGTTCTCAGCAGCCTCGCACTCTCCAGGGCTGGATGGAGGAAGCCGAAAAAGCAGAAAGTCGCTTGCGTGTCATGAAACTGGATCTATCTCTGGGCAATAACTGGCCGAGTCTCACAGCAGGCCAAGCCAGACCCAAACCAACCTCCACCTCAAGCGGGATGAGAGATCAGCGTATGCGACAGGGCCTCTGCCTGCAGTGTGGGGAAAAGGGGCACTTCGCCGCATCCTGCCCGAAGGGGGATCCTAATAGAGCCCTACCACAAGAGGAGCCCAGACGATGGTCAACCCCTACCCCGCGAAAGGGTACAGCGAAGCCACGCAACACACGGGCGCTTTTTGCCAGCCCCGACCAAGCGGATACCATGATGCTGGAGGAGGAGAGTGAGATGCAGGGAAACGAATTGGTCCTGTTTGTGAATGGCGCTACACAACAGGACCCAGTACCTGAGGCGCCTAAACTGGTGAGCAATTATCCCTCTCTCTTCTTTGTGACTGTACTTGTGATGAATCCAGCGATGATGACCCATATTCGGGTTCGAGCCCTCATTGACTCTGGGTGCGGGAGGGACCTAATAAACCCGTCTATGGTTATGGGGTTAGAGGCAACCGTTGTCAATTTGAAAGACCCAATAACTTTTACCCAAATGGATGGGTCCCCAATGAAAGAACCATGCCGATTTGAAACTGTTCCTCTAAGAGTAGGCATTGGTGAACATTGGGAGCTATGCTCGTTTGTAATAGCCCCTCAAGCCCAGTTCCCATTGGTGTTGGGCAGCCCATGGTTGCATGGTCACGATCCGTATATTCTGTGGGAAGAAGGAAGCGTACAATTTATCTCCCTGAAGTGTGCAGAACACAAATGGGACCCAGGGTGGGGAAAACCCCCCTGCAATGAACCTCCACGGGCTTGCTTAGCCACGGAGGACCTTAACCGCATCCCTAAGGAATACCGGTATGTAACCAGGGTGTTTGAGGAGGAGGAAGCAGATGAACTACCCCCCCACCGTAACTCAGACTGTGCGATCGAAATCCTTCCGGGCCAAAAATTACCAAAAGGGAAAATTTATGCCATGAGTCCCATTGAAAAGGAAGAACTACGCCGCTTTATCGATAAAAATCTGGCCCGTGGATTTATTAGACCAGCGTCGTCCCCTTTTGCAGCACCCGTATTGTTTTGTAAAAAGAAAGATGGGGGGCTCAGACTATGCACGGATTACAGGGGGCTCAATGCAGTATCTGCAACCAATGCCTACCCAATGCCCCTCATCAAAGACTTGTTGGCAGAGGTGGCGAAGGGGAAAGTGTTTTCTAAACTGGATTTACGAGATGCCTATTTTCGAGTCCGCATCAGACAGGGTGATGAATATAAGACTGCGTTTAATACCCCGCTGGGGCAATTCGAATATCGGGTTATGCCCTTTGGATTACAGGGAGCACCAGGGGTCTTCATGAATTTAATCAATGAAGTGTTACACCCCTACTTATTCAAGGGGGTGGTTGTTTACTTGGATGATATCTTGGTCTACACCCCAGATCAAGAATCTCACACTGC
The DNA here is from genome assembly GCA_029375565.1 of Gekko gecko. Taxonomy (NCBI): domain Eukaryota; kingdom Metazoa; phylum Chordata; class Lepidosauria; order Squamata; family Gekkonidae; genus Gekko; species Gekko gecko. Next base: position 221,217,349 of record JAPDNY010000001.1, read on the forward strand.
TCTTATGTGAAAAATATTGGAAACGCTATTAGAACACAAGCTGTTTGTTAAACTGTCAAAATGTGAATTCCACCAGGAGTGCATTGACTTTTTGGGATACCGCATATCCTCTGCAGGGTTAGAAATGGACCCAAAAAAGGTCCAGGATGTGTTGATGTGGGAGCCCCCCAAAACCAGGCGGCAGCTCCAAAGTTTCCTCGGTTTCGCCAATTTTTACCGTCAATTCCTGACACATTTTGCCCAAGTGGCCCTTCCCCTCACAGAACTCCTAAAGACTAAGGGGAGGGGAACCAAGGCTTCAATGCCCAGAGCCACTTTGAACTGGACCCCTCAGTGTCAGGAAGCTTTTGAACAACTAAAACAGTTATTCACATCTGAACCCATACTAGCACACCCCGATGAGACAAAAAAAATTGTGGTCCAAGTAGACGCGTCGGACACCGCTATGGGTGGGGTGATATTGCAAGAGAATGCTCAGGGGCAACTACAACCCCTTGCTTATGTGTCCAAAAAGTTTAATGATACAGAGAGATTTTGGCCCATTTGGGATAAAGAAGCAGCGTCTATACGTTTAGCATTGATCACCTGGAGGCACTGGTTAGAAGGGTCCCGAGTACCTTTTGAAATCTGGACTGATCACAAAAATCTTGAGGTACTGCAGAAACCCCGGAATCTAAATGCAAAACAATTCCGCTAGGCTGAGTTTTTCTCAAAATTTCAATTCACCCTTCACCACTTTCCAGGTAAATCCAATCATCTGGCGGATGCTCTCTCCCGCCTTCCCCAACACCTGTGTAAGAGGACAGAAATACGAGAGTCTATGTTCACCCCTGAGCAATTAGTTGGAGCAGTTGTAACCCGGAAAGCCAGACGCGCACAATTGTTGACCCCAATCCAAGCCATTACCTGGGAAAAGCAATTTGCCACTGACATCACCACACAAGAAAAGCTTGAATTACAAGCTCGGGACGATGTGAAATGTGGTACTAATGGCTGCTGGTACAGGGGCAATAAAATCTTTGTTCCAGAAGCTACCCGGTCCCAGGTGTTGCAATCAGCCCATGACTCAAAGTCTGCGGGGCACTTCGGATATGTAAAATCCTTACACCTACTGCAACGAGGCTTCTGGTGGCCCCGAATGAAACAGGATTTATCCATGTATATACAGTCCTGCCCAACGTGCAATCGTTGCAAAACCAGACCAGGGAAACCTCCAGGTCTTTTACAGCCTCTACCCACCCCAAGCCGACCCTGGGAAGTGATCTCTATGGACTTTAACACGGATCTTCCCCCTCTAAACATATGACAGTCATTTGGGTGGTAGTAGATCTATTTTCTAAACAAGCTCATTTTGTACCGTTTCCCAGCCTGCCGACAGCCAAAGTCCTGGCCAAAGCCTTCCTTCAGCACATTGCCAGGCTACATACGTTGCCGCTCAAAATAATCTCCGACAGGGGGGTTCAATTTGTTTCAAAGTTATGGTCGGAGTTGATGACTCTTATGGGTATTGAACGCGCTCTCAGTACTGCCTATCACCCTGAAACCGACGGGCAAACGGAAAGAGTAAATCAGACTTTAGAACAGTACTTAAGGTGTTTTTCTAACTATCAACAAGACAATTGGGTAGATTTATTACCACTGGCGGAGTTTGCGTACAACAACTCATGGCATGCTTCAACGAATATGTCTCCCTTCAAAGCTGCCATGGGTTATGACAGCCCCCTCTTCCCTTTTTGCAACCTGGTGAGACTGGGGGAAGGCCTCAGCATGGTGTAAAACTTTCCGGGACTCTTGGCCCCTAATTGTTGAGACATTGAATGAGGCCAAGGCACAATACAAAAAGCAGGCAGACAAAAAGAGGGCGGGTGGCTGGAAACTGCAACCGGGGGACTCGGTATACCTTTCCACCAAGAACCTTAGACTAGCCCAACAATCCCGGAAACTGGCTTGGAAATATATTGGTCCATTCAAAGTTTTGAGATGTATAAATCCAGTAACGGTACAACTAGATTTGCCTAAATCTCTTAAAGCAATACATCCAATTTTCCATTACAGCCTCCTCAAACCAGCATTACCCCCGACTAAATGGCATCCTGAGCTTCCAGCACCTCCCCCCCCTTTGATGGTTGACGATGAGGAGCACTACGAAATTGCTGACATTTTGGACTCTAAGATTCTCCGTGGACAACTTCTATACCTTGTTGAATGGGTACACTTCGGGCCCCAACACAGGGAGTGGGTGAAAGTGTCGGATATCAATGCACCTGACCACCTGAAAGACTTTCACACTCGATACCCAACTAAACCTGGGGGCCCCTCATCCTCTCCTTCCTGAGTGGTGGGTGGGTGGTATTTTGGGAAGGGCAGAATGTCAGAAAATGCCTTTGATGTTTCTCACTGAATCCATTGTTTTGTGTTCCCTACCCTGCTTCGCGCTTGCGTAGCTATGCAGGCAGAAACGTGGGAGCTTCTTCTCTGCCGCTTCTCCTTATCACGGTGGCCTTGAATGTAGGCTTTGGACTATTCTTGTTTTACTGAGAATTTTTCAGTCCTGGGAAGGCAAGGGGAGGGGGGGAGTAGTCTCCCGTTCATGAAGTATTTCTCCCGCCGGGAGTTCCCGCGCGAGTGCTCAAATTTCATTTGCTAGGCGCTTGTTTGCATCACACTATAAGCTAGCTTGCTTTGCTTCGCCCCCCATTCCTGACAATGACCTCCTACTGTGGGTTTTAGCAAGATAGTCCAATAAAACCTTTCTTTGTGCAAGAATGACTGGATCTACTTGTTTTTAAACCTGACACTTCCCTGGTTAACTCGCCAATCTTGTTGGTATTATCTGTTATCTGTTTCTGTAGCACATGTAAACTCTGTGAAAATGTGTCAGTTATCTTGGTCATGGCAACCTTGATTGGATCCACTGCTGCAGGGACAGAATTTCTAATTTCTTCCATAGCTAGTTTGATTGGATCAACAGCCTCAGTAATGCAACTCTGAATCGTGGCCTGCACATGTGCCTGCATCTCCTTTTGAGCTGAACCTGCCAGCTTGGCAGCGGCTGAGGTGGCTACACCAGGAGAAGCTGCTGGAACCTTCACCTTGGCTGACTGACCACCTTGAGTTGACATCCTGAGCTAATTAAAAAAATGTTACCTTAACTATTAAATCTGGCAAGCCACCCATTATTTTTACTCTGCTTCACTGTCAATAGTTATTTACCTCTTCCTACCTTATTATGGTATGCTCAAAATTGACTGGCACCTTTCCCAAACTTTGTTTACATATGCCCAGGTGATTGTTTAGGAACACTCAAGGGTTTTGGCAGCCTGCCCAGAATATATTTAGGCTTTGCCCTCCGCCTTATCTTCCATTCTTAAAATGCAATTTATACTACCACCCCACCACCACCATCACTCTCCTCCACCCTTTTTCCGCCTGACCAAAAAAGAAAAAATTACTTTGCAAATACCCAAGCCTGTCACCCAACAGCCAGCAATGTCCCAGTCATACATCTTCATTATTGCCAAAACCAACTCTGATCGCCTTAGAAATCACTGAAAAAAACCCCATTTCTCCCCATTCCTTATTTATCCAGCAGCAAAGGGGGAAAAATTGAGTACACTGCAACCAAGTCTTCACCAATTCCACTCTGCCCCTTAAGGGTTAACAATTGATATTGTGGCAAAGGGGCTCCCCATTCCACCCTGCCCCTATAGGGTTAAAAATTGAGATCGCTGCAAAGAGGGGCTCCAAACATGCCATCAGCTCCACTCCAGACTCCAGGCTTCCCTGTCAGCTCCCCATCAGCTCTGCCTGGATCTCCGCCTCAAACTCTCCCTTAAATTCATACAAAATCCCAGCACCTTTTTCCCTTCTTCCCCACGGTAAAGGGGTTAGGGACCAAACTAACATGGGGGTCTTTAGAGTGACCACCAACTCCACCAGTCACTCATCAAAACAACTGGCCATCCATTCCATAAACTCACTCACACGTAGGTCTCTCTTCTCTCCATGCATTGCCCTTCAGTCACTAGAAAAATGCCATTAATTTCCTCCATCCCGCTTACTAGCCATTTTCCTCTCGGGGGGGAAACCACCTGTCTTTGCTTCCCCCTTTTAGGGCCAAAGATCATAAGATTCCACTTTCAATTGCCCCAAACAAGGGTCTTACTCACAAAAGCGCTTCTTCGGCGGCATTTTCTAACCCCCCACAGCGCAGGAGCAATGGCTTCACCCATGCAAATGGGCTCCTCTTCAGGTCCAGTATTGGGGGCAATCCCTGGGTCTCCCTGCAAGTAGCCAATTTGCAAGGGTCAGGATCAACCCCCTGGCAACCCACACACCCCTTCCCTGGGTTGGTGAAGGGTCTCCAAGATGTCAGAAGACCCTTTTACAAACCCAGAAGCGGCCGGCATGCTCAGTGTGACCATCTTCACCATGCCATCACCTGCCCCCCCTCGGAAGTAACTGTTAACTTTCTGAGTAAAGCAGAGGAGCAGAGGAGAGAAGGAGCTGAGGAAAAGAAGAAGTCTGAAGTTAGAAGCTGTTGGAAGAGCTCTCTTCCCTTCCCTGCTAACTCAAGAGATTGTTAATTAAGGGAGGGCCCTTTCCCCCCTGGTCAACACTATGCCGTCCGACAAAGGCCAAAGAGAATTAGAGGAGACAGCTTCATTACCAGTCCCCAAACAACTAAACATTTGTGATTTTTTTTCACCCCAAAGAGGCATTGACAGTAACCCAAATAAAAACTGCACCCTCACTTTTGCAGTGGATACCTTGAACTGCTTTTCTGTGCTCAAATCCAGCTATGTGGAAAATGAGAAAAGTGTACACTCTTTATCAGAGAACTCTATGCTGAGGGAGGGGGAGTGGAAGTCTGCTACAGTCCTTGCCACTGAAGCCATTGAAATGTCCACTACAAGTTCTTTACTGACTTTAATTGCAAGAACCATGAATTGCTTGTTCAATAACATCCAGGACCTAAAATCCCAAATTGATCAGCTAACCTTGGCAGTTGCTAAGTTATCTACCTGCACCTTTCAAAGCCAAGCAAAGCCAAGCAAATAGGCAGGGCAATGACTGTGTTCCTAAAGAGCCATACAAGCATGTTCCGGCCTCGATTCCTGAAAAATCTTCAAGGGAAAAACTTTTTCATCTAGTTTATCAGCCAAACAAGATCTGCCTAACAGCCGGTGGGTGACATGATACTCCAAGCTGGCAAAGTGTCCAGCATGCAAACAGACACCTCTCCGCTATACTTAATATCAAATATTTGGGGATTGATTTGATTGAGGTTGATGTTCTTAACTCCCAAATTCAATCCCAAAGAGTCATCCTCTCTTTTTCCTCCTCCAATTTGCCATCTCTGGTTTTCAAAAGGAAACTGGGTCTGTTTAAGAAAGGAATTTTTCCCTCTCGTGTGTTCCAAAATTCCATTGTTATACCTTTATGCCACAAGAGTCTGACCCAGTAAAGATGTCTACCTCTCAAGCAGAGAATCACATGGATATTGAGACTCTTCAATCAAATTTAATTTCTTGGGAGGAAGCATATGTTCCAATAACAAACTCTCAAACTGTTTCTGAATCCCATACGGCTTTAGCTAGCCTCTTGGATTCCCCAGCCCCTCCAGTCCCTAATAGCCTTTTGGCTTCTGAGCCTTTGGCAAATGCTCTAGAAGATGACTTACTTAACACCTTTGGAAGCCTTTCTTGTGAAGCCCAGCAGACTATTATTGCTAGACTAAACTTCATGAGTCATAAACTGTGTGGGATTAAAGACCTGGAGCCTCAATTATTCAGCAGCTCTGAGAGTCAAGGAAACCCTCTACACACAGTTGATTCACCGGAGGCATCTATGGATCTGAGGATATCTACCCCCAGTACCCAAATTCACCAAAGGGGGTGTAGAGAAGGCACTGCATCACAGAGCTGTAATCAGCTACTTAGGACTGAAGGCCTCCCTGAAGAGATGGAAATAGAACTTATACCAGAGGATTTGAACGAATTCAGTGTTCCAAAACCCCCAGAGATCCCTCAAACACACCCTTTTCCTCAAGTAGCAATGAATGGATGTGTCTGTCCTGCACATAATACATCTCTGAATTTAATTTCTGAACTAGACTGACTAATTTCAACTGATGGGCCTTTGGGAAGCCCCCAGAGGCAGACACTTCTACTTATTTCTTGGAATATTGCTGGGTGGGGCAACAAAAGGGATGATCCTGATCTAATGAACTTCATCACGGATTTTGATATTGTCCTTCTCCAAGAGACCTAGAGACATTTCAATAAATGGCTTTACGTCCTATTCCTTATCTGCTCTGAAATTGAACAGCAAAGGACATTTTAGGGCTGGCCTTTGTTGTTTAGTTAAAAATTATACCAATTTACTATCTCTCAATTGGACCCATGCCCCTCTCTTGTTCAAGCTTTCCTTCTTTCCTTTAGGAACTTCCAGCTATTGTTAGTCAGTGCTTATATTCCCCCTTTTTCTAATTATAATATTTCCAAATCCCACTGGAATTCTTTTAATATATATTTGAATATGCTTTTTAATAAATATCCTGAGGCTGCTCTACTTGCAGTGGGGGATTTTAATGCAAGACTTGGTTCTAATAATGATCTGATAGGCAAACTTCTTCATTGGGATGATGACGTCCATACTCCTTTCCCCTTTTTATTACCTAGGCATTCTAAAGATTCTACAGTCAACCAGGCTGGTCACTTTCTGATGGACTTTTGTACTTGTTTCAGCCTTGCTATTTTAAACAGTTCTATCCAACATGATTCTTTTGGAAATTATACCTTTATTTCTCCTCGGAGATGCAGCATTATAGATTACGCAATATCCTCCATGGATCTGAGAGATTCTAAGTTTTCAATAGACCTGAACAGAAAGTGACCATTTACCTATTTTGATTTCACTTCAGATAAATGGTACTCCAGACAGACTTTCTTCAACCTGTCCTACAGAGGTTGAACCTGTCCAATACAAAAAGATATATTGCTCCCCTTCCTCTCTGTCCCAGATTCAAAACTGGATGTCTAGTACCCTTGGACTGCAATTAAATCATCACCTTTCCAAAGCAAAATTCCTAGAAGATGCACTTAGAGCTTTTAAGTATATTATTGATAACTTTTTTCTTTTTGCAAAATCAATTAATTCTAAGTCTCTGAAGTGTTTGGCCAATTCCTGGTTTGACACTGAATGCTGCCTCATTAAAAGTAGATTGCACCAGTTATTTCAACAGTTTCAATCGGGTTCCCTTTCATGGAACCCCTCTTTGCACTTTAAGTTAAAGAGGGATTGTCACTTAGTGTTTGCCCAAAAGCAGCATTCCTTTTATATGAAGAAATGGTGCCAGCTTTATAATGCTACCAGAAGCAATGACAATAGAGCTTTCTGGTTTCTGGTAGCCGGCCTTAACTCTTTAAATGGAACCTTCTCTAGTTGTAACATCCCAGCGTGGAAATGGAGAGACTACTACACTGATCTTTTCAATGATTCATCTTTATGTGATTCAACCAATGCCATTTCAGTACCTTCAGATGTGCCCAATTGGCCCCCTGTCTCATATGGGGAAATAACTGAGCTTATCAACTCTCTTAAATCTAATAAGGTCCCGGGCCTGGATGGCATTCCAGCAAAGATCCTGAAGGATATTATTGAGTGGGAGTGGTGGTCACACTCTCTTGCCCACCTCTTTACACTGATTGATAAGTATGGCATTCTACCTGGCTCTTGGTTGAATTCTATAATAGTTCCTTTTTTTAAAAAAAGGCAACCCCAATAACATTGACAATTACAGACCTATAAGCCTACTATCTATTCTAGGGAAGCTCTATGATAAACATCTTAAAAAACTAACCGAATGGATGATACAGCACAATCTCCGAGGCAGAGAACAAATAGGTTTTATAACAAACCACTCGACTTTGGATCATTGCACTATTCTAGCCTTCTTAGCCGAAAAATACTCCCACCATTTAGGTGGAAAGCTTTATGCTGCTTTTATCGATCTACACAAAACTTTTGACTCTATCAGTAGACCTCTGCTGTGGATGAAATTACATAATTTAGGCATTGACCAACGCCTTTTGTTTTTGCTTTGCAAATTTCATTCTGCAAATACTTGCCAGGTTAGATTCAACAGAAGAGGGTCCCTTACCCATAAAATTCCTACAACCAAGGGTGTCAAAAAAGGGTGTGCTTTGGCTCCCTCTCTCTTTAACCTTTTTCTTTCCGATCTTCCTTTATGTTTAGCCCAAATTGGTGGCCACTCCCCTAAATTAAAAGCCTCCTCGGTACCTATTCTACTTCATGCGGATGACACTGATCCTTTCTTACACCCAGGTAGGGTTAATACGTCTATTATCAGAGTTCACTGCTTATTGCAGACAGAACTCACTGCTTATTGATTTCGATGACAAAAATACTGGTCTTCTCTAAATCCTGGAAGCTCATTCAATGAGGAATCGAAGCAAGAGACATAGAGCAGGTCAAATCATTTAGATATCTTGGTGTTTTATTTCAGCATTATTTAAAATGGTACTCTCACTGGGATCACTCTCTCAGTCTGGCCAGGAATAAGATTGTGGCTATAACACTTTTTTTCCTCCCAAAAGGCAATCAATACGTTCCAGCTGCCCTCTGGATTTTCCAGGCTACAGTTATCTCATGCCTGCTTCATGGGATATGTGTGGATCCAAAATTTCAACAAAGTAGCTGAATATATAAATAGTATTTTTTTTTTACACAGGATCCTCGGTCTTCCCAACTCTGTAGTTTTTTCTACTATTTGTGCAGAGCTGGGCATTCATTTTATTCAAACACAGGTATGGATCACTGCAATTGAATACTGGCTCTGTCTTTATTTTAGTCCACCTCCCAACAGCCTTATTGCTCTCCTCCCCACATACTCTTGTATCTCAAAATGGTCTCAATCTATTATATCCAAAATTAAATCAATTGATATTGATCTGGACTCTCTGGCTAATTATGGAGAAATTGCCATTTTTCAGATTGTACAAAGGAAAATATGGGACATTGAAGCCCAAGTAATTAATGCAGGCAGCACTGGAGTGTGCTCCCATCGTTTCCTTGGCCTCCCCTCACTACAAGATTCTATGGCGCAGTATTTTTCTAATTTGACTATTCCTCTTCATCTCAGAGCATTTATGTTGGCTTGGTTTAATTTATTTCCTTCAGCTGTTTGGACAGGTAGATACAAGGGTACCCCCTATAAGGATAGAGTTTGCATCTGCTCCTATAATGAACCTGACTCTGTGCAACATATCCTTTTCCATTGCCCCCAGTACTCTTTTCTACGCCATCATTTGATTTACCTTCTTCAAAGACTGTTGATAATGATTTTATCTTCTTGGTTTCCAATAAATCCCCTGAAAGCACTGCATCTGTAGCTGAGTTCCTCTCATTGGTATGGAAGCTAAGGGAAAGTGCTTTTAACACTTAGTTTTTAATGTACCATTTTTGGGGGGGATATGTTATTCTGAATTCAACTATTTATAACCTTTTCCTCTACTACTGTGGTACATTCCGGTTTTATCTTATTTTTATCTTTCTGTAATACTATGCCAATAAAAGTCTATGATAATGATGATGATGATGACATGGACATGGAGACCATATCTAACCTGGAAGTAAGTTCCATTTATTTCTGTAAGTAAGCTTGCTTGTGACTGTATCTAGCCAAAGTGCATTGGATGAGTGGGGAAAAAATTAACATAGTTAGTGAAAAGTAGTCATGTGATTCCATCTTGAGAATAGCTGTCCTGGCTTGGTGAGTTGATATCACATTTATATTTCTGATGTTATCATAATGAAAGACACATTTTGTACATAAATACATATTGGGAAGGATTCAGAGTCTCCCTTATGAAGAGAGAAACCAAATGCCATATGTTGATGGCTCTTGGCTTGCAACGAGCATAGCAGAATTTTTTGTTTCAATCATAATTTATGATGGTGTGTTTGAGAAGGAGGTTGATTTTCCTCAACATGTTTGTGGGGGAGGCTGTAGACATTGCTTTCCATATATTTACTTGTGGCAAATCTGTTCTGTGTTTATCTCATAGACATCCATAGTATGGAGATTTTCGTTATTCTTTTTGATCTAAAGGAAAGTTGTGATGGCTGACAAATTCCTGTTATGAAACCTGTAGAAGTCAATGGGTCTCTTTTTCTTTTAACTACAAGTATAGCCTTTTGCTTATGCTTTAAGATTTAAGAAAAATTGGCATGTGCATTATAAAAACGTACCATATTTGTGAATAAGGGACAACATATTTTTCCTTCCAAGAATTACATAAACTCTAATGAAATAGAAATTCACCATACTGAGAACTGGACTCATAATGAACTTGCTTCGAGTTGTTCATTTTTAACATATACCAAAGTAAAGTCAGTGTTCATCACATATGAATATGCAATGGATCTCGTGGCAGCACCTGGCAACCCCTAATAAATTATAGCAACTCCTATGCTAGCTTTGCTAAATATAAAGGATATGAAAGAATGAGCATAAATAAAATTGGGCATGAACATATTTGTAGTTCTTCAGCCGCCACCTCCAATGTAAAATGAACATCCATGTTCAGTATCATTTAATATATAATGAAATAAATGTTATATAAATATGAATAATATAAATAAAAAGAATTCACACATAAGTCATTCTGACTGAAATGACTGATTTGATACAGGATTTGCAATACAGGAGGTGCCTGGGATTGAACCTGGGACCTTCTGCATAGAACACTCTTCCCCAGAGGCACACCCTCTCCCTAGGAAAGGAGAAGACAAATGGCTGGATCAAAAGACCATTTTCAGACTGATCAGAAATAAGACTTTTCCAAGGACCAATCTTTCAGCCAACTTAACCACAATATTCTGTCAATAGCCCTGGGAAATTTCTGAAGACACCAAAAAGTTATTGAAATTTGGATCTTTTTGATTTTATGTGAATGTTACCATTGTAGTAGTTTCACTTTTGTTATAACTGTGTTCTAAATTATGCTAACCATGTTGTGATTGTTTTATATAAACCAGCTTTAATAACTGGCAAGACAGCCTGTTAATTAATTAATTATTAATAGTGATGAAGAACTTTTATTTATTTATTTACATTACAAATAGTCAGCTTTCCTCACAGGGACTCAAGGTGTGACTCACAGAGTGAGTCAGTACAATCAACAAAATGGGACATTCAATAACCAATGCATGAGGATTTTAGAAGTCTGGAACCACCAGAAAGAACTGAAGCAGAGCATAAGTCTTCACATGACACATTTAAGTGGTACAAAATTACATAACAGGAACCTGATTACAATAAGCTGTGTATAGCAGTATATGCCGCAGACTCTAACCATTTATCCAAGTAAGTTTGCAAACCATTTTGTAAAGTGTAACCCTATTACCTGCCCTCTTAAATAATTCAGTTTTGCACAGTTTGCATAAAGCCAGGCAAGTGGGAGCTTTCCTGACCTCCTTGGAGTCTAAGAATAAAACAGGAGCAGAATAAAATGTTAGTAGTTGAAAACATATCTTTTTGCACATAATGAATAATAAACAGTTTTACAGTTTGGCATTTATCAGCTGGAAACAACAGAAGAGGAAAGAGTTGTAGAGAAGCAATGTTCCCTCTAAGCGAGTTAGTGTTAGTTAGCTCACAGCTTTTTAGTTTCCAGCTCACGTGTTTTTCTCTTAGTTCAGAACGGATGCTAAGGATAGCTCAGAAGGGATACTGCAGAAACTAATTTATGCAGTAGCCAAATTGCTCACTCACAACTTTAATGCCAGTAGCTCACAAAGTAGAATTTTTGCTCACAAGACTCCACAGCTTAGAGGGAGCATTGGTAGAGAGTATAATTGCTTACAAAGTTACTATGAACCACCAGTGGGATACAGCTACAAAGAACACAAGTGCTATCCTTGGATGTGTGCATGGTGTTTTAATGAGAAAAGGGAAAAACCATTAGACAATTATCTTATGAGATGGTTTGTTCATCCACTCAATAAGATAGTGTTCGTTCTGTACAACCCAGTACAAGGAAGAAAGACTGGGTTAGCCACAGCAGTGGAAATGTGAGAAGAAAGTTAACTGTATGTACTGATGATATGAAGAATGTTCCTTGTCAGCCATAAGACACATTCTTATCATTCCCAGTGGGGCTGCTTCTATACCTAAATTAGGCATGTGGTCAATTATCTAATTAAATGAAGTGTTATTATAAACCAATTAAACAGTAATAAAATCCACAGTAAATATACCTCAGGATGATTTTTTAAAAGAATATGTTTGGGGAGATACAGACTGAGCTGTTCTGTGTTGGGTGTTCTATGTACACTGTTGAGGGCAGCCCCATGGACTGAAGGCTGCCCCCCCCAGTCCATATACACACTCCCAATTCTATCTCTACAGCAGCAAGGTCACAGCTCTCCACACTTCCCACCAATATGCAACACGTATTTGTAGAAATTTTAACTCTCAGTCCTAAAACACTTATGTGGAAACAAAATCTACGGAGTTGAGTGCCTGTCCATCCAATTGTATTTTAGGCAGGGGTGTCAGAAATACTCACTGGGCAGCTCCCTATAGCTAAAGCAACTGTTGGCTCATTCCATTGACGGGTTTCAGGCTTTCGTATCTAAGCACAGAATCTGCTGTGAGAAATTTTCCTCTAGTTTTGCATAAATCTAAGAAAAATAATGGGAATGTAAATGTTCAGAAGAGAATTGTGCCAAATGAAATGAAGAGCTAGGAGTCATTCAACAAGGAGAGACACAATGCTTAAATTTATGCCTTTCAATTATTTTCCATAGATTATATTGGCAGTCTCAACTCCCACAGAAACTTGGATGATGAAGCCATAATTTAGAGTGGAGCTTTTCAAAAGAAGTGAATACATGTTTGGCAACTCTGTGATTGCAGTGATAAAACTGCATTAGCAATTAATAATCTCACCAAAATAGAGAGCCATCATCGGCTGTCATGAGTCTATTAGCGAATAAATCTAGAATGAGGGAGATCCCCAGTGGGGCTTCTTGGTGGATTATGTTAAATTTAATGGTAATGGAAGATATAGTGTAATACATTACAAGAACAAGAGGGGGAAATGGCATTTATACCAGACAGTTTATATGAAGATAAGTGATGATCTGTGGAATTTTGCAGATAAGTACACATGAATACAAAATACTCCTTCTCTTCTCTCTTCTGCTCCTCATGTCGTCCCTCTTCCCAACTACTATCAATGCCTGTCAGTTTCTTTTCTCATCCATCAGTTACCACTAATCTTTTAATTCCCAGTTTCCTCTTTCTCACACTCTGCTTACCCTGAGATCTTTTTTCTGCCCCTCCTCTGGCCCAACCATTTAATAGCTGCTTTTTCTGATAGGAATGGTGCTGTTCAGGGTGCTGTTCTTCCAGGTAAGCTGAGCATCTTCCTTGAAGGGAAAACAACCTGCCTGATATGAAGCAGGAACCATACCAGCATGCAATATTTTTTTCTGGTCTAATCTTCATTATTTTTACATTTTCTAGCACTTTCAGACATGTTGTCATCATTTGTCTACTTTCTATGTTGTTGAGTGATGGGATAAGGCTGGACATGACCATTGTAATCTGAAGCCCACTACTGATGTTGTGGTTCTGGCAGTTTTCAGGTTCTGGCATAGAAGTAGGTCACCCTCTGCATGCGTGCCAGCAATGGCATACCAGACCATTTTGCTTGGCACTCAGGGTCAGACCTTCACTGAAGCAACTGTGCCACTAGCAGCACAGCAAGGGTCAACAGTGCAGCAGACACTAACGGGAATAGCTTATGCCCATCATAACACCCCAGAGCTGTACAATCACCAGGCAAGTCCAAAACACATCTGTGAGAGATCCTGTCACTGCCACTAGGGCTACAACTTCATCTCCCACCACATCCCCCATTGTGTTTACTGGCCAAAAAGTTTGCCTACCTCTATTTTGTTTTTGTTTTCCCCTGCCAGTCAATAACCATTTTCTGGCCTTAAACATTAAAAAAACCTTACAGCTTTGATTGATTGATTGATTTCATTTATTTTATTTTTATCCCGCTCTCCTGGTTTAGGCTGGCTCAGGGCAGCTTACAAACAGAATAAAAGTTCTAGGTTTCCGGTTTAAGTGTTTCGCCCCTCGGCTGCAGCCTGTCTTGCTCCGATGGGGGGGAGCCGAGTCTCGGCTGACGGGAAGGGTCTGAGATTGTCCTGGACCCTCTCACAATCTCTGTAGGAGATCCTCAGCCTGGGGAGCTGAGGAGAGCCTCTTCCAAGGCGACAGCCAAGGAATTGAGGCTCACCTTCTTCCCCGAAAGGTCTCATCACCGCAGAGCCAGTATGGCGCTGAGAGAAGACTGCCAGACAAGCGGACATGGTCAAAAGTTTTGAAATGCTTCTAAAAGACTTCCAAGGCTTCAAGCATGAGTTAAGCAATGCTCAGGTGATTTAAAGCATCTATGAGAACCTTGGTAGCAATTAGAAGCACCTAAGTGCAAAGCGACGGGGGAGGGAGGAAACTCAAGACTTCACCCCCCCACACTTAAAGCAAGGTGGTTTTAAAGCACAAATAAAGAAATTTGTGTTTAACTAAATGCATCAGATTACTAGCAAAATCAAAAGCTGCATAAGAATGTAAAGCAGATTAAATTCAGCTAACTTTTACTTTGTTTTGGGAAACTTACTTCTTGTTGATATTATGGCTCGGAGAGGGCAGAAGGCGGGACTGGAGAAAAAAACATTGGCTGGAAATAACCTACCAACGACTCCCTCCCAGAACTAGGAAGTAGCAGCAGACATGTCTACATTGCTGGTGAACACACTGCGCCCCTAATGGAACAGATGACTAATCTCAACGCTAAAATGGACAATTTGCAAAAACAATTGACTCAAATGGACAAAAGAACCTCACTAACTGAAAAGACGTTACAAAAGATGGGAAAACAGACGGAGAGTATCAACAAAAGAGCAGACGAAGCAGAGAAAGAAATATCCTCCAACAAAACACAACTAACACCGCTCCAGCTGGAAAGAGCCATGTACATTCTATGTTTTCAAGGGATACCAGAGGAAAAGAACGAAGATTTAAAGGCTCATCTAGCAGAGGCTCTTGCTCCATTAATGGATTACAAACAGGAAGAACTACTGAAGGACATGGACTGGGCTTACAGGATTTATCCAGATTTTATTAAAAAAATAAACTCTTGGGAGAAATATGCATGAAATTCATGAGACGGTCTACCAGAGATCTGGTGTTGAAATCTACACAGGGGAAACCTTTAAAAATCAAGAATGAAGAGATAAAAATCTTGAAGGATATCCCCTTTGAAGTCAAGAAGCGGAGGAGGCTCTACAGGGAACTTACTCTCTCTCTCTACAGAAAAAAGGAGTGCCTTACAGATGGTTATTTCCTGAAGGACTGAGTTTCAAATATGAAGATAAAAAAATTAACATTGATACTGTTCCTAAGGCAAAAAAGTTTTTGGATCAATATTTTAATCCAATGCAAGGTAAAAAAGACAAGAAATCCAAAACTGATGATGATGATGAGGAGGAAGAAGATGAAGAATCCTACTCAGAGGATTCATCAAGTGATAGCCTCAAACTTTATAGTTCTTCAGACACTTCGGAATCAGAGAAAGGAGCAGCCGCTCCCAAACCCCGAGGAAAAAAGAAACGCAAGAAGAAAAGACTCTAAAACCAAGATAACTGTTGATAATGCAGTTTTTGCCAACCAGTTAGCTAATGCAATTTTTTTATTACTCTTTGTTAAATTTTCATAAGCAACAACATCTCTGTACTACTAGGGGACAAGGATATGTAACCAGATTATGTCACCCTGTTAGTCTACCGTCCCCTATATCTATTAGTATGCTTAGAGGTAGGGTTTTAGTTTCCATTCCCCACTCCAGTAGTTTGTTTGTTTGTTTGTTTTTGGTAAAACTCTCCTAAAAAGGAGAGAATTTTATTCTTTTTATCAGAAAAGGAAGGGGTAGACAGATGGAGAAAGAAAAAAAGATGGAGTGAAGTTTTCTCTGTTAAAATGGGTTAGTTTTAGTTAGTAATTAATACCATCTTTCGGCATCCATCATGGTTGGAAGGTCTTCTTTTTAACTTTGCAAAGTCCAGAAATACTCTGTTAATACAGTTAGTAAAGTCCATTGGGGTTAGTAGTTAAACAGCTCCTTACAGATGCGACACAAACAGTCCTCAAGGTGTCTTCTTTTTAAATCTCTTCCAGTTATGGAATAAGTCCTTTTTAACCTTGATGGCTTCCTCTCCTTCACCTCCTTCCCCTGGGCTGCTGTTTTCCTCGCTGCTTCTCATGATTTTGAGTGCTGCGTCTTCCCTCATGCCGGTGTGTCTCTTCAGATGCCTTTGCATTTCAAGGATGTAGTCTTTCTTCTTTCTTTTCTGAGCTTCAGATTTCCCGGGCACCATAACCACTTCGCAAAAAATTAGATCTCCATTGTCTTGTTTGTTTTGCTCGACCTCCCCTTCTACTGGCAGAGTAATTCCTTTTATAAAAGCAGAATTGGCTTTGACAGCCATATCCACCTCTTCTTTTAAATCTTTCGCTTCACTGCCAGTCAGGGGTGCCAATACATTCGTCAAACTAAATCCGAGATCCTCTTTCTCTTCTTCTTTTACGCCCTGAGAACTTAAAATCCATGCTTTCTGTTCGAATTCCGCCATCTTCCTTGATGTTTCCGATATCAATTCCTGTCGACTGATGAAGACACATTCCACTTTGAGCAAAGTTTCATTGATTTTCTGCATTTGCTCCAGCAGAGGGCGCAGAATCTCATTTTCCTGTTGATTGACAGCAAGCTCTGGGGGGGGGCTACTCGGACCGGAAGTCCCACCTCTCATCTTTTCCGGTTTCTGCAGGACTCTCCCCGTAGTCGACATTTTGTTTTATTATTTACTTTGAAAAAGTTCGTGCCGCATCCCCCCAGGAAGTTAATACGGTCGTATTCTTTTAAACAACCCCAATGGTACTTTCACCAACAGTTCTTTCTCTCTTCCCCCCTCCGCGCTCCCTTTGTAGATCTTGCTTCTCAAAAGGGGTGGGGACTCCTCCCTCCTCCCATACGCTTAAACGCTTGCGGGGGGTTCAAATTCACGCTTCAAAATAGACCTTCCACTCACGATTCGATGCCACTTCTTCTTTTAAAATTAAGTCATCTCGCTGTCTTCACTCCTGGAAGTTGGTGGCGCTGCTAAGTCCCATGACGGGCACGACGCAGCGGGGCCGATTGGGGCGGGGAGAAAGCCTCAATTTCCCGGCTGTCTGCCGGCAAAGAGGCTACTCCCCAAGCGCCCCCGGTTCGGAGCCTTTGCCTAAGGCTCACTAGGGTCTTCCGCACATGCGGAGACCCCCCCTAACTGCGTGTGGGCTAGCCGCCTCCAGGAGCGTCCCGAGACGCGGCCGCCATTCGCAACGCCGAAACCGAAAACCCCCCACTCCAGTAGTTTGTGATGTATTTGTTTCCCTTTCCCGTTTCCTGTAGAATTTAGAGGTAGGATTTAGTACCCTTTCCCTGTACCCCGTAGTACTGCAAAACCAATACAGTACTTATTTTAAAAAAAGAATAAAAGTTCTAATCTCTCCTATATTATAAAAGCAATTTGAGGTGGCAAGATTCCATGCATTCCCTCAACCATTGGCCAGTTAGCTGCCACACAAGACTACTCACATTCCATTGGCTGGGTGCTGGGTCTGCTCCTCTTCCCACCCTCCCCACAGCTGTGGGAAACTGAGCGAGCCAAGGGAAAGAGAGGCAGTTTAAACCACCTCCCCTTCCCTGTCAGAGCCCGCTTGCTCACCCTCCCCATGGCTGTAGGGAAGCCAAGGAAGCCAGTGGAAGGAGAGGCTGTTTAAACAGCCTCCCCTTCCCTGTCAGAGCCTGCTTGTTCACCCTCCCCACGCAACAGGCAGGGGGGAATGACCCTGGCTGTATTGGCCAGCGGGGGACTCGAGCAGCCGGGGGGGAAGAGATGGGGCCCGCAGCTGTCCAGCCAAGCTAGAGCCCATTGCATTTATGGCTGCAATAGGCCTTCTTCCTAGTAATAGATAAAACACAATTTGTTACTTAATACAATTTCTAATAGATAATACAGTAATATAAAAGCAATGTTAAAATCAAACATAATATTAAAGTGCCAGTAATTCCTCAGTTTTTACTTTACTTCTATTGGTCTGCTTCATTTAGGGGGGCTAGGTCGGGCAGTAGTCACAGGGGCCAGCGGATCAGGGCTTCCATCATAGGTTGTCAGTTGTTATTAATAGTGGCAACAATAGTTGTGGTGGTAGTGGTGGTGATGGTGGTTCCAAAGGCCTGGTGGAAGAGCTCCATTTTGCAGGCCCTGCAGAATGGTAGAAGGTCCCACAGGGCCCTGATCTCCTCTGGAAGCTCATTCCACCAGAGTGGAGCTGCCACCGAAAAGGCCCTTGCTCTAGTTAAGAACATAAGAACATAAGAGAAGCCAAAGTTGAATCAGGCCAATGGCCCATCTAGTCCAACACTCTGTCACACAGTAGCCAAAAATACCAGGTGCCATCAGGAGGTCCAGCAGTGGGGCCAGGATACTAGAAGTCCTCCCACTGCTGCCCCTCCAGCACCAAGTATAGAGTGCATCACCTGCCCCAGACTGAGAATTCCCATCTATACCCTGTGGCTAATAGCCACTGATGGACCTCTGCTCCATATGTTTATCTAATTCCCTCTTGAAACTGTCTATGCTTGTAGCTGCCATCACCTCCTGTGGCAGTGAATTCCATGTGTTAATCACTCTTTGGGTGAAGAAGTACTTCCTTTTATCTGTTCTAACCTGACTGCTCAGCAATTTAATGGAGTGCCCACGAGTTCTTGTCTTGTGAGAAAGGGAGAAAAGTACTTCTTTCTCAGCCTGCTCTATCCTATGCATAATCTTATAAACCTCGATCATGTCACCCCTCGGCTGTCGTTTCTCCAAGCTAAAGAGCCACAAGCGTTTTAACCTTTCTTCTTAGGGAAAGTGTCCCAACCCTTTTATCATTCTTATTGCCCTTCTCTGCACTTTTTCCAATGCTATAGTATCCTTTTTGAGGTGTGGCAACCAGAACTGCACACAGTATTCCAAATGAGGTCGCACCAATGATTTATACAGGGGCATTATAATCCTGGCTGATTTGTTTTCAATTCCCTTCCTAATAATCCCCAGCATAGCATTGGCCTTCTTTATTGCAGTTACATACTGTCTAGACATTTTCATTGAGTTATCTACTACGACTCCAAGATCTCTCTCTTGGTCAGTCTCTGCCAGTTCAGACCCCATTAATGTGTATTTATATTTAGGATTTTTGGCTCCAATGTGCATCACTTTGCACTTGGCCACATTGAAACCCATTTGCCACATTGCCGCCCACTCACCCATCCTCGACAGATCCCTTTGGAGTGCCTCACAATCCTCCCTGGTTTTCACCACCCTGAACAACTTCATGTCATCTGCAAATTTAGCCACTTCACTGCTTACTCCCAATTCTAAATTGTTAACAAACAGGTTAAAAAGCATCGGACCGAGTACCAATCCCTGTGGTACCCCACTGCTTACCATCCTCCACTGAGAAAGTTTCCCATTTATACTCACTCTCTGTTTCCTATTTATAAGCCAGTTTTTGATCCACAAGAGGACTTGTCCTTTTATCCCATGACTATTGAGCTTACTTAGGAGCCTTTGATGAGGAACTGTATCAAAAGCTTTCTGGAAGTCAAGGTAAATAATATCTATTGGGTCCCCCTTGTCCACATGTTTGTTCACTTCCTTAAAAAACACTAACAGGTTAGTGAGACAAGATCTTCCCTTACAGAACCCATGCTGAGTCTGCCTCAATAGTTTTGTTCATCAATGTGCCTACTAATTCTTTCCTTAATAACAGTTTCCACCAACTTACCCGGTATCGATGTCAGACTGACTGGCCTGTAATTTCCCAGATCTCCCCTGGATCCCTTTTTAAAAATGGGAGTGACATTAGCTACCTTCCAGTCCTCAGGAATGGAGGCAGATTTTAAAGAAAGATTACATATTGATGTAAGGAGATCCACAAGTTCACATTTGAGTTCTTTCAGAACTCTCGGATGAATGCCATCTGGGCCTGGTGATTTATTAGTTTTTAAATTGTCCATCAATCGTAGGACTTCCTCTCTTGTCACCTCAATCTGATTCAGGTCTTTCAAACTCCCTCCCAAAATCGGTGGTTCTGGAGTGGGCAAACACTTGCCCGTGTTCCACAGTGAAGACAGAGGCAAAAAATTCATTCAGCTTCTCAGCCATTTCCCTGTCATCCTTCAGTAGTCCTTTTACCCCTTGGTCATCCAAGGACCCCACTGCCTCCCTGGGTGGTTTCCTACTTCTAATGTATTTTAAGAAAGTTTTATTGTTGGCCTTTATTTTTTTTCTGATATGCTCCTCATATTCCGTTTTTGCTTGCCTGATCACAGGCTTCCATTTTAATTGCCACAGCCTGTGTTCCCTTTTATCAACCTCACTGAGACTAGCTTTCCACCGCTTAAAGGAATCCTTCTTACCTTTTACAGCTTCCATTACTTTATTTGTTAACCATGCAGGCTTTTTTCTATACCTATTTGTGCCTTTCCTAACCTGCGGTATATATTTTTTCTGAGCTTCTAGGATTGTCTTTTTAAATAGTCTCCAAGCTTCCCCAATGGTTTTGACCTTCTCCACTCTTCCTTTCAATTTCTTCCTCACATGTCCCCTCATACCAGAGAAGCTACCCCTTTTAAAGTTAAAAGCGGTTGCTTCAGTCTTTTTGGGCAACTCCCTATTTGTACAAATGTTAAACTCAATGACATTATGGTTACTGTTCCCAAGTGGTGCAATCACTTTTACATCTCTCACCAGGTCTTGGGCGTTACTTAGGACCAAATCCAGGATCACCTCTCCCTTTGTAGGATCTGTGACCATCTGTTCCATAGCACAGTCATTGAGAGTGTCTAAAAACTCAATCTCTTTTTCCCGACTAGAACTCATATTGACCCAATCAATGTGTGGGTAGTTAAATTCACCTATTACAACACAGTTATTCCATCTAGCCGCTATCTTTAATTCATTCATCATTTTATAATCCTCCTGTATCTTTTGATCTGGTGGACGATAACGAACTCCCACTGTTAAGCCTCCTTTTGGACCCACTATTTCAACCCATAGCATTTCCAGAAGCGAATCCAATTCTCTTACCCTCTCAATCTTACTGGACTGTATACCTTCTCTGACATTCAGAGCCACCCCACCTCCAACCCTTCCTTCCCTATCCTTCCGATATAATTTATAACCAGGAATCACCCCAATCCTGGAAGAACTAATCAAAACCGATTGACCCATAACATTTTCTTTGCCCCCTTCACCCAAGCCCTCATCCGCATCGGACATTAAAGTCATCTCATGGAATGTGGCGGGCTGGCAGAACAAAGTTCATGATGCTGAGTTCATAAGTTTCCTTAGGGGGTTCAATGTTATTCTTCTCCAAGAAACCTGGTCTCCTCGGCAGATTTATCTTCAAGGCTACAAGTCCTATAACGTACCAGCTTTTAGGCTCAAGGAAAGGGGCCGCTTTCAAGCTGGCATGTCCATTCTTGTCTCTTCTTATCTAAATTCCAATGACATTCAGCTACGGACAAATAGTCACATGGAACAGTCTATTAAGCTCTTTTCTGAAAATGCACAATTGATTTTTGTTAATTTATATGTACCTTCAGCCTTGGGTAATGTATTCTTACTGCAACATTGGGAGCACATAGCCATACTTTTAGAGGATTTGGAAAGGCGCTACCCATCTAATGAAATAATCTTAGCTGGTGATTTTAATGCAAGGGTGGGCATGGATTGCAGTACGCTCCCCAAAACCATCGGAATCGACCCAGATGTCACTCTTCCTTTTACCTTATCATATCCCAGACAATCTAAGGATAGAGTCCTCAATCCAGTGTCTTGCCAAATTCTGTACGCAATACAATAGAATTTGGCTAAACGGTTTGAATGACTTTCCAAAGTCCGGGGAGTTCACCTTTGTCTCCAGGCAGGGCTGTAGCATAATTGATTATATTCTAATCTCTCCGTTGCTGAAGCCTTTTGTCAAAGATTTCCTTGTGGGTGACCCTATCACTAGCGACCATCTCCCTTTAATCCTGACTTTGCAAGTCAGTTTTTCCTCTAACCCCCTTTGTGATTTGACCGTTCACCCCCCACAGGCTGACCTATTACCCAGAATACTCTGGAATGATCGCTTAGAACAGGAAACCCTGCAACTCTTCAAGTCTGGAATGGTTGTGGAACTTAGATCCCTTTTATTAAACGCCTTGGACCCCACTGCGGCTATGTCAGCCTACAACTCTTTAATATCGCATATTTCTGATTCATTGTGCATAAGATCAGGGTACCCAGATAGGGGGTTTATCAACCCTTCAAGCCTCTTATGGTTTGACAAAGAATGTAAGCAAACCAAAACATTATTACGCAATGTATATAGCTGCTACCGTGATTTGAGGGCTCCAACGCTCCCTCTTGGATATTTTAACCTCAAGATCCAGCTGGGCCAACTTATTAAAAAAAAGAGATCTGACTTTTTCCAAAGGCGGTGGGATGAGCTGTATTATGCTACAACCCTAAAGAACTCAAGAAAATTCTGGGCCATAGTCTCGGGCGCATTTCGAGCTAATAACCCCTCTATGTCTGCTATTTCCGTTCAAGTCTGGTTCCAGTATTTCTCAGCCCTATCCTATCAAGAGCCATCTTGCTCTGAGCCTTTAGCGCTCCCTTTAGACGACCTCCCTGACTGGGCCCCATGTCATCAGCCGAAGTGAAAGAGCTTATTGTCCAGTTGAAGTCAGGAAAAGCCCCCGGTCCGGATGCTATTCCACTGGAGATCTTAAAACTTGACCCGGACTGGTGGGCCTCTCTCCTTGCATCCCTGTTCACAATAGTAGACAGAACAGGTATGATCCCTCCTGCATGGCTGAACGCTATAGTTGTCCCGCTTTACAAAAAAGGCGAACATACAAATCCAAGCAATTATAGGCCAATCAGTCTATTATCCGTTATAGGTAAATTATATGCTAAACATCTGCTGGCTAAGCTCAACACCTGGATGCTACAAGTAAAATTGTTGGGTCTTGAGCAGCTGGGGTTTTGCAAAGGGAAGACCACCTTAGATCATTGTATCACTTTATTCCATCTTGTTGACATCTATACTGTACAGAATAACCAGAAACTCTTTGTGGCCTTTCTGGACTTGAAGGGAGCATTTGATTCAGTTGATAGGGACCTTCTCTGGTCCAAATTAGATCAGTTGAATATGGAAAAGAGACTTCTTTTGCTCATCAAACAACTCTACACTCTCAACACATGTCAGATTAAATGCTCACCATCAGGCAACTTGACACCTAAGATTGCCACAAACAGGGGAGTCAAACAGGGCTGTATCCTAGCGCCTTCTTTATTTAACATCTTTCTTAATGATCTTGCAGCCCAGCTCTCTGATTCAGATTGCCACAGCCCCAAACTGGGGAAAACACATGTCCCTGTATTATTATATGCTGATGACACTGTGTTGCTGTCTCACTCCAAAGTTGGTATGAAACATCTGCTGTCTCGTTGTATTGCCTTTTTTACAACTACAAGCTTCAGCTTAACTATGACAAGTCCAAAATTTTGGTGTTCTCTAAAAAGTGGAGATTATACCAATGGTCCATCAATGGTAAAGTGATTGAACAAGTCAAAGACTACAAATATCTAGGCATTCATTTTAGACATAATGCCTCGTGGTCTACCCATCGCCAATATGCAGTGAAGGTCGCTAGTGCTAGTGCGTCAACCATAGCACGTTTCTTTTATTGCAGGGGCAACCAGTTTGTGCCAGCTGCAATAAAAAATTTTAGGGCCAAAGTCAGCTCACAGCTAATGTATGGCATTCCAATCTGGATTGGAGCCTTTGACCACACCATTGAACGAGTCCAATCCAAATTTCTACGGAAAATTATGGCTCTACCAAATTGCGTACCGAACGCTGTTATATATTTGGAAACAGGCTCGTCCCTGATGGAGACCTGTGCGTGGCTTACAACATTTAAATACTGGCTCCACCTGCATTACAAATTCGAACATGGGAGCCTTATCCATCACATGCTTTCTGAGCTGAACCTTTCTAATTGGTCAGCTTATATCAAGGGGAAAATTAAAGTATTGGGTCTTTCCCTGGAATCTCTCTCCATGTTGCCTTTTGCTGTTGCATTCCAACAGACCAAAACCAGACTGTTAGATGTGGAGCGTCAAAATTTATATAGCCTAGCTAATAAATTCTGTTCTCCTCTGAATTTCGAGATTCCCCTTACAACAGGGACGACAGCTTCATATCTATCCTCTTTGCAGGTCCCCCAACAGCGGAGAGAATTAACTTTGGCCAGATGTAACGCCATGCCATCTGCCATTCTATCCGGCAGATTCAATAGGGTTCCCCATTTGGCAAGATTCTGCCCATGCAGAAAGAATTGTGTGGAATCCATCACTCATGTGCTTCTGCACTGCAACCTATATGCGGACCTAAGGATCAGATTCTTATATCCTTTTTTAACCAAAATGGGAGCTTGTTCTGATGCACCTAAGGTGCACAGGCTCTTAAGTGATTCTGGTCCAGATATCACAGAGAAGGTGGCTAAGTTTCTCTGCCTGGCCTTACAGTTGTGTCAAAGGATTGCCTAAAATGTTATATGTATGTTTTAACTGGTTTATACGGGTGTTTTAACTGGTTTTTAATCCTAGTATTGTACTGATGATTTTATGCCAATAAAGGCTGACTTGACTTGACCTGACCAGGAATCACCATATTCCACTGATTTTCCTCATCCCACCAAGTTTCTGAAATACCTACAATGTCTATTCCCACCCCTCCCGGCCAAGCATTCCAACTCCCCGAATTTATCTCGGAGACTTCTAGCATTTGTGTATAAACACCTATAGTTTTGCATGCATGTTATGCCCACAACCTTCCTCTTGCTGCCTCAAGACCTTGCCAGGCAGTCCCTATTGTTAGCCACAGTCTCGCTTTTTTTTTAAAGCACCCCTAAAAGAGGCATTTTAATTTTTTTTAAAAGACAACCATACATTGCACTACATAACATATATTACAATTACACTACACACACACAACATCGACAATGACATACAACATTTAATATACACAGGGGGCTACATATTCTACATCAGTCCATCTATTTTAATTCTCCCCTACCTTGCCACACTTATTACTAATACTCTTTTACCTAAGTATCCTTAAATTCTATCTATCCTATCCGCTTCTAACATAGCATCACAAATTGTTCAAGATTAATAATACTTAATACTTCTTATTTCTCTCCATCCTTCCCTTTCTGATCGTACCACTCGTTAAATCGTTGCCACGTATTCAAAAAGGTTGATTCATCATGCCCTTTCATCATCAGAGTCAATTTATCCATTTCTGCTGCCTCCATTATCTTCTCGACCAGCTCTTGTTTAGTTGGTACCTCTGTGGATCGCCAATATTTCGCATACAAAATCCTTGCCGCAGTCGTTATGTATATTATCAAACATCTATCTTCTCTCCGTACATCTTTCGGAAGTATACCCAGCAATAACACCTCTGGTTTAAATAAAAGAGTGCCTTTTATAATTTTCTGAACTATTCTGTGTACCCATATCCAATACTTTTTTGTCACCTCACATGTCCACCACATATGGTACAATGAACCTGTCTTGACATGACATTTCCAACACTTGTTAGAACATTTCTCATTATACTTTGCCAGCTTATCCAGTGTGATATACCATCTTTAAAACATTTTACACATATTTTCTCTATATGAGACCGCCCTTGTTATCTTTACATTTATTTTCCATATTTGGTCCCACTGGTCTAACTCAATGTTATAACCAAAGTTCTGCACCCATTGGATCATATTATTCTTCACCATTTCATCTACCAAGTAATCAGCCAACAACAGTGAATACATTTTTTTAAGAAATTTCTCTTCTGGTTCATAAAGTATTTTTTCTATATCCGTTAATGTCTTCTCAAACCCTATTTTCTTATCTCTCTTATACCTCAATTGAATCTAAACCCTGTACCACCAACTGATATCACCATCCAGTTCCAACTCCCCCTTTGCATTTATAATGTCCTCTGTGGGGGATTTTCACCATACAGCCTAGGTAAAGTCACTGCTTCTAAGGGAGCTACCAGCTTCAAAGTTTTGGTAAACCATCTCCTCCGGATGATCTTCCAAACTCTACAAAGTGCATCTCGTATCCAATGTTGTCTGAAATATTTACATGTTGCCACCTTCTCGTCCCACAAGAAGGCATGCCATCCTTCCAGAAGATCATGACTTTCCAGTTTTAAAAGTCTTCTATGTTCCAACATTATCCACTCCTTAATCCATGCCAAAGCTTCAGCTCTATAGTACAAAGTCCAATTGGGTAAACCAAACCCTCCTCTTTCCTTCGAATCTTGCAATGCTTTAAGCCTAATTCTTGCTCTTTTCCCCTGCCAAACAAACTTTGTGGTGGTTTGCTCCAACTCTTTCAAAACTGCCAGATTCTTCAAAACAGGAATCATTTGAAATAAAAAGATCCACCTTGGTAGGATGTTCATCTTAATCAAGGCAATTCTTCCCATCAGTGAAAGCTTTAAATTCTTCCATTTTTCCAAGTCTTGTCTCGTTACTTTCAATAATTCATTATAATTATCTTCTTGTAATTAGCTACATCTACTTGTCAGTTTAATTCCTAAATATTTTACCTTCGTACAAAATTTATATCCCGATTCTTCTTGTAGAAACTCTCTCTGCTCATGAGTCATGTTCTTAGTAAAAATTTTTGTCTTAGCCAGGTTGACTTTTAACTCCTCCCACTTGTCCGTAATCTCTCAATATCTTGTTCAGCTCCGAAACTGACAGCCTGGGTTCCTCCAATATAAATGCAAGATCATCTGCATATGCCAGTAGCTTATATTGTTCTCCTTGTATCTTCAAACCCTTCACTTCTGGATTCTATCTTATCTCCTCTGTTACCACCTCTAAAGCAAAGATATATAGTAAAGGTGATAAGGGACAACCTTGTCTCGTATCTTTCTGTATCTGAAATTGATCTGTCCATTCCCCATTGACCATAACTGCTGCTCTTTGCTTTGAATAGATAGCTCGGATTGTTCAAATGAATTGCTCTCCCGCTTTCACCTTCTTAAATGTTTCTATTATAAACATCCAGTTCAGATTGTCAAAAGCCTTCTCTGCATCTATAAAGATCATCACCATTTCTTTTTCTGAGTGTGCTTCATAGTATTCCAACACATTTAATATCCAACTTAAATTGTTTTATTTGCCTTTTCGACAAAAATCCAGATTGATCTCTATGAATCACCTTTGCCAAGATACGTTTCAACCTATCTGCCATGATTGAAGCAAAAATCTTGTAATCCACATTTAATAGAGAGATCGGTCTATAATTCTTAATATCATTCCCTTCTGTGTCCTGCTTATGTATTAATGAAATCAAGGCTTCCATCCATGTATCAGGCACCTCTTCTCCTTCCCAAATTTTTTTATAAACTTCATGTAGTTGTGGGAGCAGTATTTCTTCAAAAGTTATATAAAACTCCACTGGGAGGCCATCTGTCCCAGGTGCCCTACCTTTATTCTGTCTTTTGAGAGCTTCTACCATTTCCATCATTGTAACTGGTTGATTTAAAATCTTCTGGTCCCCCTCTGAGAACTTTTGGATGGTACATTCTTGCAGGTAATGAAGTATTTTTTCTCTGGTTATGTTCTTGCATATAAATCTTTATAAAAGTCTTCTACAATCTTCTTCAAATCCTGAATTCCATTTCGTTCCACTCCATTTTTGTCTTTCAATGATTTTATCAATGTCCTTTCAGACTGCTTTCTTATTTGATAGGCCAACCACCTAGTTGGTTTATTGGCGTTCTCAAAATAATTTTGTTTAGCATAGCTCATTTTCTTTGCTAGTTCTGCCGTCAGTAAACAGTTCATCCTGTGCGTAAGAAGTTTAATCTTGCCTCTTTTGTCCAAGCCCCCTCTGTCCTCCATTTCCTGCTTCTCTTGCTCTGGTATTTCCCTCTTCAAATTAAAATATTCCTTATTTCTTTTCTTGTTTTTTCTTGCCACCTCCTTTATTAAAAAACCAATAGCAAAGGCCTTGAAAGCATCCAAAACCATTCACCTCAGGATATCTGGACTGATATTTTCTTTAAAAAAACCCCGTAAATTCTGCTTGCAGACTTCTCACTACCTTACTATCCTTCAATAAGAAAGGGTTTAGTGTCCATCTACCTTTAGGATTTGTCCCCTGTAATTCCGCAGTTATCAGATTATGGTCAGCATATGTACTTGCCTCAATTTCTGCCTCCTGTATTTCCCTTACCAAAGAAGATGACATCCAGCACATATCTAGTCTAGACCAAGGGTCATGTCTTGCCAAGTAGTATGTGTATTGTTGTTTTTTAAAGTTTCTTTTACTCCATACATCAACCGATCACCATTCCTCTATAAGTTGCAAGAGAGAATTAGTAAATTCATTGCCCTTTATCTTCTTTTTCTGAGTGTTCATTTTCCAGTCCTGTTTATTGTCAAACACTGCATTAAAACCACCAATCACACAAATCTCTTGAAAGTCCTGTTTGGCTATCAAATTTAAAAGCTTTCTGTAAAACTTTTCCTGATTCTGATTCAGGGCATAGATATTCACAATCAATACCCTTTTATTTTGTCTCTGGATAGCCACCATCAATATTCTTCTATCCTCCGAGGCAAGTACAAACTCCAGCTGCAAATGCTCTTTAATATAGGTAGCTACTCCACACTTCTTCTTCTCTTTATCCATAGCTGCAAATACTTTGCCTAATCCCTTATAGTCCAAATATATTTCATCATTTTTTCTAATATGGGTTTCTTGTATACATGTTATATCCGCATTATGTTTCTTCAGTTGGTGGAATATCCTTCTTCTTTTCTGAGGTCCATTTAAGCCGTTCACGTTAACTGATATGAACGTCAACTTCCTTTTATTCATCTAAATTCTGTGTCTGTTTACAGTCCTTTTCGCCTTTAGTCTTTTGTCTCATAACGATTGGAGATCTCAGTCTAAATCTTCTTACCCTTTGTGGTCTGGCAAGTGGAATCAACGCTGTTGCTCCTTGAGATTGAGGCTCCAGTTCCCTTTCAACCTCTCCCTCTTCTCTCTCCTCTTTCCTCTTGGTCATCCGACAGCTCTTCCCCATAGGTCTCTAGGAAATCCTTTGCTTTAAAAACTGAAGTTATCCTAAATCT
The DNA here is from genome assembly GCA_029375565.1 of Gekko gecko. Lineage (NCBI taxonomy): Eukaryota > Metazoa > Chordata > Lepidosauria > Squamata > Gekkonidae > Gekko > Gekko gecko. Next base: position 221,246,766 of record JAPDNY010000001.1, read on the forward strand.
CTTCCCTTCAAAGTTGAAGAAGACCCCTTCTGGCAAAATCCACCCATAGGTGATATTATTGGCTCTCAGGAGAGCTGTTAATTCCGAATATGCCCTTCTTTTCTCCCTCACTCTCCAGGGGATCTCTTTCAACACCCTAATTTCTTCTTGTCCCATCTCCAGCAGTGAGGCATTTACCTCCCTCAATACCTTATCCCTGACTGCTCTTTTATGGAACTGTACCTGTACTTCCCTGGGTACCTTGAATCTTCTTGCATATGCTGAATTCATCCTGAAAGCCACATCTATCTCTTTTGCCACTTCATTTATATCTTCAAGCTGTAAGTGATTTGCCAACAGTTTCGCCATTTTTAGAGACAGGTCTTCCTCCTTCTCCTCTAGAATATTCTGAAACCTCAAAACAAATGCAGTTCTCTCCACCTGTAATCTCATCACATCTTGCTCTAACAGCAATTGCTTCTCTTCGTTTTCTTGAACCTTCCTTTCCACCTGTCTCGTCTTTGGCCGAGGACAGACTGGCAATTTGCCCCGGTATCGAGTCGGGGCAAAAAAATCCCGGAGTAAACGATACCGGGTTTTCCCGTCCACACAGCGGGGGCCTCTGCCGGAAGAAACGGGACGGAGGCGCGCGGGAGCGTTCAGACTGCTGTGCCGGAGGCGCGCTATATTCGCTGTTTCCCCATTATTTCGGCTGTGGGCGCATGTGCGCATGAGCGCTCATGCGCTCATGCGCATAAGCGCATTTCGGCGATTATTATTTTTTTTTGCCCTGCAACTCCGGCACCGCATTGGGCAGTGGAGCGGAGCGCAGCCAATCACACCGCTGCTGCCTCATGCCCAACGCGGGTTGCTCCCGGCTTTTCGGCTGCGCGTTCAGACTCCCCGGAAGCGGAGAAACGCGCGACAAACACAGGCTTTCAAGATTTGCGTCGGCTTTTATCAGGTGTTTTTTTAATCCGGCAGTGAAGTGCGAGAGCACCGGTAGGCTACAGGTGGGGGACGCCAGGCAGATGTGCCTGTGTGAACATTCCATTTAATCCGATATTGAGTCGTTGTCAGCCCGGGTCCCATCCCGCGGCAAATTGCCAGTCTGTCCTCGGCCTTTGTCTCAACTTCCTCAACTGTAGTGCTTAATGCCACAATTTTTGTGGTGTTATCAGCTATTTGTTTTTGCAGCAACTGCAAACTCTGGGTGAACTGTTCAGTAATGTCCTTCATAGCATTCTGTATTGGTACTGCCGCCTGGGGGATCATATCTCTTACTTCCTGAATAGCTTGATTGACGGGTGCTATTGCTTGTGGAACTGAATTTCGAATTTCTTCCATGCTGGCTTTGATTGGCTCTATAACATCATTAATTGTGCTTAAATTAGTAGCTTGCACCAAAGCTTGCATTTCTTTTTGTGGTTCTTTTTGTCCTGAGCTCCCTAACTTTCCCATTGCAGAACTTGGGCACCCTGATGAAACCAATGACGGTTTTCTTCCTCCTGCACTGGACATTTTTAACTGTTTAATTACAAATTACAAATCCCAGCCTTAACATGCACAGAGTATATTCAAATTCACCGCCGTATATATATTTTTCCTTTTGTTTATGTCCAGCCCTTATCCAATATTTAGGAACAGCACACTTCTGTTGGCTCCCTTCCCAGACCTTCTATCTCCAATAAGTTCAACAAATTATAGAAATCAACAATATTTAGACTATCTTATTCCCTGGCAAAATCCCCAGAAACTGCTTCTGCTATCTTCCCCAGATGTTTACCAAACTACCATTCCATTGGCAGTTCTCCCAGACTAGCTATCTTCCCATCCTTCCCCCCTCCTTTATTCCCCAAACAATCCCCCTATAGCTATCTCTAATCCAACAATCCCAAAGAAGTCAAGCACACAGTCAATCACTAATCCAGCACCTTATTATTGATTAGTATTGTTTAACCAATAAGATTTAGCATTTCTGCTTGGACTCAGGCTAACTCTCCAACTTCAGTAGTCATTAATGATTGCAGCAAAAATTGAGAACGCTGTAACACTCTCTCTATCTCCCTCTTGATCTTCCAGCCTGGCCCTGGAGGGTTAAAAATTAGCGTGCGATGAAGCGGGCCTCCCCTTCCCTGTTTCTTCTACCCTTCCCCTGTTAGGCTGAAAATTTGAGCACATTGCAAAGGGGATCTCCCGCCGACACCTCCTTCTCAGAACGCTTTTGTCTTTCAAGCCAAATCTCTTACTGAACGTTACACCCTCAGTCCCACAGAATTCATACAGCTACAGTTCAATTCTTCAAATTTTTAATCCATTTTAGAGTGAAACCCAAATTCCAAGCCTAGGCCAATAACAGCCAGCCCGAATAACTTTATAGACAGCTCAGATCTCTTTCAGCTTCCACGGCTCCCATTCATTCATGATGGGGTTTCACTTTCTCTCTCGCCCTCTCCACTCTCACATCGCCATGCTCATTTATTCTTGCTTGCTAGCCAGTTATTCTTCGGGGGGAGAGCCCTCCCTTCTTATGCTACTTCTTGGGGCTAATTATATTACATTGCCCTTTTATCCTGTTATTTTGTTCCACGGATACTCATAGAAGCACTCAGATGGCAAGGTTTCTCTTCCCCCCCTTCCGGTGCAGAAGCACTGGCTTTGCTCAGAAGCACTGAGCCTGAACTTCGATCCCGCGTCGGGGGTGATCCAGACCACCCCGTGAAATGCAACTCACACAGGGTTACAGATCAAGCCCCTTGCTACTGTCCGTCCCTTCCCAGGACAGCAGGGGGTCCTTTTAGTGATCAAAGGACCCCATTAAAGATCGTAAATTCGCTACCGCGCCAAAGCGTGTGTCTCATCACACCGCCTGGAGCACTCTCGTTAGCCACAGTCTCAGTGGACAATTTTAATCCATTTCCTTGTACGAAAGTAACAGCTACCCCTTCATCTCTTTGAGATGAGCCATCCAGAACCAGAGACTTCATCTCCTGTTGGCTTTCCCCCATTATTCAGTTTAAAAACTGCTCTGCCACCTTTTTGATTTTGAGCACCAGTAGCCTGGTTCCTTCCTGGGACAAGTGGAGACCGTCCCTTTTGTACAGCTCCCTTTTGTCCCAAAAAGCATCCCAGTGCCTAATAAACTTGAACCCTCCCCCCCCACACCATCGTCTCATCCATGCATTAAGACTCCTGATCTGTGCCTGTCTCTCCGGCTCTGCGCGTGGAATAGGTAGTATTTCTGAGAAGGACCTTGGAGGTCCTGGCCTTGAGTTTCCTGCCCAGCAGCCTAAATTTTCCCCCAGTACCTCAAGACTGCATTTCCCCACATTGTTGCTGCCAACATGCACCACGACCACTGACTCCTCCCCAGCACTATCTACCAGCCTATCTAAAACACACGTAATGTCCGCTACCTTCGCACCAGGCAGGCAAGTCACCATACAGTCAGTATGTGGGTTCACCACCCAGCTGTCTACCTGCCTAAGGATCGAATCGCCAACTACCATCCCCTCCCAGGGATGGTTCCTTGGTACGAAGGGATATCCATTCGCTATCTGAAGAAGAGGTCCCTTCTGAGGGCACATTCCCCTTATCCTCAGCATGTTGCCCCGTTTCCCCTTGACCCTCATGCTCCCTGGCAGCAGCGGGGCTGCCAGATCCAGAGTGGGACAGGTCTAAGAAGTCCCCGAGAGTCTTCCCCAGGTCAGCCACCTGGGTCTCAAGGGAGCAAACTCACTCCCTGAGAACCAGGAGCTCCTTGCACCGAGCACACACTCAAGACTTCTGACCAGTAGGCAGATAGTCATACATGTGACACTTCATGCAAAACATTGGATAGCCCCCAGCCCCCTGCTGGCATTCTGGCTTCATAATTGCTTTTAAAATAAAACTTTTATATAATCCCCCTTTCAAAACCCTTTGCATTTATGTGGTTCCTGTTGTAGAAATCTACTTACCTTACTGGGGACCCAAGGAGCCCAGGTCCCTGGCTTTCTGGCTCTTCCTGGGCATCTTACAGAGCCCGTAGGCTAAGAGTCCCTAGGCTAAGAGCCACAGGCAAAGAGCCTCACCCTTTGGCTCGTTCCAGAGGCTTGTGCCTCTTGCAAGCTTCCTGCCTTAAACAGAAGCATCCCCCAGGAGAGGGTGTGGCCAGCAGCTATTCAAATTCACCCAGACACGCAATTACAGGTAAACAATGACCCTTTCAAATCCACCCAGGCACTCAATTACAGGCAAACAATGACCCTTTCACACCGTAACTCAAGCAGCCAGGAGTGTGCAGCAACTTCTGGCAAGCTTCCTGCCTTAAATAGAAGGAGTGTGGCCAGCAGTTATTGAAATTCACCCAGGAATGCAATTCCACCCAGGCACTCAATTACAGGCAAACAATGGCCAGCAGCTATTCAAATTCACCCAGGCACGCAATAACAGGCAAACAATGATGCTTTCAAATCCACCCAGGCACTCAATTACAGGCAAACAATGACCCTTTCACACCCTAACTCAAGCAGCCAGGAGTCTGCAGCAACTCACAACTCACCCACACACTCCCAAATATAGTCCCCCACACAGTACCTTCTCAGCTAAAGCACCTCAGCTGAAAGTAAATAAAAAATCAAAAAACGCTCACCCCTCTAGCAGCTCTAACTCCTTGCTCCATCTCAGAGCTCAGCTGGGTCAACTCTGCTTCTGGCAAGCTTCCTGCCTTAAATAGAAGTGGCCAGCAGGTATTCAAATTCACCCAGGCATGCAATTCACCCAGGCAGGTTGTTGCCAACCTGGCCTCCTTGATACTCGGGAGAACCAGTCAGTTCTGGGTCCCTGATCACAGCACCCTCTGGGGCATGTATGGGGAAAGGTGGTCCCTCAGGTATGTTGGTGCCTGGCCATAAAGGGCTCTAAAGGTAAGAACCAGCAAATCCAATATGCTATAAGCAGCCAGTGCAGCACCTTTAGCACAGGCTGGATGTGCTCCAGGATTGGGAGTCCCATCAACAGCCTGGCCACGGCATTTTGCACCAGCTGCAGCTTCTGGATTTGTGACAGGGGCAGCCCCATGTAGAGGGCATTACAGTAATCCACTTTAATGGTGATTAATGGTGACAAACAGCAACACCAACTGTTTTCAGTTATTTCATGCAAGTCTCTTCAAGCTGAGTGATGCATGGGAAATGCAAAATGACCAGTCTGAAGACAAAGGTCGAATCTGCATCTGCCTTTCCCACTGGTGTCACAGTCTTCTGACTCTGTCTTCAAAAAACCTGTCTACATTTGCTTTCACTTTCACACTTAAACTGTGCTAGCATACTTTTGCATGTCTGCATACATTTATCACCCTCTCATGGTGGCTCCATTGTCATTGCGCTTCTGCACTGCTTTAAATGCATCTTCTCCAAACAACTTTCAAACATAGAGAAAGACGGTGTCACAGCAGCATGAAACTGATTTAAAAATGCAAATGCAGATTCGACCAAAGTATGGAAGAGAACCTTCCCTTCCTGCCATTTGTCTGCCCTGTATTTGTTGTCTGTGGGCTTGGAGAGCAATTTGGTGAAGAGGATATACAGCCTTCCTTGACCACTCTTCTTATGCTGATCACCTCCTCAATTATGTTTTTTTCCCCCAGTAAAACAAAATGTCAGAAGTTTGTGTACTTTCTGCATAATGTTGCCCAGAGTACAAAGTGCTAAGTACATATTCCATTCTATATATTAATTTTATCCTATTTATTTTCCTTTAATTTTTATTTGTTGTTGTTCAGTCGCACAGTCGAGTCCGACTCTTCGCGACCCCATGGACCAGTTTATGCCAGGTCCTCCTGTCTTCCGCTGTCCACTGAAGTTTGCTCAATTTCATGTTCGTTGCATCGATGACACTGTCTAACCATCTCATCCTTTGCCGTCCCCTTCTTCTTTGACCTTCAATCTTTCCCAGCATCAGGGTCTTCTCCAGTGAATGCTCCCTTCTCATTTGGTGGCCAAAGTATTTGAGCTTCAGCTTCAGGATCTGGCCTTCCAGGGAGCAATCAGGGTTGATTTCTTTTAGGATTGACTGATTTGATCTCCTGGCAGTCCAAGGGACTCTCAAGAGTCTTCTCCAGCACCATAGTTCAAAAGAATCTATTCTTCGGCGCTCGGCCTTCCTTATAGTCCAACTCTCGCAGCCATACATTACTACGGGGAATACCATTGCTTTGACCATGCGGACTTTTGTTGGCAAGGTGATGTCTCTGCTTTTTATCATGCTGTTTAGGTTTGCCATCGCTTTCCTCCCAAGGAGCAGGCGTCTTTTAATTTCATGGCTGCAGTCACCATCTGCAGTGATCTGGGATCCTAGGAACGTGAAGTCTGTTACTACTTCTACGACTTCCCCTTCTATTTGCCAAGGAGTGATGGGGCCAGATGCCATGATCTTAGTTTTTTTGATGTTGAGCTTCAAGCCCACTTTTGTGCTCTCCTCTTTCACCCTGAGCAAGAGGCTCTTTAGGTCCTCTTCACTTTCTGCCATCAGAGTGGTGTCGTCTGCATATCTGAGGTTATTGATGTTTTCCCCAGCAATCTTAACTCCGGCTTTTGATTCATCCAGGCCAACATTTCGCATGATGTACTCTGCATATAAGTTAAATAAGCAAGTTGACAATATACATCCTTGTCGTACTCCTTTCCCTATGCTAAACCAATCAGTTGTTCCATATCCGGTTCTAACTGTTGCTTCTTGACCCTTATACAGGTTTCTCAGGAGATATGTGAGGTGGTCCGGTACTCCCATCTCTTTAAGAACCTGCCATAATTTATTGTGATCCACACAATCAAAGGCTTTAGCATAGTCAATGAAGCAGAAGTAGATGTTTTTCTGGTACTCTCTTGCTTTCTCCATAATCCAGCAAATGTTGGCAATTTGATCTCTAGTTCCTCTACCTCTTCGAAATCCAGCTTGTACTTCTGGCAGTTCTCTATCCACATACTGTTGGAGCCTAGCTTGTAGGATTTTGAGCATGACCTTGCTAGCGTGTGAAATGAGTGCAATTGTGCGATAGTTTGAACACTCCTTGACATTGCCCTTCTTTGGGATTGGAATGTAACATGACCTTTTTCAATCCTGTGGCCACCATTGTGTTTTCCAAATTTGTTGGCAAATTGAGTATAGCACTTTAACAGCATCTTCTTTTAAGACTTTGAACAACTCAGCTGGGATATCATCACCTCCACTAGCTTTGTTGTTAGTAATGCTTTCTAAGGCCCATTTAACTTAGCTTTCAAGGATGTCTGGCTCGAGGTCATTGATTATACCATCGTGGTTGTCAAGGACATCGAGGCTTAATTTTTATATTCTACCTTATTTTAATTAGTTAAAGACAGTAAGCAAATGGCTATCTCATTTCATAACACTCTAAAACAGGTTAGGCTAAGAAAGGTTTCCCCAAGGTCATCCAATGTAATTCACAACTATGTGGTTATTATCATCATCGTTGTCATCGTCATATGGCATTATGTGTAGAATAGCCAGGAGATCTTAAGATTGTCTGATCCTGCAGAAGTTCTGGCTCTTTTAGCATTATTCAGAACTAGGTGGTGAGCAAGACTTGTTTTTAAGGCAAGAGACATCTCACAGGTGGTTTGCCATTGCCTTCCTCTGTGTTGCAGCCCTGGTATTCCTTGGAGGTTGCACTTTCAAATACTAGCCAAAGCTGACCCTGCTTAGCTTCTGAGATCTGATGGGATCAGGTTAACCTGGGCTATCTAGGTCAGGGCTGCAACTATGTGGTAATTTCCCTGTTGTCCAACACTCACTCTACTATATCACACTGGCACTCAGTTTTCACAAGTGTTCATGACAGGTAACAGCTGAGCATATTAAGAACCCAATCTCCAGTCTCAAAGACAAGCTTACTATCTACATTCCATCCTGGGAAGAAGGAAGGACAAGGAACAAAGGGAGGCAGAAAGACAGTTGAGTTGGCTATTCTTGCTTCACAGGGATATTTCAGACTGTCCTTCTTATCTCTTTTTCATAATTTCTAGACCTTTTTAGCAGTGTTTTGCCTCAGTTGCTGACATAAGGTGCTCATTGTATCCATCAGTAGATCTTGGCCCCTTCAAACAGCCTTTGTAATCCACTTTAGCTACCACTTGTTAATGGATTGTTTGTGTCATTTCAGACACAACTATTTTGGCTTACAGATGTGAACAGATTTTATTTTTATTTTTTACATTTCAAACAAAGCTGCTTGTGTCCTGTTCACTAAGTGGGGCTGAGCTTTTTTTTTTAACTGCTTCTATAATCAGCAAAAAGCTGTGTCTGACAATTGGAAAGGAACTCCTGAGGAAAAAGTTTGCCCTGACAATCAAATTGGATTGGTGAATGTGAGATATTTCTGATGTTTTTCTTTTTTTCATTTTGGATTACACTGTGTGCTTTTAGTGTATTGCACAGATCAGTTTCTGTCATGGCCTGCAGCCATGTGTATTAACAGAAATACATTTCAAAGTAAAGGTCTGGGTTTTTATTCTCCAGCTCCTATTCCTTCTCCTTTTTGTTGTTGTTTCAGTACTAAGTCAAGAGGTGTCCTGAACTCCTTTTCCTAAATCTCCCCTTCAGTAATGTGACCAGTGAACACACTTCTGAAATTCTTTGACCGATTCCTTTCCTAAGCTAGGAACATGGTGACATGTGCATTTGGAGGGCTGAAGGCACAATGGAGAAACTGACACCCATCTAAAGAGGGACAGATTCTCTTGGTGGCTACTCCTCATAACTCTAGAGCTCTGTCTCGCCTCTTCGTGGATGTCAAGCATTCTCTCTACAACCCTGATATACCAGAAGACCCTCCCCCAACAGTTGCTGGCCATGCTCGTGATTGTGCTGAAGCATTTAGGCACTAAAAAAATGCAGCTTTATGCTGGAGCATTTTAGTGCAACTGCAGAATCCAACTAAGCTGAATTCTGAGCGATGCATTCAAAAGTTAGCCGGAGGACATATGCATGAGCACCCACATATGGTCTACATGAGTGGAGAATGGCTTGCCCTATCCCCCTCCCCAAATCCATGTTTGTTCCTTCAAGCCCCTATCTTACTGGGAAGATGGGAAGGCCACCAGCATGCTTGTAAATACAGAACTAATACTACAAAACTTGCATAGACTTACAAAACTTGAACAGCCTCTTAGCCTGTGGGTCGTAGCCTGTGGGTCTTGCTTGGAGGCCTTGTAAGAACCTGAGTAGAGGGCTACTACTGAGTTCTGGAAAGAGAACTGCTGGCAAGGTAGCCATTTGGTCAGTCTCAAGGTTTTCAGGGTACATCACGTAACAAGAGTTTACATTGGAGCTTGAGGAAAGTTCCTGTGGCTGTAGAAGACAGCATTGCTCCTAGGAAGATGGATAACAAAGGATCTATTCCAGTGACCTGCCTGGGTTGCACCATGATCCTTTTTCTGCCATGCCAAGAAATACATTATACTTGCTGCAAATGCAAGCTTATAAGAATACTTGAGGAGAAGGTGGGAGAACTCGAGGCACAAATCTGTACACTGAGGAACATCAGGGAGTCAGAAAGCTTTTTAGATATGAAAGAAGAGGGGCTCCTGAGAGAATGGGAAGAGCTAGCAAATCCTATGCAAGAGGAAGGATGTAACAAGGAACAGGTGGGTGAGTGGAAGAATGTGACCTTGAGGAGTAAGGTAATCAGGAAACACAGCCAGTGGAGCTGCAAAATTGATACCAGCCGCTTCTGATGATGGAAGATCAGAATAGCACACACCGAGATCAAAAGGATGTGACTGACACAAGCATGTAAGCGGAGGAAGAACCAAGCTATCCCACCAAGGAAAAGACAAGTAGTGGTGGTTGGTGATTCCCTACTGAGAGGGACAGAAGAAGGTGTATGCAGACCGGACAAGGAATCTCGAGAGGTTTGTTGTCTTCCTGAAGCATGTATCTGAGATGTGACTGAGAGAATTCCAAGACTGGTCAAGACCTCTGATTGCTCCCCACTCCTGCTGATCCACGTGGGAACAAACGATATGGCCCGAAGAAACCTTGAATGGATCTCCAAAGACTACGAGGCTCTGGACAAGAAGGTGAAAGTTCTTGGGGCAAAGGTGGTGTTCTCCTCCATTTTACCTGTTGAGGGTCATGGAGCTGGAAGGGAGAACAGGATACTGGAGGTGAATGGCTGGTTACGTAGATGGTGCCATTGAGAGGGATTTGGCTTCCTGGACCATGGTATGTACCTCCAAGATGAAGGACTGTTGGCAACAGATGGGGTGCACCTTACAAAGAATGGGAGGAATGTCTTTGCTGCAAGACTTGCGAACCTGATCAGGAGGGCTTTAAACTGAAGACAACAGGGGTGGGAAGAAAAAGCCTGATGTTGTGCAGCATCCCCAACACTAAGTTTAAGAAGGGGAGTGACCAGAGAATAAATGAATGGGAGAGAGGTGAGTTCAGTAATTTTCAGGTAAAATTGAAGGGACCTACGGTAGGAAAGGATGTCTGTAATCTGAAATGTCTTTATAGTAATGCACAGAATATGGGAAATAAACAGGAGGAACTTGAACTTCAAATATTGGAAAGTAATTATGATCTGATAGGTATCACTGAGATTTGGTGGGATGAGTCTCATATATGGAGCACAGCAATTGATGGATATACCTTGTTCAAACGGAACAGAATAAACAAAAAAGGAGGCAGGGTGGCACTATATGTCAAGAATGAATACACTTGCACTGAAATTCAGAATTTTGAGAGTTGCCCTGTTGAAAGTGTGTGGGTAAGGATAGAGCAGGGGGGAAAGAAGGGGATATTGTTGTGGGGGTATACTACAGATCTCTGAACCTACCAGAGGAACGGGATGATGCATTTGTACAACAGCTTGCTAAACTTTCACAGAGACAGCATGTAGTGGTTATGGGAGATTTCAACTATCCAGATATTTGCTGGAATTTAACTCTGCTAGACATGGGGCATCCCACAGATTCTTGAATAGTCTTGTGGACAACTTCATCTCTCAGAAGGTGGAGGTAGGAACCAGAGGATCTGCTATTCTAGATTTAATTCTGACTAACAGGGAAGGACTGGTTGATGAGGTGAATGTTGTAGGATCCTTGGGGAATAGTGACCATGTCAGCTTGGAATGTGACATAGTGAGGGATGTGAAACCGGGACATAGTAGGACTCGTATCCTGGACTTCAGGAAAACTGATTTAAAAAAACTCAGAGAAATAATAGGTAGGATCCCATGGCTGGAAATGTTGAGGGGGAAATCTGTACAGGAAGGATGGGAGATACTGAAAAATGAAGTGCTTAAGGCACAATCGCAAACTGTTCCGGTAAGAAAGAAAGGTGGGAGATGGGTAATGAAGCCAAGGTGGCTGAACAAGGAACTCTCTGAAGAGCTGAGACTAAAAAGGGAAATGTACAGGAAATGGAAGGAGAGCCAAATTACTGAGGGTGAGTACAAGAAGCAGGCTCGAATCTGTAGGGATGGTGTCAGAAAGGCTAAAGCACAGATGGAGCTGAGGCTTGCAAGGGATGCTAAAAATAACAAGAAAAAATTCTATGCCCATGTTCAGAGCAAAAAGAAGAACAGGGATGGCGTAAGCTCATTGCTAGGGGAAGATGGTCAAGTCCTAACAAGGGATAAAGACAAAGTGGAATTACTCAACTCTCACTTTGTATCAGTCTTTAACTATAAGGCAAGCTGTATACAAACTGAAGAATACAGGGCATATGAAGGAAGGAGGAACTGCCCAGAGTAAGTAAGGAAATGGTTAGAGAGCATCTAGCTGCCTTAAATACTTTCAAATCTCCGGGGCCAGATGGCTTGCATCCCAGGGTGCAAAAAGAAATTGCAGATGTTATTTCAGAGCCTTTGGCTCTAATCTTTGAGATGTCCTGGAGAACTGGTGTTGTGCCAGAAGACTGGAGAAGAGCGAATGTTGTCCCGATCTTCAAGACTATCATGGTAGAGCTGCTACCAAGTTCCTTTAACTTAGGTCTTCACCAATCAGGAGCAAAAGGAACTAAAACACTCCTATTTGTCTCCAAGTCTGCAGAGGGAAACTGCAGGCCACAAAAAAAGTATAACAAAACAAAATATCTTGGTAGAATGGTCACAAGGGTCTAGGCATACAGGATTTAGGCTTTGAGACATGGTAACACAAGAGCCACACAAGGTTTATCAAAGTAAAATATATTCTAGTTTATATAGGTGCAAGAAATCATAAAACAAGACTGTGCAGGGTAAAACAAAAAGAAATCTAGCTTAACCAGCCTAACTTACACATGAATCAGCAATGCAGTATTACCTCTCCGTAAGACAGAGTTCAATTGGTCAGCATTCAAAGCAGGCATCTCTTAGCCTTGGCAGGCATAAGCGAACTGGAATGCCATTGGTGGGGTACTGAACTACTGGATCAGGCCAGGCTCAGCAATCACAAACCCCAGAATGACATAACGGAGCTAATGCTCAACTTATAGGAAAAATGGTCTCTCACCAGGTTGTCCTTACCCAATGAGAGGCCAGAAAAATGATGTCAATTGTTCAGGTTGCCAGGCATTCCCACAGCCCATAATAATCAGGTTGGGTGGAGGGAGTCAAAAGTTAACTGCAGGATAACTTTAAGATCTGCCTCCACGCAGGAGTTACAAGGTTAATTAATTGGAATGTGGGAATTGGTCATCTCCGGGCCTTTTATCAGCCTGCAGCTGGGAGTACTCCGCAAGGTCACCCAGAGCTCCTTCGTGCTATCTCTGCCTTAAAGGGAGAGTCTCAACCGTTTGTCACTTAAGAAGTTTTTATGGTAGGCCCATACCAGGCCTAACCCTTAAGGTTATACAAAACATTACAGACCCATGCCAGGCTTAGATCATAGGTTAGACAAACATTCTGCATTTAAGAAAGCATTTCTTTACAGTACATGATATGAAAAACTCCTACCGGTGGGCCTGGACTCTGCACAACCCCATGGACCACATCACACCAGGCCCTCCTGTCTTACGTCATCCTCCAGAGTTCTCAATTTCATGGTCGCTGCATTGATAACACTGTCTAACCATCTCATCCTTTGCCATCCCCTTCTTCTTTTACCTTCAATGTTTCCCAGCATCAAGATCTTCTCCAGTGAGTGCTCCCTTCTCATTTTGTGGCCAAAGTATTTGAGCTTCAGCTTCAGTATCTGGCCTTCCAGGAAACAGTCACGGTTGATTTCTTTTAAGATTGACTGATTTGATCTCCTTGCAGTCCAAGGGACTCTCAAGAGTCTTCTCCAGCACCATAATTTGAAAGCATCTATTCTTTGATGCTTGGCCTTCCTTATGGTCTGACTCTCGCAGCCATACATTACTACTGGGAATACCATTGCTTTGACCATATGGACTTTTGTTGGCAGGGTGATGTCTCTGCTTTTAATTATGCTGTCTAGGTTTGCCATAGCTTTCCTCCCAAGGAGCAGGTGTCTTTTAATTTCATGGCTGCAGTCACCATCTGCAGTGATCTTGGATCCCAGGAATGTGAATTCTGTCACTGCTTCCATGATTTCTCCTTCTGTTTGTCAAGTAGTGATGGGGCTGGATGCCATGATCTTATTCTTTTGATGTCGAGTGTCAAGCCAACTTTTGCACTCTCCTCTTTCACCCTGAGCAAGAGGCTCTTCAGGTCCTCTTCACTTTCTGCCATTAGAGTGGTATCGTCTGCATATCCGAGGTTGTTGATGTTTTTCCCGGCAATCTGAGGTCAGAGACTCAGCATGGTGAAATCAGCTCAAGTTTATTTGGTTACATGAGAACAAAGATAAAAACTAGCCAGTCCACAGCCAACTTATATTCGTGTCTGTACACACCCCCAACACACCCCCAACACCCGTGATAGGTTCTATATACATGGCCCTGGTAACTATAGGTATCCTGCAGGATCCTGGTGCTCCCATTGGTCCGTGCCTAGGATCTGCAGTGTCTATTGTTCTAGGACTGAAGGTCTCTAGGTCCGTTTGACCACATGGCCAGGTGCACACAGTCACAGCCATCTTAATACATAACACCCCTCCCCCCTTAGTTCCAAAGTACTAGCATACATTGTCCCGCAAGTACTCTGGGCGCCGTCGTTCTCTTGGGGAGTGGCATGGCTCCGTTGGGGTGCTGTTAGGCATAGTTGGCCCAGTTTGCAGCTTGGAGACAGCGGTCAGCAAAGTCCCAGTTGCAGGGGAAAATCTGCTGTTGGGCTCTGGCATGGAACATGGGGCAGGAATTGGGGCTGTGTTGGACTCCACTGGTCCCAACTCTGGTTCCTCCAGGTCTGGATCCTCATCACTGTCCTCAACATCCCATACCTCTGGGTCATCTAGGGGCAGCAGGCGACAATGTAGTTGGTCTACATGCCTCTGGAGGAGCTGGCCATCTTCCATCAAGACCTCGTATGAGAAAGGCCCTGTCACTCTCACCACCTGGGCTGGGATCCATGGTTTGCCTCATGCATAGTTACAGGCATATACTGGGTCCTCTGGAAAGAACCCCCGGGGTGCCTCCTGTGTTACCGGGCCCGGGTTGTGGTTGGGTGCCCTGTCCGGGTGAAGCCGGTCCAGTATGGTCATTAGGCACCGTCCCATTAAGAGTTCCACGGGGCAGCATCCTATGGATGTGTGTGGGGTTGTTTGTTGGCCGAACAAGAAGACGGCTACCCTGTAGTCCCAGTCCCCTTGGATGATCCGGTGCAGTGCTTCCTTGGTTGTGCGTACCATCTGTTCCATCTGTCTGTTGGTTGCCGGGTGGAAGGGAGCAGAGTGGATGTGCCAAATCCCATAGTACTGCATAAATTCCAGGAATTCTGCTGACATAAATGCAGTCCTGTTGTCTGATACCAGGGTGTCAGGGATGCCATGGGTGCTGAAGATTTTCCACATCGCTTTGATTGCTGCTCTTGATGATGTAGAGGAGACCTGGACCACCTAAAGCCACTTAGAGTAGGAATCCATGAGAATGAAAAATGTCTGTCCCTGGAATGGGCCCACAAAGTCCAGATGGAGGTGGGCCCATGGTTTGTGTGAGGATTCCCATTGTTGCACTGGGGCCCCGGGAGGGGCCGGTCGTGTTTCCTGGCATGTCTGGTGGTGTTTAACCAGGTCCTCTATCTCCCCATCCATGCCAGGCCACTATACATAGCTGCGCACTAAGGCTTTCATGCACACAATTCCCAGGCAGGTCTCGTGCAGTGCAGCAAGTATGCGTTTGCTCAGGGGACTATGGATGACTACCCGGCTACGCCACAAGATACAGCCTTTGTGGATGGACAGTTCATCCCAGCAGGACAAGAACGCTGCAGACTCTGGGCCCACACTCCCTGTGGGCCAGCCCTTCCCCACCCAGTCCTGAACAGGGCAGAGGACGCAGTCCTTACTGGTGTGTTTGGAGATGTCTGACACCTGTACCAGACAGTCAGGTAGGTCTTCCAGTGACAGGATCAGGTGTGCAGGACCCGGGTCCGGGTCACAGATGGGTAGCGGAAGGTGGCTGAGGGTGTCGGCATGTCCCATTGCCTTGACTGACCAGTGTAGCAGGGTGTACTCGTAACCTACAAGAAAGATAGACCACCACAACACCCAGGGAGACAGCATCTGGGGTGTCTGGTGGTCCGAGGCCAAGAGGCCCAGCAGTGGCTTGTGGTCCATGAGAATGGTGAAAGGGCAGCCATACAGGTAGTTGTGGAACTTATGCACCCCCACCACAATTGCCAGTGCCTCATCGATTTGAGCGTAGTTCCACTCCACCACAGACAAGGTGCATGAGTAATAGGCTACCGGGACTTTACCAGGACCGCCCCCACCCCTTAGGGCAATGCATCACATGCAAGCACTACAGGGAAGGATTAATCAAAATGGGCCAGGACAGAATTGGAGGTCAGGAGATCCTTTACAGCCCGGATGGGGCACCCTCTATTACACAGTCACTTTAATCCTATTGGTGGACCCCCAGGCAAAAAATGTACCTGAGGTGCTGTGGAGTCCTGCTGTTTCCTGGTGGGTTGTGACACAGCACTGGTGTCCTTTGGATCGACAGGCCCAGACGATGTAGCTGTGCTTCCTGCAGGAACAGCAGATAGCGTCATGGAACTGGTAGGCCCTTCACTCGTGTGCATCCCCGCAGCTGGCATAGGAGGCTGATGTGACTGGCTTCTCAGGATGTGCTGGTGCTGATGCCATAGGCTGTGGATTCTGCTGAGCCGGTTTGTGTACTTGCAAGACTTCCTCCTCATCTGATGCATCTGAGGCTGGAGATGTGCTTGTTCAGTGAACTGCATGGCTACAGTGCTCTTGGTGCGACTTCTCGTATGCTGTGGCTTCTAAGGCCTTGTCCAGGGTCAGATTGTCATGGCTCGCAAGCTTGCAGCATAGCTTGGGTTCCCGGAAGCCCATGATGAACTGGTTCATCAGCGTGTTGCTGAGGCTGGGGAACTCACATCAGGTGGCTGCTTAGCGGAGGCCTGCTAGGAAGTCGGTTGCAGTTTCTGTGGAGCCCTGAAGTCAATGCACTCGGCTATTTTTGTTGGTTTTGGCATGAAGTGATCCGTGAGCTCCTTCTCAATTTCAGCATAGGTGGCCCCTTTCGGGGATTTTGAGGCTATCAGGTCCTTCAGTAGCCTGAGCATCTCAATCCTGCAGGAGCTGAGCAATAGGGGTTTCTTCTTACCCTCCTCAGTTATGTCGTGGAAGTCAACATAGTATTCCATTCTCTCAATCCAGGCTTCCCAGTGCTCAGGATGTGCAGTATCGAATTCAGGGAGGTTACCTGCAGCGGCAGCCATGATGACTCAGATGGGAGCACGTGGCTGGGTGCTGTCTGGAGCAGCGTGAGGTGCCATGACTGGAGACTCAGAGTGCAGTGCAGTGTGGGGTCAGCGGTGCAGGGTGCGGCATCTGGGTGGACGGTGCACGGTGCGGTGCTTGTTTCCGTGTCAGAGTCTGGCTCACTCATCGGGATCCCATCCTTGTTGCCAGTGAAAAGTACTGAGGTTGGAGACTCGACATGGTGAAAGCAGCTCAAGTTTATTTGGTTACATCAGAATGAAGATAAACACTAGCCAGTCCACAGCCAGCTTATATTCGTGTCTGCACACACACCCAACACACACCCAACTCGCGTGATAGGTTCTATATACATGGCCCTGGTAACTATAGGTTCCCTGCAGGATCTTGGTGCTCCCATTGGTCCGTGCCTAGGATCCATGGTGTCTATTGTTCTAGGACTGTCTGTAGGTTCGTTTGACAGCATGGCCAGGTGCACACAGTCGCAGCCATCTTAATACATAACACATAGTCAATGAAGCAGAAGTAGATGTTTTCCTGGTACTCCCTTGCTTTCTCCATAATACAGTGAATGTTGGCAATTTGATCTCTTGTTTCACTACCTCTTTGAAACCCAGCTTATACTTCTGGCGGTTCTCTAGCCACATACTGCTGAAGCCTAGCTTGTTGACCACCTATAAATAGAACATGCATCTTTTTCTTGCCAGAAGGCATTGTAGGCGAAGGTTCATACTGTCCAGCTACAAACACATATATTCCTTTATCTCAACAGTTGCAGCATTTGACTCTTGCATGTTGAAGTGTGAGGAAAAAATCAAGACCGTACAGAATGATATCACATTCGTGAGAGAGGCATTGGCTGGACTTGGGGGGGGGCAGTAATACTTTTGTACTTAGTTTTACATAGTTAAATTTAAATATGTTCTTATTATGCAGTTTTGTATTATTAATTGATGTTATTCATTAAAATTTAATATTTTTCCAATCAGTGTTTTTATGTGACTGATGCTTAAAAAAGCATTCCTTAAGATGTAATTTTCAGTTCAACTGTGAAAACACAGCTTTTTTCCCCTTTACAGTGAAATCCTATGCAGACTTCCTGCAGTCAAAGCCCACTGATTTCAATAGACTTACAGTGGTGTAACTCTGCATAGGATTGCATTAGTAAAATCCAACATGCTATATGTGATTACTATGCTGTAGTATCACCAGAGAGATTTATTTAGGTGAAACAGAAATAGCATGCATTGTTCCAAAATGTAAGATTTATTAAAAAAAACACCCGGAAAACATAATTCTCTGCATAAGTGACAGGGGAACACAAAAGGGAGAGTTCAAATGGGAGTACAAACATTTCAAAAGCATGCTAACAGGTCAAACAACATTCAAGACACATGATTAGATTAGGGTGATAGTCTTTCCCTTGGTCAGCCTGCATTTCTCCTCCTCTGTTTTCCAATTAAGACGTTTCCCCCAGTGCTGAAGACGCTGGATTGTTGTCTTGCTGATTAACATAAGCACCTGTTTGTTCTACCTCTGTGCACTGTGGAGGATTGTACAGTTTTCTCTGCATGAGTTCAGTGAGCACAGTTAGAGTTTGAATACATTTATCCATAACTGTGGAATGGTGACTGAAAGCACTGTATGCTGAGCACCCATTGCCCAATGAGATACTTTTCACCTCTTGTTCCTACATAACTTGACTGCTGCAAACATCTGAATGGTGTTATTATAGCACTGAATTGCCATTTTGATTTAGTGCAATAGGGCAAAAGTTAGAACAATTTTTTAAAAAAACTGAAAAAAGAATTTGCTGTGAAAAAGGTGGGGAGGGGAGTGGCATGGTTTGAAACAATCAGAATCTGGCCAGCAATGAATAACAATCAATTTAGAATGGAGATATGAAAGGGACCCTCATCTCTCACCTCTTTCATCCAGTTACCACACAGACATACACAAAATATTGTCCTCATCCAGCTGCCTATCACTTAACTCCCTTGGTTGCCTTGGTTGTTGACAGGTCACCATCTGCTGCTTCTTACTGTACAATGAGTGTTACATTTATTTTACAACCTCCTGGCCCAGTTTCCTGCCCAGCCCCTCTGCTACTAGAACCAAGGTGAGAGCTTCCTAACATAGCAGGTACTCTTCCATTCACCTGTTCAATAATCCCACACATTCCTCTTTCCAACAGGAAGAAAATTAAAGTGGATTGATACATCCCTCCTACTATGCAATACCTGTAAGCACCAACAGCCCGAACCCCCTTTACCTCAGCTTTTGACAGCTCCCTGCCAACTGCTACTCACAGAGCCACTTGCGGTGGTTAATTTATTTATTTATTAGGATTAAGGCCCATTGTGGAAATAAATACAACAAGCTCTAGAAAGAGGCTCCGGGAGAGTGCCAAGACCTTGGGCACTCAGCATCAATGTGCTGTGGTGACCTCAGCGGGGTATAATGACACAGAGTCCACCATTTTCTCCAGAGGAACTTATCTCTGCTACCTGAAGAGCAGTTGTAATTTTGAGTGATCTCCAGCCCTCACCTGTAGATTGGCAACAATTGTTACCCAGGAGAAAATGGCTGGTTTGGAGGGTGGAGTCTATGGCATTGTACCTGTCTGATGTCCCACACCTCCTCAAACACCCTCTCCAGGCTCCACCCCCCAAATCTCCATGAATTTCCCAACCTGGAGTTGGCAACCCTATGTCCTTCCCAGCCAAGCATCAACCTGCCATTATCTGCCCCTCTGATTTCAGCTTTACATCTCCTCCCCTCTCCCTCCTGGAGATCAGTTGTAATTCTGAGTATTTCCACCCATCTCCTGAGATTGGGAACAGTGGTTCCCCAGAAGGGAATAGCTGGAGTCTATGGCATTGTACCTAAGGTCCCACCCCTCCTCAAACCTCACTCTCTCCAGGTTCCATCCCTCAAATTTCCAGGAATTTCCCACCTGGAGTTGGCAACCCTATCTCCTTCCCAGCCAGATCAACCTACCTTTATTTTCCCCTCTCTCTTCAGCATTCCATTTCCCACACACACACACCTGCAGCCTCTCCTCTGCTCTGAAGCACTGACTGCCACAGAGTCAACCATTTTCTCCAGGGGAACTGATCACTGCCATCTGGAGAGCGGTTGTAATTCTAAGTGATCTCCATCCCTCACTTGGAGATTGGCAACAATGGTTTCCCAGGAGGAAAAGTCATCTTTCTCTGCAATGGGGACCAAAGCAGCTTACATCATTCTCCTCTCCCCCTTTTGACTTGCACAACAACCCTGGGAGGTAGGTTAGGCTGAAAGTCTGTGACCGGTCCAAAATCACCCACTCAGCTTCTACAGCAAGAACCTGGATCTAGCAGAACCTGCTTTGAAGCACTGACTGTTACACCTAGGGCAGCCAACCTTCAGGTGGAGCCTGATCACCAGGTATCACAACTGAACTCCAGACAACAGATCTCTCCCCCCCCGAGAGAATAACTGCTTTGGAAGGTGGGCTGTATGGCATTCTGTTCAGCTGAGGCCTCTCGCCTCCCCAAACCCTGGCTTCCATAGACTCTTCCAGAAAATCTCCAGCAATCTCCCTACCTGGAGCTGGCAACCCTAGACTCAGGACTAGCCCCAGTGAGTTCCTCTCAAAGACCTGCAAAGCATTTCCATCCTTTGTCTGAACCAAGCTTGATTGCTTACTGTGGCAAAACGGGCTCCAGTTTACCCCTCAGCTGTTTGCCTCCCACCCTCATCCCATATGCATATTTCACTCCTTAAATTTGCTGCCACGACTCACTGAATCATCACTGCGTTTTTAGAGACGCAGTGAGACCCCTGTGGCCGAATCTCCATGTTTGGAGATGGAATCCCCAATCTTTGGGGGATCCCTGGAAAGTTGGCAACCCAAAGGTCTGGCCTTTCCTTGCCTCCTTGGGCTACCCCCTCCCTTTGTTATTGTGCAGAGTGGGGGAGACTATGCGGTCAGAGCACAACACAAATTATTAGCCCAAATCAAAGAATTTATCTAACTATTTACAGTTATGGGGTGCACACACACTGTAGGAGTAAGCACACACTATGAACCAGCAGGGCATAAATCCACAGGGGTTAAACACCATCTTCTTTCCCTACACAGCGGCCTCTGGCTCTAGCCTCTCTCTGGTCCAAGAGAGCAGGGAAACTTCCATTCATTCCCCAGTCCAGCCAGCTGTGGAATAGCTGAATTTATGCTGCGTCCAAGGGTTCACCCACATCTCTGGCTTGTAGCCTGTTCAGCACAGGCAGCAGGAGCCTTTCCTAACCTCCTGTAGGACAAAGACAGCCTCCTCCTTGGATGGGCTGCAGTCTATATTGATGCTGCTCTGCATGTTGGGACAGTCCCTGTTTTCCCGCCTGTTTCTACCTTGGGGCAGCTGGGAAATGTAGTCCAGCAGATGAGGAAGGCCCATTCAACCCAGTGAGTGATACTCCTACAGGCCCCTCTCTGGAACTACAGCTCAATTAAACCTTATGCCAGAACATTTTAAACAAACAACCACAGACAGCAGCCCAGCAGCCATCTTACAAACACAGGTAACTGCCATTTCGTTACACCTACCAACATCAATTGAGGGAAAAATTAAGTCCCACACAGGAGGCAAGCAGGAGAAGAATCTTCCTCAAGAGATAAAGCCATTTGCTAGGAATTCTGACAGAGAAGAGTGGCTAAAGGGGAAGTGGGCGGGGAAGAGGAGCAGACCCAGCACCTGGCCAATGGCACATGAGTACTCTTGAGTGGTGGCTGGCAGGCCAATGGCTGAGGGAGGGCATTTTACAGCCAATGGGAGCGCATGGAATCTTGCCACCCCAAGTCAGCTTTATATATAAGGAGAGATTTAGATTCTTAACTGCTCTCCTCTGTTACTGTAGCCCTCAGGGCAAGTAACAAAAACAATAATAAATTAAAACAGTTTAAGCATCAGTCAGCAACAGTAAAATAACATAATAGTATAATCTCACTAGGGATATTTTAACTGTATAAAAACTAGAGGAAGGTCCACAAAGAGAAACAGGAAGGGGCCTATCAGATTGAATTGTTCTTCTCCTCAGTTGTAAGCCTTGACCATGGGCCTGGTGTAATAGCTCTGACTTTCTCACTAACCTTCTACAGCTATAGCCAGTTAAGAATCTGCTCTTACCCACAGGATATAGTGGGAGTTTGAAGCTATTTATCAGTGCAAGTGCTTTAGGGCAGAAGACCTTGAGAATTAATTTTAAGGTTATAATAGATGTATTCTGAAGGTTAAGAGAGAAATTGCAGTGAAATATTCTGTGTATTGCAGTGTCCATCATGATGATACAAACAATGAGAGGACAGAATTTGTCTTTAGAAAGATATTATTTTCTTCTAGGAAGTCATAACAACACCCATAAAAGGGCAATAATATTTTCCTCGTCCTCTGAAGTCTCTATTATAAATAGTATCAATCGAATAAATATTTTAATAAATTAATTGCTTTATTTCCAATCTTTTGAACTCAACAGCATGTGTCTTGATACTGAGCATGTTTCTGAAAATACCTTGAGTATTGATGAAAGTTTAACTTTCTAGGGGTCAGTCCAGAGATCCTTCATAGATGTGAGGTCTCCATAGCATACATCATATTTCCTTTTTTTTCACTTTAGTAGAAGTGCACACAGATCTACCCATCCTGTTGAATTGAATGACTAAGCACCTGTCAAACTCACTGTTCATTTTACAGCTCCTTCACCATAGCAACTGGGGAGAGGGAGAATGTAGAGCCCAAATACTTTTGCTTCCTAGGTTGATGTGCCAGACATATTCTCTGAGAATTTTTAGTGTCCTTGAGTCTCATCTTTCCATGCTTGCCTTTGTTTTACATGTTGGGGGAATGGCACTGAAAGGGCGATGGCTGGCAATTACATTTGGTGGGTGAAATCCCAGGAAGTGATTGGTTCTGAATCTTTTAGGGCCCTTGCTTGAACCTTGTACATCTATTGCTTTCACGCCTTTAACCTTAGTTCTAACACAGCCAGTGTACAGGCAGGATCCTATCAATGTCTCAATAAACTTCTCATTGTCCAGAGTGAAGGTTGTTGGGAACTGATTTATCCAGGAGTCTGACAGCATATCATTTGCTTGGAATGCAGCAATATAGTGCCTGATTCTACAAGGTGTATATAGACTGATAACCAATGTGTCCTCTAAGCTGTGGAGTCTTGTGAGCAAGAATTCTACTTTGTGAGCTATTGGCATTAATGTTGTGAGCAATTGATTTGGCTACTGCATTAATTAGTTTGCTTTGAGGCCATCCTTCCTGAGCCAAGGCAAAAATGTGTGAGCCCAAGGCTAAAAAACTGTTAGCTAGCTCATACTAACTCAGCTTAGAGGGAACACTGCTGATAACATGCTATCAGCAGGCAAGCTTTTAACAATGAAAACACTGCCCCCAATTAACTATTAGTCAAAATAAGTGATTTACCTGGCCACAAATTGCTGATTACTGTTTCCATCCCTGCTTTTAAATACAAACATTTTCCAATGAATATCAAGAATGATTTTAGCTACTTGCTGCTTTGAGTGATGTATTTGGTTAACGTGCAAACAATCTATGAAGTATAATGCTGGGAAATAGTACCTGGTTGCAGTATGTAAGGCAACAGTTGTTTATATTACAAAGGTATGTTTGTTTGTTTGTTTTTTAAAAAACTATGTACTTTTAAGTTGAGAACCATACATTAGGGTGGAAGAATTGCTTTTCAAAATAATAGCAATATGTGGCAGAGCACTTGTCCTCTCTGAATTCTTGGGATTTTTCTTTTCCTTGAGAGTGTCACACTCTATTTCCCAGAATTTGAAAACATTTTTCCCCATTACCTGATCTTTAGGAGGTTTGTTCAGCCTACACAAGTGAAGGGAAAAAGGAAATTGATATGTTGTTCCCAGGGAGTCATGAAAATAACACTAAACTGGAGAGTAAAGGGTAACAGAACCATGCTTGGCAACTAATTTTCCTTCTATAGCTGGTATGGTTTTCCTCAAGGTTCTGACAATATTTTTATCAAGTAGACTTTGACTTGAATCCAGACTAGCATTTCCATGGATGCAAGCCCAGGTTAGCCTGATTTCATCAGATCTCAGAAGCTAAGCAGGGTCATCTCTGGTTTGTACTCAGATGGAGACCACCAAAGAAGTCCAGGGTTACTATGCAGAGGCAGGCAACGGCAAACCACTTCTGAACATCTCTTGCCTTGTAAACCTATAGGGTTTCTGTAAGTTGGTTGCTGCAACTTGATGGCATGTTCCACCATGACCAAGAATTTTCACTTGTAGAGAGAGCAGTTTTCCTGCTTCTTCCTCCTGTGGCAGCCTGATATGTCCCCTGAAATCCTGTTCTTGGGGGGTCTCTGTCTCCTAGGAACAGGATTTTGTGTGTGTGTGTGGGGGGTTCAGGCTGCTGTAGGAGTAAGGAGATGAGAAATTCATGCCCCTGGAACCACAAAAACACTACTCTGGGCCCCAGCATTTATTTCTAAGTAGACTTCTACTACTCTTAATGTTTTATTTAGACATCCTTTGCTGCCATTTATGCATTTGTGGGCTCTATAGTAAGAGTATTTTCAGTTGTCACAGTTTCCAGGTATTCTTTAACCTCTCTCTCTTGCACACACATACATACATGCAGTGGCATGGGAGTTTCCACTGACACAAGAGGTCCCATCATGACAAGAGGTGATTGTTGTTCATTCCCCCTCTTCAAAGCTGATATGTGAGATTACAAGTTCTGGTGCAGACAAACACATTACAGTTCATCTCTCCCATATCCTCATTTCCCAGTTGTTTCCAAAGAGGCATAACAAAAAAAATCCAAAGAAGCAAAAGAGGAGGCAGGCTTCCCAAGTACTTACTGTAAACAAGCAGGGAATGCATATGTCCTGGCAGGACCATCCCCCGGGGAAGGAAAGATGCGCCGCATAATGCTATCGCCAGGAAGTGACATCGGGTGACACTCTGGCAACGTGGCAGGAAATTCGATGGTACCATCGAGTTTCCAGCTGCATTGCTAGAGCGTTGCTCAGCATCACTTCCTGGCAACGGCATCATGCGGCGTGGGTTTGCCTGGGGGAATTTTCTGGCTGGGGACTGTGTGTCCCCCGCCAGTTTGTAGTAAGTACTTGGGAACCCTAAGAGGAAGAGATTGGATTTATACCTCACTCTTCACTTGGAGTCTCAGAGCAGCTTACCAACTCCTCCCCACAACAGACACCCTGTGAGGTAGGTGGGGCTGAGAGAGCTCTTTCCAGAACTGTCCTTGAGATAACAACTCTGACAGAACTATGGCTTGCCCAAGGTCATCCAGCAGCTGCAAGTGGAGGAGTGGGGAATCAAACCCAGTTCTCCTATATTAGAGTCTGCGCACTTAACCACTGCACCAAACTGGCTCTCATATAGTGTAGGCTAATGATGTCTTAACTTGCTGAGACTGAGAGGGAAAGTGATCTTTGGACCATCATAGATAGCTCAATGAAAGTGTCAACTCAGTGAAAAAAGAAAGCTCTGTGTTGGTGATTATTAGGAAAGGGATTGAAAATAAAAAGGCTGATATTATAATGTCCCTGTATAAATCTATAGTGAGGCCTCATTTGGAATACTGTGTGCAGTTCTAGCTATCATATCTCAAAAAAGACATCACAGAGCTGAAAAAAGTACAGATGACAACCCAGGTTATTAGGGTACTGGAACACCTTCCCTATGAGGAAAGGCTGAATAGTTTAGAACTTTTCAGCTTAGAAAAGAGATGACTAAGGAGGGACATGAGAGACATCTATAAAATTATGCATGGGGTGCAGTGACTTCACAAAGAGGAATTTTCTCCTTCTCCCAAAATGCTAGAACTTGAGGGCATCCAAGGAAGCTAATGGGTAGTCGATTCAGGGCAGACACTGCCAGAGTGCACGGCCATAAGCATAGACAGCTTTAAAAGGGGATTAGACAAATCCATAGCAGTAGCCATGGTAACTAAAAAGACCCTCCATATTCAGAGACACTAAACCTCTGAATACCAGCACCAAGAGGCAACACTCTGTGAGATAGGATGCTGGACTAGATGGACCACTGGTCTGATCCAGCAAGATTCTTGTTATGTTGTTATGTTTTTGACAGCAGGAACAATTATTGGCATGTGGCCCATCCAAAGTGATAAATAACCATGTGTAATTTGAAAATACATTGTGAAATGGATTTGGTTCACATTTAATCTGTTTATTCCAGGTAGCATCCCAAAAGAACAAGATAAACAGTATAACTGATTCTCAGCATGGCCCTGTATATGAATACATAAAACCAGAGATTGGGGCCATGGGCAGAAATGACAAACCTGAGAAATGCTCCATGTTTGCAGAAAAAAACTGAAATATTTTTAATAATTTTAAATGGGAGGTTAAACCTCTCACAAATGATAGAAGCTTTCTTTCCAATCGGGAACCAAAGCACTTGACATAATTCTCCTCTCGTCCATTTTATCCTCGCAGCAAACATGACATTGGTTAATCTGAGAGTGTGTCTAATCAGGGTAGGGATTTGAATCTGGATCTCCCAGATCATAATCTGAAACTCTAACCACTACACCATACTAGCTATCTTCCCCTAGGTCCAAGAGGAAGGCTATAGCGGTTGGACCTTCTGTTCCTTCTATTTTTTTAAAAAAAAAAACTTCTTTATTTTATTTAGGTCATCTCTTATCCCACTTTTTTCCCAACAGAGACCCAAAGCAGCTTACAAAAATGCCAATACAATTTAAAGGAAAAAAATTAAATAAAACACAGTGTAAATGAACAAGCAAGAGGGGGGCAAAAACCCAAAGGTACACTATATACCCTATTCTGGCCTGGGATTGACTTGCTGCAGGCCATTCAGGACCATGGCCTATGAGCCAAGGACCAAGAGCTCTTTGGATTTTGCCAAAAGGCTTGCATATCCAGCCTCATCCAGGCTTTATGTATCTACAAAAGGAGGGGAGAACAAGCTCAGCCTTAAATAGCAGAACTGAAGATGGTACATAAGTAGGGCTTGGGAAATTCCTGGAGATTTGGGGCAGTGCCTGTGGAGGGTAGAGTTTAAGGAGGGAGCTCAGCAGAAATCTGATGTCACAGAGCCTGCCCTCTGAAGCTGCCATTTCCTCCAGGGGAACCAATTTCTGTAGTCTGGAGATCACTTGCAGTTCCAGGAGAACTCCAGGCACTACCTGGAGATTGGCAATCCAATTAGGGAGAAGGAAGAACAGCAGAAATAGCTGCTATAATATCGAGACAGAACTGTGTGAGCCTCAGCCAGGTAGCTGCCTCTGTGTGTGTGCATGAGAGGTGTATATTGAATCAGGTGGTGGTATGTAGGGATGTGCACTGAAAAAAAATTCAGCCCAGTTCGGATTCAGCTGAATTTAGGGGCATCACATTTGGGCCCTGAATACCTCCCGAATACCATTTTCAGCATTGCAAGCCAAGTCAGATGGTATTCAGGAGCACCGAATATTTAGCCCCATTATACCCTAAGTGTCACGGACTGGGGTGCCAGTCAAAGGGAGTCCAGAAAAGGCCAAGGTCAGGAACCAAGAAGACAGTGCAAAGTCCAAAAATCCAAGCCAAGGTCAGGAGCCAGGAACACAGAGCCAAGTACAAATCACTAACCAGAAACATAGTCCAAAGCTAAGCTGGGGTCAGGAGCCAGGAACACAGAACCAAGTCCAAAGCCAAGGGATCTAAAGATCTAGGTGCAAGAGCCAAGCTGGAGTGGATGCTAGCACCATGAAGCTGACTTGTTGCTTCCATGAAGAACACTGCCCAGAGTGTGGAGTTAAATGCTGCTACCAATTAGCCAGCTGCATGATTGGTCAGGCTCCTGTGAGAACTCTGGGCTGGCTGAGCGTCTCCCTTGTAGCCTGGCCTCTCTTTGCCTGCTTGCTAAGTTTTGTCTCAGTTGCTACCTTAAACGAGTCACACGTGGAGGTGAGTCAGGAGAACTTTCAGCTTGCAGTTCATCCTTATCTGGTGTGATGACTGCTGTTACAGGCACTTGCCAGCTCTCCTCCTCTGCTGCTTCAGAGGGGCCAGCTGTGGTTTCTGCAGGCTCTGTCAGCTCATCCTCATCCATGCCTATGACACTAAGGGCCATTGAAGTCAATGGCAAAATCTCATCAAGTATAATGGGGGCAGGGAGGTAGGGTTTGAGGGAGAGGCTCCAAACTTGCAGGCTAGCGGCTGGAACCTCTCCCCTAAAGAACCACCAAGTCCCAAAAAGATTGGACAAATGGGTCCAATTCTACAGGCCCCCAAACAGGTTGCTCCTACCCCTCCATTATTCTCTGTGGTGGGAAGACCTACTGCTCCACTGTCCAGGGGTTCAGGCGAGAGCAATGTGGGCTGACGATGTCGCCTGCATGTGAAAAAATGCACTCACTCTGAATGCTCATAGAAGGGCATGAGGGGAGCCCCTGGGCCATGACAGAGAGGGTCGGCCAGACCAACTCTTTTGCAGCCCAGTAGCTCAGCAGGCTACTGTGTTGGACTGTGACTTGCCCTGCAACTGTGACTCGCAGGGCTCCGTGTCCTGTCTCACAGGCCTACTACTGCTCCCAGAGGGGCCAGTGAGCCACCCCAAGAGTGCCATCTCTCCAGTCTTCGAGGTGGGGGCTGTGGGGGGATATGGCCTAGCTGGGGAGGTTGGGGAAGAGCAACAATTGTGCTGCTTTTGCCCCCCATTTCCTCAGCTCCCGGCAACATGACCCCGCTGGCCTGCCTGTGTTCAACCTGCCAGGAGAGTGCCTCTCTCCAGTGACTGAACTCATTGACCAGCTCGGCGATCCTGCCCTTGATGCGCAAGTCACACATGGTAGCCAACATGTATGTCTTCTGCTGGGTGAAGACTGGCTGAACGCATGCCTTGAGCCCTTCTTTCAGCCTCCTCACCAGCATGTACACCTCTGGAACAAGGTCTGCATGTCCTGTGCCTGGCTCCAACAAAAAGGCCAGTCTCTCACATGCCACGCGGAACATGGGGACAACCAGAGCCAGACTTGCCATGTCAGACAAGAGCATGTCTGTGTGGCTCTTAAAGGGCGCAAGAACCTCCACAGTCTGAGAGACAATCACCCACTCCTCATGGGTGAGTTGGCTATCTTCCTGAATGACCCCAGTCTCCGAGATCAGGGCAATCAGGGCTCTCTTCTGCTCCACCAAGTGCTCCAGCATGGCACGGGTGGAGTTCCAGCGGGTGCTGACATCACTGAATAGGAAGTGCTCTGGTATACCCAACAATGTTGGTTTCTCAAGCAGCATATAAGCCTCCTTATTGCTGCATGAGAAGTGGCCTGCAATGTACCAGCATTTCAGGAGGAGATGCTGGTAAGTGCGGTACCCGTTGACATGCTGGGAATTCTGTGATCCCTGACCCAAGGCATCCCTCACCATGAGTTAGAGAAGGTGGGCTGCACAGGGAATGCGCCTCAGGCCCACTGCCTTGGTTGCAAACCTTCATGTTGGAGCCATGAAACCCATGATGACATCACTACCTACCCACTCCTCTGGTTTCCTACTCATGATGGCTCCAGTGTTGGCCCCTGTGTGCAGCACGTTGAGTGGTTTGGCATGCAGCAGAGTCTGGTGGTAGCTGGCCCAGGGCTATCAGCTATTTCCCTGGCTATCAGCTATTTCCTGCCCCCCACCCAGGATGTCATTGGGTTGCCACCAGTGGGCAGTCAGTGAGAGACATGATTCATGCTCCTGTTGAGAGGTCCAGATATCTGACATGAAGTGAACAGCCCTCCCTGCTGCACAGGATGACTGTTCCTTCACAAAGTGCCTGGCAGCCCTGTAAAGCAAGGGCACCATGGTCCTTCTCACTGTGGTGAGAGAAGGAGCCATGTATCAGGCTGCAAGATACCTGAGCATCCTTCACAACTCAGAACTCTTGGCCACTGTGAAGGGGAACCCTTCTAGGATGATCAGCTTGGCAATGTAGCAAGTGACCATCCTGCTAGCATCCTTCCTCCCACCCCAGCACTCTATTGCCACCCTCACCAAACATCTCATTGAGAGATGCCTGCTGTCCCTCCCTTGCCATGGAACTCTGTGAGAGAGTGCTGGAGGTGGTCACTGCACAACTCACCTCCTGGCTGGCTGCTGCTGGTGGCTGCCTGGGCACCCAGTGGCAGCAAGTCTCTCCCCCTGAAGAAGCTCCACCTGGTGGTGCTTCCTCAGGTGGTTCCACATCCTGGCAGGCCTGAGATAGCATGGGCCCTTCCCACAGCTGATCCAGATCCTAAACAGCTGGCACTGTGCATACTGTGGGTCCTCTGACAGCTGGAATTACTTCCAGACATCGGAGGTGAAGTGGGACCCAAGCTGACCAGCAGCTTCAGTCACCACTTGAGCCTCCTCCTGTGAGGACCTTGGGGCAGCCACACCGTGTCTTGTGGGGACATGAGAAGACTGCTGTCTGGGAGGAGGGGGATGAGATGGCAGCACCCTGGGGTGTGTCTCCTCCATCTGTTCCTCCTCTGCCCCCTCCAGCCTCCCCTCTTCTCCCTCCCCAGAAACCTGCTGGAGCCTAGAGGGACCAGAGCAGTGGGCTGGTGGTGGCCACCCAGGTCCTCTTCCAGTCTCTCTACAGCCCTCTGAGTCTGTGGCGTGATCTCTGGAGATGAACTGTCCCCAGAGATTGACCCCAAAGACAGCTCTTGCTGCCCCTCCTCCTACTGCTGAGCCTCAGCAGCAACAGCTTGAGGAGGGACTGCCTGAGCAGCAGACCCCTGCCCAGTGCCAGCACCTGCAGGAACCTCTGCTGGGGCTACCCCAGAAGCATCCTGCAGGAATAGAGCCACGCAGGATTCTTCATGGCACCATTCCAGTCTAAGGTCAGAGTGGTGCCAGGGGGCTCTGGAGTGGTCCTGCACAGAAGGGGGGACACCGCAGCCCCATCCCCTCCTGCCCTTTGGTCTTCTCCTTTGCCTTGCCCCCAGGGCCCCTCTATGCTCCTTTCCTTCCATTCATTGTGTCACCCTGTGCCAAATTCTGACTGATCTGTGGGTAGGGCATTTAGACACCTAACTAACTGCACTGACACCTGAACCTGACAGAGCCTGACACCTTTTTAAGAACCCTCTCACCAAATATCTACTTTGATTTTCAGAGGACCCTAAGCTATCCTTTCTTCAGATTTTTTTTTCTTTCGATACTGGTTTAAAACTTGGTGATCCTGCTTCTCCCTAGCTGAAGGTTTTATAAAGCTAGCCTAGTGATGGAAACAAATCTTTCTAGAAGTGCTTGGTGTTGGAAAAATTGGCAAAAATACTTAGAAATTCAGAGTTTGCAATGGATCTTTGCTTCACTGGAGAGGAGGCATTTCTTTCTGTGTAAAAATCTTTATTTCTAAGGGAAGGGTGCACAGGAAAATCTACAACATAACAAAGACCTAAGGCTACATCTCTACAGCTACAGAACAGACCGACCACACGGTCTTACAACAACTGTAATGGAGATTCTTCTTCTTTTTGGCCCCTAGAAGGAAATCACCTGAATACATTAACCAATGATTGTGAGTAAACAGACTTAGATTTCCCAGGCTTTGTTCCCATTGGCTCTGAGCCAGGTTTCCCTTCCAGGTCAGTCTAAACAATAGTGTCACGGGCTGGGGTGCGGGACCAGGCAAGCGCGGGGTGGTCAGAGCAGAGTCCGAGGTCAGAGACAGCCGAGACTAAAGAACCAAGTTCAAGGGGCAGAATGAGTGGAGTGGTCGAGAAACACAGTCCGAGGTCAGAGCCAGCCGGGAGCAAATAAGCAAGTCCAAGAAGAGAGCCGAGCAGGGTGGTCAAGAGACAGTTCAGAGTCAGAAGCTGAGTAAGCCGAGAAAACCAAGCCCAAATCACCAACCGTAAGCGTGGTCAGGGAGTCCAAGAGTCGAGGGTCCAAAGTACAAGAGCCGTGAGTTAAGAGTCCAAAATCCGAGGGTCCAGAGTCTGGGGGTGCGAGGTGCAGAGTAGTGAAATCAAGACAAACCGAGGTCAGGGAGCCGGAGAGATCAAAACCAGGAACAAGGTAACAGGAACCAGAGTGGTGCAGCAGAGTGCTTCACGGATGCGACTAATTGTTGGCACGAGTTCGATGCCATGCCAGCATGGGCTAAATAGCAATCCCAGCACTGGTCATTAGCACGCTTCGAGCATGGCCCGATACCCACTAATACTCTGGGCTAAACGAATGCCAGGCATGCATGCGTGCTTCGTGTTGGCGAGCTGTCAAGTCCTGCTGGTGCCACTCTCATAAGCAAGACACCAGTGGGGGCGAGTCAGGGGGCATGTCACTCGAGCGGCGATCTGCCCCAACTGTTTCTGGAATGGGCTCAGAGCTGGCCACGTCGTCAGGTGCGGAGGCTTCTGGCGGGAGGAGCTCGTCCCTGCTGGCACTTAGCTCCTCTGCAGCCTCCAAAGGCTCAGGTGCGGCAGGACGTGTGACACTATTATCCCCGTCCCTCCCCACAGATGGGTCAAGCTTGTCAGAGTAGGAGTCATGGAACTCCTGGATCAGAACAGGAGCGTGGAGATGGTTGGCTGGTTCCCAGGAGAGATTTTTGGGGCCATAGCCTTCCAGTCAATGAGGTATTGCAGGGACCCACAGTGGAGCCGAGAGTCCAGGATCTGGTGGACTTCATATTCTTCATCATCAACAAGGACAGGTGGTGGAGGCACTGGTGGTGTGGGGTGATCTGGACTGGGGGGTCGACAGGAGTAACAACGAGCAGTGGAAGACAGGGTGGATGCGGAGGTGGTCTGGTAGTTGCAGGCAGAAGGACACAGGTTTGAGTTGTTCAAGGATTTTGTAGGGACCGATGAACCAGGCATCCAGCTTCTGGGTCCGGCCTGGACAGCACAGGTACTGGGTAGAAAGACACACTTGATCCCTAACACGGAGAGGCGGACCTTCCTGTCATTTCTGGTTGGCTGCCAGCTTGTAAGCATCCTTGGCTTACTGAAGCTGTTCCCGTAGTAGCGCTTGAAGGGCCTGCAATTCTTACAAGTGTACTTCTGCAGCAGGGACATTGGTGGGTCTCAGGACGTTGGGGAAGAAACGAGGATGGTATCCATAGTTGGCTGCGAAGGGGGTCGTTCGGGTGGACGAGTGGACAGAATTGTTGTAAGTGAATTCCGCCAAGGGTAGCAATGCGGACCAGTTATCCTGCTGGAAGCAGGAGTAGCAACGAAGGTACTGGTCCAGGGTAGTGTTGGTGCATTCTTTCTGCCCATCTGTTTGGGGATGGTAGGTGGAGGACAGGTGCACCTGGGTACTGAGGCCTGAATGCATCACTTGCCAGAACCAGGAAGTAAACTAGGGGCCTCGGTCGGAGATCACATGGTTGGGGAGACCATGGAGCCGGAATACCTGCTGGATGTACAGCTGTGCTGTTTCCACAGATGTGGGTACCTTGGTGCAGGGGCAGAAGTGAGCCATTTTGGTGAACAAGTCCACCATGATGAAGATGCAGGTGTGTCCGTGAGAGTGCGGAAGATTGACAATGAAGTTTATTGATATGGTGCCCCAGGGTTTGAAGGGCACAGGTAACAGAAGCAGCAAGCCGGAGGACTTGGCTGGGATGTCTTTGGCTCATCAACACACTTCACAGGAGTTTACATAGCAGGCTACGTCAGTGCGGACTCGGGGCCACCAGAACTCCCAAGTGAGGAGATGGGTCATCTTATGGCGGCTGAAGTGTCCAGCGGGGAGCGAGTCATGGGTGAGGTGCAGGATCTGGGTCCAGAGAGGCCCTGGGGGTCCATAGAGACAGTCTTGGTGGAACAGGAGGCCGTCACAGGTGGTGAGGTTTCCAGATGCCCCATCCTGGAGGTCATGCAGTCATTGTAGTGCCCAGGAATCTTGGGCTTGTGCCGATCGGATCTCCTCGGATAGAGGACAAGGACTGGTGGTGACAGCGAACACCGAGGGGGGACAGGATGGACATATCGGGGGTTTCTTCCTTCAAGGCGGGGGCGTCTTCCAGCTTGTAGGACAAAGCATTTGCCTTCTGGTTCTGTGTCTGGGGAATGTATGTGATTTTGAAATCAAACCATGAGAAGAGCAGGGACCACCGGATCTGCTGTTAATTGAGATGACAGGTGGTCTGCAAATGTTCCAAGTTCTGGTGGTCAGTGAGGACTTGAATGGGGTGACGAGCCCCTTTGAGGTGGTGCCTCCAGACCTCAAAAGCTGCTTTGATAGTGAGGCACTCCCTCTCTCAAATGGAGTAGTTCTGCTCTGCAGCCGTCAGTTGGCGGGAATAGTACGCGCATGGCTGCAGGGGCTGCGAGGGGTCATCTCGTTGGGAGAGCACAGCACCAATAATGACACTGGAGGCATCAGACTCGACGGTAAACAGGAGCCGAGGAGCCAGGTAACGAAGTAAGGGACCAGAGGCGAAGCAGGTTTTCAACGTGGCAAAGGCCTGGTCAGCCTCGGGAGTCCATTGGAACGGTTCCTTGGGATGGAGAAGATGGGTTAGGGGAGTTGTTAGGGATGCGTAGGTGGGGATAAATTGCCGGTAGTAGTTGGCGAAACCGAGGAGGCATTGGACATCCTTGCCAGTGCGGGGGACTTGCCAAGTCAAGATGGCCTCCACCTTCTTAGGATCCATCAGTATCCCCTTGGGGATAGAGTGGCTGAGGAACTCTATGGAGTGGAGGTGGAAGGCGCATTTTTCCAGCTTGACATAGAGGCCATGGGCTCGGAGGCATTGCAGGACCAACCAAACGTGTTCCACATGCTGGGCAGGGCTTTCGGAGTACACCAAGATGCCATCTAAATAAATGATTGTGAAGCGATTGAGGAGGTCCCGGAACACGTCATTCATGAGCCGTTGGAACACCGTGGGGGTGTTGGTCAAGCCAAACAGCATCACAAGGCATGGCATAGTACTGCCCATAACGTGTGCCAAAAGTGGTTTTCCATTCATCACCAGGGCGGATGCGCACAAGGTTGTAGGTGCCATGGCTGTTCAACTTGGTATAGATCTGGGCTCCCTTAAGGCGGTCAAGGAGCTCTGGGATCAGTGGCAGGGGATAATGGTCGCGGACAGTGATCTTATTCAGCACACGATAGTCATTGCAGAGGTGCAGTTCTCTGCTCTTCTTTTTCACAAAGAGCACCGGTGCAGACAATGGAGAGGTAGAAGGTTGGATGAATCCTTGAGCCAGGTTCTTCTCGAGGAAGTCCCAAAACGCGGTTAGTTCTGGTTTAGCCATGGGGTATAGGCGACCCACTGGCAAGGGCGCCTTGGGAACCAGGTCTGTGGTGCAGTTGTATGGTTGGTGCGGGGGTAACTGGTTGGCTCCTTTCTCTTCAAAGACATCGGCAAAGTCATGGTACGGGTGAGGGAGGAGCAACTGGTTGTCTGAAGCAGAACTGAGCAAAGTGGTGGTGGCTGGGTCCGCTGAGGAGGGCATGGTAGGAAAGTGCAGTTCTTGGTGAACCCAATCCACCTGGGGGTTATGGGCCACCAGCCAGGACAAACCCAGGATTACTGGAAACTGGGGCATGTGAGCTATGTCAAACTGTAGCTGCTCCCAGTGCTGCCGGATGCATAGGGTCAATGGCTGGGTTTCATGGGTTACTGGACCTGAACGAAGGAGGCGCCCGTCAACCACTGCTACCAGCGCCGGAGTCGGTTTCTCCCGGACCGGGATATGGTGCTGCTTTATGAAGGCGGTGTCCATGAAACAGCAGGTGGCTCCAGAGTCGAGCATCGCATGGACACATAACCAGCGTTCATCGGGTAACTGCAGCTTGAAGGGGACCAGAAAGGGTCCAGGATCGGGAGACAGAAGTTCGGCGGACTCAGCTAATTGCCCCATGCCAGTGGGTCCATTTAAGCGTGGGGCTGGTCTTTTACTGGTGGTGTCTGAGGCAGTGCCTCTGAGCGCACACATTTTGCAGGGCTCCTGAGAGAGTAATGCCCAGGCCCACCACAGTACAGGCACAAATTCTGGGAGAGGTGACATTTTTTTCTTCGGGGGTGAGGCGTGAGCGTACCAACCCGACTTGCATGGGCTCACCCTCGTTTCCCGGGCTGTTGTGGTTGGCTGGGCTAGACCACAAGGCAGACCGGTGGGTGCTGGGGGAGCCATGGGTGCGGTCTCGGTGCTGGCATCAACTTTTGAGACAGCCATCGATGTGTAGGCACAGGGCAATTAAGGCCTTTAAGGTGGTTGGCCGGTCGATGTGGGCCAGTTCATCAAGGATCTCATCCACCAAGCCCTCTGTATATTGATCCATGAGGGCAGATTCATTCCAACTCAGGTCTTGGGCCAACAGTTGGAACTCTGTGGAGTAGTGGGCAACTGACAATTTCCCTTGTTTCAAGGTGTGGATATTGCGGTTAGCTGTGGTGGCTTGCTGGGGGTTTGCGTAAGTGGTGGAGAAATGGGACAGGAACCTGGGGTAGTCTGACAGGAGTGGGGATAAGGAGACCAGGAGGGGTGTGGCCCATTTCGCTGCTTGCCCCTTTAACAGGCTGACGATAAAGCAAACCTTTGTCTTGTTGTTTGGGAAGTCACGGTCTCTCAACTCAATGTACAGCTTGCACTGGGCGAGAAAGCCTGGAAACTCCTCCACATTCCCACCGAATTTCTCAAGAGGGTTTACCAGACAATGGGGTGGTGGAACGGTGGCAGCGATGACTTGCTGCTGTGTGTGCAAGTGGCTGACGACCTGCGTAAGCTGTTGCAGCTGCACAGCCAAGTCTTCTAGCTGGAGCGCCCCTCCACCTGCTTCATCCATTGTGGGGGATGAGCATGTGTTTGTGGTGCCAGCAATCTGTCATGGGCTGGGGTGTGGGATCAGGCAAGCGCGGGGTGGTCAGAGCAGAGTCCGAGGTCAGAGATGGCTGAGACTAAAGAACGAAGTTCAAGGGGCAGAACAAGCGGAGTGGTCGAGAAATGCGGTCCGAGATCAGAGCCAGCCGGGAGCAGATAAGCAAGTCCAAGGAGAAAGCCGAGCAGGGTGGTCAAG
Organism: Gekko gecko; assembly: GCA_029375565.1. Taxonomy (NCBI): domain Eukaryota; kingdom Metazoa; phylum Chordata; class Lepidosauria; order Squamata; family Gekkonidae; genus Gekko; species Gekko gecko. The sequence goes on from JAPDNY010000001.1 coordinate 221,283,581, forward strand.
AGACAGTTCAGAGTCAGAAGCCAAGTAAGCCGAGAAAACCAAGTCCGAATCACCAACCGTAAGGTGGTCAGGGAGTCCAAGAGTCAAGGGTCCAGAGTATAAGAGCCATGAGTCAAGAGTCCGAAAGCCGAAGGTCCAGAGTCTGGGGTGTGAGGTGCAGAGTAGCGAGGTCAAGACAAGTTGAGGTCGGGGAGCTGGAGAGATCAAAACCAGGAACAAGGTAACAGGAACCAGAGTGGTGCAGTGCAGTGCTTCGCGGATGCAACTAGTTGCTGGCACGAGTTCAATGCTGTGCCAGCACGGGCTAAATAGCAATCCCAGCAGGTGGTCATTAGCATGCTCTAATCATAGCCCGGGTCCTGCTAATACTCTGGGCTAAACAAATGCCGGGCACACATGCACGCTTCATGTCAGCGAGCTGTCAAGTCCTGCCGGTGCCATTCTCGTAAGCGAGACACCGGTGGGGCAAGTCAGGGGGCGTGTTGCTCAAGCGGTGATCTGCCCCAGCTGTTGCTGGGCTGGGCTTGGAGCTAGCCGCATTGTCAGGTGCGGAGGCTTCTGGCGGGAGGAGCTCATCCCTGCTGGCACTTAGCTCCTCCGCGGCCTCCAAAGGCTCAGGCGCGGCAGGAGACATGACAAATAGCACACAAGGTAAATAGATTAACCCTATAATGACTGAATTAGACCTTGAAACACACACATATTTCCAACACTTGGGTCTCTTTATTAAACTTCTCCTGGCTAATCTACTGGGACAAATCTGTTTTCCTATAGGAAGGAAATGCAGGTGTCTGAGATGAACTAAAAAGCTAGAGTTCACCCTAGGCAATCTATAAGCACCGTCCTTCAGTGAAGGTCAGGCAAACAAAACACTGTTTTGTGTAAGTAGGTAGGCTACTTATAAGTGCTGCTTTTAAGGAAACCCTTCCTTACCTCTTTTAATAGTATCCTGTTCTGACCTAGTTAGATATATGAACTAGAGCTCTACACTAGATAACTTAGACTTTAAAAACAAAAGAATTCCTGAACAAACCCTTATTAGACTGACCTGTTTAAATCAATGGTCCTAACAAACCAGAAACACCGACCCACCCACCAAGCCTACAAAACCTTTTTTAAACCAACAAAAACCCCAAACCAGTGCCACACAACTGAACTAATAACTGAACTACCTAGTGCCACTGACAACTGCCAAGCCTTATCAGAGAGAGCAGAGCACCTCACTACCACCAGCACCCACCCCCAGCAACCAGAAGGAAATCCTTACTATCTATCTATCTATCTATCTGTCTGTCTGTCTGTCTGTCTGTCTGTCTGTCTGTCTGTCTGTCTGTCTGTCTGTCTGTCTATCTATCTATCTATCTATCTATCTATCTATCTATCTATCTATCTATCTAAAAGGAAGGAATCTATCTATAAAACCAGAAGAAGAAGAGAAGAAGAGATTGGATTTATACCACACCTTTCACTACCCAAAAGAGTCTTTCTTTTCCCCTCCCCACAACAAGCACCCTGTGAGGTAGGTGGGGCTGAGAGAGCTCTGACAGAAACCGCTCTTTTTCAAGAACAGCTGTGCCAGAACTATGGCTTGCCCAAGGTCATCCAGCAGGTACAAGTGGAGGAGTGGGGAATCAAACCTGGTTCTCCCAGATTAGAGTCTGTGCACTTAATCACTACACCAAACTGGCTCTCAAAGCAATCAAACACACTATTTATCTATTGAACAGGAAAAATATTAAACTGGAGAACAGGAGAAGAAAGAAAACCAGGTAACCATCACCTCCCGAGTCCAGGAGCAGCAATGGAGTCTAGTCACTAGGCAGGACTTCTTATATCCTCTCTGGCCAAGCACAGGGCAGTTTCAAAAAATGACACTGTCCTGTGATTGGCCAAAGAGGATGTAACTCACCCCTATTGGGAGAGTTGCAAGTTCTCCCTCACCCCCACCCAAGCAAGGTTGGTGGTGTGCTGTGCTAGCACAAGCAAGGGCTGCACAATGCATTTGCAAGCTAAAAGTTGCAAATTGCAAATGCATGGCAGTGATTGGCTAAAACTGGACCCAGGGAAGAGGCGGGAAAAGGTCAGTTTTGCTGGGAAAGGTAGCAAGAGGATAAGTAAACTTTCACTTCCCCCCTTCCCACCTTTCCCCAGCCATTTTTAAGGCCATCGAATACCTGCTGACTACTTGTCGGACACTTCAGCAAGTATTCGGCAGCTTCTATTTGGCCAGTCAAAACAGATTAGAGAATCTGATTTGGCCTGCAACCTGGATGAATAGGGCCAGGTCAGCAGTATTCGGCCAGTTATTTGGCTTGGCTGAACCGAATGCACATCCCTTGTGGTTTGCTGACCATTCCTTGTTTGGGGCCCACAAAAAATGGAAGCCACTTCTGGCTTTCAACTGATAGACTGTCATCCATAGGTTTATAAGGAGTTTATCTGGACTGTTGCAATGGTGCCATGACTTATGAGAAAGAGAGAGAGAGAGAGAGAGAGACTCAAGCAATTAAATCTAGGAAGAATATAGAAGACTGGTGATAAAACTGAGCTCTGGGTCTTTTAACAGCCACTGCACTGCAACAGTGTCATCCCAAGAAAATAAAATACAATGTGAATTCACACATGCATATTCATCACCACATCAGGTAAAGATTTCCACATATTCAGATGAAAGCCATCAAGTTATGAGATATTGGGTAACATACATGGAAGTGTGAATATGCTATATAACATGAGAGATGTATGCCTGTGCATTAGGGAATGTTGTAATGCTCAAAGCTGTTAGCTTGTCAAGAAATTCAATAAATATCAACTGCACTTTTATCGGTGCAGATGATGGTTAACAGTGAGGGAATGAAAGAAAATGAACTGCACTTGGGTTATAGTTACAAATGAAAGTCATATCTCCAAAGTCGGGAGGAGATGCTGGCAATTCAGCACTTTTGAAAAACATTCTGCTTATTTAGGCGTGTAACTAGGCACTTAGGATCCTGATTTTAGGCACCCAGTTTCTGAAATCTAGGTCTGTTTTATCATTGGTTTATCACAAGGGAATTTTCCCTGTCCAATTTTAACCTGTTTTGTAACAGCACTGCAGACATTGCATTTGTACAAAACTTTGTAAATCTTGTCTTTTTTAAAAAAGATGGAACTTAGCTTATTTCAGGCTTTCATGCAAGTAGCTCTTCCTGCCACAGTCCAGGACTATAATCCTCAAAATGGACTGCTTAAATGCCTCTGACTTCAGTGGGACTTAAGCAGCCTAACAGTGTGTGGGACTGCAGGCTAGGATTGCACAAAAGCAACTTACACTATAACCCATGACTTCTCACTGGAGAACCTTCATTCCATCCACATTAAACATTTTTAGCAAAAGGAGCAGAGAGCAAAATGGGGGTCTCATTTCTTTTTCCATGTCTGAATGTTCAGAAATTCTTCTAGTATATCACAGATGAACAGCTCACTCAGCTCCTAGGCAGACTTTGATTGTGCAAAATGGCATTTACAGCAGCATATAAACTAGTCTTGGGCATTGTAATCATGCACTAGGTGTGGGAAAGGGAAGAGGATTTATGCAGCGGATATTTATATTACAAACGTATGGGTAGATCGAGAAGGGTCCAAAGGAAATCTTTGTCTGGAGCATGCGGCTGCAACCAGCAGCCCTGGCAGAATGTGAAGCATGTATTTTATCACCGATCCATGCTCCCTCCCCATATCAACATCTACTTGCATGTATGAAATGTTTACTGGTACTATTATCTGAGTTGTCATATTTTCAAGAGAATACATTTGGAAGCAGAATTTGATTACCATCTGTTTGCTAGCAGCAACCCATCATGCTTATAATCCCTTTTTTCATAGAAACCTCATTACTCCATGTGAAGATTTCATTTGGATATCAATTGCTCTCTTGAATTATATGCACATAAATAGTAAAAAGGAGTAATTGGCTCATTGTTAGGAAATAATTTCAACCCTCCTCCAGCCTTCTTGCTTCTGCTTTCAAGTAATGAATGTGGTTTCCTACATATAGGAATTACTTGATGTCACTGTAGGATAATCAACAGAAAATTCAATTTCTTATGAGAAGTTCTTCAGTAATTGAATTACTGCTACTAATGAACATTTATTTAGCACTATCCATGTACTAGAAATGTACAGGAGGTAATTCAAGGCTGATGCAGACATTCAGTAGCAGTCGAGATGCCACAAATATATGCAACAGGCGAACATAGTATGTGACAGCTGCAATGACCATTGAGCTAAACCTCTGATTTGTTCACCTTATCTGCTGTTTATCTAAAATGCTGTCAAATAGCTTTACAGCTGCTGTGCACTTGGTGTGATGACAAAGTTTCATTTCCTTGCCTTGTTGTGAGCTTTTGTATCTGTGCTGTAAGAGATGTGATTTTACCCAGGGTCAGGGCTGGTAGGGCCAGTTAATTAAATGACAAGAGGGGAGAAAATGAGCAGAATAACATCAAAAACATGGACTTAAAAAAAATAGTTTTTATTTATAACTAGGAAGAAGGCCCATTGTGGAAATAAATACAATGAGCTCTAGAAAGGGACTCTGGGTGGATGCCCTGGCCTTGGACACTCAGCATCAATTTGCTGTGGTGACCTCAGCAGGGTATAATGACACAGAACTTACCATTTTCTCCAGGGGAACTGATCTCTGCTGTCTGAAGAGCAGTTGTCATTCTGAGTGATCTCCAGCCCCAGGAGGAAATGGCTGGTTTGGAGAGTGGAGTCTCTGAGGTCCCACCCCTCCTCAAACCTCACCATCTCCAGGCTCCACCCCTCAGATCTCCAGGAATTTCCCAACCTGGAGGTGGCAACCCTATCTCCTTCCCAGCCAACCATCAACCTAGCTTTATTTGTTCCTCCGACTTCAGCTTTCCATCCCCGCCCCCCACATGGAGCCTCTACCAAGGAAAAGTACAGTCTTTTTCCTCAGTGGGGACCCAAGCAGGAGGGGAAGCGACCTCAGCAGGGTATAATGACTCAGTGTCCACCCTGCAAAGCAGCCATTTTCTCCAGAGGAACTAGGGTTCCCAAGTACTTACCATGATCCAGCTGGGGAAACATGCTCCCCAGCCAGACCATTCCTCCCTGTAACGCACCATGCCATCACCAGGAAGTGACGCCAGGTGACGCTCTGGCAATGGGGCTGGAAACTCAATGGTACCATTGAGTTTCCAACTGCATTGCCAGAGCATCGCCCAGCATCACTTCCTGGTGACGGCATTGTGTGGTGCGTCTTTCCTTCCCCCGGGGATGGTCCTGCCAGGACGTATCTGTCCCCCGCCCGGATTACGGTAAGTACTTGGGAAGCCTGAGAGGAACTGATCTTTGCCATCTGAAGAGGAGTTTTAATTCTGAGTGATCTCCAACCCTCACCTGGAGGGTTCCCCAGGAGGAAATGGCTAGTTTGGAAGGTGGAGTCTATGGCATTGTACCTGTCTGAGGTCCCACCCCTCCTCAAACTCCACCCTCTACAGGGTCCATTCCTCAAATCTCCATAAATTTCCCAACCTGGAGCTGACAACCTTATTTCCTTCCCAGTCAACCATCAACATAGCTTTATCTGTCCCTCTGACTTCAGGTTTCCATCTCTTCCCCCCTCCCTGTAGCCTCTAAGAAAAGTACAGTTTTTCTCCACAGTGATGACCAAAGCAGCTCACATCATTCTCCTCTCCCCCTTTTGATTTGCACAACAACCCTATGAGGTAGGTTAGGCTGAAAGTCTGTGAGTGGTCTGAAATCACCCAATCAGCTTCCACAGGAAGAACCTGGGTCTGGAGGACCCTGCTCTGAACCACTAACTGCTACATCACACTGGCTGCCTTGGGCGGGGGGCACCTCAGCAGGGTATAATGACACAGAGCCCACCATTTTCTCCAGGGGAATTGATCTCTGCCATCTGGAGAGCAGTTGTAATTCTGAGTGATCTCCAGCCCTCACCTGGAGATTGGCAAGAATGGTTTCTCAGGAGGGAATGGCTGGTTTGGAGGGTGGAGTCTATGGCACTGTACCTGTCTGAGGTCCCCCCCCACAAACCCCACCCTTTCCAGGCTCCATCCCTTAAATCTCCAGGAATTTCCCAACCTGGAGGTGACAACCCTATCTCTTTCCCAGCCAACTATCAACCTAGCTTTATTTGCCCTTCTGACTTCAGCTTTCCATCTCCCCCCCACACCTGCAGCCTCTGCCTAGGAAAACTGCAGTCTTTCTCCACAGTGGGGACCCAAGCAGGAGGGAAGCAACTTCAGCAGGATATAATGACACAAAGTCCACCCTGCAGAGCAGCCTTTTTTCCCAGGAGAGCTGATCTCTGCCATCTGGAGAGCAGTTTTAATTCTGTGTGATCTCCAGCCTTCAGCTGGAGATTGGCAGCCATGGTCCCCATAAGGAAGAGTACAGTCTTTCTCCACAGTGGAGACCAAGGCAGCTCATATCGTTCTCTTTTCCCCCTTTTGAACTGCACAACAGTCCTGTGAAGTAGGTTAGGCTGAAAGTCTGTGACTGGTCCAAAATCACTCACTCAACTTTCACAGCAAGAACCTGGGTCTAGCAGACCCTGCTCTGAAGTGCTAACTAGGCATAGGACATGTGGAGCCTGAAGACTGCCGGATATCACAACTGAACTCCAGACAACGGATCTCTCTCCTGCTGAAGAAAATATCTGCTTTGGAGGGCGGGCTGTACGGCATTCTATTCAGCTGAAGCCTCTCCCCTCCCCAAATTCTGGCTTCTGTAGACTCCACAACAAAATATCCAGGAATTTCCTGGAGCTGGCAAACCTAATCAGGACTGGCCTCAATGAGTTCCCCACAAAGGCCTGGAAAGGGTCTTCTGTCTTTGCCTTTTTACTGACAGAACCAAGCTTGGTTGCTTAGCAACAGCCACTGAGGGAAAAGTTAGTCTCACAGGAGCCAACCAGGAGAAGTTTCTTTGTCAGGAGAGAAAGCCGTTTTGGCAGCTTATTCTGTGAGGAAAGAGTGTGTAGGCTGGCAGTGGGTGGGGGAGAGGAGCGGACCCAGCACTCAGCCAATGGCATGTGAGTACTCTTGAGTGGTAGTTGATGGGCCAATGCCTGATGGAGTGCACAGCACAGCCAAAGGGAGAGCTGGAAATGCATTAGGGCAATATATATATAGGATTGGTGGCTGACTTACTGAATTACTTACTGTTTACTTTTATGATTGTTCTGTGGTGGAGTGGGGCGGAAAATAGAGATCTTATTGGTCTGTGTGAGAATGTGCACACCAGAAACACTGCTAATTGCATGGTACTTTACTGTTTGAATATGTGAAAAATAACCCAAAAGAGAAGTTTAAATGGGTTTGTGAACTGAAGTGAGCTAAAATGATCAATGAAAAATCAGTTCCCTGTTTTACAACTGGTGAACAGATTGTGTGCTGACTTGGTGGGTGGTTGAACATCTGTAAGTAGAAATGGTGACTGAAGAGGGGTGGATTGCTGCCTTTGTGGATGATATCCTATTGTTTGTCTCTAATCCTCTTCAGTCTCTTCCTATACTACAGGCATATTTGAATGATTTTTTTAATTAGCTGGTCTAAAAGTTAATTATGTCAAATCCATGCTTTATCCTATTAATTTAGACATTGAAACAACACAAAAATTCAAGCTATGTTCTCCTATTCATGGACATCTATCTCCTTAACAAAATACCTTTAGATCTGGCTAAAATTATGGAAATAAACTTTAATAGTTTAATTGTGGAATTAAAAACACATTAAATAATTGAAGAATATGAATTTAAATTGGAATGCTAGATTCCATCTGGTCAAATATTTTGCCCTCCCTAAATTAATTTTTTGTTTAAAGCTTTACGTGTAAAGTTTCCACTTAAATTGTTACAGAAGTGGCAAAAAATGTTGACGGATTTTTTTTTAATTATAAATATCATAGAGTCAACCTTACTACCTTATGTAGGAAATCAACAAAGGGAGGAATAAATTTTCCTAATTTACAATTATATTACAGGGCCATTCGTCTTCCAAATATAGTCACTATTTTAAAAGATACAAATGAGTTACACTGGGTTAAAACATTGCAAGTATATGCAGACTCATGTAGAATTCAGGATTTAATTTGGCAAAAATCAAAAGAACGTTCATCAACTATAGTAAAAAGGAATTCTTTGTGGCAATGTTAAATGAATGGGACATATCTAGACAGAATCTCTTACCTAATACGACGCATGCTTCTTCATTCATAGATCAATCCTGGTTTCCTCCAGGATGCAGGAAGCCAGTGTTTAACTCTTGGAAAGAACATATTACAAGATTATCAGACCTAATAATAAACAAATTACTTATTACTAAGCAGGAACTGGAAAATAAATCGGGTCATTCACTTCAATGGTTTACTTACATTCAAATTAAACGCTTAAGTGAATCAATGAAGTTAGAATTGCTAGTGCAACTCCCACTTTCAGAATTAGAAAACTTATTATTGCAAAACTCTAGTGAGAAAAAAACATCTGATTTCTTTCTTATACGCTCTTATTTTAAATACTTCATCTAATACTTACCTTCCTTATCAAAAATTTTGGCAAAATGAAATTAAAACATCATGGACTGTGGAAACTTGGAGTTCTATTTGGAGCAATTCTGTTTTTAATTCCTCTATTGTAACTATTCACCTACAAGCTTTCAAGCACCTTGCAGTATGGTAGGCTGAGTTCAGACTGGCAGTTTGCCCCGCTATAGCCACATTTCAACCATGTTTTACAAGCGGATTAAAGGGGGCGTTCACACAGGAACATCTGCCTGGCGTTCCCCACCCATAGTCAACCCGTGCTGTTCCACTTCGCTCCTGCATTTTAAAGATACCTGGTAAAAGCGGTACCAAATCCCTGAGAGCCCATTTATCCCACTACATTCCGCCTCTGGGATGTGTGAATGCCAACCTGAAAAGCCAGGAGCAACCCATGCTGTGCATAAGGCAGCAGCAATATGATTGACTGTGCTCTGCTCTACTGCCCAATATCATGCCGGCGCAATGGGATCCTCCCCAAATTGGCCTGATGCACCTATGCGCTCATGCAGACATGTGCACATAGCTGAATTACCAGGGAAAAGCTATTTACAGCCACGCCTCCGGGCCACCAGTCTGAATGCTCCCGCACGCCTCCTCCCGGTATGCTCCTGCATCAGCTGGTGCAGTGTGACCAGCTGATTTTTGCCACAACTGGCTCCTGCTTCAAACTGCCAGTCTGAACTCAGCCATACTATACTCCACATACACTTGCTATAATTGATTCAAAAAATATGGCTAAATGCTGGAAAAAGTGTGGCAATAATGGGCACTACGTACATTGTTGGATGAATTGTCCCAAGCTAGAACCAATGACAGTGTCATTGATGCAACGAACATGAAATTGAGCAAACTTCAGCGGACAGCGGAAGACAGGAGGGCCTGGCGTAATCTGGTCCATGGGGTCGCGAAGAGTCGGACTCGACTGTGCGACTGAACAACAACAACAGAACCATTTTGGAAATTAATTATCAATAAAAATTAAAGGTATAACTGGTATCCAAGTACAATTCAACCCTTGGTATTGCTTTTACATGTAGACTTTGGTGTGAACTTACCTTTTCACATTAAAGAAACTTTGATTGTCCTCCTTTCAGCAGCCAAGTCAGCTATAGCTTCAAAATGGAAAGACCCAGAGATTCCAGAATTGACATTATGGCATAATAAATTGTGGACACACTTTATTATGGCCAAGATTTCAGCTGAGTTGGCACATAATCCTGATGGAAAACTAAACCCTACTTTTATAGCTATTTGGAATCCTATCTTAGAATATCTAAGAGTACAAGGAGAAATTCCAGAAATTGCAAAGATAGTGCATTTGATGTGATCTGTATATTGTTGGTAGTAGTACAAGATGATCTCTGTTAACCCTCTTGACCTCTGGTTAAATATTCTACCTGAGAACTATTGTAATTCCAATTGTTATTGTATTTTAAGAATTTAATAAAATATATATTTTTTTAAAAAAAGAGGGGTGGATTCTAATTTGGAGAACTGAGTTTGATTCCCCACTCCTTCAAATGAAGCCTGCTGGGTGACCTAGGGTCAGTCATGGTTCTTTTAGAACTCTCTCAGCCCCACCTACTTCACAAGGTGGCTGTTGTGGGGGAAGGAAGGGAAGGAGACTGTAAGCCGCTTTGAGACTCCTTACAATAGGGAAGAGTGGGGCATAAAAACCAACTTTTCTTGTGTTTCTGGAACCCTACCTGCAATGTGTATTCTTCAGTAAGTCACATATTTTATATATGCACTATGCTTTGGACAGTCTCTGAAGACTGCAGAGTTTCCTGACTTAATACAGCTGAAGTGCTACTCAGTGAGTCCTTTGTGAGCCAGACCTAGAAAAATTATTTGCCCACGGATTTGCTGCTAACACTACACCAAACTCATTTATGCCAGGAAATCCCCAAATCCATCTGGCTTGCTGCAGAGGGAGTGATAAAATACATGCAGTCATGTGAAGGTGATAGACATCTGTACTTTTGAAATTTCAAGAATCTGCAATAATTGCATTTGAAATTCACACTTCCAGAGTGGTCTAGATTATCCAATAAATGGGTCTAACTACAGAGAATTAGCCAAAGAACCTTGAGAAGAGCTTTATCTGTTGATCTTCCCTGGCCCTCCTCCCTCAGGAATTGTGTGGGAGTCTGCAGTGAGAATCAACAGAGACCAATCCACTCCCAATTCTGTTAGCTGAAGTGCCCTTCCACTTATGAAAGGGGGCATTTGGCTTTAACCCATAAGTGATAAAAAATGATCTGGAGTTTTGATTTCTAGAAATGTAGACGATCCCCCCCCCCCCCAAAAAAAAAAACCCTTTATTTTTGCCATCTTCTCAACCGTTGTATCAAACCTCCTGCCTACAGGGGCAACGAGGCTGAGAAGGAGGGCAGACTGACTTGCAGGCATATGAGACAAATGTGGTGAGGAGCAGGTCAGTAAGTCAAAAGTCTTTATCCTATATCCTACTTAGGTCAGTAGAAGCCAAATAATGTTATTTTTCAGTAAAGTGAATTCTGTAATGCAATGCCAAAGAACGAGGAATACAGTTTCAAGGTCTAGGAATATGTTTCCATATAATATAAGTGAGCTGTGGTGGTATAATTTTCTTTCTTTTGACTACTGGCCATGACTAATGCATGAAAATTAAACCTCAAGTAGCCTTAATGAAATTGGTAGGAATACACATACTGATAGCCAGTGATGGTCTAGAAACTAGCTGGAGTAGTTATATTTTCACTTGGGAGAGCACTTCCCCCACAGACTGCATTGGGGCATATCAGTGAACAAGTTTGTTTTGGGGAACCAACCATGGCAAACGTCAAGTTCTGACCTTTTTTCATGTTTAGCAAACCAACATACCACACATACTAAGGAAAGAGTCAAGAACTGCCATGCTTAACAGGTCTGAAAGCAAAAAGTCAAAAATGCCTGTGGGTCATGCAAGAAGGAGCAAAGGCCAGTATAAAAACTACATATATATTCCTATCATTTGGTGAGTGGTGTTTTGTCAACGAATAATAATTTATGTACCATGGTGAATCAATATCTTCTCCCAGTAAGGATACCCCTCTGAGGTTGGGGGCTGGTGGACATTTTGTAGTGGGGAATTCATTCATTAGGAACACGGAGAGTGAGGCCTCTGACAGCCGTTTTGACCACATGATGACCTGCCAGGTACAAAGGCTGTGGGATATCACATGCTGTCTAGAGAGACTGATAGCTAGTGCAGGAGAGGAGTCAGCAGTCATGGTGCGTGTTGGCACCAGTGACATTGGGAAATGCACTTGTGTGGTGCTGAAGAGTAAATGTAGGTTACTAGGCAGTAGGCTAAGGATCTCCAAGGTAGCATTCTCAGAATTTTTACATGTGCCACACACAGGGCCACCAAGACAGGCACAGTTTGGGCTCTCAATGCATGGATGAGAAAGTAGTTGTGGGAGGAAGGGTTTAGATTTGTTGGGCACTGGGGCACTTTCTGGGACAAGCTAAACCTGTACAAGAGATGTACTTCATTTGAACCAAAAGGGAACCAGGCTGCCAGCACTTAATATCAAAAAGGTGACAGAGCACCTTTTAAACTAACTTCTGGGGAAAACTAACAGGAACTGGAGAGCCTTTTGTTCAGAGTGACTCATCCCAAAGAGATGGTGTGGTAAGTTATTGGGAAAATATTGATGGGAGAGGACTAGAACTTGAGAATGAGAGTTGGGCAGTAAACAGGATGACCATGTGATCCTTGTTCAAAGAATGAAACCAAAGGGCTGAGGAAGGCAGGGATCCTCACAAAGGGAAAAGAGGTACAGGTGCCTATATGCCAGTGCTAGAAGACTCCAAGCCAAGATGGGGGAGCTAGAGTGTTTATTGCTAAATGACAACATAGATGCAGTGGGCATTCCAGAAATCTGGAGGAATGGGGGATATCAATGGGACATATCCCTAGATATAGACTATAGAGATGGAACAGGGAGAGATGTTGGGAGTGGTATTGCTCTGTATATCAAAGATAGTATAGGTTGCAAGGTAGAAAACATTTGGAGAAGAAACTCTTCCAAGGAATCGCTGTGGGTGGATATACGGGGCCCTAGGTGTATTTTAAAGTGGAGGTGTATTATTGTCCTCCTGACCAAAACCAGGAGGCAGACCTCAAGATGGAGAGGGGACTGAGGGTGGTGATTAAAGAGGAGACTGTTGTAATAGTGGGTGACTTCAGCTGTCATCATATTGACTGGCCAAATATGTGTTGAATCATGCCATAGAAACAAGCTTTGTAGACATAATAAATGACTGTGCATTAGAGCAGTTGGTCACAGAACACCTAGAGGTGTAGCAACTCCGGACTTGGTTCTGACTGGGGCTTGAGACCTGGTGGGTGATGTAAAAGTTGTTGAACCAATTGGGAATAGTATCTACAATGCTTGTAAGTTCTAGTAAGTTCAGCAGTCCAAAACAATCACTTCTGACTTCAAAAGAGGGAAATTTGCTAAAATGAGGGGACTAGCCAGAAGAAAGTAAAAGTGGAGAATTAAGAGAATCAAATCTCTACAAGATGCCTGGAATCTATTTAAAACTATGCTGATTGAGGCCCAGATAGAATGCATACCTCAAATCTGGAAAGATATCAACATCCAAAAAGTTGCCTGCAGGGTTAACAACTCAAGCTAAGGAAGCCATAAAAGGCAAAAAGTGGAAGACTTGCCCATCAAGGTGAACAGAAAGGAGCATAAGTCAGTAAGGCAAGTGAAAGAAAGAGAGAAAGAGAGAGAGAGAGAGAGAGAGGAAGGAAGGAAGGAAGGAAGGAAGGAAGGAAGGAAGGAAGGAAGGAAGGAAGGAAGGAAGGAAGGAAGGATGGATTGAGGAGCAGATGACCAAAGACAAATAGTAAGCATTTCTTCAAATATATCAGGGGCAAGAAACTGGCTAGGGAGGTGGTTGGGCCTTGCATGATAAAGAAATGAAAATGGTTGCTTAAGGAAGATGGGGAGATGGCAGAGAAATTGAATGAACTCTGGATTTTTTCACTGTGGAAAATGCGAGGCTCATATCAAGCTGGAGCCACTGTTTTGGGGAAGGGTATCTAAAGGACTGAGTCAACTTGAGGTGATAAGAGATGAAATTTTAGGTCTGCTAGGCAAAATAAGTCCAATAAGTCCAGATGGCACACACTTAAAGAACTCAAATATGAAATTGTTGATGTACTAACCAGTATTTGTAACTTGTTGCTAAAATTGGCCTCTGTGCCGGATGACTGGAAAATAGCCAATGTCACCTCAGTTTTTAAAAAGGAGTCCAGAGCGAATCCAGGAAATTACAGGCCACTCAGTCTAACATCTGTTTCAGGTAAATTAGTAGAAACTGATATTAAAGGCAGAATTATTAAGCATATTGATGAACCAGCTCTGCTGAGTGAAAATCAACATAGCTTCTGCAAAGGGAAGCCCTGCCTCATCAATCTCATGAAGTATGTGGATAATGGTGTCAAGTCCTGGATGCAAACACTCCCACAAACACTCTTGTAGCAGCAAGATTTGTTTATTAAGAGGTGAAGAGGTTCCAAGCATAGACAACTTCTGTGTCAGAACTGGTTTCCAGATGCCAGTTCTGACAATATATGGAAATTAGGAAATCCCCCAAATGCCCATCTATCAATCAATGCTCTCATTCAGCCTGCCAAATGTCTTTCCGGTCCATATGACTACCCCAGCACCTGCAAGCTAACAGTTACATTATTTAGAAACTCCTCAGACTACAAGGTCATGCAGAATGATGAGATCACATACTTCCCAAGTTGTTTCCAGCACACTCGGGAGGCCCCTACATGACAACTGTTCCAAGATGGCACTAACCAAGCAAAGCAAACAGCCATATACATTCACCCCCCCCCTTTGCAGCAGAGATGATAAACAGCAAGGGAAAAGAGCCAGGTGAGACACAGAGCATGAAATATTTGAATGTGAGAATATATGTAAAGCCATAACACAACAAATGGGAGTATAAGCAGGAGAAAACATTTGGCAAGTGAGGCCCGAGCTTGACAAAGGGTGATGCAGGAGAAAACATATAGTTGGACTTTCAAAAGGTTTTTGACAATGTATTTCATCAAAGACTCCTGAGTAAGCTTAGCAATCATGGGCTAAGAGAATGTATCTTTTTTAAAAAATTATTTATTATTGGATATATTAACATGTTCAGTATTACATCTTATGAATATCACATATCCTTTTCTTTTATCCCCTCCCGCCCCAATACAAGGCTTCCCGCAATGCTCTTACCCCTTTATAATCCCTTATATGTTTCTTAGTTTAACATAAAACTCACTTCTATTATCTAATTATCGATTACTATACATCACTTTTATTATCAGATTAAGGTAACATTTTAACAATCTAATCATTCATAATCATTTCTTAATAGCTATCAAAGCAAATCAATTTATTTTTTACATCCCAATTTTTCTCAAGACATTCCTTAAAGTCTTTCCATTCTGCAAAAAAATCTTCATCCTCTTCATTGTTAAGCTTTCTTGTCAATTTATCCATTTCTGCCATAAAAAGCATCTTTCTTATCCATTCCCATATTTCAGGTATCTTTTCTTGTTTCCAGAATTGTGCATAAGTCATTCTAGCTGTTGTAACCAAGTACCATAGCAATGTTCTCTTGGTTACATTTATTTCTTCCAGTTTAAGACCTAACAGTAATACTTGTGGATCTTTTTTAAAAGTACATTTCAGGATTTTTTGTATTTCATTATGTATCTCCGTCCAATAACTCGTGGCCTTATCACAAGTCCACCACATATGGTAAAATGAGCCTTCTTTTTTTCTACATTTCCAACATTTGTTGGACATAGTCTCATTGATATTAGCAATTTTCTTTGGAGTCATATACTACCTATACATCATTTTATAACAATTTTCTTTCACATTAACACAAGTTGAAATTTTCATTGACTTTTTCCACAAACACTCCCATAATGACATAGTTATTTCACTATTTACATTTACAGCCCATTTTATCATTTGTTCTTTTACCCTTTCATCTTCCGTATACCACTTCAATAAAACCTTATATATTTTTGAAATCATTTTTCTATCTTTTTCAGCCCATACAATTTCAATTTCATTATTTCCCCCCCTGAAACCATACTTTTTTTTGTCTGCCTTAAATAAATCATAAATCTGTCTATAATTCAACCAATCATAGTCAAATTCCAAGTCATCTCTATCTCTTATCACAAAACTTTTCCCTTCTAATTTTAAAATATTTCTATAGGGTAACCAATCTTGTCCTTCATGTCTTGAATATGGTTTAATCACTTCTGCTGGTACTATCCAAAGTGGTCTTTCTTCAAAAAAATTTTTTGTATCTCATCCAAGTCTCGAACAGTGATTGTCTTATAAAATGATGTTTGAAAAATTTATCAATTTTTGACTTTTCATACCATAAATAAGCATGCCATACGAATTTATTATCGTGACCTTCTAACGCCAGCAGCTTCTTATTTTCAAGATTAATCCATTGTTCTAACCACGTTAAACAAACTGCATCATGATAAAGTCTAAGATTAGGTAGCTGAAGCCCTCCTCTTTCCTTTGCATCACATAATATTTTCATTTTAATCCTTGGTTTTCTTCCTGCCCAAACAAATTTTGATATTTCTTTCTTCCATGAATCCAATATCTTACTTTGTCTTATTATTGGGATAGTCTGAAATAGAAACATTAAACGAGGCAAAATATTCATTTTAACTGTTGCTATCCTTCCCAATAGTGATAAGTTCAAGGTGTCCCATTTTTTCATATCTTGTTGAATCTTATTCCAAATTTTTTCATAATTGTTTTTAAATAAGTCTATATTTTTCATAGTCAATTCAATTCCTAAGTATTTTGTCTTTGTAACCACTTCACATTGAATTTTCTCTTGCAATTCAACTTGTTTTTGTTTCCCCATATTTTTACACATCACCTTAGTCTTATTTTTATTTACATAAAAGCCAGCTAAATCTCCAAAGTCTTTAATTTTTTGCATCAATAGTGGTATATTCTCTATTGGGTCTTGAATCATAAACATTACATCATCCGCAAATGCTCTATATTTATATGTAAAGCCTCTCATTGTAAGTCCTTTAATATTCTTGTCATCTCTTATTTTCCCCAATAATACTTCTAATATCCATATAAACAATAATGGGGATAGTGGGCAGCCTTGTCGTGTCCCCTTTTGAACCTTGAAATACTTCGTCCTTTCTTTATTTACATTCAATGCTGCTTATTGATCTGAATATATCGCTGCGATCATATTTAAAAAAGATTGACCTATCTTCATTTTCTCTATCACTTGAAACATAAAATCCCAGTTCAAATTGTCAAACGCTTTTTCCGCATCCAAGAAGAGGAATCCAACTTCCTTCTCCGGGTGTTTGTCACAATATTCAATTGCATCTATCACTATTTTAAATTGTCTCTGATTTGTCTATTTGGTAAAAAGCCAGCTTGTTCTTCTGTTATAACATCTTTCAGGTAATTCTTAAGCCTTTCAGAAATTATTTTAGCAAACAGTTTATAATCATTGTTAAGAAAGAATATTGGTCTGAAATTCTTCACATTAGTTAAGTCCTGTCCTTCTTTAGGTATGAGTGAGATGTTAGCTTCTTTCCATGACTCTGGAATCAGTTTTATCACTCCTATATCATTTGACAAAAGTTCAAAAACTGGGATTAGCTCCTCTTTTAATTTTTTATAAAATTTTGCTGTAAATCCATCTGGACCCGGAGTTTTCCCCAATTTTTCTTCTTCTATCGCACTCACTACCTCTTCCTTTTTAATTGGACCATTCAACGTCTCTCTCATTTGTTGTCCCAACTTTAGTACTTCAACATTCTCCAAATATTTCTTGAGTTTCCGTAAATCGATGCATTTTTTTTGAAATAATTTAGCATAATAATTAAAGAAAACTCTTTTTAACCCATTTAAGTCCACAATATCCTTACCTTCTTCTGTTATTTCATTTATGAAATTTCTTTCCCATCGATTCTTCAATTGCCATGCTAAAAATTTTCCTGGTTTGTTTGCACCCTCAAAAGATTTCTGTTGCAATTTCTTCAGATTCCAATACAGTTCTCGATTTGACAGCACATTCAGCTGATCCTGTAACATATGGATCTATTTAATAATCTTTTTCTTCCCTGGTTTTTTCTTTAACTCTTTTTCTTTCTGTCGAATCTTTTCTTGTAGATCATTTTGTTGTTTCATTCTTTTTTTTCTATCTTTCGTATTTAATGATATAAGCAATCCTCTCATGACCGCCTTATATGTATCCCACACTATTTGTATTTTTGTACCTTTATTCAAATTTGTTTCAAAAGAATTCTGTGTTTCTCTACGCAATGTCTCAATAACTGTTTTCCTGTCCGATAAATCCTCATTAATTCTCCAATATAGCTGTTTAGGCTTTTCTCTTGATACCCAAACTAAGGGGTTATGATCAGAATTGTTCTTTGTTAAAATTTCAATTTTGGGGGTTTTCAATGCAATCTTATCGGACATCCAAATCATATCGATCCTAGAAAAAGAGTTATGTCTGTTAGAATAAAAAGTATAATCTTTAACTTTGGGGTTCCATTTTCTCCATACATCTTCCAATTTCTCTTGTTCCATCAATTTAAAAAAGATTTTTGGTAACTTCCCAGCCACTTCCACGGCCTTCTTTGATTGTCTATCCAATTTATTATTTACAGTACCGTTGAAGTCTCCTGCAAAAATGACCTGATCATAATTTAAATGATCCATTTCTTTTGTCAAGTCTTTAAAAAAAATTCTTTAGCTCCATTGGGTCCATACAAATTTACAATCAAAGTTTTTTTCCTGTGCATCGTTATTTCAACTCCAATATACCTCCCTTCGTTGTCTGCAAAAATTTCTTTAGGATCTAATTCTTTTTTAATATAGAGAGAATGTATCTTCATGGATTAAAAATTTGTTAAATGACAGGAAGCAGAAAGTATGAACAAATGGACAGTTCTCTTAGTGGAGGGAAGGTGAGCAGTGAAGTCCCATAAGGATCAGTATACGGGTGGTGCTATTTAATTTTTTATCATAAATGCTGATGGCATCTGAACTGGGTGAGACTGAGATTGAAAGAGATCTTGGGGTTGCTATGAAAAGCTTAATAAAAAAAGTCGCCTTATTGTGTGGCAGCAGTGAAAAAGCTGTGGTGCGGCCTCATTTGGAATACTGTGTGCAGTTCTGATCGCCATATTTGGAGATTGGGCATGCGGGGCCTGGTCCCTGCCAGCTGCGAGCACTTAAAGGGACCTCGCAGCCATTGGGTCCCATTCGCCTACTCTCCAAGTGGCAATGTCACTTGGAATTCAGGCATGTGGCCTACAGCTGCCCCTCTCCCTCCCCTCTCTCAAGAGAGAAGGGAAAGGGGTGGCTGTGGGTGTTCAGGCTTGGGGGCGGGCAAACCCTACCACACCGGGGGTCTGGCAAACCTAGCAGTGTTTATTCTTGCAACAACCTACAGTGGTATAATAGGTACTACTGTCCCTGTATGCTACCAAGTGTGTTCAGGGTGGATGCTTTGAACCAGTGACTTCCCAGATCAGTATTCTGTTTCATAGCATTACACTGCTACCCATTACCTTTCAAAACAGGGCCAGAGAATAATAGAACCTCTGAGCCACAGCAGAAAGGGCACAAAGGAGATGACTAGTACAAGTGATGTGCTGTCTTGACTAGAAAGCAATAATCTTAAAAGGAGGGAGCAATAGAATTATGGAGCAGAGACTATACAAATGAGGAATGGCAATCTTTGAGTGCCTGTTTTCCATGTTCATCTGCTTGGACTTTCTACATGTTTTTCCTCAAACACTGCAAACTGACCATATCTGTGGGAACTGAGGGTCCTCAGAGAGACTGAGAGAGGAAAAATATTTTTGATAAGTATAAGTTTGTTAATAAAAAGATGTGTGGGGAAGGGAGGTGGGGAGCCTGATTTGCAAATTTGAAACAATTAAGTGGTGCTTTAGTGATACCAAGTAGCAAGTAAAAGCAATGTTTAAAAGAGCATGCCATAACTTCTTGTCTTCATGAAGATGAGATCCAACAGTGAAAACTAGACAAGCAGGTTAACTTTAGAGTTTCTGATGTGTCACCCTGAGAGCAGGGCTGCATTATGACTTTTGTGAGCCTTAGGCACTTTTGCCTTTGTGGCCCCTTCCCACCATCATAAAATTAAAAATGATTTTTGATATAACTTTAAATACTTCAACATTTTTTTTGTTTTAGGCAAAATTTAATATATTTTTGTGGTCTGTAAAATGTCATTCTTTTCTGATGCAAGGAAAAATTTAAAAAACTTGCTTCAACCACAAGAGTTATTTTTTTTCTTCTGATTTTAAAAGAAATTAAAACATTTTTGGCTGGCCCCAAAACTGTGCCTAGTGTGCCTACTGGATAAGTCATCCTTGCATGAGAGCCTCATTTAGCCATGTCTAATTATGCTTTTCTGGGCTGAGTAGGAAATATTTATTTTCACACATGAGGTTTTCAATCAAACTATTTGAAGTTCATCACTGCTACAAAGCTAAGTCCCAGCAACCAAGCTAATGCCCAGAATTTGAGCTTGCCTGCATACAGTGGTTCCCAACCTTTTAGAGTTTGGGGGTGCCTTTATTTATTTTTTTTGGCCCCCTGGAGGGGAATTTTTTATTTGCATTTCTATAAAACTACAACCGAAAATGGGGAGGGAAAATTCTACAATCTAAAGGAGAAAGTAAAAAGAACCTAACTAAAAACTCAAGTGTGGAGGTTATACAATTCTTATAAAATAATTGTTACTCTTATTCAGTTAATTTCAAACATGAAGAGTGCCCACCAGTCATCGTTTCTGTTGACAAAAACAGCTTATCAGACTAGACAGAGAGTAATTGCAAAGTTAGAACCCACATAAACACAGCCCTTAAGATAAATTGGCATCTCCTTTTACGCTTTACTCCCCCCCATAGGCAAAATATTTAAGACTAATGTTCCCTCAGCAAGAACATTACAACAATTTTTCTTCTTCCATCTTAGATGTATCTTCTTTTTCCCTATAGCTTTTATAAATCCAGATCTGTCCATTCATGATATAAACCAAGTTCCTTTTTCCAGGGACATCTTCACTTCCTTAAATGTCTTGAATCATAACAGGTCTTCTTTTTGTTGCATTAAAAGCATGCTAATTGGAGAATCCAGCCTTTTTTTTAGCAAGCAGTTCTTGTGAAGTTGGGGTAGCGAACCCTTTACTCCATAAAAAACTGCTTTTCGATCCGCTTGCCAGTCCAACCGCAAGAAAACTAAACTTTAGACTCTCCTTACCATCCATAAGTCTCTCTGATCAGAAATGCACACAAACACTGTCCCTTTAAAAGTACAACCGCTTTTAGTACAGATCCAGGTCACTACTCCACTTTAGCCACCAGGGGGCCCACGATTTACTTTGAAGACAGAGTCTATGGTTAGGTCACATGACCTGGCTTTCCACTGTTTTCCTTCCTGAAGAAAGCATTGGTCCTGCCTCCCTCTTCGCCTCTCGTTGCCATCTTTTGGGGATGTTTACATTAGCCGAGAAAGAATGCCAAAGTCTCTAAGGTCTGTTTAAACACTCAATTTTCTTTCAGAAAAAACTCTCCGATACAGTCCACCACCACAAATTGATCAGTCCCTCCAATCATGCTTTCGCCTTCACTTAAATGTCGTGAGAAAGGACATCCCCTCCCCCTCCACTTATTGTAGGGGGACTTCACATCTAGGCTTTGGTGTCTCGTTTCAATACAAACTCACTCATCAGTCCTTGAATCGATCCAACAGGTCCTGGGACAGCCCCTGGGATCACGCCAAGAAGTGAAAATCGATCAAACCCTTTCTAACATTAAAAAATGCCTTTCTAACATTAAAAAAAAAAAATTGTGACTCCCCATACAATAGTAATTATACTATAAGTATCCGTGGATTGAGAAAATACATAATGACAAAAAGATCAAAATGAGAATGCTTGGTGCACATATGGATTTGCAGACCCCTTGCAATCTCTCCATGCCCCCCCAAGGGTCCCAGATGCCAGGATGGGAACCACTGTTCTATAGACTGTGTGTTAATACTATGGATGCCTGATGTGCCCACCAGGGGCAGAAAACAAAAACATGCCACACCATATACATGACAAAAGATATGCCATTTTTCTAGATGGGGACTGCTCTGTGTACTGCAAAAAGCAGCTTTGACATTTCCTAGTTGACCTTAAATATCTATGTTTGCTGTATATAAGAAAGAAATATGGTCAGCAGCTAAAAGCACATAGAAGTGGATTTAGCAAAATGACACCTTTTACATGTTGGCACTTTCAAGCTTAGACCAGCAGAAGCACAATCCATATATTTTCTGAGAGCCTTCAGGACCACTAATTACAGCAAACAACATGGAAAGGCAGTGTGCAACATTTCTGTGCCATGTTTGTTTAGCTCTCTAGTGACTCCCTTAATCACATGTGACCACATCACAATACAACCACAAACATAATGAAGCCCCAATAAGTCTGATAAATTAGGCTATTTTTAAAATGTGAGGTGGGGGCAGAATTTTGTTCTTTCTATTATTCATACCGCTAATTAATTGTACAACTAAAGACAAAATACTGCAAATTTCTCTTAATATTTATCTGGAGCTATCCTCTAATTTACTAATCAGATTATTGGCTTCCTGCATCGTAAGCACTCTGGAGAAAATATCACCACTAATCATAGAGAACTAAATCTGTTTTCAACTATCATTTTTTATTCATTTTATGGGGCATATGGTTTTGGAAATGGCTGCCTTTTAACACTGGTAAGAAATTAGTGGTACAAACCACCATGGGGGGGAATCCTCTTGCTTCTTGATATTTTGTCAAATATGCTTGACTAAATGAAGTTATAAAACACAATGAAAATTTCTGGGATTCATCATCAAGATTTCATTTTGAGTTAGGATGCATAAAACTGTCAAAGAAAAAATAATGATTTCCATCACTTATGCTATTAGATCACACATTAAATGAAACTGGCTGATACAGTATCATCTTTAAAATATTTTAATATACCCTCAATTTCCTGAGGAAGATAGCAGGTAATATGCAGATGAGCTATGAATTACTAGAAGATCATCTAAAAACTGAGAGTGGGAGTGAAAGAGGGAATTAATTTTGCCATACCTAAGTCCAGAAAGGTTGCATAATGCACAAGTGGAAGAATGGTACCAGCATCTGGAAGCCAGCAATTTAGACTTGCAGAGCCTACGTTTGTCCCATAACGTGGTCCCAAAGCATATGGATAGACATGGGATCAATGTAGGATGAAAGCCTGGCACATATGGACTGCAGAAATATGATGAACTGTGCATTTGAACACTATTTTAGTGTGCACATACTGTCAATGCAGGGCTGGTCTTAGTCTGAAGCATCAGAAAAACGTTGCTTCAGACAGTAGGTTCAATGTTAGGTGAGGGGTGGGGCAAGAATAAATGAAGATCACCAGGAAAGAAGACTAAGGGGACAGCATTCTGGCATCTCTATTTACCCTGGGGCCCAGGGAGGTGAGCAAGCAGTGACTTATTTTCATATAGTGTTTGGATTGGGTATGGGTCAGTGACCCCAAGTACTGTGCATGAATGGGCACAGATCAGCATTTTGGTCAGTTCATGGTTCACAAACTAAAGTTCATGGCAGGTCACCAGGCATGAACTTTCCACAAACGTTCAAGCAGTTCTTGGAGGTTCCTGCAGGTTCCTGAATGGATACATTTACAGACTGTCTCCACTCAAATAAAATGTTTACCAAAGTTCAATGCAACAGAAGGGGAGTGGACTTTTCCAGCCTTGGAAACACTGTTGTCAGTTTCAAACTAGTCATGTCAGTTTCAAGAGGGTTCTTTGCCTGTGTTCTGTTGTGTTCACTTCCCATTTTCTTGCACAAAGCTTGCAAAATCCCATTCCCCTTGCTTGGATTTCTGATTCAGTGCTTGACATCAGTCCTTTTGAGCTGGCATTGCCACAGTGACACTGGGTTCTGCTGGGCACTCTGATTAAACCCTTACTGCTGGGCACTCTGTTCATTGTACTGGTTCAGCTGGGCTTGCAAAAATGCCCCCCCCGCTTGGGTCGTGATTGAGCTGGCATTACCACATTGGTCCTGGGTTCTGCTAGGCACTAGTACATTGCACTGGTTCTGCTGGGCTTGCAACCCCTCCTTGCTTGGAGTGTGATTCTGTGCTAGACATCAGTCCTGTTGAGCTGGCATTCCTGCAATGGCACTGGGTTCTGCTGAGCTCTAGCACATTTCACTAGTTCTGCTGGGCTTGCAAAATGCGAGTTTGGTTATCTCTAGCATGCTGAGGGGCCATTCTACCATATCACAAACTCCATGAACTGATCCAGTTCGTTTAGTCCATCCTGGCTTTCCTCTATTCCACTGGAAAATAAAGTGCTTCAGAACAGCCCAGGATATACCATTTTTGTGTTTCCAGGGAGCACACATTTGGAAATGGCTGCCTCCATACTCCATCACAGGGGTATACTAATTCAAACCTCTTAACATTTTGCTGAACTTCCCAACAATTTGCAATTGGACTGAGCTCGAGTGCCTGAAGGCCATGAGGCATCGGCTGGAGGATGAGCTCATCTGGCAGGACCTGAGGACCATATAGAGCTCATCTGGCAGGACCCGAGGATCAAAATGGCAAAGCTGTGCAGACATACCTGGGCTGCCCTGAATGGCCTCCCCAATGCCATTCTTCATGTCCTGCAGCAGGAGCTCCAGAGCTAGGGACTGCATGGGGGGGAGCTGCTCCAGGTCCATGGGTGGCCCTCCCTGCACCCCCCAAGGATGTGCTAGAGGCTACTTTTGATGGGACTCCGGGGAAGCTAGTCTTTTTTGTGCTGCAGATGTGCAAGTTCCCAAGAGAATGGGGCTATACCTTCACCTCTGATGAGCACTGAGTGGACTACCTGGGGTTTCTGCTGTGAGACTGTGTGGCAGACTGGTTTGTAGGCCTTTATAGCATAGGAGGTCCTGAACTCTGAGATGTGGATGCATTCATGACGGCCCTCCACCAGCAGTGTGAGGACTCACCTGAGATGGAGCAGGCCAGAATCCGCCTTCAGGGGTTGAAACAAGGGAACAGACCCATCAGAGCATTCTCGGACGAGTTCAAGACCTATGCAGCTAAACTGCAAGGCTGGCCAGAAGAAGTGCTGATAGAGTTCTACTGGGCTGGTCTGAACCACACCATCCTGGACAAAGCCCTGACCTAGGAGAACCCAATCACCCTCAATGGCTGGATTCAGGTGGTGTGTGAAGCTGAGAATCATTGCAGTCTCCTGAAGATGTACCATCCAAAGCCTCCCACAGGGCCACCTAAAGTGCAAGGGGCTCGTGGAGAAGTCAGAGCTCAGCATGGTTGGGCCCCGGGAGAGGGAGTGACAGGGAACACTAGATGCCACCAACTGCTCTCATGAACAGAGCCCACAGCCAGCAAAGAAGGGGGAGGGCAAGGTAAAAGAAAAGAAACTCAAGCCCCTTCCTCTCCCCACAACAGATACCCTGTGAGATAGGTGGGGCTGAGAGAGTTCTGAGAGAACTGTGACTGGCCCAAAGTTACCTAGCTGGCTTCCATGTGGAGAACCTAGTTCTCCAGATTAGAGTCTACAGCTCTTAACCACTACACCATACTGGCTCTCGATACTATTGTGGTTGCTTAGCAAGGCCACTAAGAGCAGTGCTGGCATCAGGGATAGATTGGCCATTACAAATACCAAGATACCTCCTTATGAGCCAATGGCCTCTCCCCCAACTTGGGCCAGGTCAGCCCTGTGGCAGATTGGCTGTATCCTGCCTGCCTGAATTCTGCACAGTGTGGGGGAAGAGGCACACAAGCCCCATAGGAGTGAGGCCCCATAGGAGTGAGGCAAGGCAAAGCAAGGAGGTGCCTGAACCACTCCATCCCTGTGTGAGGCAAGGGGAGGAGTGCCTGGCCTGCCTGAACCCCATGCAAAGTGACACAAGTGAGGCACTTGGTCCACCCATGCTCTGCAGAAAGCAAGAGAGGTGCCTGACCTGCCCAAGCTCTACATGAGGTGATGGAGGTGCCCAGCCTGCCCAAACCTCAATGTGAGGTGAGGTGACTGAAGCACCCAGACTATCCAAACACTATGCAAGGTGAGGAGTCCGGCCTGCCCAAGCCCTGTGTCAAGTGGGGCCAGGGTGGGTCAGTTTGTAGGACCATTTTTCACTCCCAGTCTGCCCCTGCCTCCTCCCTCAAAGGCCAAAATTTGGTGAGGCAGCCTTGGGCAGGTGAGGTTTGGGAAGGGAAGTGACCTCAGCAGGATATAATGCCACAGAGTCCACCCTCCAGAATAGTGATTTTCTCTAAGGGAACTGGAGGGCAGTTGTAATTCCTGGTAATCTCCAGCCCCCCCCCCAGGAGGTTGGCAACCCTAGTTCCCTTGAGGGAATGGCTGCTTTGGAGGGTGGAGTTTATGGCATTATTGCCCTCTGAAGTCCCATCCCTTTTCACACTCCACCCTCCCTAGGCTTCTCCACCCCAAATCTCTAGGAATTTCCTAACCTGGAGTTGGCGATCCTATGTCCTTCCCACCCACCTATGTTTATCTGCCCCTCTGTCTTAATGTTTTTCATCTCTACCATCCCTGGCAGCCTCTGTTTAGGAAATCTGTGGCCCAACTATATGGTGCTGTCCACTGAGCCAGCCTCATTTGCATCATAGGGAACCCTCAAAGATGTGTGGGGTGGTACCTCACTTTCCCCAATATCCCACTCCCCTCACAATTTCCTTTTTCCCTCCTTTTGGCAGTCCCCATATCCTCTCCCTGCCTCATTTTCTCCTCAGCCACTCACCAATGAATCTTTTATCTGCCTCCTATCTTCGGCTATATTTATTATTTATTTATTTCACTAGTGAGCAAAGCCTGTTGTGGTGTTAGACAACAGGCCCTAGATAGGAAGGAAGGGCAGGTGGAAGGAAGGAAGGGAGGAAGGGAGAAGTGGAGGTAGAGAGAGAGAGAGATTTGGGGGGAGGGAGAGAAAAGGGGGGCAAGAGAGAGAGGGAAAGAGGGAGGAGACAGAGACAGAGTGGGAGGTTATGCTAGTAAGTTGGAAAGAAAGAAAGGGAGGGAGGTAGAAAGGAAAGGAGAAAGAATGAAAGCAAGGAAGGAAGAAAGAAGGGTAGAAAGAGAGATTGAGAGAGTGGAAGGAAGGAAAGAAGGGAGGGAAGAAGGGGAGAAAAAGAAAGAGAGGGGGGAAACAGAGTGAGAGAGAGAGAAAGTGGGGAGGGGAGAAAGGAAGGAAGGAAGAAGGGGGGAGGCGCGGGGTGGGAGAAGTGGCGTGGAGGTTGCCTGTGTAAGCTTCTCCCATACGCCGGGATTGCCGGGCAGTGGGAGAAGTGAAGGGGGGGTCCTGATAAAGGTTCTCATGTCCACCCGGCTTGCCGGGGACGGGAGAAGCAGCAAGGGATGGGGGGAGGGGAGGGGCTAAGCAAGTTATGCAGCGGCTCATTCGCTGCTGGCGGCGGCTTTCTACTGGGCGGGCGGGCAGGGGGGAGAGGCCCAATGGCAGGTGGGCGGCAGCTTGCCCGCTGCTGCCACTGGCTGTATACTGGGCAGGTGGGGGGGAGGCCCAAAGCCGGGCACGTGGCATTTCAGTCGCCGCCGCTGGGGCCCTACCAGGGCTTCCCTGGAAGGCCTGCCTCTTTAGCGAGATCGGGCCCACAGCGAGTGGTGTAGGGCTGCCGCGGCTGCCCCTGGGCTCCCCCGAAGGCCTGACTCGTGGGGGGGTCAGCAAAATCAGTTCTGCGGTGAGTGGTGCAAGGCCACCACCATGGCCCTCTCAGGGCTCCAGCAAAGGCCTGCCTTGTCAGGCGGGGGGGCAAAATCGGGGCTGTGAGCGGCACAGGGCCGTGGCGGCCCTCCCAGGGGTCCACTGAAGGCCTGCCACACTGAAGCGGCCCAGCCAAAGATGGTCTGTAGATGGTCCTCTCCTGTCTGCAGATGGTCCTCTCCCGTCAGAGGCCCAGAGCAGACTGAGCTGAAGATGCTGGCCGGGGCTGACGTGGGTGGGACTACATAAAGCAGCCAGCCAACCCAGCCAATGTCTTCTGACGGACAGTTCTTTCGCTCAAACACTGTTGGTGCGCATCGAATATTGTGGGACCAAATTCAATTATTATAAGGAGAGATTTATACCCCACCTTTCCACAACGGGGACCAAAGCAGCTTACATTATTCTCCTCTCCTCCTTTTATCCACACAACAACCCTGTGAAGTAGACTAGGCTGAAAGTATGGTCCACAGCAAGATGGGGATTTGAACCTAAGACTCCCAGACCCTTCTTTGAAGCTGTAACTGCTACACTATACTGGCTTTCATAAGGTGGCTGCTGTTGAAGAGTAAGTAGCAAGTGGCCAGGCCTAGCTGAGTCATGCAAGTCAGGTTGTTGCCAGCCTCCAAGTGGGACCTAAAGATCTTCTAGACAACAGAGATCTGACCCTCAGGAGAAAATTATTGCTTTGGAGGACAGACTCTATCGCATTATATTTGGCTTAAATCTCTTGCCTCCCCCAATCCACAAAATCTCCAGGAATTTCCCAACCTGGAGCCAGCAATCCTATGGTCTGGCCCCAATAAGTCTTCCCTCAAAGGCCAAAATAAGGCTGGAAAGTACTCTGCCCTCTCCCCCTGCCTTTTTCCCTTCAGAAACCCAGTCTAGAAAACTGTGATTGCCTAGCAACAGCCATTGAGGGAATCCGTTGCTTAAAGCTACAAGTGCTCCTTTTATCATTTTTGGGATTCTTAACCCCCCCCAGTGTATTTTTTTGCAGATTCCACATTTTTCTGCAAACCTGGGGCCCTTTTCAGGTTTGTAGAAAGATCTCTCTCACTCATTCACAGCTCCAATCACCAGATTTAATCTCCCAGAGATTAATTAGGTAAGGGCATGCCATTTAAAAATGCAGTTTTATGTATAATGATGTTTAGTATTCCTTTGTCGTCTCTAAAAAGAAAATAGCATCTGCACTTTTTTTTTTGAAAAACAATTTATTAAGATATATTAAAAGTTCAAACTTACATTGAAACCTAAGTTATTATACCTCTTTTCCTCCTTTCACCCCCCCTTAATGGCTTCCCACAGTGCTCCAAGCTCCAGCCCAAAACTCATATCTTCTTTCTCCCTTCTTTTCTCATTACTTATCTTTCAACTGTTATTCTTATACATTTATCACCCTTTTCTACTTTTCTTAATTTTCAGTAGTTATCAAAGCAAAGCAAATTGTCCTTTACATCCAAATATTTCTCTAAATAGTCTTTGAAATCTTTCCAGTCTGCAAAAAATTCTTCTGCTTTCAAGTTTTTAAGTTTCCTTGTCATTTTATCCATTTCAACCATAAAAAGTAGTTTCTTTATCCATTCCCCAATTTCAGGGACCTTGTCTTGTTTCTAATATTGAGCCTATATCATTCTGGCAGTTGTGATCATATACCACATCAATGTTCTTTTTGCCATATTTACTTCTTCCAGTTTAAGCCCCAAAAGTAGTATTTCCGGTTCTTTCTTAAACTACATTTCACAATTTTTTCCATTTCTGCATGGATCACAGCCCAAAACTTTTTTGCTTTTTCGCATGTCCACCACATATGGTAAAATGAGCCCTCCACTTTTTTGCATTTCCAACATTTGTTTGACATATTGCTATTCATATTTGCATTTTTTGGTGCCATATACCATCTATACATCATCTTATAACGATTTTCTTTTAAATTATTACATGTTGATATTTTCATTGCATTTTTCCATAAAAATTCCCAAGAAGACATAGATATTTCTTTGTTCATATTAATCGCCCATTTTATCATTTGCTCTTTAACTGTCTCATCTTCAGTATATCATTTTAACAATATTTTATACATTGTAGATATCAATTTCTTACCTCCCTCAAACCATATCATTTCAATTCATTATATTTTTCCCTAAACCCAAAAGCTTTTTTATCTTTTTTAAACAAATCATAAATCTGTCTATATTGTAACCAACCATACTTAAAAGCCAAATCTTCTTCCATTTTCATTTCAAACGTTTTTCCCACTGATTTCAGCATATCTTTATATTGCACCCAGTCTTCACCGCTATATGTCGAAAACGGTCTTATAACCTCCGCCGGTACAATCCAAAGCAGTCTCTCATCCGAGAAGTGTCTTCTGTATTTGGTCCATGTATCAAATAATGTTCTTCGAATATAATGATGTTTAAAAAACCCATCCATTTTCGTTTTTTCATACCACAAGTATGCATGCCAACCAAATTTACAATCATGGCCTTCTAACGCCAACAGTTTCTTATTGTCCAACGTAACCCATTGCTGCAACCAAGTTAGGCATACCGCATCATGGTACAACCTAAAATTTGGTAATTGAAATGCACCTCTCTCTTTTGCGTCACATAATAACTTCATCTTAATCCGTGGTTTCCTCCCAGCCCACACGAACTTTGAATTTCTTTTTGCCAAAGATTAAATACCTTTACATCTCTTACTATTGGGATTGTCTGAAATAGAAACATCAACCATGGTAAAATGTTCATTTTAACCACCGAAATTCTCCCCAATAGTGACAAATTCAATGTATTCCACTTTTTGTGTCCTGCTGTATTTTAGACCAAAGTTTGTCATAATTATTCTTATACAGGTCTATGTTCTTGTCAACTCGATGCCTAAATATTTAGTTTTTTCCACAACTTCACACTGTGTCAGTCTCTGTAACTCCGCTTGTTTCTCTCCAGACATATTTTTACACATCACCTTGGATTTACTTTTATTTACATAAAAACCTGCTAAATCTCCAAATTCTTTAATTTTTTCCGTTAGCAATGGTAAATTCCGTATAGGGTCTTCTACCATGAACATTACATCATCTGCAAACGCTCTGTACTTATAAGAAAAACCTTTTTGAGTTAAACCTTTGATTTCTTTGTCTTGTCTGATTTGTCCCAATAATACTTCTAGTATCCATATAAATAGTATCGGAGAAAGAGGACAACCTTGCCTCGTCCCTTTTTGTACTTTGAAGTAATCTGTCATTTCAGTATTAATTACCAATGCCGCTTTCTGTTCACAGTAAATTGCTTCTATTATATTTATAAATTGTTCACCGATGCCTGTTTTTTCCATCACATTATACATGAAGTCCCAATTTAAGTTGTCAAATGCTTTTTCTGCATCTACAAAAAAGAAGCCAACTTCTTTATCTGGGTGCTTGTCGTAATATTCAATAGCATCAATCACCACTCTTATATTGTCTTTTATTTGTCTATTGGGCAAAAAACCTGCTTGTTCTTCTTCAATTACATCCTGCAAATATATCTTGAGCCTTTCTGAAATAATTTTCGCAAATAATTTATAATCATTGTTTAAAAGGGAGATTGGTCTATAATTTTTCACATTTGTTAAATCTTGTGCTTCTTTGGGGATGAGCGAAATCGTAGCTTCCTTCCACGATTCTGGTATTTTCTTTGTTTCTCTTATTTCTTTTGTCAAAAGTTCAAAGAATGGAACAAGCTCCTCTTTCAATTTCTTATAATACTTTACGGTAAAACCATCAGGTCCTGGAGCTTTTCTGACATTGCCTCTTGAATTGCTTTATATATCTCTTCTTTCGTTATTGGGCTGTTTAACATTGCCTTAATCTTCTCCGATACTTTTGGAATCTTCATTTTCTCCAAATACTTTTTTATTTTATCCTTGTCTATTGACTTCTTTCCAAAAAGATTTGCATAATATTTAAAGAAGGCTCTCTTAATTCCATTGCTATCCACAATTTCTTTCCCCCCATCCATGATTTTACTTATAATTTTATTCTCCCGTCTTTTTTTTCAGTTGCCATGCCAAAAATTTTCCAGGTTTATTTGCCCCTTCAAAAGATTTCTGTTGCAGCTTTTTCAGATTCCAATACATTTCTTGATTCATTAGAGTATTCAGCTGTTCTTGTAAGATCTGAATTTCTTTGACAATTTTCTTTTTCCCCGGTCTCCTCTTTAACTCTTTCTCCTTCATTTGGAATTTTTACAGCACCCTAGTTTGCTGTTCTGATCTCTTTTTCTTTTCCCTACTGTTCAAGGATATTAATAATCCTCTCATCACTGCTTTATAGGCATCCCAAATTGTTTGTATCCGCATACCTTGAGTCATATTTGTTTGAAAAAAACTGTTTAGTTTCCTTACTTATCGTATCAATTATCTCTTGCTGGTCGAATAAGTCCTCATTCAATCTCCATCTAGGTTTCCCTCCTCCTTCTTTTGATATCCAAACTATTGGATTATGTTCTGAGGTCACTTTCGGCATAATTCCCACTTTCTGAGTTTTCAAAGCTAAATCACCAGTTGCCCATATCATATCAATCCTTGAGAAAGAGTCATGTCTATTTGAGTAAAATGTAAAGTCTTTAATTGTAGGGTTCCATTTTCTCCATACATCTTCCAGTTTTTCTTGTTTCACCAGATTAAAAAATGCTTTAGGCAATTTCCCAATTTTTTCATCTAGTCTTTTTGATTTCCTGTCTAATTTGTTATTAATAGTGCCATTAAAGTCTCCTGTTAATACAATTTGATCATAGGTCACCTGATCCAATTCTTGCATCAGATCTTCAAAAAATTTCTCCTTTGCTCCATTCGGGGCATATATATTTATAATCAGAGTACTTTTTTGATGCATAGTCACTTCCACTGCAATATATCTCCCTTCCTTATCTTTAAAAATTTCTTTAGGTTCAAATTCTTTTTTGATATATATCACAGTTCCTCTCTTCTTTTTCCCTGCCAATGAATAAAATTCTTCTCCTAATTGTTTGTCAACCAAATATTTAAAATCCTGTTTCTTAATGTGAGTCTCTTGAAAACAGATTATATTACATTTTTGTTTTCCCAACCAATGTTTCACAATTTTTCTTTTATTGGCCGAATTTAGCCCATTCACATTCCACGATATCAATTTGTAATCCATCATGTTGTCCAATTACTTTTCTCCAAAGTCTTCTTCATTGTCCATCATAAATCTAATCATCTACGCTGCAGTCGAAATTGTGTGTCTTTGACTTTGGAAGGTAAAGCTCAGTCCTTGCGGTATTTCCCAACTGTATCTTATATTCAACTGCCTCAGCTTATCTGTCAACTTCCTGAACTTCTTTCTGTCCTGAATGATTGCTCTGGGAAGTTCTTTCATTATTATTATCTTCTTGCCATCAATTTCCAAAGGCTCATTAAATTGCTTCTTGAGTATAATCTCTTTGAACCGCTTGGTTAATAATTGTACAATCACATCCCTTGGTAGGTTCTTCTGTTGTGCATATGCTGAATCCACTCTGTAAATCAAATCAAAATTGTATTCTATCTCATCAGCGTCCTCTTGTAAGTACTATGCAAATGCTTTGATCACTCTGTCACAGATATCCTCAGCCAGGTTTTCTTCCACCCCTCTTAGTCTAAGATAGGTCTGCATGGCTCTATATTCCATCATAGTATCTATCCGTTTATTCTCTTTCACCACCATTTCCACTTTTTGGCTTACATCTTGTATTTTTTGCTCTATTTCAGCAGACTTTTGTGATAAATTCTGGATTTCTTTTTTAATCTCTCCCACATCTTTTTTAAGATCTTCTACCTCTGCCACCACCAGTTCCTTCATTGTATCCATACCTTTTCCTTGAACTTCCTCCATCTGTTTTCCCAGCTCCTGAATGGCATCCATCATCCTTTTTTCCATAGCTTCCATCGCTACTTGCCAGTCCTTACTTTTGGTGGACATCTTTGGGGTCGAAAACGCCGCCGCCCTCTGTCTTTGCCTTAAATCCATTGTTGACTGTTGTTCAATCTACTCCACCTTAAAATGAAAGTCCGCTTACACGATTCAATAGTCCTCCATACGCTTAGCTGATCCACCCTATTTTCACTCTTCTAAGGCTTAAATCCAGGCTATAAAATAAGTTTTAAAACTTGGTCCTTCCCAAAATGTCGGGCACTTTTTCTCTACTGTTTTATAGTGTAGAGTAGGCTTTTCTTAACTACTTCCTGTCCGTCGCTAATTCCCTTCCTCTCTGTACCTTCCGATGTACCTTCCGGTGTTGCTCCTTCTTGTTCCCCGTCATCTTCTGGTCCGCTGCTTCACCTCCGGTTTCCTTCTGGCCCTCCAAGTTCCTGTCTAGGCACAGTCTCTTCTGTTGCTCCTCAGCGTCATTTCCAGCCTCCCACCTTTTCCAACTCTCTCAGTTCTTTTGTCTCCTGCAGTCTCGTGAGGTTTGGAGGTGGGTTTCTGTTTCTTATCTCATCCACTACCACAGGAATGTTAAACAATTTTAATTTTTGCATATTTCTGCTTCAATTATCTATTTTTTCACCATCAAACTTTGCTCAGTCAATATTAAACATCGATACCACTTATCCGGTTAAGTCCATGTGACGCCCTCCCTGGGCGGTAGGACAGCGCCCCCTGTAGGATGCGGCCGGCCAGTTTGTCCCAGGTCCCGCGGTCCCGCTGGCTCTCCCAGGTTGGAGTGATGGGCCAGGAGGGCCTGTTGCAGGGCAAGGGATGGTCTGGAGAGAGAGCAGCCTCAGAAGACAGGTCACGTCAGAGGGTTGCTGTCACCTTCTTGCCTGTCCTGGGTCTGGCTTCTTAAGCTCACCGCTTACTGGGACACTCTCACTCTCTCTAGCCAGTCCTAGCCAGCCCAGTTGTCCTCCTCTCTGGCCGTCTCGCCCGTTCCATCTTTTATTACCCCCACACGCCCTCCTGGCTCCTCCCTCTGCGCCCCGCCCCCTTGTAAAGCTGAGGACGCCGGCCAAGCCCCCTCCCTTCCGGCTCCTGGATCTTCCTCTGGCGCACAGGCTGGCCGAGCGACAGCCTCCTCGCGCTCCTGCCTTTGTCCCGCGGCCGTAGGGGTGGGGCACAGCTTGCCCAGCAGCCCAGGCCTTGCTCTCCCCTCCCTCAGCCCATCGGCTGCTGTTTCCTCTGCCGCCACCGTCCCTGCGTGCCGCGGCCCCTCCTCTCCCCGTCGGGTCTTGCTGTCGCCGGTAAGTGCTTCCCTGGGGCTCGGGAGAGAAGCCGGGCCCACCTCCCGTCGTGGCTGCCCGTGGCCTCCGGGGCGGGGGGGAGGCCGGCGATGTTCCCGGGCCGCTGCCGTGGCCCCCGGAGTGGGGGAGGGGAGCCAGCGACTGTCCCGGGCCACTTCTGCGGCCCCCGTGGTGGTGATGGGGAACCGGCGGCAGTCCCGGGCCACCGCTGCAGCCTCCGTGGTGGTGGTGGGGAACCGGTGACGGTCCCAGGCTGTTGCCGCGGCCATCGGAGCAGTCCCGGCCGGGACCGGGACAGTCCACAAGCGCACCCAGCCGGTTCCTGGTAAGTAAAATTGTATCCGTTACCTTGTTTGTTTACTTCAGATCTTCGCACTGTCTCATTCCATCCAGATTTTCCCCTTTAGTCCATGAGATCGGGAAATGGCAATTTTAAGCTGAATGTTCAGCTCAGTGGGCTCCTTGAGTGCTGAATGCAATGCCCACTTTGAGCGAGGAGATCAAAGTGTAATACAAGCCTCCTCCAAGACTTGATCACACCAATCTCAACTCTCTCTTGGGTCTGGATGCTTGCCAGACTCTCCCCCGCCTGGGGGAGTTTGCGTTGGGCTATAACTCTCCCAATCTGTCAAAAGGAGCCCCCGTCCACCCTGCGCGATTGCAAGGTGCATCAGATCGCCATTTTCCCCCGACCAGAAGCACAGCATCTGCACTTTTTAAAAGCATAGAAGTGCTGTACAAACAGCTGAAGGCCTGTGAAGAGTTAATTCTTCACACAGCCTTGAGTGACAGGCTGTTCCAAGAGATCTGATTGGTTAGCAGTCAGTCTGGTGTAGTGGTTAAGAGTGCAGACTCTAATCTGGGAGAACCATGTTTGATTCCCCACTCCTCCACATGCAGCTGCTAGTGTGATCTAGGGTCAGTCACAAGTTATTTCAGAGCTGTTTTCTCAAAAGCAGTTCTTGAAAGAGCTCTCTCAGCCTCACCTACCACTCAGAGGGGCAGGGAAAGGAGATCATAAGCAGCTCTGAGACTCTGAGTGAAGGGTGGGATATAAATCTAATCTCTTTTTCTCTTCTTTATCAGCAGAGCAGAGAAAGACTTCTGAACTGGATGCTGAGGATAATTCAGTCTGATTTCAGCCTTAGCTGAGAAGAGTCGAGTACTGACAGTTTCGGAATTCAGACCTGACTGAGAGCAGTTTAACACAGACAGGAGAACTGGGGGAAAGGTGGCAAGGAAGTCTGGGAAGTAGGCAAAGACTCACATTTGGGCCAAGGAAAGATCTTCTAGAGAAAGAAGAAAATTCCCCAGCCAGTCAAAACTCTGAAGAATATAGAGATCCCTGGTCTGGTGTAGTTAGAAACTGCCTTTAGAGACCTTAAGAATCAATTAAAAACTCAAGATGATTACTGGTGTTTCAGAGAAGGAGTTTGAGTACTGGAAAGAGTGCACCAGCCTTCTGGTAAACCAAAAGTCAGAGAAGACTCAAAGAAAGTGTACTAGAGTATTTGGGGAAAACACTAGAACAAAAGCCTCTCAACATAAAGATTTAAGTCACTGTGAAAAACTTAAGAAACTCTCATTAGCCTGAAACATAAGAACTGAAGTTCTTAAGTGCCATTGTCAGTGGTTTAAGTTAAAGGGCAATTGACCCTTCCCTGGGCTAAACCAGCAGTAAAATATCTTATTGACATAGGGTGGGACAGCCAAAGTTCTTCAGGAAAGAAGAAAACAGACTACTAAGGCTGCTCGGTCAGAAAGGGAAAGAAAAACAGAGGGAAAATCTTGCCTCTGAGGGAGGGAGGTGGATAGAGTCATCATAAAACTGTTGATAAATTGTTTTTAAAAACATGGGAGGAGTACAATGAGAACATCTGCACCAATATCTGAATTTAGGAAAGCTAATGAAGTCTAATTCCATTGATAAACTGATAAATTCCTTGGGTCTTTATAATTTAACAAATGTTTAGTGGTGAGTTTTATGGCTACTGAGAAACAATTTCATCTATGCTTTTGTATATTTGGCATTAGTTTATTTATAAACTTTTACAATAAAGCTTTTAATGCCAGAATGACTTCAAATCCTTTGTAAACTTTAATAGCTCCTACTTTTTACAGCCTAATTTTTTCAGATGTTCTGCTGTAAGAATTAAAATATTTACACTTTAGTACCATTCTTTATTCTGGGAGCCAAAGATTCAAATTGCACTGGCTGCGGATAGCATACCAGATTCGTTTCAAGGTGCTGGTTCTTACCTTTAAAGCCCTTTATGGTCAGGGGCCTACATACCTGAGAGACCACCTTTCCCCACATGTCCCCCAGAGAGCACTGCAATCAGGATCCCAGAACTGACTGGCCCTTCTGGGCCTCAAGTAAGCCTGGCTGCCCACAACCAGGGCCAGAACTTTCTCGGTGGCAGCTCTGTTCTGGTGGAACGAGCTCCCAGAAGAAATAAGGGCCCTGT
This sequence comes from Gekko gecko, assembly GCA_029375565.1. Classification (NCBI taxonomy): domain Eukaryota; kingdom Metazoa; phylum Chordata; class Lepidosauria; order Squamata; family Gekkonidae; genus Gekko; species Gekko gecko. The sequence goes on from JAPDNY010000001.1 coordinate 221,320,765, forward strand.
GGGACCTTAAACAGTTCCGCAGGGCTTGTATATGAGAAGGGAGCACTCACTAGAGAAGACCCTGATGCTGGGAAAGATTGAAGGTCAAAGAAGAAGGGGACGGCAAAGGATGAGATGGTTAGACAGTGTCATCGATGCAACGAACATGAAATTGAGCAAACTTCAGAGGACAGCAGAAGACAGGAGGGCCTGGCATTATCTGGTCCATGGGGTTGCGAAGAGTCAGACTCGACTGTGCAACTGAACAACAACAACAACAACTTTAACAGCTGAAGATAGAGAGCCCTGCCCCCTGGAGCCACCAACAACAGCAGCCTGTGCCAGCAGCCTAAAGGAAAGACCTACAAGCCGACTGTGAGAAGGGACCACTGAATAATGGCTGCCATCATTAAACAACATAATGATTACTAGCACTTTACTGTATCAGATGGTTTTAGTTGGTTTTAAAACTGTTTTAATTGTAATTTATATGTTTTATTCTGTGTCAGCCGCCCTGAACCAGCCTTGGCTGGGAGGGTGGGATATAAATTTGATAGATAAATAAATAAATAAATAAATTGGTGTTCTACCTGACCTATAAAAATGTGCTATAAAGAAGAGGTACTTATTCAACAAAATTGGGTACACATGTAAAGATAAAAGCATAAGGACTATCATTCTCAAGTACATCTTTTGTGACTACGAACGCAATTGGAGTTGATAGTTACAGGAGGGAGAAAAGTTATTTGCTCATCATAGCATCTCACCTACAGGTGAGCAAGCTACCCTGATGTTACATCACTTTGGCTCTCAGTAAGAAAGACTGGTGACACAGTTGGAACTATGCATAAAAAAGGATATTTTTCATGCAGACAGCTGAACCTTCATGCCTACAATCCAATGCAAAGTTAAGCACACAAGGCCAATGATTTTTAAAAAGCTTAAGGATGCACAGCTGTGTGTTCATTGCACTAGCATGACTGTTCCTGGGACAGTATGTCTGCAACAACACCATCACAGTCTCACAAAACATGGAATACCTCACAGACAGATGCACAAGCATCAGGCCCATAGCCAGGATTTTTTTAGTTGAAGGGCATTTAAATTTCTTAGGGGGCACTGGCTAATCAAATTAAAGGAATACCCAGCTTCTTCCCTGCATCTGCCACTGCTTGGGGGCCCTGGGGCTGGATGGGAAGGTGTTGGAGCCTTGCCAGTAATTCGGGAGGCCTAGCCCCAAGATGCCCCACTGTAGCTACCAGCCTGGCAAGCATAAATGTTAGGAATTAGAACACCACTATATTTATTTTGTGAGTTTGGTTAACACCTCATCACTCTGGCAGGGGAATTTGGGGGACATTCTGAGGGTGCACAGGGATGTCATACAATGTTCCTGATGCAATGACATCACCCAGAAGTGACATCATTGTGTCAGGAACACTCTGGTAATTGGATGAAACTCACCCTCAAATCATAGAGTTTTTTCACCCACAAACCATAGCATTTGCCCAAATACCAGAGCTTCCCTGCACAATGTGCTTGATGTCACTTCTGGGTGATGTCTCAATGATGTCACTTCCAGGTGATGTCATCACAGGTGGTCCCTGTTTAGGGGTGGGGTTTCCCCCACTGGCCAGCTGATCTGCAGCGGGAAGAAGCCCATGAAATCAGGGCAGCTATATTGCCCAACGCAGCATCCCCCAGGCAGGGGGGTGACAGGAAAGCAACAAAGGTCCAAGTGAGAGTTGAGATCGGCATGCACAAGTCCCAGAGGGGGCTTGTTTACGCTTTGAACTCCTCTCAGAAGCAGGCTATTGCAAGACAGCACTAAAGAAGCCAGCTGAGCTGAACTATCAGCTTAAATTCACCATTTCACGATCTCTTAAGAAACTACTGGAAGAGGGAAACAAAGAGAAGTGATGCGAAGTCCCAAGATAAACATTTAAGGTAACAAAAACTATTTGCTTACCGGGGAGAAGATATAATAAAATTTGAACAAGGTGGTTAAGCACATAAGGATTAAAGTTGAATAATCGATCCATCGTAGAATTTAGAAGAGTTAGTTAAAGCACTGAAATTGGATTAAATTGACTTTGTTTGACATTCCTGTGGTTAGAGACAGAGCGATAAGCGTATGAGCGAATGTGATTGGAAAGATCGCGAGACGAAGGTGTAACACAAATCTGTGTCCGGCTGACACTGCAATTTGGCTAGAGTGTGTGCTGGAGGACTTAAACGGAGATGGGCCGGAAGTGTTTCCGGCAGGACCGGAAGTGTTTCTGGCAGGACATTGTTAATGTGGGGCCGGAAACAGGACATCTAAAGAGAGCCTACTCTAGCCACAGAAACCATTGAGAAATTGCGCCCGCCATTTTGTGCAGGATTGAATTTTAAAATGTAATTTTAAAACAAAATAGACTACTAAAAGCGAAAAAAGCGGAATTTAAAGGATATTGAGAAGACAGCTGAAGCGCATTGACAAATTTCCAAAACGGAACCAAGACCTCGACAAAGAGCGGCGTCAGCTGCAAGTCCAAGCATGTCATCCAAAGAGAAGAAAGAATGGCAGGCAGCAATGGAAGCAATGGAGAAGTGTATGCTTGAAGCGATTCAAGGTATGATGAAAGAGATGGACAAACAATTAGAGAAACAAATGGAAAAACAGCTGGAACAGTTGGAAGAAGTTCAAGAAAAAAATGTGGTGGCCTTGAGAGAGTTAATGCTTGCAGAGGTGGCAGAGATAAAAAAAGAAGTGGAAAATACAAGTACCCAAGTTAAAGCTTTGGCGACAAAATCAACTAAAATGGAGCAAAAGACACAAGATTTGGGGAAAAAATTGAAACAAATACACAAAATAACCAGAATCTTGAGGCAGTGGTAGAATATAAAGCAATGTTAAACCATCTGAGATTAAGAGGGATAGAAGAAAAGTTGGGGGGAAATATAAGTATGGAAGTGATGGCAGCTTTGACAGAATATCTGGGAGAAGATCAAGGAGAAATAGATTTGGATTTTGATCTAATTTACAGAGTGAACTCAGCTTATGCCCAAAAATAAAATCTACCAAGAGATGTCATTGTTCAATTTGTAACAAGGAAAATGAAAGAGGATGTATTTAAGAAGCAGTTCACACAACCATTGGAAATTGACGGTAAAAAGGTAATAATAATGAAGAACTCCCAAGGACCATCTTGCAGGATAGAAAGAAATACAAGAAGTTGGTGGATAAGTTGAAGCAGTTGAATATTAGATTCAGATGGGAGATACCACAAGGTCTGTCATTTACCTACAACTCGAAAAGACATATGATTAAAACACCTGGAGATATGTACAGGTTTAAAGTCGAAAACCCTGAAGATTTCAGAGATATTTTAAAATATTTCATGATGGATTATAAATTGTTATCGTGGAATGTAAATGGACTTAATTCACCTTTCAAAAGAAAGGTAGTGAATCATTGGCTACAAAAGCAGAAATCTAATATCATCTGTCTACAAGAAACTCATATTAAAAAATGGGACAATAAATATTTGATTAATAAAAAGTTAGGAGAAGAATTTTATTCATTGGCAGAGAAAAAAAATAAAGGAGTTGTGATTTATGTAAATAGAAGCTTGGAGCCAAAACAAATTTTTGCGGATAAAAAAGGGAGATATGTTGCTGTAGAAATTACAATGCTTCAAAAAAAGACACTGGTTGTTAACTTGTATGCTCCTAATGGAGCTAAAGAGAATTTTTTTAAAGACTTGATGAAGGAATTGGACCAGGTGCATTATGATCAGATAATCTTAGCTGGTGACTTTAATGGTACTGTTAATAATAAACTGGACAGGAAATCACAAAAGGGTGACAAAAAGATTGGGAAGTTACCCCCAATTTTTTTTAAATTGATCGAACAAGAGAAACTGGAAGATGTGTGGAGGAAATGGAACCCAAAGGTCAAAGACTTTACTTTCTACTCTAACTGACATAAATCCTTCTCAAGAATAGATGATTTGGATGTCAAGTGAAATTGCACTAAAAACTCAGAAGATGGAAATTTTGCCAAAGATAAATTCAGACCATAATCCATTAATTTGGACATTAAAAGAAAAGCCGAAACAGTTCCATTGGAGAATTAATGAAGATCTATTGGATAAGACAAAGTTAGTGGAGACATTGTGTAAGGAAACTCAAACTTTTTTTCAAATGAACTTAAACGAAAATGTAAAAATGCAGACAGCCTATAAGTCAGTGATGAGAGGAGTATTGATATCAATGAATGCAGCTGATAAGAAGCAAAATTTGAAACAACAAAAGGAATTGCAGGAAAAAATTCAGCAAAAAGAAAATGAGTTGAAAAGGAGACCAGGCAAAAAGAGACTTCTTAAAGAAATTCAAATCTTACAAGACCAATTAAAGGTGATATTGAACAGAGAACTCTACTTGAACTTAAAGAAATTGCAGCAAAAATCTTTTGAAGGAGCAAATAAGCCAGGAAAATATTTGGCGTGGCAATTGAAAAACCGAAGGGAGAGAAGGACAATTAGTAAGATAACTGAAGAAGGTAAAGAAATAGTAGACATGAATGGATTAAAAAGAGCCTTCTTCAAATACTATGCGAAATTATTTCAAAAAAAGAATATTGATCCAGTGAAAATCAAAAACTATTTGGACAAAGTAGATTTACCCAAGATGGACCCGAAAATCAAGGAAATGTTGAATGGCCCAATCCAGAAAGAAGAAATATACAAAGCAATAGAAGATGCCAAATTAGGGAAAGCTCCAGGACCAGATGGATTTACCGTAATTTTTTATAAAAAACTAAAGGAGGAACTGACCCCGATTATGGAACTTCTAATAAATGAAATTCAGTCGACCAAAGCATTACCAGAATCTTGGAAAGAAGCCAACATATCACTTATACCTAAGGATGGACAAGATTTGACAGATGTTAAAAACTATAAACCAATTTCACGACTCAATAATGACTATAAATTGTTTGCCAAAGTAATTTCGGAGAGATTGAAGAATTATCCAAAAGACGTCATAAGAGAAGAACAAGCCGGTTTTTCACCAAATAGACAAATTAGAGACAACTTAAGGATTGTGATTGACGCAATTGAATACTATGATAAACATCCGGAAAAAGAAGTTGCTTTTCTTTTTTTAGATGCTGAAAAGGCCTTTGATAATTTAAACTGGGAATTTATGCTACAAGTATTTGATAGAATGGACATTGGGCAGCCCTTTTTAAATATGATTAGGGCGATATACTGTGAATAAAAAGCGTCGCTGAATGTAAATAAAGAAATGATGGACTATTTTAAAGTTCAAAAAGGGACCAGACAAGGATGCCTGTTATCTCCTTTACTATTTATCTGGATTTTGGAAGTGATGCTGAATAAAATAAAAGAAGACAAAGATATAAAAGGACTTACAATTGGAGGTTTTGAATATAAATACAGGGCTTTTGCAGATGATGTAATGTTTATAATTGAAGATTCAGTAATCAATGTACCGCTATTGATGGAAAGGATTAAAGAATTTGGAGATTTGGCTGGATTTTATGTGAATAAGAATAAAACAAAGTTACTTTGCAAAAATATGAGAAAAGAATATCAACTGGTTTTACAAGAAAAAGTTCAATGTGAAATGGTGAAGAAAACTAGATACCTGGGAATTGAGATTACAACGAAAAACATAGACTTGTTTAAGAACAATTATGAAAAGACCTGGACTAAAGTTCAACAGGACATTAAAAAATGGGATACTTTGAATCTATCACTTTTGGGCAGAATCTCGGTAGTTAAAATGAACATTTTACCTCGTTTGTTATTTTTATTCCAGACAACTCCAATAGTAAAAGGCTGTAAAGTGTTGAATTTATGGTAAAAAGAAATTTCAACGTTTGTGTGGGCTGGAAGGAAACCAAGGATTAAAATGAAAATTCTATATGATGCAAAAGAAAGGGGAGGTTTCCAACTTCCTAACTTTAGACTATACCATGATGCTGTATGTTTGGCTTGGCTTGAACAATGGATTAATTTGGACAATAGAAAATTGTTGGCGTTAGAAGGACATGATCGTAAATTTGGATGGCACGCCTACCTATGGTATGAAAAGTCTAAAGTGGACAATCTTTTTAAATACTACTTTATAAGGAGATCACTATACATGACGTGGATGAGATATAAGAGGTTCTTTTTTGAAACAAGACCGTTGTGGATTGTTCTGGCAGAAGTAATCAAACCACTTTCAAGGCACAAAGGGAAAGATTGGTTACCTTATAGAGACATTTTGAAGACTGAGGGGAGTAGTTTCGCGATGAGAGCTAGAGAAGAACTAGAATTTGAATATGACTGGTTAAATTATAGGCAGATTTATGATCTATTTAAGACTGATAAAATGAGGTATGGTTTCAGGAAAGAAAATAATGAAATTGAAATGGTGTGGGTAGGAAAAGGTAAATAAATGATTTCTAGAATTTATAAGATTTTGTTAAAATGGTATACAGAAGATGAGACTGTAAAAGAACAAATGGTGAAATGGGCTATAAACATAAATAGAGATATAGAAATGTCATCATGGGAATGTTTCTGGAAAAAATCGATTAAAATTTCAACATATGTTAATGTGAAGGAAAATTGTTATAAAATGATGTATAGATGGTACATGACGCCAAAAAAAATTGCTAACATGAATGAGAACAAGTCTAACAAATGTTGGAAGTGTAAGAAAAAAGAGGGCTCGTTTTACCATATGTGGTGGACATGCGAAAAAACGGTTGCTTTTTGGACTGAGATCCATAATGAAATTCAGAAAATCCTGAAATGTACTTTGAAAAAAGAGCCAGAAATGTTACTTTTAGGGCTCAAACTGGAAGAAGTTAAAGTGACAAAGAGAACATTGTTATGGTACTTAATTACAACTGCAAGAATGACTTATGCTCAATTTTGGAAGCAGGAGCAGATACCTGGCAAATGGGAATGGATAAGGAAAATGATTTTCATGATAGAAATGGACAAATTGACAAGAAAACTAAATGGAAAAGAAGATGAAGAAATTTTAGAAGACTGGAAAGACTTTAAAGACTATCTAGAACTCAATTGGGATGTGAAAAATAGATTGCTTTGCTTTGACAATTATTAAGAATAGAAGTGTAGTAAGAAAATGGATTGTATTAGAAATGTTACCTAATAGCGAGAAATAGAAAAGGAAAATATTGAAAATGAAGATTTGAATATTGAATAAGAATTGAATGTAAGAGAATATTGATAGAAATATTAATGGGGGTGGAGCATTGCTGGAAGCCAGGGGAGGGGGGGATAGAAAAGTGTAGAAAAGGATATGTTAAGAATTGGTTATCAATTATGGAATGTATTACTACATCCTGTTAATAAAATTTCTTTAAAAAAAATCAGGGGATCCCCTGCCCAGATCTGGAGGCTGGCAAGCCTACTCATTACAAGTCTCACTCCTGGTTTTCAAGAGCACAGAGGGGAAGAGACCCCAGTGGGCCACCACCAATGCTCCCTCTAAGCTTTGAAGTCTTATGAGCGAAAATTCTACTTTGTGAGCTGCTAGCATTAAAGTTGTGAGCAAGCGATTTGACATAAATTAGTTTGCTCTGGAGCCTTTAGTTTGCTCTGGAGCCATCCTTCCTGAGCTGACGAAAATTGAGCTAGAGGCTAAAAAACTGTGAGCTAGCTCACACTAATTCAGCTTAGAGGGAACACTGCCCACCACAACAACTGAAATAAATCTTTAAATATAGTTGCTGCAGTTTCATACCAACTCCATGTTCATAAACAAGATTTCACCAGATTAGCAAAAACACAGAACTGGTTTTCTTAATATCTTGGGCATACTTTAATATAATCTCCTTTTTAAAAATAATCTCTTTTCTTCTTCCTTCTAATTCTCTCCTTCTTCTGCATTCCACTTCTGGTAGGTACCCTGTTCCTGGCCACTGGTTTCTAGTTGTGACATCTGAGAATTCTCTGCTGTAGGCATTTGCACTGAGTCTTCTGTGGTTCTTGTTGAAGCATATGAGCTGTGTATTACTTCTTCTCTGCTCTTCCAAATTTTTGTTTGCCAGAAGTTTTTTACAGCTTCCCTACAAAGGCAAATCAGAACCAAATCAGAACAAAATTTGGGGTGATTTTTACTAGGGCTGGAGCCAGAAAATAGATTTTAAGAGCTGAAAGAGAGGTATCCCTTGTTTGTTCCTTTCTCCTCTCATGTCATCTCAGTTCTTCCTGGACTAGGTTTTATAACATCAATATCTAACAAATATTCTCTTTCATACTCACACCAAGTGAACTTATTACTCTTTGCACTGAATCTTGTTTTGAACCAGTCTCTCTCTGCAACACCCAGCTCCATCTTTCTGTTGTGTATATATATTAAGACTGATGGATTCACACTGCTATGTATGAAGTGAGCTATGAAGCATATGCTTGAATAAATATTGCTAGTCGTCAAAGTGTCACTGGTCTCTTTATTTTGCTGATACAGAATAACACAGCTACCCATCTGAAATTTTCTCCTACAGTAGACACTCACCATTTGTGGGAGTTCCATTCCTGGGATTACCATGAGTGATGAAATTCACAAATACTCACTGTAGTGGACTGGGAGACCAAATGGGTTGGAGAAGGCCCTGTCATTCCCCTGCCCACTTCCACCCCTCCAGCTCCTTCCTCCCAGTGGAGGGAGGTCCAGCCAAGGTGAATTGTGTGCACTGCCAGGTTTTGCTGCAGCATTGTCACTAGAGTGGCCAGCTGGGTAGGTGAGTTAGTGAGTCGTGCAAGTGTCCAGCAACAGGAATAGGCCTGGATGAATTGCACAGCAGTTGTGTTCAGATAAGTTGTGTAGCAGTGGCTGCTGCCACCAAGCCTAGACAGGTTGTGCAGCAGCTGCTACCACACCTAGACCCTGCAGTGGCAGCTACCAGACAAGTTGCACAATGGCGGCCTTGCAAGTCTTTTGAGCTAGGCCTGACACTGTAACAGTGCCAAACAAGTCATCTGGCAATGAGTAGGTGATCATGAATAGGCAGGGGGATGTTTGTGCCTCCTTGCCCTCTGTCTGTGTTGACTGAGCTGACAGAGAGGAAAGAGTTGTGTGCTCCGGGTTAGCAACATCATGTGGTTGGACACAGACCACAAGTAAAAGTGCAAGTGGTGGATCTGTGAATGGCAAGAGTCTATGATAAGTCCCATGTGTTTTTGCCATGCTGTCCCTGTACCCGGTAAATAAAGATACACACGTAAAGCTGTGATAACAAGTGCTTATATAATATATCAAAGTGCAAAGTGATCTGAATACAGCATATTACAAAAATAGAATTCTTACTATATGTTTAGCAATACAAAGCCAACAAGTGACAGAAAAGTTCACATTATTTGAAGGTGTAACAGGTAAATAGAAATAAGTATAAAAGTTGATGAAAATCTACTTTATAAGCAAATTTAAAAATTTACAGTTGATCTTAAAGGTATATGCCATTACCCTAGCCCTAATCCTGTAAGTAAAATTATAAGAAAGAAGATAAATCAAGATACAAGAAACAAGAAACAATTATAAGAAACATTAAATTTTTAAACATTTTTAATTTTTTAAATTTATTTTTTTAATTAAATTTGCTTATAAGGTAGGTGTTAGGACACCTGTTAAGGTGTTACTAGAGAATATGTCCTATTTGAGGAAAGTTTCTATAGATCATGGATCTGGCTAAGTTCTTCTCCCTTTTATGGTGGTTCCTCTACAATAGTTCTGCTCTTGTCTGATATTGTAGATTGTATAAGATTTTTGTTTCTCTATAAGATTTTTGATCTTTTTTTGTATGTATTTTTGTCTATAGATACCATCTGGTTGGAATGAGTACAGTCAATGAAATTAAGACAAACATCTTGCTGTAAGGTTTTTATTGCAATAATTGGTACATTTCTCTCTATTATTGTATTGGTTCAAAATTGTATACAATATATATCTTTTATGGTGTATTTCATGTAGGTTTGTTGCTACTTTGAGAAACTGATGATGTTCAGAGGAAGCCCCTTCAAAACAGAATTTGACACCAGAGATTTTTGTCAACTTTTATACTTATCTCTATTTACCTGTTACACCTTCAAATAATGTGAACTTGTCTTATACCTTCAAATAATGTGAACTTTTCTGTCACTTGTTGGCTTTGTATTGCTAAACATATAGTGAGAATTCTATTTTTTAATATGCTGTATTCAGATCACTTTGTACTTTGATATATTATATAAGCGCTTGTTGTATTTATTTCTGCGGCTGTGACTTTTTGTTTGTATTTATTTGTCCCTGTACCTGGAACAGCTTCCTTCTTCTAACTTCCCAGCATGTCATCATAGCATTTCCTCCCCTGCTTTCAAGCTTCCCTTCAATTGTCGTTTAAAGCCTTTTCTAGACATCTACAGATTCAGGACACCTTTACTGCCTGTTAAACCATGTCATCCCACATCTTAAAACCCAGAGCCATCCTTAATCATGAAATGATGTGAAGCTGTTGCTTTGAATGATATATTCTAGAGAGGAAACCTGTCTCTGGATGAGTCATTCAAATGATAAGCAAAGGTTCACGTGTTTCATTTTAAGTTCTCACCTTAGGTGTGAAAGTATCTATGACTGTTCTCTCCCGTCACTTCTAGAGGCCATGTATGCTAACTGTCCCCCCTCCCCCATCTTTGTCCTTGGACATACTGCAGAAATCTTTTGCAGTCCAGACATCATCCCATGCCTTGTCTTGATTAGTGCAACAATTCTGGTGTTTATCAACATGTTGACTGGCTTATTTTTAAAACTGACATGTGGTGCTTATGATTTTATGGTATTGCTTTTACTCATCAGCCACCTCAAGCAGGTCTCTGTAAAGGTGGCATATACATTCACTGAACAAATAAATAAGGTAAAAGTTGGACCTAACATTGGGTAACATAATTAACACAGATCCAGGTAAGCAGCCATGTTGGTCTGAAGAAGTAGAACACAATTCAGTGGCACCTTTAAGACCAAAAAAGTTTTATTCAAGGTATGAGCTTTTCTGTGCATGCACACTTCCTCAGATACATAGAAATGGAAGGTAGCAGTTCAGACTTATAGACAGAGGCTGAACAGCAAATTAGCATGTAAAATGATGAAGATGTTTTAAGATACACGGAGACAAAACAGGAATAACAAGTTAAGTTCATACGGTCAACAGTTGTTTGGATTTAATTAAGGGGGAACAACAGTGAAACAATCAATATGGCAAGATAGGAGATCAATGTGTAAAAATATCCTTTCTAATTGTGGGAAGTTAACTGAGAAGACCAACAACGTCTTTGATGTTATCTACCTACCAGTTAAGAATGATGAACACTATGGCAAAGAGCACGCCAACACAAACAATAACTCCAGTTATGAGTACGAACACCAGTACTATATCTGTATTTGGCTTCTTTAACCTTCTTGTTTCTAGTTCTAAGGAAAAACAATAATAATAAATAGTTTTAATGGCATTCTTATTAACCTTTTATTATTTATATAGCTATGCCAAAGAATGCAGTACCAGAGTCTGACAGAGGCAAAACATAAACATGACACAAGCAAGTATACGTACTTACTTATGGAAATTTCCACATATTCATCGTCTCATTTAAACTGGAACACTACACATGCAAGCCCACCGTGTGCGCATAGCATGCCCACAGGTCTCCTGCGTAGGCTACCTCTCTGATGTGCTGACTTTGCACATGTAGTACCTGACAGCCCTGCTCAAAAAAAGAGATGCTAGGTACATGGGTAAGTCCTTCGTTATCTCTATCACCACTATTAAATCAGGTTTTAGAAGTTCCAAAGGTTCACCAGAAAAAGGAAGCTAGATTAAAGTTGAGCAGATTTCTCTCAAAAAGGATATCAAAGCCATTTTGAACAGTGCAAAGGAGCATTATTTAATAGATAGATCAGTTACAAAGCAGGCTGTCCTTCTTCGTAAATCCAAGTTAAATTGAGCTGAGAGTTCTGAATATTGTTTTACATGCACAACTAGGAAAAAAGGCTCTAACATACCAGAAAGGATTAAAAGTACAGAGGAATAAATTATTAAAGGACTGATGGGGGAGGGAGTCAAACAAGTGAACGTGCATAAGCACTTACAACAGTGGTGCTACATGAAAAAATAGCCTTCACAAACTGCAAATAAAGCTATCTTTTTTCAAAAAATAGCACTTATACAACATTTAAATGTGTATAGTTAATGAAATAAAATACTGATCTTAATAAAGGCAGGGGAAAATAGAACTAGAGCACAGAAAACGAGTGGAATTTAAAGATATTTGGACAACCCAAAAATAACTGTAACAGTAACAGTAAAATAAGCCATGATGAATTAGGCCAATGGCCCATCCAGTCCAACATGCTGTGTCTCTAAGGTTGCCTGCCCCCAGGTCCAGGCTGGGTTTCCCCCACTTCTGGGGCTTCAATTCACCCCCCCAGCAGGAGGTGAGGGAGAGGGGTGGCTGGGTGGGTGGTCACTCTTGGAGGCAGAGCTTGGGGTCAGGGCTTGGGGCTATCCTTGCCCACCCCCGGAACACCCCCAAATCCCCCTACCAGAGCTATGAGGGGACCTGGCAATTCTGTATGTCACACAGTGGCCAAAACCCAGTTGCCATCAGGAGGTCCACCAGTGGGGCTAGCAAGTGGACACTTCTGTGTCAGCTACCTGACATGTGAAACTAGATAAACCATCAAGAGGTGTTTTCAGGTACCACATTTATTTTATATGGCTAAATTCACCTGACTACACTGGGCGCCTGTCAGTTTTCAAAACATTCTTTTAGGTTTGTAGTTCTGCATTAAGATGTTTATTTATTTGGAATATTTATACCTTGCATTTCTGCTATAGGTATGCATGCAAGATGGCTTACAAATATATATGAAAAATTTACAAACCACTTCATCCAAAACAACTGAAAAAGTAAAACAAACACTATGGTGGGTCCCAAGAAATGTGTCAGAAGCCCTCTCTGGTGGGGAAAGGAGTGGGATAATAGTAGAATAAATTAAAAAAAGGTGCCATGGCATCCATGGGCACCATGTTGGAAACCCCTGCTGTATCAATGTCTCTCCTAGTCATTTGTTTTCTAAAATGAAGCCTTTCCTCATAGGAAAAATGTGCCAGCTCCTGAATCATCTTGGTTTCCTTCTTCTATACTTTTTATAGCTCTGCAATATGTTTTTTGAGATATGGTTACTGGAACTGTATATTCTGTTCCAAATGAAGCCATCCCATAGTTCAGGGGTCCCCAACCTTTTTGAGCCTGTAGGCACTGAATTCTGACACAGGATGGTGGGTGCAACTACAAAATCGCTGCTGCAGGAGGTGGATCCAACCACAAAATGTCAGGTGAAGCTATACTTCTTTAATTCTAATACCTCAGCATTTTAGATAGAAGTTGTACTTGCCTTTTAAAACGAACGCATTGTTTAAAAACATTTTCATGCATACACACAGCTTACCTTCAGCCACACACTGAAGATCCTCGTACTGTGGCAGCAGCTGCTGCTGAAAGCAATATATTTTTTTAAGCTGCTCAGCCAATCAGCTCTCCAATGGCCAGTTAGAAGCTCTGCTGGGCAACAACCCCAACTGGCCCTGCTCAATTTCTAAAAACACTTGGCTGGTGCCAGGAAAGGTGACAGCAGGTACCAGTGTGGAGCTCTGCCATAGATCTATAGAAGGGCATTGTAATATTGGTTGTCTTATTTTCAATCCCTTTCCTAATAATACCCAACATGGGAGTTTGCCTGTTTCACCAGCGCCACACATTGGGTTGGATCCTGACAGCATTTATTCTCTTGAAAATAGGAGGAAGGAGTCCCCTCAAAAGGGATGTGCTTGGGATCATGGGATCTGCATAAACAAAAGCCACATGTGATGTTGGCTGTAATAAGGAGAGGAATTGCACAAAATTCAGTGAAAAAGCTGTCTGGATCCAAGCCACTGAATCAAAATGTCCATCAAGGTACCCACTACCCCAAGGTCTCTTTCCCTCTCAGTCTCAGCAAGTTCAGACTTCATCAGCATATACTTAAAGCAAGGATTCTCTCTAACAATGTGCATCACTTTATATTTACTTACGTTGAACTTCATTTGCCACATTGTTGTTCCCTCACCTAATTTAGACAGAGGCTGCAGTCAGATGTGCCTTTAGATCCGACTTCAAAGCCGATGCCTGACAGATCTAAAGTGCATGATCAGACAGTAACATCTGTGAAAGGTTCCACAGTCATCAGCACCCTATCCTGGTCTGCCCCTGAAATGGAGTAAAAAGATACCTGGGAAACTCTGGTCCTAATACTTGATGTTGGGCCACAGATGGCATTTCCCTAGTCTGATCACTCAAGTGCATTCTCAGACCAGCAGGATGGTTTGCTTATTCCATCCCAACTGGGCACCATTTTTTTTGCTCATTAGTGATATGCGCATAACCGCATAATCATCCCCATCTCTAAGCCAGCTTTGAAAGTGAGCAGGAAAGGGAGTGATTTTTGTCAGGTGACCATGGCTCACTGTGAACCAAGGGGGTCACAGTGCTCCATGGAAGGATCGGTGAGTGGTCAAAGCAGATAATCGACTCCCGGAAGTTGGAAAGAACATGTGCGAAAAACTGCACCCTCATTTATGTGCATGCACAAAAGCGGGCAAAAAAATTTAAACCCTCACCCTTCTGTGCCATGTGATCATGCAGTAACAGGCTGATCCTGCAGCAAAATGGAATATCTGATTGAGCAACTCCATTCCAAAAACCAATGGATGAAATAGGAGCACTTCCTGACCGCACCAAATGGCACGTCTGACCGCAACAAGACTCTCCTAAGAGCACAATCCACCTTGGGTTTCACCATTCTGAATAATTTGGTATCATCCATAAACTTGGCCATTTCATTGCTCACCCCTAATTACAACTCATTTATGAACAAATTAAATACCATCATTATCCATTTCAATCCTTATCAGACTCCACTTCTCACTTCCCTTCATTGTGTCAACTGTTCATTTATTCCTACTCTCTGCTTCTGGTTGTTTAACCAATTTTTAATCCATAATCGTTCTTTCATCCCATGACTGCTAGGTTTACTTAGGAGTCTGTCAGGTAGCCCTGTTATGGAATTGGAATGTGAAGGGAGTACTCTCAGTCTACCAGCCTCTGACCATTACTGTTCTACTGTCTGTATGTTGTCATCTTCCTGACCTTGTAGTGTCTCCAGCTGCAGAATTCCTTTGCTGGGAATCAGTGGCTTTTAAATTGTTTTGCTCACTTTGGCCACTTGCTTTGCCCACACGTGCAAACTATACTCATTAGCTTCAGCTCGTTTAGGGAGGTGTTTGAATCCACTCTAATTCAGGGAGCTCTGTTGTACCCAGGTATTCCTGACATAAGCTGTACACATGTCTTTAGTTCTGTTTCAACAATAAAGAGATTCTTCTACTGAAGCCCTGCATTGTGTGACCTGACTAAGGAGCCTGACAAAGTGTCAGGAATCCATCATCCTTTTGACCCATAGCTCTCCATCCCAAGATGAGTGGAAGCGAGGAAGAGATTCCCACCCAGACTATGTCTGGGGAAATGGTCCCTACAATCACTGTGATGACCACCGTGATGACCACTTCCACCCTAGAGGAAGAGTCAGGCTCAGGTGCATCTCTTTTGGACCCCTTTTGAGGGGGGGCAAGCACACAGGTAACCATAAGGCAGAAGGGACTATGTTGGGGAAAGTTTCATGCGGATACCCATGAACCTTGGACACCCACCCTGGGGCTGCATCGAGAAAGTCATTATGACTGGCCTGTGCTTAAACTCAGTGTCAAGATGGGGGTGGGAGCTGTCTTCAGGGAGACGGAGGAGGCCGAAGGTATCATAGATACTCATTTGGACCTGCTGGAATGTGGGTAGGATTGACTCTTTTGAATGGTTGAAGAGTCATTCCACAACCTACCAGGAATCATGACGGAGGTGGTGCATTGTGAGTTTGAACTCTGACTGCCAGTGCAGCCAGCTCTGCCACCCCTCCAGCAACCGGCACAGCCACCCCTGGGGCAGCAGCTGCCTCCAGGGCAGCAGGTACCTCCTATCAGTCAACAACCCGCCATCCCACCCCCGAGGGACTGGGTCCCGAGGCAGCCACCCCAAGAGGCAGCCCAGCCAGCAGAGCTGTTAGATGCCATGTTTGACAGGACACTTGAAAAACTGGCATTTTTTGTGGTGTGTGCAGAGAAGTCTGTTTTGAATTGGGGCCACCTGTTCCCAGATGAGGAGCGCATTGTGGATCACATCGTCTCCCAATTGCAAGACGGGGCAGCTGATTGGTACGTGAGTCTCCATAATGAAGATGGCCCGGAACTCTGGGGAGTGGACACTTTCATGTGGGCTCTCAGGGTGAAATCACCTGAGCTTTCCTGCACACCTTCCAGCAAGGGAAGGCCTGACGGTGTCCTGACAGAGCAGTACCTACTAGGTCTCCATCCGGAGGTCCGAGAGATGGTCCTCCAAAGCGTGCAACCTGTCTCCCTAAATGCATGGGTATGAGAGGCCGTAGATGCCGAAAGCCGTCTGTGAACCATCCGCATTGACAATGCGGCTACTTTGGGTAAGGGTGTGTTGGCGACGCCAAAACCCAAGATACCACCGAAGCAGAAGGATGGGATGTGGGAGCAACAGATGAAACAAGGGCTTTGCTAAAGATGTGGTGAAGGCAGCCATTTTGCAGCAGCATGCCCAGGATCGGGATCATCCAGCACCCCGAAGAAGGGCCCGGAGAAAAAATGCACCGATACATCAGCAAAAAAAATGCCCATCTGTCCCAAGACTCAACGTGCTCTGCAAGCCAGCCTTCCTGAGAGAGAGACGGAGTCATCCAGCAAGGAGGAACCCCAGCTGGTGGGAAAACGGGTAGGACCTGCTGTGAGTGGTGCTGAACAGCAGGTCCCCAGCCCAGCGGTGCAGAAAATGGTGAGCAGCTACCCCCCCTCTTTTTCATGACTGTAACTATCCTGAATCTTGAACTGGGCACCCATGTGCGGATGTGGGATCTAATTGACTCAGGGTGTGGATGGGATCTGATCAATCTTTCACCTGTAACAGGACTTGAGGCTAAGGTTGTTAAACTCCCAGAACCCCTGGTATTTACTCAAATGGATGAGTAAGACCCTTGCAAATATGAGACTATCTCACTGCGAATGGGGGTGGGAGTGCACTGGGAGCACCGGCCTTTTGTGATCACCACAGCAGCTCATTTCCCATTGGTGCTGGGCAGCCCAAGCCTCCACAACCATGACCCCTATATATTGTGGGATGAGGGTATAGTCTGGTTCATATCACCCAAATGTCAAGCACATGGATGGGATGGGGCGTGGGGAGCCCCCCTCCCAATGAGCCGGTACAAGCATGCCTGGCTGGCGAGGAGATGAACACGATTCCCCCTGAATATTGAGACTTAGCACGGGTGTTTGAGGAGGAGGTGGCGGATGAGTTACCACCTCATAGACACTCAGACTGTGCCACTGAATTATTGCCTGGGCACCAATTACCCAAGGGGAAGTTGTATGCCATAAGTCCAACTGAGAAGGAGGAGCTGCGTGCATCCATTGACAAAAACCTTGCCAGAGGTTTCATTTGGCCAGCTTCCTCCCTGTTCGCCGCCCCTGTATTGTTCTGGAAAAAAAAGGACGGGGGATTGAGGCTCTGCATGGACTATAGAGGCTTGAATGCAGTGTCTACTATGAACACCTATCCCCTCCCCTGATCAAAGACCTCTTGGCAGGGGTGGGACTTCCAGATGTCGATGGAGGCAGATGCGTAAAATCCCAGCTCCAACATTCCCGCCCCCTGAACTGATAAAATAAACAACCTAGAATTTGAGCATCATCTTTAGAATGGGCAAGAACGATTCTGCTAAAACTACTGCAACCACATCAGCAGTGAGAAGCATACAAAACTTTTTCCTAGGGGCGCAGCACGACAAACCTCCCAAGGAGGGCCCAGATGACATCGACAAAATGGTGACCAATGCAGCAAATGCTCTCCCACTCAATAGCTCGCCATCTGAAGAGTCTATGAAGAACATGTTTGCAAAAATGGAAAGAAGACTCCTAGACAGTATGTCAGCTCTCATCACACCTCTAAATGAAAGATTCGCTGAACTCACTGTTTCTTTAAATAAGGTTAGTCAAACGGCAGAGCAGGTGCAGGAACTCAGCACCAATCTCAAAGCAGACATGAACTACGTATATAATGAAATGGAATATCTGCATGACCCGGTGGTAGCGCTGGAAACCTCGGCATGCAAGACCCATTTAAAATTTGGAGGCTTTCATGAACAACTTGAAAATAACACTGAGCTACAGATTTTCTTGGCGGAATGGCTAGCGCAGGAAATGCAGTTAGAAAATGGCGTAGCCCCTGTAATCCTGTCAGCATATCATATAGGCATGGCAGAACCAACGCACTTTAGGGGGCCCAGGGACATTCTGGCAGAAGTGCCTGACTTCCACACAAGAAAAAAAATCCTAGAAATTGTGAGGGCAAAAGGCTCCTTATCCTACAATGGATCCCCCATACAAGTCTTTACTGATCTTCCTAGAGAAGTTCTTAGCAGACGGTGGGAACTGTGCCAAGTCACGGAAGCACTAAGACACGCCAAGATCCCTTACAGATGGCAAAACCTGACAAATCTCCAAGTAACTGTTAAAGAGGAACTCCACACTATAGGGAATCTTGACGCCAGTCTCAAGCTCCTACAGTCCTTAAATATCACCCCACAGATGGACACCAGCAAAAACTCCAAGAAAAGAGCACCCACCATCCCCGCACAAAGACGGCAAACACGCTAACCGGCATGTTAAGTAGCACAATGACACTCTCTCTGTTTCAGTCAGCAAGAACAGCATGAAGAAGTCTATTTGCCACAGTTTGTACTGTAAAGTTTGTAATTTGTATTAATATTAAGACAAAATTCTTATTCTAGGTTGAGATATAGCACAGCTTAAATGTTTGACCAATAATTTTTAAAGTTTCATGCATTAATTAATAAAGTACAGGGGGGGATAACATTCTTGTATCCAGCTTTCTATATAGCAGTCCTTTGTAGTCAGAGTGCTCTCTGTTAGCCTTGGGAGGGATAACCAATCTCACCAGGCTAAGTAGGACTGTTATTTTTTATTTGTTGTTATTTCATCAGTTGGTAGTTAATTTGGGGGAATTTATATCTTAAACAAGGAATTTGTTTTTTGTACCTGATTTGGGGTTGACCTATCATACAAGTGAACATAACTGTGTATTGTGTTGGTTGATTTTATACTCATATTAGATTTACCAGTTCTGCCTTAAGCTCTTAGAAATTAATTAAATTCTCTAATTATCACAAGTGTTTGAATCAATTACTGAGAAACTAATCAGTTATTTTAAACTTTTAGTGAGAGATATTAAATTCATATATAACAACAGTTAATTAATTTTAAAATACAATAAGTTATAATCCTTTGCCTTCTATTTTAACTAGTGCCAAAATTAGTTATCACATGATTAATCAGATATTTAGAATCAATTGAGTGTGTGATTGATATATACATAATTACTGTTGATTAAGAAAATTTTACAGATCTATTTTCAAATTCATTTTTATTTGTTAGGAGTACTTATAGTGTAAACAACTTGGTTTTATAAATTCATTGAGTGTTATTTGAGCTGATATATAATTACAACTGTTTAACCAATATTTAAAGTTTCAAAAGTTCTATCTTTCAAACAAACAAAACAAAACATTGATTGTAAAGGAGTGGGCTTCAGTTGGTCATCTAGAAAATAACTATCTATTGATGTAAGTGGTGCAGCTATTAAGTGGCAGTACATAATTGAGAGAATGCTTAAGAGGCAAGAAATTTACCTTAGTAGGCTTTTTTCTCTTGTTCTTCAGAACGAAAATATAGTAATATCTGGCATTGTGTACAAACTTGACATAACTCATAGATAAGACTTCTACACTAACCAACCACGATTAACACTACATGGAAGGTCATATCGCAAAATGTTCAAGGTCTCAACAACTTAATTAAATGCAAGAGGATCTTTAGCCAAAACCAAGTCAGAAGTGCTCCTACTGCAAAAGACCCACCTACATTCTAAGAATCAACCAGAACTTAAAGCCAAATTGATCCAATACCAATTTATTGCTAATGGGAATTCCAAGTCCAGAGGAGTTGCAATCCTCCTAACCCACAAAGGCTGCTACCAGCATCAAGCCACATTGACAGACCCTTATGACCACTACATTTTCATTAAAGGTCTCCTTAATGAACAACTGGTTACAATAGCTTTGGTGTACACACCTAACGTGTCTCAACTCTCATTCCTTGAAGACACCTTGGCAGCCTTAGACTCATTTCACGAAGGTGAAATAATACTGGGAGGAGATTTCAACCTAAATAGTGGATCCAGGAATTGATCATTCCAATACCTGGGGAAACGATCACCGAAAATCCATTCAATCAACAGGATTGAAAGAACTACTGCAGCAATACAAACTGGCAGATGTCTGAAGGCATACTCACCCAATTGACAAAGATTATACTTTCTACTCTGCTAGGCACACTGTATACACATGCATAGACTTCATCCTAGTGTCTAACAGCACAACCCACAAAGTCCTAGACTCAGACATAGGTTCAATCACCTGGTCCGATCATGTGGCAGTGAGTTGTGTGCTGCAATCCTCGACTAAATAACCACAGACCAAGACATGGTCACTCAACAAATCTTTACTCTTCAACGATCAGTGCATTGGTCAATATCTAAAAGAAAACCGCACAGAGGAAATGCCATCTTCCATACTCTGGGACGCCCTAAAGGTAGTCATCAGGGGACACTACATCTCTTTGAATTCAAGAATGAAGAAAGAAAAATTAGCTTTAAGGGAGGAAAGCCACAAAAAAATCAGACTCCTAGAGGTTGAACACAAAGGAACGGGGAGCAATAGAGTGTATAGGAAACTCATATCTAAACGTAAAACACTGAAACTCATGGACAGTACACAAATACAGAAAAACCTCCTGTATGTAAAACAAAAATACTGGATAAGCTCATCTAAAACGTTGCGTCTTCTATCCTGGCGGGTCAAAGACAAAAGGCTATCAAGACACGTACTGTCAGTTAAAGACCAGAAAGGAAAAACACACAGAGACTCTCTATCAATTAACAAAGTCTTTGCTGATTTCTACCAGTCAATCTATTCCTCTACAGAACCTTCCTCTGAAGCTATCCAAACATACTTGGCAACAAACCAGCACATCAAGAAGATTACAGAAGAGTACTGAGAAATTCTGGAAAGACCAATAGAGCCTCGAGAAATCCTGGAGATAATAAAGAACCTGAAAAACAACTAATCAGCAGGTCCTGATGGATTCCCCCAGAGTTTTATAAATTGTTTGCCACCTCATTGGCCAAACCCCTAGCTGACGCCTGCAACAATATATTGTCTACTGGGCAAATCCCACTGTCTTGGAATTCAGCCTCCATAATAGCTATTCCAAAAACTGGAAAGGATAGCTTAAATCCAGCATCTTACAATCCTATCTCACTTCTGAATCAGGTCTACAAAATCTTTATTGTGATTCTGACCAAAAAACTAAACTCATTTATACCAAATTACATCCAGCAGGACCAAACAGGTTTCGTACCTGGTAGGGATATAACCGACAACATCTTCAAAACATTGAATATAATCTCTGCATGTGAAAAATCAAAAGTGGAATCTATTCTCATGTCACTGGACATAAAGAAAGCTTTTGATTCCCTCAAAACACCCTATCTAACTGCGTTATTACATCACATGGCTTTTGGTCCTATGTTTCTTCGAGCCATCACTTTGATCTACAAGGCACCAACTGCCCAAGTCAAGATAAACAGGCTGACATCCAGGAATATCACACTTAATAGAGGCACCAGACAAGGATGTCTGCTGTCACCAATCCTTTTTGCCCTGGCGCTGGAACCTCTACCAACTGAGATCAGAAACAACAGCAACATGCACGGAATATCAGTGGGTCCTCACACCTTCAAACTCAGTCTATTCGCAGACGATATGCTGGTTTATCTGACCAACCCAGACGCATCTCTGATCCATCTACAGCAAACATTAAAACATTTTGGCACAATCTCAGGATTTAGGATTAACCAATCTAAATCACTTATAATGCCTCTGAACTTGTCATCAACTTTGGAGCTTACCCTGAAAGAGCAACATGATTACCAATGGTCCAAGGAATCCCTTCAGTACCTAGGAATCCACATACCCAGGAAGTTAGAAGACCTACAGTCCAGAAATCATCAAGCAAAATTCTCAGAAATCAAAATGGAACTCCACAAATGGGAAAACATACAGCTGACCTACATAGACAGGCTACATCTAATCAGATCATTTGTCCTCCCTAAACTTCTATTCTTATTTTGCACGATCCCTGTTGAACTATCAAAAGAAATGATTGAACAATGGCAACAGACATTAAACTCATTTCTTTGGCAAGGTAAACGTCCAAGGACAAGATTTACAATACTCAAAAGACGAACATCGCAAGGAGGCCTAAATTATCCTGACTTGATGACATACTACAAGGCAACACTGCTGACCCCTATAATTAAAATGATACATCGAAGAGACAACTTAGACTGGGTAAAAATGTTAACACCTCTAATATCTTCTCTGACAATCCAAGAGGTCATATGGAACACATCAGACAATCGTCCTCACAGAGTGAAAGCACACATGTTCCTGATGGCCGTTCTAAAAAACTGGGACTCCTGTTGGCCGTTACTATCAGGATACTCCAGATTGACTTCTTTTTTATCTCAATCCTGGTTCCTCCCCGGATGTGACACCGGAATGAAGGAAAGATGGAAGCAAGCAAACACGACATGCCTGAATAACATCTTATCCAAAGATGGCCTCTCTCCTAAATTATTTCTAGGACAAAAGTTAAAGAAATCTATCCCGTGGTTCTTTTACCTACAATTAAATCATATGATACAACACTTGGGCCTCACCCATCTAATGAGAAATCCACTGACCCTGTTTGAGAAACTCATTGATCAAAAAAAATGAAACATATAAAGGCTTAATTACCGCAACATATGGCATCCTGATCCATCAAAAAGATGACCTACCAATGAAACATCAACTGTGGCAGCAGGACTGCAACAAATCCATTACAACTCAACAATGGTCACTAATCTGGAAATCCAAATTGTTAACCTCGCCTGTCATCTCAACAAAACTGCAGACTCACAGAATTATTACGCATTGGTACCTTACAGCAGAACGACTCTCCAAGATGACATCGTCACACTCGCCCTACTGCTGGAAAAAATGTGGAGAAATCAGTTCTTTCGCTCACTGCTGGTGGCAGTGTGTCCATATCCAACAGTTCTGGCAAGATGTCCTGGCACAAATCAAACTAATCACTGGCTATGACACACCATTTGACCTGGCATTACTATTTCTAGATTTATGGAATTCAAAAGAAACACCACCCATTCACCGTGAACTATTCACAAATCTTATTGTGGCCGCCAAAACATCAATAGAATCCAGATGGAATGCTGATAAGGCCCTGTCTCGCTCATGCTGGCTAAATAAAGCATGGGATCACCTGATCTTGGAAAAAATAACAGACCGTCTTCATCACTCAGAACTTTATCCTAAGCCATCTACATTTGCAGAGAAATGGCTGCCCTTCATGGAATACCTCTTTGCCTCAGATCTGCAACCACACAGTCACACATATCTGAACATACTACACCAATAACTGACTCCACACCTTTGCACCCACAATGCTGAGACAAGCCATGATGCAACTTGATCCTGATTGAATAAGAGAAACACATGCCCACTGTCATTTTAGTCCTACTACTAGAAAAGAAATCCAAACACTTGTTAATACACTTACTGTATTTGCTAGCTTGACTTTATACATTTTCATTATTTGTTTTTTTTGTTATATAAGTTTTTTCCATAACTCCACATGGCACTTTGTTTGTAATGTTTCTGGAATCTGTTTATTGTTGAAATCTAATTATTATTATTTAATTTTTTTTTTTATAAAAAAAAAGACCTCTTGGTGGAGGTTAGGAAAGGGAAAATTTACTCCAAACTCGACCTTCGTGATGCATATTTCCGGGTCCGAATTAAGGAGGGGGATAAATACAAAATTGCGTTCAACACCCTGTTGGGTCAATTCGAGTACAGGGTGATGCCCTTCAAGCTTCAGGGGGCTCCAGGGGGCTTCATGAACCTGATAAATGAAGTATTGCACAAACACTTGTTCAAGGGCATTGTTGTTTATTTAGATGATATCTCATTGTATTCCCCTGATAAAAAGTCCCACGTGGCTTTGGTCTGTGATGTCTTAGAAACATTGCACAAGCACAAACTGTTTGCCAAGCTGTCAAAATGTGAGTTCCATTGTACGGAGATTGACTTTTTGAGCTACCATATTTTCCCCTGGGGTTTGGAAATGGACCTGGCCAAAGTCCGGGATGTGGTGGGGTGGGAACCCCCTTGAACCTGGAGGCAACTCCAGGTGTTCCTCGGTTTTGCCAATTTCTACAGAGCCTTTCTCGCTAACTTTGCCCAGGTGAGCTTACCACTCACGGATCTCTTAAAGATGAAAGGGAAGGGCCCTGAAAGTACCCAGCCAGGTGCCAAGATAACGTGGACAACAGAATGCCTGGAGGCGTTCGACCGTTTGAAAGCCCTGTTCACATCTGAGCCCGTGCTTGCCCACCCAAATGAACTCAAAAAAATTATCATTCAAGTGGACGCGTCTGACGTTGCTATGGGTGGCGCCATCTTGCAGGAGCAGGAGGATGGGAAATTACACCCCCTTGCCTATGTCTCCTGGAAGTTTAATGATACGGAGTGCAATTGGTTGATTTGGGATAAGGAGGCAGGAGCTATTAAATTGGCACTCTCTACCTGGCGACACTGGCTGGAGGAAGCCAGAGTGCCATTTGAAGTGTGGACTGATCATAAAAACTTGGAAGTGCTTAGAATGCCCCAAAATCTGAATGCGAAACAGCTCCATTGGGCTGATTTCTTTTCTAAGTTCAATTTAACACTCCGCCATTTCCCGGGAAAAGCTAATTCCCTAGCAGATGTGTTGTCATGCCTCCAACAGCATGACAGTCAGCAGGAGGAGGTTCTTGACTCTATGTTTACACCTTCCCATTCGGGAGGAGCAGTCGTAATGTGCAGCCCAACCTCTCATGGACACAGAATCCTGGGAACTGAAGTTCGCCTCCACCCTCTCTGACACTGACTGACTTGAACTACAGAAAGAGGGGGAGGGGGAGGAGCGGGCTAACGGCTGTTGGTACCGTGGCCATGAACTGTTCGTACCTTTGGCTTTGCGGGGTGATATCATGTTGGCGGTGCATGGCAACAAATTAGCAGGGCACCTGGGGTTTTTAAAATCCTTGTATGTTACAACGTCAATTCTGGTGGCTGGGAATGAGAAAGGACCTCTCCTTGTTTGTTCAGTCTTGCCAAACTTGCATCATGGGCAAGCCGAGACCCGGGAAGCCACCGGGACTCCTGTAACCCCTACCCACGCCTGGAATGGAAGGTTTCTTTCACTTACCATGAATCTTCCTTTCTCGGTGGTTCCGAAGTGGGACATTCCTCACTACTGGGATAAGCTCCTCCCTCATCTTCAGAGTCGGCTCCAAGCTTTGATCCAGGTGGGGAGGGGCTTATCCCCTTGGAGGCACACCAGTTCTCATCAAGCCTGGTAAATAACACCCACCCACTCCAAACAGTCACTGCTCCCCAACTCTGTAAAAAGGGAGGCACACCCAAAGCGGGTGGGCAGGAATGTTCCACTTCGGAACCACCGAGAAAGGAAGATTCACGTTAAGTGAAAGAAACCTTCCATTCTCCGGTGGCTCCTTGTGGGACATTCTTCACTACTGGGACTTACAAGAGCTATGTTACAGAGAGGGAACTGCCTCCCCATTTTACAGAGTCTGCTGGAGCACTCTACGACCAAAGGCTGCCTCAGCTGATGCCAGTTTGTCCACTCTGTAGTGTTTAGTAAAAGAATGGACTGACTTCCAAGTAGCCGCCCAACAAATGGTCTCCAGAGAGGGGAAAGACCTATAAGCTACAGATGTAGCTGTTCCCCTCAGGGAATGGGCTACAATCCCTTCTGGAATTTCGAGTCCCTTTGCCTTGTAAGCCAGGATGATGCAACCCTTAATCCATCTACTGAGCGTGGAAGTGGAAACTTGCATTCCCATGGAAGACTTTTGAAATGACACAAAGAGTGACTCAGACTTCCTCCACCCCTTCGTTCTTTCAATGTAGAAGCTAAGGGCCCTTCTAACATCTAGACAATGCCATTCCCATTCTTTTTCATGTTTTGGATTAGTACAGAAAGATGGCAAAACAACCTCCTCTGCCCTATGGAAGACCGAATTTACCTTGGGAACAAAAGCTGGATCCATGCAAAGGACCACCTTGTCCCTGTGAAAAATACAGAGCTCCTTATTTACAGATAATGCTCTGATTTCAGACACTCTCCTAGCAGAGGTAATACCCACTAGAAAAAGGATCTTGAAGGTTAACTCCTTGAGGGGGCAGGAGGCCATGGGCTCAAATGGGTGTTTAGAAAGAGCCTTAAGAACTGTGTTGAGATTCCAGGTCGGGAACCTGTGCACCTGTGGAGGGTTAAGGTATGAGGCCCCTTTTAAGAATCGCTTAATATGAGGGTGTTTAAGAAGGGACCTTCCATGTCTGGCACCCTGGATCGCTGAAATGGCTGGCACTTGCCTTCTAAGGGTACTCGTGCTGAGGCCCTTATCAAGCCCGGCCTGTAAGAAAGCTAGCACTACTTGTACTGAGGCCTTAGTGGGTTCCTGCCCTCTCTCTAGACTCCATGATTGGAATACCCTCCAGGTGTGATCATATGACTTATTAGTGGAGGCCTTCCTAGCTGCTAGCATGGTCTCGACCACTGTGTCTTGATAACCCGCCCCCACTAACAGTTTCCGCTCAATCTCCAAGCTGTGAGGCGGAGCAAGTCCGGTTGGGGGTGCCTTGTCGGACCCTGCGTCTGTAGATCCTCACGTGTAGGCAGATGCCACGGTTTTGCAATTGACAGGGATTGTAAGTCCTGAAAACACGTTTGACGTGGCCAAAATGGCGCCACTAGTACTACCTCCACTCTCTGTACACGAATCTGTTGTAAGACCTTGTGCATGATTGGAACTGGTGGGAAAGCATATAGAAGACCCTGGGGCCATACACAGCTCAGTGCATCTGTCCCTATCGCTAGGGCATTTCTTTGTCGAGAGATGAACTCTGGAACCTGACGGTTCACCTCCGTGGAAAACAGGTCCAGATTTACTCTTCCGAATTTGTTGCAAATCTGTTTGAACACTTCCTTGTTCAGCATCCACTCTGACTGATCCAATCGTTTTCGACTTAGCCAGTCTGCTAGTTCGTTGTCCTTTCCTGCCACATGTGTGGCTTTTAGAGAGAGCAAGTGATTCTCCACCCAAGCTATTAACAGGGATGCTTCTGCATGGAGAGATCGTATCTTGGTTCCCCCTTGTCGGTTCACATAGGCTTTTGCTGTAGTGTTGTCCGTTTGGACAAGGACATGATGTCCTGGCAGAAGATCTGCAAGATTCAAGAGGCCCAGGCGGATCACCCTCAATTCTAACAAATTGATGCCTTCTGACATTTCCTTGACAGACCAAATTCCCTGTACCATCCTGTCTCCTGAATGTGCCCCCCAGCCCATCAGGCTGGCATCGGTCGTCATTACTAACCGAGTGGGATCTCTGAGGGGAATTCCAATTTTGAACCGCATTGAGACTTGCCACCAGGTTAATTGATTCCGAACTGACATAGGAAATTGGATCATTTTGAATCTTTTCCTCATTATATCTCCTTGATAAGGAAGTAAGAATCTCTGAAGTGGTCTGGCATAGAATCGTGCCCATTGTACTACTTCCTGGCATGAGACAAGCATTCCTAATAGCTTTACTAATGTCATTAGTTCCATCTTGGGGTTTCTCAGGACCTGATCTAACCATGATCTGATCTTCATTTCCCGTTCTTGAGAAAGGAACACTCGGTCCTGTGTCGTGTCTATTTCCACTCCCAGGTGCTGCAGCCTCTGAGTCGGTTGTTGATTACTCTTTTCCCGATTCACTACAAACCCGTGATCCTCCAAGATCTGTATTGTTAACATTAGGGCCTGTGAGCATTCCATTGCTGAAGGAGTCTTGAGCAAGATATCATCCAAATAAGGAAGAAGACTCACTCCCTTCACTCTTAGATGTGCTACAAGAGTCACTAGGATCTTTGTGAAGACCCTGGGCGAAGATTTGAGGCTGAAAGGAAGAGCTTTGTACTGGAAATGGAGGTTTGCATAATTGAACCGGAGAAACTTCCGGTGCGTTACATGAATGGGGATATGAAGATAAGCTTCTGACAAGTCCAATGATGTCAAAAAATCTCCTTCCTGGACCGATAGGAGTATGGACTTCAATGTTTCCATCCTGAATTTTCTGTTCCGGATGTGACTGTTGAGCCATTTCAGATCCAAAATGGCTCTTGTGGATCCATTTTTCTTCCGAACTACGAAAAATATGGACTAAACGCCTTGTCCCTGTTGGGGCAAAGGCACCTTCTCTATCGCCCCTATGTCCAGAAGGTGAAGAATCACCTCCTTGATCTGGAGATGCTTGATCCGACTCCTGTACTTTGGCATCCTGAGAAAACAGTGATGGGGAATGGAGAGAAATTCCAGTTTGTATCCATTGGACACCGTCTCTAAAGCCCATTGATCCGAGATTGTCCTGTGCCACAGCTCTGAAAAAAACTGAAGTCTGCCTCCTATCTTGTGATGTTCTGGGGCAAGATAGTCATGCTGAATTTCCTTTCTTGGGACCTTTGGTGGAAGACTGTTCACCTTTGGAAGAGGAGAAGGACTTTCCACCTTGATGTCTAGGTTGCCATTTTCCTTTGAAAGATCTTGAGAAAGACTGTTTCTGACCTCTTTTCTGATCCCGAAAGGGCTGAAAACGCTTTCGTGGCTTGCTATCTCTTTTCTTAGAGGGGAGGACCTTTTTTTTTGTCCTTATCTTCTATTAAGTACCTATCCAGACCATCTCTGAACAGATAGGCCCCTCTGAAAGGAACTGCTGACACTTTTGCCTGTGCAGACGAGTCCACGTCCCAGTGACAAAGCCAGTTGTTTTGCCTCGCTGTCACACTGCACACCAATGCTCTAGCTGACAGCTGAAGGGCATCTAGAGTGGCATCTGCCGTAAAGGCAATAGCCAGAGAAATTTTTTAAAATTCATCTTTAAACTCTTTGGGAACCTCACTGTCAGCTGAAGCCAACTTGTCTGCCCAATCGTAAGCTGCTCTGGTGAACAGAGAGCCCACTGTAGAAGCCTTGATAGCGGCAGATGAGGCTTCAAAATCTTTGCGCAGAGCTTGTTCAACTCTCCTATCAGTGTGATCCTTAGGCATCCCATCGATGTCCGTTAGAAGCACCGAATTGGAATATAGACTGGTTACAGGATCATCCACCACAGGAAGCTTCAACTTTTTTGTGGCATCTGGCATTAGAGAATAGAATTTGGAAAAGAGATGATGATTGGCCTTGGGTTTAGCCAGTTGTTCCCATTCCGCCTTCATAATGTTATAAAAGGAGGCTGGGAGGGGCAGTCCGGGTTGTGAAAGTGAAACCTTAGGCATCAACTTTCCAGCCCCTTTTTGAAACTCTGTTTCCTGATCAGTCTCCTCCTTAGGTCTAGATGAGAGAACTAGGGTTCTCAATACTTTGGGTAAGAGACGGGAGTATAATTCCTGTGGGAAGAGTCTGGATTGTACTGTGGATACAACTACCTCCTCTTCTTCCGCAGAAAGTTCCCCTTCCTCCTTTCCTGATGAAGAGGAGGAAGAGTCTGGTTCTGAATCTCCACATTCCAACAGAGGGCTCCGTTCACGGGAGGCTGACATGTGTTTGGTATGTTTAGATCTTATAGGGGATCTAGAAACACCAGCTACCCTGTCTAGAATTCTTTTGAGAGGTCTGCCTCTTTCCACAGAAGATTCATTTGTAGTGAAGCCTTGGAGGTTCTCTTTAATTAGCTCCTGAAACTCTCTTCTCATTTCTCCTCTGAACTAATTTAACATTTCAGAGGTAATGGATTCCCTGGGTTCCCCTGGGGTATCCATGGGGACTTGAGAGACCTGCGAATTGTCCTCGGAGGAACAGCCCCTGTCTTGAGGTGTCTTTGCAGCCATATCCAAGATTTGTATGGGAATGGGAAATGAATCTACCATCAGGTCCACAGGAGACCCATAATCATCCCACCAGCCATAAGACTGTGGAGTATATTCCCCAGGTCCCTTTATCCATTTAAGACAAACATTCAGAGGTGGTTTGAGAATCTGTGGGTACAACTACCTCCCCTCCATTGCCTGTGCCTCTGCACAGCAACCCTGGGCCTCCCTGGCGGTCTCCCATCCAAAAACCAAACAGGGCCACCCAGCTCAGCCTCTTTTTCCACTCAATTTTCCCACGCAGGTACTACAGTCCGAGAAGGGGAAAGACAGGAAGCTTCTCTCTCTCTCTCCTCCCCCCAATACCTCCAAGCATGGGACATGGGGATAGAGGGACGATGGAGAGAACAGGGGGTTAAAGCTGAGCTGCCTCCCCCCCCAATTCGTTCCCAGGCTGAGGAAGCCTTCCGCGGACCCTTAACAGGGCTCAGCCTCCTCCAGTCAACCTGGGGAGGGTAGAGACTGTCCACAGATGTTCTTACCGAGGTTCAGGTGGGACGTTGGGATACAACGCTGTTGCTCCATGTCCCTGCCACAGCCGTCTGTTTCAAGTTGAAGACTCACTGCTCCACTGGCGTGTTCCGAGTTTCTCTGCACTCCTGAGACTAGGAGCAGGCCCTCCACCTAAGGGCGGGTCAGGCCGGCAGAGAAAATGTCCTAGGAGGCCTTGTAAATGCCAGGCGCTGCCTGCAATTAGCCCTGTTGAGCTCCTGTGTCTTCTTCTTCACTCATTCCTTCACTTTCGTTTCTTCTTCAGCTGGCGCTATGCAGCGCCTCTGGAGCACGTTCTGCTAGAGCAAGGTTGGCAAGAGAACTGGTGTTCCTCCAAGGGGATAAGCCCCTCCCTGCCTGGATCAAAGCTTGGAGCCGACCCTGAAGATGAGGGAGGAGCTTATCCCAGTAGTGAGGAATGTCCCACAAGGAGCCACCGGAGAAGGCTGTGGGAAGTCATCTCTATGGACTTTATAAATGATTTGCCCCCCCAGCCGTGGCAAGTCTGTTATCTGGGTGGTAGTTGATCTGTTTTCGAAACCAGCTCACTTTGTTCCTTTTAAGTCCCTGCCTACTGCCCGTGTGTTGACCAAGGCTTTTCTCCAACATGTGTTTAGATTGCATACACTCCCCCAGAAGATTATCTCCGATTGGAGCTCACAATTTGTTTCCAAGTTTTGGGGTGTGCTGCTGTGTCTCATGGGAGTTGATCACGGTTTAAGCAGTACCTATCACCCCGAGACTGATGGTCAGATGGAGTGAGTGAACCAAACAGTACCTCCATTGTTTCACTAATTTCCAACAGGACAATTGGGAAGGGCTCCTCCCCCTAGTGGAGTTTTGCTACAACAATGCGTGCCATTCTTCTACTGGGGTCTCCCCCTTTATGGCGGCTTATGGCCATGAGGCACCACCCCTCCTGTTTTTGTCTGATGCAGCCCTGCCAGAAGGGGAGGTAGGGCAATGGTGTAAGAAGCTACAGGCAGCCTGGCCACTCCTATGCAAAGCCTTAGACAAGGCTAAATTGGATTATAACCAGCAAGCAGATAAGAAATGCTCCACGGGCTGGGACATCCAGCCTGGTGACTCAGTCTATGTGCCTAGAAAACTGGGCTGGAAATATGTAGGCCTGTTCCCTGTGAAATGTAAAATCAATGATGTAACTGTGGAGCTTGAGTTGCCAAAAACTTTGAGACAATTGTACCATTTTCCATTTCAGATTACTCCACCAGGATCCTGGACCTAATGCATGGCAGCCACAATGTGCACACCGCCCCTCCCCCAATGGTGCAAGCTGAACTGCATTATGAAGTTGCTGACATTTTAGACTCTAAGCTTGTTAGAAACAAACTGTTCTATTTGGTTGAATGGGTAGACTTTGGGCCACAACACGGGGAGTGGGTGGAGGTGGAGCACATTTGGGGCCCCCACCTCATCCGCTGTTTCCATCGCCACTACCCCGACAAGCCAGGGAGGAGGCATTTGGGGGGCAGGATGTCAAGTAGCCCTGTCATGGAATTGGAATGCGAGGGGAGTACTCTCAGTCTACCAGCCTCTGACCATTACTGTTCTACTGTCTGTATGTTATCATCTTCCTGACCTTGTAGTGTCTCCAGCTGCAGAACTCCTTTGCTGGGAATCAGTGGCTTTTAAATTGTTTTGCTCGCTTTGGCCACTTGCGTTGCCCATGCACGTGAACTATACTCATTGGCTTCAGCTTCTTTAGGGGGGTGTTTGAATCCACTCTAATTCAGGAGCCTTGCTGTACCCGGGTATTCCTGACACAAGCTGTACACGTGTCTTTAGTTCTGTTTCACCGATAAAGAGATTCTTCTACTGAAGCCCTACATTGTGTGACCTGACTAAGGAGCCTGACAGAGTCTTTGATGATGGCACTTGTTAAAAGCCTTTTAGAAGTCCAACAATATAATGTCTACTAGATCACCTTTATCTACATGCTTGTTAAGCTTCTCAAAGAAATTCACAAATTTGGTGAGGCAAGACTTCCCTTTGGAGAAGCCATGCCAATTTCCTCTCAACAAGTTATATTCATAGGTTTGCTTAATAATTCTATTTTTAGTAACAATTTTTCTACTGATTTACCTGGAACTGATGTAAGGCTAACAGGCCTGTAATTTCCTGGTTTCCCTCAGGACCCCCTTTTAAAAACTCATATACTGATTGCCATTTTCCAGTCATCCAATACAGAGGCCCATTTTAGTGACAAGTTACATATACTAGTTAATAGGTCAACAAGTTTCATATTTGAGTTCTGTAAGAACCCTTGGGTGTATGCCATCTGGACCTGGAGACTTGTTTTAATTTGGCAGATAGTCCCTGAATGTCATCACTAATCACTTCTGTTTGACTCAGTTGTTCAGACATCCTTCCCAAAAGTGTGTCTCTGTTATTGGTATATCACTCACATTTTCCACAGTAAAAACAGATGCAAAAAACCCAAAACCACCATCCAGTTTTTCTGGTACCTCCCCATATTCTTTAAGCAATCCTTTTATTTATTTCTTATTCAATGGCCTAGCTGCTTCCCTAGCAGGTTTCCTACTCCTGAGTGGAAGAGATACTTACTGTATGTCTTGAAGTTTTTAGCAATCCACTTCCAAACTCTTTTTGCCCTGCCAATTGTTAACTTGCATTTCTTTTGCCAGACCCTGTGTTCTGTTCTGTTCACCTCATTCAGGCAAACCTACCACTTTCTAAGCTGAGTTAGTGTGAGCTAGTTCACAGTTTTTTAGCCTCTGGTTCACACGTTTTTGTCTTAGCTCAGGAAGGATGTCTCTGGGGTAGCATAAGAGATAGAGTATAATAATAATTCACAAATGATATTAACAGAACTGATTCGAATTAAGCAGTTGAAATCTGGAGAACGTAGAGTATAGACTCCAGCACCTGTCTGTTTTTTCTGTTCTTTGTCTTATTGCTTTTTCTGTTTCACTGTTTTCTTTTCATCTCTTTCTGTTCACTTTATAAAATCAATAAAATGTTTTGTTTTTTTTAAAAAAAGGAAGGATGGCTCCAGAGCAAACTAATTTATGCAGTAGCCAAATTGCTCCCTCACAGCTTTAATGCCAGTAGCTCACAAAGTAGGATTTTTGCTCAGAAGACTCCACAGCTTAGAGGAGCATTATTAACCAAACAGGCATCCTTTCAGATTTGGTGTTACCTTTCCTGACCTAATCTGGGCATCAATTGATGTGGTTTTAAATAGCTTCAAAGCATCCCAAAGGAACCTGACTCTCTTGATTTTCTTGTTCAGCTTCCTTCTGACTACTGGTCCCCTCATTTTTGTAAAACTTCTTCTTTTTTAATTAATGTGGTTGTTTTGGACTCTAAGGACAACTTCCCATTGACATGAATGCTGAACTCAATAACATTGTGGCTACTGTTCCTTAGTGCTATGACATCAATGATATCAGTTCTCAAGCCCTATTCAGTACCTATTATCCCTCTCTTAGCTTTGTAACCAACAGTTCCAATGCATCAGCATTTTATGTCTAGGAACCTCATTTCTACAGCGTGACTGGAGTACACATATGCCTTGTCAAGGTGAGGATAGTTAAAGTCACTCAGTATTACAACATTTAAGCCACCTCCCTTATTTCCTTCTCTATCTCAGCAACAGCCTCATTGTTTTGATCAGGTGGGTGATAATTCACCCTCACTTTTAAGTAGCCCTTAGGACTCGGTATTTCCACCCACAGTGATTCTGTGGAGGAGCTTGTTCCCCATAAGTTTTCTAGCTTATCTTGACTCTGTGCTTTCTTTGATCTAGAAAGCAACCTTCCCACATGTCCCTCCCAGTCCTGTCTATGGAGTTTATATCCAGGGATGACCATATGCCACTGAATTCCCCCAAGTTTCTGAAATGCCCACTCTATCTAAATCATCATTTAGTACCAAGAACTCCATCTCGGTTCAGATCCTTCTAGAATTGTATACAGATGCCTCTACCATGTTTTCCTCTCCAAAGATCTTTGCCTTCTCTATCCCTTTGGTCTCCTCACCTTCCTTTATCCTTTATCCCACCCCCACTCTCGCTCTCAAATTCTAGCTCACTCCCATGAACAGTATCCTGAGTATTTACTAAATCATCCTTTGGGATGAGTCATCCTGGAGGCACCACATCTCCTATCAGCTTTTCACCAAGGGTTACATTAAAAACACTACCCTCCAAAGCTACCAATTCCTCCAGGGGATCTGATCTCTACAGCTTGGAGATCAGTTATAATTCTAGGAGAACTCCAAGCCCTACCTTGAGACTACCTTGGCAGTCCTACTGACTAGTGAGACTAATTTATTAGCAACCTTATAGCATCTTGTCCCCCTAGTCTCCAGTCCCTAGTTCTCCAAAGATTTATTGCCTACTTTTTCTTTTCTTTTCTTTTTGCTAATAGATCTAGAACAAAGATCCTAAACCCTGTTGAACTGGTGGGAACTTTTTGAATTTTAACAAACAGAGGGTGCCTCGGTTACTATCTGCAAGTGTTTGTGGGATCAGGGGTGCTAATATCCAGTTGAATCCAGTACTGGGGGGGGTCCATAAGCCAGTGTACAATAGATTTTATCATTCTTGCAGCCACGGTGTATCAGTTAGCTTGCTCTTAAGTTTCCCCATTTCTTAGGTCTCTTCCCACCTTAGCCTGCCAAACAAAGCTACATGTCCTGAGGACATGTGATCTTTGGTGCCAGCTAAACTGACAACAATATAGTCCACAGGGTTTCGGTTTCGGCGTTGCGAATGGCGGCTGCGTCTCGGGACGCTCCCGGAGGCGGCTAGCCCACGCGCAGATAGGGGGGGTCTTCGCATGTGCGAAAGACCCTAGTGAGCCTTAGGTTAAGGCTCCGAACCGGGGGCGCTTGGAGAGTGACCTCTTTGCCGGCAGACAGCCGGGAAATTGAGGCTTTCTCCCTGCCCCAATCGGCCCCGCTGCGTCGTGCCCCGTCATGGGACTTAGCAGCGCCACCGATTTCCAGGAGTGAAGACAGCGATATGATTTAATATAAAAAGAAGAAGTGGCATCGAATCGTGAGTGGAAGGTCTATTTTGAAGCATGAATTTGAATCCCCCGCAAGCGTTTAAGCGTATGGGAGGAGGGAGGAGTCCCCACCCCTTTTGAGAAGCAAGATTTACAAAGGGAGCGCGGAGGGGGAAGAGAGAAAGAACTGTTGGTGAAAGTACCGTTGGGGTTGCATAGAAGACTACGACCTTATTAGCTTCCTGGGGGAGGCGGCACGAACTTTTTAAAAGTAAACAATAAAACAAAATGTCGACAACGGGGAAAGTCCTGCAGAAACCGGAAGAGAAGGGAGGAGGGACTTCCGGTCCGAGTAGCCCCCCCCAGAGCTTGCTGTCAATCAACAGGAAAATGAGATTCTGCGCCCTCTGCTGGAGCAAATGCAGAAAATCAATGAAACCCTGCTTAAAGTGGAATGTGTTCTCATCAGTCGACAAGAACTGATATTGGAAACAACAAGGAAGATGACGGAAATTGAAAAGAAAGCGTGGATTCTAAGTTCTCAGGGCGTAAAAGAAGAAGAGAAAGAGGATCTCGGATTTACTTTGGCGAATGTATTGGTTCCCCTAACTGGCAGTGAAGCGAAAGAATTAAAAGAAGAGGTGGATATGGCTCCCAAAGCCAATTCCGCTTTTATAAAAGAAATTACTCTGCCAGTAGAAGGGGGGGTCGAGCATAGCAAGCAAGACATCG
Organism: Gekko gecko; assembly: GCA_029375565.1. NCBI lineage: Eukaryota > Metazoa > Chordata > Lepidosauria > Squamata > Gekkonidae > Gekko > Gekko gecko. The sequence goes on from JAPDNY010000001.1 coordinate 221,357,370, forward strand.
GAGATCTAATTTTTTGCGAAGTGGTCATGGCGCCCTGGAAATCTGAAAGCTACAAAAGAAAGAAGAAAGACTACATCCTTGAAATGCAAAAACTTCTGAAGAGACACGCCGGCGTGAGGGAAGACGCAGCACTTAAAACTATGATAAGCAGTGAAGAAGACAGCAGCCCAGGGGTAAGAGGTGAAGGAAAGGAAGCCATCAAGGTTAAAAAGGACTTAGCCCATAATTGGAAGAGACTTAAAAAGAAGACATCTTAAGGATTGTTTGTGTTGCATCTGTAAGGAGCTGTTTAATTACTAACCCCAATGGACTTTACTAACTGTATTAACAGAGTGTCTTTGGACTTTGCAAAATCAAAAAGAAGATCTTCTAACCATGATCGATGCCGAAAAACGATATTAAACACTAACTAAAACTAACCCATTTTAACAGAGAAAACTTCACTCCATCCTTTTTCTTTCTCCATCTGTCTACCCCTTCCTTTTCTTATAAAAAGAATAAAATTCTCTCCTTTTTAGGAGAGTTTTGCTAAAAAAAAACAACAATATAGTCCACAGAAGCTGGACTATAAACATTCTGACAGCTTTTATTCCCTGAGCAGATGCAATGTTTATGTACACTTCATAGTGTCACATCAGCTTAATTAATCACTGTCACCAGCTTCCAGCCAGAGACACAATAGAGATATATCAACTGCTTGTTCATAGAAAAGATGGAGGCAAAAATTTAATATTTAATTCAATGAAGATGGTTGTAGCTGGTGAAGCTGCCTGAAGCTTTCTAAATAATTAAAAATGCTATAGTAGGGTATTTTCACAGATGATGCAGAAATCACTATTTCATACCAAATATATCCACACTTTAAATAGGTAGCCCTGCAACATTTCCCCACATCGAACTGAGCTTTTTCCATCTCTGCATCTCCAGGCTGGGAAAAGAATCAGCTGCAAAATACCTGCCTACCAATTAAAATGAACCCTACAAGAGAAAAACAGGTAATTCTCTTTTTAAATTTGTTATTACATGTTATGGAACTATTCGGCTTTCATTATCGCAGTTATTGATGAAGATATGTTAAAGTTATTCAGGAAGACTATATTGTTTTGTTTTATATCTGTAATATGTGGCTTAGCTGAAATTATATAAGATGTATTAAGAAATAATTTTGAATTTTTTTGAATACACTTCAACTTGAATATATGTGTGTGTGTATATATATATATATATCTCCTTATAAATATTTATCTTTTGGTTTTGCAAGATTCCATGCATTCCCATTGGCTGTAAGATGCCCTCCCTCAGCCATTGGCCCATCAGCTGCCACTCAAGAGTACTCGCGTGCCATTGGCCAGGTGCTGGGTCTCCTCCTCTTCCCCACCCACTCCCCCTGGCAGACAGCTCTCTCTCCTGAGGAAGACAGTTTTCTTGACTCCTGTGAGGGACTGTCCCCTCAGTAGGCAGCAAAGCTTGGTTCTGTGAGTAAAAAAACAAAGGACTTTCAGCATAACCCCCTCCCCCACCCATAACCCCCTCCCCAATGGCCACTTTCCTGTCAGAATAAATGGAAAAAGGCTCTTTCTCCTGCTTAGCTTCAGCATGGCTGCCTGGCTGGCTAACGAGGTGGGCCAGCGACCATCAGACCATTTTCTTCAACTCCCCGCTGTGCAGCTGACTTTCCCCTAGGGCTGCCAATCTCCAGGTGGGACCTGGAGATCTCCCACTGTTACAATTGACCTCCAGATGACAGAGATCAGTTCCCCAGGAGAAAATGGTTGCTTTGGAGGGTAGACTCTATGGCATTATACCCTGCTGAGTCCTTCCACACACATCCCAAATGCTACCCTCCACAGGATCCACCCCCCCAAATCTCCAGGTATTTCCCTAATCAGAGTTGGCACCTGTACTTTCTCCTCTGTCAGTAAAAGGCCCTTTCCACACCTATGTTGGCCTTTGGGAGAATACTCATTGGACTCAGTCTTGATCAGGTTGCCAACTCCAGGTGGGCAATTCCTGGAGATTTGAGGGGTCGAACCTGGAGAAGGTGAGTGTTGAGGAGGGGTGGGACCTCAGACAGGTACAATGCCATAGACTCCACCCTCCAAACCAGCCACTCCCTCCTGGGGAACCACTGTTACCAATCTTGGGGGTGGGCTGGAGATCACTCAAAATTACTACTGCTCTTCAGGTAGCAAAGATCAGTTCCTTTGGAGAAAATGGTGGACTCTGTCATTATACCCTGCTGAGATTGCCACAGCAAATTGTCACTGAGTGCCCAAAGCCGGGGCACTCTCCCAGAGCCTCTTTCTAGAGCCCGTTGTATTTATTTCCACAATGGGCCTTATTCCTAGTATATATATATATATATATATATATATATACTTTATTACTACATTTTATATCATTATCATATTGATTGTCCTTGTTAACTATAAAAAACCCTCCCCCCTCCTTTTTTCTGTACCTACACTCCTTTTTTGAAAATAAAAAAAAATTAAAAAGAGAAAAGCAGGCAATTCTGTAAGTCAAACATCTATACATCAATATGCATTTTTTTCATATACAAGATGAGACCTGAAGCTCAGAAGGACATCAGTTAGCCTAAAACTGCACAACAGGCCCACGGCTGCAACCCTGTAAGGGTACACAATTCTCTTGTCTCTAATAAGTAAGGCAATACCCTAATGACAACTGTTATAAAGTTCTGTAGTCTCTTAATGCATGAAAATATCTCATTCATATTTATCTCACAGTTCATTTGGCTTCAAACACCTGAGCTGCTGTCCAGAAACCAGTAAATGGCCAAAACACAAATTTATTCTGCAGCTTGAGTTATCTTCAAGTTAGTAACATACATTTCTGATAAAGCCAGAATCAAAAGGCAAAAATGGATACACACAATTTTACTCTAGAGAATAAGAAACCAGAAAACTGTGAAAAGGAATCCTGTGCTTGCCACTTAAAGAAAGCTTTCATTACAATCAGTAGGAGTTTTGCCTCAGTGATTAATGCAGGATCTGGCACCATCCACCTTCTGATTCACCAAGTGATCCAAGCGAGTAACTATCAAACAATGGGAAGGGGGGAGTCCAGATATGAATTGTTTACCAAAAAAGGCAGAATGTTCTTCATCTGGGATGGGCCATTGTTTGGCAGGATACAGGGCACCTTTATAGTTGTCCATACTATGCTATGTAGTATGTCTACCATGAATTCTTCTAAAGTTGTTTCTTTAGGAAACAACCTCTACCTATTCTATGTGTTATAAAGATGAAGTGGTAAATGGGGTTTTGGAGAACTGTGAAGCTTGATTATTCCAAAGACTACCCAGTACATGGGAAGATTTGTCTGTGGGTTATTAAAAAAAACCCCAATGAACTACATGTGGTTATAAGTTGTCATATCTACTTTTTAAAGTGAATTGTCTGATACTGTCACCTTTGATAGTAGAATCTTATACATGAATGTTTAAATCTACAATGTGATACACTGGCACAAATACTTTCTAGAATTAAAAAAGGGAAGGTATGAGCTTTAATTTACACTGAAGGTTTGCTTATGGTACAGTTGTGTTAAGAAGAAGGATGTATCAAATGCCACTGGAAGAAACTGAGACAGGAAGTCATGAGAAAACAGATAGGCCTCCTGCCAGCAGCTGTGGTTGGCTGCTGCCACTCCAAATGACAAAAAGAGATTTTTTTAAAAAAAGTCATCTGTGCTGCTATGTTACTTCCAGCAAAAACCCCAAAGTGAGGTAGGATAGCTCTAGGATTCACAGGAAATGCAATGGTTTTACCATACCATAGAGTTTCTGACAATTCCTAGAGCTATCCAAGTCACATCACCCCCCATGCCCATCCCCAGTGCTCCTGCCAGTTGCTGGCCTGGCGACCCTGGCAGAGGTAGGAAGGGCTTGAGCCTCTCCTTTTGCCATTTTCCCTACAGCCATTTTCCCTATTTCTCCCACTGGACAACAAATGGCCCCAGAGGGCGCTATTCCTCCACTGGACAGCTGCACATGCACTAAATACTGGCTGTCATGTGTCAAGTTCAGGTAACAGCCATACCAAAATTGCTACAATGAGGAATATCAAGTATGCACATGTCAAATCTCTGCCACAAAAGTCTTCAAGAACTCTCTCCTAGGCAATCTATCTTTATTGGTGAAAACAACATAACAAATACTGCAACATGCACATGTTATCAAGATATACCTAGACAATAGAACAGTGACAAGGGATGTACAGTTGTTTCAACTGAAATTTAGCTGATAGTGCCCTTGTGTCCAAATCTCCTGAAATCATCATGTATTCACATTCAAAAGAGACAGTACAGCAAAAGATATCCTACACAGAACTTTCCTTAGATTACAGTGACAGAAAATATAGTTAAATTGGCAGCACAATTACACCCCCCTCCCTTCAAACCACAGCTGAATTAAAAAAGATGCACTGCTAGTGTGGTGCAGTGGTTAAGAGCAGCGGACTCTTATCTGGAGAACAGGGTTTGATTCTCCACTCCTCCACATGAAGCCTGCTGGGTGACCTTAGGCCAGTTACAGTTCTCTCAGAGCACTCTCAGCCTCACCTACCTTACAAAAAGTGACTGATGTGGGGAGAAGCAATTGTAAAGCAATCATAAGCCACTCTGAGACTCCTTAAGGCAGAGAAAAGCAAGGTATAAAAAAACTACTCTCCTTCCCTTGAATGAAAAAAATATACCAGTACCCATCTCGTTCAATTGATTGGTTGCTTGGGCTTGGGTTTCTGGTCCTGTTCTGAATTATTTAAAGGCTTTGTACCAAATAGTTTCACTTCTGTTTCTAGATTTACTCTCAAATTTTCCTTTTGTTTGTTAGTTGCTGTAGATTTTCCAGGTTGTGTGGCCATGGTCTTGGCATTGTAGGACCTGATGTTTCACCAGTAGCTGTGACTGGTATCCTCAGAGGTATAACACAGAAAGATGGAGTACTCTCTGTGTCAAGGTGAGCAGAAAAATGGTAGGCAGGTAATTTATATCTACCCTGGAAGGTGGGGTGGGGCTGAGTCATTATCTAGCAGTAACTCTCTAGGCTATGAACATGCTAATGGAGGAGCTTTCCTGAGGAGGTTCTTTTGTCTATGGATTGTTTCCTGAGGAGGTTTCCTGTTTCTTGAGGAGGCTCTTTTGTGTGTGGAATGGCTACAATTCTACATGCCAAGACCATGGCCACACAACCTGGAAAATCTACAGCAACTAATGAACTCCAGCCGTGAAAGCCTTCGACAACATATTTTCTTTTTGTTTATTATTAATTTATTAAAATATTTATACTCTGCCTTTCCTTTTGGCCTTAGGGTTTTATTGGCCTTTACATTTTAAGAACACATAAAGAGCCCTGCTGGGTCAGCCCAGTGGTCCATCTAGTCTAGTATCCTGTCTCACACAGTGGCCAACCTGTTATCTGTAGAGCCAACTACAGAGCACAGAGGACAAGGCCTTTCCCATATGTTGCATCCTGGCACTGGTATTCAGGAATTTACTGCCTCTAAATATGGACATTCCCTTTAGTCATCCATGGCTCATAGCCACTGATAGACCTATCCTCCATGAATCTGTCTAATCACCTTTTAAAGCAATCTATGGCTGTGACCACCACTACATCCCCAGGCAGCAAATTCCACATTTTAGTCACTTTTTTAGTAAAGTATTTTCCTTCTGTCCCTTTTTCTCCCTGTTTTATTTTCAATCCCTTTACGAATAACTCCCAGCATACAGCTTGCCTTTCTCATTGCTGCAGCATACTTTAGCAACATTTCCACTGAGCTATCCACCATGATCCCAAGGTCTCTTTCTCTCTCATACTCAGCAAGTTCAGACCTTATTAGCATATACTCAAAGCTGGGATTTTCTGTTACAGTGTGCATCATCTTCAGGGCTGGCTCAAGGTGGTTCTGTGCCCTAGTGGGCACAGATGCCAACTTCCCGGTGGGGCCTGGAAACCCTTTTGCTCTGTTGCGCCTTCTGTGCCCCATTGGGGCACTCTTCACTGGCAGTGCTACCCGCTGCCTCCACCTCCTCTTCCCCCAAGGGGGGACGAGGAGGACAGGCAAGCTCTGCCGCTGCCTCCTGAGCCCCGCTGGGGCACTCTTTGCTGGTGGCAGTGGCCACTGTCCCCACCTCCTCTCCACCCGAGGGGGGAGGGTGAGGGTGTGCAAGCTCTGCCGCTGCCTCCTGCACCCCACCGGGGCGCTCTTTGCTGGTGGTGGCACCCGCTGTCCCTGACTCTCTCCCCCCCAAGGGGGAGGGGGAGGGCAGGCAAGCTCCACCACCTCTTTCTGAGCCCTGCCGGGGCGCTCTTCATTGGTGGTGGCGGCAGCCAGCCCGCCTCCTCTCCCCTCAGGGGGGTGGAGGGCAGGCAAGCTCCACCGCCGCCTACTGAGCCCCGCTGGGGCGCTCTTCACTGGTGGTGGCAGCGGTGGCAGTGGGCTTTTCACGGGGGGTGGGGCACAGTTTGGCACCCCTGTGGGCTGGCGCACCCTAGGTGAGCACCTAGCTCGCCTAGCGGGCAAGCCGGCCCTGAGCACCTTATACTTACCTACATTGAACTTCATTTGCCACATTGTTGCCCATTCAGCCAATTTGTGGAGAGCTTCCTGGAGCTCTTCACAGTCAGCCTTTGTTTTCACCATCCTGAATATTTTATGTCATCTGCAAACTTGGCCACTACACTGCTCACCCCCAGTTTCAGGTCATTTATGAATTAATTAAACTACACCAGCCCCAATACCAGTCCTTGTAAGACCCCACTGCTTACTCCCCTCCATTGAGAGAACTGTCAATTTATTCCTGCTCTCTGCTTGCTGATTTAATCAATTTTTAATCCATAATAGACCTCTCCTCTTATCTGATGACTGCTGAGCTTACTCAGGAATGTTTGGTGAAGTACCTTTTCAAAAGCCTTTTGGAAGCCCAAGTCTATAATGTCTATCAGGTCACCTTTATCCATACTTTGAGTTCAGTGACACCTTTAAAACCAACAAGGTTTTATTCAATGTGTGAGCTTTTGTGTGCATGTGCACGTCATCAGACCAGAATGTTTATCCTTGCTTGTTCATTCTCAAAGAACTCCAAAAGGTTGGTGAGCAGGACTTCCCTTTGCAGAAGCCATGCTGATATTAGGGATGTGCATTCTGTTCAGACGTGCCTGTCAGAGTACCCCAATAACTTAGTATCAATTGCAGGTCCTTAAATAGGTTCAGCTTTATTGATCAGAGAGATGGAAACATCATGAACTCTTGAGTCAGGAATGAAGCATACAAAATGGCCACAGTAAATATACTGGTTTCATACAAGACCTCCTGACACCTAGAGGCCAATAAGCAATTGATCACGAGGCTTTGCACCTAAGGAGCCAAGAGCTCAAGGCCAGCAGTCAGATTAGAAACACAGCTAAAGAAAAACAGCTGCAAGCAAAAGCACATTCCACAGTCCAATCAAAACTCTATGGCAGGGGTACCCAATAGTACCTCCCTAGCAAAGGGTAGGTGTTTAAACTTAAAACACTTTCCCTTCTTTCTGGGGCTTGTGCTGCCTCTGCCGCAATTTGCCTTCATACTGATACTGGGATTTGGGAATATTGGCAGATACTGAATTTTTTTGGGTTTGGTAGATCCAAATCTGAAAAATTCCAAAAAAAATTTTTTATGCACATCCCTTGCTGATATTGCCACAGTAGGCTTTGTTCCTCTATGCTCCTAATAATTCTCTCTTTAATTATGGTTTCTACTAATTTTCCTGGGACAGATGTTAGGCTAATAAGCCTATAATTTCCTGGTTTCCTTCTGGACCCCTCTTTAAAAAGTAATGTAACATTTTCTGCCTTGACAAGTTACATGCACTGGTTAGTCGACCAACAATTTCACATTTGAGTGCCCTAAGAACCATTGGATATATGCTGTAAGGACCAGAAAATAGTTGCTGAAGCTTGAGTACATGCCCCACACTTTTCACAGTGAACACAGATGCAAAAAATACATTTAGCTTCTCCACTATCTCTCCATCTTTCTTTAGCCATCCTTTTACTCATTTTGTTATCCAAAGGCCCAACTGTCTCTCTGGCCAGTTTCCAATTTTGATTGTTTTTCATTCCTGATTGTTTAGAGCTATCTTCAGGTCAATGCTAAAAGTATACAGTATGAATAACTTGAATAAATACATTGGAAACCAAAATGCTTCTTTCTATTGTACTTTTGAAATAAGCTTTCATGGAGGAGAGCCACCATCAGATGCAGGAAGTGGGCCTTCAGCTGGGAGATAAATGAACATGAAGAAAAAATAGTGGGGGGAAATCAGAACAGTACGGGCAAAGGCAATAAAATGTAAGATATATATCTATTATATGTTTATGCAAGATTCTATTGTATACAAGAAAAGCATAGCAGAATTTCACAACAGCAGCAATAAATTTCAATGCAAGCATTCTAGACTTGATAAGTTTAATTTAATATATACAATAGGATAGCAACCATTGCCTTATTGAAGTCTGGTAAGACAGAATTAATCAAGGAACTTGACCCTAATTGAACAGTTTCATGCTGGAATCTCCCTTTGAAGTTCCTTTGTTGAAGAATGATGACTGACCTGAATGCTGCCATTCTTCAACAAAAGAACTTGAAAGGGAGGCTCTAGCATGAAACTGGTCTATTAGAAATCGTCAGGGAGCATGGCACTATCTCATCAGGACTCAATAAAGACAAGGATTTCCTATCAAACTACAGCTGTTAAATTAGCTTAGTGAGTCCAAGAATGTTAGCACCAAATGCAGCTGTTGTGAACTGTCATTGTGCTTTCCCTTTTAATCACCTGGGACTTGCATAGAAATATCACAGTCAGTTTTAAGATTGTCCACAAGCTACATCCTGGGAAGAGTGAATGTGCTTAGGGAGAAAATAGGGTTGTACTAGCTGGCCTCACTCTTACCTCTGCACACATTTTCTATAACTTGTGAATGAAAGGTTACACAGGTGGGTTATGTGTGCCCGCATGATATAAATTACTCTAAATCAATCAATCTGGACTTCTGGTTTTTGGTGCGACGAGAACAGTTGGCTCCAGGACTTGCTCCCATGAAGCCACCGGATCACTGGATCCTCAAGAGGAGTTCAGGGGCTCTCAAACTCCAGTGAGCTCTCTGGAGAGGAGCTCATGGCAAGGGGTTTGACTCGGACTCCCCGCAAGTGGCAGCAAGTGGGTCTAAGTCAGAGACCGCCTCCAGCATGATCTCAGTGAGAGCATCCATGGCAGCCATGAACATGAAGTCATGACTTCCGGGGCAAGGGGGAAAAGGAATATCTCCACAAAACAATGCAAGAAGATAAATCACCACGAGTAACCTTAACTGCAACATTACTAGGAACTTTTCCACTGATTAGCCCTTTAAATCATTTGTAAGGGGGAAAGAAAGGGAGGGGTGAGGGATCTTCCTCCCCCCGCTCTCTAAAGTGGCCAACAAAAAAAGAGAAAGGAACATTCTTAATAAATTTACTGGACTAAAGAAGAGAAGGTTGATGTCTGAAGAAAATTGTGAAATAGATTTATAAATGTGATATCATTATACTTTGGATTACAAAACCATACCGTGGATTATAAATCTTTGGAATACTGTAATAAGCAGCAGACTCTATACTATTAAAATAGAAACCTAGCTTCCCTGGAATTATAACTGAGCCATAAGGATTCATAGAAAGACATTTAATTTGGATTATAAATATCTACATCTTATTATCTAAAATCAAGAAGGAAGAATTAATGAACTATTAAGCATATATTTTTAACTTTCACTACATCATTTCCTTATAACTCATTGTATACACTTTTGCAGTTTGTTGAAAATTGTAAACTATATTATGTTATGAGGTTCTTGTAAACAACTGATAAGTCTGTATTACAAGTAAATGATAAGACTGCCTGTCTTGCCTGCAAACCATCTTGTTTTTAATGTAATTTGGTAAACACAGTAAGCTCTAAGATTGTAGATATTTAATTGACAAAGAGCTGGAGAGATTTTTTTTTTAACTCAATATTTTAAAATGTCTGGAGTAGAAGAAGAAAAGAATGTTTTAATACTAATAGTTACAGATCTCCAATTTTTTTTACAAGAAACAATCACTCCAATAGTGGAAACAGCTGTGAAAATGGCTCTGGACTCTATGCCTAGTTCCTGGGCCAAGAGAAGGAGGCTATGTGCCAGCCCCCACAGGCCTTTTGCTTTCCCCCTCCATAGGTAAAAGAGAAGTCATCAGTATGCCAGATGTGTGGGGGGAAGTTAAAAAAGGGATCCTTGGGAAAGATGAGACGTCCTGGCATACAGTTGCTCTCTGAGGAAGGCAGAAAGTTGTGGTTGTGTTTAATCTCTCCTCATCATCAGCAGAGTGGGTGAATACTCTGTGCTCTAAACACCAGTCACTATCACTGACATTCCTTATTCTGTACCAGGCAGTGAAAACAGCTAATGTGTCACATGCACTTTACAGGGCAACGATTTGCAATGCAACAGCCTCTGCCTACATAGGAAACGAGCTGAATTAATGAAACCTCCACTGCAGCATTGCCTCAGCCCAGTCAACTGTATAGTGTTCATTGCCATTTCTGAAAACTGGCCAGCTGCTGCTTCCACCTCCTCCCCTGTGGTTGCCAACACGCTCACTCACATGGGTGACAGAACAAGGAGCACACTCTGGATCTTGTCTGGCTCTCTCTTCACATGGCAAGAGGAGAAGAATCATCCCTTTCACTTACAACACAGTCCTTCCCCCGCAGAACTATTATCAGAAAACATGAATAAACTGCCTTATGTCACTGGGTTTAGCAAAAGCGAGTTAAGAACCAAAATAGGTTGGAGTATGGAACAGAGCTCTGGTGCACTAGAAAGGGCAGATGCAGAATGCAATTATTAACGAGTGGGGAATTTTCCTTGCAGTGACCAGAAATTAATTGAAGAAAAAGAAGGAGAATGTGTTTTCAGTCTCTACACAGGAGACTGAACAAAGGAAGCTATGGCTTTTAGTCTGCTAGACCTGAGGAAGGCTACTAATGATGTTGTGGAGGGCATTAATCCATAGGGTTGCTGTAAACTGGAAGCAACTTGATGGCACATCATGCACACACGAGAAACAGGATCTATTTGTTGAAAATTCAAGGGAAAAATCCCTTTTGTGGGAAGTGTATATTTATTAGTTTATTTTTACTTATGCCCTGCTTTTCTTCTTCTTCCATCTTAACCTTACAATAACCCTGTGAGGTAGATTAGGCTGACAATGAGTGACTGACCCCAGTTCACCTAGTAAGTTCGCATGACATAGTGGATTCGAACCTGGGTCTCCCAGAGGCTAGTTCAGTACTCTAACCTCTACATCACATCAAAGACAGTGGTTCTCAAACTGTGGGTCAAGAGCAGAAAATCAGGGTGAGATAGAAGAGGCTCAGTGGCATTTTTGGATCTGCTTCTGCATAAATGTATCAAATGGCCATGAAAAACATGCTGTTGTTCACTAGTGCTACACACTGATACATATTAAACCTGAAATATAAAATATACACTTGTTCAGTGAAAACTGATGTCAGACTCCTGCATTTCACATCAGTGAGTGGGAAAGCAGCATAAAGTTACTTTGCAAGTGGCTCCTCAAAAGGACAGTAGATTTGGAAATCAGCCCACCTTCAAAAGGTTTGTTGGCCACTACTATAAGTAATCAATTGAATACTGATTAGGAAAATGGTAATCTTGTGCAAAATATTTCCTATGGGTATATTCTAGTTCACTACCCTACCATCCACTTGAAAATCAGGGGAAAATACTCATGAGGATTTGTTTCTACTCCTGAAACATACATGCCTTTCATGTTCTCATTCTCCCATCACTCATCTCTACAAGCTAAAAACTTTTGCAGTAAACATTTTGAACCAGAAAGCTGTTACATTTTCGCAGGGATAAAGTCCTTCTAGAGAAAATAATATTGTTACAGACAACCTCACAAAGCAATTCCATTACTTCTCTAGCAAGCCTTCCTTTTGTCTACAATTTTTAATATTACGTGACAACTGAATTGATCATAATAATACCACTTATACATGGCTTTCAGTCTTTGAACCACTTCACACATGTTATTGTCTACAACCCTTATAACAGCCCTGTGAAGTTGGTCCAATACTACCCTTCTCATGTTGCATATGAGGGGAGGGATACCTAAGGCAAAGATGGCCTAACCTAATGAGTTTGTTGCAGAAGCAAGATTTAACTTGGATCACAGTTCGCTCCTGCAGCTGTTATGCTATATCAGAACTAATTGTTCTTTTCCTAAGGAAATTCTGCTTATAAACTGAGCAACAAGCATACCCAGACTGACCCTTTATGTCTACAAGATAGTATAGGGGTCCTAATGTTGGAAAGTTGAAAAGTATCCTGACATTGAGAGATAGCCTAGAGAAGAAGGAATTGCTGATAAAGATACAGTTTTCTTCTGCTTTCTTTCTCCACAAATCATTTTATTTCAGGAAAAAGTTGTTCTCAGCACTCATTGTATTATCAAAAAACCAGACAGCAACCTGCAATATTTACTTCCTGATCCTAAGGTTTAACATTTCCATCTGTAAGTGCTTAAGATGGAGGATACCTGCGGCAACTGACTACCCCATACAAGAGCTGCAGTGATATTACACCCCTCTCACAAGCAGATGAACTAATGTAATGGTATAAGACTGGGGTGTTAGTAAATGTATGCAAAGATCACAAGATACCAAATTGCACTTTTCATCCATTGAGGGTTTACATCCCATCCAAAAGAAGGCATCCTGACCAAAACATTCTGCTTCTCTCTGCCAAACTTGTTTGCTTATGACCCATAGGTGTGTGAGCATGAAGTATAGAATAAAAAATAAAAGTCTGTGAGTTGTGTTTTACTCAACAATAAAAAGCAAAAACAAATACTTCCTATGCCAGACTGCTAATATAAGTTGCCCAGAATGTAGTCTCTTGACAGTGGCCATTTACCTAACAGCATTAGGCAACAACAGATGAAGTCATTCCTTGCACCTAATTCCTAGTTCCCATCAAGAACATGAAAATTCATGTCAACTTATCAAACTAACAGCTGTTGATATTCTGGGTCTAGTTCTTTTTAGTAGAGTATGAGGAAACATTACATTTGTGCTGGTAACTTAGAAAAGAAAAAAAGGATCAAATTAAATGTCATCAAAATCAATAAAACTGGAAAAACACCTCCAGACATCTTTATATGTGGGTAAGGACAATGTCCTATATGATAAAGAAATATTTCCAGCCCTCTAAATTCTGGGGCCTACCTGGCCATGTCTGCCTTTTCAGTTTTCACTACTTTGATACAGGAAGGGAGAATCAGTGGAAACCTCCCCCCCACAATAAACTGTTATGAGAAGTAGGAGCTTGCATAAAAGCTTCTGGGTCATAAGTCTGGCCAATTCCCCCTTCCCTCTTCAGCTCCAGTGCAGCATTCCATGCTATTCCTGAGGTACCCTCTTGAAAGAAGCTTTTGGGCAGGAGGGAGTGTAAAGAAAGAATGCAGTGAAGATCCTTTTGCTTTGATTGCAATTGTCTGGAGCCAACCCACAGACCATCTTTCTCCAGTTTAGCACATAGTGAAACAAACAAACAAAAATCACCTACAAATATAAAAAGCCCCTTAATAGTACAGTCGTAAAACCGTAATAAAACAGCAATTAAATCTTGTAACAGAAAAACAATAGTTCTAGCAGAAACACCATCACTTACATTTGATCAGTGCCTCTCCTCAAAGAAAATGCTTCATTCTTTTAAATTCTGGTTTAGTACTCTCAGGGCTGTTTCTGACTTTGCAGTTTTCAGTTATGGGTATGTTCCTATAAGAGCTGATTCACACATTATAAAATCCACATGGCCACCATGACCCATGGACTTTGGGTCAGACATACTCCTAGACTTCTATGCTGGGAACTCAGTTCCCAGGCACGTGCAGGACTGATCTGGTCTGGGCCCACAGCAGTCAAGAAGGGCTTCATTCAGCCTTCCCCCCGCAGTATTTTCCTGACCTGAAATGGCTCTGGGGGTGTGTGTGTGTCACTATTTGTCCCACTGGGCAAATTTACATGTAACTATCAGTACATACAAGTTTTCCCACTGGGTAAACAGCAGGTCCCTAGGGGCAATTCAGATCATGAAAACAATGTGGGTGGGAAGCTAAAGCCCCTTTTCCTTATGCACCATAAACGTGATCTGAATTGGACCCATGCACACCTGGGAATTAAATCTGCAGAAAATTCATGCAGGGGACATATGGACTTTCTAATATGTGCTACTCCAAGAGTGGTTCAGTGTAACATCTTCATGTCACTCATGCAAGCATACATATATCTAAAGCTTCCGTGGGCTGTTAGGATTTTAAGCACAAGGAAAATGTTCAGGAGCGCTCTTTACAACCACTGCTGCCTCACCTAGGGAAGACAAATGCTGGGGGGGGGGCAGGTGTCCCAAGAACTTACCGTAATTTGATGGGGGACAGATACATCCTGGCAGGATCATTCCCGGGGTGGGAGGGGAAGATGCGGCGCATGATGCCGTCACCAGGAAGTGACGCCGGGCGACTCTCTGGCAATGGGGCTGGAAACTTTATCGAGTTTCCAGCCCCATTGCCAGAGAGTTGCCCGGCGTCACTTCCTGGCGACGGCATCGTGCAGCGTGGGTGTTCCATGGAGGAATGTTCGTGCCGGGGACTGTGTGTCCCCCGCCGAAATATGGTAAGTACTTGGCAACCCTGGGGGGGGAGAACCTGCAGTGTTTTAATGTTGATTTCAGGCTCATTATGAAGCCTGAAAATGGGTATCCACTCTGAGTAGCAACATTCAAGTCGACAGCTGTAAGCAGTACATCAACAAATACTTACTACACAGCATGGCAAGATTATAACAGAGGGCCTGGAGAGAACTGAACAAGGTGTCAACAGTTGCTTCTGTTAAACGGCCTGATCTTCCTGTCTTTTGATATCAGTGAGGAAAAAATTCTAAACATATGTAGATTGAATGCAGTGCAGAAACAAATTAACAGATAAAGGAGAAAAGCTATTTAATTTAAATGTGTGTGTGTGTGTTTTACAATTAAAATCTGCTCAGTTGCCTTGCAGATTCAATGGGGTTTTGATTTACTGGAATGCAATCCACCTACTGCTAGAGCTAAGCACTATCGCATTACCCATTCATTCATTTTAGTGCAGTTTTCACAGGAGCATCCCAACCCCCAGAGGAGGAGCAACAGTAGTATCTAAAGGAAGCTCTTTCAGTAGCTTACCAACACGTGTGTGCATCATCCAGCACATAGCATATTGGGCAATCTCATAAAGATCTATTTAACAAAAGCAATATCTAGCAAAACATTTAAAACTCTCTATGAACTTACCAGCTGTTGTATACACTGTATATTTTACAGATGCAATCAATTCATCATTTTCGCTTGTATCACACTGGAAGGCAACTGGATGTGTATTTCTGTGTACCTCCAGAATAGCTGAATCATTAGGAAGAATGAGTGATTGCTATAAATTCAAAAGTGATCAAAAGAAAATTTGGATTATCTCATAATGAGGAATGCACTAGATCAAAATGAGAGTTTTAAAAATGTTTTACTTAAAGTGTCCTCATATGACGTTCTATATCAGTAATACTCTTATTCCTGCAATCTTCTTTATTTGATTTAAATTTAAAACTATTTATAGTTCAACCTCAGCTTTTCTGTGAATAAGAAACATAAAATGAATAAGAAAGCTCAGACATAGGGTTGCCAGCAGTGTTCCCTCTAAGCTGAGTTAGTGTGAGCTAGCTCCCAGTTTTCTAGCCTCCGGCTCACACATTTTTGTCTTCGCTCAGGAAGGATGGCTCCAGAGCAAACTGATTTATGCAGTAGCCAAATCGCTCACTCACAACTTTAATGCCAGTAGCTCACGAAGTAGAATTTTTGCTCACAAGACTCTGCCTCTTAGAGGGAGCATTGGTTGCCAGCTCTCGGTTAGGAAATACCTGGAGATTTTGGAGGTGGAGTCTGAGGATGGCAAGGTTTGTGGAGGGGAGGGAATCCAGTTGGGGGTACAATGCCACAGAGGTCACCTTACAAAGCAGCCATTTTCTCCAGGGGAACTGATTTCTGTAGCCTGGAGATCTGTTGTAATCCTGGGAGATCTCCAGCCAACACCTGCAGGCTGGCAACCCTACTCTGACAACTGTTCCAAATTTTATTCTTCAGAATCCACATTCTATTCATATAATTTCAAATATTATAGAAAGCCTATTTTCAAATCATTGTTTTCATTAAGTAAGGAAGACTGGAAGAGGTAGTCACCAAATTGCTCTAGGAAACTGACAAAAAGCAATGGACATTTTAGAAGGGGTTTTTATTATTATTCCTACCCCTTCTCTGCCTTTCTTGGTTAATATATTATGAAAAAACAGTCTTGGTATGAGCTTAAAGAAGGAGGAATCAATCTATGTTCTTCCAGAATGAGGTGAGATGTTTAATGGCAGGTAGATCTGTTTATATGGAGGTGTTTGTTAGGATAGAAAACAGCTTTAGCTCCACAGAGATTAGGGCCAGGGATGGTGTGAAGAGAGTGTTATCTAAGTAAGAAGGGCGATGAACAAAGACTGAGGTCCCGATCACACACACAATTAGCTATGCCATAGGCACAAATGCCGGGCAGATTTAACAGGTGTGATCAGATGTGAACATCTGGCCAGTGCCCTGCACCCATCAGCAACCCGTTTCGCTCCACCACAAGAGTGGAGTTAAAAGACACTGGGGAAAGTCCACTATGAAACAGGTTGCTACGGGCCACAGATGGACTTCCCCTGTGTGATCACAGACAGCCATGCTGCCCAAGTGGCAGTGCAGCACAATTTTTTTTAAATGGTGAAAATGGTGAAAGTCACAAAAACAAACCTACCGGAAGAAGGACGTCCAGATGACCTAATCGCAATCATTGTGAGAGATGGCTGTCCAGATAGGCAAAATCATGGATTCAGAGCACAAACACTTGGAAAGTACTTGATTTTCCTGATATGGGAAAACTCGCTAGGGAACCGGGACTGTGTGATCATGCAAATGTGGGTCAAATTGTTACGGAGCAAACAGCCTCACTTCCCCCCCACACACACATTATCTCACTTGTGTGATCGCAGCCAACTAACAGTTTTATTTTCTTTCATTGGTTTTCATTTTATTTTTACATGTAGTTTGAATTACATCCTTTGAATAGTTTCTCTTATCAGGTTATAGGAGCTATGGATACACA
Source organism: Gekko gecko (assembly GCA_029375565.1). Classification (NCBI taxonomy): domain Eukaryota; kingdom Metazoa; phylum Chordata; class Lepidosauria; order Squamata; family Gekkonidae; genus Gekko; species Gekko gecko. The sequence continues at coordinate 221,374,694 of JAPDNY010000001.1, forward strand.
TTGTCTACGTCTAATCGGTATAACTAACCCAAAATTCTGCCTCTCTCCCTCCTTTGCCTCTTTTCTTCTTTGTATGTGTGAATGTTTATGAAATTGGTAAAAATTTAATCCTTTCATTAAGTATAAATCTGCACAGAATGGAACACAATTATTTACCTGGTCTGGAATCAACATTTTCCAAGTATATGTAAATCGGTCTTCCGGAGGTACAAAAATGCAAGGTATTTTCACACTAGCAAGACTTTCAGAAATTGGTTTCCCCCCTGAAGAAGACAGTATTAATTGTAATTTCACATTGGGTTTTTTTAAATCACTGCATACCTCATAATGCTGACAACTGCAGACTAGAAATCTGGAAATTATTTCTCAAATCAGAATAATTATAAATTGCATCCTGGTTGTCTGATATTTAAAACTCATGAAAGGAATCTATAATCAAGTAGTACAGGAACATACCCCTTTAGCCTCCCTCATAAGTATAAATGCCATTATGACAATGGCTCATAAATTGTTAGCAGAATATCTACTGAGGCTAACTAAGACACACTCTGTATCTTTATTGGGTTCTACTTACAGCCACAGTCTGTTGGCCCTCTGCATTCCTCAACACGAACAATACACTTTGATTCACCTCCAGGGCATTCGTTGGTTAATATAACTTCTCGAATCCCAATACCTTCAATTAAAATACAAATAGTAAAAGTGAATTTTTACTTCTGAATAATATTCTTCTAGTTTATCTTTTATAATCTAGTGAAACAGATGCTGTTCAAACCCTTCACAAAAGCAATTTCCTTTCTTACTCAAAATTTAAGAAGCACTACCAATCTATATTTCAGACAACTGCATAGGTGCTTGGAAAACATTCTGGTTCTTAGCCCCACCAACAACAGGGTGAGAATCATTCTTAACACTTTCCTTTTAGACAAATCCAATATGCATTTCCATTTTTTTACATTGCTAACAACAAACAAGTTAATTAAAATTTAAATATCAACGCTAGCTTGCAGCCTTGGTGAACCTGGCCTTTCAAAGCCTCTACCATCTGGTGCCAGGAGCATTCTTGCTCTGATGAGCTCATTACAGTCAGGTGCTCAGGATCCTTCACTCTTTATCGATACTAATGGAAAATTACAGAGCCGAATACTTCCCAGAACCCAGGAATTTCCAGAAGAAGGTAACTATTCTTGGGTGATTAAAGAAGTCTCCAGAAACCAAGCTGAACATCCCTTGTAAGCAGATTACTTCCACCATGGTACACAGCTTGAAAGCACACGTACATGTACAAGTTCCTGGTACAACATACCCAGTCGAAGTACTCACTGTGATAACCCTCTTAACACACTGCAAAGAGATGTACACACCATGGCGCTCTATCATGGGAACCTCACTTAGAATGTATCCCTGACCAGGTTGCCATTTTTAAAAAAGATGCTGTCAGATGCATTAAAAAAAAAATCCTAGACAGCAATACTGGCAAACTCTCAAGTGAATGTTACCTATCTTCTTTTTTCACGGTAGCCATCATTAATGCCTGACGTGTATCAGTGGAGGTTCCTGAGCAATGTGCAATGCTCAATAAAAGATACAGCTGGTAGAAGGAAGTACTAGAAAGAAAGCCATATCACTGAATCACCTGTTATCCAAATTCAACAACTGTTCTCCATATCAAGACTGTTTTGAGGCTATTTTGATTCTGGTGCATTACTGTAGACTAGCCTCATGGTATGGTAATGATATGCACCACTGCACTGTAGCCAAATTTTTCAACTGTTGTTAATGTGTTCCAAACCATGAGACTAAAAGACACTACTACACTGTGCAGTTCTCACATCCTCTATGCTGCATATTCACTCAGAAGCTAGTCCCACTGAATTCAGCCATACCTCCTCCCTAATAAATGCACTGAGACTTGCAGCCAAAAGAAAACAAGAGTTACCACGTGTAATTCAAATTAGATAACAGTACTGAATTTCAGACACTAGCATTCCATTTAGAAACCTCCTGCCATTTTCAAAAATATAAACATATTCAACACAACTGCTGTGTTTCTTTTGCTTTTCTCTTTTTCTTCTGCCAAACACTGTGTACCCAGCTCATTCAAATGGCATAGGATGCGAGGGAGGAGAGAATAGTATGTTTAGTCCCAGTAAACACAGGATAGATTGCCATCCGTTATGGAAATATTTTTGTTTTACTGAACAGCAGAGGAAGGGAGAAAAGAGAGAGTTAAGAAAAAACCTCCTGTGACCTAGAGATAAACACAACAAAGCCCGTTGAATATTGAATTAAACCCTATGCATATGAAAAAAATTACTTTGTGGTGAGATGTTTTGCATCTTTAAGTGCCTACAATACAACCTGATGGATTTTGTAATATTTCTTCAGTGACATAACTAGGAAAACATTACTTTAAGTGACAGAGGCAAGCAGGAAACTCTTGCTGGATCTGCCATAAAACAAGGATCATGCTGCACTGCTGAGAATGTCTCATTTCAAAGATGCAGAAAAACAGAGGTCTATATGGCAATGAAATGACGCTTTTATTAAAGACATTTCTCTTTGCTTTGGAGGTTGAAGATTTTTTTTTCAAAACACATAAAGGGTACCCAAATTTTATGATTAAAAAAAGGAGGGAATAAGAAAAAAAAAGGCTAGAGAAACCTGAGGTGGCAACAGGGAGACACAGTGGTGATGCATACGGTCAGTGAAAGGTTGATAGTGTCATTTCAAGCAGACCAGCACCTGCTGCTGAATCTTAACCCTAACTTATATAAGAAGAAGAAGAAGAAGAGATTGGATTTATACCCCGCTCTTCACTCGGAGTCTCAGAGCAGCTTCCAAACTCCTTTTCCTTCCCTTCCCCACAACAGACACCCTGTGAAGTAGGTGGGGCTGAGAGAGCTCTTTCAGGAACTGCCCTTTCAAGGACAGCTCTTGTCAGAACTTTGGCTTGCCCAAGGTCATCCAGATGCCTTAGTCCTGAACCAAAGGAGGGGCACAGCAGAATAAACCCAGATTTGATCGTGGACAGGAAGCTTGCTCATTTTAAAAAAAAAATGTTCTGAAGAAGGTGTTATGTCTGGACATGTGCAATCTTCCACTCAGGCTTAACTGCTCCTGATGCCAGTAGCCAGCATAAGGAGGCAATGCCTGGACTTGTCTGGCAGGCCACCTAGATGGAGAGTGGGGATGCATGTCTGGGCTTGTCTGGGCAGGCCACCTAGTTGGAGCTTGAAGCCCCAGAACAAAGGCAGGCAGGATCCTGGAACCTGCCTGTGGATTGGCCCCTGAGGGCAGTCAGCCAATCTGCAGCCTGGAGGCCATTCGATCACATGGGGCTGGGAGTGGCTTAGGTGTATATAGTTAGGGCAGTTGCCCTATGTAAAGCATTCCTGTTGAGATGCATTAAACTGCTGCTTGTGGAAATCACTCTGCCTTTACCTCTGCTGTGTTAAACCCACTATTTAACAGAAAGTCCCCTAACAGTGCCACCTATGGCAGAGTTATAATCTTCTAAGCCCATTGAAGTTAGAGGGGTTTAACTCTGTTTAGGATTCCTCAGCAGAAAGAAGGTTCCATTAGACTGAGAGCAGAGAAACAATATGGTCAGGGCAGGACATACTGGAGCAGTCTGGGAGCACTAGCGCTTGACTGGGCCAGGCCATCCATCCTTACAGTATTTACTATTTAGATTTAGATTCAGATATGATCTGAAGAAGTATGCTTGCTCACACAAGCCTTGAATAAAACTTTGTTGGTCTTAAAGGTGCCCCTGAACTCAATCTTTATCATATAATATCCTTATGAATTATGCCATAACAGTGGAGAAACTACTTCTGCAGTGAAATCATGGATATATAAAACAGGTACAAATATAGTCCAGGTGCAAAAAGCTCCGGGTATATGAGCTAAAATTAAATAACAAAACTCAAGCGGCCTACCTCAGAAGATCTCAAGCTATTTTAACATATTTTTCATACATCTTTGTTTTGGCTGCTCTGTTCCTTTTATTCCCCCAACAACTTGTTTGTTTTTTGTCTCTGTTCTTTAATAGCTAGTCTCTATAAATTATAGCACAATCCTGAGGAGCAGAGAGAAAGCTCTCAGGGAGCTGATGTGCCACTACCCTGGTGCATCTCCAGAACATGCTGGCATAACCAAGAGACACGGTGACACAGCACCTCAGTGCTGCTGTGCTGGAACTAAGCACTGACAGGGCAGCAGAGTGCAACCAGCACAATCCCCTCCAGCGGGGGAGGGGGGCAAGCCTAGGGGAGTAACAGGAGTTAGTGGGCTCCCTAAGCTGCTCCAGCTTGGATACACCCCCTAGAACTGGCAGAAAATTACACCAGCAAAACCGGAGGGCATAGCCCATATGCAGCTGCAGTGGGCCAGGAGATACCTGTGAATCTGTCTCCCCTCTTTGCTGCCACCACCCCAGTTGTCTCCCCCACGCACACTGGCCCAGAGGATCCAGAGGAGCAGCATGCTGCCCAACCAAAGTGTTCTGGCTCAGTGGTCACAGCATGGACATCCCAGTATGCCACAAGTCCATTGCCCCACAGTTCCCCTACAGTGGGTTCTTCCTCCTACACTGCCCCCTTCAGCCAGGGCCCCCGATCACACCTGGGCAATCGCAGCAGATGGCCCTGGGGCAGATAACAACACAGAGCTCAGCTGGTGGGTCACTGGTGCCAACCACAGCCATCTGGAGATGCCACCCTGAGACCCACTCATTGTGAAGGCCACCCACAAGAGAGCCAAAGGGTGGCCCACTCAGGCAACAATTAACATATGCAGCTATGTGCCCATCCAGGAAATTATTTTGCCCCCTCCCCAAGGACTCACCCACCACCTGGCTGCCAGATGGTGAACCATCCCAGACAGCAGAAACCACCTACTGTGTGGAAGATATATGGATTAGCAGGGGACCTCAACAGAGCCCACATCCCACTGACCCCCATCCCCAAACCCTTGGGACCATCATAAGCCACAAATGCTGAACACATGCAGCCCAAGGTCCTCCAGGTGGCTGGGAGTCAGTTGCTTGCTACACAACCCTGCTGCCACACTACCATTGTTCCTTCTGCAGGCAGAACCCCCTCCCCAGCTGGTGTCCGGAAACTGGTCCAACAAAGCTCTTCAGCCCTGCCCCCCAAGCTATGGACAACTGCCATGGCCCTGGCACCCCAACTCTTGAAGGCTGACAAGACTTCGGAACAAGGCAGATGTGGGCCACAGCATCACAGAGTCAAAGCAATGAACAAGCATGGAGCAACAATAAACTTTAATAGGAACACACAACAATGAAACCAGCAACAGTAAACTTTAGACAGGCACAACAGACAGGGAGGGGGACGTCCCAGGGTGTATGAGCCAGGCCACCCAAGTGCCCTCCTCCAATGTGTGAGTGCTGGCTACTGACCCTGTGGTGCCCTTTGTCCAGTGGTATCACCAGGAGTTCCAACAGTCAGTCCCATGGTCCCAGTAAGCTGTTGCAATTGCCCCTGGATGCAGCAGGCCCACAGCACCCACTAGTATGCCACACAGTTGGTGTTCCATGCTCCACTGGAGTTGTCTCATGTTGTCTACCTCCCTCTCCAGGTGTTGCAGTACAGTCACCACTGGGCCCAACCAGGCCTCTATTCAGTGCTGGACCACCAAAGTGGCTATGAATGACGTGGGGAAGAATGGGGTCATGGTCACCACATGGCTAGGAGTCAAACCAGGTGCCCATGCCAATGAAAGCTGGCCTGCCGGACATGGCTGCCCTACCAATGGGTTCAAGTCGGGGGCCAGAAAGTGGTGAGCCCATGGTGTGCAGGGAGCCCCAGATCCATAGCACACATGGAGGATAGTCACACTCTATGAGGTGGATCTGGATGGGCCAGAGCTGTCTGGATGGGCCAGTTCCAGTTCTAGGACACCAACACTCTCTATTGATGTTCTGGACCTGCTGGTGGTTCCAGCTGAGGAGGGACTTATGAGGACAATGAGTCCACTAGCATGAGTCCACCAGGCCCTGGGTGATATCTAGCCCTCTGTGTCTCCCTGATAGTCCAGTCCAACCTCGGCCCCCTCTTCAATGTCCAAGAACAGCTTTTCCAGGGGGCCCTGTACAGAAGGCCATGCATCAGTGGAGATGGACATTTTCCCTGCCTGATCTATTGCTGCTGTGTGGTATGGGGGGGTTATGTGTCAGCATAATATATATATGTAGCTGGCAAGATTGTCAGCAGTCAGAATAGATCAGTTCCATCTACCTTGACAGATGTAGCTAGTCAGGTGATAATGTTGCATCAGCCAGGCAGCCTGACTCAGCATATTCTGATAATTAGACAAAGTGTCTAGTGATTGGCTGGCACTGTGTATATATGTGTTTAGTGTCCAGCAGCTCACTCTCTCCCAGAGAGACTGGTTGCAGTGTAGCACTTTGTCCTTCTGTGAAATAATTGTAAGTAAGCTCCAGCTCTGTAAATCAATCTGTACATAGCTTTCAGCTCACGGCTCTGCATTCATTCTTTACGGTGGCGCGGACCCGCTACCGACAGGGTTATGGGCCCAGCCTGAGCTGCTAGCGGGCTAGTACAGTAGCAGAGTGAAGCTGAGTGAAGCTGTGGAGAATCAGTTCCCGAAGGAGCAGTGATTTCTCTGGAAGCAGTTTTCAGCACAACGTGGAGCTAGCCAGCATTTCTGCAGAGGACGAGAAACCTCTGTCCAGCTTGGTGAAGGCAGAGGCGTCGGAGGAGGCAGACCAGTCTGTGGAGCAGCTGTTGCCAAGGTCGTTTTGGCGTGGAAGGAGAAGTGAGTACGAGATGGCTCTTTCCTCAACTACACTGTTAGTGGATAAGCTAACAGACTCTAATTATGCTGTGTGGTCTATCCGGCTGAAGCATTTACTTAAAAAGGAGGGTCTGTGGACTTGTGTCAGTTCCCCTCCAGCCGCTCCTGACGAGGACGAAAAGGAGCAAGATGAGCGTGCCTTGGCTCATATCGTGCTGAGCTTATCAGACTCTCAATTACTGCATGTTTCTACTTTAGAAACGGCCAAGCTTGTGTGGGAGGCTTTGGCAAACATTCACATTCAGAAATCAGCCTCTTCAATTATAGCACTCACCAGGAAGCTCTATCGCACTGTGCTCTGCCAGGGGCAGCGTGTCAGAAGTCATGTTGATGCTTTGACTGAGTGTTTCCAGGCTCTTGCAGCACGAGGTAAAGACTTTTCTGAGCTTGACCGCATATATGTTCTTTTGTCATCTTTGCCTGACAAGTACAATGCATTAATCTCATCGTTGGAGAGTTATAAGCCTGAGGAATTAAGATGGGATTCAATCGTGGGTCGCCTGCTTGATGAGGAAGCGCGTTGGAATGCAAAACCCAGTTTTGGAGCTGCAGCAACCTCCTGTTTCCGGTCAGAGGAGTCAGTGTCTGTTGGCAGTGTTTCCAGCTCTGGAATGTGTCCGGGCAAGCCACCTTTTGCAGTTTCCAGGAAAAAGCGTTGTTTTAAGTGCGGCTCGGAAGAACATATAGCTCGTTTCTGCCACAAGAGGGAGCAGTCTCGCCAGAAATCGTCTGTTCAACAGTCTACTGAGCAGCGAACTCCAGCCTCTTTTTCAAGTTCTGTCCAGAAGAATCACCTTACTTTGGTGACAGTTGGGAAGGGGCTAGGCTGTGTAAAATATTTGCTTGATTCAGGAGCTAGTAAAACTGTTGTAAAAGACAGGCATTTGCTGACCAGTGAAACTGCTGCAGAGGTAAGCTCTGTCTGTCTAGCTGATGGCAGAGAAGCCTCTGTAATTTGTAAAGGCAGCGTGTTTATTCCAGAATTGAATTGCGAGTTAAAAAACGCACTTTGTGTACCAAGCCTTGAAAATAATTTACTTAGTATACAATCACTCACTGAGAAAGGGTTCAAGGTAATTTTTGAAAATGACGAATGCCTTTTATGCGAGGGTGATGTAATAATGGCTCGGGGCAAGCTGCAAGATGGTGTTTATGTGCTTAGCAGTGAATGTGTGCAGGCACAGTCAGTTATCCAGAATGTTAACCCTCTGCATTCTAACTGTTCTCATCTTTTCCATAGAAGATTTGCACATACCAGCTTCCATACTTTGGGCAAAACTTTTGATTGTTTGGGCAAAACTGATGTGTCTCCCTGTAACAACTTTCTTGATTGTTCTATTTGTAAGCAATCCAAGTCCCAGGCTCACCCGGTTGCCAAGGTGAGCAGTAGAGTCTCTGAGGAGCCTCTTGAGCTTGTTCATGGGGATATAATTGGTCCACTGCCCCCCACAGTTTCTGGGTGTCATTTCTGTTTGGTCTTGGTGGACGACCATTCACATTATGGCTGGGTTTTTCCATTAAAGCACAAGTCACAAGTGTGTGCAACAATTAAATACTGGGCTGCTAATGTGGAGAAGCAATTACAATGTCCTCTTCATGCCTTTCAATCTGACATGGGTGGGGAGTTTCTGAGTGAAAATCTCCTTCAGTTTTTCCAGTCACATGGGATTGTGCATAGGCGGACAAATGTGGCACAGCCCAGAGAGAATGGCCTAGCAGAGCGTAGAAATGGTGTGTTGCAGACCATGGTCCATTCAGTACTTGCTGATGCCAAGCTACCTTTTTCTTTTTGGGGAGAAGCAATTAAATATTGCCAGTATACTTTAAACCGTCTCTGGACCAAATCCATTGATCAAATCCCCTACACCATTCTATTTGGCAGAGAGCCCAGCATAGAACATTTGAGAATTTTTGGTGCCAAAGCATGGGTAAATGTTCCTTTAAGCAAGAGGCGAAAGGGACAGAAAAGGGCTCAACTTCTAACTTTTGTTGGGTATCAGAGTGGCATGAAAGCCTACCGGTTTGCCACTAAGGATAATGCTGTGGTTTTCAGTCGCTCAGCAAATTTTTGTGAAAATAAAAACTGGGCTGATATTCATGATAATGACTTGCCTTCACAGGTAATTTTTCCTGTTGCTGGTGCTGAGCAGAGTGCTCAAGGTCGAGCTGAAACTAACTTAAAGAAGCTTTCTCCTACCAGGTCTTTATCTGAAGCTGATAAGACGGAACAGCAGCCAGAAAGCAGCCAGCAGTCGCAGCTGCGTGTGTCTAACAGGAGCAACAAAGGCATTCCGCCCCAACGTTACGGAATTAACCATGTTTATATTCCTAACACAGTTGATGATGTTTTTGCTTTGCAAGGGGCCGAGCGGGAAGCATGGCTTGGAGCCATGAAGGCAGAACATGCCTCTTTGCAGAATTATAAAGTGTGTTCTCCTGCACAGTTGCCAGAGGGCAAGAAAGCTTTGGGCTGTTGCTGGTTATTTAAGGTTAAATCAACCAAGGATGGATCTTTAACTTATAAAGCTAGACTTGTCGCAAAAGGCTAACCCAAAAGTCTTCCTCTCCCACAGATCATGACTGGCAAGCTGCTAAGAGAGTTCTACGTTTTCTAAAAGGGTCAATAAATAAAAAACTTGTTCTGGATGTGTCCAGCACTCAGCAGCTGTTTGCATACTGTGATGCCAGTTGGGGGAGAGATCTGATGGCAGATCTACCACAGGGTATGCAATATGTGTATATGGCGCACTTGTATGTTGGAAAACAATCCGCCAAAATCATATTTCAGCCAGCTCTTGTGAGGCAGAATATTCATCGATAAATGAGTGTGTGTTACAGATGGAATGGTTTATGCATTTGTTAAAAAGCTTTGATATAAATTGTCTTTTGCCTGTTAAACTTTTTTGTGACAGCAGTTCAGCTAGGCAACTTGCTACAAACCAACAGGTACGCTTCAGGAGCAAGCATGTGGTTGTGCGTTACCAAAATGTAAGAGATGCTGTTCAGAGAAAATTTGTATCCATTGAACCGTGCAGCTCTGAATCAAATGTTGCCGACATCTTTACTAAAAATTTATGTAAAGAAAAATTTGTTTATTTAAGTGGAATGCTTGGTCTGACTGTCTGAAATCTTGAGAGGCGTGTCAGCATAATGTATATATGTAGCTGGCAAGATTGTCAGCAGTCAGAATAGATCAGTTCCATCTACCTTGACAGATGTAGCTAGTCAGGTGATAATGTTGCATCAGCCAGGCAGCCTGACTCAGCATATTCTGATAATTAGACAAAGTGTCTAGTGATTGGCTGGCACTGTGTATATATGTGTTTAGTGTCCAGCAGCTCACTCTCTCCCAGAGAGACTGGTTGCAGCGTAGCACTTTGTCCTTCTGTGAAATAATTGTAAGTAAGCTCCAGCTCTGTAAATCAATCTGTACATAGCTTTCAGCTCACGGCTCTGCATTCATTCTTTACGGTGGTGTGGACCCGCTACCGACATTATGTGGAGTAGGGGGGAAAGGAGCTACGTGGGCCATGTTGGGGCATGTGGAACTCTTGCCCTTGGTGAGGAGACACCCCCAGACACAGCACCATGGCAGTCACCAGGCCACCATCAAGGGAACACCACATGTCACCACCTTTTTACTGCCATATGTGTTCCCAGACCCGCTCATTGATGACCCAGACATTCTGGACTGCCACTGCTGATTCTGAAGGCCCATCCCATATTCCCAGGTGAGAGGAGCCTCTCCCTACCTCCAGCTGGGCAGTGCTAGCTGCTACCATATGGCCATTTTGTGGAGTATAGGATATATGGAAAAGAGCTTGAAGACAACTACGGGCTGCGTGGCCCTGCAGCCCCCAGTGTGGTGCAGGCAACAGAAGTACATCTTCCTCTGGCTGAATGCCCACTCCATGGCTGTGTGGGTACAACGGTGGGCCTTGTTGGGCCTGTGAAGGCACCCTGGTGGTTACAGCTGGTCTACATGGTCAGGCTGTTGAAGTAGTACTGGCTGTGGTAAATCTGCAGCTCCTCCCAGGGGGTGATGAGTGTGCTCCATGTCACAACTGCCATGACTTTTGGGAAGCCCATGAATGTGGCATGGATGGGCTTGGATGGCCAATCTGTACAGGCACAATCATTCCAGGTGACTGCTGTCAAAGAGCTGCAGGGTGTTGATGGCCTCTTGGCCACACCTGGCATGGTGCCTTGTCATAACACCCACATATACATTGCTGTACCACCCACCCCCATCTCTGGTGGGGGTGACAGAAGGAAGGGCCACCCCCTGGGTGTGGGCTATCTGGTGACTGGAAGGGAGGGAGCTGGTTAGAGTGATAGTTTTCATTGGAGGACCTCCCTGGACCCCAGGTTCCACAGCCAGTGCCCCAAGCAAACCTGTTCCCACCTACTTCCCACCATGCCCTACAGGCCCACTGCCATCGCTCCATGTCAGGCCCATAACCAGGATTTTGTGGTTTGTGGGGCAAAAAAATTTCTGATGGGGCTGCCATTATTTTTCTGTCTCTAAACAACTGTACTTTTAAGTAATAATAAAGACAATAATACCAATAATTAAATTAAATGCAGCACAAACACACACACCCAACAGCCACCCCAGACATAAATGAAATGCAACAATACCTCCCACCCTTCCCCCACCTAAAGCAATGAAATCCCTTACCAAGATTTAAGAAAGGGGGCATAGCCCCCAATAGCCCCATGGTAGCTACAGGCCAGCTCTATGTCCATCCCGTGAGCAGCAGGGGGAAGGAATACATTCTGAATCCTCTGGTTCCCATAGTTTCTGGCCTCACTCTTGCAATTCCTTTGTAGCATATTGGTATTGATGAGCTGGACCCTGCCAACAGGGATGCTCACTGCCAGTCCAACTGGACTGAGACAGAGAAGGTGTTGCTACCAATGTTCCCTCTAAGCTGTGGAGTCTTGTGAGCAAAAATTCTACTTTGTGAACTACTGGCATTCAAGTTGTAAGTGAGCGATTTGGCTACTGCATAAACTAGTTTGCTCTGGAGCCATCCTTCCTGAGCCAAGACAAAAATCTGTGAGCTGGAGGCTAAAACTGTGAGCCAGCTCACACTAACTCAGCTTAGAGGGAACACTGGTTGCTACATGGTCTGGTGGTAGAGCATGCCAGTGTGTCACTCACTAGCACCTGGAGCAGCTCTGCTACCTCTCCCCTTCTGGTGCATGGTAGCAGAGTAGGTCTCTGCCCTGGGCTACACTGCCCAGAAGAAGATGTCCACCCTGAAATGATTCCTGTGGGCTTGCTTTCAGGGATATGCATGCCCTCAAGGCCTATGGCAGTCCCCTATGAATGAATTGTAGTGGAGGGTCTGCCTGCAGCCTAGGACATTGGTGCCACTGTGGGCCCATCAGGCTCCCTGGCTGAACCCTCCTTTGGGCCCCCAGTGGGCTGTACCCCTGCTGCCCCATACCACAGCAGAAAGCCAAAACTAGTTGTAGGTCAGTGATGGGGCAGCCATCCCCTACCAGGGTGGCTGAAGGGATAGATAAGGATGGAGGTGAGATGGGCATGGGCATGGAACACAGTTGTGGCCCCATGCATGGTATGGGAGGCCCCACCAACTAAGGTGCTGTCACTCCCAGGTTCATTCACATTGACCTTCTGCACTAGAGGCATGGAGCATCTTTATGCCATAACTCCTTCACAACAGGCCGTGGAGGCCAGGTCAGTTGTCCTCCAAACACTGGGCACTGGCAACTCCCCAGGGTGAACAGTTGTGGGTGAGGTGTAGCAGTTGGGGATTTGTAGCCACTGGCCTGCATGTCTCCCATGCTCTCATCCATGTGGGCAGCAATCAAGAGGGAGCAGCTTGAGATCTGGAGTGAGTGCAAAGATGCTGTAGCCCAAGGCCAGCAGTGCTTGAATGGCCTCATAGAAGATCAGGGGGTGGCTACTGGACACTTTGAGCAGCTAGCAGCTGTTACCTGGGTATGCATCAAGGGGTGGCTTGTGGACCTGCTGGTGGTGATCTGAGGCCTTGTGCCAGCCCCTGCAGACAACCCCCCATTCCACTGGGCAGCAGCAGAGGGGGTTGCTTGTGCTGCACCCTGGGACTAGTCTGTCAAGAGAGAAGCCATCTTAAAGGAATTTTCCAGCTAGTTCCAGCTAAATTTTCTGTTCTCTGATTTTCTTGAGGTGTGCCACTCCCCCATACTTGTGGTTATTTGTCAAGGTCATCTACTCAGGTCTGTTAATTAGCTCACACAGTTCACCTGTCAGTCTGGTATGGGAGGGGGAACTCAGTCTCATCCTAGAAAGTTCCATGGATACTGCCTAGTGATTGGTTGAGGAGGTCATGAGGTTATGGCTGATGTTTTTCTGTACGTATAGTTAGAAAGACAAATCCTTACCCCTTTACCTTTTCCTCCCCATTCCTCCTTGCTGCCAAAAAGATATTTGTATTATGCTCTGGAATTCTATGAGGTAAGAATCAACTGTGCTGTGTTAGGACCCAAGTAAGTAAGATAGCTAGTCAATTTTGTTGTTTTTGTGCATTTACACTGCCACTGAACTATATGCCTTGTTTCTAATACCTTTTCTTGAATTTCTCCAATAAAGTCTTGTTTTGCTTTATGGTGTGTGTTACTCAGGGAGTTACTGAGATCAAACTCAGATAAAGCTTGGTTATGTTACTGCACCAAGGAATGGTGAGCCTTGACACAGTCTCAACATTGTGGCCATCATACTGGGATGTGTCCCCAACAATGACCGCTGAGCACCCATGGGTGATCCCCATATTCCTTTTGGTCTCCCTGTGCCACTTTCTTGGGGGTTGCCCCTGTTGCTTCACATAGGACTTTGTTCTGGGTGGACCTGCTTGGCATTGCTCCCAGTGCATGTGGTAGTGGGGCCTCCTTCCCCTTTGTTTTTTTTTGTGCTGTTGCTTCTGCTTCATGTAGTAGGGGCTTATGTCTTTAAGGAGGTGAGGTGTGCGCTGCAGGCATGGCCCAGCTGCTCAGGCCTTCTGCTCATGTGTCCCCAGGGACAGTGCCCTTGTGGTTGTTTTGTTTCCACAGAGCATTTGGCTAATCCCTGGCCTCTGTGATTTCCTTTCAGGGAACAGACCAGTGGCCAGACACCTGCACATCAGCAGCTCTCAGAACTGCACTGTTAGTTTTGTACAGCATCATATTCATCAAAGAAATTTTTCTTGAGAAATACAAATTAGCTCAGAGATAGGCAATGCCATTTGAAATGACAGCCAAATATAAATTAGTAATGTTGAACTGCATGGGGAAAATTTTGCCATAACGGGATATATAGCTAATTAAGACTAAGCCAGTTATTTGACAGTTTTATTAATAATACAGAGAAAATGGATGAACAATTACATTAATACAATTAATATAATGTATTAAATTGAAGTTAACAGAAATTGGTACAAGTGAAGAATCTAGAAAGAAAGACTAGTACAAGTTAATTTAAGAGGTCCCTTACACAGAAAATTACACCTGAAAGATTTATGATGGCATTCATACCAAGCTTCTCTCTGCACCCAACTCTACCCTTTCCCCCCACTCCTTCTGTTATTTTCTGTATTAAAACATGGAAAATTATTTCCTCTTCATAGCATCTGAAGAATTGAGCTCTAACTCATGAAAGCTCATAATGGAATAAGGTGCCACTAGACTTTGGTTTTCATTTAAACATAATTTAGAGCTACAAGTAAGCTGTCCAAGAGATAAAACAATGAGAAAGTAATGTTTTAAATAATAATGATGAAAAAGCCTAGTCATTATGCTGAGTTCAGACAACAGTTTGAAATATTATGTATTGGTTAAAAAATGAATGATCCAGAGGAGGTGGGGTCTCGCCGTGGTGAAATTGGTCGCATTTAGGGCTCTCTCCCTCAACACCTACTGAATTGCCGGTTCTACAGGGGGGCTTACTGACAATGGAATATAGATGGCCACTTCAAGAAGAAAACTATTTACAAGGAAAAAAGGCATAGAATAAAGATTTTAAAAATCAAGAGAAGAAATCAGAAAATGGAAAAGATGATGAAATATTTTAAAAAGTTTTAAAATGTGTTGTGAGATTTTCTGAGATTATACTGTGGAATAAGATCACTAAAAGCAGATGTGAAAATAGTTAAACATAATCCACACCAAAAAAAAGAATATAAAGAACTATTTACTGTCTTATATAAAATTGAAAAATGTAGCAAACCTCCTACGCAAAAGTTTAAATTGAAGGGAATATGGAATGTATACATAGATATATCTAAAATTGTTGTAAGATTCCTGGAGATTGTATTGTGAAATAGAATCTTTTAAACTAGACTGGAGAGTATCCAACTATAACCCATAAAAGAAGGAAATAAGGATTGTTTATTTTATTTTATATAACTGAAAAATCAGACAAAATCTGTTTCAGGTAAAAGCTTAAATAGAAAAGAATGTGGAATGTAGACACATATATATGTGAAGGTTTAGACCCTAGTATAAAATGGAGAAATGAAAATACTGTATAATCTATGACACTCCATAGTAGATAATATAGAGATTTGTATTGACTCAATTCACTTATATATATTTTGATTGAAAAGGTATAGTGAAATAAGAACTTTTATAGTAGTTATAAAATCATTTAAATAGAAGGTATAGAAGAAGAAAACTAATAATTTCTTTTTTTGTTTGTTTTAGTAGATAATTGTAGAATATGGTAAATTTCTCAGACATAAGCTCAAATCAGAATATGAAATGTGCTTGTATATATACACAAAGATCTAGATTTTATCGTAAGGTGGAAAATTTTTATACATTGTATAATGTATGAGGCTTTAAAAATGGAGAGATATACGTACTATCCCAATTTTATGTTTGTTTGTTTGTTGTGTTTGAAAAATAATTAAAAAATGTTTAAAAAATGAATGATCCAGTATGATTCAAGTGTATTGGATTTGACCAGGAAACATAAATTCCAGTACAAGTTTAGCCCTTTGCATGTTACTGTTTCTTACCCTTAGTGCTGGATCAGTAAAAATGGGAATAACAGTAACCTACCTAAAAAGGCTGTTTTGAGGAAAGTAAGTTTTTCTTTAAAAAACATTATTTTATTATTAGTAACAGTAAGTAAACAGATCATGGGGAACAGAAAATTATCTCCATCATCAGGAGTCATGGAGAGGTAAGGAGTAAAATACAAAAACGAGCAGAGGTTTCAATACTTTTTAAGAAGAAATATGGAAATATCTGGACAGGGGTGGTATGAAGGCCATCCTACAAATAATAAATGAATTACAAAGGAAAGGGTTAAAACCATGGTAAGAAGAAGAAGAAAAGTTGGTTTTTATACCCTGCTCTTATCTACACTAAAGTAAAGGTAAACGTTTCCCTTGCTCGAAAGCTAGTCAAATCTGACTGTAGGGGGTGGTGCTCATCTCTGTTTCCAACACGAAGAGCCAATGCTGTCTGAAGATGTTTCCATGGTCATGTGGCCGGCATGACTAAATGCCGAGACACGCGGAACACTGTTATCTTCTTGCTTTCGAACTGCTAGGTTGGCAAAAGCTGGGCCCGAGATGGGAGATCACTACATCATGTGGCACTCGGGTCTCAAACTGCCAAGCTACAGACCTTCTGGTCTACAGCTCAGTGTCTTAACCTCTGAGCCACCACAGCCCCTTTTATCTACCCTAAGGAGTTTCAAAGTGGCTTACAATTTCCTTCCCCTCCTCTCCTCACAATATGCACCTTGTGAAGTAGGTGGAGCTGAGAGAGTTCTGGGAGAGCTGTGCTGGCCCAGAGTAACCCAGCAAGCTTCATGTGAAGGAGTGGGGAATCAAACCCATTTCTCCAGATTATAGTCCACCGCTCTTAACCACTACAGCACACTGGTTCTCAAGGTGCATGAGGAAAGAGAAAATAAGATTCCGTATTTTAAAAAAATTACTAATGGGGGAAAAGGCTGTCTTAGCAGGGGTCTAAGGTTAACTGATCTAAACATTTTCTCTTTCTTACTGCAGGAATCTGACAGTACCAACTAAAAAAAGGTCCTGTTCAGGAAAAAAATCCTTTTTTGTGAGATACATGGAAAATTAAGCCATCATGAGTAACACAACTATCACTCTCTGTTTTATACTTGGTATCCATTAGTATAGGCATTTGTTACTAAACAGTGGTCACTCTACCACTATTGAACAGTCTTTTCACTTTTCAGTGAGATCTCAGCTACCCTTAGTTATAATTTAAAAATTGTATGAAGGGTTAAAGAGAAGCAGTTTAATATAGCCAGCAATATAGTATGTGGGAAGACACCTGTGAAATACATCAGAGGATTTTTTTAACTTCTGGAAATTTCACAGATGTTCACAAATATTAAAAAAAAATGATAGTTTGGTGAAGGCAGCTTTTGAGCCAATAAACAAGATGAGCTGGCTGTTAAAATAATAAAATGACAGATTTTAGCTAAATTTCTAATGACATTCAAGGAGATTATTTTTCTTAATTACCTTTACCAACAACTAAAATCAATGAGAGTTGATACAAATTACAATAGCTGAACAGCTAATGTTAGCATAGTGTTCCTAAAAGGTTTTTTTAACCCACAAAATTACATTTTATTTATCTACTTTTCTTCTTACCGCATGTAACTGTGCATGGTCCAAATTCTACCTCCTTGGGTTCTGTCACATTTGCCTCTGAAAAAAGGGAGTTGCCAAAACTGATCACAAAGTGTAAAATGAGTCAGTTATAACATAATTAAAGCCTTTCATTTGAAACATAAAACAAAATTTATAACACTGTCCCACTCAACAGGATAATATGGACAAAACTGGCCCTTTCTAGAGTAACTTATCATATTAAAATAAATCCAGTCTGATGAACCTGATTATTTTTATATTAAGCTGATTTTAAAAATCAGTGTACATTCCAACCTGCACAATAACTTATTATTTTTATAGTCCAGTAGGTAAATTAAAAAAAACCCAGAATTATCTTTATTCTAACAGTTTCTCTGTTAAATAATAACAAAGCATATTGTGGATATGAACATGTAATACAGCTCATTTCCTTCTTGTTCTGCCCAGTGGCATTTTTCACACAACCAAATTTTAAGATTCTATTTAGCAGGGCAAAGCTGTTTTTAGAAGCACATATCAAATATGTGATCATTGCTATAAGTGTAAGATTATGTCTCTACTTATGTGTTTACCCTTTTTTCCCCTGTCTCTAAACCAAGGTTGTATTCTAAGACAGATATTTACAAGATAAAAATAAGCTGAGTAAGTAAAATAGTGAGTCTAACAATATATCAAAGCCAGGACAAAGTACAATTTTTAAAAGTTTAGCTATTTACATATGCACTCTCCACAGTACAAGATTTACAGCTCCCATCATGCTAAAATGAGATTTTTCCATCACTCCCCCCCCCCGCTTTCATATCCTGCTCCCCAAATTTACATTTCAGCTTTTCTTGCCAGCCTCCAGGTTGGGCCTGGGGATCTTCTGCTTTTACAACTGATCTCCAGCTGACAGAGATCAGATCCCCTGGAGAAAATGGCTGTTTTGAAGGGTGGACTCTATGGCATCATACCATGCTGAGGCCCCTCCCTCCCCAAACCCCGCCCTCTCTTGGATCCACCCCCAAAGTCTCCAGGTATTTTCCAATCCAGACCTGGCAACCCTAGCTATTGTTCTGGGTTATTACAAAACAAATGAAGATCTGGGGGAGGGGATATATTTCATGAGTGCATTTTAGAAGAAAAAAACACATCTCCCCCTAACAAATGGCTCCCTGCAGCTCTAGCATTTAATTTTGTCTTGTTTTAAATATCTTCCCTTTGGCAAGAATTGTGACTTAGCAGAAAGCACACTAGTATGTCATAGAAGCTAAGGCTCAGGACCAAATTACCAGACTACTGAGCTGATAGTATGAGGTGAGCTGGGGTGCTTGAGGACATGTGTGGAAGAAGAGTTGATACAACAGTTTCAACATATGTCCCAGCTCTTCACTTGATGCAGAATCTTTGCAAATGGCACAGCAGGCAATTAATATTGAGCATGTGTGGTAAACATGGACTGAACTGCAAGCTAGGTGCACAACTAACTGGTTCACAGCCATGTTTCAAACTTTTAATGGATCCTACTCCCATCCAGCCAATTTGGCTAGGGGAATTTGTCCTCATCATGTGTATTTTCAGAGAGTCCCCAGATGGAAGAAGAACAGTGACTATTAGTATCCAAATTGTACACATGATACAATTGTACAATTGTATTCCTCTGTTGCGGAAAGGGGAAGCAAAACCAGCTGTAGTGTAACACTTTTCTATTAAGATCAACCAAAATATCATAGAATAATTAAACAACCTTTCAGGTTCCCCAGGATGGATGTTGTTTTTTGGAGTGGGGAGGGAGACAAAAAGGATGTTTGGACATGATGGGTGACTCTAGGGTCTGGCTGCAGTTTTTAATTACCTTAAAATAGAGGCCAGGAGGTGTCACAGACTTTACTGGATTACATGGCAATAGGTGTAAATCTGATTCCAAATTGTACCACAGGCTTCTTGAATGAAGAAGGGGGGGGATCTCTCTCCCTCTCAGCAATCCAAAAGACCTTTACCTTAAGAGCCAGTTTGGTGTAGTAGTTAAGAGCAGCAGACTCTAATCTGGAGAACCAGGCTTGATTCCCCACACCTTCACATGCAGCCAGCTGGGTGACCTTGGGTCACTCACAGTTCTCTCAGAGCCATCCTCTCAAGAGCAGTTCTCTCAGAGCTCTCTCAGCCCCACCTACCCCACAGGGTGTCTGTTATGGGGAGAGGAAGGGAAGGAGATTTTAAGCTGCTCTGAGACTCTGAGTGAAGGGCAGGGTATAAATCCAGCTCTTTTTCTTGATAGGTACTCTTTCCTTCATTGTGGCTAATAGTGACAGAGCTGCCACATGGACTCTGTTTCAGAGGCAACAGAGCTAAAACAATATGGCTGTGAAACAGTAGGTGTTCATTTTTTCCAAGCTGAGAAATCCTTATGCTGTGGTCCTTTTTAATGTAAGCCTAATTAATGTAACAAGCAGAGTTACACCATTCTAAATCCCTTGACATCAGTGGACTTAGAAGTGGGTAACTCTGTTTAGGACTATGCTGTGAATACACCAAATGCATGTGCGTGGAGCACAGAGGAATTACTTTAAAGCACGGACACCTACATTAGCTACATCAGTGTAATATTACAATGAAAACAAGGAGTAGAAGCCTATTTATTGCTTACTTCATAAGAGCAAATGGAAGAGAAAGTTGCATTGATAATGACAGCATGCTGGATCATACCAGTGGTCCATCTAGTTCAGCATCCTTCTCACACAGTAGCCAAGCAGTTCCTCTGGAGGGTCAACAACAGGATAGAGGCTGAGAGCTGTAAGCCCAAAGCCAGAAAAAAAATTTTTTTGGGGGGGAATGAGTAGAGTGGTGGTCAGCCCATCATGATTTGTTTATTATTTATTTATCAATTGTCTACTTGAGACTCAAGGTTGATTACATGGCATAAAACAATGTGATCAATTAGCATGAGAGACCTAATAAGCAATGCAATAGGACTAGAATTACAAAAATTAGAAAAGTGCAAAAAGTATCAGACATGCTATGTCAAGCAATGCATAAATGGAATTACAAAAAAAAAATGAAAACAATGCTGTACGCAGTTCTGAGCCTGCCACAACATCATTTTCTTCTTCATTCCTTAATCTCTTTCTCTCTTAGGGTGTCCAGCTCTGGATTTATGACAGGATTCACACCTTTTTACCTCAACTCCTTCCTTTTTTACATAGAGAATTTACATTTGAAAAATTTGTGACAGATTTCATACCAACCCCTAGTGCTAATTGGAGGGACATGACAAATGATTGATTGGGCCTGGCCCCTTTTACACTACTGTAGCTAGGAGCCTGGAGGCTTTCCCCTGATGTTGCCTCCTTGCACTGGCATTCAGAGGCTTACTGTCTGTTAACCTAGAGGCTCCCTTTAGTCACCATGGCTTGTAGCCAGCAATAGACATGTCCTCCATGAACAACTATTTGTTCTGTAAGGCAAAATGTGAATAAACCAAATGAGTACTTGTTTGCTGTTCCCTCATGAAGCAAATAGTAACTGTGTGTTTATGACTGACACAAGGAAAAGGTTAAGCTCTCCTCCTTCTGTACTACATCCCAAATACAAATTGCCCCTGAAGCTTCTATTTACATTCTTCAAAAAGTCAAAGGAGACCTGCTCATACATCTCCTGCTGCCACGTTCAGTTTGGCCCCATACACCAGTCACTATTTTTGTAGAAAACTGAGGCAAGCTCCCTCTCATGGATCACTGCCTTGACGCAGCAAGTGGGCTTATGTGGTTTGATGAGGCTGCAGGCTATGCCGTGGAGGGCCACCCAGGACGGAGAGGCCACAGTGGAGGACTCAGACAAAACACGATCCACTGGAGAAGGAAACGGCAACCCACTCCAGTATCTTTGCCAAGAAAACCCCATGGACAGTAACAAAAGGCTAAAAGATATGATGCTGGAAGATGAGCCCCTCAGGTTGGAAGGTGTCCAATATGCTACTGGGGAAGAGCAGAGGGCAAGTACAAGTAACACCAGAAAGAATGAAGCAGCTGGGCCAAAACCGAAAGGACGCTCAGCTGTGGATTTGTCTGATCATGAAAAGATGTGTCTGATGGTGCAGTCTGATGCTGCAAAGAACAATACTGCATAGGATCCTGGAATGTAAGAACTATGAATCAACAAGGTAAGCTTGACATGGTCAAAAATGAGATGGCAAGAATGAACATTAACATCTTCCAAATCAGTGAACTAAGGTGGACAGGAATGGGCAAATTTAACTCAGAGGATCATTATATCTACTACTGTGGCTGAGAATCCCATAGAAAAAATGGTGTAGTCAACAGAAGAGTGTGAAAGGCAGTAATGGGATACAATCTCAAAAACGACAGAATGATCTCGGTCCAAATCCAAGGCAAACCATTCAACATCACAATACTACGAGTCTATGCCCCAACCACTGACACAGAGGAGGCTGAAGTGGACCGGCTCTATAAAGACCTACAATACCTCCTAGAACTAACAACAAAAAAGGATGTCCTCATCATCATAGGAGACTGGAATGCTAAAGTAGGAAGTCAAAAGGTAACCGGAATAATGGACAAGTTTGGCCTTGAAGAACAAAATGAAGCTGGGCAAAGGCTAATAGAGAGTACACTGGCCATAGCAAACACCCTCTTCCAACAACATAAGAAGCAACTCTACACATGGACATCACCAGATGGACAACACCGAAATCAGATTGATTATACAATTTGCAGTCGAAGATGAAGAAGCTCTATACAGTCAGTAAAAACAAGACCTTGAGCTAACTGTGGCTCAGTTAATGAGCTACTCATTGCAAAATTCATGCTTAAACTGAGCAAAATTGGGAGAACCACTAGGCCATTCAGGTATGATCTAGATCACATCCCTTATGAATATACAGTGAAGGCGAAGAATAGGTTTAAGGGATTAGATTTGATAGACAGAATGCCTGAAGAACTATGGACAGACGTTCGTGACTGTCATGCCCTTCACTCTCTGGAGGTGGCCTTGCTCTAGCGTCCGTTGCTCTGAAGTCACCCGGGGAGGGGGCTTGCAGTCACAACCACTCCCTGGAGTGCGAGGCGCCAAAAGGGGTCGTCGCCGGGATTTATCGAATGGCAGGGTAGGTAGCCTCAGACTGCGGGACCATCAGAGGGGTTCCCTCACCCCTCCTGCCCGCCCTGGGTCTGGCGTTTGGCTCAGGCAACTCTCGCCCTCACCTTTTCCTTCTCTCTCTCTCTTCTGTCTATTCCCCAGCCAGCCCAGACTTCCTCCCCAGCCACACTCCTGTCTCCTTCTTTTATTACCCCCGCCACTCCCTTTGGCTCTTCCCATCCCGAGACCCCACCTCCCTTCAAAGGGAAGGACGCGGAGCCCGCATCCTCTCTTCCGGCTCTTGCATTTCCTGTTCGTGCAGGGACCAGCCAGGGACTGTCAGCCACACCCCTCCCATCAGGCTTGGCCGCCTGAATGGGCCACTGCCCCTGTTGCGGGCCGGGTCTTGCCCACCCTGCCCATGCCACCTCCGCTGCCTCCGCCCCAGTCTCTGTTGCCACTGGACCCTCATCCCCTGCTCCTCCGTTTCCCAGCTGTGTGTCCTTGTGGCGCCCAACAAGTGCTGCTCTGAGGTGGGTAGGCATCTCCGGGGCCAAACGTGGACTGCTGCCAGCTCCGGGGAGGGGGGAGAGGGTCGTCGGTCCCCCGCGGGGCTCTCATCGCATCTCCCAGTGCCCTCCCGGCAGCGGCCAGGACAGTGACATTGACAGGAGGCAGCAATCAGCACCATCCCAAAGAAAAGGAAATGCAAGAAAGTGAAGTGGCTGTCTGATGAGGCTTTACAAATAGCAGAGGAGAGAAGGAAAGTGAAAGGCAAAGGTGAAAAGGAAAGATTTACCCAACCGAATGCAGATTTCCAGAGAACAGCAAGGAGAGATAAGGAGGCCTTCCTGAATGAACAATGCAAAGTAGTAGAGGAAAACAATAGAATGAGATGGACTAGAGATCTCTTCAAGAGAACTGGAGAAATCAAAGGAATGTTCCATGCAAAGCTGGCCATGATAAAGAGCAAAAATGGTAGGGACCTAACAGAAATTAAGATTAAGAAGAGGTGGCAAGAATACACAGAAGAACCATACAAGAAGGATCTCAATGTCCTTGATAACCATGAAGGTGTGATCACTGACCTCGAGCCAGACATCCTGGAATGTGAAGTCAAATGGGCCTTAAAAAAGTATTACTAACAACAAAGCTAGTGGAAATGATGGTATCCCAGTTGAGCTATACAAAGTGCAAAAAGATGATGCTGTTAATATGCCAAATATGCCAGCAGATTTGGAAAATGCAACAGTGACCACAGTTCACTTTACATTCAGTTTACAAAGGTCAGTTTACATTCCAATCCCAAAGAAAGGCAATACTAATGTTCAAGCTATCACACAATTGCACTCTTTTCACAAGCTAACAAGGTCATACTCAAGATCCTACAAGCTAGGCTTCAGCAGCACCTGGACAGAAAACTCCAGAAGTACAAACTGGGTATCGAAGAGGTAATTCGCTGGATTATGGAGAAAGCAAGGGAGTCCCAGAAAAACATCTACTTCTGCTGCATTGACTACTCTAAAGCCTTTGATTGTGTGGATCACAAAAAAAAAAAACTGTGGCAAGTCCTTAAAGAGATGGGAGTACCAAACCACCTCACATGTCTCCCAAGAAACAGATATGGAACAATTGATTGGTTTACAACAAGAAAAGGAGTATGGCAAGGGTGTATATTGTCACCCTGCTTATTTAACTTATATGGAGAGTACATGATACTAAATGCCACCCTGGATGAATCACAAACTGGAATTAAGATTGCTAGAAAACTAAGATCATGGCATCTGGCCCAATAACTCCTTGGCAAATAGAAGGGGAAGTCATGGAAGGAGTGACAGAATTCACTTTCCTGGGATCCAAGATCACTGCAGACGATGACTGCAGCCATGAAATTAAAAGACACCTGCTCCTTGGAAGGAAAGCTATGGCAAACCTAGACAGCATAATATAAGGTAGAGACATCACCCTGCCAACAAAAGTCCATATAATCAAAGCAATGGTATTCCCAGTAGTAATGTAGGGCTGTGAGGGTTGGACCATAAGGAAGAATAGATGCTTTTGAATTATGGTGCTGGAGAAAATTCTTGAGAATCCCTTGGCCTGTAAGGAGATCAAATCAGTCAATCCCAAAGGAAATCAACCCTGACTGTTCCTTGGAAATCCAGATACTGAAGCTGAAGTTCAAATACTTTGGCCACCAAATGAGAAGGGAGCACTCACTGGAGAAGACCCTGATTCTGGGAATGATTGATGGTAAAAGAAGAAGGGGACGGCAAAGGATGAGATAGTTAGACAGTATTACTGATGCAAGGAACATGAAATTGAGTACACTCCAGAATACTGCGGAAGACAGGAGGGCCTGGTGTAATGTGATCCATCAGGTCACAAAGAGGCGGACTCAAATGTGCAACTGAACAACAAGAGGCAAACTCCTGAGAACCAGTAATCCTACACTTTAAAAGGAAACCCTTATAAAGATGAAACACAGTTCTCATTTTAATTGGGGGGGAGAATGTGCCTGGTCTATCAGACTTGTGGAAACCTATGCCCCAATCACATATCTATTCAGATGCACAGCAACAGAGCATCTGAAGCATGGCTCTCAAAGTGACAAACAGAATTAAAAGGCAGCCAGTAGATTTCCTTCATACACATTTGCCAGCTGCAATGACCATTAGTAAACATGGAGCTTTTCAGCATTTCCCTGTCTTCAAAATATCTAAGTTGGCTTTCTTCCCAGTGACAGCAAATCAAATTGAAGGAGGCAGGTTAAAAAAACAAAACAAAAAACACTTTCATTACATGCTGGCGAGGATTAGCTCTTGCTCAACAGTCACGACTCTTATTCAGCCGTGTCCATATCTGATCTAACACACGGAGCAGTTTAGCCTATATGAGTGCATTGACCGAAAAAGCTGCAGCTTCCAAGTGAAATATTAGGAAAGGTGCGTGAGGATTACCGTAACATGCAAGGAACAGTTGGGCACTACAAAAAGAGACGCTTAACATTCATTAGAATTTGGATGGTGAAAGCGGATCGGATGGGGTGACCCCTCAGAAGCCTCAACTCTGCCAGGCGGTGCACTTTTGGGGATTTTAGTCCCATGTTTTGCAAAGGAGCCTGCAAATTTCAAACGCGTCAGAGACTCGTTTGCAAAATAAACGAGGAGAGCATACACGTCCTTTAACAGTTTGGGGGGTTTTTTGCTTCTGGTGCGGTGTGCGGTAGTAGCCGAGGATGTAGATGAAAGTGCAATCCTAAACGTGTTTACTTCTAAGGAAGTCCCCCTGAGTTCAATAAAGTCTCTTTCTCAGGCCGATTTCCCTCAAGCGCTGCTGGCGCTTGCTCTTCCCTTTGCCTCGATGGTACCTGTCAATTTCACACTAAGTGCTGCGAAGGGCAGCTTGGCGCGATTTCCCCGGCGTTTACTCAATCCTGTTTAGGACTGGTATTCGCAATGAGTTTCGCGGGCCTCTGAGGGGGGCTTTCACCCGCCCCAGGT
Source organism: Gekko gecko (assembly GCA_029375565.1). Lineage (NCBI taxonomy): Eukaryota > Metazoa > Chordata > Lepidosauria > Squamata > Gekkonidae > Gekko > Gekko gecko. Next base: position 221,400,747 of record JAPDNY010000001.1, read on the forward strand.
TTGACCTTTATGAGCTGTCGCCTTCGGCCGTGCACCGCACCCGTTTCTAACTAATCCCTCACCGGAGTCCACGAGCTCTACCATCGGCTCATTCATGGCAACGTCCACAGAAGACGCGCTGGCATTAATGGCGCTTGCGGGCGTTTCGGCCAGCAGGTAGAGAAGCAGCCCCAGGAAGAGAGGGAGCTTCCCCACGCCCCCGGCCTCTCGGAGCCCCATTTCAGCAGCGCCCGGAGCCTGCTGCGGCCCTTTCCTGAGACAAGCTTGCGTGGAGGCCGCCGTGTTGGAACCCGCGGCAACCATTGAGGCGTCACAATGAACACCTCTCAGAATTCGAGGAACTGTGGCCATCGCAAACCAACGCCGCTTTCACGGGGCCTTCCTCCGTCCAGCGTCTCTCACGCCCCTTGCTTAGAAGATTCATGGGAAACATGGCCCAGAATCTCCTCATGGCCTTTCACCGGTCACCACCATCAGTTTCTTGACGGGATCGCACAGATCTCTCGACCATCCCTTCTGTGTAACACCCCGAGTTATTTATTCTCGTCTTAGTCCATAGGTGTTAGATTGCTTAACATGACTAAAGAGATTGTATTATCATTGCTATAGTCATTAAGAATGATCATTAGGCTAATTGATATAGGTTTGAGTTTTACATAGAAATTCCACAAACTAAGCTATTATTCAGAATGTTTTCCTTCTAAAAATGTTGCTGACTGAGAATTCACTCATGTATCTAAAGACATCAGCTCGGGTCCTTGAAAGCTTATGGTACAATTGTGTTAGCCTTCAAAGTGCAACAAGATTTTGTTGTTGTTTTAGGTTTGTTTGCTTTGTGTGTACCTGACCTGGGTAGCCCCAGCTAATCTGATCTGGCTAGAGTATTGGTTGGGAGACCTTGAAGAAATAGGAGGGTTGTGATGCTGAGGCAGGTAATGGCAAACCACCTCTGATTGTCTCTTGCCTTGAAAACCTTGTGTGGTCTCCATAAATCAGCTATTGACAGCAAAAGAAATCCAACTCACCCCCCTCCCATCTTCTCTAGGAAAGTATTTTGTAATCATCCCACTGCCCCCTGTAAATGTCCACAGATTTCTCTTAAAATGCCTTTCCTTCTTCTACATGGGCTCTTTAGATAGGGTTGCCAACCTCCAGGTGGCACCTAGAGATCTCCTGCTATTACAATAGCTCTCCAGATGACCAAAATCAGTTCCCTCTGAAGAAAATGGCTGCTTTGAAGAGTGGACTCTATGGCATTATATGCTGCTGATGTCCCTCCCCTCCCCAAACCCTGCCAGATTCCACCACAAAATCTCCAGGTATTTCCCAGTTCAGAGCTGGCAACCCTATCTTTAGAGAACCTTTCGGAACTGTATAAGCAAGTTCTTTGCTCTTTGTTTGGATGTCCAAGTCTCTCTTAATTGATCCAATGTAGTATAGCGTAGTGGTTAAAAATGCCAGACTAGGATTTGGGAGAGCCAGATTGAAATTTGTACTCTGCCATTGAAGCTTGCTGGATATCCTTGGGCCGTCACACACACCCACAACAGGATTGTGAGGAGTGGCAAATGATCCCCATTATGGAGAAAGGCAGGATTTAAATGAATTATATAGTGCATTAATCTGTTCATTAATCTGTAAAACATCCAACTTCTAAAATATCCCTGAAGGCCTCCATGGTTTTCTGTGGAGCTTGATTCCTTAAGGTAAATATGGTTATCCAGATATACCACTATTTCTTTCAGATGGATTCCTCCAGCCTATTCCCTGTCTTCATATGTATAATAAGGAACCCTTTGTTGTGTGTTAACTGGAATAAGATGGCCGCCACGGGGTGGCCTGACCATGCCGTCCAACAAACCTCAGAGCTTTGCTCCGAAGACAATAGCCACTTCAGATCCGAAGGTGCACCTATGGGCTCACCCAGATCTGAAAGTAGCCCTATTGAATTGTAGATGTGTAAATAAGGCCAGTTATGGGTGATGGGTGTGTGTGTGGGTGTGGTGTGGGGCACACATATAAGCCGGGCACTTACTGGCCCATTTATCTTTCGTTCCTGATGTAATCCAATAAACAAGAGCTGATTCACTATGCTGAGTCTCTGGCCTCAGTACTTTTCACTGGCGATGAGGATGGGATCCCGTGAGCAAGCCTGACTCCTCTGCGACCATGAGCACCGCATCGACAACCACCATGGAGGCCAAGGACTCCCTGCTACGCACCACTCCCACCGGCGAATCGCAGACCATAGCCACTGCGTCATCACAACCAGCTCCTGCACAGCCACTATTGCAACGAGACATGGCTTCTGCTCCGGGACAGCACCTCTCGGCATTCGACCCTACCCATCCCAAGTACTGGGGAGCCTGGGTCACCCAGCTGAAACACTTCTTGAATATCCAGGGAGTAGCTGATGCTGCACTCAAGAGGTCATGGCTGTTGAGCATGTGCGACGCCACCACCATCCGGCTGACACAGAACTTTGTAGTGCTAAAGGCGCTGGAAACCGTGACCTACAATGAGCTGGTCAACCCCCTGACCAATTACTACATTCCGAAACCCTCGAAGTGGGCTGTCTGGATGGACTTCATCAGCCAAACTCAGAAGACAGGAGAGTTGACAGTGGAATTCCACGCTGACCTCTGCCACCTCGCCAGCGAATGTGAGTTCCCCTCCCTCAAGGACATGCTACTGACCTAGTTCCTGTGGAGAGTCAGTGATCCAAAGTTGCGGCAGAAACTCACCACCCAGGCAGACCTAAAACTGGACATGGCACTTCAGACAGTGACCACCTTTGAGAAGTCGCAATGAGACCGACAGGTTCACTCTGCCCACCAGGCCAGGCCGGTGTCAGAATCTAACATCAGGGAAGCCCATCAGGTGAAGCCTCACACACGGCCCGGCGCATGCAAAAGCCACTCATCAGCCGTCCGTCCCGCGACAAGGGATGTCACCAAGCTACCTGGGTCTGCGCTGTGTGCCAGCTGCGGGGATCCACATGAGAGGAAGACTTGCCAGTTCTGAGAAACCATTTGCCGGACATGTGGGAAGCAGGGGCACATCACCCATGCCTGCTGTTCATGGAACACCAAGGGCACCTCCACACACCAAGGGACTATGGACCACAGCTTCACTATTCACCAGAACCAGTTACATTACTTGCCTCAGGGGTCTGCCCACAAACTGACTGTGACTGTATTGATATAGGTGCCCTCTGCGAAATGGAGCTAGACACAGGATTGTCCCTTTCCATTATCTCTGAGGAGACCCTCAGGAAGCTATGTCCTAACGGGGGGGCCTTTGCTAGAGGCTACCAGCCTCAAGTTGAGAGACTTTCAGAGAAACCCAGTAGTGGTTAAGGGGCTGGGCCAGTTCACGGTGAAGTACAGGCCTTTCGAGGGTCTCTTGGAATTGGTCATGGTACAGGCCCTTCTCACCAGCCTACTAGGCCTCATCTGGTTCGATGCCCTGGGGTGGTGGTAATGGGGATCAACCAAGTGAGGTACAGGGATTATAGCCATGTGTGCCAAGAATTCCCCACAGTATTTGACAGTGCACTCAGAAGGTACTCTGGGCTGCCAGTAACTCTGGAGCTCGACCCTGCGGTGCGTCCCATCCACCTAAAAAGTTGACACCCCCCACTGGCTCTCCATCTGAAAATCGAGGCAGAGCTGGATCACCTGGTCAGCCAGGGGGTCCTAGAACCAGTCCCACATGCGAGGTGGGAAACGCCAATAGTCACACTGGTCAAACCGAATGGGGACATCAGGATTCATGCGGACTATAAATGCACAGTTAACAAGGTGTTGCAAGACCATGCATATCCCATGCCAGTGGTCAGCCATGTGCTTGCATCCCTACCCGGGGCCAAAATTTTTGGGAAGCTGAATCTGGCACAGGCCTACCAGCAGTTGCCAGTGGACGATGCAACGGCTGAAGCCCAGACCATTGTCACTCACAGGGGGGCTTTTAAGGTGTGGAGGTTGCAATTCAGGGTGAGTGTGGCTCTGGGAATATTCCAAAACTTAATGGACACTTTGCTTAAAGGAAGTCCCAGAGTACAGCCCTTCTTTGATGATGTTCTGATCTCGGCACCATTGGCAGATGTCTTTGTGGATCGCTTGTGGGCAGTGCTTCACCATTTCAGCAAAGCAGGACTAAAAGTGAAGCGAGAAAAATGCATCCTCGGGGTGCCTCGCGTGGACTTCCTTGGGTTCCAGGTCGACACAAGCAGCATCCACCTGACCCAGGACAAAATAAAGGCAATCGTGGATGCCTCGACCTCTAAGACCGAACTGCAGGCTTTCTTAGGCCTCCTTAATTTTTATCATTCATTTCTCTCCCATAAGGTGGCCGTGGCTGAGCCCCTCCACCGCTTGTTGAATAAAAAGGCTCAATGGGGTTGAGCCGCATGGCACGCCGCAGCCTTCCAAGCAGTCAAGGACCTCCTCGTCTCAAACTCTGACTGGTCTCACTTCAATGAGTCCCTTCCCATGGTCCTCGCATGTGATGCCTCACTTTATGGGCTGGGGGCTGTGTTGGACCATTGGTTCCCGGATGGCTGCAAGATGCCGGTGGCTTATTATTCCCAAACCTTGTCATCGGCCGAGTGCAACTACGTGCAGATCGACAAGGAGGTGTTGGTCATAGTGGCAGGGATAAAAAAAAATTCACCACTACCTCTATGGCCGTCCCTTCTCTATTCTCACTGACCACAAGCCACTCTTGGGTCTCCTGGCTCTGGATCATCAAATGCCCCAGATGATGTCACCGCGGGTGCTTCACCAGTCGATCTTCCTGGCCGGCTACCAATACAGTCTCCTGCACCAGCCGGGTAAGTCCATGGACCACACGGACACCCTGAGCCATCTTCCCCTTCCCAGCTGCGACCCAGACCCAGCACCGGCACACTAGATCCTGCTGCTAGAGGACCTGCCCGACTGGCTGATCCAGGTGCACAAAGTTGCCAAACACACCAGTAAGGACCATATCCTCTCCCAGGTGCTAGACTGGGTGGGGAGGGGCTGGCCCACAAGGAAAGTGGGCCTGGACTTCATAGCCTTCTCGTCCTGCCGGGATGAGTTGTCCACCCACAAAGGGTATCCTTTGTGGTCCCCACTCCCCTATGCAAACGCACGCTCGCAGCACTACATGAGACCCACCCAGGAATCACACAAATGAAGGCCCTCACGCAGAGCTATGTCTGGTGGCCAAGTTTGGATGGGGAGATAGAAGACCTAGTCAAATGCTGCCAGACTTGCCAGGAGACACGGCCAGCTCCCCCCGGTACCCCGGTGTGTGCATGGGAGTCCTCCAGCAAGTCATGGGCTCGCCTGCACCTGGACTTCACTGGCCTGTTCCAGGGGCAAATCTTCTTTATTTTAGTAGACACCTTCTCCAAATGGCTCGAAGTCATCCCAGTCTCCTCCACGTCATCCTGGGCCATGATCAAGTCCCTGTGGAAGGTGTTTAGTACCCACGGCATCCCTGACACGCTGGTCTCTGACAACGGAGCAGCCTTCACATCGGCTGAGATCGGGGACTTCATGAGGTACTACAGGATTTGGCAGATCTGCTCTGCCCCCTTTCACTCAGCCAGCAACAGCCAGGCAGAGCAGATGGTGAGAACTATGAAAGAGGTGCTGCGGCAGATCATCCATGGGGACTGGGACTACAGGTTAGCCACTTACACCTGGACTGGGCACCAGACCACACCCCAGGAGTAGAAGTACAGACTGCCCCATGGGGGTTCTTCCTGGAGGACCCCGTGTATGCTTGCAATTATGCACGTGAGCCACCCTGGATCCCCACGTGAGTGGTACGAGTGACGGGACCTCTATCTTACAAGGTCTCCATGGAGGATGAACAGCTATTGCAGAGACATGTGGACCAGCTCCACCACTGGCTGCTGTGCTTAGATGAACCTGGGGACATGGAGGCTGAGCTGGATGCCAACGTGCCAAGCAGCAAACCATCGGATACCCCTCCCACCGGGGCACCTTCCACACCTGGAGACACCAACAACACTTCACCTGTGGCAGCCTCCGAGCCACCAGTTCCACCAGAGCCGGTCCAGCACAGCCCCGGCCGTCCTCTTCCAGAACTGCGCAGGTCTACTTGGAGTGGCGGTGCCCCAAGTATTTGAAGGACTATATATGCGGGAACACCTGAACTATGGGGGGAGGGGTGTTGTGTATTAACTGGAATAAGATGACTGCCATGGGGTGGCCTGACCATACGGTCCAACAAACCTCAGAGCTTCGCTCCAAAGGCAATTGCCACTTTGGATCTGAAGGCACACCTATGGGCTTGCCCGGATCTGAAAGTAGTCCTATTGAATTGTAGATGTGTAGATAAGCAATGCAAAAAAGAAGGTCACAGTTGTACAGTACAGCCAAACAACAAATAGGTAGACAAGACTGAGTACAGGCTGAAAAAACTTTATACTAATGTTGAAACTTATTACTGAAGCATGTAATGGAATATAATTAAAGTCATTATAGAAAGTCCACAATGATGTTCAATTGCTTCACTGAATTGAGGGCAGTTGACTACACCCCATTAGCTTATGACATTAAGAAGATTATTCTTCGACATTGGCATATTGTTAATGATATTCCGGGTTGTATGGAAAGCCACGGATTGGTTTTCGTAGGACCACAAGTATTAGAGACATGCTGGTCCGGGCTAAACTTCCATCGGATGATGTGCCAACTAGTTTGCCTACAGGACATTTCAAGTGTCATCATTGTACTGTGTGTGCGCAGTGTTGGGAAACGCGAATGGTGGAACTCCCTGGGATTGAGCAGAAGATAGTTGTATAGGAAAAAACTTTCCTGGTTCATTCATACTAGGCCCAAATGGCTTAGCTGAGAACATGTCCCTGTGACTTTTGACACCTGCACAGATGGCATGCACAGATGCCAGGCCTAGATATCCATTTCAAAAGCCACTTTGGCACCTCTGAGGGGAAGACCAGACATTGAGACTCTTCCCCAAACTTCAAAGCACAGCGAACGTGCCTTCAGCACATAAGCAATGGCCACTGGGCACACCTTTCGACTCTGTCAGGATTGGGTAAATGGCCATACTCAATTGTTTTTTTTTTTTTTATATAAAACTCTCCTAAAAAGGAGAGAAGTTTATTCTTTTCATATAAGAAAAAGGGAGGGTATATAGATGGATTAAGAAAAAGATGTGAGTGAGTATTCTGTTAGAGAAGGTTAGTTTTAGTTAATATAAATGCATTTTTGACATTCACCACGGTTGAAGAGTCTTTTTTCAGTTTAACAAACTTCAAAAAAAAGTCTCTGTTAATATGGTTAGTAATGTCCATTGGGGTTAATAATTATTCAGTTCCATTCTGGCGTTCTATGAACCATTACTTCTTAGGCAGTCTCTTCTTAGTGTCCCTTAAGTTATATGATGGGCCCACTTTAGCTTTCGCGGCTCCCGCTCCGGCACCTCCATCCTCCGGACCGCTGTCGTCTTCGCTACTTGAGTCTGTCCAAGTTGCAAGTGCTGCCTCTTCCTCCGTGCTGGCGTGTCTCTTCAGAAATTCTTGTGCTTTGAAGATGGAGTCAATCTTCTCTTTTTATCCTTATACTTAAATTCCAGTCCTTCAGGAAATCTCCATTTGTAAACCACCTGATTTCTTTGCAGAAAAGTGGTCAATCCTTTGTATTCTTTCCTTTTCATACGAATTTCATAAGGCACATCTTTGAGTGTTCTTACAGTCTGCTCTCCAATCTTCAAGGGCACCGCTGAGACTGCCCGCAAAATCTGATCTCTCGTACGCTGCTTAGTGAACTTGACAACAACCTCTGCTGGCAGATTATTTTTCTTTGTAAAGGTGGAATAGGCTCTGTAGGCCAAATCCATATCTTCTTTTAATTCTCGCTCTTCTCTGCCAGTTACTGATGCCAAGGCCTTCGCTAGTGTCGATCTGAGATCTTCTTTCTCTTCTTCTTTAATGCCCTGGAAGCGGGGGTCAGATTTGATTTTTCCATCTGCAACCTTAAGATTCTTTTTTCTTGTTCATCCTGATACTTTTCTAATTTGTTGACCCTTTTCTTTATTTTTCTTGTATCCTCCGTCGAGACCAGACATTTTTGTGCGATCTCCTCCATTTTCTTAGAAGTTTCTGTTAACTGTTTCTGTTGACTGTTGAGAACACCTTGCATGCTTATTAAAGTTTCGTTGATTTTTTGCATTTGATCCAGCAGGGGGTGCAGTAGCTCGCCTTTCTGTTGATTGACAGCAGGCTCCGAGGAAGGATTGCCCGGACCGGAAGTCCCTCCTCCCTTCTTTTCCGGTTTAAGTGGGACCTTTTTCATGGCTGACATATTTCACGTTTGTTTACTTTTCTCAAGTTCACGTCGCGTCCCTCAGGAAACTCGCTGATTTTCAGTTTCAATAAAACCCCAACGGTACAGTCACTAGCCTTTCTTCCTTTTCGCCCCCTCTACTTTCCTTTTATAAGTCTCGCTTCTCGATGGGGGGGGGAATCGCCCCTCCTCCCTCCGCTTGTTCGCTTATCGGGGGAATCGATTTTGCGCTTTAATTCAGACCTCCAACTCACGGTTTGATGTCAGTTCTTCTTTTTATGTTATTCCATGCCGCTTTGCCTCACTCCTGGAAATCGGTGGCGTTGCTAAGTCCCATGCGGGACACACTACGCAGTGGGGCCAATTGGGGCGGGGAGAAAGCCTCAATTTCCCGGCTATCTGCCGGCAAAGAGGCTACTCCCCAAGCGCCCCCGGTTCAGAGCCTTTAACTAAGGCTCACTAGGGTCCATCGCATAAGCAAGGACCCCCCCAACCGCGCGCGGGCTAGCCTCCTTCGGGAGCGTCCCGAAAGGTGGCCGCCATTCGCTCCGCTGAAACCGAAAGTCAATGGCCATACTCAATTGTGACAAGGGTAGGAGGGGATTATCCTCACCCTATGAGAAAAGGCACAGAACTCTCTTGGAAGGAGGGCCCCTTTCTAAGAGTTAGTCTCTGTTGGGATTACAAACCTGCAACATGGAATTTGACTAGTGGGCAGTGAAGCTGGACTTAATTGCTCACAGCAAACATGGTTTTCATCTTGAAGATCCTACCTGGTCAATGGACCCTGAAGTACTGGTAACTATGGAATATCTCTATGTGTAGTAAGAGCTGGACAAGCTTAGATTCTTTGTTTTCTACCTCTGCTAGTCTCTTGTCATATAAATGCTTTGCTAAATAAAGATAATATCTTTTAATATTATCTGAGTTTGACTCATGTGTTGTAACTGGATCTCTAAGGCTAAATCTCGTGGCCTGGGGCTGCTCAGCTGAGGTCTACTACTGTGTGTTAATTATCTGCAGCTCTAGCTCAGAGCTGATAAGTTGTTAATTCCCAGAAACTTGGCAGGAGGTGGGACCTATGCTCCTGTCCGAGTTGGGAACGTCCTTAAATAGGTCCTGGTGGCAGAATACTGATTTCAGTGTTCCTGAAGCATGTGGGTCTTTGGTATCTCTCACTCTTGGAAGGGCGTGGGCTAGACGTGAGATTCTCCATGTGCTGGCATAGTATCAGGACTTGGACCTTTCTTATCTCCTGGACTGGAGGTGAGAAGGTGCGAGAAACCTTGTACATGGTGGCTTAGCGTTGTGGGATTCTGAACTGGAGTCCAGTTACAATAATTTTAGGGTCCCTACCCTATGCAAAAGCTCCATAGGCATGAGACTGCAAAGGTGTTCTGTTGTTTTACAATACTGTTAGTCAGGAATCTGGAAAATGGCTGAAGGAGGCAGTTTTGGTTTTCTGGACGAAAACATGTCCCTTCTGGCTGTAGATGAAACAGGGAATCAGGATGAATTTTGGGATGCTTCTGAACTTGAAGACCCAGTGGTTAGGCCACGAAAGGTGCCTTTGTACCGGAGGGAAATGCAGCCTAGGGAGAACAGGCGTGCGCAGGCAGGCTCAGATTCAGCTAGTGCTCTTTCTGCAAGGGCCACTGCTGAAGATTGGAGCTTGCCAAGACATTCCCAGCTAGCAGATTCCTGGAATCGTCAGGCGAGCTGGCAACCGAGAGGGTCGAAGCTGTCAGGAGTGCTGAAGTCATCTGATGCAGCAGACTGGCACAAGAATCCTGGCAGGCAGCAGAAACAGCCTTGTGATGTGCAGACTGTGGAAACTGTCCCACGAAAGGACAGTCCTGCCCCTGTTTTGGCTTCTGGCACCCCCAGAGCTGTTGTTCCCTGGGATATTCCCCCTATACAAAAATGGGCAGGATGTCTTGGGATACTTCATAATCTTTGAAAATACCTGTGAAGAGATTGGTGTCCAGCCCAGGCATTACGTGTTGATTCTAAGGTCTCAAGTGTCTAGTGTGCTGGCTGATCTCCTGGGTACGCTGACTGGCCCAGATGCCTTGAACTATCAGAAATTTAAAACACTTGCCTTGAAGAGGTTTGCGCTTTCTGCTGAGACCTATAGACGCTCTTTTCGTAGGGTGGAGAAGCAATCACCCCATGAGAGTTATCCTGTGGCTCTGGCTATGCTAGCGCAGAATTTGGACTGCTGGCTAAGTGCTGAGAACGTCCGTGATTATGAGACTCTGAGAGAACTCATCTTGCTTGAGCAGTTCTATAGACTGATGTCTGAGGACATTGTTGCCCTGGTAAGGGATAAGAAGCCCACCACGGCTGAGATGGCCGCTGATCTCACTCAAAGCATGCGGGAGCACAGGGAGAGGAGTTTTGGAAGACCTCCCCACCCAGCTGCAGAAAAGCCCTTCCTGAAACCAAAGGACGGTGGCCCCAACCTGTCAAAGTCTACAGAGAAGAAGACCCCTCATCTTTCTTCGCCTGTCAAGACTCATGTGGATCCAAAGAGCGGAGTGTGTTTTGAGTGCAAGTCTCCCCACCATCGGTGTGCAGATTGTCCTGTGTGGAAAGCAAGGAGAGAGAAGCCCGCCAACCCTGCCAAGTCACAAATTCGTGTGATTCAACAGCTTGGACCTGTGGACCCTAGCCCATTGACACCTGCGAATGCAGCTGCTGCATCAACAGAGGAGACCACTAGTCCACTCCTCCAACCCCTCCATCAATGTGGCGTCTGTGGCTGACAAGAAGCAGTTGGACTGGGTTAGTAGGAAATTTTCTCATGAAATTCAGGTAAATGATGTTAAACTTATGGGTTATTTTGACTCTGGGGCTGATATGACTTCTGTGCACCATTCCTTAGTTAAACCTGAACAGATCTTGGCTAGAGAAGTTCTGGTTACACCCTATGATAGTCCAGCCATTTCAAAAAAGCTGGCTGAAGTTGATGTGTGTTACAGAGGGTTTCATGGCAAGTTTGATGTCCTCCTCCATACTTCAAATGCTGCTAAAGTCTTGATTGGGATGGATTTAGCTTATAAATCATTTATTACTGCTATGCAAAACCCACTTTGTGTGCCTGAATTAAGAGATGTTTCCATGGATGTAAAATCTGCTGGTGTGTGTGGGGAGGGAAAGGTAGAAGAACCTGTGCTGATGTCAGGTAGTCCTGCCATGATGGATGGAGGGGAGGGGAGGATGGCTATGGGCGCCATGGTGGCGTGGAGGGCGGGAGGTTGGGATCGTGGGGGTGTAGATTTATGCACCTGGTGTGTGAGAATGGAATGTGACTCTGGCAGGCTCTATCTGGGGTAGACTTAACATTCTGACCTTGGAGGAGACAGGCTGCGAGCTTTCCTATCGCTTTCAAAGCTGCAGCTTTGCTGAGAATAATGGGGGCGGTGGGAACTTCATTAGCGTAGTAACTTTCGATTCCCATTTGCATGTTATTCCCTGATTGGTAGAGAGGGGGGGTCCCCATTCACCCCCTTTCCTGTATAACTGCCTGCTTTGTGTAACCAAGTTATTCTGAACAATGTATCTGCTCCAGTAACCTTTCCATTGCAGCTTAACAATAAACACTATTCTTGCTTGAACAACAAGACCTGGTGTTTGGCTGACTAAGTTAGGGCTTCTGACAGTTTGTTCAGAATCATCAATTTTCGGGACTGGTCGGAAACCCGTGGCTCAAAATGAGTGACGGTGAAGAAGACACTCTCCCGATCGAAGATGAAAAGAAGGAGGATAAGAAACCTCTTGATAAGAACGTACCCGCGGAGACCCCTGACACCTATGTACCGGTGACACGGGGCCAGGAGTACGACTTCGGAGGGCCCTACGGGGATCCGTATGGGGCAGCTTATGGTGGGGTGACCACTCGAGTCAAACACAGATGAGACTGGGTGAAGCCCCTGGCCGAAACCCATGAAACGTGGTTTGGAACCCCAAGAGCATCGGTGAGGATGAGCCACACCGAGAGATCAGTCCGTAGACTGGTTACAGCCGGGGGTATGGAAGACACCGGCCGAGACTCCGAGGACCTGGAAGGCGCCGTGGTGAGACGGAGGTGGAGGGGGGAGCCGAGCCAAGACCGCTTGATGAGCTTCTTGGATGAATCCCTCGCCCGCATTCCCCAGATGATCGCGGAGGGCATCCGGGAAGAGCGAGAGCGGCAACGACGGGAGGAGCCACCCGATCAACCTCCCCAAGACCAACGTCCAGCACCAGGTCCAGACCAGCAGAACGTGCCAGCTTTACCCCCTCCTCAGCCCGTGGGGCCGGGACCGCAGGGACCGCCGGGGCAGCCACCCCCTCGCCCATGGGGGTTTTTGCCACCGAAACCTGCGGAACTTCTTGATGCGGACTTTGATGGAGACCCAGAAAAGTTCCCTTTCTTCCTCGTGAGGGCTGAGAGATTTATCGAAACCTGGGGCCACCTGTTTCAACGCGAAGACCGCATGGTAGATGTCATAGCATCCCATCTGAAAGGCGCGGCGGCGGACTGGTATGTCGGGCTTCACCAGGCTGACGGGCGGGAGCTGAGGGAAATCGACTCCTTCATGTGGGCCATGAAAGAGCAATTCGAGGATGTGAACGCAAATAAGACGGCCAAAGCAACAATCCGGGCCATCAAGCAAGGCGCTAGATCTGTAAGGGATTATACAGCGGAATTTCGCAGGTGTGCAGCTAAGATCCGAGGGGTGCAAGATGGGACCTTCGTGGAGTACTACAATTTGGGGCTCAACGCGGAGATTCGTCGATCGGTCACAAAGACCCAAGACCCGGACACGCTGACAGGTTGGATACAAGCAGCCATTACTATGGAGAACCGCTTGAAAACCATCAAACTGGATGATGCGGCAGCGATGATTAACCGGGGCCAGTCGGGCCCTACACTGGCCGCGCGGGGAAAGAACCCCACACCAAACCCGAGACCGAAAGATGGAACGAGAGAACTCCGGATGAAACAAGGTCTGTGCCTGAAATGCGGGGAAGGGGGCCACTTTGCAGCGAGCTGCCCAGGCTCCCCTGCGTCACCTGGGGTGCCCAAGGTAGTCAAGAAAAAGTTCGAAACATCCACACCAAAGCCGGTGGCGAAGCCAAGAGGGGCGAAAGCTTTGCAAGCCAAGCCGCTCAGCGAGGCATCGGATTCTTCGGATGGCGAGACCGTGCCGCCGGGAAACGAGACGGACCTGCTGTAAACAGCGCTGAACAGCAGGTCCCGGACTCCCAGGCGCAAATCCCGGTGAGCAGACCTCCCTCTCTTTTCTTTCTCACAGTGACTTTAGTGGACCCGGGTCTATTGACCCAGGTGAGAGTGCGAGCTCTCATTGACTCGGGGTGTGGGAGAGATCTCATCAACCCCACCCTAGTAACAGGACTGGGGGCAAAAGTAGTTAAATTAAATGACCCCTTGATTTTTACGCAGATGGACGGCTCCACCATGAAAGAACCTTGCAAATACGAGACTGTCCCCTTGCGGGTGGGGATTGGGCACCACTGGGAGGAGAGACCCTTCATTGTTACCCCATCTGCCCACTTTCCCCTGGTACTCGGGAGCGCGTGGTTCTTCGATCACGATCCACATGTGTTATGGGGGGAGGGGAAAGTGAACTTTATTTCCAAGAAATGCCAGGCCCACCTGTGGAAGCAGGAGTGGGGGGCCACAAGGGGGGCGCCCTAGTAACGGCGGGGGTGGCAGAGGCAGAACTGGAGAGGATTCCAGCAGAGTATCGCGACTTAGCTTCCGTCTTTGGGGAAGAGGAAGCCGATGAACTGCCCCCCCATAGAAACTCGGACTGTGCAATTGAGATTTTGCCTAACCAGAAATTGCCTAAAGGAAAGCTATATTCCATGAGCCCTTCGGAGAAGGTGGAGCTGAGAAAATTCATTGACAAGAACCTAAGCAGGGGGTTTATACGACCGGCATCCTCCCCGTTTGCGGCTCCCGTTCTTTTCCGGAAAAAGAAAGACGGGGGGTTGCGGTTGTGCACCGACTATTGGGGCTTTAATGCAGTCTCCAACACGAACGCTTACCCCATGCCCCTAATTAAAGACTTGTTAGCTGCGGTGGCTGGGGGGAAAATTTTCTCGAAGCTAGATCTCCGAGATGCCTACTTCAGGGTCCGAATAAGGGAAGGGGATGAATTCAAAACGGCGTTCAATACCCCCTGGGTCAATTTGAATACCTAGTCATGCCGTTCGGGCTTCAGGGAGCGCCGGGGGTCTTCATGAACTTAATTAATGAGGTGCTCCACAAGTATTTATTCAAGGGGGTCCTTGTTTACCTTGATGACATACTTTTGTATTCCCCTGACCTGAAATCCCACGTGAAACTGGTGCGGGAAGTTTTACAAACGTTGCACAAGCATAAACTCTTTGCCAAGCTGTCTAAATGTGAATTTCACAAATCGGAGATCCCTTTCTTGGGCTACCACATATCCCAAAAGGGGATTGAGATGGACCCTGACAAAATAAAAGATGTGGTGGAGTGGGAGCCACCCCAGACCCGGAGGCAACTCCAGGGGTTCCTCGGATTCGCGAACTTTTACAGATCATTCCTTTCGAACTTTGCTCAGGTGGCTCTCCCCTTAACCGATCTGCTTAAAACGAAAGGGAAGTCCCCTGACTGCACTCGACCCAGTGCCAAACTAGAGTGGTCTCCGGAGTGCCAACGAGCATTTGACAAATTGAAAGGCCTTTTTACGTCGGAGCCTGTGTTAGCCCACCCGAATGAACTTAAGAAATTCATTGTACAAGTAGACGCTTCTGACGTTGCTATGGGAGGGGCGATCCTCCAAGAGGGGGAGGATGGTAAATTACACCCCCTTGCCTATGTTTCTAGAAAATTTAACGATACTGAACGGAATTGGTCGGTGTGGGAAAAAGAAGCGGGATCGATCCGCTTAGCGTTGGCTACCTGGCGCCACTGGCTGGAGGGCGCGGGTTCCCTTCGAGGTGTGGACTGATCACAAAAACCTCGAGCTTCTCCGCTCCCTCCGTTCCTTAAACGCCAAACAGCTGCGTTGGGCTGATTTCTTCTCCAAGTTCAATTTTACACTGCACCACTTCCCTGGGACATCTAACTCGCTTGCCGATGCACTGTCACGCCTCCCACAGCATGACAGTAAAAGGGAGGAGATTCGTGACTCGGTTTTCACGCCTTCCCAGTTGGGAGGGGCAGTAACCACTCGGAAGCAAGCCAAACGTTCCCCTCCGTCCCCAACCCCTCCCACCGATGACTGGGTGACGAGATTCTCTACGGCTAAGTCTGACGCTGATAGGGAGGAGGTGAGAGGGGAGGAGGGAGTCTCTCACGATGCGCTTGGCTGCTGGAGGAAGAATCAAAAACTGTTTGTTCCAAATTCCCTTCGGGGGGTGGTGATGAGCTGGGCACACGGCTCAAAACTGGCTGGGCACACGGGGTTTGTGAAATCTCTCCAGCTCCTGCAAAGACAATTTTGGTGGCCTGGGCTACGAAAGGACATTTCGTTATTCACGTATGCCTGCCAAACGTGCTTGATGAGTAAGCCCAGACCCGGTAAACCCCCAGGAGCCCTACAACCCCTCCCCACGCCGGCTCGCCCATGGGAAGTGATCTCTATGGACTTTATTACTGACTTACCCCCTAGTGGGGGGAATACTGTCATCTGGGTGATAGTGGATCTGTTTACTAAGCAGGCCCACTTCGTTCCGTTTGCCTCCGTCCCCTCTGCCAAGAAACTAGCCTCAGCGTTCTTGCAACACGTCGTGAGGCTCCACACTTTACCTGCTAAAGTAATCTTGGATAGAGGGGTTCAATTTGTTTCGCATTTCTGGAGTGAATTAATGTCACTGCTTGGGGTGGAGCGGGGGGTCAGCAGTGCATACCACCCGGAAACCGATGGGCAGACTGAACGTGTGAACCAAACCCTTGAACAATACTTACGGTGTTTTACAAACTTTCAGCAAGACAATTGGCACTCCCTTTTGCCTTTGGCTGAGTTCTGTTACAATAATACTCAGCACTCTTCGACGGGGGTGTCCCCTTTTAAGGCAGTCCATGGATATGACGCCCCGCCTTTACCATTTTTGAATTCTCCCGACCTCCCGGCGGGAGATGCTGGAGACTGGTGCAAACAGTTGCAGGCGGCATGGTCCTCTTTAGCCAAGACTCTGGATGATGCAAAAGAGGCCTATAAAACCCAGGCGGACAAGAAACGCAACCTATCCTGGGTTCCTAAGTGTGGGGAGTTTGCTTATTTGTCCACGCAAAATTTGCGTGGCATTCAACCGAGTCGTAAGCTCGGTTGGAAATTTGTTGAACCTTTTGAGATTGTGAGAGTTATTAACAATGTGACTGTGGAACTTGCTTTGCCTAAATCTCTAAAGTCTGTTCATCCTGTCTTTCATGTAAGGCTTCTACGCCGGGCGCCCGAGGAGAACAAATGGAGACCGAAGCAACCCGCCCCGCCTCCACTGTTGGTGGGGGGGAACCTCACTACGAAGTTTCACAAATCTTGGACTCTAAGATCTCTCGCAATCGCTTGTTTTATCTGGTGGAATGGGTTGATTTTGGGCCTGAACAGAGGGAGTGGGTACGGGCGGAAAATGTTCTGGCTCCCCGGATGATCCGGGCCTTCCACAAACTGTACCCCCACAAGCCAAAGGGGTAGATTTGTTTTCGAGAGGGCTGCATGTCAGGTAGTCCTGCCATGATGGATGGAGGGGAGGGGAGGATGGCTATGGGCGCCATGGTGGCGTGGAGGGCGGGAGGTTGGGATTGTGGGGGTGTAGATTTATGCACCTGGTGTGTGAGAATGGAATGTGACTCTGGCAGGCTCTATCTGGGGTAGACTTAACATTCTGACCTTGGAGGAGACAGGCTGCGAGCTTTCCTATCGCTTTCAAAGCTGCAGCTTTGCTGAGAATAATGGGGGCGGTGGGAACTTCATTAGCGTAGTAACTTTCGATTCCCATTCGCATGTTATTCCCTGATTGGTAGAGAGGGGGGGTCCCCATTCACCCCCTTTCCTGTATAACTGCCTGCTTTGTGTAACCAAGTTATTCTGAACAATGTATCTGCTCCAGTAACCTTTCCATTGCAGCTTAACAAT
The DNA here is from genome assembly GCA_029375565.1 of Gekko gecko. Classification (NCBI taxonomy): domain Eukaryota; kingdom Metazoa; phylum Chordata; class Lepidosauria; order Squamata; family Gekkonidae; genus Gekko; species Gekko gecko. Next base: position 221,418,193 of record JAPDNY010000001.1, read on the forward strand.
AAACACTATTCTTGCTTGAACAACAAGACCTGGTGTTTGGCTGACTAAGTTAGGGCTTCTGACAGCTGATCAGTCTGGAGAGTAGCGCTCTCCAAAGTCCTAAGGTACCTTAAAACTCTCCTTCCTCTGCACCTGTGACAGTTCCTGCTGCTGTCAATATTATTGCTGAGCCAGAGGGGAATGATGTTAGCAGCACAGTGTCAGAATTTGTTGGTGATCTGCAGTTTCTAGAAGCACAGAAAGCTGATGTGTCTTTAGAATCCTGTTGGAAAAATGTAAATGCAGACCCAAGAGCCGTGGCTGATCGCAGAGTGAAATTTGTGACAAAGCAAGGTCTTTTGTATCGCCTCTGCCAAACTAAAGAGCGGGGAGAGGTTGAACAGATTGTGGTTCCAAAACCCTATCGAGAAATGGTGTTAAAGTTGTCCCATGATAACATGTTAGCTGGACATTTTGGCAGGGCAAAGACCTTACAGAAGATCTCTAGAGCTTTTTACTGGCCAAACGTTTCTGAGGCTGTAACAAGATTTGTCCAATCCTGTGAGGTCTGTCAAATTGAAGGGTATGATAGAGATCACCCAAGGGCACCTTTGCAAATCCCAGCAATCCCTGATGAAGTCTTTGCTGTTTGGGGGGTGGATATTATTGGTCCACTTCATTATTCAGGGAGAACAGGGAAGAAATACATTTTGAAAATCATTGATCATCTGTCACATTATCTTGCTGCCATCCCACTGTCCAATATCTCAGCAAAAACTGTTGCTAATGCCCTTTTGGTTCAATCCACCTTCTGGGGACTGCCTAAGACTATAGTCACAGACTGTGGAGCCTCCTTTGTTGGGGGGTTAATGCAAAAAATGTGTGAGATTGCCCAGATAGAGCACCATGTCTCAATTCCCTTCTGCCACTGGGAGAATGGCAGAACAGAAAGAATGAATAAAACACTGGGAAAGATGATAAGAAAGTACGTTGCTGATTATTAAGGGAACTGGGAAGATTATCTTGCCTATCTTGTAGCAGCCTATAATGACACCTGGCAATCCGGATTGGGTTTCTGTCTGAATGAAATGATCTTTGGTAGAACTCTAAACACCCCTTTGAGCATGCTCAAACAGCAATGGGAGGGTGTTTCAAATCTTAGGCCTCTATCTGTGGCTGCCTATTTTCAGAAGCTGAAAGACTCCTTGCTTCTATGATAGAACAGCAATGCCATGTGAATTCTCCCCTGGTGAGAAAGTCTTGATTTTAAGGCCTATCAAGCCCCACAAGATGTGTGCAAAGTGGCTAGGTCCTGGAGTGATTGTGGAGAAACAGAGTGCTGTTCACTACCTGGTGGCATGTGTAGCAGAACATGCTAATCCCAAGGTGTACCACATCAATAGTCTTAAGAAATTTTATGAAAGAACGCCTAATATGTTTGCATATCAACTGAAAGGGGATGTGCCAGAACACCCTCTTGATATGTTAGCTGAGTGCCAACAGGAGGGAGGCCTAAACCAAGTGGTGCTTAATCCTGCGGTTACCCCTGAGCAGGCTATACAGTTACATGAACTGCTGCAAGAGTTTAAAGATCTGTTCACCAGTGTGCCTGGCAAGACACATTTGATCACCCACTCCGTTCAGACAGAGAATGTTGCACCAATTAGTTCCCATCCCTACAGGGTGAGCGGGAAACATGGCCAGGAGATTGCTAAAGAGATCCAAGACATGCTGGATCTGGGTGTAATCATCCCATCCAAATCTCCATGGGCCTCGCCTGTAGTCCTGGTACCCAAGAAGGATGGGGGGGATGAGATTCTGTGTTGATTATCGCCAGCTTAATGCTGTCACCATTCCTGACTCCTTTCCCATGCCTCGAATAGATGACATGATTGAGAGGCTGGGCCAAACTAAATACATTACTGTGCTGGATCTCAACAAAGGATACTGGCAAGTTGGCATGGATGAGGATGCCTCGATGAAGTCTGCTTTTGTGACCCATCTTGGTCTGTACCAGTTTGTAACCATGCCTTTTGGGATGTGTAATGCCCCTATGACCTTCCAGAGGCTCGTTAATTCACTGTTATCAGGCTTATCTGACTTCTCTATGGCTTATATTGATGATTTGGCCATTTATAGTGAGTCCTGGACTGATCACATGTCCCATGTGCGCACATGCTGTCCCGCATAAAGGAAGCTGGCCTTACTATCAAGGTGCAAAAGTGCCAGTTTGGCCTAGCTGAGGTTGAATACCTGGGACACAGAGTGGGGCATGGAGCTATTAAGCCACTGGGCGCTAAGGTGCAGAGCATTAAAGACTGGCCTGTACCAACTACAAAAAAGGAAGTCCAGAGTTTTCTAGGATTGGCTGGGTACTACAGAAGATTTTGCCCGCACTTCAGTGCCTTGGCCAGTCCTCTGACTGATTTGTGTAGGAAAAAACAACCTGTTAAAGTTGTGTGGACTGAGCAGTGTCAGCAGGCCTTTGAAGCTTTGAAACAGGGCCTTGTACAATCACCTGTCCTGCTTGCACCTGATCCTGCACTGGAATACACTGTCCAAACCGATGCTAGCCAATTTGGTGTTGGCGCTGTTCTATGCCAACGTGGTGCTGATGGTGATTTACACCCTGTGGTGTTCTTGAGCAAAAAGTTCTTACCCAGAGAGAGAAACTGGTCTGTCATTGAAAAAGAGTGCTTTGCAATTGTATGGGCCTTGACCAAGTTAAGACCATATCTCTGGGGTGTCAGGTTCCACTTGCAAACAGACCACTCTCCTTTGTGCTGGTTAGACAGAGTGAAGAATTCCAATCAGAAATTGCTTAGATGGAGCCTCGCACTCCAAGATTATGATTTTTCAATTGCTCATATCAAAGGTTCTCAGAATCTGATTGCAGATGCTTTATCTAGAATGTACTGTTCTGAAGACCAAACAACCACTGGTGCTTCAATTGTCTAACCTGTATGTTTGCTTTCTGTAACTGGAAATGTGCTTACCTGTTTTCCTTTCTGTAAAACGGACCCAACTGGTTGAAATGCTTTTGTAAGTGTGTGCCTGAGGTTTGACCATGGTGGCCTCATGAATAGTGATTGCTTTCTTGATTCGTACTACCTATGCATTATATTTTGTATTCTCTGATATATTCTGTTAATGTTTTCTTGCTTCTGTGTGATTTCTGTAGGTTGTGACCTGTATCTTCACATGTATGCATGACCCTAGGGAGTAGGTAGATGTAATTTGAGGTATGCTCCCTGAAATTACATCTTTGAAGGGGGAAGGTGTATAGGAAAAAACTTTCCTGGTTCATTCATACTAGGCCCAAATGGCTTAGCTGAGAACATGTCCCTGTGACTTTTGACACCTGCACAGATGGCATGCACAGATGCCAGGCCTAGATATCCATTTCAAAAGTCACTTTGGCACCTCTGAGGGGAAGACCAGACATTGAGACTCTTCCCCAAACTTCAAAGCACAGCAAACGTGCCTTCAGCACATACGCAATGGCCACTGGGCATGCCTTTCGACTCTGTCAGGATTGGGTAAATGGCCATACTCAATTGTGACAAGGGTAGGAGGGGATTATCCTCACCCTATGAGAAAAGACACAGAACTCTCTTGGAAGGAGGGCCCCTTTCTAAGAGTTAGTTACAAACCTGCAACATGGAATTTGACTAGTGGGCAGTGAAGCTGGACTTAATTGCTCACAGCAAACATGGTTTTCATCTTGAAGATTCTACCTGGTCAATGGACCCTGAAGTACTGGTAACTATGGAATATCTCTATGTGTAGTAAGAGCTGGACAAGCTTAGATTCTTTGTTTTCTACCTCTGCTAGTCTCTTGTCATATAAATGCTTTGCTAAATAAAGATAATATCTTTTAATATTATCTGAGTTTGACTCATGTGTTGTAACTGGATCTCTAAGGCTAAATCTCGTGGCCTGGGGCTGCTCAGCTGAGGTCTACTACTGTGTGTTAATTATCTGCAGCTCTAGCTCAGAGCTGATAAGTTGTTAATTCCCAGAAACTTGGCAGGAGGTGGGACCTATGCTCCTGTCCGAGTTGGGAACGTCCTTAAATAGGTCCTGGTGGCAGAATACTGATTTCAGTGTTCCTGAAGCATGTGGGTCTTTGGTATCTCTCACTCTTGGAAGGGCGTGGGCTAGATGTGAGATTCTCCATGTGCTGGCATAGTATCAGGACTTGGACCTTTCTTATCTCCTGGACTGGAGGTGAGAAGGTGCGAGAAACCTTGTACAATAGTATTAACATCATGCTCTGCATGTTACACCAAACGGGTTATTTGTTCAATAATTTGCCCCTGTGGCTTAATATACATTGGGGAGTCCATGCGTTCTGTAAAAATACGTATTTCTGAACATAAATCAAAAATTAAGCACCAACATGTAGAAGCACCTCTTGTCAATCATTTTATTTCTAAAGGTCATAGATATGATTATTTCAGGTTTATAGTGCTGGAGATTGTGGAACCCAGCAAATATTCTAATAAGGACATCCACAAGGTCCTACTCCACAGGGAGGCTTCTTGGCTCTTTAAACTTAACACATGTCAACCAGTAGGCTTGAATACATCCCTGGAATTGGTGTATTAATTGTAATATGTTTGCTCCTGCCTTGTCTGTATGATTTTGTGCTAGTTGATTAAGTTGAATACTTCTGGAAGCCTTAATGTTATCTGTATGTATTTTTATCTTTGTATAAGTGTTTGCAGGATACTTACTGTTAGTCTTTGAGTATTGTATTAAATGGCTCCATAGTTATGCCCTAAGTAGGAGTCACTGAGCGATATTTTGCCTGTTTGAGATGTCTTGTTATCATGGGTGGTAAGTTTTGCAAACTTTGATAAATAATGGAGTTTTATAATCATTGTTTGTTGGGTAGTAATTTTTTGGTACTGCTTTTTTAGATACAACCCAATGATTAGGATTTATCCAGGATGCATCATTGTTAAGAAATTGACCTGATATGCTTGTATAAGGTAACATGTAATTTTTCTGTATGCCTGTTATGGGGTGCATGGTTGATGCTCAACAGTAATGTAACATAGATTTTTTTGTATTGTTATTCCATAAGGTTCTTTGGCTAAGTGTAACATTTTTTTCGGTTTGGAAAAAGAAACACCATCGAAATGGTAGATCATTTCGAAGACCACCGTCAACAACAAAACAACAATTTAGTGAAGCAACGGAACATCATTGTGGACTTTCTATAATGACTTTATTTTCCATTACATGTTTCAGTAATAAGTTTCAACATCAGTATAAAGTTTTTTCAGCCTGTACTCACTGTTGTCTACCTATTTGTTGTTTGATGTGTAAATAAGGCCAATCACAGGTGATGGGGTGTGTGTGGGTGTGGTGTGGGGCACGCATATAAGCCAGGCACTTACTGGCCCGTTTATCTTTTGTTCCTGATGTAAACCAATAAACAAGAGCTGATTCACTATGCTGAGTCTCTGGCCTCAGTACTTTTCACCCTTCCCTAGTCTGATGTATATGTTCTTCCAATTGTCTTTCTCATTAAATGCCCCGTCATTTTTCTTGTAAGCCTTCAAAAATGCCATTCTCTAGTTTCTCTCAGAATCCTAAGAAACTAATCCTACACCAGGTTGTTTTTTATGCAACTCAGGCTCTAATCCATATCAACAGTTGCAAAGCTATTAGAACAAGTGGAGACCCGCAAGAAACTTGCGGAATGGTTATCTCATTTGTCACACCTTTGCTTCCTCTGCTCACCCCCTACCTCTCTCACACTATTTCTCCCCTCTGCCCCCTTTTTCTTACTCTATTTCTGCTCCATGCATGTGACTTCCTCTCTTTCTGACCTGTCATCTTGTTTTTCTGCCTCCCCATTTCATCACTCTTTCTCTCTCTTTCTGCCCCCCACCCCATCATTCTTTCTTTCTGCCCCCATCACTCTCCCAGCCTCCTACCTGCTTCCTCCCCACAGAACAGGAGCAACAGTGGTGGCAGTGCTCTCAGCCACCCATCTGCTTCCTCTCCCCCCACAGCAGCAGTGGCAGCACTCTGGGAATCACAACAGATCTCCCAGCTACAGAGATCAATTCACCTTAGGGCTGCCAGCTCCAGGTTGGGAAATTCCTGGAGATTTGGGGGTGGAGTCTTGGGACAGTGAGGCTTGGGGATGCAAGCAGCCTCAGTAGGGTATGATGCCATAGACTCAACCCTCCAAAACAGCCATTTTATCCAGGGGAACTGATCTCTGTCGCCTGGACAACAGTTGTAATTCTGGGTGATCTCCAGTCCTCACCAGGGGCTGGCAATGGTGGTTCTCATGGAGGAAATGGCTGGAGGGTGGAATCTATGGCATTACACCAGTCTGAAGTTCCTCCCCTCCTCAAATCCCACCCTTTCCAGACTTCACCCCTCAAATGTCCAGGGATTTCCCAATCTGGAGTTCGCAACCCTATTTCCTTCCCAACCAATAGCCAACCTACTTTTCTCTGCCTCTCTGTCTTCTGCTTTCCATCTTCACCCCCCAGCCTCTACCTAGGAAAATTACAGTCTTTCTCCACAGTGGGGACCAAAGCAGATTTCATTATTCCCTCCTCCTTTTTATCTGCACAACAACCCCGTGAGGTTGGTTTGGCTGAAATATGTGACTGGTCCAAAATCACGCAGTCACCTTCCACTGCAAGATGGGGATCTGAACCTGGGTCTTGCAGCCCCTACTTTGAAGCTCTAACTGCTGCACCTCACTGGCTTTCACAGGGTGGCTGCTGATGAATGGGAGCAAGCAGCAGAGGCTAGGTGAGTCATGCAGATCAGAGGGGACCTGGCAACCCTAGACTACTGCCAGGCCTAGAGTTGCCAACCTCCAAATGGGAACTGGAGGGCCCCCAGAATTACAACTGGACTCTAGACAGCAGAGGTCTGTCTCCCTGCAGAAAATGGCTGCTTTGGAGGGCAGACTCTGTGGCATTATACCCTGCTGAGGCCTCTCCTTTCCCAAACCCAGCCCTCCTTAGAGTCCACCATGAAATCTCTAGAAATCCCCCAGCCTGGCACTGGCAACTCTTGTGAGGCCTGGCCCCAAGGCTCCCTCCCTCCCTCCCTCCCTCCCAGGCTGAAAGAGGCCTGGAAAGGTCCCTTCCTCCACCCTTTTACTGACAGAGCTAGTTAGAAGCCCCCCGCCCACAACGTTCTAATCTCTCACCGTTGATGCCTGGAGTTAGGTCCCTGCAGAGGCCATTTAAAAAGGTTTTTTGGGGAATTCAACCGTTCCTCAAGGGATTTTTTCACTTTTTGGATTTTTCTACAAACCCAGGAAGTCTACTGACTATGTAGGAAAAGCTGTTGGGGGAGAGTGAGTCCCTGTTGGTGGGAATAGGTATCCACACATTTTGGCAATTAGAATAAGGACAAGAAGAGGGACCCGCGATATTCGCGGGGGAGGCTCCGGCGATGTCCTCCCCCCCTGGCTCCAGCAATCTCTTCTGCTGCCACCGCCGATCTCCTCCCTCCCCCCACCCAGCTCCAGTGATGTCCCCCTCCGCTGCCACTGATCTCCTCCTCCCCCACCCAGCTCCAGCAATCCTCCTCCTCCACTGATCTCCTCTCCCCCCCAGCTCCAGTGGTGAGGACTGAGTGGCTTTTAGCCGCCAGCCGCTACAGAGTTCCCAGAGCATTCCCTGCGTATGCACAGGGAACGCTCTTACTTTTTTTTGGATTTAGATATCCCCCCTACACTTTTTAAAACTTTTTAGATTTTTCTGCACACCTGGGGACTGCCCCACATGCACAGGAAAATCTCCCTGCCCCCCAGGTGCCCCTGATGTGCAGATTTAGATATCCGCATGCACAGGGCCACTTGGGAATTAGATATATAGATGATGCAGTTCAGGCCTCTCTGTGTAACTCTGTCAGTAGCACCAGCACTGGTCACACTCTCCTTATAGTGAGTTTCTCAGACCCTCTTAGCCTGTTAACAGAAACCTGACATTGGGTCATGCCTAGGAGTATAGCAAGAGAATGTGAGATGGATGTCTTGAGACTAGTAGTGGGACCAACAGAAGTGTAAGAATCTCTTTACGAACTGCATATTGTAAATCAGAAAATCCTAAATATTGCCTTATTGAATCTGAAAAAAGGTCCAGTTACTGTGCCTTAGGTAAAGACCAACCCAAATTCCTTGGAAAGACTCACAATCAGGGTGGGATGTTGACAATCATCCCCTGGTACCCAGTTGCATGTTGAATATGGAAGTTCCATTTTTTATTGTCATGGCTAATGGTGAATTTTTCTGTGATGATTTTTTAAAATCCTTTTAAAAGCCACCTATGGTTGTGTCTATTACCATATGCTGTGGCAATGAATTACATAAATTAATCTGGCAAAGCATTTTATGATGTTCTCCTTTTGTTGATCCTGAAACTACAGTTAATCTATTTCACTGGGTGACCCCGCATTCTAGTAGTTTTGGAGAAACTTATTTCCATATTCACTCCCCAATATAATTGTATAAATCTCAATCATGCTTTCCCTTAATTATCTTTTTAAAAACTCAGTCTCTAAAGCAAAGATACATTTCCTCAGAATTTTAATCACCTTTTCCCATAATTTGAGCATAATTGAGAATGTGAACTTTACCACATTCTTTTGGAGATGGGAAAGCCAGAATTGCACATATTGAGTTCACACAGAAGATTTCTGTGGGACAGTCCTTGTGCAAATGGAATTGCACCAAGTACTCTTCCTTTCAGTTCTCATATCACTAGATCTAACCCATTGTACTAAATATGAGCAGAGGAATAAGAAGAGATTTGATTCATACCCTGCCCTTCACTTGAAGTCTCAGAGTGGTTTACAATCTCCTTCCCTTCCTCTCCCCACAATAGACATGCTGTGAGGTAGGCGGGCTGAGAGAGCTCTTTCAAGAACAGCTCTTGAGAGAACAGCTCAGAGAACTATGGCTGATGCAGGGTCACCCAGTTGCTGCATGTGGAGAAGTGGGGAATCAAACCCGATTCTCCAGTCCACGGCTCTTAACCACTACACCAGTACTATAAAACTTCACATCTTAGGCTGTTTGCTTCAAAGTGAATCTGTCCTACTTCTCATATTAATCCAAGATGCCACACGGTCTTCAACAGCTCGAGGGACAGTGTGGAAGCAGGACCTATCCACAGTGCCCCTGAATATCTAGTTTGCTCTGCAGTGCTGTTGTTCCCAGAGAGTCAGGAGCTCTTTGTAGCAAATGCACATTCACAGCCACTGCCCAGTAGGCAAGTGCAAAGAAACTGGCAAGCTGCCCTCTTCCCCACACTCACACATTTATATACACACATGCCTGCTGCTGTTGACTTTAATAATTTCGGATTTAAGATTTATTCATTAAATTAATGTGGCAAACACCGAGCATTTTACTTCTGCAATTAGTCTCTTAACTTCCCTTCCTCACAGCCAAAACAGCCAAAGGATTACTGTTATTATGTCTGCCATGGGGAGGCTTCTTTATATTATTCTTTTGTGTGGCATAATTTACCTTGCATCTAAATAGCTTTCTCCACATTGGCACAAATTCTTTTTTCTTTTGCTTGTATGGCAAAAATTACCTCAATTATACACAGAGCAATTCTGTGTGCAACTTTATGGTAACAGTTACCACCTAATGCAGTTTAAAGTAATCTCCCTATGACAGCCATAATAACCTGTAAACTGGTTCTAATTCTTCTGTCACCTGGATAATGCACTTACATTGTGAATACTCCCAGTGAAGTTTTTAAGGTCTGCTATTATGATGACTGCTGCAGTCTTCAAGGCAGGAGGATAATAATGTACAGTTGAAGTCACAGGAGAAAAATAGTCTATAAGGAGTTGGTACAGTTTCTGTGTTGTAAGGGAAATAATTTGGGCTATTGGCAAAAAAATTAGAAATGCTGTAATATGTTCAGATAATGATGCCCCGTACTCCTTTCTCACCGCTGTTTCTCTTTTGAATTCAGAATCCTATTCTGAAGTCTCTTGGCTGATAAATCTAATCCCTACGAAGAAATAATCCTTTGCAACTAGAAATCTATAATCTCTTTCAGTAGCCACATCAGGTATTGTCCTCTGGAGTAGTTAAATGTCAGCCAATAGAAAGGGATCACTGACTACAAAGGACAGGACATTGACAGAAAGCTGGATCAAGACAAGACTTCTCTCTCCAGTGGGAGATGGAAGGAACATAGAGCTCTCTATAGAATGCAAAGCTAATTTCTTTAACTTAATTTCCTGTCAGTAATTTCTCCCACACAAGAGCAAGCAAAGCTCCATCTCACTGACATAAACAAACACCTCTGAAAACAGAACACATTTTTCCTGCAGGAAATGAAGAAGAGAACGATTATGGCATATTTAAAAACTCATCAAGAGGTGCTTGCATAGCTAGCAGGAGATGATAAATGCATCTAACAAGAAAACCAGAGTTTTATTAAGGGGAAAATTGCCGTATCTTGGAGTGAATTGGTTTATTATGACATGAGCTTTTGCAGGCTGCTGTACATATAGGAATGCACAGGTTCCTTTGATGTTGTACAATACCAGATCAATTAAGAATGTGATGTTATACTGCAGGGTGGCTTTGATCTAGCTTACCTGACTGAAACCTGGGTACAGTCTGATGAGGTGGTCTCCCTCATTCAGTTAACTCCTCCAGGTTACATGGCCCTTCATCAGTCCTGAATAGGAGGATGGGGAAGTGGGGCTGCAATTCTCACCCAGGAGGGTTTCTCCCTTCAGAGAATCCCTGCACCAGAGATCACCAAAACTGAATGTGTTTGCCTGGTGTGGGGTACTGGGGAGAGATTGGCTATTTTTACTGATGTACCATCCTCCTAGCTCACCAGTGGATACCTTGCTGAGGTTGGCTGATGCTGTCTCTGAGTGGGCTTTGAGGTTCCCTCAGCTGGTAGTCCTGGGTGACTTTAAAGTCTGTATGGACACAGAGTTATCAGGAATCACCTCAGACAAAAATGTGTGAGCCAGAGGCTAAAAAAACTGTGAGCTAGCTCACACTAACTCAGCTTAAAATCGCATTTGATCTTTTTTGGCTATATAAATGTCCTTATCTCATACTTTTTAAGATCCTCTTTAAATCAATACTGCAAAGTTTTAAAAGACAGTTACTAAATTAAAACCATATGTTGAAATAAAAACCAGTAGATAGCAAGTAGGTTTCTAAAGAAGCAGTTAGAAATTATCATCTTTACAAATTATTTCCAGACAAGGTGCATGAACTGCTGTTTTTGTCTCTCCACCACCACCAGCAGGCACACGATTTTTTTCTTCACTTTTCATAAATGGTTTCTTGCACTATTAACATATTTCTAGACATCTGGGTTGTAATATCACTTTGAAGTATTCCCTTGCTTACACTGCATCTGGGCAGATAGATTCATCAAGGAAACACCTTTGGATGACTTCTCAGCCTCTTTTTCAGAGCCACCAAAAAAAAAAAAAAGTATGCTGGAATATCTTCCTAGGGACCATATGCATACAATGCTCTTACCTTTGCTGGTAAGCAGCAGAGGAAATGGCCATCAATACCATCCATAAAAGTAAGGAAGAGGTCTGTCAGTGGTCAGTTATATTTTGTTTAAATCTGAATATGTGTAGGAAAAAGGCTGCTTCCTAAGTGTACAATTTATCTTCAGGATGCATCAGTTTGTGACAATTGGAAAGCATCTGGATTACTGCTCTTCTTGCTCTGAATTCAGGCCATGTTTGATTTTGATGTTTCTATGTTGTCATATAATGCATATAATCCAGTTCAAGATGTATAATGTATAAATTCTATTACTGTTTCATCAGGTTCATTCATTTCCTTCCCTCTCAAGAATAAGTATAGTCAGATACTGTAACAAAATGGGCTTTTTATTTTTTATTTCAATTTACAAACATTCAAACATAAAATACAAACTATAATCATTTATATTCAAAATCATACATTTATATAGAACTTACTTAATTTTTACTTTTAATGTTTCACTTCTATTTAAATATCTTTATTCTATCTTATATTCTAGATCTATATTCGTATTTAATAACATTATTATAAATATATATTACCTAACTCTTCTATCATTCTCTCTTTTAGTTTAATTTTGTTCTTGATTTTCAGCTATATAATTGAAAAAAACTTTCCATTTTTCTTGAGATTCTGAAGTCAGTCTGTTATGTACAAAGATGTTAATTGTGCTGTTATCACATATTCAGTTTATTCTTCTGTTGGTTCAGGTCTGGGCATTTCATTGCCTTCTATTTTACTGCAAATATTTGTCAGGTAGTCCTGCCATGATGGATGGAGGGGAGGGGAGGAGGACTTTGGGCGCCATGGTGGCGTGACGGGCGGGAGGTTGGGATCGTAGGGGTTGATTTATGCCTGATGTGTGAGAATGGAATGTGACTCTGGTAACCCCTATCTGGCAGACTGAACATTCTGACCTTGGAGAGTCAAAGCTGCGAGCTCTCCTATCTCTTTCAAAGCGGCAGCTTGCTGAAAGTAATGGGGGCGGTGGGAACTTCATTAGCGTAGTAACTTTCGATTCCCACTCGCATGTTATTCTCTGATTGGTAGAAGGGGGGGTCCCCATTCACCCCCTTCCCTGTATAACCGCCTGCTTTCTGTAACCAAGTTATTCTGAACAATGTATCTGCTCCAGTGACCTTTCTATTGCAGCTTTCTAAATAAACGCTATTCTTGTTTGAACCACAAGGCATGGTGCTTGGCTGACTGAGTTGGGACTTCTGACAGTTTGTTCAGAATCATCATCAAAGTTCGGGACTGGTCAGAAACCCGCGGTTCCAAAATGAGCAGCGGTGAAGAAGACACTCTCCCGATTGAAGAGGAAAAGAAAGAGGACAAGAAACCTCCGAAGAAGGGTGTACCCAAGGAGACCCCTGATACGTATGTACCGGAGAAGTGGGGTCAGGAGTACGACTTCGGAGGGCCTTATGGGGATCCATATGGAGCCGCCTATGGGGGGTGACCACCCGAGTCGGACGCAGACGAGACTGGGTGAAACCCCTGGCAGAAACCCACGAAACGTGGTTTGGAACCCCTCGGGCATCGGTAGGGGAAGCCACCCCGAAAGATCGGTCCGCAGACTGATCACGGCGGGGACCCTGGAAGACACTGGCCGAGACTCCGAAAGCCTGGAAGGGGCCGTGGTGAGGCGGAGGTGGAGTGGGGAGCCGAGCCAAGACCGCTTGATGCGTTTCCTAGATGAATCCCTCGCCCGCATCCCACAGATGATCGCGGAGGGCATCCGGGAAGAGCGAGAGCGACAAAGGCGAGAGGAACCACCCGAGCAACCTCCCCAGGACCAACGTCCGGTGCCAGCTCCAGACCAACAGAACGTGCCAGCCGACCAGCCGGTGCAACCAGGGGGCCCAGGACCGCAGGGGCCACCGGGGCAGCCACCCCTCGCCCATGGGGGTTTTTGCCACCGAAGCTGGCGGAACTCCTGGACGCAGACTTTGATGGGGATCCAGAAAAGTTCCCGTTCTTCCTGGTGAGGGCTGAACGCTTTATCGAGACCTGGGGCCACCTATTCCAATGCGAAGACCGCATGGTCGATGTCATAGCAGCTCACCTAAAAGGAGCGGCCGCTGACTGGTATGTTGGACTTCATCAGGCTGATGGACGAGAATTAAGAGAAATCGATTCTTTCATGTGGGCCATGAAAGAGCAATTCGAGGATGTGAACTCCAATAAGGCGGCAAAGGCGACAATCCGCGCCCTCAAGCAAGGTACGAGATCGGTCAGAGACTACACCGCGGAGTTCCGGAGGTGCGCAGCCAAGATCCGGGGAGTACAAGATGGGACCCTCGTGGAGTACTACAAGTTGGGGCTCAACGCGGAGATTCGCCGGGAAGTCACCAAGACCCAAGACCCAGACACCCTGTCTGGTTGGATCCAAGCCGCCATCACTATGGAGAACCGCCTGAAAACCATTAAATTGGATGATGCAGCAGCGATGGTTAACCGGGGCCCTACACCAGCCCCCCGAGGAAAACACCCCACACCGAATCCAAAGCAGAAGGATGGCACAAGGGAACTCCGGATGAAGCAAGGATTATGCCTCAAGTGCGGGGAAGGGGGCCACTTCGCCGCGAGCTGCCCAAGCTCCCCTGCCTCAACTGGAGCGCCTAAGGGAGTCAAGAAGAAATTCGACACGTCCACGCCAAAGCCGGTGGCCAAGCCGAGAGGAGCGAAAGCCCTGCAAAGCCAAGCCGCTTAGCGAAGCGTCGGACTCATCGGACGGCGAGACCGCGCAGCCGGGAAACAAGACGGACCTGCTGTAAACAGCGCTGAACAGCAGGTCCCAGACTCCCAGGCGCAAACCCCGGTGAGCAAACCCCCCTCTTTTCTTTCTCACGGTGACTTTAGTGGACCCGGGTCTATTGACCCATGTGAGAGTACGAGCTCTCATTGACTCTGGGTGTGGGAGAGACCTCATCAACCCCACACTAGTGACAGGACTGGGGGCAAAAGTAATTAAACTAACTGACCCCCTAGTTTTTACGCAGATGGACGGCTCCACCATGAAAGAACCTTGCAAATACGAGACTGTTCCCCTGAGGGTGGGGATTGGGCAACACTGGGAGGAGAGACCCTTCGTTGTTACCCCGTCTGCCCGCTTCCCCTTGGTACTCGGGAGCGCTTGGTTCTTCGATCACGATCCACACGTTTTATGGGGGGAAGGGAAGGTGAATTTCATCTCCGAGAAATGCCAGTCCCACCTATGGAAACAAGAGTGGGGACCCACGGGGGGGGGGAAGCCCCTAGTGACGGTGGGAGTTGCAGAGGCAGAACTAGAGGGAATCCCTCCAGAATACCGTGACTTAGCTTCTGTCTTTGGAGAGGAGGAAGCGGATGAACTACCCCCCCATAGAAACTCAGACTGTGCAATTGAGATTTTGCCTAACCAGAAACTGCCCAAGGGGAAGTTATACTCCATGAGCCCCTCGGAGAAGGTGGAGCTGAGGAAGTTTATTGACAAAAACCTGAGCAGGGGGTTTATACGACCAGCATCCTCCCCATTTGCAGCTCCCGTGCTCTTCCGGAAAAAGAAGGACGGGGGCTTGCAGTTGTGCACCGACTATCGTGGCTTGAATGCAGTCTCAAACACGAACGCTTACCCCATGCCCCTAATCAAAGACTTGTTGGCTGCGGTGGCTGGAGGGAAAATTTTCTCGAAGCTAGATCTCAGAGATGCATACTTCAGAGTCCGGATTCGGGAGGGGGATGAATTCAAGACGGCGTTCAATACACCCCTGGGTCAATTTGAATACTTAGTCATGCCGTTCGGGCTTCAGGGGGCGCCGGGGGTCTTCATGAATTTAATCAATGAGGTGCTCCACAAGTATTTATTCAAGGGGGTCCTTGTTTACCTTGATGACATTCTTTTGTATTCCCCTGACCTGAAATCTCACGTGAAACTGGTGCGGGAGGTTTTACAAACGTTGCACAAGCATAAACTGTTTGCTAAGCTATCCAAATGTGAATTTCACAAGACGGAGATCCCTTTCTTGGGCTACCGCATTTCCCAAAAGGGGATTGAGATGGACCCTGACAAAATAAAGGATGTGGTGGGGTGGGAGCCACCCAAAACTCGGAGGCAACTCCAGGGGTTCCTCGGATTCGCGAACTTTTACAGATCATTCCTGTCGAATTTTGCTCAAGTGGCTCTCCCCTTAACTGACCTACTTAAAACAAAAGGGAAGTCACCCGAGTGCACTCGACCTGGGGCCAAACTAGAGTGGTCTCCGGAGTGCCAACGGGCGTTTGATCGATTGAAAGCCCTTTTTACGTCGGAGTCGGTGTTGGCCCACCCGAATGAACTTAAGAAATTCATTGTGCAAGTAGACGCTTCTGACGTTGCTATGGGAGGGGCGATCCTCCAAGAGGGGAGGATGGTAAATTGCACCCCCTTGCCTATGTGTCTAGAAAATTTAATGATACTGAACGGAATTGGTCGGTGTGGGAAAAAGAAGCGGGATCGATCCGCTTAGCGTTGGCAACATGGCGTCACTGGTTAGAGGGGGCGCGGGTCCCTTTCGAGGTATGGACTGATCACAAAAACCTCGAGCTTCTCCGCTCCCCCCGCTCCTTGAACGCCAAACAGCTGCGCTGGGCTGATTTCTTCTCCAAGTTCAATTTTACACTGCACCACTTCCCTGGGACATCTAACTCGCTTGCCGATGCACTGTCACGCCTCCCACAACACGACAGCAAGAGGGAGGAGATTCGTGACTCGGTTTTCACGCCTTCCCAGTTGGGAGGGGCGGTTACCACCCGGAAACAAGCCAAACGTCCCCCCCCCATCCCCAAACCCTCCCACCAATGACTGGGTGACGAAATTCTCTGCAGCTATGTCTGACGCTGACAGGGAGGAGGTGAAGGGGGAGGAGGGGGTCTCTCAAGATGCGCATGGCTGCTGGAGTAAAAATCACAAACTGTTTGTTCCTCGTTCCCTTAGGGGGGAGGTGATGGGCTGGGCGCACGGCTCGAAACTGGCTGGGCACACAGGGTTTGTAAAATCTCTGCAACTCCTACAGAGACAATTTTGGTGGCCTGGGCTACGAAAAGACGTTTCGTTATTCACATCGGCTTGCCAAACGTGCTTGATGAGTAAGCCCAGACCTGGTAAACCCCCAGGCGCACTACAACCCCTCCCCACGCCAGCTCGTCCATGGGAAGTGATCTCTATGGACTTTATTACTGACTTACCCCCGAGCGGGGGGAATACTGTCATCTGGGTGATAGTTGATCTGTTTACTAAGCAAGCTCACTTCGTTCCGTTTGCCTCCATCCCTTCTGCCAAGAAACTAGCCTCAGCGTTCTTACAACACGTGGTGAGGCTCCACACTTTACCTGCTAAGGTGATCTCAGATAGAGGGGTTCAATTTGTTTCGCATTTTTGGAGTGAATTAATGTCACTGCTTGGGGTGGAGAGGGGGTCAGCAGTGCGTATCACCCTGAAACCGATGGGCAGACTGAACGGGTGAATCAGACTCTTGAACAATACCTACGTTGTTTTACAAACTTTCAACAGGACAATTGGCACTCTCTTTTGCCTTTGGCTGAGTTCTGTTACAATAATACTCAGCACTCGTCGACGGGGATGTCCCCATTCAAGGCGGTCCATGGCTATGACGCTCCGCCTTTGCCATTTTTGAGTTCTCCCGACCTCCCGGCGGGAGACGCTGGAGATTGGTGCAAACAATTGCAAACGGCTTGGTCGTCGTTAGCTAAGACTCTAGAGGAGGCTAAAAATGCCTACAAACTCCACGTGGACAGGAAACGCAATCTGTCCTGGATTCCCAAGTGTGGGGAGTTTGCCTATTTGTCTACACAGAATTTACGTGGTATTCAACCGAGTCGCAAGCTTGGTTGGAAATTTGTTGGACCTTTTGAGATTGTGAGAGTTATTAACAATGTGACTGTAGAACTTGCCTTGCCTAAGTCTCTGAAATCTGTTCATCCTGTCTTTCATGTAAGGCTTCTTCGCCGGGCGCCTGAAGAGAACCAATGGAGACCGAAGCAGCCCGCCCCACCTCCGTTATTGGTGGGGGGAACCTCACTACGAAGTTTCACAAATCTTGGACTCTAAGATCTCTCGCAATCGCTTGTTTTATCTGGTGGAATGGGTGGATTTTGGGCCTGAACAGAGGGAGTGGGTCAGGGCGGAAAATGTTCAGGCCCCCCGGATGATCCGGGCGTTTCACAAACTGTACCCCCACAAACCAAAGGGGTAGATTTATTTTCGGGAGGGCTGCATGTCAGGTAGTCCTGCCATGATGGATGGAGGGGAGGGGAGGAGGACTTTGGGCGCCATGGTGGCGTGACGGGCGGGAGGTTGGGATCGTAGGGGTTGATTTATGCCTGATGTGTGAGAATGGAATGTGACTCTGGTAACCCCTATCTGGCAGACTGAACATTCTGACCTTGGAGAGTCAAAGCTGCGAGCTCTCCTATCTCTTTCAAAGCGGCAGCTTGCTGAAAGTAATGGGGGCGGTGGGAACTTCATTAGCGTAGTAACTTTCGATTCCCACTCGCATGTTATTCTCTGATTGGCAGAAGGGGGGGTCCCCATTCACCCCCTTCCCTGTATAACCGCCTGCTTTCTGTAACCAAGTTATTCTGAACAATGTATCTGCTCCAGTGACCTTTCTATTGCAGCTTTCTAAATAAACGCTATTCTTGTTTGAACCACAAGGCATGGTGCTTGGCTGACTGAGTTGGGACTTCTGACAATATTACTCTTGCCACTGTCACTATATACTTAAATAATCCACTGTGTATTTTTTGTAATAATTCTTGGTAAAATATTTAATAGCATATTTTTTTCAGATCCGCTGCAAACTTAATTAGTATCTATTTTTTTTCTTGCAGTTTACAATGGGTCCTGAAGTCTGATAAGCCTACTACTCATGGTAAACAAGCCATGAGCCGTAGCCAGAAATCTAAGTAAATATGACATTATGGCATCCAATCACTTTTGAAAAGATCATGGTAGATGGATTATAGGTAGTATTTTAATTAAAGGACTGCCATAAAAAGTGAAGACAAGAATCTTCTTCTGCAGCACGATAGATTCACTATACCCCACAAATCCTATTGACTTCAGTGGGCTTTCACAGGCATAGGCCTGGGCAGCTATGTTACATATATAATTCCAGTTCATTTTCTATTGCTCAATAAAGAGACTTCTAATAGAGACTTCTGCTTAATTTGATCACTGGTTAATTAGATTGTCTGTTTTATTTGATCAGTCCTTTAGTAACCAGATCTCCTGCATTCATATTCTGCTTAGTCTGCTTTTGATCATATTTTTCCTGTTAAAAAGGTCATCGCCAGGTTAGTTTAACCACACTTATCAAATATATATACTTATACAACATAAGACTCCCTCATGGATCACTGCCTTGTCGTGGCGAAGGGGCTTGCATGGTTCGATGAGG
This sequence comes from Gekko gecko, assembly GCA_029375565.1. Classification (NCBI taxonomy): domain Eukaryota; kingdom Metazoa; phylum Chordata; class Lepidosauria; order Squamata; family Gekkonidae; genus Gekko; species Gekko gecko. The sequence goes on from JAPDNY010000001.1 coordinate 221,437,162, forward strand.
TTGTGGGCTATGCCGTGGAGGGCCACCCAGGACGGAGAGGCCACAGCAGAGAACTCAGGCCAAGCGTGATCCCCTGGAGAAGGAAATGGCAACCCACTCCAGTATCTTTGCCAAGAAAACCCCATGGACAGTAACAAAAGGCTAAAAGAAATGATGCCGGAAGATGAGCCCCTCAGGTCGGAAGGTGTCCAATATGCTACTGGGGAAGAGCAGAGGGCAAGTACGAGTAACCCCAGAAAGAGTGAAGTGGCTGGGCCAAAGCCGAAAGGATGCTCAGTTGTGGATGTGTCTGACGGTGAAAGGAAAGTTCGATGCTGCAAAGAACAATACTGCATAGGAACCTGGAATGTAAAATCTATGAATCAAGGTAAGCTTGACGTGGTCAAAAATGAGATGGCAAGAATGAACATTGACATCTTGGGAATCAGTGAACTAAAGTGGACAGGAATGGGAGAATTTAACTCAGAAGACCATTATATCTACTACTGTGGCCAGGAATCCCGTAGAAAAAATGGTGTGGCCTTTATAGTCAACAAGAGAGTGAGAAAGGCAGTATTGGGATACAATCTCAAAAATGACAGGATGATCTTGGTCCGAATCCAAGGCAAACCATTCAATATCACAGTAATCCAAGTCTATGCCCCAACCACTGCTGCAGAAGAGGCTGAAGTGGACCAGTTCTATGAAGATCTACAACAGCTCATAGAACTAACACCAAAAAATGATGTCCTCCTCATCATAGGGGACTGGAATGCTAAAGTAGGAAATCAAAAGGTAACAGGAATAACCGACAAGTTTGGCCTTGGAGAACAAAATGAAGCAGGGCAAAGGCTAACAGAGTTTTGTCAAGAGAACACGCTGGTCATAGCGAGCACCCTTTTCCAACAACCTAAGAGGTGTCTCTACACATGGACATCACCAGATGGGCAACACCGAAATCAGATTGACTATATAATTTGCAGTCAAAGATGGAGAAGCTCTATCCAGTCAGTAAAAACAAGACCTGGAGCTGACTGTGGCTCAGATCATGAGCTACTCATTGCAAAATTCAGACTTAAATTGAAGAAAGTTGGGAAAACCACAAGGCCATTCAGATTTGACCTAGATCGCATCCCCGATGAATATACAGTAGAGGTGAAGAATAGGTTTAAGGGACTAGATTTGATAGACAGAGTGCCTGAAGAACTATGGACAGAGGTCCATGACATTGTAAAGGAGGCAGCAATCACCGCTATCCCAAAGAAAAAGAAATGCAAAAAAGCAAAGTGGCTGTCTGATGAGGCTTTACACATAGCAGAGGAAAGAAGGAAAGCTAAAGGCAACGGGGAAAAGGAAAGATTTGCCCAACTGAATGCAGATTTCCAGAGAACAGCAAGGAGAGATAAAGAGGCTTTCCTGAATGAACAATGCAAAGTAATAGAGGAAAACAATAGATTGGGAAGGACTAGATATCTCTTCAAGAAAATTGGAGAAATCAAGGGAACGTTCCATGCAAAGCTGGCGATGATAAAGGACAAAAACGGTAGGGACCTAACAGAAGCAGAAGAGATTAGGAAAAGATGGCAAGAATACACAGAAGAACTATACAAGAAGGACCTCAATGTCCTTGACAACCACGATGGTATAATCACTGACCTCGAGCCAGACATCCTGGAAAGCAAAGTTAAATGGGCCTTAGAAAGCATTACTAACAACAAAGCTAGTGGAGGTGATGGTATCCCAGCTGAGTTATTCAAAGTCTTAAAAGAAGATGCTGTTAAAGTGCTGCACTCAATTTGCCAACAAATTTGGAAAACACAACAGTGGCCACAGGATTGGAAAAGGTCAGTGTACATTCCAATCCCAAAGAAGGGCAATGTCAAGGAATGTTCAAACTATCGCACAATTGCACTTATTTCACACGCTAGCAAGGTCATGCTCAAGATCCTACAAGCTAGGCTCCAACAGTACGTGGATAGAGAACTGCCAGAAGTACAAGCTGGGTTTCGAAGAGGTAGAGGAACTAGAGATCAAATTGCCAACATTCGCTGGATTATGGAGAAAGCAAGAGAGTACCAGAAAAACATCTACTTCTGCTTCATTGACTATGCTAAAGCCTTTGATTGTGTGGATCACAATAAATTATGGCAGGTTCTTAAAGAGATGGGAGTACCAGACCACCTCACATGTCTCCTGAGAAACCTGTATAAGGGTCAAGAAGCAACAGTTAGAACCGGATATGGAACAACTGATTGGTTTAGCATAGGAAAAGGAGTACGACAAGGATGTATATTGTCACCTTGATTATTTAATTTATATGCAGAGTACATCATGCGAAATGCCATCCTGGATGATTCAGAAGCCGGAATTAAGATTGCTGGGAAAAACATCAACAACCTCAGATATGCAGATGATACCACTCTAATGGCAGAAAGTGGAGAGGACCTAAAGAGCCTTTTGTTCAGGGTAAAAGAGGAGAGTGCAAAAGTAGGCTTAAAGCTCAACATCAAAAAAACTAAGATCATGGCATCTGGCCCCATCACTCCTCGGCAAATAGAAGGGGAAGTCATAGAAGTAGTGAGAGACTTCACGTTCCTAGGATCCCAGATCACTGCAGATGGTGACTGCAGCCATGAAATTAAAAGACGCCTGCTCCTTGGGAGGAAAGCGATGGCAAACCTAAACAGTATGATAAAAAGCAGAGACATCACCTTGCCAACAAAAGTCCGCATGGTCAAAGCAATGGTATTCCCCGTAGTAATGTATGGCTGCGAGAGTTGGACTATAAGCAAGGCTGAGCGCCAAAGAATAGATTCTTTTGAACTATGGTGCTGGAGAAGACTCTTGAGAGTCCCTTGGACTGCGAGGAGATCAAATCAGTCAATCCTAAAAGAAATCAACCCTGAGTGTTCCCTGGAAGGCCAGATCCTGAAGTTGAAGCTCAAATACT